>OX637536.1:42732980-45132980 GCA_951800035.1 Linnaemya tessellans
ACGCATTTTGGGCAAAATTGGGTAAAATTGTGTTTCAACCAAAAATTTGATTTTTAGCAAAGGGGTTAGCCTTTCCTAAAAAATTGGTCAAAAATTTTTTTTGCTTAAATGCTTGCGACTTAAGCTTTTTCGGAAGCTTCTTCGCATTTGAAACTCCTTTCAATACTCAGTTATTAGAAATAAACGCCTTTTGGGCAAAATTGGGTAAAATTGTGTTTCAACCAAAAATTTGATTTTTAGCAAAGGGGTTAGCCTTTCCTAAAAAAGTGGTCAAAAATTTTTTTTGCTTAAATGCATGCGACTTAAGCTTTTTCGGAAGCTTCTTCGCATTTGAAACTCCTTTCAATACTCAGTTATTAGAAATAAACGCCTTTTGGGCAAAATTGGGTAAAATTGTGTTTCAACCAAAAAATTGGTCAAAAATTTTTTTTGCTTAAATGCATGCGACTTAAGCTTTTTCGGAAGCTTCTTCGCATTTGAAACTCCTTTCAATACTCAGTTATTAGAAATAAACGCCTTTTGGGCAAAATTGGGTAAAATTGTGTTTTAACCAAAAATTTGATTTTTAGCAAAGGGGTTAGCCTTTCCTAAAAAATTGGTCAAAAATTTTTTTTGCTTAAATGCATGCGACTTAAGCTTTTTCGGAAGCTTCTTCGCATTTGAAACTCCTTTCAATACTCAGTTATTAGAAATAAACGCCTTTTGGGCAAAATTGGGTAAAATTGTGTTTCAACCAAAAATTTGATTTTTAGCAAAGGGGTTAGCCTTTCCTAAAAAAGTGGTCAAAAATTTTTTTTGCTTAAATGCATGCGACTTAAGCTTTTTCGGAAGCTTCTTCGCATTTGAAACTCCTTTCAATACTCAGTTATTAGAAATAAACGCCTTTTGGGCAAAATTGGGTAAAATTGTGTTTCAACCAAAAATTTGATTTTTAGCAAAGGGGTTAGCCTTTCCTAAAAAATTGGTCAAAAATTTTTTTTGCTTAAATGCATGCGACTTAAGCTTTTTCGGAAGCTTCTTCGCATTTGAAACTCCTTTCAATACTCAGTTATTAGAAATAAACGCCTTTTGGGCAAAATTGGGTAAAATTGTGTTTCAACCAAAAATTTGATTTTTAGCAAAGGGGTTAGCCTTTCCTAAAAAATTGGTCAAAAATTTTTTTTGCTTAAATGCATGCGACTTAAGCTTTTTCGGAAGCTTCTTCGCATTTGAAACTCCTTTCAATACTCAGTTATTAGAAATAAACGCCTTTTGGGCAAAATTGGGTAAAATTGTGTTTCAACCAAAAATTTGATTTTTAGCAAAGGGGTTAGCCTTTCCTAAAAAATTGGTCAAAAATTTTTTTTGCTTAAATGCATGCGACTTAAGCTTTTTCGGAAGCTTCTTCGCATTTGAAACTCCTTTCAATACTCAGTTATTAGAAATAAACGCCTTTTGGGCAAAATTGGGTAAAATTGTGTTTCAACCAAAAATTTGATTTTTAGCAAAGGGGTTAGCCTTTCCTAAAAAATTGGTCAAAAATTTTTTTTGCTTAAATGCATGCGACTTAAGCTTTTTCGGAAGCTTCTTCGCATTTGAAACTCCTTTCAATACTCAGTTATTAGAAATAAACGCCTTTTGGGCAAAATTGGGTAAAATTGTGTTTCAACCAAAAAATTGGTCAAAAATTTTTTTTGCTTAAATGCATGCGACTTAAGCTTTTTCGGAAGCTTCTTCGCATTTGAAACTCCTTTCAATACTCAGTTATTAGAAATAAACGCCTTTTGGGCAAAATTGGGTAAAATTGTGTTTTAACCAAAAATTTGATTTTTAGCAAAGGGGTTAGCCTTTCCTAAAAAATTGGTCAAAAATTTTTTTTGCTTAAATGCATGCGACTTAAGCTTTTTCGGAAGCTTCTTCGCATTTGAAACTCCTTTCAATACTCAGTTATTAGAAATAAACGCCTTTTGGGCAAAATTGGGTAAAATTGTGTTTCAACCAAAAATTTGATTTTTAGCAAAGGGGTTAGCCTTTCCTAAAAAATTGGTCAAAAATTTTTTTTGCTTAAATGCATGCGACTTAAGCTTTTTCGGAAGCTTCTTCGCATTTGAAACTCCTTTCAATACTCAGTTATTAGAAATAAACGCCTTTTGGGCAAAATTGGGTAAAATTGTGTTTCAACCAAAAATTTGATTTTTAGCAAAGGGGTTAGCCTTTCCTAAAAAATTGGTCAAAAATTTTTTTTGCTTAAATGCATGCGACTTAAGCTTTTTCGGAAGCTTCTTCGCATTTGAAACTCCTTTCAATACTCAGTTATTAGAAATAAACGCCTTTTGGGCAAAATTGGGTAAAATTGTGTTTCAACCAAAAATTTGATTTTTAGCAAAGGGGTTAGCCTTTCCTAAAAAATTGGTCAAAAATTTTTTTTGCTTAAATGCATGCGACTTAAGCTTTTTCGGAAGCTTCTTCGCATTTGAAACTCCTTCCAATACTCAGTTATTAGAAATAAACGCCTTTTGGGCAAAATTGGGTAAAATTGTGTTTCAACCAAAAATTTGATTTTTAGCAAAGGGGTTAGCCTTTCCTAAAAAATTGGTCAAAAATTTTTTTTGCTTAAATGCATGCGACTTAAGCTTTTTCGGAAGCTTCTTCGCATTTGAAACTCCTTTCAATACTCAGTTATTAGAAATAAACGCCTTTTGGGCAAAATTGGGTAAAATTGTGTTTCAACCAAAAATTTGATTTTTAGCAAAGGGGTTAGCCTTTCCTAAAAAATTGGTCAAAAATTTTTTTTGCTTAAATGCATGCGACTTAAGCTTTTTCGGAAGCTTCTTCGCATTTGAAACTCCTTTCAATACTCAGTTATTAGAAATAAACGCCTTTTGGGCAAAATTGGGTAAAATTGTGTTTCAACCAAAAATTTGATTTTTAGCAAAGGGGTTAGCCTTTCCTAAAAAATTGGTCAAAAATTTTTTTTGCTTAAATGCATGCGACTTAAGCTTTTTCGGAAGCTTCTTCGCATTTGAAACTCCTTTCAATACTCAGTTATTAGAAATAAACGCCTTTTGGGCAAAATTGGGTAAAATTGTGTTTCAACCAAAAAATTGGTCAAAAATTTTTTTTGCTTAAATGCATGCGACTTAAGCTTTTTCGGAAGCTTCTTCGCATTTGAAACTCCTTTCAATACTCAGTTATTAGAAATAAACGCCTTTTGGGCAAAATTGGGTAAAATTGTGTTTTAACCAAAAATTTGATTTTTAGCAAAGGGGTTAGCCTTTCCTAAAAAATTGGTCAAAAATTTTTTTTGCTTAAATGCATGCGACTTAAGCTTTTTCGGAAGCTTCTTCGCATTTGAAACTCCTTTCAATACTCAGTTATTAGAAATAAACGCCTTTTGGGCAAAATTGGGTAAAATTGTGTTTCAACCAAAAATTTGATTTTTAGCAAAGGGGTTAGCCTTTCCTAAAAAATTGGTCAAAAATTTTTTTTGCTTAAATGCATGCGACTTAAGCTTTTTCGGAAGCTTCTTCGCATTTGAAACTCCTTTCAATACTCAGTTATTAGAAATAAACGCCTTTTGGGCAAAATTGGGTAAAATTGTGTTTTAACCAAAAATTTGATTTTTAGCAAAGGGGTTAGCCTTTCCTAAAAAATTGGTCAAAAATTTTTTTTGCTTAAATGCATGCGACTTAAGCTTTTTCGGAAGCTTCTTCGCATTTGAAACTCCTTTCAATACTCAGTTATTAGAAATAAACGCCTTTTGGGCAAAATTGGGTAAAATTGTGTTTCAACCAAAAATTTGATTTTTAGCAAAGGGGTTAGCCTTTCCTAAAAAATTGGTCAAAAATTTTTTTTGCTTAAATGCATGCGACTTAAGCTTTTTCGGAAGCTTCTTCGCATTTGAAACTCCTTTCAATACTCAGTTATTAGAAATAAACGCCTTTTGGGCAAAATTGGGTAAAATTGTGTTTCAACCAAAAATTTGATTTTTAGCAAAGGGGTTAGCCTTTCCTAAAAAATTGGTCAAAAATTTTTTTTGCTTAAATGCATGCGACTTAAGCTTTTTCGGAAGCTTCTTCGCATTTGAAACTCCTTCCAATACTCAGTTATTAGAAATAAACGCCTTTTGGGCAAAATTGGGTAAAATTGTGTTTCAACCAAAAATTTGATTTTTAGCAAAGGGGTTAGCCTTTCCTAAAAAATTGGTCAAAAATTTTTTTTGCTTAAATGCATGCGACTTAAGCTTTTTCGGAAGCTTCTTCGCATTTGAAACTCCTTTCAATACTCAGTTATTAGAAATAAACGCCTTTTGGGCAAAATTGGGTAAAATTGTGTTTCAACCAAAAATTTGATTTTTAGCAAAGGGGTTAGCCTTTCCTAAAAAATTGGTCAAAAATTTTTTTTGCTTAAATGCATGCGACTTAAGCTTTTTCGGAAGCTTCTTCGCATTTGAAACTCCTTTCAATACTCAGTTATTAGAAATAAACGCCTTTTGGGCAAAATTGGGTAAAATTGTGTTTCAACCAAAAAATTGGTCAAAAATTTTTTTTGCTTAAATGCATGCGACTTAAGCTTTTTCGGAAGCTTCTTCGCATTTGAAACTCCTTTCAATACTCAGTTATTAGAAATAAACGCCTTTTGGGCAAAATTGGGTAAAATTGTGTTTTAACCAAAAATTTGATTTTTAGCAAAGGGGTTAGCCTTTCCTAAAAAATTGGTCAAAAATTTTTTTTGCTTAAATGCATGCGACTTAAGCTTTTTCGGAAGCTTCTTCGCATTTGAAACTCCTTTCAATACTCAGTTATTAGAAATAAACGCCTTTTGGGCAAAATTGGGTAAAATTGTGTTTTAACCAAAAATTTGATTTTTAGCAAAGGGGTTAGCCTTTCCTAAAAAATTGGTCAAACATTTTTTTTGCTTAAATGCATGCGACTTAAGCTTTTTCGGAAGCTTCTTCGCATTTGAAACTCCTTTCAATACTCAGTTATTAGAAATAAACGTATTTTGGGAAAAATTGGGTAAAATTGTGTTTCAACCAAAAATTTGATTTTTAGCAAAGGGGTTGTTAGCCTTTCCTAAAAAATTGGTCAAAAATTTTTTTTGCTTAAATGCATGCGACTTAAGCTTTTTCGGAAGCTTCTTCGCATTTGAAACTCCTTTCAATACTCAGTTATTAGAAATAAACGCCTTTTGGGCAAAATTGGGTAAAATTGTGTTTCAACCAAAAATTTGATTTTTAGCAAAGGGGTTAGCCTTTCCTAAAAAATTGGTCAAAAATTTTTTTTGCTTAAATGCATGCGACTTAAGCTTTTTCGGAAGCTTCTTCGCATTTGAAACTCCTTTCAATACCCAGTTATTAGAAATAAACGCCTTTTGGGCAAAATTGGGTAAAATTGTGTTTCAACCAAAAATTTGATTTTTAGCCTTTCCTAAAAAATTGGTCAAAAATTTTTTTTGCTTAAATGCATGCGACTTAAGCTTTTTCGGAAGCTTCTTCGCATTTGAAACTCCTTTCAATACTCAGTTATTAGAAATAAACGCCTTTTGGGCAAAATTGGGTAAAATTGTGTTTCAACCAAAAATTTGATTTTTAGCAAAGGGGTTAGCCTTTCCTAAAAAATTGGTCAAAAATTTTTTTTGCTTAAATGCATGCGACTTAAGCTTTTTCGGAAGCTTCTTCGCATTTGAAACTCCTTTCAATACTCAGTTATTAGAAATAAACGCATTTTGGGCAAAATTGGGTAAAATTGTGTTTCAACCAAAAATTTGATTTTTAGCAAAGGGGTTAGTTAGCCTTTCCTAAAAAATTGGTCAAAAATTTTTTTTGCTTAAATGCATGCGACTTAAGCTTTTTCGGAAGCTTCTTCGCATTTGAAACTCCTTTCAATACTCAGTTATTAGAAATAAACGCCTTTTGGGCAAAATTGGGTAAAATTGTGTTTCAACCAAAAATTTGATTTTTAGCAAAGGGTAAAAAATTGGTCAAAAATTTTTTTTGCTTAAATGCATGCGACTTAAGCTTTTTCGGAAGCTTCTTCGCATTTGAAACTCCTTTCAATACTCAGTTATTAGAAATAAACGCATTTTGGGCAAAATTGGGTAAAATTGTGTTTCAACCAAAAATTTGATTTTTAGCAAAGGGGTTAGTTAGCCTTTCCTAAAAAATTGGTCAAAAATTTTTTTTGCTTAAATGCATGCGACTTAAGCTTTTTCGGAAGCTTCTTCGCATTTGAAACTCCTTTCAATACTCAGTTATTAGAAATAAACGCCTTTTGGGCAAAATTGGGTAAAATTGTGTTTCAACCAAAAATTTGATTTTTAGCAAAGGGGTTAGCCTTTCCTAAAAAATTGGTCAAAAATTTTTTTTGCTTAAATGCATGCGACTTAAGCTTTTTCGGAAGCTTCTTCGCATTTGAAACTCCTTTCAATACTCAGTTATTAGAAATAAACGCCTTTTGGGCAAAATTGGGTAAAATTGTGTTTCAACCAAAAATTTGATTTTTAGCAAAGGGGTTAGCCTTTCCTAAAAAATTGGTCAAAAATTTTTTTTGCTTAAATGCATGCGACTTAAGCTTTTTCGGAAGCTTCTTCGCATTTGAAACTCCTTTCAATACTCAGTTATTAGAAATAAACGCCTTTTGGGCAAAATTGGGTAAAATTGTGTTTTAACCAAAAATTTGATTTTTAGCAAAGGGGTTAGCCTTTCCTAAAAAATTGGTCAAAAATTTTTTTTGCTTAAATGCATGCGACTTAAGCTTTTTCGGAAGCTTCTTCGCATTTGAAACTCCTTTCAATACTCAGTTATTAGAAATAAACGCCTTTTGGGCAAAATTGGGTAAAATTGTGTTTTAACCAAAAATTTGATTTTTAGCAAAGGGGTTAGCCTTTCCTAAAAAATTGGTCAAAAATTTTTTTTGCTTAAATGCATGCGACTTAAGCTTTTTCGGAAGCTTCTTCGCATTTGAAACTCCTTTCAATACTCAGTTATTAGAAATAAACGCATTTTGGGCAAAATTGGGTAAAATTGTGTTTCAACCAAAAATTTGATTTTTAGCAAAGGGGTTAGCCTTTCCTAAAAAATTGGTCAAAAATTTTTTTTGCTTAAATGCATGCGACTTAAGCTTTTTCGGAAGCTTCTTCGCATTTGAAACTCCTTTCAATACTCAGTTATTAGAAATAAACGCATTTTGGGCAAAATTGGGTAAAATTGTGTTTCAACCAAAAATTTGATTTTTAGCAAAGGGGTTAGCCTTTCCTAAAAAATTGGTCAAAAATTTTTTTTGCTTAAATGCATGCGACTTAAGCTTTTTCGGAAGCTTCTTCGCATTTGAAACTCCTTTCAATACTCAGTTATTAGAAATAAACGCATTTTGGGCAAAATTGGGTAAAATTGTGTTTCAACCAAAAATTTGATTTTTAGCAAAGGGGTTAGTTAGCCTTTCCTAAAAAATTGGTCAAAAATTTTTTTTGCTTAAATGCAAGCGACTTAAGCTTTTTCGGAAGCTTCTTCGCATTTGAGACTCCTTTCAATATTCAGTTATTAGAAATAAACGCCTTTTGGGCAAAATTGGGTAAAATTGTGTTTCAGCCAAAAATTTGATTTTTAGCAAAGGGGTTAGTTAGCCTTTCCTAAAAAATTGGTCAAAAATTTTTTTTGCTTAAATGCATGCGACTTAAGCTTTTTCGGAAGCTTCTTCGCATTTGAAACTCCTTTCAATACTCAGTTATTAGAAATAAACGCATTTTGGGCAAAATTGGGTAAAATTGTGTTTCAACCAAAAATTTGATTTTTAGCAAAGGGGTTAGCCTTTCCTAAAAAATTGGTCAAAAATTTTTTTTGCTTAAATGCATGCGACTTAAGCTTTTTCGGAAGCTTCTTCGCATTTGAAACTCCTTTCAATACTCAGTTATTAGAAATAAACGCATTTTGGGCAAAATTGGGTAAAATTGTGTTTCAACCAAAAATTTGATTTTTAGCAAAGGGGTTAGCCTTTCCTAAAAAATTGGTCAAAAATTTTTTTTGCTTAAATGCATGCGACTTAAGCTTTTTCGGAAGCTTCTTCGCATTTGAAACTCCTTTCAATACTCAGTTATTAGAAATAAACGCATTTTGGGCAAAATTGGGTAAAATTGTGTTTCAACCAAAAATTTGATTTTTAGCAAAGGGGTTAGCCTTTCCTAAAAAATTGGTCAAAAATTTTTTTTGCTTAAATGCATGCGACTTAAGCTTTTTCGGAAGCTTCTTCGCATTTGAAACTCCTTTCAATACTCAGTTATTAGAAATAAACGCATTTTGGGCAAAATTGGGTAAAATTGTGTTTCAACCAAAAATTTGATTTTTAGCAAAGGGGTTAGTTAGCCTTTCCTAAAAAATTGGTCAAAAATTTTTTTTGCTTAAATGCAAGCGACTTAAGCTTTTTCGGAAGCTTCTTCGCATTTGAGACTCCTTTCAATATTCAGTTATTAGAAATAAACGCCTTTTGGGCAAAATTGGGTAAAATTGTGTTTCAGCCAAAAATTTGATTTTTAGCAAAGGGGTTAGTTAGCCTTTCCTAAAAAATTGGTCAAAAATTTTTTTTGCTTAAATGCATGCGACTTAAGCTTTTTCGGAAGCTTCTTCGCATTTGAAACTCCTTTCAATACTCAGTTATTAGAAATAAACGCATTTTGGGCAAAATTGGGTAAAATTGTGTTTCAACCAAAAATTTGATTTTTAGCAAAGGGGTTAGCCTTTCCTAAAAAATTGGTCAAAAATTTTTTTTGCTTAAATGCATGCGACTTAAGCTTTTTCGGAAGCTTCTTCGCATTTGAAACTCCTTTCAATACTCAGTTATTAGAAATAAACGCATTTTGGGCAAAATTGGGTAAAATTGTGTTTCAACCAAAAATTTGATTTTTAGCAAAGGGGTTAGTTAGCCTTTCCTAAAAAATTGGTCAAAAATTTTTTTTGCTTAAATGCAAGCGACTTAAGCTTTTTCGGAAGCTTCTTCGCATTTGAGACTCCTTTCAATATTCAGTTATTAGAAATAAACGCCTTTTGGGCAAAATTGGGTAAAATTGTGTTTCAGCCAAAAATTTGATTTTTAGCAAAGGGGTTAGTTAGCCTTTCCTAAAAAATTGGTCAAAAATTTTTTTTGCTTAAATGCAAGCGACTTAAGCTTTTTCGGAAGCTTCTTCGCATTTGAAACTCCTTTCAATACTCAGTTATTAGAAATAAACGCCTTTTGGGCAAAATTGGGTAAAATTGTGTTTCAACCAAAAATTTGATTTTTAGCAAAGGGGTTAGTTAGCCTTTCCTAAAAAATTGGTCAAAAATTTTTTTTGCTTAAATGCATGCGACTTAAGCTTTTTCGGAAGCTTCTTCGCATTTGAAACTCCTTTCAATACTCAGTTATTAGAAATAAACGCCTTTTGGGCAAAATTGGGTAAAATTGTGTTTCAACCAAAAATTTGATTTTTAGCAAAGGGGTTAACCTTTCCTAAAAAATTGGTCAAAAATTTTTTTTGCTTAAATGCATGCGACTTAAGCTTTTTCGGAAGCTTCTTCGCATTTGAAACTCCTTTCAATACTCAGTTATTAGAAATAAACGCCTTTTGGGCAAAATTGGGTAAAATTGTGTTTCAACCAAAAATTTGATTTTTAGCAAAGGGGTTAGCCTTTCCTAAAAAATTGGTCAAAAATTTTTTTTGCTTAAATGCATGCGACTTAAGCTTTTTCGGAAGCTTCTTCGCATTTGAAACTCCTTTCAATACTCAGTTATTAGAAATAAACGCCTTTTGGGCAAAATTGGGTAAAATTGTGTTTCAACCAAAAATTTGATTTTTAGCAAAGGGGTTAGCCTTTCCTAAAAAATTGGTCAAAAATTTTTTTTGCTTAAATGCATGCGACTTGAGCTTTTTCGGAAGCTTCTTCGCATTTGAAACTCCTTTCAATACTCAGTTATTAGAAATAAACGCATTTTGGGCAAAATTGGGTAAAATTGTGTTTCAACCAAAAATTTGATTTTTAGCAAAGGGGTTAGCCTTTCCTAAAAAATTGGTCAAAAATTTTTTTTGCTTAAATGCATGCGACTTAAGCTTTTTCGGAAGCATCTTCGCATTTGAAACTCCTTTCAATACTCAGCTATTAGAAATAAACGCCTTTTGGGCAAAATTGGGTAAAATTGTGTTTCAACCAAAAATTTCATATTTAGCAAAGGGGTTAGCCTTTCCTAAAAAATTGGTCAAAAATTTTTTTTGCTTAAATGCATGCGACTTAAGCTTTTTCGGAAGCTTCTTCGCATTTCAAACTCCTTTCAATACTCAGTTATTAGAAATAAACGCATTTTGGGCAAAATTGGGTAAAATTGTGTTTCAACCAAAAATTTGATTTTTAGCAAAGGGGTTAGCCTTTCCTAAAAAATTGGTCAAAAATTTTTTTTGCTTAAATGCATGCGACTTAAGCTTTTTCGGAAGCTTCTTCGCATTTGAAACTCCTTTCAATACTCAGTTATTAGAAATAAACGCCTTTTGGGCAAAATTGGGTAAAATTGTGTTTCAACCAAAAATTTGATTTTTAGCAAAGGGGTTAGCCTTTCCTAAAAAATTGGTAAAAAAAATTTTTTGCTTAAATGCATGCGACTTAAGCTTTTTCGGAAGCTTCTTCGCATTTGAAACTCCTTTCAATACTCAGTTATTAGAAATAAACGCATTTTGGGCAAAATTGGGTAAAATTGTGTTTCAACCAAAAATTTGATTTTTAGCAAAGGGGTTAGTTAGCCTTTCCTAAAAAATTGGTCAAAAATTTTTTTTGCTTAAATGCAAGCGACTTAAGCTTTTTCGGAAGCTTCTTCGCATTTGAAACTCCTTTCAATACTCAGTTATTAGAAATAAACGCCTTTTGGGCAAAATTGGGTAAAATTGTGTTTCAACCAAAAATTTGATTTTTAGCAAAGGGGTTAGCCTTTCCTAAAAAATTGGTCAAAAATTTTTTTTGCTTAAATGCATGCGACTTAAGCTTTTTCGGAAGCTTCTTCGCATTTGAAACTCCTTTCAATACTCAGTTATTAGAAATAAACGCATTTTGGGCAAAATTGGGTAAAATTGTGTTTCAACCAAAAATTTGATTTTTAGCAAAGGGGTTAGCCTTTCCTAAAAAATTGGTCAAAAATTTTTTTTGCTTAAATGCATGCGACTTAAGCTTTTTCGGAAGCTTCTTCGCATTTGAAACTCCTTTCAATACTCAGTTATTAGAAATAAACGCCTTTTGGGCAAAATTGGGTAAAATTGTGTTTCAACCAAAAATTTCATATTTAGCAAAGGGGTTAGCCTTTCCTAAAAAATTGGTCAAAAATTTTTTTTGCTTAAATGCATGCGACTTAAGCTTTTTCGGAAGCTTCTTCGCATTTGAAACTCCTTTCAATACTCAGTTATTAGAAATAAACGCCTTTTGGGCAAAATTGGGTAAAATTGTGTTTCAGCCAAAAATTTGATTTTTAGCAAAGGGGTTAGTTAGCCTTTCCTAAAAAATTGGTCAAAAATTTTTTTTGCTTAAATGCAAGCGACTTAAGCTTTTTCGGAAGCTTCTGCGCATTTGAAACTCCTTTCAATACTCAGTTATTAGAAATAAACGCCTTTTGGGCAAAATTGGGTAAAATTGTGTTTCAGCCAAAAATTTGATTTTTAGCAAAGGGGTTAGTTAGCCTTTCCTAAAAAATTGGTCAAAAATTTTTTTTGCTTAAATGCATGCGACTTAAGCTTTTTCGGAAGCTTCTTCGCATTTGAAACTCCTTTCAATACTCAGTTATTAGAAATAAACGCCTTTTGGGCAAAATTGGGTAAAATTGTGTTTCAACCAAAAATTTGATTTTTAGCAAAGGGGTTAGCCTTTCCTAAAAAATTGGTCAAAAATTTTTTTTGCTTAAATGCATGCGACTTAAGCTTTTTCGGAAGCTTCTTCGCATTTGAAACTCCTTTCAATACTCAGTTATTAGAAATAAACGCATTTTGGGCAAAATTGGGTAAAATTGTGTTTCAACCAAAAATTTGATTTTTAGCAAAGGGGTTAGTTAGCCTTTCCTAAAAAATTGGTCAAAAATTTTTTTTGCTTAAATGCAAGCGACTTAAGCTTTTTCGGAAGCTTCTGCGCATTTGAAACTCCTTTCAATACTCAGTTATTAGAAATAAACGCCTTTTGGGCAAAATTGGGTAAAATTGTGTTTCAGCCAAAAATTTGATTTTTAGCAAAGGGGTTAGTTAGCCTTTCCTAAAAAATTGGTCAAAAATTTTTTTTGCTTAAATGCATGCGACTTAAGCTTTTTCGGAAGCTTCTTCGCATTTGAAACTCCTTTCAATACTCAGTTATTAGAAATAAACGCCTTTTGGGCAAAATTGGGTAAAATTGTGTTTCAGCCAAAAATTTGATTTTTAGCAAAGGGGTTAGTTAGCCTTTCCTAAAAAATTGGTCAAAAATTTTTTTTGCTTAAATGCATGCGACTTAAGCTTTTTCGGAAGCTTCTTCGCATTTGAAACTCCTTTCAATACTCAGTTATTAGAAATAAACGCCTTTTGGGCAAAATTGGGTAAAATTGTGTTTCAACCAAAAATTTGATTTTTAGCAAAGGGGTTAGCCTTTCCTAAAAAATTGGTCAAAAATTTTTTTTGCTTAAATGCATGCGACTTAAGCTTTTTCGGAAGCTTCTTCGCATTTGAAACTCCTTTCAATACTCAGTTATTAGAAATAAACGCCTTTTGGGCAAAATTGGGTAAAATTGTGTTTCAACCAAAAATTTGATTTTTAGCAAAGGGGTTAGCCTTTCCTAAAAAATTGGTCAAAATTTTTTTTTGCTTAAATGCATGCGACTTAAGCTTTTTCGGAAGCTTCTTCGCATTTGAAACTCCTTTCAATACTCAGTTATTAGAAATAAACGCCTTTTGGGCAAAATTGGGTAAAATTGTGTTTCAACCAAAAATTTGATTTTTAGCAAAGGGGTTAGCCTTTCCTAAAAAATTGGTCAAAAATTTTTTTTGCTTAAATGCATGCGACTTAAGCTTTTTCGGAAGCTTCTTCGCATTTGAAACTCCTTTCAATACTCAGTTATTAGAAATAAACGCCTTTTGGGCAAAATTGGGTAAAATTGTGTTTCAACCAAAAATTTGATTTTTAGCAAAGGGGTTAGCCTTTCCTAAAAAATTGGTCAAAAATTTTTTTTGCTTAAATGCATGCGACTTAAGCTTTTTCGGAAGCTTCTTCGCATTTGAAACTCCTTTCAATACTCAGTTATTAGAAATAAACGCCTTTTGGGCAAAATTGGGTAAAATTGTGTTTCAACCAAAAATTTGATTTTTAGCAAAGGGGTTAGCCTTTCCTAAAAAATTGGTCAAAAATTTTTTTTGCTTAAATGCATGCGACTTAAGCTTTTTCGGAAGCTTCTTCGCATTTGAAACTCCTTTCAATACTCAGTTATTAGAAATAAACGCCTTTTGGGCAAAATTGGGTAAAATTGTGTTTCAACCAAAAATTTGATTTTTAGCAAAGGGGTTAGTTAGCCTTTCCTAAAAAATTGGTCAAAAATTTTTTTTGCTTAAATGCAAGCGACTTAAGCTTTTTCGGAAGCTTCTTCGCATTTGAGACTCCTTTCAATATTCAGTTATTAGAAATAAACGCCTTTTGGGCAAAATTGGGTAAAATTGTGTTTCAGCCAAAAATTTGATTTTTAGCAAAGGGGTTAGTTAGCCTTTCCTAAAAAATTGGTCAAAAATTTTTTTTGCTTAAATGCAAGCGACTTAAGCTTTTTCGGAAGCTTCTTCGCATTTGAAACTCCTTTCAATACTCAGTTATTAGAAATAAACGCCTTTTGGGCAAAATTGGGTAAAATTGTGTTTCAACCAAAAATTTGATTTTTAGCAAAGGGGTTAGTTAGCCTTTCCTAAAAAATTGGTCAAAAATTTTTTTTGCTTAAATGCATGCGACTTAAGCTTTTTCGGAAGCTTCTTCGCATTTGAAACTCCTTTCAATACTCAGTTATTAGAAATAAACGCCTTTTGGGCAAAATTGGGTAAAATTGTGTTTCAACCAAAAATTTGATTTTTAGCAAAGGGGTTAACCTTTCCTAAAAAATTGGTCAAAAATTTTTTTTGCTTAAATGCATGCGACTTAAGCTTTTTCGGAAGCTTCTTCGCATTTGAAACTCCTTTCAATACTCAGTTATTAGAAATAAACGCCTTTTGGGCAAAATTGGGTAAAATTGTGTTTCAACCAAAAATTTGATTTTTAGCAAAGGGGTTAGCCTTTCCTAAAAAATTGGTCAAAAATTTTTTTTGCTTAAATGCATGCGACTTAAGCTTTTTCGGAAGCTTCTTCGCATTTGAAACTCCTTTCAATACTCAGTTATTAGAAATAAACGCCTTTTGGGCAAAATTGGGTAAAATTGTGTTTCAACCAAAAATTTGATTTTTAGCAAAGGGGTTAGCCTTTCCTAAAAAATTGGTCAAAAATTTTTTTTGCTTAAATGCATGCGACTTGAGCTTTTTCGGAAGCTTCTTCGCATTTGAAACTCCTTTCAATACTCAGTTATTAGAAATAAACGCATTTTGGGCAAAATTGGGTAAAATTGTGTTTCAACCAAAAATTTGATTTTTAGCAAAGGGGTTAGCCTTTCCTAAAAAATTGGTCAAAAATTTTTTTTGCTTAAATGCATGCGACTTAAGCTTTTTCGGAAGCATCTTCGCATTTGAAACTCCTTTCAATACTCAGCTATTAGAAATAAACGCCTTTTGGGCAAAATTGGGTAAAATTGTGTTTCAACCAAAAATTTCATATTTAGCAAAGGGGTTAGCCTTTCCTAAAAAATTGGTCAAAAATTTTTTTTGCTTAAATGCATGCGACTTAAGCTTTTTCGGAAGCTTCTTCGCATTTCAAACTCCTTTCAATACTCAGTTATTAGAAATAAACGCATTTTGGGCAAAATTGGGTAAAATTGTGTTTCAACCAAAAATTTGATTTTTAGCAAAGGGGTTAGCCTTTCCTAAAAAATTGGTCAAAAATTTTTTTTGCTTAAATGCATGCGACTTAAGCTTTTTCGGAAGCTTCTTCGCATTTGAAACTCCTTTCAATACTCAGTTATTAGAAATAAACGCCTTTTGGGCAAAATTGGGTAAAATTGTGTTTCAACCAAAAATTTGATTTTTAGCAAAGGGGTTAGCCTTTCCTAAAAAATTGGTAAAAAAAATTTTTTGCTTAAATGCATGCGACTTAAGCTTTTTCGGAAGCTTCTTCGCATTTGAAACTCCTTTCAATACTCAGTTATTAGAAATAAACGCATTTTGGGCAAAATTGGGTAAAATTGTGTTTCAACCAAAAATTTGATTTTTAGCAAAGGGGTTAGTTAGCCTTTCCTAAAAAATTGGTCAAAAATTTTTTTTGCTTAAATGCAAGCGACTTAAGCTTTTTCGGAAGCTTCTTCGCATTTGAAACTCCTTTCAATACTCAGTTATTAGAAATAAACGCCTTTTGGGCAAAATTGGGTAAAATTGTGTTTCAACCAAAAATTTGATTTTTAGCAAAGGGGTTAGCCTTTCCTAAAAAATTGGTCAAAAATTTTTTTTGCTTAAATGCATGCGACTTAAGCTTTTTCGGAAGCTTCTTCGCATTTGAAACTCCTTTCAATACTCAGTTATTAGAAATAAACGCATTTTGGGCAAAATTGGGTAAAATTGTGTTTCAACCAAAAATTTGATTTTTAGCAAAGGGGTTAGCCTTTCCTAAAAAATTGGTCAAAAATTTTTTTTGCTTAAATGCATGCGACTTAAGCTTTTTCGGAAGCTTCTTCGCATTTGAAACTCCTTTCAATACTCAGTTATTAGAAATAAACGCCTTTTGGGCAAAATTGGGTAAAATTGTGTTTCAACCAAAAATTTCATATTTAGCAAAGGGGTTAGCCTTTCCTAAAAAATTGGTCAAAAATTTTTTTTGCTTAAATGCATGCGACTTAAGCTTTTTCGGAAGCTTCTTCGCATTTGAAACTCCTTTCAATACTCAGTTATTAGAAATAAACGCCTTTTGGGCAAAATTGGGTAAAATTGTGTTTCAGCCAAAAATTTGATTTTTAGCAAAGGGGTTAGTTAGCCTTTCCTAAAAAATTGGTCAAAAATTTTTTTTGCTTAAATGCAAGCGACTTAAGCTTTTTCGGAAGCTTCTGCGCATTTGAAACTCCTTTCAATACTCAGTTATTAGAAATAAACGCCTTTTGGGCAAAATTGGGTAAAATTGTGTTTCAGCCAAAAATTTGATTTTTAGCAAAGGGGTTAGTTAGCCTTTCCTAAAAAATTGGTCAAAAATTTTTTTTGCTTAAATGCATGCGACTTAAGCTTTTTCGGAAGCTTCTTCGCATTTGAAACTCCTTTCAATACTCAGTTATTAGAAATAAACGCCTTTTGGGCAAAATTGGGTAAAATTGTGTTTCAACCAAAAATTTGATTTTTAGCAAAGGGGTTAGCCTTTCCTAAAAAATTGGTCAAAAATTTTTTTTGCTTAAATGCATGCGACTTAAGCTTTTTCGGAAGCTTCTTCGCATTTGAAACTCCTTTCAATACTCAGTTATTAGAAATAAACGCATTTTGGGCAAAATTGGGTAAAATTGTGTTTCAACCAAAAATTTGATTTTTAGCAAAGGGGTTAGTTAGCCTTTCCTAAAAAATTGGTCAAAAATTTTTTTTGCTTAAATGCAAGCGACTTAAGCTTTTTCGGAAGCTTCTGCGCATTTGAAACTCCTTTCAATACTCAGTTATTAGAAATAAACGCCTTTTGGGCAAAATTGGGTAAAATTGTGTTTCAGCCAAAAATTTGATTTTTAGCAAAGGGGTTAGTTAGCCTTTCCTAAAAAATTGGTCAAAAATTTTTTTTGCTTAAATGCATGCGACTTAAGCTTTTTCGGAAGCTTCTTCGCATTTGAAACTCCTTTCAATACTCAGTTATTAGAAATAAACGCCTTTTGGGCAAAATTGGGTAAAATTGTGTTTCAGCCAAAAATTTGATTTTTAGCAAAGGGGTTAGTTAGCCTTTCCTAAAAAATTGGTCAAAAATTTTTTTTGCTTAAATGCATGCGACTTAAGCTTTTTCGGAAGCTTCTTCGCATTTGAAACTCCTTTCAATACTCAGTTATTAGAAATAAACGCCTTTTGGGCAAAATTGGGTAAAATTGTGTTTCAACCAAAAATTTGATTTTTAGCAAAGGGGTTAGCCTTTCCTAAAAAATTGGTCAAAATTTTTTTTTGCTTAAATGCATGCGACTTAAGCTTTTTCGGAAGCTTCTTCGCATTTGAAACTCCTTTCAATACTCAGTTATTAGAAATAAACGCCTTTTGGGCAAAATTGGGTAAAATTGTGTTTCAACCAAAAATTTGATTTTTAGCAAAGGGGTTAGCCTTTCCTAAAAAATTGGTCAAAAATTTTTTTTGCTTAAATGCATGCGACTTAAGCTTTTTCGGAAGCTTCTTCGCATTTGAAACTCCTTTCAATACTCAGTTATTAGAAATAAACGCCTTTTGGGCAAAATTGGGTAAAATTGTGTTTCAACCAAAAATTTGATTTTTAGCAAAGGGGTTAGCCTTTCCTAAAAAATTGGTCAAAAATTTTTTTTGCTTAAATGCATGCGACTTAAGCTTTTTCGGAAGCTTCTTCGCATTTGAAACTCCTTTCAATACTCAGTTATTAGAAATAAACGCCTTTTGGGCAAAATTGGGTAAAATTGTGTTTCAACCAAAAATTTGATTTTTAGCAAAGGGGTTAGCCTTTCCTAAAAAATTGGTCAAAAATTTTTTTTGCTTAAATGCATGCGACTTAAGCTTTTTCGGAAGCTTCTTCGCATTTGAAACTCCTTTCAATACTCAGTTATTAGAAATAAACGCCTTTTGGGCAAAATTGGGTAAAATTGTGTTTCAACCAAAAATTTGATTTTTAGCAAAGGGGTTAGCCTTTCCTAAAAAATTGGTCAAAAATTTTTTTTGCTTAAATGCATGCGACTTAAGCTTTTTCGGAAGCTTCTTCGCATTTGAAACTCCTTTCAATACTCAGTTATTAGAAATAAACGCCTTTTGGGCAAAATTGGGTAAAATTGTGTTTCAACCAAAAATTTGATTTTTAGCAAAGGGGTTAGCCTTTCCTAAAAAATTGGTCAAAAATTTTTTTTGCTTAAATGCATGCGACTTAAGCTTTTTCGGAAGCTTCTTCGCATTTGAAACTCCTTTCAATACTCAGTTATTAGAAATAAACGCCTTTTGGGCAAAATTGGGTAAAATTGTGTTTCAACCAAAAATTTGATTTTTAGCAAAGGGGTTAGCCTTTCCTAAAAAATTGGTCAAAAATTTTTTTTGCTTAAATGCATGCGACTTAAGCTTTTTCGGAAGCTTCTTCGCATTTGAAACTCCTTTCAATACTCAGTTATTAGAAATAAACGCCTTTTGGGCAAAATTGGGTAAAATTGTGTTTCAACCAAAAATTTGATTTTTAGCAAAGGGGTTAGCCTTTCCTAAAAAATTGGTCAAAAATTTTTTTTGCTTAAATGCATGCGACTTAAGCTTTTTCGGAAGCTTCTTCGCATTTGAAACTCCTTTCAATACTCAGTTATTAGAAATAAACGCCTTTTGGGCAAAATTGGGTAAAATTGTGTTTCAACCAAAAATTTGATTTTTAGCAAAGGGGTTAGCCTTTCCTAAAAAATTGGTCAAAAATTTTTTTTGCTTAAATGCATGCGACTTAAGCTTTTTCGGAAGCTTCTTCGCATTTGAAACTCCTTTCAATACTCAGTTATTAGAAATAAACGCATTTTGGGCAAAATTGGGTAAAATTGTGTTTCAACCAAAAATTTGATTTTTAGCAAAGGGGTTAGTTAGCCTTTCCTAAAAAATTGGTCAAAAATTTTTTTTGCTTAAATGCAAGCGACTTAAGCTTTTTCGGAAGCTTCTGCGCATTTGAAACTCCTTTCAATACTCAGTTATTAGAAATAAACGCCTTTTGGGCAAAATTGGGTAAAATTGTGTTTCAGCCAAAAATTTGATTTTTAGCAAAGGGGTTAGTTAGCCTTTCCTAAAAAATTGGTCAAAAATTTTTTTTGCTTAAATGCAAGCGACTTAAGCTTTTTCGGAAGCTTCTTCGCATTTGAAACTCCTTTCAATACTCAGTTATTAGAAATAAACGCCTTTTGGGCAAAATTGGGTAAAATTGTGTTTCAGCCAAAAATTTGATTTTTAGCAAAGGGGTTAGTTAGCCTTTCCTAAAAAATTGGTCAAAAATTTTTTTTGCTTAAATGCATGCGACTTAAGCTTTTTCGGAAGCTTCTTCGCATTTGAAACTCCTTTCAATACTCAGTTATTAGAAATAAACGCCTTTTGGGCAAAATTGGGTAAAATTGTGTTTCAACCAAAAATTTGATTTTTAGCAAAGGGGTTAGCCTTTCCTAAAAAATTGGTCAAAAATTTTTTTTGCTTAAATGCATGCGACTTAAGCTTTTTCGGAAGCTTCTTCGCATTTGAAACTCCTTTCAATACTCAGTTATTAGAAATAAACGCCTTTTGGGCAAAATTGGGTAAAATTGTGTTTCAACCAAAAATTTGATTTTTAGCAAAGGGGTTAGCCTTTCCTAAAAAATTGGTCAAAAATTTTTTTTGCTTAAATGCATGCGACTTAAGCTTTTTCGGAAGCTTCTTCGCATTTGAAACTCCTTTCAATACTCAGTTATTAGAAATAAACGCCTTTTGGGCAAAATTGGGTAAAATTGTGTTTCAACCAAAAATTTGATTTTTAGCAAAGGGGTTAGCCTTTCCTAAAAAATTGGTCAAAAATTTTTTTTGCTTAAATGCATGCGACTTAAGCTTTTTCGGAAGCTTCTTCGCATTTGAAACTCCTTTCAATACTCAGTTATTAGAAATAAACGCCTTTTGGGCAAAATTGGGTAAAATTGTGTTTCAACCAAAAATTTGATTTTTAGCAAAGGGGTTAGCCTTTCCTAAAAAATTGGTCAAAAATTTTTTTTGCTTAAATGCATGCGACTTAAGCTTTTTCGGAAGCTTCTTCGCATTTGAAACTCCTTTCAATACTCAGTTATTAGAAATAAACGCCTTTTGGGCAAAATTGGGTAAAATTGTGTTTCAACCAAAAATTTGATTTTTAGCAAAGGGGTTGTTAGCCTTTCCTAAAAAATTGGTCAAAAATTTTTTTTGCTTAAATGCATGCGACTTAAGCTTTTTCGGAAGCTTCTTCGCATTTGAAACTCCTTTCAATACTCAGTTATTAGAAATAAACGCATTTTGGGCAAAATTGGGTAAAATTGTGTTTCAACCAAAAATTTGATTTTTAGCAAAGGGGTTAGCCTTTCCTAAAAAATTGGTCAAAAATTTTTTTTGCTTAAATGCATGCGACTTAAGCTTTTTCGGAAGCTTCTTCGCATTTGAAACTCCTTTCAATACTCAGTTATTAGAAATAAACGCCTTTTGGGCAAAATTGGGTAAAATTGTGTTTCAACCAAAAATTTGATTTTTAGCAAAGGGGTTAGCCTTTCCTAAAAAATTGGTCAAAAATTTTTTTTGCTTAAATGCATGCGACTTAAGCTTTTTCGGAAGCTTCTTCGCATTTGAAACTCCTTTCAATACTCAGTTATTAGAAATAAACGCCTTTTGGGCAAAATTGGGTAAAATTGTGTTTCAACCAAAAAATTGGTCAAAAATTTTTTTTGCTTAAATGCATGCGACTTAAGCTTTTTCGGAAGCTTCTTCGCATTTGAAACTCCTTTCAATACTCAGTTATTAGAAATAAACGCCTTTTGGGCAAAATTGGGTAAAATTGTGTTTTAACCAAAAATTTGATTTTTAGCAAAGGGGTTAGCCTTTCCTAAAAAATTGGTCAAACATTTTTTTTGCTTAAATGCATGCGACTTAAGCTTTTTCGGAAGCTTCTTCGCATTTGAAACTCCTTTCAATACTCAGTTATTAGAAATAAACGCATTTTGGGCAAAATTGGGTAAAATTGTGTTTCAACCAAAAATTTGATTTTTAGCAAAGGGGTTAGCCTTTCCTAAAAAATTGGTCAAACATTTTTTTTGCTTAAATGTATGCGACTTA
The DNA here is from genome assembly GCA_951800035.1 of Linnaemya tessellans. Classification (NCBI taxonomy): domain Eukaryota; kingdom Metazoa; phylum Arthropoda; class Insecta; order Diptera; family Tachinidae; genus Linnaemya; species Linnaemya tessellans. Next base: position 42,754,053 of record OX637536.1, read on the forward strand.
AGCTTTTTCGGAAGCTTCTTCGCATTTGAAACTCCTTTCAATACTCAGTTATTAGAAATAAACGCATTTTGGGCAAAATTGGGTAAAATTGTGTTTCAACCAAAAATTTGATTTTTAGCAAAGGGGTTGTTAGCCTTTCCTAAAAAATTGGTCAAAAATTTTTTTTGCTTAAATGCATGCGACTTAAGCTTTTTCGGAAGCTTCTTCGCATTTGAAACTCCTTTCAATACTCAGTTATTAGAAATAAACGCCTTTTGGGCAAAATTGGGTAAAATTGTGTTTCAACCAAAAATTTGATTTTTAGCAAAGGGGTTAGCCTTTCCTAAAAAATTGGTCAAAAATTTTTTTTGCTTAAATGCATGCGACTTAAGCTTTTTCGGAAGCTTCTTCGCATTTGAAACTCCTTTCAATACCCAGTTATTAGAAATAAACGCCTTTTGGGCAAAATTGGGTAAAATTGTGTTTCAACCAAAAATTTGATTTTTAGCAAAGGGGTTAGCCTTTCCTAAAAAATTGGTAAAAAAATTTTTTTGCTTAAATGCATGCGACTTAAGCTTTTTCGGAAGCTTCTTCGCATTTGAAACTCCTTTCAATACTCAGTTATTAGAAATAAACGCATTTTGGGCAAAATTGGGTAAAATTGTGTTTCAACCAAAAATTTGATTTTTAGCAAAGGGGTTAGCCTTTCCTAAAAAATTGGTCAAAAATTTTTTTTGCTTAAATGCATGCGACTTAAGCTTTTTCGGAAGCTTCTTCGCATTTGAAACTCCTTTCAATACTCAGTTATTAGAAATAAACGCCTTTTGGGCAAAATTGGGTAAAATTGTGTTTCAACCAAAAATTTGATTTTTAGCAAAGGGGTTAGCCTTTCCTAAAAAATTGGTCAAAAATTTTTTTTGCTTAAATGCATGCGACTTAAGCTTTTTCGGAAGCTTCTTCGCATTTGAAACTCCTTTCAATACTCAGTTATTAGAAATAAACGCCTTTTGGGCAAAATTGGGTAAAATTGTGTTTCAACCAAAAATTTGATTTTTAGCAAAGGGGTTAGCCTTTCCTAAAAAATTGGTCAAAAATTTTTTTTGCTTAAATGCATGCGACTTAAGCTTTTTCGGAAGCTTCTTCGCATTTGAAACTCCTTTCAATACTCAGTTATTAGAAATAAACGCCTTTTGGGCAAAATTGGGTAAAATTGTGTTTCAACCAAAAATTTGATTTTTAGCAAAGGGGTTAGCCTTTCCTAAAAAATTGGTCAAAAATTTTTTTTGCTTAAATGCATGCGACTTAAGCTTTTTCGGAAGCTTCTTCGCATTTGAAACTCCTTTCAATACTCAGTTATTAGAAATAAACGCATTTTGGGCAAAATTGGGTAAAATTGTGTTTCAACCAAAAATTTGATTTTTAGCAAAGGGGTTAGCCTTTCCTAAAAAATTGGTCAAAAATTTTTTTTGCTTAAATGCATGCGACTTAAGCTTTTTCGGAAGCTTCTTCGCATTTGAAACTCCTTTCAATACTCAGTTATTAGAAATAAACGCATTTTGGGCAAAATTGGGTAAAATTGTGTTTCAACCAAAAATTTGATTTTTAGCAAAGGGGTTAGCCTTTCCTAAAAAATTGGTCAAAAATTTTTTTTGCTTAAATGCATGCGACTTAAGCTTTTTCGGAAGCTTCTTCGCATTTGAAACTCCTTTCAATACTCAGTTATTAGAAATAAACGCATTTTGGGCAAAATTGGGTAAAATTGTGTTTCAACCAAAAATTTGATTTTTAGCAAAGGGGTTAGCCTTTCCTAAAAAATTGGTCAAAAATTTTTTTTGCTTAAATGCATGCGACTTAAGCTTTTTCGGAAGCTTCTTCGCATTTGAAACTCCTTTCAATACTCAGTTATTAGAAATAAACGCCTTTTGGGCAAAATTGGGTAAAATTGTGTTTCAACCAAAAATTTGATTTTTAGCAAAGGGGTTAGCCTTTCCTAAAAAATTGGTCAAAAATTTTTTTTGCTTAAATGCATGCGACTTAAGCTTTTTCGGAAGCTTCTTCGCATTTGAAACTCCTTTCAATACTCAGTTATTAGAAATAAACGCCTTTTGGGCAAAATTGGGTAAAATTGTGTTTCAACCAAAAATTTGATTTTTAGCAAAGGGGTTAGCCTTTCCTAAAAAATTGGTCAAAAATTTTTTTTGCTTAAATGCATGCGACTTAAGCTTTTTCGGAAGCTTCTTCGCATTTGAAACTCCTTTCAATACTCAGTTATTAGAAATAAACGCCTTTTGGGCAAAATTGGGTAAAATTGTGTTTCAACCAAAAAATTGGTCAAAAATTTTTTTTGCTTAAATGCATGCGACTTAAGCTTTTTCGGAAGCTTCTTCGCATTTGAAACTCCTTTCAATACTCAGTTATTAGAAATAAACGCCTTTTGGGCAAAATTGGGTAAAATTGTGTTTCAACCAAAAATTTGATTTTTAGCCTTTCCTAAAAAATTGGTCAAAAATTTTTTTTGCTTAAATGCATGCGACTTAAGCTTTTTCGGAAGCTTCTTCGCATTTGAAACTCCTTTCAATACTCAGTTATTAGAAATAAACGCCTTTTGGGCAAAATTGGGTAAAATTGTGTTTCAACCAAAAATTTGATTTTTAGCAAAGGGGTTAGCCTTTCCTAAAAAATTGGTCAAAAATTTTTTTTGCTTAAATGCATGCGACTTAAGCTTTTTCGGAAGCTTCTTCGCATTTGAAACTCCTTTCAATACTCAGTTATTAGAAATAAACGCCTTTTGGGCAAAATTGGGTAAAATTGTGTTTCAACCAAAAAATTGGTCAAAAATTTTTTTTGCTTAAATGCATGCGACTTAAGCTTTTTCGGAAGCTTCTTCGCATTTGAAACTCCTTTCAATACTCAGTTATTAGAAATAAACGCCTTTTGGGCAAAATTGGGTAAAATTGTGTTTCAACCAAAAATTTGATTTTTAGCCTTTCCTAAAAAATTGGTCAAAAATTTTTTTTGCTTAAATGCATGCGACTTAAGCTTTTTCGGAAGCTTCTTCGCATTTGAAACTCCTTTCAATACTCAGTTATTAGAAATAAACGCCTTTTGGGCAAAATTGGGTAAAATTGTGTTTCAACCAAAAATTTGATTTTTAGCAAAGGGTAAAAAATTGGTCAAAAATTTTTTTTGCTTAAATGCATGCGACTTAAGCTTTTTCGGAAGCTTCTTCGCATTTGAAACTCCTTTCAATACTCAGTTATTAGAAATAAACGCCTTTTGGGCAAAATTGGGTAAATTTGTGTTTCAACCAAAAATTTGATTTTTAGCAAAGGGGTTAGCCTTTCCTAAAAAATTGGTCAAACATTTTTTTTGCTTAAATGCATGCGACTTAAGCTTTTTCGGAAGCTTCTTCGCATTTGAAACTCCTTTCAATACTCAGTTATTAGAAATAAACGCCTTTTGGGCAAAATTGGGTAAAATTGTGTTTCAACCAAAAATTTGATTTTTAGCAAAGGGTAAAAAATTGGTCAAAAATTTTTTTTGCTTAAATGCATGCGACTTAAGCTTTTTCGGAAGCTTCTTCGCATTTGAAACTCCTTTCAATACTCAGTTATTAGAAATAAACGCATTTTGGGCAAAATTGGGTAAAATTGTGTTTCAACCAAAAATTTGATTTTTAGCAAAGGGGTTAGCCTTTCCTAAAAAATTGGTCAAAAATTTTTTTTGCTTAAATGCATGCGACTTAAGCTTTTTCGGAAGCTTCTTCGCATTTGAAACTCCTTTCAATACTCAGTTATTAGAAATAAACGCCTTTTGGGCAAAATTGGGTAAAATTGTGTTTCAACCAAAAATTTGATTTTTAGCAAAGGGGTTAGCCTTTCCTAAAAAATTGGTCAAAAATTTTTTTTGCTTAAATGCATGCGACTTAAGCTTTTTCGGAAGCTTCTTCGCATTTGAAACTCCTTTCAATACTCAGTTATTAGAAATAAACGCATTTTGGGCAAAATTGGGTAAAATTGTGTTTCAACCAAAAATTTGATTTTTAGCAAAGGGGTTAGCCTTTCCTAAAAAATTGGTCAAAAATTTTTTTTGCTTAAATGCATGCGACTTAAGCTTTTTCGGAAGCTTCTTCGCATTTGAAACTCCTTTCAATACTCAGTTATTAGAAATAAACGCCTTTTGGGCAAAATTGGGTAAAATTGTGTTTCAACCAAAAATTTGATTTTTAGCAAAGGGGTTAGCCTTTCCTAAAAAATTGGTCAAAAATTTTTTTTGCTTAAATGCATGCGACTTAAGCTTTTTCGGAAGCTTCTTCGCATTTGAAACTCCTTTCAATACTCAGTTATTAGAAATAAACGCCTTTTGGGCAAAATTGGGTAAAATTGTGTTTCAACCAAAAATTTGATTTTTAGCAAAGGGGTTAGTTAGCCTTTCCTAAAAAATTGGTCAAAAATTTTTTTTGCTTAAATGCATGCGACTTAAGCTTTTTCGGAAGCTTCTTCGCATTTGAAACTCCTTTCAATACTCAGTTATTAGAAATAAACGCCTTTTGGGCAAAATTGGGTAAAATTGTGTTTCAACCAAAAAATTGGTCAAAAATTTTTTTTGCTTAAATGCATGCGACTTAAGCTTTTTCGGAAGCTTCTTCGCATTTGAAACTCCTTTCAATACTCAGTTATTAGAAATAAACGCCTTTTGGGCAAAATTGGGTAAAATTGTGTTTCAACCAAAAATTTGATTTTTAGCCTTTCCTAAAAAATTGGTCAAAAATTTTTTTTGCTTAAATGCATGCGACTTAAGCTTTTTCGGAAGCTTCTTCGCATTTGAAACTCCTTTCAATACTCAGTTATTAGAAATAAACGCCTTTTGGGCAAAATTGGGTAAAATTGTGTTTCAACCAAAAATTTGATTTTTAGCAAAGGGGTTAGCCTTTCCTAAAAAATTGGTCAAAAATTTTTTTTGCTTAAATGCATGCGACTTAAGCTTTTTCGGAAGCTTCTTCGCATTTGAAACTCCTTTCAATACTCAGTTATTAGAAATAAACGCCTTTTGGGCAAAATTGGGTAAAATTGTGTTTCAACCAAAAATTTGATTTTTAGCAAAGGGGTTAGCCTTTCCTAAAAAATTGGTCAAAAATTTTTTTTGCTTAAATGCATGCGACTTAAGCTTTTTCGGAAGCTTCTTCGCATTTGAAACTCCTTTCAATACTCAGTTATTAGAAATAAACGCCTTTTGGGCAAAATTGGGTAAAATTGTGTTTCAACCAAAAAATTGGTCAAAAATTTTTTTTGCTTAAATGCATGCGACTTAAGCTTTTTCGGAAGCTTCTTCGCATTTGAAACTCCTTTCAATACTCAGTTATTAGAAATAAACGCCTTTTGGGCAAAATTGGGTAAAATTGTGTTTCAACCAAAAATTTGATTTTTAGCAAAGGGGTTAGCCTTTCCTAAAAAATTGGTCAAAAATTTTTTTTGCTTAAATGCATGCGACTTAAGCTTTTTCGGAAGCTTCTTCGCATTTGAAACTCCTTCCAATACTCAGTTATTAGAAATAAACGCCTTTTGGGCAAAATTGGGTAAAATTGTGTTTCAACCAAAAAATTGGTCAAAAATTTTTTTTGCTTAAATGCATGCGACTTAAGCTTTTTCGGAAGCTTCTTCGCATTTGAAACTCCTTCCAATACTCAGTTATTAGAAATAAACGCCTTTTGGGCAAAATTGGGTAAAATTGTGTTTCAACCAAAAAATTGGTCAAAAATTTTTTTTGCTTAAATGCATGCGACTTAAGCTTTTTCGGAAGCTTCTTCGCATTTGAAACTCCTTTCAATACTCAGTTATTAGAAATAAACGCCTTTTGGGCAAAATTGGGTAAAATTGTGTTTCAACCAAAAAATTGGTCAAAAATTTTTTTTGCTTAAATGCATGCGACTTAAGCTTTTTCGGAAGCTTCTTCGCATTTGAAACTCCTTTCAATACTCAGTTATTAGAAATAAACGCCTTTTGGGCAAAATTGGGTAAAATTGTGTTTTAACCAAAAATTTGATTTTTAGCAAAGGGGTTAGCCTTTCCTAAAAAATTGGTCAAAAATTTTTTTTGCTTAAATGCATGCGACTTAAGCTTTTTCGGAAGCTTCTTCGCATTTGAAACTCCTTTCAATACTCAGTTATTAGAAATAAACGCCTTTTGGGCAAAATTGGGTAAAATTGTGTTTTAACCAAAAATTTGATTTTTAGCAAAGGGGTTAGCCTTTCCTAAAAAATTGGTAAAAAAATTTTTTTTGCTTAAATGCATGCGACTTAAGCTTTTTCGGAAGCTTCTTCGCATTTGAAACTCCTTTCAATACTCAGTTATTAGAAATAAACGCCTTTTGGGCAAAATTGGGTAAAATTGTGTTTTAACCAAAAATTTGATTTTTAGCAAAGGGGTTAGCCTTTCCTAAAAAATTGGTCAAAAATTTTTTTTGCTTAAATGCATGCGACTTAAGCTTTTTCGGAAGCTTCTTCGCATTTGAAACTCCTTTCAATACTCAGTTATTAGAAATAAACGCCTTTTGGGCAAAATTGGGTAAAATTGTGTTTTAACCAAAAATTTGATTTTTAGCAAAGGGGTTAGCCTTTCCTAAAAAATTGGTCAAAAATTTTTTTTGCTTAAATGCATGCGACTTAAGCTTTTTCGGAAGCTTCTTCGCATTTGAAACTCCTTCCAATACTCAGTTATTAGAAATAAACGCATTTTGGGCAAAATTGGGTAAAATTGTGTTTCAACCAAAAATTTGATTTTTAGCAAAGGGGTTAGCCTTTCCTAAAAAATTGGTAAAAAAATTTTTTTGCTTAAATGCATGCGACTTAAGCTTTTTCGGAAGCTTCTTCGCATTTGAAACTCCTTTCAATACTCAGTTATTAGAAATAAACGCCTTTTGGGCAAAATTGGGTAAAATTGTGTTTCAACCAAAAATTTGATTTTTAGCAAAGGGGTTAGCCTTTCCTAAAAAATTGGTCAAAAATTTTTTTTGCTTAAATGCATGCGACTTAAGCTTTTTCGGAAGCTTCTTCGCATTTGAAACTCCTTCCAATACTCAGTTATTAGAAATAAACGCATTTTGGGCAAAATTGGGTAAAATTGTGTTTCAACCAAAAATTTGATTTTTAGCAAAGGGGTTAGCCTTTCCTAAAAAATTGGTCAAAAATTTTTTTTGCTTAAATGCATGCGACTTAAGCTTTTTCGGAAGCTTCTTCGCATTTGAAACTCCTTTCAATACTCAGTTATTAGAAATAAACGCCTTTTGGGCAAAATTGGGTAAAATTGTGTTTCAACCAAAAAATTGGTCAAAAATTTTTTTTGCTTAAATGCATGCGACTTAAGCTTTTTCGGAAGCTTCTTCGCATTTGAAACTCCTTTCAATACTCAGTTATTAGAAATAAACGCCTTTTGGGCAAAATTGGGTAAAATTGTGTTTCAACCAAAAATTTGATTTTTAGCAAAGGGGTTAGCCTTTCCTAAAAAATTGGTCAAAAATTTTTTTTGCTTAAATGCATGCGGCTTAAGCTTTTTCGGAAGCTTCTTCGCATTTGAAACTCCTTCCAATACTCAGTTATTAGAAATAAACGCATTTTGGGCAAAATTGGGTAAAATTTCCTAAAAAATTGGTCAAAAATTTTTTTTGCTTAAATGCATGCGACTTAAGCTTTTTCGGAAGCTTCTTCGCATTTGAAACTCCTTTCAATACTCAGTTATTAGAAATAAACGCCTTTTGGGCAAAATTGGGTAAAATTGTGTTTCAACCAAAAATTTGATTTTTAGCAAAGGGGTTAGCCTTTCCTAAAAAATTGGTCAAAAATTTTTTTTGCTTAAATGCATGCGACTTAAGCTTTTTCGGAAGCTTCTTCGCATTTGAAACTCCTTTCAATACTCAGTTATTAGAAATAAACGCCTTTTGGGCAAAATTGGGTAAAATTGTGTTTCAACCAAAAATTTGATTTTTAGCAAAGGGGTTAGCCTTTCCTAAAAAATTGGTCAAAAATTTTTTTTGCTTAAATGCATGCGACTTAAGCTTTTTCGGAAGCTTCTTCGCATTTGAAACTCCTTTCAATACTCAGTTATTAGAAATAAACGCCTTTTGGGCAAAATTGGGTAAAATTGTGTTTCAACCAAAAATTTGATTTTTAGCCTTTCCTAAAAAATTGGTCAAAAATTTTTTTTGCTTAAATGCATGCGACTTAAGCTTTTTCGGAAGCTTCTTCGCATTTGAAACTCCTTCCAATACTCAGTTATTAGAAATAAACGCCTTTTGGGCAAAATTGGGTAAAATTGTGTTTCAACCAAAAATTTGATTTTTAGCAAAGGGGTTAGCCTTTCCTAAAAAATTGGTCAAAAATTTTTTTTGCTTAAATGCATGCGACTTAAGCTTTTTCGGAAGCTTCTTCGCATTTGAAACTCCTTTCAATACTCAGTTATTAGAAATAAACGCCTTTTGGGCAAAATTGGGTAAAATTGTGTTTCAACCAAAAATTTGATTTTTAGCAAAGGGGTTAGCCTTTCCTAAAAAATTGGTCAAAAATTTTTTTTGCTTAAATGCATGCGACTTAAGCTTTTTCGGAAGCTTCTTCGCATTTGAAACTCCTTTCAATACTCAGTTATTAGAAATAAACGCCTTTTGGGCAAAATTGGGTAAAATTGTGTTTCAACCAAAAATTTGATTTTTAGCAAAGGGGTTAGCCTTTCCTAAAAAATTGGTCAAAAATTTTTTTTGCTTAAATGCATGCGACTTAAGCTTTTTCGGAAGCTTCTTCGCAGTTGAAACTCCTTTCAATACTCAGTTATTAGAAATAAACGCATTTTGGGCAAAATTGGGTAAAATTGTGTTTCAACCAAAAATTTGATTTTTAGCAAAGGGGTTAGCCTTTCCTAAAAAATTGGTCAAAAATTTTTTTTGCTTAAATGCATGCGACTTAAGCTTTTTCGGAAGCTTCTTCGCAGTTGAAACTCCTTTCAATACTCAGTTATTAGAAATAAACGCCTTTTGGGCAAAATTGGGTAAAATTGTGTTTCAACCAAAAATTTGATTTTTAGCAAAGGGGTTAGCCTTTCCTAAAAAATTGGTCAAAAATTTTTTTTGCTTAAATGCATGCGACTTAAGCTTTTTCGGAAGCTTCTTCGCAGTTGAAACTCCTTTCAATACTCAGTTATTAGAAATAAACGCATTTTGGGCAAAATTGGGTAAAATTGTGTTTCAACCAAAAATTTGATTTTTAGCAAAGGGGTTAGCCTTTCCTAAAAAATTGGTCAAAAATTTTTTTTGCTTAAATGCATGCGACTTAAGCTTTTTCGGAAGCTTCTTCGCATTTGAAACTCCTTTCAATACTCAGTTATTAGAAATAAACGCCTTTTGGGCAAAATTGGGTAAAATTGTGTTTCAACCAAAAATTTGATTTTTAGCAAAGAGGTTAGCCTTTCCTAAAAAATTGGTCAAAAATTTTTTTTGCTTAAATGCATGCGACTTAAGCTTTTTCGGAAGCTTCTTCGCATTTGAAACTCCTTTCAATACTCAGTTATTAGAAATAAACGCCTTTTGGGCAAAATTGGGTAAAATTGTGTTTCAACCAAAAATTTGATTTTTAGCAAAGGGGTTAGCCTTTCCTAAAAAATTGGTCAAAAATTTTTTTTGCTTAAATGCATGCGACTTAAGCTTTTTCGGAAGCTTCTTCGCATTTGAAACTCCTTTCAATACTCAGTTATTAGAAATAAACGCCTTTTGGGCAAAATTGGGTAAAATTGTGTTTCAACCAAAAATTTGATTTTTAGCAAAGGGGTTAGCCTTTCCTAAAAAATTGGTCAAAAATTTTTTTTGCTTAAATGCATGCGACTTAAGCTTTTTCGGAAGCTTCTTCGCAGTTGAAACTCCTTTCAATACTCAGTTATTAGAAATAAACGCATTTTGGGCAAAATTGGGTAAAATTGTGTTTCAACCAAAAATTTGATTTTTAGCAAAGGGGTTAGCCTTTCCTAAAAAATTGGTCAAAAATTTTTTTTGCTTAAATGCATGCGACTTAAGCTTTTTCGGAAGCTTCTTCGCAGTTGAAACTCCTTTCAATACTCAGTTATTAGAAATAAACGTCTTTTGGGCAAAATTGGGTAAAATTGTGTTTCAACCAAAAATTTGATTTTTAGCAAAGGGGTTAGCCTTTCCTAAAAAATTGGTCAAAAATTTTTTTTGCTTAAATGCATGCGACTTAAGTTTTTTCGGAAGCTTCTTCGCATTTGAAACTCCTTTCAATACTCAGTTATTAGAAATAAACGCCTTTTGGGCAAAATTGGGTAAAATTGTGTTTCAACCAAAAATTTGATTTTTAGCAAAGAGGTTAGCCTTTCCTAAAAAATTGGTCAAAAATTTTTTTTGCTTAAATGCATGCGACTTAAGCTTTTTCGGAAGCTTCTTCGCATTTGAAACTCCTTTCAATACTCAGTTATTAGAAATAAACGCCTTTTGGGCAAAATTGGGTAAAATTGTGTTTCAACCAAAAATTTGATTTTTAGCAAAGGGGTTACTTAAATGCATGCGACTTAAGCTTTTTCGGAAGCTTCTTCGCATTTGAAACTCCTTTCAATACTCAGTTATTAGAAATAAACGCATTTTGGGCAAAATTGGGTAAAATTGTGTTTCAACCAAAAATTTGATTTTTAGCAAAGGGGTTAGCCTTTCCTAAAAAATTGGTCAAAAATTTTTTTTGCTTAAATGCATGCGACTTAAGTTTTTTCGGAAGCTTCTTCGCATTTGAAACTCCTTTCAATACTCAGTTATTAGAAATAAACGCCTTTTGGGCAAAATTGGGTAAAATTGTGTTTCAACCAAAAATTTGATTTTTAGCAAAGAGGTTAGCCTTTCCTAAAAAATTGGTCAAAAATTTTTTTTGCTTAAATGCATGCGACTTAAGCTTTTTCGGAAGCTTCTTCGCATTTGAAACTCCTTTCAATACTCAGTTATTAGAAATAAACGCCTTTTGGGCAAAATTGGGTAAAATTGTGTTTCAACCAAAAATTTGATTTTTAGCCTTTCCTAAAAAATTGGTCAAAAATTTTTTTTGCTTAAATGCATGCGACTTAAGCTTTTTCGGAAGCTTCTTCGCATTTGAAACTCCTTTCAATACTCAGTTATTAGAAATAAACGCATTTTGGGCAAAATTGGGTAAAATTGTGTTTCAACCAAAAATTTGATTTTTAGCAAAGGGGTTAGCCTTTCCTAAAAAATTGGTCAAAAATTTTTTTTGCTTAAATGCATGCGACTTAAGCTTTTTCGGAAGCTTCTTCGCATTTGAAACTCCTTTCAATACTCAGTTATTAGAAATAAACGCCTTTTGGGCAAAATTGGGTAAAATTGTGTTTCAACCAAAAATTTGATTTTTAGCCTTTCCTAAAAAATTGGTCAAAAATTTTTTTTGCTTAAATGCATGCGACTTAAGCTTTTTCGGAAGCTTCTTCGCATTTGAAACTCCTTTCAATACTCAGTTATTAGAAATAAACGCATTTTGGGCAAAATTGGGTAAAATTGTGTTTCAACCAAAAATTTGATTTTTAGCAAAGGGGTTAGCCTTTCCTAAAAAATTGGTCAAAAATTTTTTTTGCTTAAATGCATGCGACTTAAGCTTTTTCGGAAGCTTCTTCGCATTTGAAACTCCTTTCAATACTCAGTTATTAGAAATAAACGCCTTTTGGGCAAAATTGGGTAAAATTGTGTTTCAACCAAAAAATTGGTCAAAAATTTTTTTTGCTTAAATGCATGCGACTTAAGCTTTTTCGGAAGCTTCTTCGCAGTTGAAACTCCTTTCAATACTCAGTTATTAGAAATAAACGCCTTTTGGGCAAAATTGGGTAAAATTGTGTTTCAACCAAAAATTTGATTTTTAGCAAAGGGGTTAGCCTTTCCTAAAAAATTGGTCAAAAATTTTTTTTGCTTAAATGCATGCGACTTAAGCTTTTTCGGAAGCTTCTTCGCATTTGAAACTCCTTTCAATACTCAGTTATTAGAAATAAACGCCTTTTGGGCAAAATTGGGTAAAATTGTGTTTCAACCAAAAATTTGATTTTTAGCAAAGAGGTTAGCCTTTCCTAAAAAATTGGTCAAAAATTTTTTTTGCTTAAATGCATGCGACTTAAGCTTTTTCGGAAGCTTCTTCGCATTTGAAACTCCTTTCAATACTCAGTTATTAGAAATAAACGCCTTTTGGGCAAAATTGGGTAAAATTGTGTTTCAACCAAAAATTTGATTTTTAGCAAAGGGGTTAGCCTTTCCTAAAAAATTGGTCAAAAATTTTTTTTGCTTAAATGCATGCGACTTAAGCTTTTTCGGAAGCTTCTTCGCAGTTGAAACTCCTTTCAATACTCAGTTATTAGAAATAAACGCATTTTGGGCAAAATTGGGTAAAATTGTGTTTCAACCAAAAATTTGATTTTTAGCAAAGGGGTTAGCCTTTCCTAAAAAATTGGTCAAAAATTTTTTTTGCTTAAATGCATGCGACTTAAGCTTTTTCGGAAGCTTCTTCGCAGTTGAAACTCCTTTCAATACTCAGTTATTAGAAATAAACGCATTTTGGGCAAAATTGGGTAAAATTGTGTTTCAACCAAAAATTTGATTTTTAGCAAAGGGGTTAGCCTTTCCTAAAAAATTGGTCAAAAATTTTTTTTGCTTAAATGCATGCGACTTAAGCTTTTTCGGAAGCTTCTTCGCATTTGAAACTCCTTTCAATACTCAGTTATTAGAAATAAACGCCTTTTGGGCAAAATTGGGTAAAATTGTGTTTCAACCAAAAATTTGATTTTTAGCAAAGAGGTTAGCCTTTCCTAAAAAATTGGTCAAAAATTTTTTTTGCTTAAATGCATGCGACTTAAGCTTTTTCGGAAGCTTCTTCGCATTTGAAACTCCTTTCAATACTCAGTTATTAGAAATAAACGCCTTTTGGGCAAAATTGGGTAAAATTGTGTTTCAACCAAAAATTTGATTTTTAGCAAAGGGGTTACTTAAATGCATGCGACTTAAGCTTTTTCGGAAGCTTCTTCGCATTTGAAACGCCTTTCAATACTCAGTTATTAGAAATAAACGCCTTTTGGGCAAAATTGGGTAAAATTGTGTTTCAACCAAAAATTTGATTTTTAGCAAAGGGGTTAGCCTTTCCTAAAAAATTGGTAAAAAAATTTTTTTGCTTAAATGCATGCGACTTAAGCTTTTTCGGAAGCTTCTTCGCATTTGAAACTCCTTTCAATACTCAGTTATTAGAAATAAACGCATTTTGGGCAAAATTGGGTAAAATTGTGTTTCAACCAAAAATTTGATTTTTAGCAAAGGGGTTAGCCTTTCCTAAAAAATTGGTCAAAAATTTTTTTTTGCTTAAATGCATGCGACTTAAGCTTTTTCGGAAGCTTCTTCGCATTTGAAACTCCTTTCAATACTCAGTTATTAGAAATAAACGCCTTTTGGGCAAAATTGGGTAAAATTGTGTTTCAACCAAAAATTTGATTTTTAGCCTTTCCTAAAAAATTGGTCAAAAATTTTTTTTGCTTAAATGCATGCGACTTAAGCTTTTTCGGAAGCTTCTTCGCATTTGAAACTCCTTTCAATACTCAGTTATTAGAAATAAACGCATTTTGGGCAAAATTGGGTAAAATTGTGTTTCAACCAAAAATTTGATTTTTAGCAAAGGGGTTAGCCTTTCCTAAAAAATTGGTCAAAAATTTTTTTTGCTTAAATGCATGCGACTTAAGCTTTTTCGGAAGCTTCTTCGCAGTTGAAACTCCTTTCAATACTCAGTTATTAGAAATAAACGCCTTTTGGGCAAAATTGGGTAAAATTGTGTTTCAACCAAAAATTTGATTTTTAGCAAAGGGGTTAGCCTTTCCTAAAAAATTGGTCAAAAATTTTTTTTGCTTAAATGCATGCGACTTAAGTTTTTTCGGAAGCTTCTTCGCATTTGAAACTCCTTTCAATACTCAGTTATTAGAAATAAACGCCTTTTGGGCAAAATTGGGTAAAATTGTGTTTCAACCAAAAATTTGATTTTTAGCAAAGGGGTTACTTAAATGCATGCGACTTAAGCTTTTTCGGAAGCTTCTTCGCATTTGAAACTCCTTTCAATACTCAGTTATTAGAAATAAACGCATTTTGGGCAAAATTGGGTAAAATTGTGTTTCAACCAAAAATTTGATTTTTAGCAAAGGGGTGTTAGCCTTTCCTAAAAAATTGGGCAAAAATTTTTTTTGCTTAAATGCATGCGACTTAAGCTTTTTCGGAAGCTTCTTCGCATTTGAAACTCCTTTCAATACTCAGTTATTAGAAATAAACGCCTTTTGGGCAAAATTGGGTAAAATTGTGTTTCAACCAAAAATTTGATTTTTAGCCTTTCCTAAAAAATTGGTCAAAAATTTTTTTGCTTAAATGCATGCGACTTAAGCTTTTTCGGAAGCTTCTTCGCATTTGAAACTCCTTTCAATACTCAGTTATTAGAAATAAACGCATTTTGGGCAAAATTGGGTAAAATTGTGTTTCAACCAAAAATTTGATTTTTAGCAAAGGGGTTAGCCTTTCCTAAAAAATTGGTCAAAAATTTTTTTTGCTTAAATGCATGCGACTTAAGCTTTTTCGGAAGCTTCTTCGCATTTGAAACTCCTTTCAATACTCAGTTATTAGAAATAAACGCCTTTTGGGCAAAATTGGGTAAAATTGTGTTTCAACCAAAAAATTGGTCAAAAATTTTTTTTGCTTAAATGCATGCGACTTAAGCTTTTTCGGAAGCTTCTTCGCATTTGAAACTCCTTTCAATACTCAGTTATTAGAAATAAACGCCTTTTGGGCAAAATTGGGTAAAATTGTGTTTCAACCAAAAATTTGATTTTTAGCAAAGGGGTTAGCCTTTCCTAAAAAATTGGTCAAAAATTTTTTTTGCTTAAATGCATGCGACTTAAGCTTTTTCGGAAGGTTCTTCGCATTTGAAACTCCTTTCAATACTCAGTTATTAGAAATAAACGCCTTTTGGGCAAAATTGGGTAAAATTGTGTTTCAACCAAAAAATTGGTCAAAAATTTTTTTTGCTTAAATGCATGCGACTTAAGCTTTTTCGGAAGCTTCTTCGCATTTGAAACTCCTTTCAATACTCAGTTATTAGAAATAAACGCCTTTTGGGCAAAATTGGGTAAAATTGTGTTTCAACCAAAAATTTGATTTTTAGCAAAGGGGTTAGCCTTTCCTAAAAAATTGGTCAAAAATTTTTTTTGCTTAAATGCATGCGACTTAAGCTTTTTCGGAAGCTTCTTCGCATTTGAAACTCCTTTCAATACTCAGTTATTAGAAATAAACGCCTTTTGGGCAAAATTGGGTAAAATTGTGTTTCAACCAAAAATTTGATTTTTAGCAAAGGGGTTAGCCTTTCCTAAAAAATTGGTCAAAAATTTTTTTTGCTTAAATGCATGCGACTTAAGCTTTTTCGGAAGCTTCTTCGCATTTGAAACTCCTTTCAATACTCAGTTATTAGAAATAAACGCCTTTTGGGCAAAATTGGGTAAAATTGTGTTTCAACCAAAAATTTGATTTTTAGCAAAGGGGTTAGCCTTTCCTAAAAAATTGGTCAAAAATTTTTTTTGCTTAAATGCATGCGACTTAAGCTTTTTCGGAAGCTTCTTCGCATTTGAAACTCCTTTCAATACTCAGTTATTAGAAATAAACGCCTTTTGGGCAAAATTGGGTAAAATTGTGTTTCAACCAAAAATTTGATTTTTAGCAAAGGGGTTAGCCTTTCCTAAAAAATTGGTCAAAAATTTTTTTTGCTTAAATGCATGCGACTTAAGCTTTTTCGGAAGCTTCTTCGCATTTGAAACTCCTTTCAATACTCAGTTATTAGAAATAAACGCCTTTTGGGCAAAATTGGGTAAAATTGTGTTTCAACCAAAAAATTGGTCAAAAATTGTTTTTGCTTAAATGCATGCGACTTAAGCTTTTTCGGAAGCTTCTTCGCATTTGAAACTCCTTTCAATACTCAGTTATTAGAAATAAACGCCTTTTGGGCAAAATTGGGTAAAATTGTGTTTCAACCAAAAATTTGATTTTTAGCAAAGGGGTTAGCCTTTCCTAAAAAATTGGTCAAAAATTTTTTTTGCTTAAATGCATGCGACTTAAGCTTTTTCGGAAGCTTCTTCGCATTTGAAACTCCTTTCAATACTCAGTTATTAGAAATAAACGCCTTTTGGGCAAAATTGGGTAAAATTGTGTTTCAACCAAAAATTTGATTTTTAGCAAAGGGGTTAGCCTTTCCTAAAAAATTGGTCAAAAATTTTTTTTGCTTAAATGCATGCGACTTAAGCTTTTTCGGAAGCTTCTTCGCATTTGAAACTCCTTTCAATACTCAGTTATTAGAAATAAACGCCTTTTGGGCAAAATTGGGTAAAATTGTGTTTCAACCAAAAATTTGATTTTTAGCAAAGGGGTTAGCCTTTCCTAAAAAATTGGTCAAACATTTTTTTTGCTTAAATGCATGCGACTTAAGCTTTTTCGGAAGCTTCTTCGCATTTTAAACTCCTTTCAATACTCAGTTATTAGAAATAAACGCCTTTTGGGCAAAATTGGGTAAAATTGTGTTTCAACCAAAAAATTGGTCAAAAATTTTTTTTGCTTAAATGCATGCGACTTAAGCTTTTTCGGAAGCTTCTTCGCATTTGAAACTCCTTTCAATACTCAGTTATTAGAAATAAACGCCTTTTGGGCAAAATTGGGTAAAATTGTGTTTCAACCAAAAATTTGATTTTTAGCAAAGGGGTTAGCCTTTCCTAAAAAATTGGTAAAAAAATTTTTTTGCTTAAATGCATGCGACTTAAGCTTTTTCGGAAGCTTCTTCGCATTTGAAACTCCTTTCAATGCTCAGTTATTAGAAATAAACGCCTTTTGGGCAAAATTGGGTAAAATTGTGTTTCAACCAAAAATTTGATTTTTAGCAAAGGGGTTAGCCTTTCCTAAAAAATTGGTAAAAAAATTTTTTTGCTTAAATGCATGCGACTTAAGCTTTTTCGGAAGCTTCTTCGCATTTGAAACTCCTTTCAATACTCAGTTATTAGAAATAAACGCCTTTTGGGCAAAATTGGGTAAAATTGTGTTTCAACCAAAAATTTGATTTTTAGCAAAGGGGTTAGCCTTTCCTAAAAAATTGGTCAAAAATTTTTTTTGCTTAAATGCATGCGACTTAAGCTTTTTCGGAAGCTTCTTCGCATTTGAAACTCCTTTCAATACTCAGTTATTAGAAATAAACGCCTTTTGGGCAAAATTGGGTAAAATTGTGTTTCAACCAAAAATTTGATTTTTAGCAAAGGGGTTAGCCTTTCCTAAAAAATTGGTCAAAAATTTTTTTTTGCTTAAATACATGCGACTTAAGCTTTTTCGGAAGCTTCTTCGCATTTGAAACTCCTTTCAATACTCAGTTATTAGAAATAAACGCCTTTTGGGCAAAATTGGGTAAAATTGTGTTTCAACCAAAAATTTGATTTTTAGCAAAGGGGTTAGCCTTTCCTAAAAAATTGGTCAAAAATTTTTTTTGCTTAAATGCATGCGACTTAAGCTTTTTCGGAAGCTTCTTCGCATTTGAAACTCCTTTCAATACTCAGTTATTAGAAATAAACGCCTTTTGGGCAAAATTGGGTAAAATTGTGTTTCAACCAAAAATTTGATTTTTAGCAAAGGGGTTAGCCTTTCCTAAAAAATTGGTCAAAAATTTTTTTTGCTTAAATGCATGCGACTTAAGCTCTTTCGGAAGCTTCTTCGCATTTGAAACTCCTTTCGATACTCAGTTATTAGAAATAAACGCCTTTTGGGCAAAATTGGGTAAAATTGTGTTTCAACCAAAAATTTGATTTTTAGCAAAGGGGTTAGCCTTTCCTAAAAAATTGGTCAAAAATTTTTTTTGCTTAAATGCATGCGACTTAAGCTTTTTCGGAAGCTTCTTCGCATTTGAAACTCCTTTCAATACTCAGTTATTAGAAATAAACGCCTTTTGGGCAAAATTGGGTAAAATTGTGTTTCAACCAAAAATTTGATTTTTAGCAAAGGGGTTAGCCTTTCCTAAAAAATTGGTAAAAAAATTTTTTTGCTTAAATGCATGCGACTTAAGCTTTTTCGGAAGCTTCTTCGCATTTGAAACTCCTTTCAATACTCAGTTATTAGAAATAAACGCCTTTTGGGCAAAATTGGGTAAAATTGTGTTTCAACCAAAAATTTGATTTTTAGCAAAGGGGTTAGCCTTTCCTAAAAAATTGGTAAAAAAATTTTTTTGCTTAAATGCATGCGACTTAAGCTTTTTCGGAAGCTTCTTCGCATTTGAAACTCCTTTCAATACTCAGTTATTAGAAATAAACGCCTTTTGGGCAAAATTGGGTAAAATTGTGTTTCAACCAAAAATTTGATTTTTAGCAAAGGGGTTAGCCTTTCCTAAAAAATTGGTAAAAAAATTTTTTTGCTTAAATGCATGCGACTTAAGCTTTGTCGGAAGCTTCTTCGCATTTGAAACTCCTTTCAATACTCAGTTATTAGAAATAAACGCCTTTTGGGCAAAATTGGGTAAAATTGTGTTTCAACCAAAAATTTGATTTTTAGCAAAGGGGTTAGCCTTTCCTAAAAAATTGGTCAAAAATTTTTTTTGCTTAAATGCATGCGACTTAAGCTTTTTCGGAAGCTTCTTCGCATTTGAAACTCCTTTCAATACTCAGTTATTAGAAATAAACGCCTTTTGGGCAAAATTGGGTAAAATTGTGTTTCAACCAAAAAATTGGTCAAAAATTTTTTTTGCTTAAATGCAGGCGACTTAAGCTTTTTCGGAAGCTTCTTCGCATTTGAAACTCCTTTCAATACTCAGTTATTAGAAATAAACGCCTTTTGGGCAAAATTGGGTAAAATTGTGTTTCAACCAAAAATTTGATTTTTAGCAAAGGGGTTAGCCTTTCCTAAAAAATTGGTCAAAAATTTTTTTTGCTTAAATGCATGCGACTTAAGCTTTTTCGGAAGCTTCTTCGCATTTGAAACTCCTTTCAATACTCAGTTATTAGAAATAAACGCCTTTTGGGCAAAATTGGGTAAAATTGTGTTTCAACCAAAAATTTGATTTTTAGCTAAAAAATTGGTCAAAAATTTTTTTTGCTTAAATGCATGCGACTTAAGCTTTTTCGGAAGCTTCTTCGCATTTGAAACGCCTTTCAATACTCAGTTATATTAGAAATAAACGCCTTTTGGGCAAAATTGGGTAAAATTGTGTTTCAACCAAAAATTTGATTTTTAGCAAAGGGGTTAGCCTTTCCTAAAAAATTGGTCAAAAATTTTTTTTGCTTAAATGCATGCGACTTAAGCTTTTTCGGAAGCTTCTTCGCATTTGAAACTCCTTTCAATACTCAGTTATTAGAAATAAACGCCTTTTGGGCAAAATTGGGTAAAATTGTGTTTCAACCAAAAATTTGATTTTTAGGAAAGGGGTTAGCCTTTCCTAAAAAATTGGTCAAAAATTTTTTTTGCTTAAATGCATGCGACTTAAGCTTTTTCGGAAGCTTCTTCGCATTTGAAACGCCTTTCAATACTCAGTTATTAGAAATAAACGCCTTTTGGGCAAAATTGGGTAAAATTGTGTTTCAACCAAAAATTTGATTTTTAGGAAAGGGGTTAGCCTTTCCTAAAAAATTGGTCAAAAATTTTTTTTGCTTAAATGCATGCGACTTAAGCTTTTTCGGAAGCTTCTTCGCATTTGAAACGCCTTTCAATACTCAGTTATTAGAAATAAACGCCTTTTGGTCAAAATTGGGTAAAATTGTGTTTCAACCAAAAATTTGATTTTTAGCAAAGGGGTTAGCCTTTCCTAAAAAATTGGCAAAAAATTTTTTTCTCTTAAATGCATGCGATTTGAGGTTTTTCGGAAGCTTCTTCGCATTTGAAACTCCTTTCAATACTCAGTTATTAGAAATAAACGCCTTTTGGGCAAAATTGGGTAAAATTGTGTTTCTACCAAAAATTTGATTTTTAGCAAAAAATTGGTCAAAAATTTTTTTTGCTTAAATGCATGCGACTTAAGCTTTTTCGGAAGCTTCTTCGCATTTGAAACGCCTTTCAATACTCAGTTATTAGAAATAAACGCCTTTTGGGCAAAATTGGGTAAAATTGTGTTTCAACCAAAAATTTGATTTTTAGCTAAAAAATTGGTCAAAAATTTTTTTTGCTTAAATGCATGCGACTTAAGCTTTTTCGGAAGCTTCTTCGCATTTGAAACGCCTTTCAATACTCAGTTATTAGAAATAAACGCCTTTTGGTCAAAATTGGGTAAAATTGTGTTTCAACCAAAAATTTGATTTTTAGCAAAGGGGTTAGCCTTTCCTAAAAAATTGGTAAAAAAATTTTTTTGCTTAAATGCATGCGACTTAAGCTTTTTCGGAAGCTTCTTCGCATTTGAAACTCCTTTCAATACTCAGTTATTAGAAATAAACGCCTTTTGGGCAAAATTGGGTAAAATTGTGTTTCAACCAAAAATTTGATTTTTAGGAAAGGGGTTAGCCTTTCCTAAAAAATTGGTCAAAAATTTTTTTTGCTTAAATGCATGCGACTTAAGCTTTTTCGGAAGCTTCTTCGCATTTGAAACGCCTTTCAATACTCAGTTATTAGAAATAAACGCCTTTTGGGCAAAATTGGGTAAAATTGTGTTTCAACCAAAAATTTGATTTTTAGGAAAGGGGTTAGCCTTTCCTAAAAAATTGGTCAAAAATTTTTTTTGCTTAAATGCATGCGACTTAAGCTTTTTCGGAAGCTTCTTCGCATTTGAAACGCCTTTCAATACTCAGTTATTAGAAATAAACGCCTTTTGGGCAAAATTGGGTAAAATTGTGTTTCAACCAAAAATTTGATTTTTAGGAAAGGGGTTAGCCTTTCCTAAAAAATTGGTCAAAAATTTTTTTTGCTTAAATGCATGCGACTTAAGCTTTTTCGGAAGCTTCTTCGCATTTGAAACGCCTTTCAATACTCAGTTATTAGAAATAAACGCCTTTTGGTCAAAATTGGGTAAAATTGTGTTTCAACCAAAAATTTGATTTTTAGCAAAGGGGTTAGCCTTTCCTAAAAAATTGGCAAAAAATTTTTTTCTCTTAAATGCATGCGATTTGAGGTTTTTCGGAAGCTTCTTCGCATTTGAAACTCCTTTCAATACTCAGTTATTAGAAATAAACGCCTTTTGGGCAAAATTGGGTAAAATTGTGTTTCTACCAAAAATTTGATTTTTAGCAAAAAATTGGTCAAAAATTTTTTTTGCTTAAATGCATGCGACTTAAGCTTTTTCGGAAGCTTCTTCGCATTTGAAACGCCTTTCAATACTCAGTTATTAGAAATAAACGCCTTTTGGGCAAAATTGGGTAAAATTGTGTTTCAACCAAAAATTTGATTTTTAGCTAAAAAATTGGTCAAAAATTTTTTTTGCTTAAATGCATGCGACTTAAGCTTTTTCGGAAGCTTCTTCGCATTTGAAACGCCTTTCAATACTCAGTTATTAGAAATAAACGCCTTTTGGTCAAAATTGGGTAAAATTGTGTTTCAACCAAAAATTTGATTTTTAGCAAAGGGGTTAGCCTTTCCTAAAAAATTGGTAAAAAAATTTTTTTGCTTAAATGCATGCGACTTAAGCTTTTTCGGAAGCTTCTTCGCATTTGAAACGCCTTTCAATACTCAGTTATTAGAAATAAACGCCTTTTGGGCAAAATTGGGTAAAATTGTGTTTCAACCAAAAATTTGATTTTTAGCTAAAAAATTGGTCAAAAATTTTTTTTGCTTAAATGCATGCGACTTAAGCTTTTTCGGAAGCTTCTTCGCATTTGAAACGCCTTTCAATACTCAGTTATTAGAAATAAACGCCTTTTGGGCAAAATTGGGTAAAATTGTGTTTCAACCAAAAATTTGATTTTTAGCTAAAAAATTGGTCAAAAATTTTTTTTGCTTAAATGCATGCGACTTAAGCTTTTTCGGAAGCTTCTTCGCATTTGAAACGCCTTTCAATACTCAGTTATTAGAAATAAACGCCTTTTGGGCAAAATTGGGTAAAATTGTGTTTCAACCAAAAATTTGATTTTTAGCAAAGGGGTTAGCCTTTCCTAAAAAATTGGCAAAAAATTTTTTTCTCTTAAATGCATGCGATTTGAGGTTTTTCGGAAGCTTCTTCGCATTTGAAACTCCTTTCAATACTCAGTTATTAGAAATAAACGCCTTTTGGGCAAAATTGGGTAAAATTGTGTTTCTACCAAAAATTTGATTTTTAGCAAAAAATTGGTCAAAAATTTTTTTTGCTTAAATGCATGCGACTTAAGCTTTTTCGGAAGCTTCTTCGCATTTGAAACGCCTTTCAATACTCAGTTATTAGAAATAAACGCCTTTTGGGCAAAATTGGGTAAAATTGTGTTTCAACCAAAAATTTGATTTTTAGCTAAAAAATTGGTCAAAAATTTTTTTTGCTTAAATGCATGCGACTTAAGCTTTTTCGGAAGCTTCTTCGCATTTGAAACGCCTTTCAATACTCAGTTATTAGAAATAAACGCCTTTTGGTCAAAATTGGGTAAAATTGTGTTTCAACCAAAAATTTGATTTTTAGCAAAGGGGTTAGCCTTTCCTAAAAAATTGGTAAAAAAATTTTTTTGCTTAAATGCATGCGACTTAAGCTTTTTCGGAAGCTTCTTCGCATTTGAAACGCCTTTCAATACTCAGTTATTAGAAATAAACGCCTTTTGGGCAAAATTGGGTAAAATTGTGTTTCAACCAAAAATTTGATTTTTAGCTAAAAAATTGGTCAAAAATTTTTTTTGCTTAAATGCATGCGACTTAAGCTTTTTCGGAAGCTTCTTCGCATTTGAAACGCCTTTCAATACTCAGTTATTAGAAATAAACGCCTTTTGGTCAAAATTGGGTAAAATTGTGTTTCAACCAAAAATTTGATTTTTAGCTAAAAAATTGGTCAAAAATTTTTTTTGCTTAAATGCATGCGACTTAAGCTTTTTCGGAAGCTTCTTCGCATTTGAAACTCCTTTCAATACTCAGTTATTAGAAATAAACGCATTTTGGGCAAAATTGGGTAAAATTGTGTTTCAACCAAAAATTTGATTTTTAGCAAAGGGGTTAGCCTTTCCTAAAAAATTGGCAAAAAATTTTTTTCTCTTAAATGCATGCGATTTGAGGTTTTTCGGAAGCTTCTTCGCATTTGAAACTCCTTTCAATACTCAGTTATTAGAAATAAACGCCTTTTGGGCAAAATTGGGTAAAATTGTGTTTCTACCAAAAATTTGATTTTTAGCAAAAAATTGGTCAAAAATTTTTTTTGCTTAAATGCATGCGACTTAAGCTTTTTCGGAAGCTTCTTCGCATTTGAAACGCCTTTCAATACTCAGTTATTAGAAATAAACGCCTTTTGGTCAAAATTGGGTAAAATTGTGTTTCAACCAAAAATTTGATTTTTAGCAAAGGGGTTAGCCTTTCCTAAAAAATTGGTAAAAAAATTTTTTTGCTTAAATGCATGCGACTTAAGCTTTTTCGGAAGCTTCTTCGCATTTGAAACTCCTTTCAATACTCAGTTATTAGAAATAAACGCATTTTGGGCAAAATTGGGTAAAATTGTGTTTCAACCAAAAATTTGATTTTTAGCAAAGGGGTTAGCCTTTCCTAAAAAATTGGCAAAAAATTTTTTTCTCTTAAATGCATGCGATTTGAGGTTTTTCGGAAGCTTCTTCGCATTTGAAACTCCTTTCAATACTCAGTTATTAGAAATAAACGCCTTTTGGGCAAAATTGGGTAAAATTGTGTTTCTACCAAAAATTTGATTTTTAGCAAAAAATTGGTCAAAAATTTTTTTTGCTTAAATGCATGCGACTTAAGCTTTTTCGGAAGCTTCTTCGCATTTGAAACGCCTTTCAATACTCAGTTATTAGAAATAAACGCCTTTTGGTCAAAATTGGGTAAAATTGTGTTTCAACCAAAAATTTGATTTTTAGCAAAGGGGTTAGCCTTTCCTAAAAAATTGGTAAAAAAATTTTTTTGCTTAAATGCATGCGACTTAAGCTTTTTCGGAAGCTTCTTCGCATTTGAAACGCCTTTCAATACTCAGTTATTAGAAATAAACGCCTTTTGGTCAAAATTGGGTAAAATTGTGTTTCAACCAAAAATTTGATTTTTAGCAAAGGGGTTAGCCTTTCCTAAAAAATTGGCAAAAAATTTTTTTCTCTTAAATGCATGCGATTTGAGGTTTTTCGGAAGCTTCTTCGCATTTGAAACTCCTTTCAATACTCAGTTATTAGAAATAAACGCCTTTTGGGCAAAATTGGGTAAAATTGTGTTTCTACCAAAAATTTGATTTTTAGCAAAAAATTGGTCAAAAATTTTTTTTGCTTAAATGCATGCGACTTAAGCTTTTTCGGAAGCTTCTTCGCATTTGAAACGCCTTTCAATACTCAGTTATTAGAAATAAACGCCTTTTGGGCAAAATTGGGTAAAATTGTGTTTCAACCAAAAATTTGATTTTTAGCTAAAAAATTGGTCAAAAATTTTTTTTGCTTAAATGCATGCGACTTAAGCTTTTTCGGAAGCTTCTTCGCATTTGAAACTCCTTTCAATACTCAGTTATTAGAAATAAACGCATTTTGGGCAAAATTGGGTAAAATTGTGTTTCAACCAAAAATTTGATTTTTAGCAAAGGGGTTAGCCTTTCCTAAAAAATTGGTCAAAAATTTTTTTTTGCTTAAATGCATGCGACTTAAGCTTTTTCGGAAGCTTCTTCGCATTTGAAACTCCTTTCAATACTCAGTTATTAGAAATAAACGCATTTTGGGCAAAATTGGGTAAAATTGTGTTTCAACCAAAAATTTGATTTTTAGCAAAGGGGTTAGCCTTTCCTAAAAAATTGGCAAAAAATTTTTTTCTCTTAAATGCATGCGATTTGAGGTTTTTCGGAAGCTTCTTCGCATTTGAAACTCCTTTCAATACTCAGTTATTAGAAATAAACGCCTTTTGGGCAAAATTGGGTAAAATTGTGTTTCAACCAAAAATTTGATTTTTAGCTAAAAAATTGGTCAAAATTTTTTTTTGCTTAAATGCATGCGACTTAAGCTTTTTCGGAAGCTTCTTCGCATTTGAAACTCCTTTCAATACTCAGTTATTAGAAATAAACGCCTTTTGGGCAAAATTGGGTAAAATTGTGTTTCAACCAAAAATTTGATTTTTAGCAAAGGGGTTAGCCTTTCCTAAAAAATTGGTAAAAAAATTTTTTTGCTTAAATGCATGCGACTTAAGCTTTTTCGGAAGCTTCTTCGCATTTGAAACTCCTTTCAATACTCAGTTATTAGAAATAAACGCATTTTGGGCAAAATTGGGTAAAATTGTGTTTCAACCAAAAATTTGATTTTTAGCAAAGGGGTTAGCCTTTCCTAAAAAATTGGTCAAAAATTTTTTTTTGCTTAAATGCATGCGACTTAAGCTTTTTCGGAAGCTTCTTCGCATTTGAAACTCCTTTCAATACTCAGTTATTAGAAATAAACGCATTTTGGGCAAAATTGGGTAAAATTGTGTTTCAACCAAAAATTTGATTTTTAGCAAAGGGGTTAGCCTTTCCTAAAAAATTGGCAAAAAATTTTTTTCTCTTAAATGCATGCGATTTGAGGTTTTTCGGAAGCTTCTTCGCATTTGAAACTCCTTTCAATACTCAGTTATTAGAAATAAACGCCTTTTGGGCAAAATTGGGTAAAATTGTGTTTCTACCAAAAATTTGATTTTTAGCAAAAAATTGGTCAAAAATTTTTTTTGCTTAAATGCATGCGACTTAAGCTTTTTCGGAAGCTTCTTCGCATTTGAAACGCCTTTCAATACTCAGTTATTAGAAATAAACGCCTTTTGGGCAAAATTGGGTAAAATTGTGTTTCAACCAAAAATTTGATTTTTAGCTAAAAAATTGGTCAAAAATTTTTTTTGCTTAAATGCATGCGACTTAAGCTTTTTCGGAAGCTTCTTCGCATTTGAAACTCCTTTCAATACTCAGTTATTAGAAATAAACGCATTTTGGGCAAAATTGGGTAAAATTGTGTTTCAACCAAAAATTTGATTTTTAGCAAAGGGGTTAGCCTTTCCTAAAAAATTGGCAAAAAATTTTTTTCTCTTAAATGCATGCGATTTGAGGTTTTTCGGAAGCTTCTTCGCATTTGAAACTCCTTTCAATACTCAGTTATTAGAAATAAACGCCTTTTGGGCAAAGTTGGGTAAAATTGTGTTTCTACCAAAAATTTGATTTTTAGCAAAAAATTGGTCAAAAATTTTTTTTGCTTAAATGCATGCGACTTAAGCTTTTTCGGAAGCTTCTTCGCATTTGAAACGCCTTTCAATACTCAGTTATTAGAAATAAACGCCTTTTGGGCAAAATTGGGTAAAATTGTGTTTCAACCAAAAATTTGATTTTTAGCTAAAAAATTGGTCAAAAATTTTTTTTGCTTAAATGCATGCGACTTAAGCTTTTTCGGAAGCTTCTTCGCATTTGAAACTCCTTTCAATACTCAGTTATTAGAAATAAACGCATTTTGGGCAAAATTGGGTAAAATTGTGTTTCAACCAAAAATTTGATTTTTAGCAAAGGGGTTAGCCTTTCCTAAAAAATTGGTCAAAAATTTTTTTTTGCTTAAATGCATGCGACTTAAGCTTTTTCGGAAGCTTCTTCGCATTTGAAACTCCTTTCAATACTCAGTTATTAGAAATAAACGCATTTTGGGCAAAATTGGGTAAAATTGTGTTTCAACCAAAAATTTGATTTTTAGCAAAGGGGTTAGCCTTTCCTAAAAAATTGGTAAAAAAATTTTTTTGCTTAAATGCATGCGACTTAAGCTTTTTCGGAAGCTTCTTCGCATTTGAAACTCCTTTCAATACTCAGTTATTAGAAATAAACGCATTTTGGGCAAAATTGGGTAAAATTGTGTTTCAACCAAAAATTTGATTTTTAGCAAAGGGGTTAGCCTTTCCTAAAAAATTGGTCAAAAATTTTTTTTTGCTTAAATGCATGCGACTTAAGCTTTTTCGGAAGCTTCTTCGCATTTGAAACTCCTTTCAATACTCAGTTATTAGAAATAAACGCATTTTGGGCAAAATTGGGTAAAATTGTGTTTCAACCAAAAATTTGATTTTTAGCAAAGGGGTTAGCCTTTTCTAAAAAATTGGTCAAAATTTTTTTTTGCTTAAATGCATGCGACTTAAGCTTTTTCGGAAGCTTCTTCGCATTTGAAACTCCTTTCAATACTCAGTTATTAGAAATAAACGCCTTTTGGGCAAAATTGGGTAAAATTGTGTTTCAACCAAAAATTTGATTTTTAGCAAAGGGGTTAGTTAGCCTTTCCTAAAAAATTGGTCAAAATTTTTTTTTGCTTAAATGCATGCGACTTAAGCTTTTTCGGAAGCTTCTTCGCATTTGAAACTCCTTTCAATACTCAGTTATTAGAAATAAACGCCTTTTGGGCAAAATTGGGTAAAATTGTGTTTCAACCAAAAATTTGATTTTTAGCAAAGGGGTTAGCCTTTCCTAAAAAATTGGTCAAAATTTTTTTTTGCTTAAATGCATGCGACTTAAGCTTTTTCGGAAGCTTCTTCGCATTTGAAACTCCTTTCAATACTCAGTTATTAGAAATAAACGCCTTTTGGGCAAAATTGGGTAAAATTGTGTTTCAACCAAAAATTTGATTTTTAGCAAAGGGGTTAGTTAGCCTTTCCTAAAAAATTGGTCAAAAATTTTTTTTGCTTAAATGCATGCGACTTAAGCTTTTTCGGAAGCTTCTTCGCATTTCAAACTCCTTTCAATACTCAGTTATTAGAAATAAACGCCTTTTGGGCAAAATTGTGTAAAATTGTGTTTCAACCAAAAATTTGATTTTTAGCAAAGGGGTTAGCCTTTCCTAAAAAATTGGTCAAAAATTTTTTTTGCTTAAATGCATGCGACTTAAGCTTTTTCGGAAGCTTCTTCGCATTTGAAACTCCTTTCAATACTCAGTTATTAGAAATAAACGCCTTTTGGGCAAAATTGGGTAAAATTGTGTTTCAACCAAAAATTTGATTTTTAGCAAAGGGGTTAGTTAGCCTTTCCTAAAAAATTGGTCAAAAATTTTTTTTGCTTAAATGCATGCGACTTAAGCTTTTTCGGAAGCTTCTTCGCATTTGAAACTCCTTTCAATACTCAGTTATTAGAAATAAACGCCTTTTGGGCAAAATTGGGTAAAATTGTGTTTCAACCAAAAATTAGATTTTTAGCTAAAAAATTGGTCAAAAATTTTTTTTGCTTAAATGCATGCGACTTAAGCTTTTTCGGAAGCTTCTTCGCATTTGAAACGCCTTTGTTAGCCTTTCCTAAAAAATTGGTCAAAAATTTTTTTTGCTTAAATGCATGGGACTTAAGCTTTTTCGGAAGCTTCTTCGCATTTGAAACGCCTTTCAATACTCAGTTATTAGAAATAAACGCCTTTTGGGCAAAATTGGGTAAAATTGTGTTTCAACCAAAAATTTGATTTTTAGCAAAGGGGTTAGTTAGCCTTTCCTAAAAAATTGGTCAAAAATTTTTTTTGCTTAAATGCATGCGACTTAAGCTTTTTCGGAAGCTTCTTCGCATTTGAAACTCCTTTCAATACTCAGTTATTAGAAATAAACGCCTTTTGGGCAAAATTGGGTAAAATTGTGTTTCAACCAAAAATTTGATTTTTAGCAAAGGGGTTAGCCTTTCCTAAAAAATTGGCAAACAATTTTTTTCTCTTAAATGCATGCGATTTGAGGTTTTTCGGAAGCTTCTTCGCATTTGAAACTCCTTTCAATACTCAGTTATTAGAAATAAACGCCTTTTGGGCAAAATTGGGTAAAATTGTGTTTCAACCAAAAAATTGATTTTTAGCAAAGGGGTCAGCCTTTCCTAAAAAATTGGCAAAAAATTATTTTCTCTTAAATGCATGCCATTTGCGGTTTTTCGGAAGCTTCTTCGCATTTGAAACTCCTTTCAATACTCAGTTATTAGAAATAAACGACTTTTGGGCAAAATTGGGTAAAATTGTGTTTCAACCAAAAAATTGATTTTTAGCAAAGGGGTCAGCATTGCTCGAATATCTATATTCTACCATGATATCAACAAAGAAAATCAATTTTTGTATTTGGTGTACGGTTCAATTCAATTTTATCGCATCTCTTTCATAAAAAAAATCGTATGATAGTTTTATAACATCACACATTCCTCTTTAGCATGCGATTTTTTTTATTTATTTCATTCCTTTTTATTTTTATTTTTTCATTAACAAAAATATATGTGTACATATAGTAAAAATAAATTGTTGATGTTTGTGTAAATATTAACATACAAAATGTATAAGTTATTTTATTCACATTATATTTTTCTGTTAAAATTTGAAGTAAAATAACCTTTCGGGTGCAGCCAAAATAAATAAATAATCAAATATTTTTATTTAATATATCTTACAGCGTGATGAGGTGTTTTTGAATTTAGTACTCGAATATATACCTGAAACCGTTTATAAAGTGGCACGTCAATATGCTAAAACTAAGCAAACAATACCCATTAACTTTATAAGGGTAAGTTTTAATTACATGCATATTTCTTTTTTTAGAAATAAAATTAATTATATATTTTCATTAACTTGTAATTTTAGCTTTATATGTATCAGTTGCTCAGAAGTTTGGGTTATATACATTCATTGGGTATTTGTCATCGTGATATTAAACCCCAAAATCTCTTATTAGATCCAGAGACCGTTGTTTTGAAATTATGCGATTTTGGTAGTGCTAAACAATTGTTGCATGGCGAACCAAATGTTTCATATATCTGCTCACGATATTATCGTGCTCCTGAATTGATATTTGGCGCTATAAATTATACAACAAAAATTGGTTGGTTTTTGGTTCTTAAAATGTTGCCCATTCTTTTATGGTAATTTGTTTTCTTTTTTACTCATAGATGTGTGGAGCGCCGGTTGTGTATTAGCTGAACTACTTTTGGGACAACCTCTATTCCCTGGTGATTCTGGCGTCGATCAATTGGTAGAGGTTATTAAAGTCTTGGGCACACCCACGCGAGAACAAATTCGTGAAATGAATCCCAATTATACGGAATTCAAATTTCCACAAATTAAAAGTCATCCATGGCAAAAAGTAAGTTAGAAGATTTTCAAAATTATATTATTATTATTAAAGCAAAATAATTTTCATTACCCACTTGTTACTTTGTGTAGTTTTCCATTAAATGGCTGTTTTGTTTCACGTCTAAAAATTTTTACTTGCTTTTGAATCCTTTTCATCAGTTTGAATTTATATTTAAAGAAATATTTTTTCTCGTTTCTATCTATGAAGAATTTTGATAATAAAAAGTCGAAAACTATTTACAGTCACTACTTGAACGTACACAATTTCCAAATGCCCTTAACCAGAAACAACGTTTAAGAGTAAGAATTGCTCTCAATGCACACACCTAAGAAATATGTTGCTTTGTTCTACCAATATTTAAACTTTAAATTTTAAAGGCATGAGACAATGATTATGAGGGATAGTCTGAGAGTGGTAGACAGGCAGAGCGAGAGGGAGAGAGAATTGAATCTGACGAAAATCCTATATCTTTAACTATCTTTGTTTTGATTTTTTACGTTCAATGATTTCTTTCCTTTAAATATGATTAAATTTAATATCACTGCTAACCCTACCAATAATTTCCTTACACTCGTTTGATTTTTATATTAATCTTCTTCAGCTTTGCCTGCCTACTTTTGATAAGTTTAATAATTTTTATTGAAATATTTACGTTATATGACATTTGATTAAGTAAAATAATTGGCTCTCTTAAAATCTCCTGTAAATATATTTTTGCACGATCATTAAAATAATCATCTTGGAAAATTTAATTCTCTTTAAAT
Source organism: Linnaemya tessellans (assembly GCA_951800035.1). Classification (NCBI taxonomy): domain Eukaryota; kingdom Metazoa; phylum Arthropoda; class Insecta; order Diptera; family Tachinidae; genus Linnaemya; species Linnaemya tessellans. The sequence continues at coordinate 42,784,976 of OX637536.1, forward strand.
ACGTAACGATTCGTAGGGCTCTGCATTTTTAATTCTTTTAAAATGCTAAAAAAATATACTGTGCCATAGATTAAATAGTCTATATTAACATTAAATCGCTTAAATAGACTTTAATAAAAAACATAGAATGATTTTTCCGCGTTAAATTATCTCATTTTAACGGAAAATAAGAAATGATAAACTGCACAATTTTAAGCGACTTCGGTTGAACTATTTTTGAAAATTGCTAGCAGTTGTAGATTTTATAATTATCCCGAAACAAAATTACTAAATAAAATAATTAATTTCCTGAAGAAGTCACACAAAGGAGTGACGAAATATTGAAATTAAAAATTAAATTAAAATAAAGAGACCTTAAGCTTAAAAATATCAGAATATAATAGAAACAAAATTACTTTTCTGTCCCACAATGCCACTAGATATCATTCTGTAGAACGAAAACAAAATTTTGGTATTTGTTTTTGTTTCAAATATAATTGACATTTTGTTTTTCAATAGCAGATATATCAAAATAAAAATATTTAACTATAAGAAATATGCTTATTATAAAAAAGAAGAACAAGTAGAGTAAAAGAGGGCAAAAGAATTAAAACTCTTCTAAATTTTATTTCTGTTTCATGTAAACGTCACTTTGGTAATGCCAATTCGTATTCCACCAAACGATTTCTACCCATGGTGAAATAAATATGCTGCCACTTTTTTTTGTTAAATATTAGGACATTTGAAATTATAATTTGGCGATCTGCGCAATAGGAAAATTATTACTTTCGTATAAATACGTTTAAAACAAAAACAAGTTATAAAATTTTGTTTTTGTTTTAAGTATATTTGTATGAAAGAAAGAATTCATTCGACAATGAGAAATAGGCAGTTAGTTAGGATGAAGTTCTGAGCATTAACTAACAAATTATAATATTGCAAAGTCTGTTGAAAAGTAATCAAAAGCAACATCGAACTCATAATTGAACAGATCAATTCTGCGGATTTCAACTGATAGAAAACTCATCTTTTCAGCTCCTTTGCGAGATTGTTATATTCACACTGCGTTGTTTGCAAAAGTGTAAATGTACTTACTGTAAATATATTTTGAAAATTAATACATATAGTTTTAACTAATACTGAGTATAAAAAACAAACCTAATATCTGCTCAATTCACAGGCCTTGGTGTAACGTAAATCTTAAGCGTTCTTATGTTATAGTTATAGTGTTCGGAAAATGTGTATATGCAAATATTGTTTTATAATTAATTCTTAAGCTAAGTGTAATGAATTTTTTATTGAAAACCCTAAGCTGCCCATATTAATTTCCTCTCAGTCGGTTTCTGGTATTAATTTCTGGCAACACTGAGTCACTACTTTTATTCTAGATTACTGTTATAAATGCATACATAAATAATTGCGTACATATGTATTTAAAAAGTGTGGTGGTGTGGTGTTTGACAATTGAACTTTTTTTTAGGTTTTCCGTATACGCACTCCACCAGAAGCTATTAATTTGGTATCACAATTATTGGAATATACACCAAGTGCACGTATAACAGCATTGTAAGCATGTGCCCATCCATTCTTTGACGATTTGCGTCAAGAGGGCAATCATGCATTACCAAATGGTCGAGAAATGCCGCCATTGAAGTGAAGTGAAGAAATTTACGTACATATTGTGTAGGTGTGAACATGTTAATTACAAGTTAAACTAAAGTTTGAATTGTGTTTATAAATATGTATATATCTATGTATGTTTTTTAGAACTAACAATACAACCAAGCTTAGTATCACAATTGTTGCCAAAACATTTGCAAAATAGCGCACATCGTACTGCTGGCGCTGGTGGTGAAGGCGGTGCCGCCTCGGCAACAGCTTCATCATCATCAACAAATGCTACAAGTGCTGCTGCTACCGCCAATAATACTACGCCGGGTGCTGCAGCGCAAGCAGCTACAGGTTAGTTAATATATTTTGTTAAATTTTGTACATACTATATGTGTACATATTTATATGTATATATGCTTGTGAATTACTCCGCCTATTTACTAATTTCGATAGGATTGCATGGCTATGGCTTATAGTAAACCAAAAACCTGTGCAATTTATAGATAGGGCTGTGTGTATATTTTAAGAAACGAATAATTATTTCTGTGCAAGAAGGAAAAGCAGATCGTTGATGTATTAGATCGTTTTCAGTTACCTATCTGTTTTGTACTCACTTGTAAAGTCCCAAATGCATGTATATGAATATGTAGTAAATCCAGAAGAAGAACTGGGCACTACTAACCCATTAATTATCATTAGATATGAGCCATCCCATAACTTTTAAAGCGCTTTGTTCCCAGGCTTATGGACCAACAGTAGTAAAGGGATTACATCAGATAGGAGTATCCACCAAGAACTTTACCTTGGTATAGAAAGAAGAACTGTTGATATCTCTTCCAAACTTAAAAAATTGGCAAAAAAAATTTTTATCTTAAATGCATGCCATTTGAGATTTTTCGGAAGCTTCTTCGCATTTGAAACTCCTTTCAATACTAAGTTATTAGAAATAAACGCCTTTTGGGCAAAATTGGGTAAAATTGTGTTTCAACCAAAAAATTGATTTTTAGCAAAGGGGTTAGCCTTTCCTAAAAAATTGGCAAAAAATTTTTTTCTCTTAAATGCATGCCATTTGAGATTATTTTTTTTTTGTATAAATATTACAAGTAGAAAAAAATGATACCTCAATTTTGAATACCCTTTATTTTTAAAAGGCTCTAAATTCTTTATGTCTTCAAACAACACTATAAGCAGATTATAAAATTGTAATTAAAGAAATATCTCGCATACATATATTTTATTAAGTAAATAACTAAATGTATTTACATGTATTCAGGTTCATAAATTTAACTAATAATCATTTCTTCTATTTTCAGTGACACTATCATCCGGATCATCAGTGCGTAACTTTTTCTCATTTTTCACCTCCGGCAAATCAAAAGTATCGGTCATAAATATTTCCAAATTACTTTTAGTGAATGGCATCTGGCATGTCTCTACAATAGGAAATATGTTTGTACAATTACTATCAATTGTACAACTATTGCTAATAAGGTACAAATCTATTTTTAACTTCAAACAACATTCCCAGAATGTCAGCGCATTTTTACGTTTCAATTTACTATCTCAAATATAACTTTAAGGCTTTTAAATTAACTATTGAAATAACTGCATAAGTTGAAAGTGTGTACTTCGAGTACATAAACAGTAAATATAAATTAATTTAGTAAAATATACTAACGTAAAATTGAAAACCAAACCAACAAGAAAGGATGTGTTATAATTAGTTATATATGTAATATGTTATAAATGTATGCAGCCATAAGCTGAATTATAAAAAAAATCAAACAATATTTTGTAGGTTAATTATTAATTATATTTTTATAGTTAAATTAAGAAAAAGTAAAAATTATAAAGTATATAAATAATGCAAGTAATCAGAAAGTTTTGGCGTATTGTTTATAAGTTAAAAATTTTTTTATATAAGTTAAATAGTTATACATAATAGTAATGATGAATAAATATTTTAGCTAAAAAGTTTAAAGCAACAAAGATGTATAAAAAATAAATCTAATGCTACATAGAAAAAATAGCCAAACAAGAATTGTCCTCTTAAAACAAAACATTTTAAATGTTAAACAGATAACCATTACCATAAACCATAACTATTATTTGTATATTAAAATAAAACAAACAAAAAGAACTTTGTAAATTAATAACATAAAATGTATAATATAAAAACGTAATACTTACTATTAATGATAAAATGATGAAACAAATTGAATAAAGAAATGTTAATTTTAAAATAAATAAATTGTTTTTTATTTCATATTAATGGATACATGCAGTATATTATATATTATGGTAAGATAACTGATTATCGAAAATTCCCCTAATTTGATTTATTTTATATAGTGTGGGCAACCCTGCCATTTTTGTCCACAAAAATTTTTAAAGTTGTTGCTGTAAAATACCAGGCAACCAGAATTGCAAGGAGGTCGACGATTTATATTTAATTTGGTAAATTTTTCACTTGCGCCTAAAAGTCTGCTGCAAAAAACCAACATTTTTTGTACAAACAAAATTTTTGCGATCTGGTAACACTTTTCTTGACTTTTATTTTTTCTGAAAAAGCAGCCTACTGCGAATTATGGGCGCCTGGTATTTTACAGCAACAACTTTAAAAATTTTTCTGGACAAAACTGGAAGGGTTGCCAACATTTTATAAAAGAAATAAAAATAGGGGAACTTTCGATGAACACAACAAAACTCAGTCTTCTTGCTAATAAATAATTTCCAAACAATATAATTAATTAATATTCTTTTGATTTATTTATTTATATATTTAAATATGTAAAGTTTAATAAACAAAGGTATGATGAACTATATTGTAAGTAATAAATAATAAGTTTAAAACAATATTTTAGAAATAAAAAATATTTAATAATATAATATTCTAAGCATAATAACAATATATTTTTTTTAATATTAATAAATTTGTTTTTTTTTTATTTATTATATGTATTCTTCATATATTATTTACTCGTATATATGTATATATATATATATATATATATATATATATATATATATATATATATATATATATATATGTATATATATATATATATATATATATATATGTATATATATATATATATATATATATATATATATATGTATATATATATATATATATATATATATATATATATATATATATATGTATATATATATGTATATATATATATGTATATATATATGTATATATATATATATATATATATATATATATATAATATATGTTATATTACATTCGTTTTTATATGTAAATTTTAGAACTATTTATTTACAGGCATCAGGATCTTATAATTTTTAGGTGTTATTTCTTTCATGCAGGTAATTGTATTTCTCTTTCGGATGTCGCCTGTTTAGTTAGTTCTTCATGTCTTGTGATGCTCTTCGGGATGTGTTTTCAAGGGTTGTCTGTGTAAAGAAACAAATTTATTCATTATAGGAATATTTTGCAATGAATATAACACATTATGTGCAACCACTTACCTATTATGTTGGTCATTATGGATGGTATGCTTAGTTAGTGGGTCCAAATACACACAAATACACATCTTCCTGTTTAGTTAGTTCTTCATGTCTTGTGATGCTCTTCGGGATGTGTTTTCAAGGGTTGTCTGTGTAAAGAAACAAATTTATTCATTATAGGAATATTTTGCAATGAATATAACACATTATGTGCAACCACTTACCTATTATGTTGGTCATTATGGATGGTATGCTTAGTTAGTGGGTCCAAATACACACAAATACACATCTTCCTGTTTAGTTAGTTCTTCATGTCTTGTGATGCTCTTCGGGATGTGTTTTCAAGGGTTGTCTGTGTAAAGAAACAAATTTATTCATTATAGGAATATTTTGCAATGAATATAACACATTATGTGCAACCACTTACCTATTATGTTGGTCATTATGGATGGTATGCTTAGTTAGTGGGTCCAAATACACACAAATACACATCTTCCTGTTTAGTTAGTTCTTCATGTCTTGTCATGCTCTTCGGGATGTGTTTTCAAGGGTTGTCTGTGTAAAGAAACAAATTTATTCATTATAGGAATATTTTGCAATGAATATAACACATTATGTGCAACCACTTACCTATTATGTTGGTCATTATGGATGGTATGCTTAGTTAGTGGGTCCAAATACACACAAATACACATCTTCCTGTTTAGTTAGTTCTTCATGTCTTGTGATGCTCTTCGGGATGTGTTTTCAAGGGTTGTCTGTGTAAAGAAACAAATTTATTCATTATAGGAATATTTTGCAATGAATATAACACATTATGTGCAACCACTTACCTATTATGTTGGTCATTATGGATGGTATGCTTAGTTAGTGGGTCCAAATACACACAAATACACATCTTCCCAACAATTTGAAGCTATGGTATGAAATATAATGACGTTATAGCCAGTTGGTTATTCCAGACACTATCGGCATACGGTTTCTACTATGTTTTCAGCTTCTTCTGTAAAATATTAATTATATATGAGTTAACTTTTTTGTATGCGAGAAAAACGTTTTTAATGTAAATATATAATTAAAAATAAATAATTATTTCTGTTATCTATGTATATTAATATACAAAAATATGTATATGATAATACGCACATACTAAGATCTTTACTTAATATAATTTTTTCAATTACTTACTGGCAGCTCTAGTCCTGAGCTTAAGATGTGCAATTTGTTTGAAATTGCTTTTTTAATATCAAGATCTCATCATCAACAGAGTATGAAGAACTGCATGTATTATCAATCAATATAAAACAAAATTTGTTGTTCCTACTTTAGCAGAATATTTTTTCTTTCAATTATTTACATACTTACATATGAGTACACAAAATTGCAACTAACTGCGTAATTTTGTGTATGCATACAAACATATATACATATGTAAGTATGTATGTTAGTATATCAGTTTTGTTATTTTAATAAATTGTTGCTCCTTTTTGTTCTTTTTTCGTCATGTGTTGCCAAGTTTGTTTTACTAAAGAATGTTACGGATTAAAATACAAGAGTTATTTATTCTTATAGAATATAGGAATATGTAAATTTGTTTATTCCTTTAGGACTTTTTTAGGATACTTTTGTATATTTATATATATTTTCCAATGATTTTATAATAAAACTAGTAATATTATTACACATTAGAAACTAGCTCCATAATAAGATCTTTGGAAATAAAAGACTTACATATTATATACTTACATATGTATTTAACAAACACATTTTTTTCGATATAAATCCATTTTTGTATTCGACATACATATGTACATTCTGTCTCAATTAAATTTAATTGAGACAATATGTCGAATAGAAGATTTTAAAACATGTATTTAATTCAATTTTTATAAATGACACTATTTTTTCTATTTATTATATGTACATATACATACCACATACATACATATGTACATATGTATGTAGTTAGTTGTTTGTAAGATATGTTTTGTTTTTTGGGTATTTTAAATCATTTGCAGTAATTGATAAATACCAGAGTGACTCTAAAATAATTCATGCCCTTACATTCGTATTACATGTAAGTATGTAGAAAATAGTTTCTACCTACAAACATACATACATACAGATCTCTGTATGTTGGTTAGTATGTAAACAAACATGCTTAAACTTTAATAATAATTATTCTTGTGCTACTCTGCTAAAATTTATGGTTCCTTGGTATTCCTTTCATTCTCTTTCCCCTATTTGCGTAGTTATTTGTTACAATCATATGTATGTAGGTAATCATGTGTATTATAGAGTACCAAACAAAAATTCTCACATGTATGTAAGTACATATCGTCACAGAAAATGGTAAATACTCTACAAAAGATTGACACAAGTGCACAGGTATAACAAACTGACTATGTATATATGTATATACATATGTATGTATTATGGAAAAATATAGTCAATCGTAAAGGTTAAGAAGTTGTGTACGACTTTATTGTTTATTATTTTAGGTTTGTTATTAAATGCGTGCGACTTAAGCTTTTTCGGAAGCTTCTTCGCATTTGAAACTCCTTTCAATACTTAGTTATTAGAAATAAACGTATTTTGGGCAAAATTGGGTAAAATTGTGTTTCACCCAGCAAAGGGGTACCCCTTTCCTAAAAAATTGTCCAAAAATATTTTTTTCTTAAATGCATGCCATTTGAGATTTTTCGGAAGCTTCTTCGCATTTCAAACTCCTTTCAATACTCAGTTATTAGAAATATAAGCCTTTTGGGCAAAATGGGGTAAACTTGTGTTTCAACCAAAAAATTGATTTTTAGCAAAGGGTTAGCCTTTCCTAAAAAATTGGTCAAAAAATTTTTTTTTTAGGAAAGGCTAACCCCTTTGCTAAAAATCAAATTTTTGGTTGAAACACAATTTTACCCAATTTTGCCCAAAAGGCGTTTATTTCTAATAACTAAGTATTGAAAGGAGTTTCAAATGCGAAGAAGCTTCCGAAAAAGCTTAAGTCGCATGCATTTAAGCAATTCATAAATTTTGATTTCCTTTTTGTTTATTTAGTTTGGAATTAACAAATATGTTTAAATTATAAATAAATACAAAATTTAAGTATTATAATATCTAAGTATATTTTAATAAATTTAGACATAAACAAATCATCAGTTTGTAAAAGGAGACATAAACAAGTCATATTTTTAAAATTTAGAGATATTTCAAAAAGTAGAGTTACTATTAATATTTCTGTTAAATTTTTTTTATGAAATAAATATGTGTTTTAATTAATCTATAACTTAAAAGCTAATAAATAAATCTATTTTGATTTTCATTGTTCCTTTAAAGTCGAATTAGTAAATTTATAGTTTGAAAGTTTACTAGTAGGGAATAAAACAATAAAGTTCGACCGACTTAAAGCATATTCAGAGAACATTAAAACTGACGTAAATTAAAATTTTTTTGTGAATATTATTGGGTTAGTAACATTTCATTTTGAGGATTTCTTTTGTTAATAAAAAGGTGTTGTTCAGCACATACTTGGTTAAGGCGCACATAAAATTTGGAAACAATATTTAAAGATATTATGGTGTTGAAAATAGATTTTCGCGACATTCGGTCGAACTCGAGAAAACGTTAAAAGCACATAACAAATTAGTTTTGATTTGAGTACAAACAAGTAATTTTTTGAAACAATAGTTGTGACAAAGGATATTTGCACATTTTGAAAGGATTTTCACATATAATTATCAGTAGTTGCATTAAATATAATAAATTAATTTAAAATTTTAGACTATATAAAAAATATCGTAGATCTCAACAAATTACAATAAAAGCACTTTAATTTTGCACTTTGAAGGCAATATGGTGATGAATTGTATTCTTTTTTCATTTCACTTGTGATGATTTTACATTACTTTTTGCACAATGTTTGATGTACGTTCAACCGCTGTAATAAATTCGAAAAACACTTGTCAATATATTAATTAAGTTGCAAAAATTTTATTAAAGACATAAAACATTAGCGTTATTAATAATTAACTTTATATTTAAACAAAAGAAGCAATTTGAACAATAATTTGTTAAACATAATTGTTTAAGTAACTAGGGGAACTTTTTTTTTTGTTATAGTTTTAAAGCATTAATTAAAAACACAAAAAATAAAAAAGCTAAATTAAAATAAAACAACGTAAGAAAAATATTTAAAATGTATCTTACTTGTGCCTTTTTCTTTTTTCAGTGATCTTCATAAATTCCTAGAGTTCATGCATAGAAGTATGTAGTAGGGTTTTAACGTGCATCGTTTTTCTTTAAAAATTTTTAGCATTCTTACAAAAAATCGTTCATATTGATGTAATTTTTAAAACTAAATTAAAAATTTCGTTAATGCTTTTCTCTCTATTTGTTTTCTTACAAAGAAAATAAAATAAAAAATACGATACAAAAAGGAAATATACAGACAAACATTTAGATGAATGAATGAATGTGTGTGTGTGTGTGTGTTGGTGTTGGTGCAAAAAGAAAAATATATAAGAAAATGTGGAAACTTTGTGTGACAGTTTGGTGCACAAATATCATTTGAAAGCGCTTATAAGCTGAAAGGCAAGCTACATACATACACACATCCTCTACGAGTGCATTTATAATGATGGTATTTAGCAGGGCTGTGGAGTCGGAGTCGAAAAGTCGGAGTTGCACTGTTTTTGCCGGAGTCGGAGTCGCTAAAAAAAGTCGCGACTCCGACTCCGACAAAGAATTTTTTAAATATTTTTCATAATAAAAATTCTGCGAATTTTTTTTTTTAAATATTTTCTATTTTCAAATATTTGCCTTTTTACAGAAATTGACTTAATCTTTTTAATGAATTATTATTTAGTGCACCGATTTTGATCCATAATTGCATTTTTAATACATATTAATATTTATTCACAAAAACTCCTTTTTTCCACAAGAAAATAAAATTTTTGCAAAAAATTGCAAAATATAGTTTGATTATATTTTATGAGAAAGTTTTTAAATTTGCTTAAAACGGCAAAAAAAAAATCAATGAAAAATATGTTTTTGTGAAAATTCTTTTTTAAAAATGCAATTATGATTCAAAATCGGTGCACTAAAATTTGTTTGTAAATTTTCTTTTAATGACCACTATTTTACCAAACAATACAGACATATTTTGTAAAAAACAAACAACTTTTGATTCAGCTTTATTTTGTTATATTTATTTTTATGTTTTTTCGCGCAATCCCAAACTTCAATCGCGTTTAGAGGTCCATAAGTACCCTCAAAAAAAGTTGTTAAACATTTCTTGATTCAATTATCGGGATACCCTAAGGTCCATATACATTTAGCATTGGAGTTGAAGTCGGAGTCGGAGTCGTACTTTAAAAATTTCGGCGGCTGGAGTCGGAGTCGGAGTCGCAACTATTTTTTCACGACTCCACAGCCCTGGTATTTAGTGTGTCAGAAGTGTGAAAGGGCATATTTTTTTTTATATTTGAAAAGTTGTGTAAGAAATTTACATTTTTTTGCTTTTTATTTGAACTTTTAGGATCTGCAAAAGTATAATGGTTTCATCACAGAAATATATTCGAATTAGATTTGCGTTCCAAAATAAAAGAAATATGTATGTGAGTAAAAATCTCTATTGTGAACAACTTGTTAGTGCTTTAATGAAGATAAAGCTAAAATTATATAGCTTTAGGTGCCATTGTTACTAACCCAATAGTACTTTACAGGTTCCAGGACTATTGCAGGTCAATACTCAACGTGTTAGAACATAGAGAGAGAGGGAGAGAGTGAGATAGAGAGAGAGAGGGAGAAAGAGATAGAGAGAGAGAGAGAGAATTACCGGTGAGATTTTTGAGTCACCTTTTATAGTGAAAATAGCGAACACTTTGAAATTTTAGCGGGAGAGTAGGTAATCGCTACCAGAGAAAGAAGTGAACACACAAATCACCACGTGTAGTAAAATGCTAACCGAATTATGAATTGCGTGTTTTCTTCTTTTTGACACTTGAGGTGAATTTATTTGGCTATACCATATTTTAAATTGGATAATTCGCTGTCCAAAGTCTTGTTATGGAAACTACTAACGGTAGAAAGTCAAACACTTTTGCTAGTTTCTTTCAATGGGAATAACTATTCGCATGATATTTAAATTTTGAGCATTAATTTTTGCACTAGCAGCGATAATTGATGACAATGAAAAATATTTTATTCACTCAATCTTTCTAATGTAATAAATTTAGTTGAAGTAATGGTATTAACACCACAGTATAACAAAATCCACTGAACTTCCATTTATCAATATTTGGGAGATATTTCCCAGTAAACACATACATACATACACACAAATATATATATATATATATATATATATATATATATATATATATATATATATATAGTGCATATGTGTATGTACATGCATATGTGTTTGTATCTCTCTCTATGTGTGTGTATATATGTTTGTATGTAGTTGTGTATGTTCATGTATGTATTGATGTATACATGTATAAATATATACAAGCCTGTATATATGCTTTTGTTTTTATGTTAATATTTTTGAAAACATAGATATATTCGAAAAAATTTTTGTCATATTTCAAAACCAATTTATACAGAAAATTTTAATTTTCGATTGTTATTCCTGATGATGTCAACAAATTGTTGACGAAATATCGAATAAAATAGAAAAATTATAACGATTTTTACAAAAACGACCTCGAGCTCAATCATTCTAAAATACATATATATATATATATATATATATATATATATATATATATATATATATATATATGTATTTTTCTATTTTTAACTCGGACCAGCACTCAGGGGATGACCCCTACAAATGCAGTGCATTGCACCGGAACTAGAAAGGAGGAGATAGTATTGAGAGGACAGATGATCAAAGATGAGAAGTTTTTTTTTTAGCTATTTGAAACTTTTACTTCGCCGGCTAATTTTTTGGTACAAGGCCGACGAAGGAGAATGCAGTTCTTCTGCTGTTTAAAAATTCATCACATCAGAGCGTGAATATTTTTACTTTGCATCAGAAAGCTGATAGCTAATAGACACAAAAGAGCCATAGATATCGTGGACTGAAAAAAACTAACTTTTCAAGTAATTTTGGAATTTACCCTGTATGCATCTATTAGCAAATATGCAACAAATTCAGTGCAAAAATCATCATCAACTTTAAAAATGTAATTGTGTTAATCACTTTGCTTAGGTGGAACTTATATGAAAACAAAAAAAGTATTTGTACAAAATTTTAAATTTTCATTTTGTTTTCCAAAAAATTTGTTCACCAGATAAATGCATAGAAATTTAGGGATTGTCTTTCAAAATATTTAAAATTTGTATGACAAACAAATTCTAATTTTTTAATACCTTTGAAATTTTGATTTTCTTTTTATATACAAATTTCACTTTGCTGAGACGGTTTTTAAAATAAGTGCCCTAAGGATCAATTAGTCTTGCCATATCCACAATTCCATAGTCATTATGGCTATGGAATTATGCATTTGGTGGAATAAGGTTCGTTCGAACTGCATTATCTCTTATGACGTCAAGACTACATAATTTGAGCTCAAATGTTTCCAAATATACCGCACATCGAGGAAGCTGTGCATATTTTTTTAACAAATACCTGGACAATTAAAATGTTTCTTTTAAAATGTTGCCTTTCAATAACACACTTTGAAATAGCAACAGCATTAAGCAATATTTAGACAAGATTTATACTAGAAGGTGTTCAAAAGAGTGCACGTGTAAACCCTGACTTGGAGACCCATCAAACATATGAACAGTAAAGTTAACATTTTAAATACGTTTAGCAGAAAGCAATAAAAAGGCGAAATAAAAGATTTATAACAAGAAACCCAACTGGATTCATGTCTTGTAAAAGAAAACAAAAACACATGCGTTAATTTAAAGCAATACAAAAATAAAGCTCACCTCTTAGCTGACGTTGTTCTTGAATAAGGATTCTGGAGAATTTTCGGATGTGTTTCCATTACTCTTAATAATAAATTGTCTAAATAGTCTTCAAGTTCTTTGACCCGTTGTCTTTGTAATAAGGCCTCATTTTCCATGCCATTGGCAATAAGCATTAGTTCCTTTGAATAAAAAATTATTAGGCATTTTCTTAAAACGTGTCTGTAATATGAAATTTATCAGAAGTACCTCTCTTGATTTGCCTTCATATTTTTTGGCTAAAGCAGCTGATATTTCGGCACGTCTTTCGGCTTGCGTGGTGGATTTTTCATGGCCAATTATGATGCGTTCAGTTTGTTTTGGACTAGGCGTGGAGTTATTACTAACCGTTTGCTTTTCTGTAGACGAGTTATGCAAAAAGCAAAAAAAAAACACATTTATATTATTAAAGTTTGCCTGGCTAATATGTTAACAACCTGGAACAAGCAAATAGACATGCGCAAATGAGTGTTATGAATGTTTTGTGTTTGTGGTGCAAATAGTCCAAACAAATTACAGTTATTAGCATTCCAGGGATGGTAATTTCATAATTTCTACTGAATAAGGACAAAATACAATGCGGCAGTATTAGGAAAATGCAATTAAGAGTATAAATTTTGTTTATAATTTAAAGAATAAAATAAAATCTTTATCGCTTGGATAGACAACATCTTCAGTGGGATTTTGGGGGAAATAAAACAATAAAACATTTAAGGATTCTTTTGTGGAAAGTTAAAAATATAAGCAAATGCATGTTGGTGTTCCGTCCACAAACACAATGACATAAATATCTCTCAAATGCGCAATACAATTTCCCACTCCAATTCTCTCAAGCTCACCTCGGTTAAAATTGAATTGCCTTTCTTTCTTATTATTGATTTCTGGTTTTTTCTCTTCTCGCTCATGTTGTTCTTTGTTATTAATTGGAGGTTCAATTTTCATCTCTTGTTTTACTTCTTGTTTGTCGTCTGATTTGTCCTCTTGTGACACTAGTCGTTTGGAGAAATTTAGAATTCTAAAGTCTTCTTCACGACGTTTGGCTTCCCGCCTCTTTTCTTCTTCTCTCTGGCGTAATTCTTTTTGTAGAGCTTCCTCCTCTTCTCGCAGACGTTTTTCATTTTCTTGCAATTCAGCTTCTAACTGCGCATCCTCGGCTGCTCTTTGACGTTTTTGTTTTTCAGCATCTTGAGCATTTTCCTCCTTTTCCTTAGAGGGAACAACTCTGGCTCTTGGTTTGGGTTGGGGCTGAGAGATACTAGATGTAAGAGATTCATTTTTAAGAAAATTGTTAGTTTCATCGCCAATGTCGAAGAATTTGGAACTGTTTCTTTGTTCAAATTTAGCAAATGAAGCATTAAACTTAGCAAATTCATTTTTATCAACATCTGGTGATATAAGGGACACTTTTTTAATGACTTCGTTATTGTTGGTTGAAGACAAAAATTTAAGATCTTTTGGTCTGCTGGGAGAATTAGAATTGGAGTCCAAGGGAGTTTCTGACTTGTGTTGCCTTAATGGCGGCACAACTTGTTTTAGTTTTTCTATTTGAACCTCATCTTCACTGCTGCTGGAAGTATCAGATAAACTTTCGGGAGTTTGTGATTCCTGTAGAGTAGGCAGTACTGATTTGCTCATGGCTTCCGTGTCTGTTGAGGACTTTTCTTTTTCTGGTTCTTCTTCCAATTCATCATTTATGGATTTTAGTGGGACTGCCACCGGCTCCCAGGATCTCCGTTTTAATGAGTCAGAATTCACTGAGTCGGCGCTGCGGCCATACAATTTTGTTTCCCATTCATCTAATTCTTTGCCATTTGTTTTTACTTCTCCGCCATCCATTTGAGGTGTACGTGGAGGTTTCGACGGTGGCGGTAAAGTCCGGGCTCTAATGCTAAACTCATTTTCAATTTCTTCCAATTCCGGATCCACACTGAGGTTGTCTGATCCATCATATCTGTAGTGATGGTCCTTACCTATTTGACCTTTTCCCGTTGAGCCCATTAAGGGCGATGGATTTCTGGGCGCAAAGTTTTGAGAAGGAGCCTGCAAGCCGTCGCGCATATTAAGAGAACTAACGGAACTCTTTTGTGACAGCTTATCGAACTGAAAGTCATCTTCATCATCGCTATCTGGTACTCTAACCCGATTTGGAGTGCCAATGCTGGCAAATGAACCCGTATACGACATGTCATCATCATCTTTATTTTTCTTCTTACCGCTGCCGCTGATGTGCAATTTAGAACCGATCTTCTTTATACCCTTGGTAAGACCTTTGCGCTTCTCAATCGCTCTAATTGACATTAAACTTCCTCCTACCGATGAAGCCAACTGTCCAATGGAAGATTTATGTTTCTCTTTTTTGCTCAAATCGGTCAGTGAACCAGATTTGACAGTGAACGATATTAGAACATCTAACTCACCGCGGTCTTTATTCTTCTTTTCTTTTCCCGGTTTACTCTCCAGTTTATGCCATTTAGCTCGTGGACGATCGTAAGCGTCCATTTCATTGAGCGGTAATGTAACTTGCCCAAGAAATTCATCTATACCCAAATTATTTCGATGCAAACAGGTCAAAACGAGCTCAGCTCGATTGCCTTGGTCGGGAATTTTACTAGAATTTTAAAGTATTGTTAAGATCTCAGTGTGTAGTAGAAATATTTTACGAGCAACTTACAGTTCACATTCTTCGTTCCAGGCCACATTTGCTTCGGCCTTTTCCTTAACTGAAGTCTGGTATTTCTCTTTGCCCAATCCGATAGTAACAAAGCAGTTGTTGGTGTTATTTTTGCCTTTGCACAAAAGATTTCGAGCGGAGCGTACTATAATACAGAAGAAATGTTAAATTTAGGAAAACGTTTTCTTTTGTACCATATTTCGTAAATGAAAAATTAAACAACTATTTGGTTAGAATTACTTTTTTATTCAGTAATTATTATAGTAATTATTATAGATGTGCAATGTCATGATTTTTTCGTGTCATGCGTGATTCACGCATGAATCACGTGAATCCTGTTTAAAATTATTAAAACCACACGTGCTTGCGTGAGCGGAATTAAAAAATTTAGGACCGTGCGTGATAGTGCGTGATTTAAATACGTATAATATTCACGCACTCAAAACAGAAGATGCGATTTTTCTTCTTTTAAATTTTTATTACTAACGAAAATATATTGTATGTACATAGACACATACATACATACACATACGGGGGATCTTGAAAAAAATTTACCATCGTGCGTGAAAGTACGTGATTAAAAAATGCCGCCGTGAATGTGCGTTAGCGCCTTAAATATTACCGTGCGTGAGCGTGCGTGAAAAGTTTTAGTTTCGTGATCGTGAGCATAATTTTACTCACGCGCCCATCTCTAGTAATTATACTTGTAGTTTCAAAGCAAATTGAACTATTATAAAAGTGTTGAAATCTTTGCCATTCCGCCTGTTCATCTTGTGTGAAATGATTGGCGAAAGCCAGAGTACATTGTACACACATACATACATACATATATTAGAGTTAGCAATTATTCGCCTTTCAACTTTATTCGAATAATTCAAATAACTGCTTTTGTTCGTACAATCAACCCATTATTTATAAATAATTATTCTATTAATCGTTGAGAATAACGAATAAAAGAATTATTTAAAAATAAATTTCTATTAATTAAAAAAATGCTTAAAAAAACTTCAAAAATGAAAGAGCTCATATTTTAATTTAAAAAAATCAGATACCGCTAATAACGATTATTTTCCAAAATTAAACTAATAAATCAAACTAAAAGAAATTTGGCTGAGTATAAAAGCAATACACCAAAAGCAATTCTTCTAACATGGACTCTATTTAGATGCATAAATTTTTATTATTTTTAATTTTTTTAACTCGGATCAGCACTCAGGGGTCGAAGCCTACATATGCATTGCGTCGGAACTGGAAAGGAGGGGATGTTATTGAAAGGAGAGATGAAGAAAGATGAGAAGATTGACAATTTTTTACTTCGCCGGCTAATATTTTGCTCCAGGCCAAAAATACTAACTATTTGATGAGTTTTAGTTATTACTCAGAAAGTAAAAGTTATTTCTGAATTTTTATTTATTATTCGCAAAATAAAAGTAATAGTAAGATGAACTTCAAAATCTGTAAATATTTAGCTGCATTAATGTACAATATAATCCTAAAATTGCAAATAAATAAATAAAAATTATTTTTTCTATTTTTAGGTATTCCTAAGAAAATTACATACATTAGTATATATGTAGATATATCTTGAATCCACTCCCAAAAACTTTGTTATGGAAAACAATCACGATAGCAAATCCGAAACATTAAAAGTGTGATAGCGGGGTGATTGAAAGCCAAAATATGGGATTGAAAGGAAGATAAACAAACTATGGAAATGTTACAAATACCTACATAATTTTTGAAACACCTGCTCTACTAAAGCCTAAACAGTGGTCAACATTTGCCAGCAACAGAAACAACTTTTCTTTTCTCGAAATGCAACAAGATCATTGAGTCAACCTTTTTCAACTCTTGCGTTTCTAAAAATACGATCAAATGTTCATACGTGCCAAGATGTACATATCACTCTGCAAAAAAAAACAAAATTACATACATTTACAAAAAGAAAACTTTGAAAAGTGGAACACAAACGGTTAAATATTCATATTATAAATACCAAAAGAGAGAAAGAAGATGGTATAAAAATACCCATATAATATCAATGGCATTTTATTTTGAAATTATTTTATTTTAAAGAAGCAAATACAAAATAAATGAATATTACACCGAAAACGAAATACAGAAACTAACAGCACCTTCCATGATATATACTAGCTGACAAAAAAACATACAGACAGACAGACAGACAGAAAAAAATTTGCTTAGTCTGGAATATTTATCTTTTTTTCTGCACATGAACCGAGAAAAAGACACACCACCAACAACAAACAACCTTAACAACATTGAAAGAAATCACACAACAATGGAAAGTAAGCAACAAATAGATGTACTTGCAATGAAAAAAAGAAACAATAACACAAGCGCGGTAATGACAAGCTTTTACTGACGCTGTGAATAATAATTTCATTTTATACCTATTTTTTAAATCGACAACAAACCACAGAAGATCAGAATATGATAAAGTTTTTGTATGCGAGCGAGCGGCTTAAAGAAATATAGAAATGTTAAATGCCAAAAAGAAAAGAGATCACTTGTGAAAATATTCGAAATTTAAAGGAATTAATTCATGTACACTTTTATTTATGTTTGTCTGCTGGATTCTAATTAATTCATATATTAAATTCACATCATAAACATATAAAAAAGTGGGCAGTGACACTCCTAATTATATGAATTATAGTAGAAACTTCAGAAAGCCCCGACAAGTTAAATAATATCATCGTCATTGTATATGTTATTTGCCATATTATTTCTATTTTGGCCTCTTATTGTTCAATAAGTGGCGCAATAGTTTCAAATAAAATATGGCACAACTTTCTTACAATAAAAAGTAAACATAACCTATAAGCAAAACAAAAACAATATTGTACAATGTTGCCAACACATTTCACAGTATATTGCACTTTTTTTGGTTTGTACAATAAAAGTCAAAAGTCTTTTGATTTCTGCCAATATATTGTGCCACCTTTGAATATGACACACATTGGCGATATGATTGTATAATACGAAAAATTGCAGTTATAATGCAAGTGGGTGGGCCGCTTAAAATCTTAACTCTATAAGTTAAATCATTTACACGAAATTTTTAAGCCAGCACCCAAATTGTTAGATACTCGTATGTTAGAGCAAAATCACATTTTCTAGATTAAAGCAAACGTTGGAATATTGTACTTCGGCAAATTTCCGATTATGACACCCATGATCGTATAAATTTAGGTAAAATATTTACGATCTGTCAGCTTTTAATAAAATTCGATATGAGTGCGCACAAATTTGTCTCTAAAAATTTAAATAAACTAAAATTCAATACGTTTGACACGAGTAAAGAGGAAAAACACTAAAAGTTAAAAAAAATTTTCTGGTGTGAGATGAGTTGACAAAGAGGCTCATTAAAATAAAATATTAAATATCGTAATAAAATAGTTCAGGCACAGGCCTAAAAGCGGACTAGTGGATGGAGGTCCTTATAAACAACATATAGTGACGTTAGCCTATGATGTATTATTTAGAGCTGCCCTCGGATTATTATATTTTAAGTTATTTTGCTGAAACTAAATTAAAATAATAATCCCGGTTTCGTATTTACTTTTGCAAATTCAAATTTATTTTATTATTTTGACAGTTCTATACCTATTATGAATGTGAAAGTATTGTGCAAGTTAAAAACTATTGTGAATTTTTGGGAAAACTAAGGTCGAACGAAGCGTGTCATCATGCCACTGCGTTTGTACGTTTGACGTCTACGTAGAGGTCGTTGTCGATCGTCGATTGGGTGTAAATTTGGAGTCAATTTATTTGAAGATACATTTTTTTCAAATATTTCCTTTTATTACAACCAATTCTAAAACATTCATGAGTTTTAAGAAATAATGTTACATTTAAATTGAAATTAGAGTCATGATATATTTTATTAAATACTTAACTGTTTTTATGAGGTCTATGTTTACGATAATCTTATTTTTCAACGAGAAAAGAGGACATTTAGAAATGTAATAAAATTTTTTTCACTATTATGTTTATTTATTATTAACTAGCTTTTACCCGCGACCTTGTCCGCGAAGAATATGTGAAACATCAGCTAAATTGTATGTTATGTCAATGATGTGCTTTATTTTTACTGAATGAAAGTTTAAAACGTTTTTACTTATCAGTTTAATAATTTCATATATTTATAAAAAATTTCCGACCACCCTTGACCACTCAATACGATCATTTGCTCGGATCTTAAACTATCTCTATGCGAAATTTCATTCAAATCAGTTTAGCAGTTTGAGCATGAAAAGGTAACAGACAGACAGACTTTCATATTTATTATATTAGTAAGGAAAAAAGTGTAAGTCATTGTAAAAAGTGCAAGTCGTCATAAAAAGTGCAAGTTACCATAAAAAGTGCAAGTCATTGTAAAAAGTGCAAGTCGTCATAAAAAATGCAAGTCATCATAAGAAATGCAAGTCATTATAAAAAAGTGCAAGTCATTATGAAAAATATTAGTAAGGATGTCTTTTAAAAAATAAAACATGCACAAAACTTAAAATATGTCCAGAAAAGTGACCCGTCATTTTATAAAAACAATTTAATTTCTGCACATTCTATTTGATTATTATAATTTCTATTGTATTGGTAATTATAGCTTTTATTGTATTGATATTAAATTTTAGTTTTAAGAAAATAAAACTTTTAATTTCGGAGCAATAAAAAATTAATAATAAAAAGAGCACAATAACGAAGAATAAACAATTAAAAAAAGAAACACTAATTTTTTTTTATCTAAGAGGACATCGTGTGAAAAAAGGACTGCCCTCTTAAAAAAAGGACAAATGGTCACCGCATCTGCATATATGTATAAGGAAATATTTTGGAGCACCACAATTTGAGTATTAAAGTAATGTGAAAAGAAAGTCACCTTAGGAAGAAATCATTTTAAAGTTCTGTCAAGATATTGTATATTTAATACGTTTGTACTTATTACAATTGCTAGCAAATAATGAAATCTCAACTGCTTTCCAAAGTCAGCATTCAGCAAATAGCAGAAGAGAATGTAGGAAAATGTTCATGATAATTTTAATTACAACAAAAACATGAAATAAGTGTCACTAATTTAGACGCAAAGATCAAGATTAACGACTAAGTACGTGGAGTATTTTATTAGTAATCAGAAGAAAGGTAAAAAAATATATTATATCTAATACGTCGAGGCGAACAGGCACGCATACATATATAACAAACAAACTTATTTAAATAAAAATTTAAAAAATCTTCAGGTCTCTTACTCAGAAATATCTTTCTTTTTTTATGTTTCAAATTAAACTTTAATTTCTGCTCGTTTTGTTTTTATGAGTTAAACGCTTGACTTTGATTTATTTAAAACATATCCCAAGTGTTATTATCTAGTTTTTTTTTATATAAATTAAAGTCCACTTTGGTATAATTAAAGTGATAGGAGCAAAAAATTGCAAAAAAAAAGTGGGTAATTGCAATAAAAAAAAAACTTTTTAGAAATCTGTTGATGTCATTCATTCATTTACATGATTTTAAAGTTCTCAATGTGTATTTTTCTATTTTGTATTTGGATTCAGCTCAATTCAAACAGAAGTGAAGCCACTACCAATCGAATATTTCATGTATGTGCTGTGAACCGCACGATTTTCGAATCACATGCGATTTGAAAAACGCCAGTTTCTTTTGAACGATTTTGAGCGATTGCGATAAGCGATTTCCATCACATGGCCGTTTATGTATTTTAAACTAGTTTAGTAAACTATTTATCATCCACAAGTTGTTGAAGATGTTTATGTTACTCTAAACATTTGTTTAGAAACATGTTTATCAACAACATTTACGCAGGTGCAACACGTACAATAGGTTGTGAATTGTATAACTTTTCTTTCGGCTAGCGCTATCTAAATATGAAGATTTTACAATCGCACAGAGGAGTATTTCACGCAAAAATCTGGCCAAAAAGGCAAAACTGAATTTAAAGAAATCTTAAGAACTAAGTACGCAGCTCGATAGACAACAATATTTTACATTATATTGTAAATTTTTAAGACTTTTAGTTGCGATTTGTAGCTCTGAGACCCTGCTAAAGTCAGGAAAGTGAAGAAAATTATATGAGATTTAAATGTTTTTAGATGTTTATATGATATTTTTTTGCGGCTAAACAAATAAAGGTTTAACAATGATTTTTTTCGCTGAAAGGTTTGATCAAAAGCTATTTAAAAAAAAATAAAAATATGTTGAATATTCATGTTGAAACTATTCGTTCAAAAGCTAAAAAAAATTATACACTTTTTTTTGCAAAAAAAAACTTTTTTAAAAGTGAGGTTAGCATCTCTACGAATTATGTTTAATACCGCAATAAAATTTGGAATCTCTAATTTTAGAAACAAAAAAAAAAAATAGCGCAAATTTGCGCCATTATTTTTGAAGATTTTTTTAAAATTTTCACATTTCTTCTATTTTTCATCATCAGGCAGTTCTTCTTATACATACATTTAAACCGTCATAAACTTTTATGTATTATGAATTATTGATTTCAACTGTTGATTTCAACCTTTAAAATCGACATTTTTTAATTGAATTTCACGATTTATATTATACCGTCTTTTATTCCTTAGGAATGTGGCTTTTAGAAAAATTTTAAAAATTTATACTTTTTGGTTCTTTTATTTTTTTTTTTTTTGCATTTTGAAAAAAAAAATTTGACGAATTTTACAGGAAATTTTTTTTTCGCCATTAAATTTTTCATAACTCAGAAATAGTAATAGATAGAAAATAAATGTGTTTGACCAGTTTAAGCAGAATTTTCCGGTGCATCTTCTGATGCTCCTCCTATTAAAATCGGAAAACCCGTTTTCAAGTTATAACAAAATATATTAGGCAACCCAACGATTTAGGGGGTGAAATATACCACGCTTTTAAAAGAAAATCCTTACGTACTAGAGAACAACGGAAAACATATTTGAATTAAAGGCATGAAAATACATATAGTCCACATACTTTTATTTCTAGAGTAGACAAAAAATTTTTTTGTTGCGCAGTGTAATTTTGTTGCATATCATACTACACCTAAAACTATCAAAAAACTAAAACTTTTAATTCAAAAACCACGTTTAATAATTTTGGCCAGCTTTTGAGGCCAAATACTCTTCTGTGAATCGGTTGCTTTGTTTTTAGAACGATATTTTATCTACAAATAAAAAGTATGTCACAAAAATTAAAAACTACACTTATGTCTTTTCTAAACTGGTGCTTGTCTGCACTGATTTGTGTGGAACTAAACTACAGATCATTCCAATTAGACTTGGGTCCAACTAGCTCATTCGCTCAGTTTTGACAAGAACCTCTGATCAAACCTATGTAATTTAAATGGGTTTGATCAGAGGTTCTTGTCAAAACTGAGCGAATGAGCTAGTTGGACCCAAGTCTAATTCCAATGCAATTACATACATACATATATTCATGCTTGTGTATATAGAAATAAGTCTGACTTTTTAATATATTTGTACTGCATGGGAATCCAAACGGCAAGGCACTGTGTCTGTTGAAAAATGCACCACTGCTGTGCATCATATGAGCAAACTTAACATTTCGAATACGATAATTTTGTGCTGCTCTGTACTTCACTACAATTCCGAACATTTTTATTCCGCCGGGATTACAGAACAGGCCTGTTTGTACATGTAATTTTTTTTTTAACTGTTGCAATTAATTTAGCACTGAGTAAAAAAGTGAGTGTAGTGTTAAACCACAGCACATCGACCTTTAATAATTTTTTCCTGCCTATTTAAATGCCAAGTAAACCTAAACCTCAAATGCATGTTTAACGAAAACAACAAAAGTTAATATTTGAATATTAAACACATTTCATCACAGTATCTTTTGCATGAGTTAAAGAGAAGTCATAATATTGTGGACTGCCATTCAACACCGCGACTCCTCCCCGGCTAACATCGTCATACAAAAAAAAAAAAAAAGATGTAGAAAAATAATTTAAAAAAAAGAAAAACAAAACTTAAGCCGACGTGACCATGCAATGGACAAACTTTCAAATTCCATTCGGGCAAATAGCAGAAAATTATTCAAGTAAAAAATAAATATGTACGTAAAATATGTATAAATATTGTAGATGAATACACATGTAACTAAATATGGAGTCATATGCAGTTTTATATTAAATGCTATGATTATGTGTATTTGTTAATTTACATTTTAATACATAAAAGTTACAACAATAAGAAACTAATAATCATAAAATATGTAATAACAAAGAGGAAAACAAAAACATATACATAGTTATTAGATGCAAAATTTAAAAAAAAATAATAATAACAATAACAAATAAATTAATTAATTAAACGCAGTCAGGTTTGTGCATTTACAAATGGATCCATTAGTTTTAATTTTAATTCAAAGAAGTTGATTCAAGTAGGAATCATCTCTTTAATGAGCTCTCTAAATAAATTCGTTTAAAGTAAACAATGTGATAGCAATTGTTGCACAGTGGGGTATATGTATCAAAAACAGAAATGTATGTAAATAGTTTGATCTTGTAGGCCATTCCTACAGATTTTACCACTAATTAAACATGAATCAAGAAGACAATATTATGCATCGTACATTTCTGCTATTTTGTAGTTTAGCCATCAGCTATTCGTGTGTCGTAGATATAGAATTTGCTTAAGTTAAAAGAGTATTTTTTTAATTCTTCATTTATTTGAATAAATTTATTACAAAGAAAAAATTAAGCGTCCAGTGAATAAATGTAAGAATAAAAGCAATTCGAAAGCATCGGAGCCAGTATTATATATATACTAGAACTGCGCCCCGCGTTTTCACCCGCGTAAGTCTGCATCCCGTGAGAATATCGGGTTAAAAGTAGGCTATGTGTTGAGAGATATATGGTTTTTAGCTGGAAATATGTATGTGTATAGCCATTAATAATATTTATATTATTACGATTTCACATTTAAATATAATAAAGGGTGTTTTTATAAGAGCTTGCTGATTTGAAATTTAAATAAAACACATGCCAAATTATGAAATGGTAAAAAAAAATTACTATTTGTTAGATAATTTCTTGTCATTTAACATTTAAATATAATTTCGGGCATATGGCCACCACGACTATTTTGCACAAAGGTCATTCTGGAGGTTCAATTTTCGACCACCTGTTCAAGCATTTGAGGGCATATTTCAGCAATGACACGTTGAATACTAGTTTCCAAAGCGCCAATCGTTGCTGGTTTATCCACGTAAACCAATGATTTCAGGTATCCCCACAAAAAATAATCGAGTGGCGTCAAATCACACCAACGCGAAGGCCAATTCACCGGTCCATTTCTCGAAATAATGTTGTCATTGAAATGTTCTTTCAATAAGTCCATTGTTTCGCCAGCAGTATGACAAGTGGCACCATCCTGTTGAAACCACATTTCGTTTACATCCATATCTTGAAGTTTTGGCACCAAAAATTCATTGATCATGATTCTGTATCGATTCCCATTCACGGTAAAGCGTCGTCCTTCCTCATTTTTAAAGAAATAAGGACCGATGATTCCACCAGCCCATAGACCGCACCAAACAGTACATTTATCGGGATGCATTGGTAATTCTTGAACGGCGTGTGGATTATCTTTGCTCCAAATACGGCAATTTTGCTTGTTGACATATATCCATTTAACCAAAAATGCGCCTCATCACTGAAGAGAATTTTGCGGTAAAAAAGCGGATAAACATTTTTAATTGAACACTGTTTTTGAAAATAAATTTTCACGATTTGGAAGCGTTGTTCTGGAGTTAATCTGTTCATGATGATTTGCCAAACAATACTGAGTAGAGACGTCACTTTAAACTGTCAAAACAGCTGTCAGACAACAAAGTGATTCGTATAAAAAAACAAAAACTTCATAAAAAAACACCCTTTATTTTATTAGGATTGATTTGGTGGTAATACAAAAGTTATAGGTAGCTATTGCAATATACTCCTATAAACTTTATTAAACGATTTTTTTTTCGTTCAGCATAAATGTTCAGATGTTGTGCTTTATTGTGCCCAAATGTAAGCCTGCTACCTTCAAGGTTTGACCCTGTGATTTGTTAATTGTCATAGAAAATGCAACTTTCGGTGGAAACTGCAGGCGTTTAAAATTAAATGGTAAATTATTGGGTATGATTGGAATGCGTGGTATAAGAACATTGTCTCCCTTGGCTTCACCAGTTAAGATTGTGGCCTTCACAATATGCCTTCCTAGTACATTATATACATATGTATGTGTAACTTAAACGATATTTGCGGTGCACGCTAAAACATGTCGCCGATTGTAGAATTTTTTCCTACTAACTTGACACTTATGGTTATATTTTGGACAATTTACACAATATCTTTATAAATTATAGCCTATGTGTTATTCTGAAGTATAAGCTTAATTATTGTAAAGTTTCATTAAAATCCATTCAGTAGTTTTTGCATGAAAGAGGAACAAACATCCACACATCTACACACCCCACGGATGGAAAACATGATACAATTGTACTTTTTTTTGGTACAATTACGACTTTGTTGGTACCGTGGCACTACCACGACTAATTTGGTACAATTTAAATATCTCAATCAAAAGCTTACACCTAGTTCATAAAAACGTTTTATGCTTGAAAATTTTTGTTAATTTCTCAGTGAATCAGTTAATAAACATGAAATATTTCTGTGAATTATACGGTCACATAATCAAAGATTTTGTGTCAACTTTTTATTACATACAGTATTCCAGTCAGCACTTTCGGATCGTTTCTTACTCCTCTGCTTGTTCTATATATTGATTTTGTCGTTTCGTTTTGAAAATGATTGTTCTTTCGAGAGAAAACGGTTCTCTAGACCCGAATCTTTCAAAATAGTGTCTTATGTCTCATATTTCTGCTGTTGGCTGAAGTAGTAGAACACAAGACTATGAAGCGGAGGGTCGTGAGTTCGAGCCAGCGCTGAGTCATGAAATATTGTGTTGAATTCTTCTGATCAGCATTAGTGCGTGGTTGTGTTAGTTGTTGCCAGCCTGTTTCAATGATGAAGGCATAGTCACTGATCACTGAACATAATTGGCAGCGACTGACACTATCATGTACTAAAAGCAGAGTAACAGCACCCACCTTCGTCGGTCCTGTAGCAAAAAATTAGCCGGCGAAGTAAAAGGTTGAAATAGCTACAAAAACAACTGTCTATCTTCTCTTCTTTCCTAATCTGTCTCCTCAATACTATCCCCTCGTTTTCAGTTCCGGCGTAATGCATTGCATATATAGGGGTCATCCCCTGAGTGCTGGTCCAAGATAAAAAAAAATAAAAAATTATGGCTCATTTAAGTAACGTACTTACAATTATTTGCTATAATTTTTCGCAACAGAAACATTTTTTATCGTTAGGCTGCCTTATATTTGATTCAAAAACAATCACGTTGAAAAAGGGTATAATAATTGATTTCCAAATACCGAAAAAGTTTTCAATGTCTCGTTGCCTCAATTTTAAACTGCCACAAAATTTATTATCTTAAATTGTAAGACTTTATGAATAAAGTTTAATCAACTGATTCCTAGATTTTTATGTATATAATCGGCCATGTGATGGAAATCGCTTATCGCATGAAATAAAGCGTTTTCGATTTGAAGTCACAAAATTGGTGTGCTGGAGTTCGCAAGCGCTCAAAATCGTTCTAAAGAAACTGGAGTTTTTCAAGTCGCATGTGATTCGAAAATCGTGCGATTCACAGCACATACATGAATATTTTTTTGTTGTATACTTGTGTAGAGAAATTTTTGAATTTCTATTTATAGAAATATAGAAAATATAAAAGAATGGTACAGTCATGGTATGAAAAGTACATTTTATTTAGTTAATTGGTACAACATCAAAATAGCCCTTTTCCATCCCTGACACACCCACAATCACAAACATTCGACTTTATAATATTAGTAGGATATATATATATATATATATATATATATATATATATATATATATATATATATAGATATATATATGTATATATATATATATATATATATATATATATATATATATATATATATATATATGTATATATATATATGGGCATTTCCAAGATTGCGAATGGGACATTCGTACGCATTCAAGTTAAAAAAAAAATATGAAAACATAACAATTTTTTAAGCTCTTTATAACGGTTTAATTGCATTTCAGTAGCACTATTTTTGAGTGCAAAATGCAAATTGTACAACTCTTACATTCTCAAAATACTTTAAAAAAACATAGCATTGCAAACGGGACAAGAAATGGAAGTCATTTTTGGCAGCATGTGCAATAATTGAAAAATTAGCGAATTTAGTCGTATTTTTTAGGAGCAAATTTTTTTTAAATATTATAGAATAATAAAGCTTGCTTCATAAAGTTATTCCTTTCCAATATCTTTTATTATTAAAAAAAAAAAAAATTTATAACTATTGCAAACGGGACATTGCAAACGGGACATAATTTCCAAAAATAATTTTTTAGTGTTTTCTTTTTATTACATATTTGAAATAAATAAAAAATATACATATTTCAAGTAAAAGAAACTAAATATAATAAAATATCAAGATAATTCCGGAATTTTCATTTTTAAAGAAATTTAACCGTTATTCGTGCTTTACTAGATCTCTGCAACTTTTTTTTAAACTATTTGTTGTTGATACAATAAGTGTATAAAAAGAGTGCAATCGTTATGATACTTAAGAGTCAGTAATAACAAAAGGAAAAAATTACAAAAAGAGACGCAAAGTGTAAGAAAACATACATCTTGCAAACAAATTTACTCAAAATAAAAATGGAAATATATTTTTAAGTTAATAAATTATAAAAATTTAGACAGTTCTCTAATTAAATTTGAAAAAAAAAAAATTTTTTCGCGGTTTTTAATATTTCTGTCGTGGTTGACCTTTTTCGGGAAATGCCCATATATATATATATATATATATATATATATATATATATATATATATATACATATATAATGTTTATGTATATATGTATATGTATATTTTTTTTTAATTTTTACCAACTTTTATTTTAACTGTTTTCTTATTACATGAACAACAATTGGTAGTTTTAAATAGCCCTGGAAATGGCAATAAATCAGATGAGAAAGATTTAACCGAATTACAAGATGATGGTTCAGAAAATATACACAGGCTTAAAAAAGATTAAAAAAGTTTTATCGCAGATATTGGGGTGGCTAACAATGAGGTAGTGTCAACATATTCTTAGGTTTGTAGACCCTTTTCAAACATAAAGAATATTTTTTTTATTTTAAGATAAGATTAAATAAATGTGATGAAAAAGTAAAAAAAAAACGCATTTTGATATAAGAAAACTAAATATGTACATTTAAAAATTCAAATTCAGTCTTGAATAATTACTGCCGTATTCATAAAAAAATAATGTGTATTTAAAGAATGCTTTAAAATAAAGTTTGAATGAAAATGATTATATTTGACGGTTACTTAGCATTAAGAAGTGTACTGTTTATTATTAAATCCATTCATAGAAATATTTAAAATAACTCATATTTAGATATGATATGATTTATGAAAAACAAAATTAATTTTAAGAATTTTCATATCAGCTGAAATGTCAAACTGCAAAAGCCTCTTAACCAAACTGCTTGAAGTCCAAACTCAAAAGTTTTACGTCTATTCAGGTCATTTAAAATTCAAATTGATGGATGCGTAAGGAAATTAGGTAGTTTGCATTCTATGATGATGTAGATGCATAGTAGAAATT
Organism: Linnaemya tessellans; assembly: GCA_951800035.1. Taxonomy (NCBI): domain Eukaryota; kingdom Metazoa; phylum Arthropoda; class Insecta; order Diptera; family Tachinidae; genus Linnaemya; species Linnaemya tessellans. The sequence continues at coordinate 42,814,462 of OX637536.1, forward strand.
TATTTGCTAAATGCTTACATGGTTTTTCATTTCATTTTAACACAATGCTTTTCAAAAATTTGAGGTAGGGATATTCCTCGTACCCCTCGCCGCAATACCGATGTAGATTAAATAAATATGTTGCAAGCAGTTTTTCAAGTTCGAATATGACACCGAATATAGAAAAGATATTCTTCGAAAGTGTTTGTTAAGCCGCTTTCACACTATAAGATTGAGTCGTATGATTTTCATTCGAATTTCTCTTTTGAAAATACCTGAGATGCCAAAAAATCTAAGGTATCATTACAAAACGCTTTCACACTATCACACTTAGGGCCATTATTACAACTTAAAGTTAGTTAAAAGTAAGATTTTATCAGACGTATAAAAAGCTTTCCATTATTGCAAATTGGATTTAACTTACCAGGTAGGATAAACTTACCTGTAATTAATCGCTCACTTTAGGTTAAAGTAAAATTTTGCAAATGATAGACTTTTTATACGTCCGATAAAATCCTACTTTTAACTAACTTTAAGTTGTAATAATGTCCCTTAAAACAATTCATGAAATCTCTGTAGTAGGCTGTTGCAAAAAAACAACCCTGATAATATGAAATGTCTCAGCTTTTAGAAAAATTTCAAAAAATGGAGAGAGCCATCGGTGTGTCAAATTTTACTTCTCAATCTATGAGATTTTACTTAAGATCGCTTTCACACTATAAGACTTTTCATATTATTTCGAATTTTTGAGAAATCTTAATACTCAGTCTTATAGTGTGAAAGCTGCTGTAACAACATCAAGCGAACAGATAATCGAATTGAATGAGAATTGTGGCAATAGATGTTGGATTTAGTGGTTAGAAAGTTTTTGCTTAAGTCTTGAGATTTAAGAAGAGTTTCAATAATTATATTTTCAATTATTTACTTTATCAAGACAAAATTAAAAATGTAGCACTGAAAGAGTTTGTCTTTTAATCATTTCTTGTTTAAAAAAATCCGTATTTCTTGTTTAAAAAAATCCGTATTTGCCATTCTATTGACACCGTCGTACCTTGAGGTTCGGTTATAATACTGAATATTTTCGTAAGCTGAAACCGAAAATGAAACTCGAAAAGATCGTATTCGAAAGTAATTGGCAACAATATCACTCGAACAGATTGGATTGAATAAAACAGAACAGATATATTGGATTGAAAATTTATGGATTACATCTTGATATTAAACCGGTCTATTTTCTTTCTTTTCCAATTACATGAACACTCTCTAGCGATAAAGCGCAGAAACCAGAAGTGAAATATTAGTTGCGTGTCATTAAAAACCGTTTTCACTTTCGCTATCAACCTTCGTTACAATACAGGTGATTAAAACACTTTAAATATCAATATAAGTTGGATAATTTTTGGAATGTCCGAATATAGAATGTGCAGTAAAATGCGCTTGAGTGACAACTAAAGAACGCGTTTCACAACAAACTAGCAAAAGAAATATGTTTATGATCTATTAAGAACTTCAAATTGCAATGAAAATCTTCTAAGTAGTTTGAGTGTCATGTGTCTTCATCTGCGAGTACTTTTTGTTTACTTCATGCCACTGTCTGTTGGTGGGCTGCCGCCGCACAGTGTCACGTGTGTGGCCAAAAATGGTAAGCACTGATGAAAGGAATTTCGGCTTATTTTGCACAATTTAATAAAAAAAACACAACAACTAGATAAAACGTAAAGTAATTGTCAAAAAATATTAAGTATTTTTTGAGTTATTGTGGGTGAAATTGGTGGTTTCTTTGCAACATGATATTTTGCAAGAAAAACAATTAAATTTTGCATGCAGTAATAATTGTTTAAATTTAAATTTTTTGTTAACGGTGGGTACAAAATGGAATTGAATTGCAAGTCTGATGTCTTATTATAATTGCAACGCGGTTATTGTTTACAATTGCTGATCATATGCGATGTGCCGTTAGCGAGAAGATAGGTCTGATAGAAAAGTCACATTTTTACAATAAACACAACTTTCGCAGAGAATTAAAAAAAAAGATCAAAAACTATTTTGAAAATTTTGTGATATTTTATTGCTATAAGTATGTATTTTAACATATATAAATCTCAGCTGCACAGTTCTGCACAAATTTTTTTGGTGAATGTTTTTCTAGTGGCAGCAGCATTGAAAATTCGTGATATTTTTAACCTATGGCTGGAGTTGAGGCAAAAAAGAGCCAATCCTATAGTGTTTTATATTAAAGAATTTGCACAAAATAATCTGCAAAGAGCACTCACAGATACAGAAGAACAGAAACTGAACTTTATTCTTCTAAAGTTTATTGATTGTTGGGCAAAATACTCCCGAATGAAAGTTAGATTCGAACGTGAATTGAGTGATTGGCTGGATACTGAAGTATTTACTGAAGACGTTTGTGTTGTGAGTTCTTCTTTGTATTCTGTTATATTTTATTAATCAATATAATCTATTTTTATTAGGAACCAAGTACAAGTGGCGGTAGGTGCAGGCCCTCAAAGTGTTATGAAGAAGCGGCACAACGTATAAAAAGAAGGCGAGTCCATGAACTAGTTGCATCGACTTCTACTGAAGCTATTACTGAATCGGAAACTGATAGTTTCAGCAATAGTGAGTAGTATATATTACATTCTTGTTTATTGTATGTTATTTTAAATAAATATAACCATTTTGAATAATAATTAACAAGTTTTATTATTTATTCGTTCAAGGGTATGTGGTGGGCAGGCATATTATTTGATATGTTCATTGAAGGATATGTGAGAGATGGGCGAGTCCTTTGAGATAATTTCATATAACTCACCTCAGTTATCAGTAATATATCAGAGACAAATCGAGCCAAATTTGGTTCAATTCCAACAACAATTCTGGAAAATATAATTTTTTTTCATTTCAGGATATATGGGAGGTGGGCGAGTCCTTGGGCCGATTTTTTCAAAACTTCGTTTTTTAGCTTTCCTACTTATAATAGTAATGTGTACCAATTTTCATCTACGATAACTCCTTCTATTTTTGGCCGCCGTTTATATGAAAACACGACACTGTGCGCCGCCTGTACGTTGTTCTAAATATGTACCATCATCTATCTATTGCTTATCTGTAACTCTGTGCTTATTCATTTAAATTTATTTAAGTACATTTCTATCTTTAGTTCATTTGCTGATGTGTATCAAACAAAAAAAAAAAAAAGTATGTAAATACATATCTTGAGATTATATTGGGAAATTTAAAAATAGTGCAGTTTGTTTAAATTGCAACAAAGCGAGAGCAAACAAAATACACTGCGAGGCACTGCACAAGAATACGAGTTGTATGTAGAACACTTTTTTCTAGTTTCAAAGTAGATTTTCGCTTCTGGTTTCTTCATTGTGGTAATTAAATAAATAAAAAAAAGTGTGTATTCTTCGTTTGCCAATAAAATCCATATAATGCAGGCAGTATTATAATACGGGTAAACAGCATGATTATCATGTTGCATTTACTGTTTCCGTATGGAACAGTTATAAAATAAAACAGGTATTAGATACAAAACCATTAACGAATAATGGCAATATTTATTATGTCATCGTCAAACGTTTCAATAAAAAAAAAATAAAAAAAAACAGGAACAGAAAGATACCAAACAAATCATACCATCATTGGATGGTTGTAAGTTTTTGCAAAGAAGTTGTTGGAGTTTTTTGTTATTTAACAATTTTGAAGAAATTGCTTTTGCTGCACAGTTTAAAGTAAAAATAAATAAATGAATTTATTTGATAACTGGAACAGCGCTTAAAACCGTGATGAAAACTTAGCAAAAGCTAGTTCAGGATTTCCTCCCTCACATTCCGAACTTATACACTTTTTGGTGACTGCATTATTTGAAAGAAAAGCTCTTTCAGTGATTAAAAGAGAAAGAAATTATTTTCTTACTTAACATACGTTTTCTTTGTGACAGGCTTGTTAAGCAAAAGTTTTTCCAATAATTTATTTAAGTTTTTTATCAAAGAAGTTACACAAATTGTAACGAAATATTGGAATAAAAATAGAAAAAAAACTGACTTCCGAGTGTTTCATAAATTTAGAAAATCATTCTCGTAATACAGTCGACTCCGCTTTACTGAAAATAACCAAAACCCAATTTTTTTTGTCAGTTATCCGATTTTTTCTCTAAAACGTAGTTCGGATTGCTGAAATTTGTTACAGTTAAGCATACTGCTTAAAATTATGGTGTGTCACAAAAAAAGGTATCCTAACTAATACAATCACTAACAAACAATTAGAAATCTTTACTGAGCCTAAGTGCAAGTATGAGAAGTGCATAGTAGGCATTTTGACGGAAGAATTCACAGTGTGGCACAAAAACAGAATTCGTAACTAATACAATCACTAACAAACAATTAGAAATTTTTACTTAGCCTAAGTGCAAGTATGAGAAGTGCATAGTAGGCATTTTGACGGAAGAATTCGCAGTGTGGCACAAAAACAAATAGTAACTAATACAATCACTAACAAACAATTAGAAATCTTTACTGATCCTAAGTGGGAAGGATGAGAAGTGCATAGTAGGCATTTTGACGGAAGAATTCACAGTGTGGCACAAAAACAGATATCGTAACTAATACCATCACTAACAAACAATTAGAAATGTTTACTTAGCCTAAGTGCAAGTATGAGAAGTGCATAGTAGGCATTTTGTTGGAAGAATTCACGGTGAGGCAATTTTGAAGAATTTTATTAGTTAAATGCTTTATATATTAATGCTACGGACTAGTAATATATCACTGCAAAGGTAATTACGTCTACGGTTTAAAAACTTGTTCAATTGAATTGTATATTTCGACCCCGCTTTACTGGAAATAACCAAAACCCAATTTTTTTCAGTTATCCGATTTTTTTTCAAAACGTAGTTCGGATTACTGAAATTTGTTACAGTTAAGAGTACTGCTTAAAATAAGTAAAACAATGCTTTTTACATCAAATGTCTAGCCACTTGCATTGACAATATAATAGAAAAATACAATAAAGTACGTAAGAGCGAAAAGGACAAATACATTTTGCCATTTAATTTTTTAACGGACATTCGTAATTTTTTCAGCCTTAAGTTATGCAATCGAATCGATGTCATTGTTTATTTTTTCACTAAAGTGAAGTAAGTTTCATACAAAACGTAGTTGTGGGTTTGCTTTTGGTTTTCAGTAATACGATATTTTCAATAAAGCGATGTTTCGCTAAAGCGAAGTGAATAAAACTAGCTGCCTTTAAAATCAGTGCGGGGATTTGTATAGCTTTCAGTAATCCGATTTATGTCAGAATTTATTAGTGTGATAGTATTATATAAAAATAAATTCAATACTTCTATTGATTTTGTGACTCCGCAGGCAAACACGATAGTGTGTAATAATTTATCATTTTCGATATTTTGCGTTGTACGTCATTGTCCGCAAACTGTTTAACCATTTAATGAAACGATTGCCACACCAAATTGCCTGATTTGAAATTGACAATGAAAGAAATATTCGAAGCATTAATAAAATTGTTTATTTGTAATTTCGTAAAAACTAGCAACAGAAGAAATATAAATATGTATGTATTTATAATGATGAAAAAAATGTCACATGCGATATGTCACGTGCGACTGCGATTAATATTAAATTAAAAAAAACTATAGTCTGGCCCAAAAATTAAGACATTTTTTTTCTTTTTCATATACAATTTGTACGTTTGAAGTTATCTGTGTGTTTTAGTGGTTAAAATCAAAACTATTTGCGAGACGCAAAATTCTCAAATTAGTCACATCAAAATCTTGCTTTATGTTTCGCTGAAAGCAGCATTTAAAATTTTGTTTTTGTCACGTGTGAATGGTTTCATTTTTTCGCAATTATCTTGAAAACGAAAAATTACTCAAAATCAAACTTAGCACTGATTAAAGCTATTTTTATTATAAAGCTATTTTTATTATTATTATTTTTTTCTCTTTACTCTTGTTGTTTTGACTTTTTTCACGTTCGAGACATAAAAACCAAATTTAAAAAAATATGTATGTGATCTTGCAAAATGCAAATACAGAGAATAATTACTAGGCCAAAATGAATTTCCTGTTTAGAAATTTCATGGCCGGCCAACGGTTTTTGGAATTTAAATACGAGTGCATCCAATAAAAAAAATTTGTCAAATACAAAAGTGTAAAAAGTGTTTTTGAAATAAAACATAAAATATTCAACTTTATGATAATTGCTGATGTCACTACTCATATCAGAAGATATTTGAATGCAAATAACAATACGTGTATTGTGGTCATTTTTGCAAATAAATTACAATTCGTATATACGAGTGAGTGAGTGTTATGAGACCGCAGAACCGGTCGGTCACAATTTTAGAGAATATGATTAAACAAATAATGTAAGTGTGTGCGTAAAAATATCTTTTGTTTATTATTATTCTATTGAATTTAAAAAATAAATGCTATTTTATTTGAAATTTTATTTATTTTTAAAATGCATGCATTATTCTCATATAAACTTTCGGTGCGTGCAACGACGTTTGTCAACTCTAATAAAAGTTTCTTACACAAAATGGGTTTAAAGTTTTACCACGATATTCATAATATTTAAAATGGGTTCCATATGTACATATGTTATTTAAAAGTTTTCACAAAAAATTTTCTTAAAATTGATTTCAAACCCATTTTATTATACCCTCCAAAAAAATTGGAGAATTACAAAAAATTAAATAAAATAAAAATAAAGTTGAATAACGAATGGAATTGGAAACTATAGTTTTTATTGATAGGAAACGGAATTTGTGGTAAATATTAATTTATTCACTTTATCATTCCGTATGTCACGCACTGAAATATCCATCTGAGACTCTATAAAGTATATATATATTCTTGATCAGTAACGAAATATAAGACGATCGGACCATGTCCGTCCTTCCGTCTGCGGAAATCACAATTCAGTCTAAACGAAAAGAGCCAGACCGTTGAAACTTGGTATAAATATATCTTGAAGGATAGCACAGGTCAAGTTCGTAAATGGGCTGAATCAGGCCAGAGGGAAAAAAGTTCCACCAAGAAGAACTAAACCAACTACTAAAAAACAACATAATTTTTAAAGTTTTTTTTTTTTTTGTTATAAATGAATTTATATTCTATTAGTCGAATCTGCAGTTTAGCAGATTTGAACTTGAGCCCGTTGAAAAATTAACATCCTGTTTTTTATTGCAATTTTGTTAAGCAACTGATATATTTTTATGTCAAAGAAGGTCTAACGCGTTAAACTTAAGGACATAAAATAAAAAAAAAATTGTGAACCACGCCTCTTTAGTGGGCGTTATTATATACAAAAATAGTGTAAAAATTAAAAAAAAATTGTGTTACTTAAGCCTACATTCTTGATACTCCTCTGTTCTCTGATCTGTTTTCTTATGAATTGGGAGAGACATTCAAATAAAGTCATCTAGTCTCCGTAATGCACAAGGCTTTAACTTAAAAACATATAAACAGATTTTTTTAATGGATTATGATGTATTTCTGTTAATTGGCATCATAAGCAAAAAGTCGATTTCGAATTTTTTGTTCATTACAGCCTTTTGGGTTTTATGTGACGATACGTAGATATATAGTATATTTTTTCACAATTAACAATTTATAACACATCGACTAGTTTGTAAAAAACAAGAATAGATGTAAACAATCAAGTGTTTATGAAAACTGAAAATTCTGGCATAAACATTTTCAAAAGAAGCCAACACTCACGGAGTATATAAGCCGATTATGATCAATAATAATAAAACTAAATAGGTCAACAATAAATAAACTCTAAACAATAAAACTTTATATATCATAAGAGAGAAAATGGGAAATTTAAATATTTCATATACAATGTATGTGTGTGTGTGTTTGTACATGCATAAAGCCCATAAATGTCAATGCACGAAATGATTATAAGAAAAACCAGTCTGTTTATAAATACATAGTTTTTTGCAAAATAAAAATATATTAAATTACCGTCAAGTTAAAAAGTTAGATACCAGTATTTTGCTGCAGAAGAATATGTACTAACAAATATGTAGCATAAGCTCAGAAATGGAACTCTCGTACGGAAGAATTTTGTGCTACAAGTTTGTTGGCATTTCAGCTAAACTGCCACACAACAACAACAACAACAACAACATACAGATCGATGGTATCGAACAGATGACATACCAGCAGGTGTATTTATACTCGTATTTCTTTCATACATAAATATTTATGATGGTGACTGGGTTTTAGTTGACTTTTTTCTTATAAGGCAGAAAACTAGATGGAGAAGAAACTACTAATACGCATTACATAAAGCGAAAGAAGTAAAAACTGAAGAAATACCACCACGACTTTAAAACATCGATTGGGTCGTTCCTGAGACAATTTTAGTCAAAAGCTTAGTGCTTTTTACGCACGCAACTAATGCATTAAACACATCCACGACGGCAGGCTACCGACTACAATCTGTCAGAAATGGAATACACGTGTTTCTATGGGAATGATTATTTTAACGGCTACATGGCAGGTTGTTGCCCGTGCTACTTTTGTGGTTGTATTCAAATTAAACTAATTTCTATTTTCATAAGCGACAATAAATATATTAGTGCTGCCAACACAGTGAAACATCTTAAATAAATAAGCGTTTAAAAATATTTTGAAACTGGTTAAGAACATAAAAATAAAAAAAAGTAATAGTCCTTTCAAGAATAAAAATTCTTTTGTAATTTTTATTTATTTTATTTTTTTGCGTTCTCTATCGTTATCGATAAAAGACGGTAGTTAGGTCACAAATGAATTAACTCATAAACTCATTTTCATATTATAAATGCAAAAACAATAAAGAGCTATTAACAAATAAAGTGTTTTTATTCATAATTTTGTTTCGATTTACAGATAGATTTAGAATAAGTGCTTTTTTATATATGAAAGTGGCACTACTAAAATGAGATGTTGACAATGTAGCTGCCGTCTCAAAAATAATTGAGTAGCTGACTACGAGGCGACGATTGTAGCCAACAGCTTTTGTAGTCGTGTGTTCGTGTAGCCTGCTGTCTCGAATGTGTTTAATACATAAGCCTGTCTGGCTCACAAATTGAATTCGCAATAAATACATAAGAAGCATTTTTATTATAATGAAAATTATAAAATATTTATGTCATGCCAGTTTGCATTTAGCCATATACACATGTACATAATGTATATATGTGAGCTTATGTATGTATGCGATGTTATATACACTCGCGATCAGATGATTAGAACCACTTCGTTTTCACATCATATTAAATTTAATTTTTTATTGATAGATAAATTATTTTATACCATTGACAAGAATGGTGTCTTAAAATATGTGTGTGAAGATAAATTTAAATTTATGTTAGCGAAGACGCGAACCGAAAATTCTACCAAACTTATGGATCAAACACACTTACGGCAGCATGCTACCGACTACACGACTACAGATATAGAATCCATGTGTTGATATGGGAAAGGTAGCACGGACAACAACCTGGCGTGCAGCCGTAAAAATAATCAATCCCATATAAACACATGTATTCTATAGCTCTAAACACTTACACGACAACAGACTTCACAACTTTACGGCTTCAAATGCTGCACTGAAGTCAGCTTCATAATTATTTTGAAGACAGCAACAACGTAATAATCAGCTGATGTGTAAATCAATCTGGGATGCCGCATATATATTTTATAATGAATAAAATTAAAGTTATTGACGAAACAGGTAATAATATCACGAAAAACTATAAAAAAACACATAAATTTATTTTTATATTGTATTTTTGTAATGTTCTTTTATGTTTAATATTAAAAAAAAAGATATTTGTTCTTATTTTTCCAATTTATATATATAATGGCAACACTATATTTGTTTATTGCTGCCCGTCAAAATAGAAAATAGCCTAAGTTGGCAGCAGCAGCAAATGCTGTTGTGCAGTCCAGCTGCTGTGCTGCCGTCAAAATAATCGTTTTCATTTAAACACATGGATTTTATTTTTGACATATTGCTGCTTGCTGTCTGCTGTCGTCTATGTGTTTAGAGCTTATGTATTTCTGTAGTCGTGTAGCCGGTAGCCTGCTGTCGTAAACGTGTTTAATACACTGTTCTGCAGTTAAAAGAGCTCTGCTGACTATTATAAAGTGCTCCCTGGGCCACCATTTGTAAATAGTGGCATATGTGTACCCATTCCATTTTTGCATAACGGCTACTAATCCCCTCAAGCCAAATTTTCGAAACAATTCTTTGAAAATTTTTATTATTCGAATTCCAAAATTATTTCAGATATAAGACTTTTTCAGAAATATAAAAAAGCTCCCTGGGCCACCATTGGTATGTAATGACATAACTGTACCCTTCTCCATTTTCCCACAATGACCGAAAACCTATCCAAGAAAATATTTTTTTTTTTTCAAATAAATATTGTCGAATCACATGCGACTTGAAAAACGACAATTCCTTTTGGACGATTTTAAGCGATTGCGAACGCCAGCACACCACTTTTGTAACTTCAAATCGAAAACGCTTTATTTCATGCAATGAGCGATTTCTATCACATGGCCGAATATTTTTACAATATTTTATATTTTCAGTACATCCTTTAAGTATATATTTATTAATTATTTCTTGGGATATAATTTCTGTTCACTAGTTTGGGCAGAACTGGCTGCAGTTTCTAGATTTTGGCTTCAAAATGAACTTAATCAAATTTTACTCGAAATGTTAAGTGATTAATAGAGCTCCGTTAACTGCAGAATAGGTTTGGTACAACTTTCGGTTTGTGTCTTCGCTAAAATAAATACATTTAGCGCCACGTGCGGCACCGGTGCACACGGCCTGACTACTCGTTCGGGCCGCATGCGCACATATCCACACGCAACCTTGATGTTTTTAAACGTGAATGTGGCATAGTGCATACGATTTATATTGGGTTTATATACATGGAATGAATCCGTGGCCCCAGTATAACGTGGATTTGTACTTGACTCGAGCATTTGGCATACCCATAATGTATCAGGGGCGGATAGAATTTAGGAGTATTTGGTTCAATGAGAACAAGTGGATAGAATTTCTTAAAAGTATATTTTTTTTCATTTTTATATTGAAATAAAAAAATTTTTACCATACCAAAACAATTTTTTTACTCTTCATCGCAACTACTAGAAGGAATGTAATCCCTGTCTCTATCAACATCATCATCATCATCTTCTGATTCACTAAAATCTGACAGATCAGAGAGATCATCATTCAAAGTTTCATTTATATTTTTAAAACTAAGTTTTTGCGTTAACATGTTTTATTTATTTTTTTTTCAAATTAGCTGAATTAAATCGTCTGAAACAGTGAAGAAAGAAAAAATGTTGCGTGTGCACCGGTGATCACGCGGAAAATTGCTGAAAAACCATTAAAAAGTCCAAATTTTCACGTTTTCTTTTCAAATATGTATACAAAAAGTAGACCTAAACAGAATGTTTTCAGGAAAAAAAATTTTTGGCCCGAATGAGTGAATTGCGATTTTGGTGCCTGGCGCGAGATGTGTTAAAATTGCAAAATTAATAAAAACCATCATTAAAGTTTGATACAATCGCATTTTAATGTCATAAATGAACGTGAGTAGTGATGATAGATTATATCAATTTTGATTTTTCTCATTCCTTCGAATATTGATCATGTCTTTTGGAATATTAGTTGAATTTTATATTAAAAAGATATGGCCTAGGAAAACAGTAATACTTCTAATGATCCAGAGTGTACTGTACAAAGATAATTAGCTATTGCTATAAATTAAAATGATTGGAAAGTAATGATAACGTTAAATGGGTTGACTTATTCATCTGTAAATATATGACGGAAAAGTCCACTCGAAACTACACAAAAGCAGTACGTGTGTCAGTTGTATAACTTAAGTGGGCAATTTACCACTTTTAGCCCCCTATTTTAAAATTAAATAAATCTGACACCTTTTGTCATCTTCTGACCCGTCGTTATGAAGTAACACTTTCCGTTTTGGTTCGAGTTTTGTACGACTTTTATATTAAAGAAAGTCAATATAATCATTTATTAATTTATATATGTATGTATGTACGTGTAAGTAACTTGACGACCTTATTCATAAAAAAATGTTTTATTTTTTATGGAAATTTGTCAAATAAGCAGTTAATAAATATAAAATATTTTTTATGAGCAAGGCCGTAGGAATGAAAAGCAGAAGCAGTAAAATTTAGTTAATAATTTTATTACTTGAACGTTTTCAAATTATGCTTATACATTTGTGGTAATTGGTTTGACGATTAATTTTGTAAAATAAAACTTATATCTTTGTATAAGTTATTTGTGATTTTTTAAATAACGGCGTATTTCATGAACCCATGTGAATGGTATCAAGTTTTCCTGGCTTTAGTTTGGTACTAGTATTTAACTAGACCTAAAATGTAATATAGAATTGAGGTAATATTTACAACAAAAATTTCATACAACATTTATTTTAAAATACATTTGAAATTTGCATATTTTATGAATATGGTAGATACCAATTAGCCCCTACGTTGAGGAAATGCCTCGTATTAAATTTGAGAAACTGCATAAAGTCCTAATTTCATACAGGCGGTAATGGAAGGGGAGGAAATATGTAAATAGAATACGATGTCAGAGTATATATAGATCAAGAATGGTATACAATGTCGGCGTGAGGGTTTTCTCAGATGATCTTGAGTTTGAAATTTTGAACGTTAGGGAAGCAGGCAATTTTTTATAACTGCTTAAAACAAAAAATTTTTTATATAAAAGCTAAAATTTTAGTTTTAAAAAACATTATTCTTTTAATAATTTTGTATAAAAATTCAGCAGTTTAAAAACTAAACCGCAAAGTTCTGGTTTTTAGACTTTTTTTGTGCAATTAAAATCTACTTCCACTAAAAAGTCGTATTAGTTTTAAAAAATAAAATATTTATTCACCTTGCAAAAATTAATTAAATGATTTAATAATAATGCTGAAAATGTTTCCATATTAATTAATCTGTTAAAACTGCATTTAAAGAACAAACACCTCACATATAATTTAAGTACAACTCATTTCTTTTTTAATGGAACTGAAAAGGAAATTCTAAAACGTTATACATATTTCGTTTTCCAATAACTAAATGTATTTTGTGCATGATTTTCTTACAAAAATAAATTATAAAGATATTCTTGAAAATACAACATAAAGGTGCGGTATTTAATTAATTTTTATTTCATTCGCACTGAAATATTTACGTATGCATGTGTATATACTATTGTTCGTTAAGCCCAATTCTGTCTGAATTTCATGCTTCGAATTCCGCACGTATTTCTATACGAAAATTTTATAGAGAATTTCATTATTTCATTTATAAAGACACATTTTAATTTTATTTTCAATTTACAACTCACAAAACTACAGAAAGTTAATTGCAATATTCGAAGTAAAATCCGCGACCAAACAAACCGTCTCTAATTGTACAATAAGTCGATAATTCCTAATTTATAAAAAAAATATATAATTTATTTTGCATCAAAAATATCGGTTTTATAAGAAATTGATTATTACACTTTATATTACAATTTCTGTTATATTTTTCCTGTAACGTTACAATTATTTGGGCTGGGGAGTTTCTACTTCAGTGTCTCATAATTTGCTCATCAGTTGGTTATTGTAAATTTGGTTTGAAAAAAAAAATTCTTTAGCCTTAATACACATTTTTGTCGCATTCTAGATAGAAAATTTGCACTATGGGTCTAATACGTAATCAATTAGAAATTTTTCTGAAAATCATATACATAAGTAGTTAAGTAGTTCAAGAAAAATAAGTGCAGGTATTGAAAAATGTTCTCATTGCAAATAACACTCTATGGCATTTTGTGTCATCACAAGCAAACATGATAGTGCATAAGGGTATCAATGTTACCGATTTTCGTATGTTTCGTATAACGACAATAAAAGAAAGGTCATATGAGTACCCAGCATTATTTACCCAATTGGGAAGCGATAAGTAGGCGTGGTTGTGGGCGGATTTGCTTTTTACATAACTTTTCTATGTAAGAAATCACTACGACAAAAATAATTACTTTACGATTTGTTGTCTTGGAATCCTGAGTGCTAAAATTAAACACCGTGAAACGTTAAGTGAATAAACATGTTAGCGTTTGGTAATATGAAGCAAGATTTTTGCAGTTTACCGACACCTTGTAGATTGAATTATACTTTATTATTGAACTTAAATAGAAATACAATTTTTTTTCTGTTGTATTATGAGATCTGAGTAGAATAAGGCTGTCAAAGTAAAAGGGCTACAAAAAAAATTAATTAACCAAAATAGTTTGTCAAATACGATGTCAGTTAGTTAATCATCGTTGTCATAATAACTAAAATGAGTTTATAAATTTTTATACCTATAGACAGAATAAACAAAACAAAAGAAACCAGCAAATGTAATACAAAAACTACCAAATACCTTCATTTTTATTATTGTATTTGGCTCTTAAACAAATATTTATAAAACCTTTACATTAACACTAATGCAATCAGCCAGCTAAAAACACGATACATGAATATATTCATAAATTCCTCAATATTTATAATACAAAAGCAGTAGTGTTGCTAACTTAAATTACCTTTATAGCTAATAATTATTCAATGTCTTGTAGTGGATACTCAGAACTGTAAAAAATAACATTTACATACTTAGGGCCATTATTACAACTTAAAGTTAGTTAAAGGTAGGATTTTATCGAACGTATAAAAACTTTATCATTTGCAAAATTTTACTTTAACCTAAAGTGAGCGATTAATTACAGGTAAGTTTATCCTACCTGGTAAGTTAAATCCAATTTGCAATAATGGAAAGCTTTTTATACGTCTGATAAAATCTTACTTTTAACTAGCATTAAGTTGTAATAATGGCTCTTAGAATACCAATATTCTAGTAAAAATAGACAAATAAAAAATATTTTTCCTTTCATGTAACTTATTTAAGCTTCAATATTTTATCAATTTATTCACTATTTCGTGAGAAAAATTAAACTGCAGCTATTGAATAAACATTGGCTTTTACCCACACCAAACTGTTTTTTAATTGCTCTTTTCGTTTGACATATTTTGTAAGTGTATTGATAGTTTTAACAATAGATTTTATTTTTCCTAATAGATTTGTTTTACCTAGGTTTCAAAATTTTCACTCCCTTACAGCTTAATAATGTGTACTTAATAACGTGTTTAACACATTCTTAATTACTTGCGCTAATACCCCAAATTGGCCATAATATCTACACAAACTTTTAGAAGTGGCTATAGACCTTACTATTGGTTCTGATAGTTGTGAAAGAAGCTTCTCATAGTGAAAACATGGTCACGTAGTGCCTCAGAATCGATTTCCAAATTTAGCAATTTTAAATCTTGAAAAGTATACAGTTAATATTTTATAAAAAAAATACAATGTTTTAAACAACAAATTGATTTTTATATACTTATGTAGTAATTATTATTTATAGATATACGAGTATATTTAACTTGAAAAATTAAAGGTAACAGGTGTTACTTTTAATTTTTAAATAGGTAGGCACTTTGTATTTTCTTTTTTGTTTTTCTTACATTAATTGCAAAGTAAGTTTTTGTGATGTACGTAATTTTTAGTGTTCTTTTCATAAAAATTTTATTTCTTTTTCGAAAGGGTGCACTTGCCAAGCCCAGAATAACAGTCCATATACGCTTATATGAATAAATATGTAAATATATATAAGAAATAAAAAAATAGCTTAACAATCATAATAAAATTTAATATATAAAAACCTGTTGTTAAATACCGGAAAACATAAAAAGAGTGAGACCCGCTGACTTTTCTTTTATTTATATTTTTGTTTTTTAAAATAACGTTTTTTGATCTACTTGATAATATCTGGAATTATAATCCCAATTCAATATTGCATACAATATTGTTTTTAAAGTTATATTTATAACAAAAAATATTTTTAATGTTAAATTCATTTCGAGAATGGAGAAGGGATTACCATTCATCAAACATTTCTCCCCTCTATTCAGTTACTCCAATAATCGACCGAACATTAATTAAACATTAATTCTGAGATGGTTTAATGAAAAAGTATGATGAAAACCATTCCATTTCAAAAGTTGGAAATTGTGTTTATCAAAACATTTATATATTATCCAAAATTAATTAAAATATTAAGTGCATACCTATATATTCGTTTAATAAGGCTTTTCATTTTTAAGCTTGGGAATTGACAGCACTCTTAAAATATATTCTATACGTGCATATTTATTTTTATTGTTTTCGTTAACTTACTTGTCACTTTAATGTGTGTTGGGCTCCACATTGTAAATGTGTTGTGCGAGTTGTTTTTGCTTTTTAGTTATTGCTGCTTGGGTTTTGCTCCCTCTCGTTGGTTAAAATTTACCTTGATGTTACTAATTTTGCTGTTGTTGTAGTGTTAGTAACTGAATGCGATCAACTGATTGTTTTCACCAAGTTTTTTATACAATCATAAACTTTTTGAATCATCAAAAAAAAAAATCTTATTAATATACCATATATTTTTTAACACTCATCAAAAATACATATATCATCTGTTTGTCACTTTCAACTTTTCATGCATTTGGTATTCACTTATTTTTAATCTTTAATTATATTTGTAATTTTTTCCTGAATTAGTTATGGAGAAAAATAATAAGAAAACTTTAAACGAAAATCGGAAGAAATAACTTAAAACACAATACAACCGACCAAGTTCGATGAAAATCCACTAATAATTTGACATTCTACTAAATAATAAAATGACGTCTCTTTTTAGCTCAATGTTACTGTTGCCAGACTACGAAATCTAAGAAACCATTGAACGATAAATAACAGTAGATTGCTCTGCTCTGTATTCTCAAAACGGTTTACACATTGAATTATATTCTAAAGGTAATATGGGTAATATATTAAATTCTTAAACGATATTTATATTACTAATTTTAAAACATTTTAAATTCATCGTTTCCCCAACTAAATTTTAGTTCACATGGCAGGAAGACATTGGAGTTTTGCATGGAATAAATAAATGCCTATTTCATTACAAACAAAGTTTTATTTGTGGAACGTAAAAAGGCTACGTACAAATGGGGTGTTTATCAATGCTGCCACTTTATACAATAATTTTATCATAGCACCCTGTGAATCAGCTGTTTTTTATTGATTATAGTCACTTTTAGTACTTTTGTTATCTTTAACTATAAATTTTAATAATTATACATGAAAATTGAATTATTTTACTTTAAATTTGCAAAACTACTGAACATTCCTGAGAAAGACAATGGTTTGCGTTCCTTGTTTCATTATTCCTGTACTGCTATACATCTGGCATAAATTTGTTCAGCCAATATTACTACGCTATTGGAACCCTTGGGAAAAGAAGGATGAACAGGGTAATGTCATAAAAGAAGGACCTCAGTTTCCTTTTGAGTGCAAAGGAGGCGTTTGTCCATATCCAGGTGCTAAGAAAATGCTGAAAGATGATGAACCAGTGTGTAACCAAGAGAATAAGCCATTAATTGAAGAAACAGAAACAAAGGCGTCAGTAACAGAGATTGGAAGTAAAAAAGACATATGATAAACTACTGAACCTATTTAGCCAAAGTTGTTAATTTAACTAAATATTAATTTTAAAAAACATTTGTAAATTTGTTATACATATGTAACATTAAGAGTATGTATATGAACGTATATAGAGGTTTATTAAGTAGATATTCTTAGGATAAGTGGGATTAAATTCATTTAACAATAAATCACATAGAAATTAATTAATTTCGTTTCCTTATTTAATTTGGGTACCAGAAAACGAAACATTAAAAATTATTCCAAACTTTTGTTTAGTTCACTGCCTTAAATTTGCCCAGTGAAACCTGAATAACTGCCTATTTCACAATGTCGAATGACTTTTTTCTTTCGTATAAATATATTTTAAACAATATAAAACTATTGAATACTGAAGTAGTAGAACACGAGACTATGAATCGGAGGGTCCTAAGTTCGATCCCGCGCTGACTCATGAAATATTGTGTTGAATTATTCTGATCAGCATTAGTGCATGATTGTGTTAGTTGTTGCCAGCCTGTTTCAATGATGAAGGCATAGTCACTGGTCACTGAACATAATTGCCAGCGACTGACACTATCATGTACTAAAAGCAGAGTAACAGCACCCACCTTCGTCGGCCCTGTAGCAAAAATTAGCCGGCGAAGTAAAGAAGGTGGAAATACCTAGCTACAAAAAAAACTGTATATCTTCTCATCTTTCCTAATCTGTCCCCTCAATTCTATCCCCTCGTTTTCAGTTCCGTCGCAATGCATTGCATATATAGGTGTCATCCCCTGAGTGCTGGTCCAAGATAAAAAAATCGGAAGTTATATAATATATATTATAACACACTGTCACATATATTTTTAGCAAACCAGTTACAAAAAATAAATCGGATTGTACAAATGTATGTTTGAAAGCACAAAAATTATGGCTGTATTTACATAGGTATTAAATTTAAGTAGCTCAACACTATATGAAACACTTTATAGATTGCAAATACTGAAACTTAATTCAGTATATTCCACCTCTTATTTTTTACATTAAATAAATTATTTTATCTTACTTGCAATTGTTTCTTCTGACTTCCAAATGTATGTAATATATATACCCGGAGAGCGGGACTTCCGTTGTGCCTCTCCTCCGTCCCTTTTCCCAAAAGTTATTGCTTTCATAAGCGATGTTATACCAAGTAGTATGTTCACGGCACGATTGCGATCCTTGGTGTTCAGACAATTGTTCTTGTTTCATTTTGAAGTTAATTTTTTTTTTCTTTCTATACTGTTACTGCATCGACTGAAGAATTATTTAGCTAGTCTTGAGACTATTTTGCCATCACCAATTCGCACGATATGTCGTGCAACAAAAACTAATTCTATTGATGCACAGATGCCAACGGGTATGTCGGCGATGTTACTAACCGTATTCTCTTAGGAAGTAGCAACGTAGTTAACCACGGAAAATTCCTCAGAAGAACTGTAAATCTATACAGTTATCTGAGTCGTTGAAATTAACTAGTGCGAGCGAGACACAAAACTCTCGAAAGAGAGTAAACGGTCAGTGGTCTGGTTGCACTTAAAATTTAATTGACAACAAGGCTTGATGTTGACTGACTCAGAGCTGCTTTGCGACTGCGATTTTGAAGTTTATATTTTTTATGCACATATTTTTCGCATATTTTGCTTGTCTTCAAAAAGTCAAGTTTTAAATATATACTTTTGTTATATATGTATATTAATATTTTATTTGTTCAATGTTTTTATATATTTTTTGCACACTATTTTTTTGTTGTTAATTTATATACGTTTGGCATCTATTTCAGATAAACTTGCGACAATTTTTTACTTAATGCGACATGATAGCAAATTTATAGAGGCCCGCTCTCAAAATTTTTCAATTTCATGTAGCGAACCATGTTGGGTGCGATAAATCCCAATTGATGATTGAAATAGACCCCAAAACAGATAATAAGAAACAGCTGTTATATACATAACGTATTTAGAACTGTTTGCTACCGCTTTCATCACATTCCAAATAATAATTACAATAACATCACTAACACCTCTCTTCTTCAAATTTTTGCTCTGAGTACACATTATCACTTACACCATCGATCAATGCAAGCGCTTTAATCGATACTGAACGCAATAATCTCAGACTAAAAAAGTACATGGAGTCCGCTTCTAATCGACTTATAGATATATTTTCTACCTCATCTTATTGACATTTTTGAAATTTAATGATACTAATTGAAATATCACTCTGTTTTTTTAACAATTATAATATTGTATTTTTATTTTCCAGTATAGATTTTCCACTCATATACTGTACAAATATGGATGAATGTATAAAAAATATATTTTATGTATAAAATAAGCATAATAAAGCGCAAAAATATAAAGAAAAGTGGATAGAGAGGCATGAATGATTTGCGAAACATACTATTGTTTAAAGAAAATTTTACACTTTAACGAAATGTAGAATAGAACATATGAACTAAATTTAATTTACGGCTGTGTTGTGAATATTTAATCATAATAAACTATTATTTCAAATAGCGTACATAAATAAAAAATATGTTTTATGTAATTTAAAAAATCGTTTTAACTTAATAAAAAAATATATTAAACTACATCTTAAAAATATATATGAGTTCAGCACTTAATCTGATTATATGTATCTAAAAAATATGGTAATTTATAAAGCTTAAATTTAAAAAAAAATTATAAAAATATTTTTAAATTATTAAAAACCAGGGAAACAATTTAATTTTACAATGTACAATACATAAAAAATGCAAATAAATTTTAGCTTGCGTATTTTTAATTTGAAGGCGTTTTTCAATGATGCTTAATGCTAATGCTTACGAATTTAATTTATTTAAAAATTATACCTAATGAATTTAATTTTTTGAGATACTTTTTACATATGAAAATAAACGTTAAAAACATTATTAAACACAAATTCCTTATATGCTTCTCTATATCTGAAATTAATATTTATTTCATTATTAGAATATAAAAATTAAAAACTAAAAAAATTAGGATTGTATGTCTGTCTTTTACTGGCATTTTAAATTATAAATTGCTTTTCATGAAAACAACAAAAAAAAATATGTCTTTACAAATTGGAAGCATTAGTTTTGAGTTATTAAAAACTAATAATAAAAAAAACAGTTAAAACTTTAATTAATTATAACATGTAACTAACATTTTTATGTATATTTTTTTAAAATTTTAATTAGTTTTTTACTACAAAGTACAAAATACCCAGCGTATTATTTAAGTTTTCTTGCTATCATGTTGTTATTGGTTAATTTTTATTTAAATTTAGAAATATGTAAGTACAATTTAAAAAACTAAAAACGTTTTCTTTTCTTAAAAAATTCCACATTTTATGCCGATTTTAATGAAAATTGCAATACTATGTTCATATACGAGTAGTAAATTTATTAAAACAACTGTAAATTGCATTTATAAAAACATTTCTCACGAAAAGAAGCTGCCACAAAAGAAGAAATAACTTTTTTCAAATCTTTTCAGAGCTCATCAATTTCCAATTTCAAATAATAATCAATGTTACATTTTTTTTTCCTATAATTATAGTACAACTTCTTCTGGGTATATATGCTTTTTTTTAATTTAAGAAAACAGAAATAAAATATACACGTATGCATTTAATATATTTAAACCTAAAAGTTTTAAATTTAAGAATTTGTCTTCTACAGTTTGTTTTATAATTTAAAGCTTAAAGAAAATTAAAAACGAATATACAAATTATTTGAGGAATAATTAAGCAGAAAATCGTTATGTATAAACACAAGGGAAGTTTGGGGAATGCCCTAATTTTCAAATTATACATTTTATGGAGAACAATAGATTACAAGAAAAAATAGCGAGATCTTAATTGTCTTATTTAAAATGTAAATTACTTTTAACAATTAAAAACGCAGGCCTTTCCTTTGTTTAAGTTGTCAAGTTTATGAGAGTTGAATTTTGAAAAGCTTCTATAAAAATAAATTAGACAAAGAAAAGGTATATTTTTTTTCTCTAAAAGGTTATATTTAATATAAAACAAAATTATTGTGGTTTTTGCTGTTTTCCAATTTGCTTGCAGTTTGAGGTTAGGTGCATAAAATGATTTTAGGTTTCCTTAGTCTTCATCCTCCGTATTCTTGTGTTATGTTTATACTTTTAAAAATGTAAAAACTTTAAAAATTATTACTACAAATCTATGTCTAAATTAAATTGGTTTTTATTTTATATAAGAGATTTTTTTATATGTAATGAAATTGTCCGGTTCGGTTGGAGATTCTCAAAATGAGTTTCATTTCTTTAAGCTGATTTTGTGTGTGTTTTTATACAAATCTTTTTAAATGTGTGCACCTTCTAACTTCCTACTATTTTCGGTTGGATAATAGTATTGTGTCTGTTAAACTTAAAAATATGGCTTTTTAAATTAGCAGCCCCTAATTCTGTTTTTAAAACAGAATCAAGTGTTTTATTTACCTTATAAACTAAGCACAGTTTAGATTTCGTTTTGTTTTGTTTTTTTTTTCGTTTCATTTTGTTAAATATTCATCTAAAAATATATTTATATAAGTCTCTTTGCATTTAGCATTTAATGCATCAATAAAACATGATGCATGTTTCTATTATCCATAGAGAGCTTTTAATTGGACTCCCTTTTTACTTTCATTGTCAAATGTAAATCGCCTCTGAGCCCTTGTTGGCTTGATGACCACCTGAAATATAGAGGTTATTAGCCGCTGGCGATTGTACGCCCTCTGACCAATCCGAGCGCGGCGATGAACTTGACCAGTGACCGGGAGATTCGGGTGATGGTGTAGGATAACTGTCTAAAGTTTGAACCATATGCTGTGGTGTGTGGCTGCCCGAATGTTGGCTTGGAGGTGTCAGGTACTGATAGAAGGCCTGATTGTGCTGTGATGATGGTGATAACATGTTGGCTGTCGATGGAGATGATGCTGACATAGAACTTTGTATCGATGGTGGATTCATTTGACCCGAATGAAAGGAATCTTTAAGAAAAAAAAGAAAACAAAAAGAGGAAATGATTAAATAGCAGTTTATGAAATTACTAGTAATTGGTGAAGCTGTCTGCGTCAGTAACCATTTTTAAACCACAACAGATAATGCAGTTCGACCTAGTGTTATTGGTAGCACTGTGTTAGATTGCAGTTAACATAAACATAACCTGAGAAACGAAATGCATTTTGGTTTTAGGTTATATCGTTGTGGATATCACAACATTAACTTTAATACAACGTCACACAGTCCACAGAAGCAGATGGTGTGGCTTATAAGGAACAGATAAATTTATCCACATATAAACCAGTCAGAATCATAAGATTTTTCATTTCACCGCTATATTCAGGTAAAAGAATAAAAATTTTTCAAGTGCACTAAGAAGTATTTACCCGGTGATCCACAAAAACTATTCAAGTCCAAGCCGGCTGAACTGAATTCAATTCCAGGACCTCCATTGTTGCCAACCATTTGCTGCTGTTGCTGTATTGATTGCATTATTGCACTATTCTTGTTTTGTTGTTGCTGCTGTTGCAACTGCTGTTGTTGCTGATGTTGTTGTTGATTGGCGGCCATCATGATACTCATGTCACTGCCAGTTGGCGAAATAATGCCCAAACTAACTGGTGAATTTTGACTGCTGGGTGTTTGAAAATTCATGCTGTTGGGTGAATTTTGTGATTGAAGAGCGGAAGCACTGCTGCCACCCAACAATGTGTTCAAATTACTGCCACAGAATTGTTTTTGATGGGTGGCATGTCGCATAGCCTGCATGTGTGTGGGCGATGTTGGTAAACTGGGCCGCGACTTGGCAGGAGAAGGTGAACCTTTACGTAAAACAACAACAAAAAAAGAAAGAATAATTTATAAAAATTATTAAATTTGTTTTTTTCCAAATAAAACTAACCCAAATAAGCGTGAGGTGATAATGCCATACTCGATTGAACGGAATGTGGTGGAGATTGATTGGAGTAGGGAGGTGAGAGACCTTGTTCATGGCCACCTATCAAATTGTTGCTGTTCAAACCATTATTGCCATTTTGATTTCCATTCATTAATTCCTGATGAAAGGGCGATCCCAAGGAATAACCGTAGTTTTCCATTTTGATCATGTCGTGGCTTTGTTGCGGCACCAGTGACTGCATGGATTGTGCGTTCTGCAAAAATATATAAATTTAGAAATAACAATTTTTGTTTAGTAGACAAAAAAAACTTACCTTCACACAATCCTCATAGCTCGGCGGGTGCTTTACGTTGTTGCTCCCCAGCAGATCGTTGTGATGATTGGTTGCCTGACCTCCGGTTGTCATGGCATTCGAATACATTGACGTTGTATCGTAGGGACTCGGCTGACTTGTAAGGGCTGTTGGTGGCGGGGAGTCGACTGAACTGAGAGCTGCATCCAGCAGTTGTTGTTGCTGATTCTCCACTGAGCCGGGGTTTTGCACCGTCTGGCCACCAGCCAAGCCATTCAGCAGTTGAGATGCCGAAAGATTGTTGCTGTTGTTTCCCTTTTTTGAAGCCTGCCCTAAACCCTTTTTTGAACTTGGTTTACGTCTCAAACTACCGCCGTTATCAAGCAGGCCATCGGGACTTCCCTCCAAAAGCTTCGCCTTCTTTGCGGCCTTGGCTTGGGCCGCTTTAGAAGGCTGTTTGCCACCCACTATTACCGTTGGTTGTGTTATCATTTGTGGTTGACTTCCTGGCGGAGGTGAGGCTATCATTGTTTGCGGTGCAATGGCAATCATTTGAGGTGATCGTGGTACATGTTCATCCAAAAGGCGCACAATATCATGGTGTAATCGTTCCGAGGCAACATCTCGCGGTAAGCGGTCCATGTGATCAGTAATTTCACGATTTGCAAAGTTATCCAACAGTGCTTTGCAGGCTTCGTACGAACCTTCTCGGGCTGCCAGGAAAAGGGGTGTTTCGTCCTTGTCATCTTGAGCATCTCGATTGGCATGGTGCATTAGTAATATGTTTACAGCTTCCGTGTTGTTGACAGCAGCAGCCCAATGAAGAGCTGTTTTACCGGAATTATCAGCAGCATTTATGTCGGCATCGGCTGTTATTAGATCTTCAACCATTCCTTCAATAGCCAATCTGGCAGCCAATATCAAGGGAGTAGTTCCATCGTGCATGCGAGCATTTAAGTTGGTAGCTCTGTTACGTAAAAGAATTTGGAACACTCCCATGGCATCGGCGGCTACAGCAGCATGTAACGGAGTACGTCCGGTATTGTCTTGGCAATTGGCATCAGCCCCAGCATCCAGTAAACGTTTAGCAGCATCAGCTCTGGCATAGCGAGCAGCCAAGTGGAGTGAGGTTTCTCCAGTTTTATCCATGGTGGCATTGAGTTCGGCTCCCTGAGCCAAGAGATCAGAAATAACCTGAGCCGTAGCATCATCTGATTGTTCAATTTCTTCTCCTGTGTCTATACCTCCGCCACGCACAGCAGCAACCATTAGAGGTGTCATGCCGCACGGACCCCTGACATCAACTTCATGTTTACCATCTTGATGAGCAGGGGGCGTCATTATGGAAGATCTGACATCTGCTACATCCAAATGAGCCTGAGACCATACACGATTATCAGCTTCTTCGTAATCGGTTACCATGGTATGATCGCTGGCATATCCACCATGATCATTGCGCAAACGTTTCGGCTGTGGCATATCGGATTCATCATCCGACCACTGGGGCGCATGACCCATATGTCCAGAATTCATGTTTACATCGTTGCTCATGCAAGCCATTGACGGGTTCTTGTTAAGATTTCTCATTTCCTGACCTGTTGGATCGCGGCGTCTCCGTTGTGGATTGATGGTGGGTGTACGGAATCCTTCTGGGAACCAAGTAATACCAGCAGCACGTTTTCGCTGAGTTGTTACCAACACACCGAACAGAGCGAATGCTAATACGACTAGTATTATGCCCAAGGTAACATATTTGACGTTTGTTGGTGACTCCATAACATCTTCACCGGGATTTGTCACACCTCTTACACTGTAGATGGGGAATTTTGAAGACAAGGTATACTTGGAGGCAGTCGCTGCCAAAAACTCGGCTGCTTCTGACGCACTGTAGAAACATTCGGTACACTTGCGGTTATCAATCTCCAAATACACTTGTATTCCCGTTTGTCCCACACGTTCAGTGAACAAAATTTTATTTTTACGTCCAAATTCGGTGTTTTGTATGTCGTTAATGGGCTGGGTACCTTTCCAGGAGATAATCATATCATTACCCACTGAATCCTTCTTAATGCGTACCGTGGTTCTTAAGTGATGACCCATTTCTCTCAAGAACACCACTTGTTGTTCACGGAATTGTTTCAGGTCCATTAGCACTATCACTGAAATGGCCCCATCAGCAAGATTTGGTGGTTCTGCTTCATTCTCGCAATCAAGACCATCCCAATTACACTCGGCATTATTGCAGCCGTAATCACAGAAGCCATTGGCATAGTGCTTTTGACAATAAGCATCATAAACGGGATTGCAGGGTTGCAATTTCTTCTCGCAGTCACGGCCATCAAACAAACATGCAGCATTGTTACACTCTTCATTACATTTGCCATCCATAAAGACGCGCCAGCATTCAATAGGTGCAGTACAATTGACCCAAGGATTGATGCCCAG
Source organism: Linnaemya tessellans (assembly GCA_951800035.1). Taxonomy (NCBI): domain Eukaryota; kingdom Metazoa; phylum Arthropoda; class Insecta; order Diptera; family Tachinidae; genus Linnaemya; species Linnaemya tessellans. The sequence continues at coordinate 42,840,753 of OX637536.1, forward strand.
CGAACAATCGTTGCCATCAAAGTTGCAGGCGTATGTATTGCACTCAGCATCGCACACATGGTTGCCCTTTTTCTGCTCACATCCTCTTTTAACGCACATTGCCCGCTGATATTCTAAATCTTTGGCATATTTATCTAAGGCGCCTCTGGTCGGATCTAACACCCAACCGGGGTAACTCGGGTCATAGCTTTCACAACGTTTGCCAGACCATTTTGATGGACAGAAGCAAACAAAGTCTCCTAGTAAATTATCACAGGCAGCTCCCTGTAGGCAAGGATTTGGTGTACATTCATCCATAGTGTCTCGTTCACAATGACGTCCCTCAGTACCTCTGGGACATTCACATCTGTATCCACCACCGTCATCAATGATACAGGCTCCAGATTGGCAAGGATTTGAGTCACAGTCGTGTCCAGAAAATTCACAATTTTTACCATAGAATCCTTCAGTGCACAGACAATGATGTCCTCCCTGCTTGGGAGAACAAATGCCGCCATTCTGGCAAGGTGAGTTAGCACAAAAATCCACTTTATTTTCACAATGGCGACCCATATAGCCCGGCTTACAATTGCAATGATAGTTGTTTACAAGCTGCACACAATCCAGGGTACCGGCATTCGAACAAGGATTTGAGAGACATTCATTGATGTCTCCCTCACAGCGGGAGCCAACAAAACCAGGTGGACAATTACATTCAAAACCACCTACTCGATCGATACAGGTGCCATTATTATGACAGGAGCCTCTTTTACAGTCGTTTTCATTTACTTCGCAAATTAGTCCAGCCGTGCCAGGGGGACATGAACAACTAAACGTATTGACCAAGTCATGACAAGTGCCACCATTTTGACAAGGATTGGGCGAACAGTCGTCAATATTCAATTCACAGTTCTGTCCCTGGAAGCCTTTTCGACAAACACAAGCATACGAACCGATCAAGTCACGACACGTGCCACCATTTAGACAAGGTTGAGATTCGCATTCATTTATTTCCTGTTGGCAATAACTGCCCGTATAACCCTGTTTACAATAACATCTATGGATATTGCCATGTTCTTTACAAGTACCATTATTACAAAGCTGCTCCAAAGAGACGCCCTTCCGTATGGCCGCATCACTGCACGATACCATTTCAACGTCACACAATTTGCCTGTCCATCCGGGAGCACAACGACAGCTAAACTGATTTTTCACTTGGGTACAGGTGGCATCATTCTCACAGGGCGACTTGGTGCACCAGTCCACATAGTCGGTGCATTGCTTGCCAGTATAACCATACGAACAATGGCAAGTATATTCATCACCGTTCTCGTGGCATGTGGCACCATTCTGGCAGGGTTGCGAGTCACACTTGTTAATCTTATACTGACAATTCGATCCCGTGTATCCAGGTAAGCAGGAACAGTTGTAGCTATTGATGCCATCTATACAAGTTCCACCATTCATGCAAGAACTTTCGGTACAATCTTCATCATTCGTCTGGCAATTGATGCCCGAGAAACCCAACGGACAGGTGCAAGTGTACGAATTGACATACTGCCTGCAGGTGGCACCATTTTGACAAGGCATACTGAGACATTCATTGATGTCAGTTTCACAATGTTTGCCATCAAAACCATCCACACACAAACAAGTGTAATCTCCAATGCCATCCAAACAGGTACCACCATTTTGGCAGGGAAACAAGGCGCAGTCATCGGTATTTATAGCACAGTCATGGCCCTCATAGCCCTTGGCACATATACATCTATAGGATCCAGGAACATTATGACAGGTGGCACCATTGCGGCAGGGTGTGGAAAGTTTACATTCGTCTATATCTTCGTCGCAATAACGACCTGTGTAACCTAATTTACAGGTGCAGGAGAAATCCAGAAAGTTGGGCGACGGTGTACACTTGGCATCATTTCGACAGCGATTGGTTGCACAAGGATCCAGTTTCGATTCACAGTCCTGGCCGGTATAGGGAACCTTACACACACATTTGTAGCCATTTACCTTATCAATACAAGTGCCGCCATTTGCACAAGGATTATTTATGCAGTCATCGATATTGGTTTCGCATTTTAACCCAGTGTACCCAGGCATACATTGACACTTAAAGGCATTCAATTCATCCACACAAAAGCCACCATGCTGGCAGGGATTTGAAGAGCATTCATCGATATCGTTTTCGCAGCGTTTGCCGCCATAGCCAGGAGGGCAGTGACATATAAATTCGTTTATTCCATCTTCACATCTGCCACCGTTGATACACGGATTCGAAGCACATTCATCCACATCGCTCAAACAACGTGGGTCATAGAAACCTCTGGGACATTCACATTTATAGCCATTAACCAAGTCCATACAGACGCCGTTGTTAGCACAGGGATTTGAGGCACATTCGTTGATGTTGATCTCACAATGCACTCCTGTAAAGCCGGGCACGCACTGGCAAGTGTATTTGTTGATGCCATCAATACAGGTGGCTCCATTATTGCAAGGGTTACTATGGCACTCATTGACATTGATCTCACAGTCCTTGCCCGATGTACCGGGAAGACAATGACACACATAAGAGCCGACGCGGTCCACACAGTGACCTCCATACTGGCAAGGATTAGATTCACATTCATTTATCTGGGTTTGACACAGATAACCAGTAAAACCAGGATCACATACGCAAGTAAAACGATTGTCGCCATCGATGCATTTGCCGCGATGACAAGGATTAGAATCGCAATCGTTGATGTTAATTTCGCACGATAAACCCGTATAACCAGGGGGGCATTGGCAAGTGTAACCGGCTATTGAATCACGACATATGCCGTTATTACGACACGGCTGAGACTGACAGTCGTCGATGTTGATTTGACAACGCGAGCCCGTAAAACCCAAAGCACACGAACATTTAAAGCCATTAATCATGTCGTTGCATATGCCGCCATTTAAGCAGGGATTCGATTGGCACTCGTTGATATCAATTTCGCATTGGGTACCAGTGAAACCGGGCATACAAACGCAGCGGAAAGTGCCAGGATCATCCAAACAGCTGCCCTCGTTTTGGCAAGGATGCGACTCACATTCATTGATATTTGTTTCGCAACGCGGTCCCGTAAAACCCTGTGAGCAGTTGCATCTAAATGAACCGGGTGTGTTGACACATACACCATTGTGCTCGCAAGGGGAACCCTGATCGCATTCGTCTATATCCTCGGAGCAATCAATACCCTTGTAGCCAGTGGCACAGGAACAAGTGTATGAGCCATTTATGGGGCTTGTGTCGCAAATGGCATCAGCATGGCAGGGATTCGAGGTGCAGGCATCATCCAAATGACAGAGTAAACCAGTTTTTCCGGGTGTACAACGACAGTAGAACGATCCTACGCCATCTATGCAAGTAGCACCATAAAAACATGCAGCTGCCACACAATCGTCAATGTTTTCACTGCAATCTGGACCTGTCCAACCATTGACGCATATACAGGAGTAGGAACCTTGTGAATTCGTACAAGTAGCTCCGTTTTGGCACACTGATGGCCTGCAACAGAATATACAATAGAGTAAGAACCGATTTGTTTTAAATATTTATTTAATGTAGGTACATATGTGAATTGCCCCTACTGTCAATGTCAGTATGAACTTCATGATAAGCATTTTATAAACTTGAAGAGGAGTAAGAGTTTTTTTATACCCTCCAAAAAAGAATATGGAGGGTATATTCACTTTGTCATTCCGTTTGTAACGCGGCGAAATCTGAGACCCCATAAAGTATATATATTCTTGATCAGTAATGAAATCTAAGATGAACTGAGCATGCCCGTCCGTCCGTCCGCCCATCTGTGGAAATCACGATTCAGTCCAAACGAAAAGAGCTAGACTTAAAATTTGGTATAAATATATCTTGAAGGACAGGTTAAGTTCGGAGATGGGCTAAATCGGCCAAGAGGGAAAAAAGTTCCCCTAAGAAGAACAAAACCAACCTCTAAAAACAACATAATTTTAATATTATTTTTTGTAATAATTTACCGATCGATACGACAGATTAATCACACGTCGATCGCCACTAATCGGGTTAAAATCGGTTGATGCGTTTGTGAGATATCGTGTACGAAAAAAAAATCGAAAAAAGTGATTAATTTTTTAAACTGCGAAATTATATATCTGATCAATTAGTATTAGCATATGGGAAACGGTTGAATCATGCAAAAGTTATGCCCTCATATTCATAAAAAAATATACTGAATTTGAAAGTTATTTTATAAACATTTTTTATGAAAAGTTTTGAATTAAATATATTTCAAACCAATTTTAAATTTTATGAATAAGGGGGATAGCATTTTTGAAATTAAAATAATAGCCTCGTGAGACTTTTGGGGTCAAAGAGCTTTAAAGCTTAGAACAGCACAACAGGTCACGTTACGATTAGCGAAAACTTGCAGAGATGGTCTTTAGTGTCAACCGTTTTCTATAAATATATATTTTTTCGTTTTGTTAATAAAAATTATGAATGTGATACAGACACCTGGCGTTAAAATTGCCAACTGAAAGACACGTTTAAATAAATCAAAATGTTAATGTGTTACCCTGCTTTAACTTTGGTACTTATTAACCTGATATTTTACAAGAAAATCTGGAAGTGATCTGTGATATGGCCTAAACTATTACAATTAGCCATTTTAATTTCTAAGCTTCATACATTAGTTTGCTAAAGTGCTACCGCCTAGAACTTGCTAATGAATTTCACAATTAAAGTTTTTCTAAATACAGTCTGACTTACCTTATGGCGCATTCATCGACATCCTTTTCACAATTTTCTCCAGTATAATTTGGCGGACAAGCGCAATGATAACTGTTAATGCCATCAATACAAGTGCCTCCATTTTGACACAAATGGCCAGGACAATCATCAATATTTAAATCACAATTTTTACCTTGATAACCTGAAAAGGAAAGACGAAACGAATAATAATTGTGTTTTCAAGCAAATTTTTCTATTTGCAATAATTATCTTAGTTTTATGATCACAATAATTGGTTATATTTAATTATTAGAGTTCTTGCCTCGATATTCATAGATATGTACATACATACATTCATCCATGCATATGTATGCATGTATTTCTGTATGATTGTGTGTACCCCAGACAGAGATTCTCAGAAATTTGTTAAATCTGGCAACTGTGTGCATACATTCATAGTTATGTTATCATGTTAATGCTTTATCTTTCTCTGTGAACTAACATTTTAATATAAAACAGGTAGCTTAGCTCCAAACACAGCCATGAATACATACATACACACATACGTACCTATTTATATAAAATGAAACCGGCTTAAAAGCAAAAGTATGTTAGTGTTTGTCGTAAAAAAACACTCTAAACTTGAAGAAGTGCATAGGAACAGCCAAAATAAAAACAAAGTCAGCATAAACGAATCACAGACAAAAAACTTTAAAAAGTAAACAAATAACACAAACACATACATATGTACCTATACATACACATACTACTTGAATATGTGTAAGCATGGATATTTGCTTCATTACGTTAGATACAAAACTGTGATGCATACTTTTTGTTATCAAAAGTTTAACAAAAACGCTACAAAGCAGGATTACGCATGCTGGCAAATAATTTGTTCCCTCGAGCAAGCGGCCATGAATGATTGTATGAATGTTCATATGTAAGTATGTACATATGTATGTATGTGCATACATAATTCTGTAAAAGTACGCGGGGACACCGTAATTGGAAGAGCACGGGGAAAATTTGTGGCTTTATTGATTTTGGAAGAATAGTAGAAAATTCTGAAATAGGCCCAAACAGAATTGAAGAATACATAAAGGGTGTCACAAATATATATTTTTTTTGCAGTCGCTAAGCAGCTCCGAGTCAGTCAACATCAAGCCTACTTGGCAATTATTTTTTAAGTGCAGCCAGACCACCCCGTCGGCATCTGTGCACCAATACTTTGCAAATTTACTTTGTAACGTATGCATTCTACAAATAAATAATAAATATGTTTAATCGCCCTGATTGTGTAAGGCGTTGGCGTTTTCGTCTCAGTCGTTTTTGTAGTAGATTAAAAAAAACTGCTTTAGTGTTTCTTTAATCTTGTACAAAAGACGTCTTCGGCGTGAACGTCAACGCCTTACACAATTAGGCTGAATATCAATGAAACGGGCTTTATTGAAAAGAAAATTTTATGAAATTAATGTTTAAATACCTATGATTTCTGAGACGTATGGGCAATCTGGAACAAGAATTTTCAACAACTAAAAAAATATTCCATAAAGTGAAAGGACACAACCCCAGGTGCTGAGAACGGCGACAAATTGATTGATTAGGATCATCTTCAATGCTTTTCTTGTACAGCAGCTACAGCTTCTTCAGTGCGCACTGTTCGACGTTTCACATTATCAGGAACAGTAGATGTGGTCCTAAAACGATCTATTGTTCTTCGAATTAGCCGCTCTGAAGGACGATTATGTATTATATATATGAAAGAAGTGCACGATGAGTTTGACAAATGGAACAATTATTTTAATTAAAAATTTCAACAACTTGCACGCATTGCTCTGCTGTCGTGAGACTCTAAAAAAACAAGCATTACATATGTATGGATGTAACTACATACCATGTCAATGAGGTATTACATATTTTGTTTCTAAATAATTAATTTTTTCCCTAAAATTTTCTGATCTCAAACACTAGACTTATTATGCTTTACTTATGCACATGTGCGCATGTACATATCGCTCCTTTAGTACAACGTAGTCATATCCCAAAATAATTAACTAAGAAAAATGCTATTAAAGTTTTTAAAATGAACGTTTTTAGAAACGACTGCACAAATTATGTTTTGATATAACTTCGGTTCAGCTTGAGATATAGCGCTGATTTTTTACATATACGAGTAACTACAAATTTTAATATTATGGGATATGACTATGTTGCAATAAAGGAGCAATATGTATTATACATGTACTTGAATTCATGGTGCCAAATCATAAGCGCATGTGTGTGTATGTATGTAGTTCCTTCCCATTTTCAAGAAACGCATATACATACATACCTCCATACATGTATGTATGTAGGTATAAAAATATTTAATACAATTTCCAAAATGCTTAATTTTTCTACACACACTGTTTAGGTCATTTTACTACACGTCAACATAAACTCTCGGCAAGATATGAAAACAGTAATCAGCGAAACATACAAAACTAAAACAAAACAAAGTGGGCATTTATGTAAGTATTTGAAGTGTGTAAGAAACTTAAAGAGGGAACCGTAGCAGAAACACAAAGGAAAACAAACTTGGAAACGCCGAACTACATACGAAGAATAAAAACGAAATTTACAACGAAAATCAAATAAAAAGCCGAGTAAAACACCCGAAACCAATATAACCAGAGCTGGGGCTGTTTTTTTTAACAAGTTATTTTATAAATTTTGTGTTGAAATACTGCAAAAATAATAATAGTAAAAAAAGAAATAAATAAATTAATAATAATAAAATAATGTCAGTAAGAATTTTGAGGAATTCTGGTAAAGGGTATTTTAGCGGGTCATAGGAAATGGTAAATCGATTTTGATTCCAATCGAAGCTTGATTTTACACAACCGAATTTATGTCAGCAATTTTATACCTACATCACCTTGGCTTTTCCTTATGATATACATACATATCGATGATCACAAGAATTGTTTAAGAAATTGACTTTTTTAGTGATTCCAACACATTTTACGCAAATACACCTTGTCACAAAATTTTAGTTCAATAGTATCAAAAATAAACATTTTATAAGCAAATGATAGTTACAGTTTCTATTGTCCTCAATACACTTTCTGTTGTATATTTACCTATTCCTGTAAAGTTGAAATTATTTGAGTTAAGGCCTTTTTTCACCTAAATTTCCTTACGATGTTTTTAAATTGATTCAATTACAAATACGCACGCCACTACAACAAAACACAGTAATTTTGCAAATAATAATAATTGTATTTTAATTCTGGTTGTTGTTAGTTGAAGTAGTCAGCGCGTAGAAGTCGAAATTCGTGAGTTCATTTCCGCACTCAATCATGAATATTTGCATTAGTGCGTGATTAAGGCCCAATTTACACCATGAATTATAATTCATGAATATTTTTTAACTTTCTTTCAAAACATCTTCTAAAATCCTCTAGCATTTATACGTTGATTTCTAATTCATGTATATTTATATTTCAGGGTTGATTTTTAGCTTGCTATCGCTTAATTTTCTTTGTTTGATCATTCTTATTTTAGCATTAGTGATTTATATACAAGAAAATATAATATAATATAAAATAAAAACTATTGTACGATGACGGAAAAAATATTGGAAAATTTTTTCATTAGTAATTTTTTTCACTTTTTAATAAAACCACATGTAGATATGATGTATTCACTTTGAAAGACGAAAAAGAATAAAACAAAACAAGAAGAACGAAAAGTAGTGCAAAAGGCAATACAAAAAACTTCATGAAAAACAGAAATCGTGCAGTTTTTTCTACACCTACTTCGTCTCTACACCGTTCACCTACAAACAAAAACAGCATGAATAAAATTCATGAATAAAATTCATGGTGTAAATTGGGCCTAAGTAATAGCCTAGACAGATTACAAGAACAATGCAAATTAAGAGCGTTAGTCTGCATTAATTCATGCATTATGCAGCTTCATAACGCAGTTAAATTTTGTGATTAACCCTGTAACCATACCCTTCGTCAAATCGACGAGCATAAAATCTGATTTCACAGTGATCTCGAAAAATACTGGTTTTTGTTTAATTGAATTACAAAAAATATGTATGTTAAAAACGTTTATGTATTGTTTGTTTTACTTAATAAATATCTGTTAAATGTAAATATTTATTAAAAATTTTAAAAACATATATTATCAGCCGATATTATATATCTATACCAAATAAGTGTTCGCCGTATCGACGAATGGTTAGGCTTTAAGGGGTATATAAAAAAAGTTAGTAAATAAAGGTTAATACTGCATTAGCGAATGAGAATTTGGCCTCACTGGTAAATTTTGACAGTTGTGTCACTATTGTGAATGATTGTTTTATGTGAACCTTCACTATTTGAGTACTTTTTTAAATAAATAACCGTTAATTAATTAACAGTAAACAAAATATTAAATATTGATTAAATGTAAGAAAACTTTAGGATAAAATTATATATGGCTGCTATATGTGTACATTCACAAGTGTTAATTGCGGTCCTTTGCACCTAATTATTAGCTGTTCACTTAAATAATGCAGTAAGTGCCGCCTGTGGGGCCAAAAGTTAATTCTGAATTAGTCTATTTATAATTTGCATTATCATTGTCGTCTGTCTATAACTGTTGTCTGCCTGGTTCAATGACGAAGGAAGGCATAGCACTGGCCACTGAACAGCATCGAGAGGTGAAAATAGGAATTACCTACATATGTACATATATATATATATATATATATATATACATATATATATATATATATATATATATATATATATATATATATATATATATATAAAATTGATGTTTAAAATCTGCATTTTCCAGCACTGATATCTACTTTTATAATTTATTTGATATGCACATGGATACGAACATAGTACTCCAACTAGCTAAGCGAAGCAAATAAATATACAACACCAATAACAAAACAGCAACAACAACAAAAATGTGTATATTTACAAAAACAACAAACGAAGCAAACAGAAATAAAACACAAAACGTCGTCTTGAGATCTTCTTTCCCACGGTTCATATCTTGTATGTTTTAGTATTTTTGTTGCTTTATGCTTTTTAGTTTTACTCTGCTGTTACCACTACCACCATCATCAAGACGACAAACATACTGTGCAAGTGTGTGTGAATGCAAGCATATATGTATGCACATCAATACATTCGTACTTACATTGATATAAAATATACATACGTTTGTACATATTTAGTATGTATGCATGCACATACGTGTGCATGCATGTATGTATGTACGTTCGTATATATAAAATAAGCCCATGTAAACCTGGTCGTTCTTCATAATAATAAAGCATAGCAAAAACAAACAAAAAAGAAAACATTGGTATCAACAACACTCAAGCTTACATACACCATATCGTTGGCTAAAACGCAAAAACCATAGGATTTGTTGATAATTAAGTAATGTTACGGCGTGCTACGTAGTACTTGTGCCTAATAGATTTATCAGTTGGTTTTATGAAGAACAACGCAAGTCGACTTGTATTCATTCATTCGTACATGTGTACGTCCAAAATGTATCACAATCGCGTAGCTTGAAGTGCATTTCCAAGTATGCACGTACATATTTACTTATAAAAATTTCCCACTGGGAAAACTCTTCTTACTTCAATTAAAACTCTTATCTAACCGCTAAAAATATCTCAGTTTTTTCGTATAAAAGATAGAATACATATCTAAATTCTTTTTATCAAAGCATGAGAATTACTCATTCATGCTCAATTGTAAGAATCAAGAAGGGCAGGAGTAAAATATTCAGGACAATCACGAGTAATGGGCTATGTCACAGAGTACGATTCCGTTCGAAAACGGAATTGATTCCGTATTTTGATTTCAGAGAAAAAAAATACAGAGTATTGATGGTGAAAGTGTTGCGGCTTTCGAAAACTGCTGTTCTACTCTGCTGTGTAAGTTGAATAACTAATAACTGACGTTGACTATCCTTTGTGCCTTGGAAGATATAACATGTCTTTCTGAATTTAAAACAAATTGAAATGAATTTAATATAAACGAAAAAAATTTTTTTTAATTAAATTCGGAATCTGCTACTGAAATTAATATTGATTTTTTTTTTCTAAAAAAGAATGCTATATATTTTGCAGTTTTCAAAAAAAAATGGCAATATTAAGGCATTTGGAAATAGTGAATTGATTACAAATGAATGTACCATCTCTTGCGAAAAATTATTTTTATTTTAAAAATGCGCCCAACTGTAGTTTTTTTTTAGGAAAACAGTGATAAAGTGTTAAATTTTTTTCAGAAAAGGAAACACCATAAAATAGATTTAATTTTCTGAGCAATTAAAATAAGAAATAAATTCCGTTTCTGATCGGAATTGGAATTTGTGACATGACCGAAAAATTCCTTGGTTGTAAAATTCGAAATCAATTCCGTTTCTGATCGGAATCAGAATTTTATGATGTGGCTGAATTATTCCTTGATAGTTCTTTTTCCCAGTCCACCTATTGTGAATGAGTATTCCATATTTCGCAATGAATTTGATGATTCAGTGATGCCGCTTCCAAATTTTTTAAGTCTCAAGCAATTTATAATTATAGAAATTTTTTCTCGAGAAAAGTGTTTTTGTTTTCTTTTTTCGAAAGATTTTAGATGCGGTCATAATAACAGATATAGAAATATTAATTCGGAACGATGTATATAGTTTTTAAATTCAATTGATTGTTTTCTAGCATATTTTATTAAAAATAAAAATTAGATAATTAAATGCTCCAATTTACAGAGCAAAACAATGCTGTTTTCTGAACTTTTTCTATACTCCCATCATCAGTTCTTGTGTGTATTTTTGTGACAACAGTTTTTATTTGCAAAAATTTTATACAACAGCTGATGCTGGCACATTTTATTCTAAGCCTTTTGACAGCCACTCCCTGGAGTGGATTGGAGGCCTTTCAATGACCACGTTTGCAAAAATGATAGTATGCATGAGTATGGAATAAAGCGAACAGGTTTTATTCATCCATTTTCTAGAAGCCATTTGTACGCCTTACTTTTCCCTCCGGGTCATTTTAAATCATACATACACACAGCTGAACATATGAATGTTTCTACACACGTCCACACACTTTCATACACATGTATGCATTATGTATGCATGTATGTACATATGTCGTTTTTCATCAAAGCCACAGATATTGCAAAATCATGAGTTATTGTTGGAATATTAGTATTGATTGTCTAAAAGAGTTTTCAAAATATTTGATGAATGTTTTAGGTTGTAGTTTACGCTAATAATGCAAATACATACACACATCCGTAGGGATCTGAATTTAAGCATGTAGATGGCTGAATATGTATGTATTTGTGGCACTATTGTCTGATGTTGCTTTAGTTTTTTTTTCTTAACTTTATAAGAACAGACTGAAAGATAGTTGCTGACAGATTGTAAAGGGATGAAACATTTTAAAATTATTTAGATAGACAGGAGTAAAATGAAGCTCATGGCAAGATTTAAGACTTTCAAGATCACACATGCTCTGGAGCGCGATATTTTGAGTCGTGTAAGTTCACACACGACAGAATATAGAAAATACTACCACTGTCTGACAAGCGAAGATAGTTACCGCAAGATAAGCTCATACGGGCATTGTGGAAGTAACGAGATAATATGGATTCTAGTCCATCAGGGCGAGGATGGGATCATTTAATTAGAAAACATTAAACTATTTCAAGTATTAGCTGGGGATACCCAAATAACGATAAGACAAACGAAAATTAAGTAGATCAATATTTTGGAAATTGGTTAACATTAGAACAGGATATATAGAGTTGAGGAATCACCCGCCGCGCATGGGAATAGTTGATAATATAATGAGTAGAGCCTGCCAGCAGGAGGACGAAACACTAGAGCACTATTTGTTCCACTGGCCTGCCTTAAATCAAATTAGAAGAGGGTGCTGTTGGCTGAAGTAGTTAAAAAGAGACTATGAAGGGGAGAGACCAGAGTTCGACTCCCCGCTCAGTTATGAATATTGTGTCGAATTCTTCTGAACAGCGTTAGTGCATGGTTGTGTTAATTGTTGTCGGCCTGTTTTAGTGGCGACGTCAAGGCACTGGTCACGGATCGTAACTGGCAGCCATTAGCACTATGACGTACTAAAGAGCAGAAGAGGAGCATCCTTCTTCTTCGGCCCTGTAGCAAAAATTAGCCAGCGAAGTAAAATATTAAAATAGCTAAAAAAAATCTCTGTCTTCTGATCTTTTTTCATCTGACACCTCAATACTATTTCCCTTCCTTTCTAGTTCCGGCGCAATGCACTGCATATATATAGGTCTCATCCTCTGAGTGCTCGTCCGAATTAAAAAAAAAAAGAAGAAAGGAGACAGACATGTGATTTTAAAATCATACCAGATATAAAATATCTTTGGAATTCGCATTTGAAAGGCTTAGGAAAACGCATTGAGGAAACCAGGTTCTTAGAATAAACAAGTTTTAATAAGGTTTAAATTTTTATATTGAGAAGGTGTCTCCGATCTCTCTTTTCAACCTAACCTCAACTAGCACAAGATTTTAAAAACTGTATGTACATATATGCAATGCGGTAAACAGTATATGTCCGAACTAAATTATCTTTTAAAAAAAATGTTTACTAGCCATTTCATATTTTTTCATTTCATATTTTTTTTAATGGTACTATAATGCCTATTTAAGATTATCTGAGATAGTGTCCCTTAAGCGAAGAAATTATTCTTTCAAAGGTCCTTAATTCGGTTTAATGTACTACTCGTATTTCTATACACACTGACAGAAATAAAATATATTAGATGAAGTTTATTATTGCTTGTGGCCAGAAACTCTATTCAGTTGTTAATTTTTTCAACGGGCTTAAGTTCGAATCTGCATGACTGCAAATGATTTTTTTATTTTATTAATAAATGAATTTGTTCAAATTCTATTCAGTTTAATTTGTTGTGCATTTGATCTTCAATTGGAATTGATTTTGTTTTCGAAATTTATTTCTTAAATTAATTTGAGACCAGAAAAGCTACTATATGACGAGTAATTGTCAATTTAAGATTTTCTAAAATTCCTGCCATATTTGATGCGACATGACATAAAATTATCACAACGTTTGAATTTGCTGCCATTTGGCCAGTAAAGTGTTGGCGGTTCTAAAATAAAAATTTTGAACCATATCCCAACAATGAAATTTTAGCGGCCGCAGATTTTAGCAAAATATTCCTCATGTAATTCCCGAAGACAATTGCATACACAAGATTTCGCCATTTTATGCGGATTTTGGAACACAATTTTTCAGGTGTGGCTGCTCATTCACAAAATTTTATTTCACGGTTTTTTCTGCCGCAATAGGATAATACTGGCTAATATATGGTTTCAAATAGACAGGGAATTGACCTAATATCATTTGATTGTTTTCTTTCTTCACGCAACTTTCACAGCGTACATGTTCTTATTAAAGCAGTTTTGTTAAAAACTTAAGATAAATGTTTGTTTAATTTTTCTTTTGTAACTTGTGTCTATTCGATCGGCCGATCGTTGGTTATTATTTCATTCACCCAAAAATTTATTAACAAACAACAATCCGTTTTTATTCTTAGCAATCACAACAGCTACAAAATAGCAACAACAAACATGTTGGATTAAACACGCCCTCTCTCTTATTCTATCTTAATTTATACTCTTCTCTGGGTAATCAATACAAATATCCTCATCATCAATAATAAAAAATCCCAGCTGTTCTTTCTACTGTTGTTTAATTCTTTTGAGTGCGTTGTTGTTGTTGTTACATTACGATTCAACCCGGTCAACATTCGGTTCTAAGCACGTCAGAGATGGAAAATCGGTAAATTGTTAGTAGAAAGGGTTACACACATTTTTATAGACACATTTTAACAATTTCTTTTTCGAACTGGCTCCTAGCCACTTTATGGCCCGTCGAGCAATAATGAGACTTAAAACGCGGCTTAACAATTAGAATAGTTTATCCGGGAGCATTTGTTGGTGCTATTTCTTTTTATAATTTTCAAATAATACTGCTTATTGCTCGTCTTTTATGTTGTGGTTACCACCTTCATTTTATATGCCAAAGTGCAGGTAATTTTAAACAGACTTCAATTAATTCTAATTTCCAACTATCTATCGCTTAAGTTGAATTATTGGGGCTTGTTATGTAATTCGATTCGAAAGAAGAGCTTTAGGGGCGCTTTGTTTCCCCTTTTTTTTAATTCCGACCAGCACTCAGTGGATGACCCATACATATACAGTGCATTATCGGAAAGGAGATGATAGTATTAAGAGGACAGATGAAGATACATGAGAAGATAGAGAATTTTTTGTAGCTGCTTCAACCTTTTACCTCACCGGCTAATCTTTTGCTGGAGAGCCGACAAAGAACAATGCTGTTCCTCTGTTCTTTAGTAATTTTCAGTGACCAGTGCCATGACTTCGTCACTTAAGCAGACCTACAACAACTGACACAACCATGCACAAATGCTGATCGGAAGAATTCGACATGACTGAGTGCGGACTCGCACTCCGGTCCCCCCGCTTCATAATGTCGTCTACTTCAGCTAACAGCACGCTTACGTGCCGTGGGAACGAAGTGATTTTTATAATCAATATTTTTAATTATTCAAATTAAAAACAATAACGAATTAAACAGTTATTTGTTATAAATTGCTGAATTGTTTGTGTTTTAAAAGTAAATATGTACTCGCATCTATATAAGCAGTTGGTTGTTGTATTATAAATAAAATATTTTTCGAAGATACACAATATATTCAATTAATTGTTTTTCTTTCACTTTACAAATAAAATGTGTGATAAATTAACACATAAACGATGATGTATCGATCAATAAATAACAAACTGTTAATTTGACACTCAATGACAAACTTTCTTTTGGTGGACCAATCGAACAATTACTTGAAAGTTTGTCATAAAATATATGTTAATTTTACAATAGGATTGTGTTAATGTAAAATCAACCAAATAGCACTGAAAAAATTACGGGAATGTTTGTTATATAAATATATATTTTCAAAGGGATTTTACGTTCTTACACCTGGACATTTAAAGGCGCACTTGCTACTATAGTTAAGCTAACAACGATTTTAGTTAGGGATGGGCACTGCTCAATGTCATACCACGTTTATGATAAAACTTTGTGTGTGATGGATTTGTGGTAATAAAATTGTTTATACATTGATGTTTAGATGCTTATATGGCGGAACCCAAGGCGAATTCAATCAGGTGACTTTATTTTAGAAAATGTCGATCAGGTGATTTTACTCCGGTCTGTCAAAATCTTGTTTTGCTTACTTTGTTTTTTGTTTTTTTATCAATTAAAACAAAAATTTTTTGAGCGTCAAAACAAATTTTACTAATTTTATAAAACAAGTGAACAAAAAACAATATGCTGATGTGTTTTGTGTGCAGGAAGATGTTCAGCAGGGGAGAGGGAACTTTATTCCATGTTCCAAAAGATGTTGGAAGCATGCGGCAAACATCTGTATCATAATATTTTTTTTCTGCTCAACTAAACTTGACACTTCAGAAGCCTGTACACTAACAAAATACATGTTCTTTATACAGAGTTGCATAAATACGTTAACCTTATTCAATTCGCCTTAGCGGAACGCATAGGGAGTACAAGGAGCTCTACTGTTGGGTATATGGAAGTCGTCGAAAAGGAGCGTGATTTTTCTTTTCTATCACACAAAAAAGTGTTTTTAAATAAATTCGTTTCTCAAACCCAAAAAACTGTAATTTCATTCAAAGTTTTTGAATGATCGCGGGTCTCATTGGACAATATGTGTAAATGTTTAATTTTATTTTAAATGAAATTTATTTGTTGATGGTTAAGCAATATCTACATGCAATTCATAGTTTTGAAATAAAAATAAATTTCATTTAAAATAGAATTACATATGTATGTATAACAATATGCTAAATAAAAAATTTCAATTAAATTTTATGTTAAAACTTTATCTAATAAAGTCTCAATACGTTTAAATCAATATTATATAATACATTTTTAAATGTAGTATATGTGAACGTGTGTTTTTCGCCAACTGCATGTATTAAAAAAATTCAATAATTTTATGAAGAATCACTTAAACTTATATAAAATATTACAGTACGTTTCCACATACGTAATTTAGACCAAGTCATTTCATTTGCCCAAATTTGCGACATGATTTCCCATACATTTTTCATATGGCTAAATTATCTCAAACGACTTAATTCGCTGCAAATTATTTCAAAACTTGTCTGTGCAATCCTGCGCGACGGCTCTTCTTACAAATGCCACCTTGAGGCATCCATTATTGGTGACTTACAAATCCGAAAAAGCAATATTTAAGTACTAAATGGCTCTGAATACAATTCACGAAAAACTCAATTTTATTTTGCATTTTTATGGCTTTTCGTTTTATTTTGCCATTTCAAATTAACATTGAATAAAATTTTAGTTTGTTTCTTATGTTAAAAAACAAACAAACAATACAAATGTCAAATTAATTTCGAAAACAAAATTACTTACAACATAATGGGCACATTTCGACATAATTTCCTCAAATCAACTTAATTTGCTCATAGTGGAAACGCACTGTTAAGGCCGATTCCATATTTACATTTGAAATTTCCAAATATAGTTTTGACAGTTGTATATCTATTGTGAATTAAATGAGCTATTCAAAGTGAAGTGGAAGCCCAAGACTATTGTGAATTATACGAAAAATTTCGAACCAATTGCAATTGTATATCAGGATGCCACGCTTTGCATATAATCGATATGTATTATGAACGATGATCGATATGATCACGGATGTGACGATTCGAGCCCAGCATACAGTTGTATGCTTCTTCCAAATGATGTATACAGATTCTATTAAGGGATAAATGACATGGCTGGCATACGTGCTAGATTCTTTTTTTTTTACTACTAAGCATGTATCGTAGAGTACAAAGTTACTTATTATCCCATCTCTGAATTGAATACATATTTACACCCATATATAGTACATCCATATGCACATGCACTCGAAAAGATATTCGTTACAACCATTTTTATATTTTTGTGAATAGTACGAGTACTTAATATGTATGAAAAGCAGGTGAGGTAGCCATGTAAGTACGTATGTAAGTACTTGCATGTTATTCATGGACAGACCAGATTAAAACAATTAACAAATTTGAATTAACCATGTGTGCAAGTGCTCACTTACACTACCACACATACCCACATCGTTAAATAAGACGTGTTTTGCCTAATTTTATTTTGTTTTTTTGCTAAAGCTTGTTTCATATTAGATCATTTAAGTACAAGTCCATACATTTATGTTTTTTTTTTGCTTTTAAGTAGCTGCTATCAATTATCTAGGTATTTAAATATGTAAATTACACAGACTAATTAAAAGGTTGTTGAAATAGCAACAACACATATGCACGTATGCATGTACATGTGTTTGTGTGCATGCAGGTGTGAATGCGCCTTCAAATACGCAGCATATGTGTACCCGTCCACAGCAATATTTAATTTAATTAATATTTTGAATATTTTGTGGGATATTTGAAATATAAGAGTAAAAAGGGATAGTATATAAAAATGGCATAGTACCGAAACCGGTCTGCTTACAAACGAAATTTAACTTGTGATGAAGGAAAATTATGCTTTATTGTAATTACATGTACTTACATCCATACATACTTACATACATACATACTTACATACATATTATGTATGTGTATTAAGTGTCCAATTCATAGTCGATGTGTTCATATACGAATCACTTTTTATATAACCTCTCCAATAATAAGTTTGAGTTTGTAATCATATTTTAATATTTGACAACTCAATCCACTTTTGCGGCTGTCTGACCATTTTTTAAAGGCGTAAAGTCTGATATTTTTTATATAAAAATGCATGTCTAGCCAAAACTTGAGGGTGCTGTTGGCTGAAGTTGTTAACACGAGACTATGAGTTCGACCCCCCGCTCAGTCATGATTAATGTATTGAATTCTTCTGATCACCCATTGGTGCATGGTTGTGTTAGTTGTTGTCGGCCTGTTTCAATGACGAAGGGCCAGACTTTTGAAAGTCTTGAAGGATAGCACAGGTCAAATTCGTAAATGGGCTTAATGGGGCCAGAGGGAAAGTAGTTCCCCTAAGAAAAACTAAACCAACCTCTAAAAAACAACATTATTTTTTAAGTTCTTTTTTGTAATTTTTGCAAATGATATATTTTTATAACAAAGAGCGCCGAAAGCGTTAAACTTGGAGCCATAAAATTAAAAAAATGAATTTTTAGACCCCGCCCCTTTAGTAGCAGTTATTATATGCAAAAATAGCGTAAAATTTAAAAAACGGTATTACTTAAGCCAACATTCTATAAAAATAACATTTTTAAGCTTTTAGACGATGCTGAGACGTAACCTGGCCCCCTAAATGACCCTATCAAAAAACAAAATTTTTTTACATTTAATTTTTCCCAAAAATGTATTTTTAGTTTTTATGGCAAGAGCGACCCCAACAGAATACAGTTTTAATATCCTCCAAAAAGGACTGGGTATTTATGAAGTCTAAGACGATCTAGCCATCCAGATGCGCCCATCTGTGGAAAACACGATATAGTTTAGTTTTGGACCCCGCCCCTTTAGTGGGCGTTGAAGTAACATATTACATGGAAAAATAGTGTAAATATTTAACAAATTGTATGCTTTAAGTCTACATTCCGTTGAAATTAATTTTTAATGCTTTTATGACGAAGCTGAGTTGTTCTCTGATCTTCCCCTGCCCCCTAAATAACACTCACAACTAATTTTTTCCCCCACACTTTTCTACCCGTTCGAATATATAGTTTTTACTTATTGCACTTAAAAGCTTTCAATTATAATAATAATTAATATTTTAACTGCCGTATTCATAAAAAATATTTTAGGTTTATTAAGCGCTTATTTGACGTATTTCAATGGGAAACTTGTCAAATAAACCTGTAATAAACCTAAAACATATTTTACGAATACGGCAGTAAATATTTAGATAATCTCCTTCTTTTTTGCATTCACCACGCATTGATAGCGGGAACAAATAATGGTAGCCAGTTGCTATTAAATGCCACCTTTTATTCACAATAGGGGATTATGCCACCTTTTATTTCCCCCTTTTAAATATGTAGTTTTTCGGTTCAGCTAAGGCTTATACATCGAAAAGACATTAGCATTAAATACTCTATACAGTAAAAAGTTGTTGAGGTCACTAAGTGTATCTGACATGCATTTTTAATTGAGTCAATATTCATTTAATTGACATAATTCCTGTTCACATACACAAGATTTGGTCAAATTCAATAAACGTGTGACAATTAAAAGTAAATATTTTTCATATTCATGAGAACATCAAATCTGGGATATTTTTTGTGTTTTTGTTTTAGGGAATGTGTTTCAGACAATCCATCAACATGTGTAATAAATTTTTCTAAATATATTAGCGGGTAATTAATTGTCTTAATTGTTGTTGGGTTGTACATGTGTCAAAACCCTAGCACTGCAAGTTATTAACATTGTACTATTTATTAGTCTTGCTAGAGTAGATAAGTAGTTGGCAGTGTGAATTGTTCTAAAAAAAAGTGCAATTGTGCGTGATTTTTTTATTCAAAGTTTTCATTTGCACTTTTTCAAAATTTTGAATGAAGTTCACAAAGTTATGGATGTAATTGCTATCGATACCTTCCTTAACCAGTTGGACTTCATAATTTATTACATATCCTAAAGATGTACAAGATAAAAATTATCTAAATAATTGTATAATTGATTATTTTAAACAAATTAAAACATTTCTTCTACTTCCTGTTATTTACGTCAAATAACATAAACCAATTTAGAGAAAACTTGTCAAATGACAAACATATTTTTTTCATAATATCCCACCATTTTTAGTGCCAGTTTCTAATTAAGCAAAATGCAAAAAAAAAGTTAACAACAAGTTGGTTAGTTAATTTGTTCGTCGGTCGGTTGGTTTTTTGGTTGGTTGACTGGTTCACACATTTCTCCATTTTTCTAATTTAAGGAGGAGTACAATTATGTATAAATGTTTATTTAAGATACACATGATTTTGTTTCACATTTCTAAGAATCCATAGATTAGGTTACATACCAGCCAAATACAATATATAAAACGACTAAGACGAGCGTAGCGAGAAAAAAAAAGTAGCAAAGAAAACAGAGTAAAGCTTGTTTGCCTTGCATTTAACCGCACCTCAACTAATCAACTCTACAATTCATGTGGCAGTTAATGGAAAAATAAGTATCTAAATATGTGCACATGTACATATCCATACATATAAGTAATGTAAGTATGTTTGTATGTGTATAGTATATGCATTTGCAGCAGAGCCAGCACACTCTTCTTTTGTGCATAAACTTAAAAAAAATGATCACACAGCAAAAATAAGCTCAGATCTCCAATTAAAAAATTGCGACTATTTTTTATTTTATTTTCATTTTTCGTTTTACAATTTCTAAACATCATCATACAGCAGTAGTTGTTGTCATTTGCAGGGAGCCTCCGCTGCTGATGCTGCATCCATTAGATGCTTTATCATTTACTCTCGTTGTATGAATAAATACATAAATGCTGGTTTGTGTGTTTGCAATAAAGATAATAAAATACAACCAAAAACAAACATTAAAAAAAAATCTAATGGACAGACACGGTTTCGACAAGCAAACTGCATGTTATGAACTTTTCTAATTAATGCAAATAAATAAAAATTTTGAAACTGGCAAAAACAAAAATACACAAACGAATTGTTGTTCGCTTGCAACTCCCGCGCATTTGCAAATTATTATTGTCTATTCTGTAACCGTTTGTTTGGTCATATGAGTAAATGCTCAGTAAGTGGTGCCTCCAAAGATACATATACACACACACATGTACGTATATACAAAAAAAAACAAAGTTGCTATAAACCCTGATCTCTGCAGCTGCTAGAATGTATTTTGCCGTTGTTTGCCATTTTTTCCTCTTCTTCTTCTTCTGTAATATCGCATGTGCGGCTGTAAGCCGAGAATGAATGGGGTTGAATGATGTTGATTTGGTTCAATTTGTTTCAATTATATTCAATTTAATTAATTTAACTAAAAAAATGCATTTAATATTTGCACATTCAATTTACACTATGAGCATTCAATTGTGCATAGACAGAGAGAAGGACAAATAAAAAATGACGCATAAGTGGTTAATATGGCAATTACATACACACATCTACACACACTTATGTATATGCACCTAAATTTTTTCGATCCCTGCATATAACAATTTCATAGTTGGCAAAAAGCTTTCCGTATCACATCATAAGAAATTCTGTATAAAAACTTTTCAATTTTTGCGATATTAAGGAGTGCCTCAAATTGAAGCCACCTCTCTCTCTCGGCACATGTCTTTCTTGTACATTGAAAGCAAAAAAGCGAGTATCAACAAGTAAAAACGTCATATTCGACAAGGTCGAATCTTAAATACCCTCCAAATATTTAGTAATTAAATTTAAAATGTTTAACTTGGTGGCACAGGGTTCCTTTAAGACATCTCTGTACCCAATGTTATATCTCTATTTTGACAGAGTAATTGCGGGAAGGGCCATAGGGGAGACATTTCACCTCTGCAAGATCAAAGAACATCTCAGCTTCTTATAGGCTTAAGGAATAAAATATGTTCAATATTGACACTATTTTTGGATATAATATCGTGCGTCAACGCCCACTAGAGTTGGCGGGGTCCAAAAATAGACTATATCATGTTTTCCACAGACGAACGTATGGGCATTGATAGATCGTCTCAGACTTCATCACTGATCAAGAATATATATACTTTATGGGGATATTTCGCTGCGTTACAAACGGAATGACAAAGTGAATATACCCTCCAATTAAATTTTGGAGGGTATAACAACGACTATCAAAAACCGGTAAAAATAGTTTAATTATTGCTGGATACCACTACGTTACAAAAAAGAATAAAATACAAATACCTGGGAAAAGATATATTTTCACACTCGTAAGTATTTTCAAGTACAGCAAGAATCTGGGGGCCCTCAGTTGGAAATTTGTTAAGAAACTGAAAAATCGGGCGATATTCACCGAGGGTATTGAGCTATAAGTGCATAGAAGTATAAATTCGTCACACAGGGTTTTGAGGTGTTTGGGAAAATATCAAAAACAAAGACCAAATTACGGTATTTCATTTCGATCGAAATTTGTATTTAAATTGTATGGGAATTTCGATCGATATCGAATGCGGTAATTTGAACTCTCTATTTGGATACAAGTTCAAATCTGCAAACTGCAAAAGAAAAATTAATTTGCAGATTTGAACTTGAGTCAAAATTTTTTTTTTCTTTCTAACGATTTTATATCCTTTTATTGCGAAATTTTTAATTTAAATTTTTTTAATAACGAAAACAACCCGCGAAGCGATTTGCTCGTCTGCGGAAAACACCCAGAGTCTCCGGCAGGAATCGAACCCACGACCATTGGACTGACAGGCTAGCATTGCCACCCATCAGCCACAGAGGCACTAAAAGGTATTTAGAAACTATAAAAGAGCAACCAGACCAAAATAAGTCATAAAATACACAAAAGCCTCGAAATGGCAACACTGCTACTCCATGTGCCAATAATTCAGCCGAACAACAGTGTTGCCGTAATGAATAAGCAAAAATCTCCACAAATTTGTATATCATATATTTTACTCGCTGCATGCTTGTATAGATACTACAAACACGCATGCATATGTATTAATGTATCTGTGTATGTACATGTTTGTATGTATTTAAAAAAAAAACTTAATGTGAACATCTACTTTATAAAATAAAATTAACCTATTGCTAATCTTAAAATTTGGAATATTTATTTTTTAAAAACACCAGCATTTGTTTTATATTTTGCGAGTCAGCATGTGCATAAATCCATGCTTACATATGGAGATGTCAATACGACCATGTATGTGTGCATGTATGCAAACATATACATATGTATGTGTGTACGTTGTTTCGTCTATGATTTTGTGGCGAAGGTCACTATGTGACTGGGTTCTCTATTATTATTGAATGCTACTGCACACGCATGTTTTTTTTTGTATTTTTTGTTTTTGCTTTTTTTCCCAATAAAAACCTGAGCTGGCTTAGGTGCAGACAAACTTGTCAAAATCGTGTGTTTAGGGTTTTATTTTCTATATTCATTTACAAAATTACACATGTGCAACAGTCACTTCTGTTTCATTGTTTTTTTTTTTTTTTTTTGTTTTCTATTTTTTTAACATGTTGAAGGCAGATGTTTAGAAAGAAAATGCCTGCCTACTTGTTTCCTTGTGTTGCATGGCCATCATCATTTTATTTTCTTGTCTTTTAACTATTTCTTGCATCCCATTATCTATGAAATTGTTAGGTTCCTGTTTTGACGGTTCTTTGTGTAGAAAATCGTTCAATGTTGTTTGTTGTTGACTTTTCTTTTTCTTATATAGTGTGTCTGTGTGTGTGAGTGTGCATTTATTTCGCTATTGGTGCAAGTCATACCCTGCATTTTTAATCACAAACACAAAGAATGAGAAAATGTAAAAAGCTAAGCATAAAACATGCCACTGATCGATTAATACATTTTAAATAACAACAACAGCAACAACAAAAAACAAGATTTAATGTAAATAAAGGAAAAAAAGTCGGGCTTGAATTAAAGTGTTTTGAACATGCAATATGGAGAATTAAATGGGAAAATGGTACAGATAATAGGGGTGTTTACACTGACGTCCTATAAACAAACGTGGAAATATAATATTTTAGCACACAATTTTATTTAATTTTTTTTTCAATTAATTTTTTAAGCGAAAAGGGGATATATTTGGTGCTTTTTATTATTTGATATATATTTTTAGAAATCAAAAAGTTTTTAAATTTATTTAAAATTTTTTTGGGACAACTGCGACATCTCTTAAGCAAATAGACAGTTTTTAGATCATACATATATCTCATATTCGGAAAAACACACTCTAGTGTAAGTCTTTTGAAAAGGAAGTTAGTTCTAAGTAGAGCCAAATCAAATCTGTAACAGAATAATGATTTTTTAGCATCTTTCATTTTGACAACACTGATTTTGGCAGCTCAGTTTTTTAGGTGTAACATTTTACTGTTAAACATGATCAGTTTGGCCTATAATTTAACCATGAATCGATTTACAAACGAACAAGTCTTGCAGATTATTGCATTTTATGATAAAAATTCATGTTCGGTTTAGAAAAGGGATCGTGTTCAAGCAAAAAGTCGTATTTGGTATGAGAGCACCCAGAAGTATTGCAAGTGCTGCCAATGTATCCCAAATATGACATTATTTTTCAAAGATGACCAAGGAGGTGATTTTTTTTCTCCGAAAATGGAAGAGCTGGACTTGGCTGACAAATGGTTTTAACAAGACGGTGCCACATGACACAAAGTACGTGAAAGAAATGCTCCAATTGAGAGTCGGTTACGGTGAACAGTTTATTTCAAGTTTAAGGCCGCGCTTTAAAACTCCTTTTTGTAGGGCCGTGTTAAGGCCCATATCTATGCGGACAAGGCAGCACCGGTTGACGCTCTGGCAGTCAATATTGAAGAAGTTATTCGTAAGATAACGGCCAATATGTTGGGAGAGAGTATGACACTGAACCCAACGTATGAACCATTTGAGGTGTGGTCCATTCAAAATATTGGCTTCCAATCCTTCAAGAGTTGCTGGTTTGTTGGCATTAAGCAATAGCTCAAGATGGCCCCATAAATAATAATACAGACAAACGAGAGGCAAGTGAGCAGAACCATTTTTGGAAATAAAGTTGCGAACAAATTGATTTTACAATAAATCGGTTGTTAAGAGCGACGTATGGCAAGTTTAACCGTTTTGTTAGAGCCAAATGTCATTTCGAAAGAAATGAGGACCAGCTTTGACCAACTAGGATCGTAAAATGGGCCAAGTGTTTCATAAACTTCAAGAATAGATTTATTTATTGTTTTAACAATTTCTAAAAGCATAATTATCTATAATCCGACACGTATTATATATATTAAAAATATTGGGTTTTGAGACTATTGCAGCAAAAGCTCGATATGCAGATGAATAATTTAAATTACTCGCATTGATGGCAATCGAACTTTGCTTTTAAGGCCAGTCAGTGTAAACAGTTTTTCTTAAATGATTTCAATATTAAAATATTGGCGATATTTTTTCACACACACACACACACATGTCCATACACAAATGCATGATGCTACACACATGTGCATATCCATATTCATGTATGTATGTATTTGTGTGTATAAGCACATTAAATATAAATGTATAGTTTTTTGCTCGTTTAGTGTTTACCTAGCGCACTGGATATAATTTTTTTTTTCTTGTTTATTAATGCAGTCTAAAATATGTTTGGCCTGTGTTGTATATTGGGGCCACTCCTCGATATTAAGCCAGCAGCCGCAGCAGTAACAACAGCAACATCGACAACAACAACAACAACAATCAAATTAAGGTACAACATTGCCATTGTAATTGACTGACTCGACCGACCGACTGGAGGTTGTTTGTTAGCTGCTACGTATCACATCGAATAGAACTGAGTTGAGCTGGACTGAATTGAGTAGAGTTGGATAAAGTTTTTTTTTTGTTTTCTTCTGTATATTCAATTCATTGTTTGTTGCTTTCATTGTTGGGGCGATCGAAAATGTTGTTGGCTGTGTATAAACAACATTTTTGTTGTTGTTACTTATAAAGAATATAGAAATGAAATGCCCAAGTTTCGTACACAAATAACGACTGAACAAAACTACACTCACTTGGTTAGTGTTCACCGCACGCTTGTGTAAAAAATATATATATATTTTTATACTTAAAAAATAATATAAAAGTAAAAAGCAGTAGAAGAGGGGAACGGTGAGGAACAACGACCAACAACAGCAACAACACAATCAGTGTCGTGAGGGCCCCAACAAAACAAAAGCCGGTTTATGGTGTGGCATGGCATTAATCGAAATTCAAAGCAAAGCAAACAGTAACAGAAGAACTCATATTGTAGGCAGTTTTTCTTACGAACACTGAGAGCAAACGGGTCGACAGAGAGGCAGACAGTCAGCCAGCCAGCCAGCCAGATAAACAAATTGGCAAACGAACCTTAAAGTAAAAAATATATTGGTGATTTTCAATATTTTTTTTATTAATAAAATAAGAAAAGACTTGGGGACACAAACTCTGTAATAGTATGGAAAGTAGGCACAGGACTGCCAGACGTATTGATTTTCAGCTTTCTGACGATTTTTAGATAATGGATAATGTTATTGGTACGATTTACAGTGAAAAATTAAAACGTGAAAAAAAATATCAAAAATTTTTGTTGTTGTGCAAAATACCCTTTTTATTCAAAATCCTTTTTTGTGATACTTTGATATGAACATTTTCAAGGTTCAGCGCTACCGTTGCACAGTGGGGATTTTCTAAACTTGTTTGATTCTAATAGAATTTATTATCCTAAAGTCTCCATTCGACACTTTATGCGTTCGTGCCACTTATTCTGAACCTTTTTTTATATGTACCCTTTTCTTGCTAGTTTTTGCCTTTTCTGAAAAAATTGGCCATTTTTTGAGAATTATGGCTTTCATAAGCTATTAAGTCTACCTTTTATAGAATATTAATGTATATACTATTTATTTGTCATATTACATATTTATATTTTGCTGTCTTTTATACACTAAGTGAAACAATAATTTCAAATAAAACATGGCAAATCTTTCTAGCAATAAAATAACAAACATAACCTAGTTTAAGCAAAACAAATGCAATATTATATTTACAATGTTGCCAACACATTTCACAGTAAAATAAATCTTATACATGCGATTATTTCTTCAAACAGGACTTCAATTCAATACAAATGGATTTATATATTTTCTTTTATTCGATGGTGATGCTGGCTGAAGCAGTCAACTCTGGGCTTAGTCGTAAATATGGTATTGAAGTTTTCTGATCTGCTTTAGTGCTAGGTTGTGGCAATTTTTGTCAGCCAGATTCACAGATAAGGGCATAGCACTGATCAGTAATAGGGCAAACATTTACCTGCAAAGTAAAACTTCAAATGGCTACAACAAAATTTTCTACTTTCTTGTCCTGTTCAACACGACCGCCTGCTTTCATAGTTCCGGCACAATGTATTGCATCAGTAGGGTGCCGTCCCAAGTAAAAAAACCCAAACATTTTGGGAGCAGCAGTTTTATTTTTCTACAAAACAACAATAAAAGTTATACCGAGACCTTTTGACACTTCCAGTGCACATGTCTGTTTACAAGTGCAAAACAGATAAGAAATAAAACGTTTTGATTGTTGCTCTTCAAACATATTTAACATGCTTTTTTGCTATGAAATATTTACATTGTGCATATCTACATGAAAATACCTTTTCATCCATGTATGATTTATTAATATTGCTAAACGGTAAGATACTTAAAGGTGTACGACAAAAAAATGTGTGCCGAATTTATATACAAAATCAAATGGTGAACTACAACTATTTCTTTTATATTATGTCGATATTAACTAGTTTTATGCTGAAAATGAATTAAATCCTTAAATATTTTATTGGGAAAACATTCAAAATGTTTTCCTTAAAATATTCTTGAAAAAAACCTATGCTTTCTGAAATGTTGTCAACACTAAAACCATTAAACAATATCCACAAAACTATCTACGATTTGGCAACACTAATACCTTTCAACTACAACGAAAAAAAAGAGAATACGACTACAAACGATTGCATTGATCTGTATGTGGTGAATAAGGAAAAAACCTTTTTGATCGTACCATTTGTACCATTTTAACTGTGTTCCAAGACGCGCATAAGAACATTGCTTAGCAGTGATAAAAGGAAAAAAAAAATGAAAAACAAAAGGCTTATTGAGCTTAACTTGCCATAAGCCCATAAAATTGAGAAATGTACATAATTTTATTCAGATTTTTCCTTTTTGTTGGAAATTTTCTCTGCAAGATCAACCATACGATGACCCTCTGCTTTTATAATTTTTATGTTTCAAAAGCCAACAGTAGCTTTAAAATTGTCATTTAGGATTTTTGTATGCTTTTGCAAGGAAATTATGCAGCACATTTTTTATTCTTTTTGTTTAATAAAAAAAAGAAAATAAAAAAAGATCCCCCCTTCGGTAGCGAAAAAGTGTTTGCAGTTTTTTGTTATTTTCCTTGCACATAGTTAAGCAATTTATTACTAGGACTGAAGGAGTAGAGCCGTCATGCCGTAGGATTAAAGAATTCTGTAGGCGAATTGTATGACTTTTTAAACTGGTTTCTTTAAATTGATTGAGGTTCAAAAGATTTAGGGTGTTTGTTGAGTTATGATTGAACAGCTGGATCATTTATATACAGGAATTGCCGGCCGAATGCGTTATAAAACGAAATAATTTCAATATAAATTTTATTTAACATTTTATGGCGAAAAAAGGGGGAAAATGTTAATTACTTTTCGCATAAAATCTGTTTACATATTTCCTGAAATATGTAATATTTTCCATTAACCTCATGAGGTCGTTTTTTCTTCGTTATAATAAAGTTTTAAAAATACTCGTATATATAATAATACGGTTTTTTTGCTTTTGGTAGCCGATATTAATTTCTGTCCATTTATATTAAATTAGACTTATGTTAAGGTTTCATTAAACCAGTTAAAGATTAATTGTCGAACAGCGTTTCTCTCTTATTATATAAAAAGTCTGTTCACTATTGTAGAAAAAAAAACATCAATATACATATATGTACATATGTACATTTATCCATGTTCAATGCGTTATGGGCATCTTGTTTGCTTACAAAAAGTTGCGCGTTAAATTATGTTCCATCGTACGTTTTCACAATGGCTTAAAATTAAACTAGCACATTTATGTTCAATATTTGTAAATCTTATTTTGAGTTTTTAACCTCAGAAAAAGAAAATAAAGTGCACTTCACCGTATTACACTTTTAAGTGCGCTTCGTTCTCTCATTTATCATAATTAGGTCTGTTCCAAGTAATTTCGGGCAAGTTTGGGCTAATGAGAGCAAAAAGAAAATTACTCTCTCAAAGTGCAAATTTCTACCCAAATTTGCTGGAACGCAAAAAACCATAATTACATCTTTTGAAAAACTAGTGTTGCTTACTTTTTAAATTAATTTTTATTTTAGTGGTTTTATACACTGAATAAGGCTCAACATCATGAAATGAAAGATTAGCATCATTGTAAATGTAACATGTCGTCTTCATCAGACTCACTTGATGTGTCCATAAGTTGTGCACTAATTTGAAAAAACATTTTCGTATACTAAACAAAGGGGCAAATATGCGCAAATGTACTAACAACTTCAAGTTTTTCTTGAAAAATCTTCCATTTTACTTTTAACCAATTTTCAATTAACAATTTGTAAATTTACTTTTTACTTTTTTATTTTTAAATGTAAACAAAAAACAGCTGATAATATAATTCTTGCCCAAACTTACCCAAAAAAAAATAGTTCGGGCGACTTTGTACAGGAAATGAAAAAAATTACTCTCTCATTTTCTCTCAAAATTGCACAAAGATTGTTATCTGGAACGCATTTGGGTAACTTTGGGCGAGTTCGGGCTGCATCTGGAACACAGCTATTGTTGTGCCAGAGGGTTTGCACTTTTATACCCTCCAAAAGAGAATTGAAGGGTATATTCACTTTGTCCTACCCTGTGTAACGCAGCAAAATATCTCTCTAAGACTCCATAAAGTATATATGTACATATATTCTTGATCAGTGATGAAATCTAAGACGATTTAGTCATGTCCGTCCGTCCATCCGTCTGTGGAAATCACCACGATTCAGGCTAAAGGAAAAGAGCCACACCCTAGAAATTTGCTATGAATATATTTTGAAGGATAGCACAGGTCCAGTTCATAAATGGGCTGAATCGGGCCAGAGGAAAAAAAGTTCCCTTAAGAAGTACTAAATCAAGCTCTAAAAATAATATAATTTGTTTAGTTTTTTTTTTTGTAATTTTGTTAAGCAAATGATATAATTTTATGTCCAAGAATGTCCAAAGTATTGAACTTGCAGCCAAAAAATCGGAAAAATCCATTTTTTAGACCCCGCCCATTTTAGTGGGTGTTAAAGTAAACTATTACATGGAAAAATAGTGTAAATATTTAACAAATTGTATAATTTAAGCCTACATTCAAACAAAACTTTTATGATGAAGCTGAGATATTCTGTGATCTGCCCTACAACCACGTGCCCCTTCGCTAACTAAATGACCCTATCAAAAATAAAAAAAAATATATTTTTTTACACAAAAATTCACTTTTTAGTATTTTATAGCAAAGTTGAGATGTCTCTCCCACGGCCCCTCCTTTAGGGACCCCGAAAAAATTGAGTTTTCATTTAAAAAATATATGCAGCGTATTCGGTGCATGTTCACAATGTGGGTGCTGTTGGCTGAAGTAGTAGAACACGAGACTATGAAGCGGAGGGTCGTGAGTTCGAGCCCGCGCTGAGTCATGATATATTGTGTTGAATTCTTCTGAACAGCATTAGTGCGTGGTTGTGTTAGTTGTTGCCAGCCTGTTTCAATGATGAAGGCATAGTCACTGATCATTGAACATAATTGGCAGCGACTGACACTATCATGTACTAAAAGCAGAGTAACAGTACCCACCTTCGTCAAACCTGTAGCAAAAATTAGCCGGCGAAGTAAACGGTTGAAATAGCTACTAAAACAACTGTCTATCTTCTCATCTTTCCTAATCTGTCCCCTCAATACTATCCCCTCGTTTTCAGTTCCGGCGCAATGCATTGCATATATAGGGGTCATCCCCTGAGTGCTGGTCCAAGATAAAAAAAAGGGTGCGTAGAAAGGGTTTTTTGATATGAAATTCAGTTATTGTAAATTTGCTTTACGTATCGTTTACATATCGTGACATCAACTAAGACTTAGTTAAAGCTTTGAATGTCTATTTATTTCTTCAAAGAATTTCTGTCTGCTTTACGATATAGAAATAATGCTTTTTTTCACATTTAAAGCAAAATTTTATATTTTATTTTATTTATTTATTCAATTTTTTTTAATAGGCTTTCAGTCTCTGACATTAACCAGGAAAAAAACTTTCGATATTTGTTCTAAATACGCACTAATTGCAGCCGGAACATGATCTTTTTTCTATTGAATAGAAACAATTTTAGCACATACAATTTATTTTATATATAAATACGGCATATACATTTTTGTAGTACACTTTTAAGTATCTTATCATACATCAATAGAGATGAAAAATATGTGATTTAAAAGGTGCTCTGGCCTAGATGTGCACGATATAATTTTTCCTTGGCGTATTGGAAATGTCTGTTTGAATTTAATGTTACGAATATTAGTGAAATTTACAAAATAAGCTCTTTGTCTTAAAACTCTTTTCCATTACATTGCAAATCCTATAAAATCATATAAACTAAAAAGCAATATTAAAACATCTTTTTCAATAGGAAAAATATGTGTATCTTTTTTTTGTATCGTTAACCTATTCGACTTTTGGCCACCGTGCGATTGTTTCTATTAAAAATTATTAAATTCGTAGCATGTTTTTTTACATTTTAACATTTTTCAGAAATAAATAAATACAGTGTAAGCTCGATTTTCGCGACTAATTAAAAGCCAGACCTGTCGCAAAAACTGGATTTTCTCGTTAAGCGAACCAAAAATTTTATTGAAAAATTTTTTGTAATTTCCAAAATTTCTGTTCTACATGCGAACTTTTTTAAAAAAATTTCTGGCTTTATAATGCGGTAAACCAAAGACTTAAGGTACGTTCACACGTATCAAATATTTGCTCCGAAAAGCGTAACCACTAAATACTAATGCAACATATTTTTGTTCAGATACGTGTTTATTTAGTAAAACAATTTCATACAAAACTAATAGACAGTGTCATGAATCCAATTTTATTGGAGACTATTTAACTCAATAAATGCATTTTTGAATTAAGAAGTTTTTTATTAATGTTTAGTGGTTACGCTTTTTTTGGGCAAATATTTGATAAGTGTGAACGTACCTTTAGGCAACTTATAATTCACGCAAATGGAATTTAAATTTTTTGAAAATCCTTAATTTTTGAAAAGTCGTTGGCTTTAAAACATGTTGAACTTTTCCCCTTTCTTTTTAGAGATGTATTTACACAGGAAATGGCACGATTAAACTGACAAAATTGAAGATCAAAATCATAAAAAAGGTAAGTATACCAAATGACGGGAATACTCCTTTTTTGGTTATAGAGATTGTAATCTAATTTCAAAAAACACATAAAAGCCGTGAAAATAGAACCCATTCTTCGTAAACTGTCGCAATTATAGAATTTCTAAAATTCAGTCGTCGCGATAACTCGTCCTTTGGCGATAATGGGTAGTCGCGAATGGCGAGCTAGCACTGTAATAATAATAATAATAATTTTTGTGTTAAAATTTTAAAACAAATATTATTAGATTAATTTTAATTATAATTATTGCTGTAAAGAAGATATCCGAAGGATATCGAAACATCGGTAAGAACAAATTAAAATTTCTTTTATTAAAAAGTGACCTAAAGCTTGATAAAAAAAAAACAGATAATTAAAAATCCAGAGATAGAAGAATCAGGAATCAAATAGTTATTTTTGTGTATCTTAAGCGCAACATTTCACGAATAACGAAACCTAAGCGAGCAGAACGTTTTGTGGAGCCTCGCTACCAGGATTAAAAGTTTGTTTGGTACTCGTATCTAAAAATGTAAAATTCACTGCATTTTGCTTTCCAGCAATATTTGATTTTTACAAAAACAAAAAAAAGCGATGATCGTACACAAGTTGAGTTTATTGTTTAAGATTATATATACACCCTCTGGTTATCACGTTCACTTGAGTTTGAAACAAAAATGTTATTTTATTCCTTATATTTTTTTCTCGTGGGTCAATAAAATGAACATTTAGGCCTAATAAACAATAACTCACGATTTCATAGCAAACAATGACCAGCCAGCCAGTCAGCCAACTACACAGCGAAATTCCTTGCGAAAAAGGGTGTTGCTCGAGGCAACAATACAGCAACAACCACAACAACAACTGCAACAGCAACAGCAATGCGAAAAAAAGTCATGGAGAGATAAACATGGATAACATTAGGAAACCATTAACATTGCAACAATCATATTTCATATTATTTGTGTGAGAAAATAAAATTATAAGAAAAGTGAATGAAAATAAGTCAGAGAAATTCCATTAAAGCTAAATTAACCATGATTATCCGTCCCGCGCAGTTGGTGGAAAGGAAAAAGAGCAAAACTAACATTTGACTTCGTCAGCCAGGCATTAAGAACTTTTTGTCTAGCAAACTTAACTTTAAGGCAAGATAATCACAAAACAAAAAGAAATAGAAATAGATTTTAACATTTTCAAATCCAGGAGCCAAAAGAAAACCAGCAACATCAGCAATGCAACATTTTATAACCATATTTTTAATGGTTAACGTGGCCGATTTTGTGTTGCCAAATTTTTTCTCCTGCATTTATATATTTGGTATGTGGTTCGAAGCAAACTGTTTGTCAGGCCTGGGAAATGGCCACAAAACATCATCCAAAATTTTTTTTTGCTCTCAACAATTGCATATTTTAAAAAAATCCCTTGGGCTTTTACTTTACCAGCCACATATTAACTGCAAGCAGGCAAAGAGAATGAAAAAAAAAGACTGGTGAAAAAAATTTATTGGGTATAGCGGTAGCAAACAAGTCAACAAAAATTGCAAATAAATCACATGGTCGATCAGTCATCTTTAATGCTCAGCAAAACCAAAATAGCAGCATCATGATCTCAACCAAAAATTTATCTCAATGTTGTTGCATCAGTTGCCCGGCTGCCTGCCTTGCCTTGCCTGTTGCTGCTGCTGCTGCCGTTGTTGCTCTACCAACCACAGTTACACCTTCAGGAGGTCATACACCAAATTGGTATCGTTTTGAATTCTGTTTTGTGCCATCCTCATTACGACTAACTTTCCTCGTTTATTTATCTTTTTCTTTCTTTTTTTTTCAATATCATCACAGTCGCTCCGTCCGCTCTTGTTTATTTAGATTTGCCAATAATGCGATTTTTAGTCAAGTAGGGCATTAATCTGCAATTTGTATATGAATATGGATTTGTGCAACACACTTTGGTTCTACACTGAACCCTATTTATTGACAAAAAGTAAAATAAAATTAAAAAAAAAAATCCAACTGAACTTGAATACAACAAATTGTTTAACAAACAATAGTAAAGTTAGAGATAAAGTACAAATTTTATTGCTAGAGATGAAAAAAAAACTGCAGAAAATCATTTCGAAAAAAAAAACAACCAGAAATAATTTCGAAGTTGGCGTCAGCGCCTTAAAAAAACTCAGCCGGTTTTTTTTCCCTGCCAATAATAAGGTGAAGCAATTTTGAACTGGTTTTAAAGGAGAAGGTCTCCACTGAAAACGGAAAAACGATGAGAGTCCAGCTGAGAAATGCTTTTGGTTTTGAGTTCGAAATTGGAATATTTGCAATTTTATTTGTGGTTAGGAAAGGGAAATTTTAATTCTAAATACATGATTTATGTTCCACGCACAAGTGCTGCACGGTGGGATATAAATGAAGTCAAGCGAATAAATCGGTAGCCTCGAAATGGGATTGTTGAACGAATTTCGAACGACGACTAATTCCAATGTTGGCATCGTGGTTGACAGACAGTCGCGATTATGTTCCAATATATTCTAATGCAAAATTAATATCGTTGTTTGCTTTTATTGACCTTTTCTTATATATTTATATTTTAGAATGATTGAGCTCGAGGTCGTTTTTGTAAAAATCGTTATAATTTTTCTATTTTATTCGATATTTCGTCAACAATTTGTTGACATCATCAGGAATAACAATCGAAAATTAAAATTTTCTGTATAAATTGGTTTTGAAATATGAGATTCGAAAAAAAAATTTTTTTTTGTCATATTTCAAAACCAATTAATACAGAAAATTTTAATTTTCGATTGTTATTCCTGATGATGTCAACAAATTTTTGACGAAATATCGAATAAAATAGAAAAATTATAACGATTTTTACAAAAACGACCTCGAGCTCAATCATTCTAAAATGCAAAATTAATATCGCTATTTTCGTTTAAAAAAATCTAATTTTCTAACCCTAAAGCTATAGAAAATTTGTACAGGGTGGCACAAAATTAATTACCCTATCGCATGGTATTACCATTTTTACAGCCGTCATATTTGGCATCTGCGAACTATTATTCAAGCAATAGAGCGCTATACTCCGGAAGAGAGTGGAAATATTGAGTTGAATTTTATTTTATTTTTTGGTCGGTATTATTAGAGTAGAATAAATTTCAACTTCGTTATTGTAACCGTGGAACTAAAAACACAAAAGACCTTGCAGGCTATGACGACAGTGTCGCGTCTGTAAGCGCCGATAACGCTGAGAACGAAGCAGAGTCATCTAGACATCGTGTAACGTCATTAAGCATTACCAGACGTACCCTGTAGTGGATTTTAGTAAAAGAGTTACGCATATTCCCGTCCAAATTTCAAACACTGCGTCATTTAATGC
The DNA here is from genome assembly GCA_951800035.1 of Linnaemya tessellans. NCBI lineage: Eukaryota > Metazoa > Arthropoda > Insecta > Diptera > Tachinidae > Linnaemya > Linnaemya tessellans. The sequence goes on from OX637536.1 coordinate 42,877,158, forward strand.
CGGTTGCACGTAAATCGAGTGTGAATTATTGTAGAGCCATGGCCAATTTCAACAGCGAAGAGAGTGCTTTTGGGTCGAAAACTGTCATGAGCGACAAGGCGTATATCCATTTAAGTCATTTCATCAATAAAAAAAAATTCGTCTTTGCGGGCATTGAAAAGCCTTATGTGCTGCACGAAGAGCTGTTGCAACCACTCAAAGCTAATATTTACTGCGGCGTAATTTTTTAAGGACGTCATCTGTAATACGGTTACTGTTACCGGGGAATACAGAGCCATGATAAGTAATTTCTTACTACCGAAGTTGAATGAAAATGGGAATTTGGGGAACTTGTGCTTTAATAAGACGGTAAAACCACACACGCAGCAGGATCCATAATGGACATTGCGAAAGAAGTGGTTCGTGGTCACACAATCTCCTGTTTAAGCGATACGGCATAATCAGCAAGATCGCTCGATTTAATCATACTATACTATTTATTTTAAAACTACCCCGATACCTCGCTTTGCGTCGATTCGTTTTGCATTTTGTTGAAGTTGCGTCGCTGCTGGCTTTTTTTCTTGTGCTAGTCTCTACTTTGCATCGTTAGATTTTCGAAGTTGCGTTGTTTTGAGTTCGAGTCTTTATTTTTTTTTTCTTTTTATACCCTCCAAAAAAGAATTTGGAGGGTATATTCACTTTGTCATTCCGTTTGTAACGCATCGAAATATCCATCTCAGACCCCATAAAGTATATATATTCTTGATCAGTGATGAAATCTAAGACGAACTGAGCATGTCCGTCCGTCCGTCCGTCTGTGGAAATCACGATTCAGTCCAAACGAAAAGAGCTAGACTCTTGAAATTTGGCATTAATATATTTTGAAGCTTAGAGCAGGTTAAGTTCGAAGATGGGCTAAATCGGGCAAGAGGGAAAAAAGTTCCCCTAAGAAGAACTAAACCAACCCAGAAAAAACAAGATAATTTTTAAAGTTTTTGGTTATTTTGTTAAGCAAATGATATATTTTTATGTCAAATACGGTCCAACGGTAAACTTGGAGCCATAAAATAACACAAAAATATTTTTTGACCCCGCCCACTTTAGTGGGCGTTATTATAGGCAAAAATGGAATAAACATTTAACAAATTGTTTTACTTAAGCCTACATTCCTTAAAAATAACATTTTTAAGCTTTAATGACGAAGCTGAGACGAAACCTGGTACAACTGTGCCCTACCCCCTCCTTCCCCTTCGCCCCGTAAATGACCCTACCAAAAAAAAAAATTTTATTAAAATTATGAATATAATTTTCCCAAGCATTTATCTTTAGAGTTTTATGACTGCCTGTTGCTGCCCTACCCCCTCCTCCCCCTTTGCCCGCTAAATGACCCTATTAAAAATAAATAAAAATTTTTTTTAATTTTGTGTATTATCATCCCAAGCATTAATTTTTAGAGTTTTATGTCTACCTGTTTCTGCCCTACCCCCTCCCCCCTTTGCCCTCTAAATGACCCTATCAAAAAAAAGAAATTTTAATTTTGTATATAATTATCTCAAGCATTTATTTTTAGAGTTTTATGACAAAGGTGAAATATTTCCCCCACAGCCCTTGCCAGAGCGACCCCGCCAAAATACAGTTTTTATACCCTCCAAAGAGAATTGGACCCTATAAAGTAAATATATATATTGTTGATTAGTGATGAAGTTAAAGACGGTCTAGCAATGCCCATACGTTCATCTGTGGAAAACATGATATTGTCTATTTTTAAAAACCCCTTCAGTAGGCGTTGACATACGATATTATATAAAGGAACTCTGTGCCACCAAGTTAAACATTTTAAATTCACTTACTAAATATTTGGAGGGTATTTAAGATTCGACCCGGTCGAATATAACGTTTTTACTTGTTTTTTTTTTTTTTTTGCTTTGTTAAAAAAAATGATACCAACAGCGGAAGGAGTTTTAAAGTGTCCCAGGCGGTAGCTACGAATACCAATTTGTAGGAAGTTTATTTTACATTGAGAAAAAAAGTGTTCAGCAAACATTGGACCAATTTTTTGTGAAAGAAAGCCAACTTACGACAGTGATTAATTTTTATATAAAATTTTATGTTGTTTTTGTTTTTTTAAATGTTTATTTTGTGCAATTTTCTTTCTGAAAAGTATTATTTTCGTAACCCTGGAAACTATTTTCGATCTGTATATAGGTTGTTATAGAAAATCATAATTCACTTGTTGTTTCAATTTGAGTCGCGTTTTTTGGAATGTATTCACGACGCAAAATGAGGTATTGGTGTACTGGAAGTCGGTCAGAAATATATATAAATATTGCCACCAACCGCTTGATGGATATCTTCATATACTCTTAACAGGAAAAACTGTAAAGATGCAAATAAAAATTTCCATCAGCCAAAATCATTTTTTTTTTATTAATTACAAAAGCTATTGAACAATGCAATAGGATGATTGATTTGGCGCCACCCTGTATATTGCTGTAATTTATAAAAAGGTGGTTTTCGAAAATTATTTGTGCAACAATTTTTCATTTATATATTTATTTAAATAAAGCTACGTTCACATCTTTCAAACATTTGATGAAATAAGGATAACCAATAATTTCTGGCTTAATTTTTTATAATTTTACGAAAATATGTATTTTAAAAATGAGAATATGTCTATTTGGTAAAAGATATTCAATACACAATCGGTATTGTCTTTTATCGTTTTATTTTTTTGGGTCATACCCACGAAATATTAAAGAAACATTTGTTAAAAAATAGTGGTTACGCTCATTTCATAAAATATTTGTTAGATGTTAACGTAGTTTAACTTTAATTTTTATAATTTTTCCTATTTACAGCGTAACACGATTGTATGTGGTTTTTTTTTTAATATTTACTAATAATTCTAGGGAAAAACAATCTTCCCCGCCAACCTTAAAAATACACGAGTATATGAATAAACAAATTGATGAACTCCTACTTTTTTTTGGCAGTTGCTTGCTTTAGAGCTAAAAGTTTGTCACTTTAGAAGTCCAAAAGCAATATCTACGGGTTTTTGCATTAAATTTTCAGCTAAAAAATTAAGCGCATGGGCAACCTTCCCCCGAAGAAATAACAGTAGTAAAAGCAAGAAAAAAGCAAACTGTAAGCAATCTGCTCGTATAACTCTGTACACATGTATTCAACTATAAAGATTGACTCTAGAGATCATTTAGGTAGTCCCAGTTGCAACTTAAATGGAAAAAAAATCTCTTTTACTTTAACAATATCACTGATAAATTGCCACAAAAAAATAATAACACATTAAAGAAAAAAAGACAAACTTTTGAAAGTATGTGGCTGCAATTTAAAATTATTACAATAATGTATTAAATAACACTAACAACAACGGCAACAACAAGAGCAACAAAAATATCGCCCTCTTTTCTTGAATAGTATATTTATTTAAACAGCACATACTTTTCGCTGAAATAAGCCAATTTTCCAGCTTTTTTCTTTTTTTTCTGTTGGTTTTCTTTTATTTTAATTCGCTGCAACATAAAAAAGCAATTTCCCACAGTTTGAGTTTTTGTTGCTCATTTTTTTTTTTGTTTTTTTTTTTTGTAGTAGAGTAAATCTCTTTTTTTAGCATCTTGCTCCTTTCAATAAATAAACAAATAGACGTGTTTAACATCGCGCCACTTACCTTCTGGACACTTGCACTCATATGTTAAACCAGTTGATCGACATGTGCCACCATTTTGACATGGTGACGGTGAACATGGTACATATTTTGATTCGCAATTTTTACCAGTATAACCAGCAGGACACATGCATCTAAAAATAAAATAAAAAAAAAATATGTATTAAAAAAAATTTTTATATAAAACTTTCATTAAATAATCATAAAACTGATGGAAATTACGAAAAGAAAAAAAATTATAATAATACACGCAGTACAATAAATAATTGATTCCAATTAAATTCCACGTTATTAATTTGTCAATAAAATGCAATTAAGAGATACGAGTACTTTGAGGATTTATGTTTTTTTTCACAAATAATAAGGAATTTAGTTACATAGAGGGAAATTGCATAAAGGTACGGTCACACTTGCCAAATATTTACTCAAAAGAACGTAAAAAAAGTATTTTGATTCAGAAAAGTGTGTATTGAGTTAAACAGTTATACTATGATACTGTCACTTAGTTCTTCTCAAGGCGAATTCAATCAGGTGACCTTATTTCAGAAAATGTTGATCAGGTGATTTTACTCCGGTCTGTCAAAATCTTCTTCTGCTCACTTTGTTTTTTTATCAATTAAAACCAAAATTTCTTGTGCGCCAAAAACAGTTTTTCTGAAATTTCACTAATTTTTATATATAAATGAACATAACAGTTTCACTAATTTTATTAAATAAAGTGAACAGAAAGCAATATGTGGATGTGCTTTGTGTGCAAGAAGAAGTTCAGCAAGGGAGAGGGAACTTTATTCCATGTTCCAAAAGATGTTGGAAGCATGAGGCAAACATCTGTATCACAATTTTTTTCTTTTTTCTGCTCAACTAAACTTGACTGTACACTAACAAAATACATGTTCTTTATACAGAGTGTTTAGAGTGTTAAACACTACATTCTGCACTCCAGAGTCAATTTATCGCATTGGATAACAATCAAAATTTCAATAAAATTTAAATAAAAATTTCCATCAACAGCGGATGACATCCAGTATTCCCTCCCACTCATAGAAGAGACAATTGAATTTTCCTATGAGAAAACAATTTTTGTTCTGTAGTTGCCGTATTACATTTCTAGTATCGGCTGTTTTTTTTTAGCTGCAGGGACACTATCGATATCGATAACTATGATTTGACAGTTGAGAATGTCAAACTGTGTTGAAATTTTTATTCGTCTTCAAGAATCGTTTAAAGTCAGAACAATACTTCCAATTTATGGAAATTTACTTTGAACAAATAAGAACGCTATATTCCACCGGGTCGAATTTTAAGTTTACCACCAAATATTTAGTATTTTATTGGAGCCACTCCGCGAGGGGCCAATTGGGGGACACATCTCACATTTGCCATAAAACACTAAAAAGGAAATTTTGGGGTTATTGAGTGTAAAAAAAATATTTGCTTGGGTCATTTAGGGGAAAAAGAGGGAGGGTAGGGCAGAGGAAGATTAGAGAACATCTCAGCTTCGTCATAAAATCTTTAAAATTTAATTTTTTTTCAAAATTTAGGGTTAAGTAATACAATTTGTTAAATATTTACACTATTTTTCCGTGTAATATGTTACTGCAACGCCCACTAAAGAGGGCGGGGTCTAAAAATTGACTTTATGATTTTGTGGCTGCAAGTCGAATGCTTTGAATCTTTTTTTGACATAAAGATATCTGATTTGCTTAACAAAATAAAAAAAGAACTTTAAAAATTATGTTGTTTTTTTAGAGATTGTTTTAGTACTTTTCGGGGAACTTTTTCCGCTCTAGCCCGATTCAGCCCATTTACGAACTTGACCTGTGCTATCCTTGAAAATATAGTTATACCAAATTTCAAGTGTCGGGCTCTTTTTGTTCGGGGAGTATAGTGTTTCCCAAAGACGGACGGACGGACATGGTGAGATCGTCTTAGATTTCATCACTGATCAAGAATATACTATATATACTTTATGGGGTCTTAGAGGGATTTTTGGCTATGTTAAACGCGGAATGACAATTCTTTTTTGGAGGGTACAAAAATATAAATCCGTTAGCGAAGTTCATAGCACACCTCGTCCAATTAGTGCAGTTATTGATCGTTTTCGCAATCGTTTTACTCTTCTGAAAACCATCAGCAACACAAAGAAATGTGCGATTCACACGCTGGCGTTATCTTCGGTTCTTATTTCTTTCGAACTAAGCAAAAAAGCTGGCGTTACGGTGAATGTCGAGCGTGATCGAGCAATGCTTACTGAGTTTTTGTTTTTAAAAATTAATTAGCTAAGCGTCAACGACATTTGGATCACACTATGTGATTTTGTGTCATCGCAAATGTGCTGTCATTTAGAAATTTTACGAAAATAACAAAATATACGAAAATAATAATCGTTGCACACTATTGTGTTTGCTTGAAATGCAACAAAATTTCCATACTGTGTCCTCGGCTTAAATCACAAACAGCGTTATATTGACGACCACTATGCAATATATGCTACCATGTTAATGCTATTGCTTTACTTGTAAAATTTGTTGGCTGCAACTTCTTTATTGACAACACATTTTCTCTAAAACTAAAATTCAATAAACACCGATCATCATATACTAAATTATCATGAACAGCATTTTTAGTATAAATGTTTGTCTATAAAATTTCTAATAGGTTAAACGAAAAAAACACTTAAATAAATAAATAATAAAAAAAATTAAGAAAAATCTATAATAAAATCTACTTTTGAGCAATTTAATTTATTACATAAAATTTATTATTCCGATGCTAAAGCTAATGTACCCATGAGCTAATAACTTTTTAATTCCATGCGAGTATCAATTAATAATAACAACTTCATTATAAAAGAAACCAACAACACCAACAACTTCATAAACTTAAAAACAACAGAACCTGTTCGAGCCGACAATTTCCGTCAGATGATGGTGAAGGGAAATGTTTTATGTGATTGCTGGGGATTATTGTAAATGTTATCAACGAATGAAAGCAAAGAAACAAAAAAAAAACAAACGAAGTAATAAATATCGACAGTTATTAACACAAATTAGAAACAGCACTTTGATGTGATATCTTGAGGCGAAAGAAAAATAGATTTTGCAGAGTCGTCTACGTCTACTTTTCTTTCGCCTCAAGACATCAAGTCAAAATGCTGTTTTTTACATTAAAGAAAATCAATTTCTATAGCAACTTCGTGCTAACTATTTATATGATTTGGAGCTGGAACAACTTCTAACTTGGATTACACCAATACCTCACTTTGCGTCGTGGTTACATTCCAAAAAAACGCGATCCAAAGTGAATTATGATTTTCTATAGCAAACTATGTAAAGATTAACAAGTAAAAACGTTATATTCGACCGGGTCGAATCTTAAATACCCTCCAAATATTTAGTAAGTGAATTTGAAATGTTTAACTTGGTGGGACAGAGTTCCTTTATATAATATCGTACGTCAACGCCCACTAAAAGGGGGCGGGGTTCAAAAATATACAATATCATGTTTTCCACAGACGAACGTATGGGCATTGCTAGACCGTCTTAGACTTCATCACAATTCTCTTTGGAGGCTATAAAAACTGTATTTTGGCGGGGTCGCTCTGGCAAGGGCTGTGGGGGAAACATTTCACCTTTGTCATAAAACTCTAAAAATAAATGCTTGGGATAATTATATACAAAATTAAAAAAAAAAATTTTTTTTGGTAGGGTCATTTAGGGGGCGAAGGGGAAGGAGGGGGTAGGGCAGAGTAGTACCAGGTTTCGTCTCAGCTTCGTCATTAAAGCTTAAAAGTGTTATTTTTAAGGAATGTAGGCTTAAGTAAAACAATTTGTTAAATTTTTATGCTATTTTTGCCTATAATAACGCCCACTGAAGTGGGCGGGGTCAAACAATATTTTTATTTTATTTAATGGCTCCAAGTTTAAGGCGTTGGACCATATTTGACATAAAAATATATAATTTGCTTAACAAAATAACCAAAAAACTATAAAAATTATGTTGTTTTTTCTGGGTTGGTTTAGTTCTTCTTAGGGGAACTTTTTTCCCTCTTGCCCGGTTTAGCCCATCTTCGAACTTAACCTGCTCTAAGTTTTAAAATATATTTATGCCAAATTTCAAGAGTCTAGCTCTTTTCGTTTGGACTGAATCGTGATTTCCACAGACGGACGGACGGACGGACATGCTCAGTTCGTCTTCGATTTCATCACTGATCAAGAATATATATACTTTATGGGGTCTGAGATGGATATTTCGATGCGTTACAAACGGAATGACAAAGTGAATATACCCTCCAAATTCTTTTTTGGAGGGTATAAAAATAGATTTCAGGCTTACGAAAATACTATTTTTTGAAAAGAAAATTGAACAAAGTAAATATTTAAGTAAACATTTAAAAAACAAAAATAACATCCCTGCAGGAGGACAAGCGTTAATTGTCTTTAAGCTACTGGTACGATTACTAGTATAGCAAGCGCTAGTTCAAAAGGTGATTCAACATATACAGAAAAGTACTTCAAGTAGTTCATTTGTAGATTGATTTGACTTGTAGAATTTTATATTACTTTTTGATCATGTTTTAAAGCGAATTGCTAATTCGCATTTTCATTTATTATTTTTTTAATTGTTACAATTTTTAAACAAATTCAAATTTGAAACAAAGAATAGTATTAGAAGACTTTGCCACCTGCATATCAGTTTATTTATTCGATAATTTATGAAAGCCAGCCGCAGTTTTCTTGTGTGTTAAAAAAGTGACATTTTAAAAAATAAATAAAATTAAAAGCTAATTTAAAAATTTTTTAAGCCTTTTTTTTTGTTAATATTTATGTTCATATGTAGAATCAGCGATCTTTTTTAAAATAACAAAAACTGATATATCTATTGAATGTTCATTGGTGCTTGGTATATTATGCTGGAGTACCAAACGTAACTCAAGTTGTACAAGGTGCTAGTGGATTGAGTGTGCCCTGAAGGAACTTTCCATTTGCTCTTATAAACTAAAAACTGATGTACCAAAAATTGCTTGTGAAGACAAAGACTTAACAAATTTCATTGGGTTTAAAAAACCAATAATTTGTAAATGGAAAAAACCTCCGATATTAGCCTGTCCATGAGTTGGACCATAATTGATTGTCAGTACCATGGAGACCATTTGCTTTATGTTTTATTCCATAAATAAAAACCTATTGTTTAAAAAATGTGTTCTTTTCTAATCTTGCATTAATTTTGCAAAACCCTTTAATATGATTTCCTACTGAAAACTGTTAGCCTACGGACGATTACATTAAATGACGTGCATTGTAAAATCCTTATGATAATCGTGGGGTGCTACTGTTTTGAAATAGAGAAAAATTAAATAAAATAAACACCCCAAATACAGAAGTTGGTGGTGACACAAATGTCCCATAGACAGACGGCAATGACAATGGCACAGTGATATAAAATAGAATTAGTAAAGACAACAAACAAATTTGTTTGTATTGACGTTTTAATGTTTCTCTTAAGAAAACTAAATAAATAAATAAATAAAGATAAGATAAGATTTGAAAATAAAATTTATGTGAATTTTATACATTTGGAAAAAATTAAATATGCTAATTATTTTGATATTTGTTTTTGTTGTTCTTACTATTTTCATAGCAAGATAACGCGACGATACATTTGCTTTATTGTTTTTTTTTTTTTGTATATTTCTAACATGTGTATTTTAACACCCAAGTACGAGTCATGGGGAGAAACGTTACAAATTTATATATATATATTTGTAGTATGAAGTGTAGCGAACAACGAAATCCAAAAGCCACCGGAAACGGTTGGTTGGCTTTTGAACAGAAATCAAAAAAATGTGTTGATGTGTTATTTATGTAAACATAAGTTAGAGCTGCATGTTTGATCATGTCTAAGTAATCAGGAATTTATTCAAAGTTTCAAAAATGATTTTGCCATTGTACTATTTTTGTTGTTGCTTTTTTTTTTGTTATTTATTTCATGTGGTTTTGGCGGATGAATCAATATGTTTTTGTGATATTTTTAATTTATATTAAGCCATTTTTTGGCAATTTATTTGAATTTTTTGATTTATTTTAAATGTTTAAATTATTTTAATTAGTTGTTCACCATAAAATTAGAATATAATACAAATAAACTTTTATTGTTGATTTTTTTATTTCATAACAAAAAGCTTTACGTGTGTGGATCATAAATTAGTTGAACGTTTTATTTTTTTTTAATATGTATCGTTGTGTTGTCAATTTGTTGGACATTCATGAATTTTAGAATGAAAATATTATACAAACATACATGCATAAACACTATGTATGAATATATATGTAAGCATATGCATGTAGAGTATTTAACCAATTTGGCCATTTGGTTAATATATGTAAACTTAGTTATTTTTTATTCATATGCAAATATTATTAACAAAAGATGAACAAATAAAATATGTCAATAGCAAAAAAGTCAAGATAAATGGTTTTTAAATAGCCATTAATTACCAGAAATTCTTTGATCTTTTTTTTTTTGAAGAATATTATTGGCATTTAGATAAAACAAATTGATTTAATAATACTGAGGTGTTTCTAATGGTTAACACAGAGCGGTTTATTTTTTGAACGATGGAAAGAATAATATTTGATTTAATACTTACTGATAAGAGCCGTGTGTATTAAGACAAGTGCCGCCATGTTTACATGGATTATTGTTGCATTCCTCAACATCGTCGACACAAGTGATGCCTTTAAATCCGGTTGGGCATATACATTTATAGCTGGTGCCACCTGACACTGAGGTACAGGTGCCGCCATTTCGACAGGGTGATGTGGCACATATATTTTTGGTTTCACAATGTTTTCCTAAAAATGAAAATTAAAGATTTCAGTTCTTATTCATAAAAAAACACTTTTGCTTTATAAAAGACTTATTAAAGAAATTTCCTTACGAAATTTGTTTTATAAACCCTTTATAAACTAGAAATATTTTTTATGAATAAAGTAGTTAAAATGTACACATTTTTAATTTAAATAGTAAAATCTTTTTTTACACGATTTTGAAATAACACGGTTCGCCAAGATGAAATTTAAAATTTTTTTACACTTTTTTTTATGTAACACGAATTCAAAGAAAAAATTATTTTTTACATAATTTTCTGCTATCTTCTCATCTTTCCTAATCTGTCCCTTCAATCCCCTCGTTTTCAGTTCCTGCGCAATGCATATGTAGGTGTCATGCCCTGAGTGCTGGTCCTATTCTTAAAAAAAAAATATATGGCAACTCTACTTAACGGCGAATTGTTTGAATAGCTGAAGCAAATCTCCTTTTTTTTTCTTTCCATTACAATAATTCATCATTAAATCACTTTTCAACTATATGAGAATTTTCAGCGGAAAATATTGAGAAATTAAAAGAAATACAGCAAACATTATTTTTCATATATTAAAGTCATTGCAAAAACTTAAAAATAAACAATTAATTAAAACTAGAGATATGCGAATGTCGTGATTTTTTTCTTGTCACGCGCGATTCATGCGTAAATCACGTGAATTGTGATTATAAATTATTAAAACCGTGCGTGATAGAGTGTGATTTTTAATACGTATAATATTCACGCACAGAAGATAATTTTTTTCTAATTTTTAATACTAGGGAAAATATGTATGTACATACACACATACTACATGTCTAAGTGTTATAGAGATACATACTTTCACACACGAGAGCAATTTTACATCGTGAGTGAAAGTACGTGATTAAAAATAGTGCTTTTGTGAGCGTGCGTGATCGTGCGTGATAGTGAGCATACGTGATCGTGAGCGTGCATGATCGTGAGCGTTCGTGATAGTGAGCGTGCGTGATCGTGAGCGCCTTGAATATTGCCGTGCGTGAAAAAAATTTTAGTTTCGTGATCGTGCGTGATCGTGAGCTAAATTGTACTCACGCGCGCATCTCTAATTAAAATCGTGGACCGAAAATAATAATGATTTTTGAATTTTCAAGGAATAACAGAAATCACAAGGACATATCAGAGATGAAAGATTTCTATATCCATATTTATATTCATGTCATATTTTTATGGCAGGATAATTGTTATTTTTTTATTTTTTTATACCTACGAATTACTGTTTTATTCTTTCTTTAAGTTATAAAAGGTTTATTGTGCAGAAAAATATATACCAAAAACATTTTAATTTAATCCAAAGCAAATAAAAAGCAATGCACGCCCAATCACGAATAATAATTCCTTGGGAGTGTTTTTCCCCAGTCACCATTCCTGTTATGGTGAATAAATATTCCTCATAATATATCCCACTTCTCCTGTGAAGTCACCATTCCTGTTATTGTGAATAAATATTACTCACAATATATCCCACTTCTCCTGTAAAGGGGAAAAAGTGGGTACATATTTGTAATGCATTGCTCTAAGAATATTTTACTTTCAAATTAAATGAAATGAAATGCCAGTAAACTTTTTATAAAACTAAATTTAATTGTAGAAGAGAAAGAAAAATGTTCTACTGCTAATTGTTGTGGCTTAAAAAGGAGGAGACGGTGTACAGAGCACGGATTATTTTACTTTGGCGCGAGGATTTTGAACGCTTTTTTAAAATGTATATGATTGTGTCAATTGCTGACAGTGCTATCCCTTGGATTTCTGTTTCTTTTACTTTGCAATCAATAATATTTAACTGAACAAGATATTTTTATATGTATTTACCTGTATAACCATTAACACAAGCGCAAGTGTAATCTTCCAAAGTTTTAAGATTACAAGTTCCGCCATGAAGACAAGGAGACGAATCACAAGCATTGGGCACTTTTATTTCACACAATGACTCCGTAAAGCCAAGAGGACAAATACAAGAAATGCCCAGGCGATTGTTTTTATAGGAGACCTGACAGGTGCCACCATTCTGGCAGCGGCCGGGGCCAGTGAGGCAGGGATTCGGATATTCACAATAGTCACCAACAAATTTTGAATTGCAGCTGAAAATTGTAAAACAAGAAAAATTAATAATCAATTAATTAATAAGAAGAGAAGAAAAATATATCATTAATCGTATTAATTGTGCAATAAAATGTTAATAAACTTTCTACAATTGATCCCCACGCATGACTTTTTTTTTCTTCTTTTTTTTGCTTTCGCAATTTTCAATGGAGTTTTTCTCATAAATACAATAATAATACTCTTAATTTAATAATTGGAATTCTGTACAACACGTTACAAAACCGTATTTAAGCCACATGGAGAAATATAAGGTAATGAAAAAATAAATTAAATTAATAAAATAACAACAAATAAAATGATAAAAGAAAAAATGAAACGAAATAACAGAGGAAACATGTCGGTATGCTGAACAACGTTGGTCCAGTCCAGTCCAGTCCATTACAGAGATCATATACAGGTGGCACTAATTTAACGCGTTTTCTCAGTAATCGTAAAAGTAATTTTAAATACCTGCTACAATTGAAACGTGGTTTTCAAATAATCTAAAACTTGAAAATCAAATGATGCAAAATAGCAACATCCAGATCCTGTCGTTAAATCGCTGGACTTATTAATTTAAATCCAAAATATAGTAAATGACCATTCAGTCTGTACTGAGCCAAAAATATTACATTGCAAATGAAACAAGAAAATGGAAACAATTTTTATAAAAGTGTATGTATGTATGTGTGCTTGCTTATATCTCTCCTGAGAAAACATCATCAACGCCAATTATAAAACGTTTTGGTATGATTTCTTCGGAATAAGCAACAACAGGCAACATTAAGCCAAGTCAGCAACTACTGCTGACTGACTGCAGACTACGCACTTTCTGTGCCACAAATATCGCATGCGTTGAACATATACGGACAAAAAATCATTTTAAAAGTTGCTTCAACATTTCAGGTCTCAAGCCGCCGCAACAGCTACGACACAAAAATAAATACTTTAATTCCTTTTAGAAATGAGTTGCAGTAGCAAATCATCATGATCATCATCATCATCATCCTCATCATCGAGGTATGTTTAGTGCATCGCTGGAATAGCATCATGCATCAATATACTGCATGGATGCTAATATGACGTGGGTTTATAGACAAGTTTAAAAGAAAAAAATATAAAAAAATAAATATATAAGCGTATATGTTTGTATTTGTTAATATGTTGCATGCCATTCCTTCTTGAGTTATAGAGTTAAGTGAAAAGAAGACATGAATCTTAAAAAGATCCGCTCACAGAGTTAGTACTGAAAGATATTTTATATACTGTGTGAGCAAATAAATATCGTACATGTAAGTATATTCATGGTTAAACGCTCGTGGAAAAATATTAGTTAAATTCAAAATAATAAATTCATTTAAAATTATAGTTAATTTGTATTGTTGCGTGAAAAAATGTATTATTTTAAAAGTGTAACGTGTTCTTTTCTCGTAAACATCCCCTTGAAAAGAAACAACTAAAAGTGCTACATTCCGGTACGCCGATCTTAAATACCCCGCACCGACATGCATATGTATGTCGAGAGTACATACACATATACACACATTCATTCCAACTCTGTAACCACCTTTCTGATCTTGCTGATCTTCAATAATAATTTCTGTGGCTATAACGAAAAAGTGCTTAGGTTAGGTTAGGTTGAAGAGAGGGGCGTAAGCAGGGGCTATCCCAATCCGTTCAGGATTACACTTAAGGCTTCATTAGTTGTGCTGATGACTGAGAAATATTCTTAATATTCCACTCTTAAGAAATAAATAGAATTTGAACAAATTCGTTTATTAAATAAAAATAAAAAATAATTTGCATTTTCGCAGATTTGAACTTGAGCCCGTTGAGAAAAAATTAACATCCTGTAATAATTTCCAAAGATTTTTTGTAATTTTGTTAAGTAAATGATATACATATTTTGATGTCAAAGAAGGTTTAAAGCGTTGAACTTGCAGGCGGAAAATCAGAAAAATTAAGTTTTGGACCCTGCCCTCTTTAGTGGGCGTTGAAATAACATATTACATGGAAAAATAGTGTAAACATTTAACAAATTGTATTCCTGATGTCTATGTTCCTTAAAAATTTAATTTTTATGCTTTTACAATGAAGATAAAATATTCTCTGATCTTCCCCTAATCCTATCCCCCCACCCACCTTTCCCCCCTAAATGACCCTATTCAAAAAACCATTTTTCTACACTTAATTACCCCAAAAATTTACTTGTTACGTTTTTACGACAAAGGTGAGATGTCTCCCTCACGGCTCTTCCCGGAGTGACCCTGTCAAAATGAAGTTTAAAAATTGGGCACAGAAATGTTTTAGAGCCAGCCGCATAAATATTTTTAATTTATTTACTAAATATTTGGAGAGTATTTAAGATTCGGCTCGGTCGAATATAACGTTCTTAATTGTTTTAATTTAAATTTAGAAAATAATCGTTACTTGTGGTTCCTGCTGCTAACACATTCGTAATTTCCAATAGGAATAAAATTCTTAGACAAAGCCACCGTGGCTGACTGCTAATTCTTTCAATAATTGTTAAATAATTACTGTGAAATTTCAATTTCTTTTGATAATTAAAATAAATAAATAAATCTTGTAGCTTTAGGTTATTAAAATTTCTGAGCGTAAACGAAAAAATATTAAACAAAAATTACTTTTTCATCTACGCACTTAATATAAAAAAAAATAAATAAATGAAAAAAAAATAAATTAAACTAAGATCAACGCTTTACAACGATCAAACATTTTACATTCTAATGCGTCCAAGTGGAGCCACGAAACCCCCACCAGAAGACCGGTTGTGGTTTCTTTCAATATTTCAAAGATAACTGCATTCAATCGCTACTCTAAAAGCTGCCATCACAACAATATTTGCAATCCACAACAGCAACAATATTTAGTTTTTATATTTAATGTTTCTATTTGTTTTAAATAGATTAATCTAACTCTTCATACAAGTATTTATTGGCTATTACATGCATTTTTCTTCAATTTTTTTTTCTCCGCTTCGTTTTCACTTGCACAGACGCATAAATAACGCACATTAAATAGACTTGATTTTGGCTTTATATTTATTATAAGTTTTATAAACTAGATCGATCAGTTAATAAAAATCTTTACTACAACACACCAGTCCCGATTAAATCGTCTCAGTGTTTCTTTTTTCTTTTTTTTTTTAATTTGAATAATTCCCATAATTCATTTCAATATCAACAAAATTTAACCGCAGTTTAAAACGATGGCTGTGTTCCTTCAACAGCGCAAAAAATGGGAGATGCGTGGTATTCGAAAACCACAAGCACAAAAATCTGAAATAATAGTTAACCTAAGGCGAATATTATGAGAAAATAAAATATTTAAGTACTCGTATGTACAACATTAGGATATTAAGTTTAGAAAAAGTTAACATTCTGTTTATTATTAAATAGAAATTTTTATTTTTATTTAAAAAACCACAACATTAGATCTAAGAGAAAAAAAGCAAAACTTCGTGTGAATTTTTTCTTATCAAAACTAGTTTTGCTCGTTAATAGAACTTTAAGTACTCGTATAGCCAATTATCCCCTGAGGAGCTGTTTAAAACAGAATTTTCTCGCTTCACAGTTATTGTGTATAAAATTTTCTTTCTCTTTTTTTAAAACATGTTTTACCAAGTAGATTATTTAAACAATTTTATATATACTAGACCTGCCTTTCCATGGGGTCGGATATAGCATGGCCGTCTGTTCAGTTTCTTTTATTTTTTATTTCTGATATTTCGCACCAAAAGAATTTTGATTTTCTATCAAAATTACATTTCTAATTAATTTTGTGTATTTTATTATTCGACCTTAAAAATGAAGAATTTTAGTAAAATTAAATTTCAGAATAACAAGCAGCTTTCTCTCTCTAGTTTTTGAATAATTTACATTTTCTAAAGCAATTTTTCATATTTGAAATGATTTTTTTTTCCAATAGAACCAACACTAATTGAGGACCTCCCATTATGTATACGGTGATCATATGTTTCAACGAACAAAAAGGACATTTAGAAATGTAATAAAAATAATACTTATATATAGTAACTTTTTTAAAATAAAATATGCCCAGATATGTTACTGTGATAAAAACAATTTAAATTCTGCGCAGTACATTTGAAGATTATAACTTCTATTGTGCTGGTGAGTATAACTGTTATTATATTGAGGTTAAATTTTAGGCCTTTGGGAAAATAACACTTTTAATTTTGAAAAAACAAATCAATAATCAAACAAGTAAGAACGTTATATTCGACCGGGTTGAATCTTAAATACTCCAAATATTTAGTAAATAAAATATCTATTTTGTAGGCATCACTCCGGAAGGCGCTGTGGGGGAGACATCTCACCTTTGTCATAAAACACTAAAAAGTAAATTTTTAGGGTTATTTATGTAAAAAAAATTTCCGATAAGGTCATTTAGGGGACAAAGAGGATGGGGGGAGGTTAGAGCTTCCTCTGCTCTCAGAGAACATGTCAACTCCGTCATAAAACCTTTAAAATTTAATTTTTAAGGAATATATTTAAGAATTTGTTAAATATTTACACTTTTCCATGTAATATGTTACTTCAGCGCCGGGGTCCAAACATTTTTTTTCTGCTTTTCTGGCTCCGAGTTCAACGCTTTGGACCTTCTTTGACATAAAAATATATCATAAAAAAAATGAAAAAAATTTTGTGTTTTTCGAGGTTAGTTTAGTTCTTCTTATTCTTCTTAGGGGACCTTCTTTTCTTCTGGGTCGATTCAGCCCATTTATGAACTTGACCTGTGCTATCCTTCAAAATATATTTATAGCAAATTTCAAGGGTCTGGAATAGTGATTTCCACAGACGGACGCACGCACGGTCGCACATGATTAGATCGTCTTAGATTTCATCACTGATCAGAAATATATATACTTTAGGGAGTCTTAGAGGGATACTTCGCTGCGTTACACACGGAATGACAAAGTGAGTATATCCTCCTATTATTTTTTTCAGGATATAAAAAGGACAATTTAATTAAAAAAAAGACACTTTAATTTTTTTTTTCAATCTAAGAGAAGATCGTCGAAAAATACCTAATGGTTACCGTACATATGCAGCATATTGTGTGGGAGCTGGGAAGGATGGTTCAAATTTGATTCAATCCTCGCCAAAACTCATAAAGTTAAACAAAAATATGATATAAAATTTCAAAGCCCAGTTCCTAATAAAATATTTTATGTTCATAAACTGCTTATTTGACAATTTTTGTATAGTAATTCGTAAAATTACCATAACCATAATAACCATAAGCTCTTTTTATTAAATTAATTAATCTTTTATTTATTAATTAATCTTTTTATTAATTAAACCATCAATTTATACGAATTTGGCTCAATATGTTCACTTATGTTGAAAGTGATTTAACTAATGAAATTTGTTCCCAAGACCACCAAAATTCCCTAAATCCCAATATTGGAATTTTTATATTGTCGCCGCATTTGTCTAATTTTACTCCAGTAGCATATAACTTTTTTCTAATATATAGCCAGCACATTACGCCTTACGGTTGTGTTTTGATTGCAGCCTTGCGATTTTAGAATACAGGCCTTAAAGTAGATATTTGCAATAAAAATAACTGCTTTAAAATGCTCCAGTAATTTCAATAAGGAAAATTTTAAATTTTTTTTTGTTTTAATATGCGTTATAGCATTAAGAAGTAATTAAAGTACCTTTTTCAGCAATCAAAATATATATGAAAAAACAGGTAATTAAATTTCATCTTAAATTGTTCATAAATTTTTTAAATATTTTTTTCTTTCAAATATTAAAAAAGCTTTATTTTTAATCTACAAAGACCAAAGGTTTTGCCAATCGGATAAAATTTCGACCTCAATAGGCCAGTGCACAAAGCCAAAAACAAGTTAACTTAAGTTAAATAGCAACTCTTAAAATATTGTATGAAAATTTATTACAAGGGTATTATATGGTGTTCAGACATGCATGATTAATTGAGTCAATAATAAGTTAATTGAAAAGTGTTTACACATACTCAATATAGCTAACTCAATTAGCGTTTGACAGCAGCTGCCAAGAAGTGTTGTTTACATTTTGCTTGTAAAAATTTGTGGTTAAAATTTTGCAAAAATGGAACAAAGTTTAGCTTTTAAAAAGAGTTTGCTTTTGTTGCACGTAATACATTTTTAATTTTTCATTTGTTTTAATTGTTAATTACAAAATTTTATTTTAAAAACTCACGCTCAACTTGGCTCGCAATTTTTTTCTATAAATTTGCTTACATATGAGTTGTCAAATTTCATAAAGTTTCTTCATTAGGCATTATGATGCTCACTAAACAAACTTTTACAGTGCTGCATTTTAAGCTCAATTTTATAGACAATTAAGCTCAATTTTATAGACAATTAATTAAGCGTTAATTGATCAATTAGCTAATTAAAATTTTGTATGGGTAATTGAGCTCAATAACGCTGTTAATTGTGATAAACTCAGTAATTTGTATGTCTGAACACCATATTACCCATGTAGAAGCTGCAAAATTATGTGATTCCATTTTTTTCTGTTTCTAAATCGCCCACTGTACGACGATTGTATACAAGTCGGTGTGTTTCTCTTTCACAAAATATCAACAAATTTCTATTTGAAGTAAAAAATTAACTAATTATTTTTAAAATCTTCTATTCGACATATTGTATCAATTAAATTAGTGCTTTTTGACCACATAACAAACAAAAAACACTAATTAACAAATTAATTAATTATGAATAGCAATTGCAGTTGATAGGTTTATATGGCGTAGTATTGCCACACCAATCATCTGTCACCAAAAATATATGATGCAGTGTTGCCACATCAATAACTTTTAACTAAATAAATAAGTGATGCCCAAATATTATATTTATTAAACACGCTTATTTACATACATTCACACATACATATGTATATGATGTATGCATACATCCAAATTTAAATTATATTTAGCATTTTTGCACACACAAATTTCACCTTTATGCCAAATACTCACTACTCGTTTGTCCAACTTTATGTGTGTATCCCATTATTCCAGCCTTTTAGATGATTCATCTCTTTATATTGCAATTTTATAGGATAAAATTACACACAAGCATACACAACAATATCAAACTGTATTTTATGAAGCAAAAACAAATCAACGTAAAATAAGGAAAAGAAGAACAAATACTCGTACACATAAAAAACAAAACTAATGTTGATGATGATGGTCTTTGCAAAATGAAAGAAATTCATTTGTGTGCATGTGAAGTTGTCATTCTACTTCAGCAACTGCTCCTCGTACGTACCATCGAAGTTGTAGCTAAATGTGTGCAGATATACGTATGTATGTATATGTATCTCTCTTCATAAGTTTGGATTTTAGTACGATTTTATTCGAACTTGTTTTATTTTCTTCTGCAGTTGTAGGCTAATTGAAATTCCACATACATAAAATACTAATCGTAGTAAAAAGGCAATCGCATACACAAACTTTGTATACAAGATTTGCTGATGTTTATTTTTTATTTTTTTACTTGTGTACTTTTTCTTACTTATTTTTTATTTTTTGATATGTAATCGCTCGTACATGTTCAGTATTTTTTCTTTTTTCTGTAAAACTTTCCTGCTGATTATGATACATTTGTAGCGATAAGCGTGTAAATCCAAGCCGAAATTACGTTTTTTTTTATTAACCTTTCTCTATTTTATTTAAGGGGGAGTTCTTATCAGATCCTTTAAGAAAAACATGTCTTAAAACTGGAGATTTCTTTTCCTATTAACTATAGTTTTAAGTATGCAAACTAGATATTTTTCGGTAATTTTATTTGTGTTTTATTTTCTCTCTCTTACTTTGTTATAACTTTGCAACTAATTGTAGTTTTAAATAGATGTTATAAGAGTGGCTTTACGTGCAGCCTACTTCAGTGTGATTTGAAGTTTATGTTACATATCCATACCTATGTATGCATGTATGTATGTATTGCTAATGCTGACTGGTACATAGAACTCAATGTGAGGTTTGTTTAATTAATCATTAAGGTAAATGGCCGTTAACCATGTGTATAACAAAAAACTGGTAATATTAAGTTAGCATAAGTGACAAAATGGAACAAGGTCTCAGCGAGCTCTTCCACACAATGGGACATTTAAAATTACAGCATTATGCAATTTTAACTCACAACTACGTCCTAATAATAATAATATATATGTAAAATAATAAAAATATTTTTCGCTATGTCGTGGTAGAATCTCACAGAAGTGTTCCTCACTTGTGTGTGAGGAATTTTCTACAATTAAAATATGGGATCTGAAACGATCTTTACCAAATTCATAATAGACTGTTTCACTCAGTGCTGCCATTTTGACGTTTTTTTTGTCGCATAAACCTTATTTTTCTTCAAATAATCTTAAAAAATAATGGATACTTTTTGATGTTTTTCAATATTTTTTGACGTTTTTGGTGCTTTTCGTTACAGCCCTGGGTTTAAAGTTTTCTGTAACTTAAGAACTTATTTAAAACAAAGATTAGAAAACGAATTTCCTTAAGCTCAGCAAATTCCTTATTAGATATTAAGTACGGCCTCAAAGTAGATATATTTGACTTTCAAATGTTTACAAAATTAAAACATATCAGATAAAAAAAAAACCTGAGTATTTCATTAAACCCGCTTTGTCGCCCGATGATGATGATTATGAAAGATGCATAATTGAAAATAAAATTGTTCTTCTGTTAAAACAAATCTTTATATATGTGTATTTATAAAGGTTTTTTCGACAATAACTTTATTTTTTAATTGTGGCAACACCAACAACATGATAGTTTTGACATGTAGTTTTTTAACGTATTCGTTGTAGATGCATTGGCGAGCGTTATAATGAATTCAATTTCGCTCGAAAATCGTACTAAAATAATTAAAATCCTCTATGAATATGGTGGTTATGTTAAAATTACATTTCGTAAAATTTATCAATTCCTCGACGTTCTCAACAATTGGGATTATTCAAAACCACCACATGGTGACCCACCATTCACATCGCAGTAGATTATTCCTGAATGAATTGAGCGAGTCCTGGTTTTTTTGAAACAATAATTTTTTCAGACAAACCCCATTTTCACTTGTCAGGGTCAACAAGCAAAATTGCCACATCCGTCAGCGCGGTCGTGGTGGACATTTGTCAGATAACATTTTTTATTCACAATGATGTTTGAATGCAAAGTTTTATCCATGTTTATGTGTTATTTGCAAAGCAAAACAGCATACCTTAAATATCATTTTAATAGCTTTTTTCTTTTTACGCGTTTGCCCCCCTTTTTATCTATAAATTCTTGATCACTGATGCAATCTAAGACGATCCTGCCACGTCCGTCTGTTCGTCTGTGGAAATCACGATTCAGTCCAAATGAAAAGAGCCCGACCCTTAAAACTTGATATAAAAATGTCTTGAAGGATAGCACAGGTCAAGTTCCTAAATGTGCTGAATCGGGCCAGAGGGAAAAGAGTATCCCTAAGAATAACTAAAGGAATTTCAAAAAACAACATGATTTTTACAGCTTTCTTTTTGCAAATGCTATATTTTTATGTTAAAGAAGGTTCAACGCGGTAAACTTAGAGTTATAAAATCAAAAAAATTAATATTTGAACCCCGCCCGTTTAGTGGGCGTTATTATGTGCAAAAATAGTGTAAAAATTTAACCAATTTTATTACTTAAGCCTACATTCTTTAAAAATAAAATTTTTAAGTTTTTATGACGAAGCTGGGAGGTTACTTTAATGCTCCTCCGCCCTAAATGACCCTATAAAAAAAATTTTTTTTTACACTTAATTAACCCAAAATTGATTTCTAGTGTTTTATGGCAAAGGTGAGATGTCTAACCCACGGCCCTTCCTGGAGTGATCCTGTATAGAGTTTTAAAAATTGGCACAGAAATGTCTTAAAGGAACTCTGACCCAGCAGGTTAAACATTTTTAAATTATCTTACTGCCATCCCTAAATACGGGCGGCAAGCGTTTTTTAGCTGTCGAAAGTTCTCATGTCCATACATTTTGTATGGAGCATACCGAAATAACGCGGCGGCAATGCTCTGCTATATTTGTTTTGACAGAGCGTTTCCTAATGAAGTTGGTTGCAAAAGAAGAGAATTGTAACCAGAGAAAATGAGCAAAGATTTACAAAAGTGAAATATATAATAAAAGAAAAACTTTTTATGCACTTCGTATTAGAAAATGGTGGTAAGAAAATATTTACAATATGATTATATACATACATATGTATGCACGTTTGTAATTTGTACAAAATTTCAATAACAAAATCACAAATGTCGTCCGTCCAGCTGTTAAAATAATCAGGGTTGTTTAATTTGTTTGTTTGATAACCCTGTTTTTATTGATTTTTTACATAACGCTGCCGCTTTTGTTTAGGTATGGCATTTTAGCGTTAAAGCTCAGCGGAAAAAAACGTTCCGCTTTCCGCCCGTATTTAGGTATGGCTGTTAGTCTCTTTTTTGCGCCTTCATATAAAATATTAATCGTAAATTGCTTCTATGCTGATGGAAATGTGTCTCAGCCATGCTCCTACTAACACATTAGAAACGATCGTATTAAAATAAATTTTTTTCTTTGTTTCCGTAAGCCAATTACCATAAAAATTTAAATTTTAATAAGAATAAAACTAGAGCTTTTATTTACTAAATATTTGGAGAGTATTTAAGATTCGGCCCGGTCGAATATAATATTCTTACTTGTTTCATATATTTTTTCCTTTTTTTTTTGTCTGATTTACTATGCAGTTGACGCTTTTCTGCATTTTAAAAATGGCAATACTGCTTCCACAACTGACAATGACAGCTGAGAGCCGAATAATTCTTATATGATTCATGTAGAGGATCACACAAGACCCAATCGATGATGGCTTGACGCGTTTTTTGATTTCGCTTTTTTCAAAATTTTTTATTATTCTTCGTCGGATCATTAGCAGAAGATTCTTATAGGAGTTGTCTATTCAACAAAATCGTTTAAACATTATGTTTTGTTTTTTCTGGTTCGTTCTTAGCAAATAAAAAATAGTTAAATTTTATAATAAAATAAAGAAAGGTGATGGCGATTTTCTTTGATGTTGCCTTAAATGATTATAGTTATTTTTTTTAATTCTTTCCTTTCCTCCGCTCTTAAGCTTTAAAACTAAATCTTGTTTATTTACACATACATACATATGTATATTATGTATACATATGAATAAGTAGATGTGTATGTATTTATGTAAATATTTGAAACATCATTTTCTCTAAAAGTAACAACAAAAAGTTATTATTAAGTCAGCAGCGGTCTTTGATTGCTGTAAAATTTTGAAAAACAATAAAATTGATTGTTTGCTAGTCAATAGTTAAAATGTTTTGTACCAGTTGATGGCCCACTTAGCGAGCTGAAACATATTTTCGAGTGCCGGAGAAAAAACAAGAGTATAATTAAATTTACACATTGATTGTTAACAAAAGAAATATATTTGTATGTTATAAAGAAATAGTGGGGTACAGCCACCTAAAAGTTAATATATTTTTTTATTTCCAACAAAATGCTAACAAAAACAAGTTCACAGCAGCTGCACAGGTTTTCCAACTTTTGGCAACCAAAAATATGAAGAAAGTTGCTGCTTTTAAATTTATTCCAAAGGCAAAAGGTTTCTATGGTCGTAAACGGTTTAGTTTGTAGCGGAAAAAATCGAGATTTGTTGATAACATTTCTGTTTGTCTGAAATCAAGCTTTAAGTTTATTTAATTAACTTGTTGCTGCAGCAACTAACGGTTTGCATTATTATCTCACAGTGATTTGATTTGACTTTGATTACAATTTAGTAAACTTTTAATCCTTTCTTTCAACTTTACTTAATTTTTCTTAAACAATTTTAATGATATTTCTGTTCAGTTCTGTTTTGTTTTGTTCTGTTCTGTTCTGTTCGGCGTTAATGAGCAATAAAATCTGGAAAAGAAAAAAGGTTAATATATTAAAAAAAAAACAAAGCGGAAATGGCAAAGCATCATCGTCATCACCATCAGCATTGGCAATGCCACAGCGCAGCCGTCATTATCACAATTTAATATTTCGACTTTGTTGGATCTCCAACTACACGTACGCCGCGGCGCAAGGAAAATAAACAAACTCACTTGCCTGCAATTAGTGTGGCCGTAATAGTTCGTTCAGTCATTCTGTTTTAGAAATTCTTTCGTTTTTTCTTTTCTGCTCAGTTTGTTTTGTGTTTAATTTTCTCTAAATGATAATGCACCTTTACAAAATTTTTCAAATAGTTCTTTTTTCATTTTCTTGTATTTTCATTTTGTTTCTTTAGAAATATTAACATTGCGAGAAGGCAAACGTATGGGTATGGAATAGAAGACAATAATCCTAAATTATCAGCTATTTAAACGTTTACAGTATTTTGTTTTCTAAGTATTTTGTATTCTCTTTTACCTGACTAGTTTTTTAATATTTATACGGTTCAAAAGCAAACAACCTGTAACAAATAGTACTTTCAGGTGCGCATATGCAACATCTGCCTTTTGGAGAATTGACGATTTGGTGTGTATTTGAGTGAAATAATGAATCTGAACACTGGATTTCATAATTATCTAAACTTAAATTTATATGTGTATAAACGTTTAATTGAATTAAACGGCAAATTCAACAATGACTCGGCCAACAACAGAACAATTCCGTTGTCCCGTTTCAGAGCTGGGAAAATAAAACTCGTTATCTTTTTTTTTTGTAATTGGAAAATAGAGGTTAACGAACATTGATGGAAGATTTAATGTTCACAATTTTTAGAACGTTTTCGTTTTAGTTTTAAGGAATTACAAAATTTTAAATATAATTTTAGGTACAATTCCAACTACACTGTGATACAATTTTTCTTGTAGAATCTGTTTTTAAAACTCCTGTTGCACCTAAAACAAGAATTGTACCCAATAGGTACGGTGACCATAATTTTCAAAAAGGGGACATTTAGAAATGTAATAAACATTTTATTTACTATTTATAGCCAATTGCATATATTCTAGACTTGGACGACTTACTTACATATATCAATGTTTTTTAAACAATATTTGCTAAAAAGATTTTAATTTCTGCAGAATTCATTTGATGAATATAGTTTCTATTGTATTGGTGATTATTGTATTGAGAAAATAAAACTTTTAATTTTGGAGTTTAAAGAAAAAAATAATAGTAATTACAAAAAAGTGCAATAAAGGAAGTACACTTCAATTAAAAAAATCACACTTTGATATATTTTTAATCGAAGAGGACATCGTAAAAAGGGGACAGTCCTCTTAAAAAAACGAATGGTCACCGTACCAATAGGAGATTTTTTTTTGAGCTTTTTATTTTATTTAAAAAAACACTGAGCTAATAGAACGATCTATATAATCCGATGTTTAAAGATGACTTCATGTAAATTTTGAACGCGGCAACACCTCAAATGGTTCATACGCTGAGTCCAACTTTGGCGTACTCTCTCTTACATATCGGCGGATATGTCATAAATAATTTCTTCATTATCTTCCAGTGCATCAAACTTTGTGGGATTTTCCCTATAGACAAGAGCCTTAACATTGCCCCACAAAAAATTGTCTAAAAGCATTCTAGGTGGCTAATTGGTCGCCCCCCTACGCGAAATAAACTTTTCACTGAGCTCGCCTCTCAATAGGTTCATTGATTCGCGTGCTGTGTGGCATGTGGAACCGTCTTCTTGAAACCACATGTCAGCCAAGCCCACCTCTTTTATTTTGGACAAAAAAAACTTATAATAATCGCAAGGTCGCCATTTACAGTAAAGTTGCTGCTTTCGTCGTCTTTGAGAAAATGTCACCGACCCATAGTCCACACCAAACAGTGAATTTTTTGGAATGCATTGGCACTTCTAGAAATGCGTATTCAATCAGAAATGAGCACGATGGATGCACTTTCTTAATCGAGCATGAATTTCGGTAATAAGATTCAATCTACAAGAGTTGCTTATTTTTAAAGTAATTTATGTTTAAATTATAGACCAAACTGAACATGTTTTACAGTAACATGTTACACGAAAATCGCTGAGCTGCCAAAAGCAGTATTGCCAAAATTAAAAAAAATAAAATTTCCCAAGCTTACTGTCAAAAATTATTTCAATTTCGAACGCCGTTTTTGGTTTTCAATTTCTTGAAATTTAATTTATTTATAATACGAGTTTTACGATCCTAATATTGAGAAAAGTCATTTTCATAATACCGCTCTTATATAAAAATGTTCTCATTCATAGTACGTTTCCATATACGTGATTTAGGCGAAATTATTTCATTTGCCCAAATTAAGTAATTTGCGACATGATTTCCTAACCATTTTTCATATAACCAAATCATCTCAAATGACTTAATTTGCTGCAAATTATTTCGAAATTTGTCTGTGCAACACTGAGCGACTGCTCTTCTTACAAATGCAACCTTGGGTCATCCATTATTGGTGAGTTACAAATCCGAAAAATTGTAATTTAAGACGAATAAAATGACGCTGATTTTATTTTTTGAATAAAATTTACAAAAAACTCAATTTGATTTTGTATTTTTATAGATTTTCTTTTTATTTTGCCATCTCAAGTTAACATTGAACAACATTTTTCTTTTTTCTTTGGTTAAAAAATAACCATACAATACAAAAGTCAAATTGATTTCGAAAATTCGAACATAAAATTACTTATGGAAACACTTCGACATAATTTCCTCAAATCAACTTAATTTGTTCTTAGTGGAAACGTACTATTACGGAATAATTTAACAAAATGTTGAATCACATCTAATAGTTTAAAGGAAATATACGTTGCACAAAGTTTCGACAAACCTAAGACATATAACATTTTAGCAACAACATCCCTGCCTTCATTTTAACGATTTCACTTACTCCTTTCAAATTTATACTTTAAGAAGAAGAAATCACAAGGCAGGCAATGCTTAATCACGTTTTTATATTAATCATGTTTAAAATTCAAGTCACACACAAAGATCATTTACGTAAAGAAAAGAAATAAGATTTTTTTGGTTTTTTTCAAAGACAGCTGTCAAATAAAATACTTCTGCACAAAGTTATTGCACAATTAATATTTTTTGTTAAATAAAGAAAAAAATTAATGAATGTATGTATGCATGCATATAAAAAGGAATAGAGAGCTAGAGTCTAGGTTTTTAGGTGCAAATACAAACATAAACAGCAAACAAGACTTACTTGCAATATGAGCCACCATTTGTCTTTGTTAAACATGTACCACCATTTTTACAGCCCACTGACAAGCACGATGAACCTGAAAATATAAAAAAGAGAAATAAATTATATTATTAAAATAACGAAACTACTTCAAAGAATTATGACAACTGTTGTGACACAAGAAATTCAAACGAACATGTCTAACATAAAAGAGGGCACCCCTTAGCAATAAAGAATTGTACGATTGGCCGTAAGTACAGCACTCGTTCGTACATGAGTATTTCCGCAGATATTAACGATGTAAATACATACAGCGCTTCACTGTAGTTAAATAGCAAAAAAAAAAAGAATTGTGAAGACAAGTTTAAGTTCTAGCCCACTACGTTTAATGTTACAAATTTGTGCAAACCATTTATTTAATTGAAGACTTTAATTAAAAGCATCAATTCTCTGCTGAAATATCGATTTTTAGGAATACATATTTTATTTTCCTCCACAGTTTACAAAGAAGACTATATGAAATCACGCAAAAAGTAGAGAATAAAAAATGGCATACAAAGTAGTAAAATCATAATAGCATAATTATTCGCTTTGTCATTCCGTTTGTAACGCATCGAAATATCCATCTCAGACCCCATAAAGTATATACATATGTATGTATATTCTTGATCAGCGATGAAATCTAAGGCGATCTGAGCATATCCGTCCGTCCGTCCGTCTGTGGGAATCACGATTCAGTCCAAAGAAAAAGAGCTAGACTCTTGAAATTAAGCATAAATATATTTTGAAGCTTAGAACAGGTTAAGTTCGAAGATGGGCTAAATCGGGCTAGGGGGAAAAAAGTTCCCCTAAGAAGAACTAAACCAACCCAGAAAAAACAACATAATTTTTAAAGTTTTTTGGTTATTTTGTTAAGCAAATGATATATTTTTATGTCAAATACGGTCCAACGCCTTAAACTTGGAGCCTTAAAATAAAATAAAAATATTTTTTGACCCCGCCCACTTTAGTACGCGTTATTATAGGCAAAAATAGCATAAAAATTTAACAAATTGTTTTACTCAAGCCTACATTCCTTAAAAATAAAATTTTTAAGTTTTAATGACGAAGCTGAGACGAAACCTGGTACAACTCTGCCCTACCCCCTCCTTCCCCTTCGCCCCTTAAATGACCCTACCAAAAAAAAAAAATTTTTTAAATTATGAATATAATTTTCCCAAACATTTATCTTTAGTTTTATGATTGCCTGTTGCTGCCCTACCCCCTCCTCCCCCTTTGCCCGCTAAATGACCCTATTAAAAATAAATACAATTTTTTTTAATTTTGTGTATAATCATCCCAAGCATTTATTTTTAGAGTTTTATGTCTACCTGTTTCTGCCGTACCCCCTCCCCCCTTTGCCCTCTAAATGACCCTATCAAACAAAAAAATTTTTAATTTTGTGTATAATTATCCCAAGCATTTTTTTTAGAGTTTTATGACAAAGGTGAAATATTTCCCCCACAGCCCTTGCCAGAGCGACCCCGCCAAAATACAGTTTTTATACCCTCCAAAGAGAATTGGACCCTATTAAGTAAATATGTATATTCTCGATTAGTGATGAAGTTTAAGACGGTCTAGCAATGCCCATACGTTCGTCTGTGGAAAACATGACATTGTATATTTTTAAACCCGCCCTTCAGTAGGCGTTGACGTACGATATTATATAAAGGAACTCTGTGCCACCAAGTTAAACATTTTAAATTCACTTACTAAATATTTGGAGGGTATTTAAGATTCGACCCGGTCGAATATAACGTTTTTACTTGTTTCAATTGATTTTGAACTAGGGATGTAACGATACGCCATTTTGCCGATCCGATACCGATACTCAAAAAGAAATATCGCCGATACCGATACGCATATCGAAATTGAACTCAACTTAAAATTAACAAAACTCAAGTAGATTAAGGGCCATTATTACAACTTAAAGTTAGTTAAAAGTAAGATTTTATCAGACAGCTCTCAATTATTGCAAATTGTATTTAACTTACCAGGTAGGATAAACTTACCTGTAATTTATCGCTCACTTTAGGTTAAAGTAAAATTTTGCAAATGATAAAGTTTTTATACGTCCGATAAAATCCTACTTTTAACTAACTTTAAGTTGAAATAATGGCCCTAATTATTTTATTATACAAGATTACAGTGTAAGAGATTGTTAATATTTAAAATTGATATTTGAATTCATTCTGAAATTAACAAAAAAAAAAACAATTATTTTAGCAATATAACAGTGTAAGCGATTATTAATGATCACATTCAAACTGAATGTCATACTGTTTATTTTCTAAAATCATCCAAATTTTCAATACATTTCAATTTCTAAACTTCAACTTTAGTTGTTATGCAAAACAAGAAAAAAAAGCGTTGAAAATTGAATTGTTTGTGCAAAACAGCTCAAAAAAAATGTAATAAGTATCGTCATATCGACAGTAAAATATCGCCGATATCGATATATCGACATATTAGAAGTATCGCCGATATATCGCTATCGGTTACATCCCTATTTTAAACGACTTACTTATACATGGCCTTCCCTCGTAGCATATGTTTCTAATTTTATTTGAAATGAAATCAATGTTTTAATAATTGATACATTTTAATAATAAAAACAAGTAAGAACGTTATATTCGACCAGGTCGAGTCGTAAATACCCTCCAAATATTTAGTAAATAAATTAAAAATGCTTAAGCTGCTGGATCAGGGTTCCTTTAAGACATTTGTGTACCTAATTTTTAAATTCTATTTTGAC
The DNA here is from genome assembly GCA_951800035.1 of Linnaemya tessellans. Classification (NCBI taxonomy): domain Eukaryota; kingdom Metazoa; phylum Arthropoda; class Insecta; order Diptera; family Tachinidae; genus Linnaemya; species Linnaemya tessellans. The sequence continues at coordinate 42,907,822 of OX637536.1, forward strand.
AGGATCAATCCGGGAAGGGCCGTGAGGGAGACATCTTACCTTTGTCGTAAAATCTATGTCGTAAAAAATAAATTTTAGGCGTAATTAAGTGCAGAAAAAAATTGTTTTTTATCGAGTCATTTGGAGTCCAATTAGGGGAAGATCAGAGAACATCTTGCCATTGTCGTAAAAGCATACAAATTTAATTTAAGGCTTAAGTTAAACAATTTGTTAAATGTTTACACTATTTTTCCATGTAATATGTTATTTCAACGTCCACTAATAGGGCGGGGTCCAAAAATGAAATTTTCTTATTTTCCGGCTTCAAGTTCTTGGACCTCCTTTGACGTAAAAATATATCATTTGCTTAACAAAATTACAACAACAAAAATTAAAATGTATATTGTTTTAGTTCTTCTTAGGGGAATTGTTTTCCCTCTGGCCCGATTCAGCCCATTTACGAGCTTGACCTGTGCTATCCTTCAATATTTATCTGTACCAAAATTTCAATAGTCTGGCTCTTTTCGTTTAGACTGTATCGTGATCTCCACAGACGGAAGGAGGGACAGACGTGGCTAGATCGTCTTAGATTTCATTACTGATCAATAACATATGAATATACTTAAAGGGGCCCTAAAGAGATATTTCGCTGCGTTACACACGGAATGACAAAGTGACTATACCCTCTAATTCTGTTTTGAAGGGTATAAAAGCTATGCTGAATTCAGAAGAATGCACATGTTATTATACATTTTATGCATTTGCCTATAATTTTAGAAAAATTTTCAAAAGTGCTATATAAAAATCTGAATATAAATAAATATATATTTTTTCTCATACTAACAATATTGTTTTAAATTCAATTGAAATTAAAAATTACAAAACCATAAACAAACAAGAAATAGCGTGAGTAAGCATTGTTAATTTTACCTTCGTCCGTCCGTCCGTCTGTCCGACCTGCTATCACAAGCCCTTCTTTTTATATTTCTTTTATTTTTTTAATTTTTCTTAAAAACCAAGTGGGGGAAAAATGTTGCGATTGCACCAGTTAACAAAATTTTTATTTGTAATTTGAGCGCGGCGTTTAGTATAACGTTGCATTTGTGTCTTAGTTTTTGCTGTTGTTGCAATTGCAACATTACAGAATATTAAATAGAGTTAACATTTCAATTTTGTATAGAATTTCGTTAATAAAACACAATTAATGCATGTGATATTTTTTTGACAGCGATATAGAAACTGTGCCTTTATGCACACAACACACATTTACACACACGAATCTTATTGCTATTGTTATTAATGAATGGAAGCTTAATTATCATTCAATATAATGAATGAGATTATATTGAGTAATTGACATGTAACATATAAACTCGCATACATATATGTATGTATGTATGTGTGTGTGTGTATTCAGGTCCCACCTAGCATTTGTAGGATCATTTTGACAAATATCACATTTGAGTGTTATTTGATTAACTTTGACTAAAACTAAAAACTAATTAATCAAATGCTGTATTAAAAATAAGTTTGAAAATTGTTAAAATAAATAATTTATTGAAAATACAGCAAAAATATGGATAGCAAATAACTCACAAGTTGAAAATGATCAATAACTGGAGTCATATATGGATCAGGAAGAAGAATCGGGCAGTTTTTCCACGCAAATGATGTCTTCATAACTTTAGAAATTTCACTTAAAGTTGGTTGGGGCATATATCGTCCCATAACCGCAAAAGAAACTTAAGCGATAAAAATTAAATTTTACAGGGGAAGTATTTTTTAATTATCCTTGCTTTAAATGGATGTAGAACCTTAATATTAGACACATAGGATTGTAGTTGACTGTAATACTTAGTGTTAACAGTTTTAATGAATTTCCTATAATACAATGCATATTTGTGGAGGTTAAGACATGTTAAGATATCCTCGATGTAGTGAAAAATCAGTTAATTTAACCAAACAATTTAAAAACTTGTAATCATTGTCCTTAGCAAGATGTTCTTTAACTGTTTCATTGATATTCTTGAAGGTTTGGCACTACTTTTGCTCTATTTGAAAAAGAAAATTTTAGCTTAACCGACACTTTGCAGTTACAAAAAATGTAAACAAATTAAAAATTTAAAGGAAAAATGCAGTTAAGCTTAAATTTCTTTTGCTGTATTTCTGTAACGGTACTTAGCACGACCCTGATATATTGTCAGATGGTCTAAATTATTGTAAATAATCGATTATCTTCAAGACCATGTCGCTTAAGCTTTTTTGGCGGTTATGGCTCGATATAGTGATGGTAAAAAGTAAAATAATAATCGGTTAACTAATCATTTAATTAATTGAACCCATACATAATATGCATGATATTCGCTATAGCGTAGTTACACCTTCAGGATATAAATTAAAAGTTTCAATATGCTCTAAGTACACAAACATTCCAAGGACAAGGGAAAATCAACATTAATGAAAAACAGCTACTTTCAGAAACCTTTACACTTCCATCATCAGTACTCAAGTGCATCTTTTTTTATCAACGTTTGTTAGATGGTTTAGTTAAATGTGTGCCAATAATCAAATTAAAATAAAATTAAATCGCTATTTTACCATTTGATTATTTGCATCATGTCCTATTTTCTAAATTTGTGTGCCATGTCACTTCAATATGTTAATAAAACTATTTTGGTTTGATTGTTTTTACCAAAGTATTTGTGAACAATTTTTGCCAGTAGCTTAACACTTAAAATATGTAGTTTTACTTAAGTAAAATGGATTAAAAATTTAGAAAATGGGACATTAAATGAAACTCATTAATACACATACAAATATTCCCACGCAACTATACCCATTCACAAATATTTAATTATAATCATTAATATATTAAGCCTATTGTAATTGTTGTTAATTATATTAACCATGTCAGATTTGTTTACCATAGTAAACTAAACGCTTTAACCAAATAATACAACATTCATACCTGTCAGCAGACATTAAACACTATATCTATTTTATTTTGCACTCTCATATGCAGCCAGTCAGCCAGTCAGCCAGTCAGACATTAAAACATATCGCGATTTCAAGCATCATTGATAGAGCGTGTAAACTTTTTTGGCCACCCACCCGCCAAGCAGTAGATTTGTTCAATTTTTTTTACTTTTTATTTATTTTTTGTTTACGTTTGCTAAACATTTTAACACTCTGATATTGTACATAACAGCATTTTTGTTGTTGCTTCTTTTTTTCTCCCCCTCTCACTCTTTGGGTGTTGATAACATCAATTAAAACAAAATGCCTGCTTAAGCATGTGTAACCAATAATGATTTTAATAAAAAGAAGATTTGATGTTTTTTTAATGTGTAAATTGCTGTGTAATAGTTAATGAACAAATTTATATGAATATATACACAAGTATTTATCTAAGTACATATATTATGTTTTTTTTTGTACGTACTATTTTAAATGTGCTGTTTGTCTAATTAGAACACTTTTAATACTGCTGCAAAAATTTTGTAAACCGTATGATATATGTAGTTTTGTTTACTTTGCAATCGGTGTTGCCAGAAGCAGGAAAAAAATCCTGTGTGTAAGTTAGGGAAAATTGGAATGATTTGTTTTTTCTGTTTTGCTGTCGCTTCATAACTGTTAACGACTCACAGTGCTTTCAAAACTTTTTTACTCGGAAATAATTGTTTATTTGATTGCTGAATTTTCATCCTTACAATTTTTAATTATCTGTTTTATTAACAAGTTTTAGGTCACTTTTTTTCAAAAAGAAATTGAATTTTTTATTTTCCAATATTTCAAGGCAATAATTACAATTAACATTAATTTAGCAATATGTTTAAAAATTGTAATAGAAAAAAGCAAAAAATTAATAGAAAAGCAAACAAATAATTTTATCTGTTAAAATTTTTAAAAATATTGTTAAATTGATTTTAATTATAATGATTGCCCTGAAGAAGACATCCAGATTATATCGAAATATTGGAAATAAAAATTCGATTTCTTTTAGAAAAAAAAGTGACCCAAAGTTGGTTAAAGAAATAATTCTTTAATTTGTGAACAATTCTGAGTATTTTAATAAAATTTCCCATATACATTATTTATGTAGTTCATGGGGCGTTTCCCAAAGTTCTAAAAGTCGTTTTTTCATATTCGAAATAGTTTAATATTTAATTTTTTTTTCAAATAATTGCGAAAATGTTTTCACAATTTTGACAGACAGCAAATAAGTGGGTTTGATGAGAGGAATTAATCTAATGGCTGGTAACTTAAAAAAAGTATAATTATAAAGAAAATAATTTTAAGCAAATAGCATTAACATTTTTATGCCGATATTTACTTGCGTTAAAACGTTACGTTCATCTGGAGAGTTAACAAACCAAACATTTTTTCATAAAAAAGTGGTACATACTATTTTTACATTTACTTCGAAATATGCAAACATTTTTTAAAAAAAACCTCCATCAGAAATTAATACTTAATAGAAATGGAATTAAAGAAGACGTACGTAATTTCTTTAAATATTAGAGTGCCAAGGAAACCACAAATATTTTTATCAGAGCTGCTGCTTCTTTGCATTCCATGCCTACCAGCATCAGGTGTCAGGGTACTGATATTTAAGGAATATGACAAATGGCTTCACATATTTCCTCTTATTGCTTACATTAAATATGTACATAAAGAGAAAAACCGACACTAATTGTTCTATTTCCGCCAGCCATGAACACACGTGCCAGTATAAAATAACGAAATTGAAAGATTCTGTTTTTTTTTAAATAAACTTAAACCACTTTTTAATACTTTCAGATTATAAATTTAGAAAGGTTATTTATATTGTGCAAATCTGCACAAAATAACCCTTTAAACCATACATTTTTCATCATTATTGATGAACGATTATATATTTAAAAGTGCACCACAACAATAACAGTGGAGGATTTATCTACGAACATCAGATAACAGCAATGCTATGGCAATTGCAAATACTTTTATCCTTTAACTATTACAGAGCAGGTTTGAATAAAATGTGTGGGTATTTATAAAAAGAGTTATTCTTATTACTAACAGGTCTATGCTGTATTACATGTGAAATAAAAATGTTGCTATTATTAATATGTATGTATATTAATTTGAAACAACAAAGTTTTGATCATGTTCTAATGTTGGTTTCTACAATTAAAAGCTGTAAGCATTTTGCATTTTATTAAATGATTAATATGCTTCTCCCATATAAAATGTACACATACAAGACATACACATATGTATATGCCTGTGCAATGCTGTCATAATGTCAAATATTCTATACGAGAAAAGAAATAAAATAAAATAAATTGCAACTATTTATCGATATCAATAATATTTTCGTTCTTTCATGTATAAATTATTTTTATAAAATAATATGTATTTTTAAACCAATTAACTACATATTTGACACGACTTATATAATAAAACGATTGTTTCTAAGAAAAATACTTCCCGATTATCAGTTCGAGCACATACAACAACAACAAAAAACACAATCAGCATATTATTAATGTAAATATTATAATAAAGAATTAAAAAAAATACAGTTTCATTTATTTAAGAACTAACAGCGTTAAATAAACCCTTAATCTCAACCACTAATTTCTCACGCTTTAAAATGAAAAAAATAACAAGTAAAAAATACGCCGGCTAGTACTACTGCAGTTGCACAGTGGAGCGGAGACCAAACTAAACGGCAATAGATACATCTGTAGTAGGTATGTAGGTTGCCAGCTGCTATTAGGAAAAACCTAACAATCATTATTTACGAAACTGAGTTTTTTAATGATTCCAATACATTTCACTCAAATACATTTCGTCACAAAAATTTTAGGTAATATTTACTGTCAAATATTACAATTTCTATTGTAATAAAAAAATTTTTTATTTTATTTTCGCCTTTCCAAAAAGTAAAGTTCAAACTACATTTTTTTATCTCCGACCAGCACTCAGGGGATGACCCCAACATATGCAGTACATTGCGCCGGAACTAGAAAGGAGGTGATAGTATTGAGGGGACAGATGAAGATGAGGAGGTAGAGAAATTTTTGTAGCTATTTCAACCTTTTTACTTCGCCGGCTAATTTTTTGCTACAGGACCGACGAAGGTGGGTGCTGTTACTCTGCTTTTTAGTACATGATCGTGCCAATCGCTGCCAATTATGTTGAGTGACCAGTGCTTTGCCTTCATCACTGAAACAGGATGACAACAACTAATATAACCATGCACTAATGCTGATCAGAGGAAGTCGACACAATATTCATGACTCAGCGCGGGGTTGAACTCAGGACCCGCTTCATAGTTTCGTGTTCTACTACTTCAGCCAACAGCACCCTGAACAGCCTGAGCTCAGGCCGTTCAATATAAGACCTAAGGATAGATGTGTGGGTACATATTTCCATCTGTCAAAACATGCCACTGTAGTTGTTAAAAAAGAATTGTTTGATGCAATTAGTTACCAGTTTTGCCTCTATAAAGTCAACTTCGTCGCAAAGGCGTAATAGGGTTTATGTAATATGTAATGTTTTAATAAAATTAATAAAAAGCGAAAAACTTAGTTTTTCGAGATATGACTATATGGCATCAAGGGAGCGATATGGTTTATATTGCAACGGTCTTTATATTTAGGTATTTACGGGACGGAATTTTCCCAATTTTGAAATATACATCTTTTCTGTTTGTTAACAATTAGATTAACGCCAGAATATTAAAATGCATGATTTAAATTTTAAATATTTTGGATCAGTAAAGCATGTAAAAAAATCCTCGTATTATATATACCGATTTATTTTAATTTTTAAAAATATTTTTCATTATATATTGATAAACAGCCAGCCCTCTGAAGGCCATAATTTTTTAATTTTTACATTTAACATATTATATATAGAAATTTTGCAACAATTTATCTTGTGATGCATTCCACTGTATGCTATATTGTGAAGGAGTAAGTAGATACGATTAAGACGACGAAGTAATAAATAAAACGTATTTATTTGTTGAACAAGCACCGACATGAGTTTTAAGTACTTTTATAGAAATATACAGCACATTAAAATACTTTTACTTTAACGTACATAAACGTACTATGTGTGTGTATGTCTTCGTACTTATTAAAAATCAAAAGCTTTTTAAAATACATGCTTCGACAAGCTCAGTAGAAAAATGTTACAAAAAAAAAACAATGATAACCCAAACTCTTATGCTATTAAAATCAAACCGCAAATTGGAATATGCAAATTAGAAAAAAAAAATTATGCAAAGTGGCAAACGAAACAAAAACAACACTCTAATTGAGTGCATCTCATTCATTACAATTTTATTATTGCGGGCTAAGAGTCACAAGAAATTTCTAATGTGGTAAATAATTCGCCAACATGATGCAGCTCTGTATTGCAACTCTGCACCGTAATGAAACAAAAAGAAATAGAATATATAATTTATATAATTTGTAGACTATCTCCTTCTTTCGTAAAGAAAAGTAGAGCAGTAAAAGCTGAAGTGTCTGAAGCGGGAGTAAAGGATTAGTCATTTGTCATATTTTTCAACGCCAAATAGAAGACAATTAGAAATGTTATAAAAAGTGTATTGATTATTTATAGTCAATTGCATATATTTTAGGCATGGCCGACTTACTTACATATATGAATGTTTTTTAAACAATAAAATATGCCTAGAACTTAAAATATGTACAGAAATATTACAGTCATTTGTTAAAAAGATTTTAATTTCTGAACAAACCATTTTATGATTATAATTTCTATTGTATTGGTGATTATAACTTTTATTGTATTGAGAAAATAAAAACTTTAATTTTGGAGTTTAAAGAAGAAAAAAATAATCAAAATTACAATAAAGGACACTTCAATTAAAAAAAGGACACTTTAATTTTTTTTTATCTAAGAGGACATCGTGTAAAAGAAAAGGACTGTGCCTTTAAAAAAACCACGAATGGTCACAGTAAAAAGTACGAGGCGTGTCGGCGCTTAAATTTTATAAAATTATTTATATAAATAGAGATTGATGAATATATTTGGCACGATTCCTGTTGTGGGTATACGAAAGCTTACCCCAAAAGTTGCAATAATTTTTTCTCTGCCAACTTGACGGCCTCTTCAGATAAGTCATTGCAAATCAAAACAATTATAGAGGATCCTCTGGTCCCAAAATTTAATTCATTTTATCTGGCGCAGTTTGATTTCTTCCTAACAGAATTCTATTAAATGCGATAGTTCGTGTCTAGGGTTATAAATTTCTCTAAAATATTGTTTATTGTTGTTGGTTTTTTTGTTCATACCTCTTGACTCATGCCACACATTGATTCGTTTTTACCTTTCAATCAGGATGGAAATTACGGCATTTGATATCGAACGAAATTTCAATACTATTTATATCGAAACATCGATCGATATCGAGTGCCGTAATTTCCCTTCAGGGGCCAAATTACGGCATTCGATATCGATCGAAATTTCAATACAATTTATATACAAATTTCGATCGATATCGAATGCCGTAATTTCCCTCCTGGTTTTAAAAATAAATCGTGTTCTTTTACTTTATTTTTTTTATATTCGATAACTCTCGTTTATTCCCTGAAATTTTTCAGACAAGTAAATATAAAAGTTTGCAAACCTTAGAAAAACAATGGCTAATAGTACGTTGCCACTATGAGCAAATTAAATTGATTTGAGGAAATTATGTCAAAGTGTTTCCATTACGCTATAAGAAATTTTGTGTTCGAATTTTCGAAATCAATTTGACTTTTGTATTGGTTGGTTATTTTTTAACCTAAGAAAAAAGCAAAACTTTTGTTCAATGTTAACTTGAGATGGCAAAATAAAAGAAAAATGTATAAATATGCAAAATAAAATTGAGTTTTTTTTATAATTTTATTCAAAAAATAAAATCAGCGTACTTAAATGACATTTTTTCGGATTTGTAACTCACCAATAATGGATGCCCCAAGGTTGCATTTGTAAGAAGAGCAGCCGCTCAGTGTTGCACAGACAAATTTCGAAATAATTTGCAGCAAATTAAGTCATTTGATATAATTTGTGCATAAGAAAAATGTATGGGAAATCATGTCGCAAATTACTTAATTTGGGAAAATGAAATGATTTTTCACAAATCACATAGATGGAAACGTACTATAAAGTTCCGCTGAATTGGCATTAGTATTAACGAAGTCTTGGCATGCAAAACTCCAAAAATGTTCATGCATGTTATTTAAAATTTTAAAATCACACTTACACTTAGGATTATTTCCCCTTGTTATATTTAATTTCTTAAAATTAATTCCTATGCAATAGTAACCATAAAATGCAATGTATTTATTTTTTATAATAATAATTCCCGCACCACAAAAAATGCAATTAAAACAAAAAGAATGGTGAAACAAAAGATAAAGATTTTATAAACGAAATAATGTTTCAAACATTAGGGGTATTCAAAGTAAAAAAATAATCAATACTGCAAAGCAGGTTTTAAAACAAACATTAATGACAAATTTTCTCGTATTTTGATTAGTTTTTAAGTTTAAAAAAAAAGTCAGCCTATTCTATCAACCCTCACAAATGTGATTTGAATATTCTGCTTAAAGTACTTTCTTAAAAGAAAGGGTTCTTATTTAAATTTTATAAAGCGGGTTAAGTTTTAAGTTACGTACTATGAAACGCAATGTAAAAAGTATATGTACGTGTACATTAAATGTATTTATAATAAATATATTAAAATAACACTTGAATTGCTATAATACTAGACCGCAAACCAATACTCTTTTTTAACGTTTACTCCTCACTTTACTTCAGTGTACTTTAATGAAGCAGAAATATTCGTGGGAAACATTGAACAACGTCTACACCCTCTTCTACAAAAGTTCAACCACATGCACAAGAGACAGCAGCAACTTCTATGCTGGAATGAATATTAAAGACTGGTGGATGGAGTATGTGTATTATATTGTTTATTTAAATAATTTAGAAATATTGAATTGTATGGAAATAAAAGAACTTGTAATATACAGTAGACGACGAAATATGTGCCCTATGGTAATTATTTTTTATTATAATCGACTAAAGGATAACTCTTGTTGAATTATTGTAATTGGGACAAATCGAGGCAGATTGCGTATGAGATAGCTTTATGGCTACAACAAATACAGAAAAAGTTGTTCTTAATGTATTTGTTTTAAAAAGCCATTGCTTTAATGAATAGGGTGTACAATTTGTGCCTGAGGTAATTAATACCAAACAGAAACAACAATGAAATTATTACTGATTAAAAGCAAGAAATTCAAAAATATTAAAATCGCCAGATCATTTGGCATTTATAGTTGAAATACATCTGCTACTTTAGGGGCAAAAGCGCTGTCATAGTCTTCTGGTTTTAACGTTGAAACTTTGTATGATTAAACCGGGTTTTAACATACAAAATGATTTTGTTAAAACCAACTTAAAACCACTTTCGAATTGGTTTTAAGTAGGTTTATTGAAATACAACCTTGTTTTTGCCCCGTTTTTGGCTGTGCTAAATTAAGTGCTGCCAAGTTAGATATTGGAAACAGCTGGTGTTGTTTATATTAATAATAATATATACTGACCCCTGAAATATTATAAAAACATTGTGAAAATGGATGCAGCCACGAGAACTAAAAAAACAATGCCAGAGAATAAGGAAATTATGGAAGGAGATTAATGAAAATATTTTCATTGATGTGTGGGAGGAGAAAATAGATAAGTTGAAACTTTCTCTTTTTTCCTTCAAGCAAATAGATAACAAGCACAATAACAAATTCACTCGTTCCTATGAACGATTTAATTTATTTTCAATAAATTTATTATACAACCTACATATATGTTAAAACTACAATTTGCAATGTGAATGTAAAATCAGCTGTGTATGGCTTTAACGCTAAAACCCGGTTTTAAATTTCGCTATGAAAACACTATCAGATAAACAAACTAAATCGACGGCTGTAATTACAAAATGTTTTTTATATAAGAAAAAACCGTACTAAAATAAAATAGATTCTATCTCGCGGCTTTTTTTAGGAAAATTTTTATGTGAAATCGCATAGAAAAAACTGCAGACACAATTGTGATTGATCACTTTTAATATAAATGCATTGTTAGACCGTATTTTTGTATATCAACTTTTTTGTTTGCCATGTAAAGGATAAATTAAAATTTAATTCTTTTCACAGGCCCCAAATTAAATATCATGGCACGCAGTAACATGGAAAGTTATTGACAGTTGAGTTATGAACAGCTCCTTTCGCAAATGAAGAGCAGACAATCATCTAGGCTAACGAAGTCATCTGATTTACAACAACATTTTATATAAAAAATTTTATTTGAAAGGAATTACCTATTTGATTAGACAATTGTTGATTACAGTTCAAGCATTAAAAATAATTTATTTCGCTTATAAAATAATAGTAATTTAAGATTCAAGAATAGATATCGAAGCAGCTAAAATAAAGTGGCAACATTGCTAACTATAGCAAAGCATTGCCAGACCACGAGACTTGTTTCCCGGCACTTGTTGATATCAAACGGTTTATAAATTTACTAAATTCATATCAAACAATTTTATAGCATGTTCAGACATGCATTCTTTATTAAAATAATTCAACAAATGAGCAATTAAATTGTTAAATGAGCAATTAAATTGTTAAATGAACAATTAAATTGTCCGTCCACACCTACCCCACTGAACACTGAATTTATTATTTGGGTTGTTATTGTATAAAAAATTGTTCCTTACATAGTTTCCAGCAAAGTTTCTTCTGACGGAGGACTCATCCAGAACTTTGCTCAATTAGCAATGCAATTAAGTACGAATTGCGCAATTTATGAATTTGTTTCTTATGTAGAAATTGAACTCAATTGAAACCTAATTGTGCAATTCTGAATTGTTCATGTCTGATTTTACAGATATTGATGAGATCATAGCAATTTATAAAAATAATAATTCATAATAACTTGTAAATAATCTATAAAAATAAAGAAATTAATAAGAAAAATTTCAATCAAATTATTAGCAAAGAAGAACTCCATAATTTTTAGGTTCAAATTATTTTTTAACCACCTCATCTTTTGTTACCAACTGTATGCGGGCAAGCACTTCAATATTCATACTTGTCGTATGTAAATTATTGACAACATTTAGCAAGCAACAAAAAGGGATGCTTATTTGTTTAAATGCAGATCAATGATCTCTGTCTCGATGTCTGTCTAAGTATGTAAGTAAATACTTAATGCAAACGCATTATTAGTTTTAATTTTTACACACTGATAATATAAATGCTAAATATGGCTTCCGGTTTAACCATTGACACTTATTATTATTTTTTGCTAAAAAAAAAAAAATAAATATATAGTGGTAAACTATTTATTGTAGATCGTCAGACTGGTTACTTAATAATAAGATTGTCTGTTGTCTGTAGCTTGCAGAAACTTATTCAGTATAAATACTTTTCATATGTATCAAGAGTTGTGGTGCAGCGTGTCTTTTTTTATATTCCCATGAAGTCTTTGTAATGAATAGTTATTATTCATAAAAAGTTTCGATTTAATGCTTTATATGACATGACTGGCTCTGGGTACGTACTCGTACATACATACATACATACATATGACAAACGCTAACCATGGAAAATTTTGCAATTGTTAGTTGTGGTTTTAATTATTATTTTATTGGTATAATTTTGTGTAAGCAAGTTTAGTTTAGTAATTGCAAACAAACAAAAAATTATAATATATTGAAAATTAATTCTTTTGCAACTTCGTTTGATTCAAATTTGTAATAGATATAAAATTGTAGTTTTTATGGATTTTTGCATAATTCTTAGTAACGGTGTCATAAATTAAAATTTCATAAATTTGTAAACAAAATTTCAAAATAATTTCCAAGATTGTACACTCTTGACAAGCCTGAAACCGAGAAACGAAACCAACCACTTAACAGCAGTCGACAACTTCTTTTCAAATGCTTAGATGCCGCCTGTTTTCGCAGCTATTTTAGGTCGTGAATTCGATCCCGTATTAACCCAAGACACGAATATGGGACCGAACTTTTCAGATGTGCATTTGTGTCTGATTGTGTTAATTGACGAAGCCATAGTACCTTTCGGTGAACAGTTCTGACCACGATTGACGTAATGATGTTTGAAGAGGAAACCAATTTCTCGGAATTATAACAAACTCAGGACGGATGTAAAATAATAAATAAAGTGGCTATTCTATCATATATTACACTTCGTCAAGATTAGAGATATATAGAAGAAGATACATTTTTATTTTTCACAATTTTATTTATCACTACCTTTTACACGCGACTTTGTCCGCGAAGAATATGTGAAATTTGCGCTAATGTGTATGTTATGTCAATGATGTGTTGTATTTTTACTGGATCAAAGTTTAAAACGTTCTTAGTTATCAGTTTAATAATTTCATATGCCTATACAAATTTTCAGCCACCCTTGACCATTCAATACGATCATTTCCAAAAACAAAACCCACCATATTTTATTCTTCGGATCTTAAACTATCTCTATACCAAATTTCATTGAGCGGTTTGAGCATGAAAAGGTAACAGAGAGAAAGACTTACTTTCATATGCATTATATTAGCAAGGAAATAAGTGCTAGTCATTATAAAAAGTGCAGGTCATTATGAAAAATGCAAGTCATCATAAAAAGTGCAAGTCATTATGAAAAGTGCAATTCATCATAAAAAGTGCAAGTCATCATAAAAAATGCAAGTCATCATAAAAAGTGCAAGTCATTATGGAAAGTGCAAGTTATCATAAAAAGTGCAAGTCATTATGAAAAGTGCAAGTCATCATAAAGAGTGCAAGTCATCATAAAAAATGCAAGTCATCATAAAAAGTGCAAGTCATTATGGAAAGTGCAAGTCATGATAAGAAGTGCAAGTCATTATGAAAAATGCAAGTCATCATAAAAAGTGCAAGTCATTATGAAAAGTGCAAGTTATCATAAAAAGTGCAAGTCATTATGAAAAGTGCAAGTCATCATAAAAAGTGCAAGTCATCATAAAAAATGCAAGTCATCATAAAAAGTGCAAGTCATTATGGAAAGTGCAAGTCATCATAAGAAGTGCAAGTCATTATGAAAAATTCAAGTCATCATAAAAAGTGCAAGTCACTATGATAAGTGCAAGTCATCATAAAAAATGCAAGTCATCATAAAAAGTGCAAGTCATTATGAAAAGTGTAAGTCATTATGAAAAGTGCAAGTCATCATAAAAAGTACAAATCATCATAAAAAATGCAAGTCATTATAAAAAGCGGAAGCTTTTGCGCTCATACCAGCGTGTATGAAGTATTAACGTTGTTTTGTTTTTATTTTATTATACTTTTTACCCTGGACGTTGTCCGGGAAGAATATGTGACCACTTAATAGGATCCTTTCCAAAAACAAAAACCACCCTATGTTATTCCTCGGATCTCCAAATATCTCTACGCCAAATTTCATTTAAATCGGTTCAGCGGTTTAAGCGTGGAAAGGTAACAGACAGACAGTTACTTTCATATTTATTATATTAGTAAGGATTTCCAATTTTAGTCCTATATTCATAAAAATAGAAAATGTATTTCAAATATATTTTAAGTAAATTTTGTATGAAAAATAAAATACATATCAAAATCACTTTGAATTTTATTTATATGAGAATTAAAATGCACCTCTATGGAAATGTTAAACCAAACATTTTAAAATATATGTTCGGAAAAGTTTTTAATCAAACTTTGTTTTAATTCGCATTGCAGAAGTAGTACCCAAACGGCGGCATGTTATCATAGTCGGCGTCGGTCTCTTTTAACAACACCATCCTAGTGGCACATCAATTATAAAAGTGATGCCATATGTTTGCAACAAAAAACCGCAGTCATTTTATTATATTTGGCAAAAATTGATTTCAGCATTAAAAATGCCACTCAATCCAATTATTATTATTAACAAACTAAAAACAACAAATTTCATGTAGAAAATGAAAAGTAATAAAAAATTAATTTATTAATTTTCTGCCGAGATTAAAACTCGCACCAAAAAATTTAATTGCCAAAAGGAGGGAATGTTTTTGTCTGTTTAAATTTTCTTGTATATGCTATTATGAATACACACAAATGTATGCATGTATGTATGCATGCGTGTAGAGGTAAAGAAATCTTTACCGCAATCTGTTGCAACCTGTTTTAAGTTTTTAATAACATTTTAACCATACATTTGGTCAATTTGTGATATTTAATAAAAAAAAAGGATCGATGAAATATGACATATCAAATGACAATTTAAACAATATTTTAACACCCAACGAAAACATATGGCTTAATTTCTTATGGTCTCATTTTTTGTTAGCATGCTAAAGCAGGTAAACGACAGGTATATTTTTTTATTTTCATTGCTTTTTACTTCATTTTGCGGATAATTAATTGCTTATTTTAAACGTAGGATGCAAAACTTGTTGAACACAAGAGAGTGTGCGACATTCATCAACCTTAATGGAAAGTGTTGAAAGGAACATGCTGTAAGCATATGAAATCAGTACGCATACAAACACAAGTTTCATTTATTATAAATTTTAAAAATTTAATAAATAAAACCCAAATATCTCAACTATCATCAAGATTAAGTTTGTCATTGTTTCACAGCATTGGCAATAAATGATACTGCCACTGCTGTTATTACTACTTTCAAGACTACTTTTTTAATTGTCCAGACGATGGCAAGGCCAATTCATCGCCTCTTACGCATTTTCTTGAGCATTGGAATATTGCCAACGGCCATATTTGGGTCTTCCAAATGATGGTACAAGACTCGCATCGTAAACGACTCGTATGGAAGAACCGCTACCATTCACGCAGTTTCTTGCGTTGTACTAAACTTGAGCGATCACGAGCATGTCATCTCAGACGATTATATAAATGAGCCATTACGATCGTCAAAACTTCTTCTAAGATTGAAACTGCTATCTGGGATTATAAGCGCAAAATTATAATAATAAATGCTTAGAGGATTTATTATTATAATTTTTCGCCTACAAAATATGCTAAAAATATTTCCCTAAAAGTGAAATATTCGGCAATTCTAACAGCCAATTCACACCGTGAGGTTAAAACCGCGATGTTCTATTTATTTTTAGAAACATCTTCTAAAATCCTCTCGCATTTATACTATGATTTTTATCTAACGCTTTTTTTTTTGCAAAGTCGGTTTTCGATAGGTTAAAATTCTTTGAAAGTAGAACAATAAACCACTAAATAGATACCTACTAATCAAAAACCTTTAATTCAGACAACTGTTTTTTGAGTTAAACAGTTTCCAAAGATATTGGATTATATGACACTCTTTCTATTTATTGTATGAAACTGTTTTACTCAATAATCATGTATCTGAATTAAAATACATTTTATGAGTTCTTAATGGGTACGCTTTTTTGGGCAAATATTTAAAAAGTGTGAACGCACCTTGAGCAGCTTTCATTGAACTATTAACAAGTGCTGTAGAAACAAAACATTTATGCAAATCGTCTTAAAAGTTTTCATAAGAAAAAAA
The DNA here is from genome assembly GCA_951800035.1 of Linnaemya tessellans. Lineage (NCBI taxonomy): Eukaryota > Metazoa > Arthropoda > Insecta > Diptera > Tachinidae > Linnaemya > Linnaemya tessellans. The sequence continues at coordinate 42,924,390 of OX637536.1, forward strand.
ATCAAATTATCCAGTTGCTTTCAAATGTTCCGTTATTCATTTTCCACTTTTTTTCCAGTTTCATCCTGTTTCTATTGCATACAAGCAACAATACATACACAGTAAGAAAAAAAACACACTTCAACCACTCGCAGTGCATAAATCAACAACAATAACAGCAACCACCACCTCACCAAAACAACAACAACAAGAACAATAATATTATAACAATTATTTATCTCTTTACAAAAGTGATATTTTGGGAAAAACGACAGCTGCTTAGAACTGTGAATAGTTAAAAGAAACAAAAAAAATATGTAGTACGAGTAATAAACGAGTGCATGAAACACATACATGCACACACACACGCATGCATAGTTCTTAATCGAAAGAAATTCAACCATATTGTGCTCATGTGCACAGCACAGAGCAAAAACACACTTAAGCTCTTGTGTACATGTGCAGTATTGTTGTCGGTTACATTATTATTTTCTTTTTTGTTTCTGTTTTCTTTTCCTTACGCATTCCCATAATTTTTTTTCTCCAATTTTAGGGTTCTCTGTTTATCCTTTTACATTGAATAGCACACGCACACACCCTCATAAATCCTAATAGTTTTACTTACACATATGGATGCAATTATAAAACAAAATCACATATATAAATATGTTTTTGAGTGTGTGTGAAAGTATCATATTGCCAAAGGTGTTTAGTGTTATTCTTTATTCCTTGTTTCCTTTTCTTTTTAGTTTCATTATAAATAACACAGGCATTCATACACTGGAATATTTAGGCTTTTTATAGTTTCCTGTCAATATCCTTTATCATTTTTATATTTTCATATTATTAGACAAGGCAATCACTACATCACTCGTGTGCAGTTTTATGTACATTTCTTAAAAATAATAATAATACATAATATGTAAGTATATATGTTTTTATATATATTTTTCAATAAAACTAATTTGATTGACCTTTAGATTTTTTATTATCTTGGCTTTTACCGGTTAACAAAACAATTCAATTTCTTTTATAAAAAGCGGCCTAAAGCTTGATAAAAAACGGATAATTAATAAAATTTGGTTAATCATTTCATATCGACGATTCTGTTTACTTAATAAAGGCCTTATGTTTAACATGTCAGCTGATGAGTTGATATTTGTTCACCGAATATTCGTATTACATACGGTTCACATGATGATTTAAATCATGAGTAAACATCAGGACTTCTTTTTTTATAGGACAGAGAGTTAGAAAAAACTATTTCGGTTTCCCGTGATGTTTTTTTGCATTACATTCAAATTCGGGTTTCCTATTGTTTTAATTAAGTGAAGTCCCATAAAACTATAGCAAAAGTTAGGTTAGGTTAGCAGGCAACGTTCAATATACATTGTGATGTTTGGATCGCGATCCATTTTAATGGATTGATGGATCACGAGCGTAGGCTACATGTTCAATATTTATCGCGTCAGTATTTACGTTATTTTTGTGCTGTTTTCATCATTTATTAAAAAAATGTCGCGAGAAAACCAAAAAAACCTGTTTAGCTATTTTGCTTGCTTTTTCATTGAAGAGAAACATGGAAAGAAAATGTTGGAGCAAAAAGTGGTTGCAGGATCAAAAAGAATATACACACTTAAGGTTAATGGACACAATTCTTCTTTATAAAGAAATAGACGATTTTGAAAATTATTTCCGCATGTCTAATGATAATTTTAAAATCATTTTGGAATTAAATACCCGATTTTTATTGAAGAAAGACACGGTGATGAGAGAAGCAATTCCGGCAATGCCTCCAAATTAAAAATGAAGTCTTTCAAAATCATTTTTTCGATCGTTAGTTCCGAGTCCACCGGCAGAACCCACTCGCTTTCGCTATCTTCTGCCATTAGCCTTTTAAAACAAACTTTCCACAAATGTAATAAACTTTTTTACTTTCTATGAAATTTTTGTTAGACATATATATTGTCACAATTATATTTTATTTTATTTTTTATTGACCACCTCATTTTTTACTTGTTAAATTTTTTGCACTGCGTATTTTATTTTATTTGTTTTATTTCACTTCTTATTAACGTATCGCGATCTAATATCATAAAAATGCTAATCTAATATCATAAAATCTGAATGAAAATTTAACAAATACTTGGTTGGTTCCTAGCGGGACCAGTAGGCTATTAAAGGTTAACGTATCGCGATCTAATATCATGAAAATGTTACACGTTCAATATTTATCACGCAATCCACGATCTGGATTTCATATTTTAGGCCATTCTGCGATATGGATCGCGATCCATCAATACTGCATGCTACACGTTCAATAAATATCGCGATAGTGGATCGCGATCAATATATGTTGAACGTGTAGCAGTGCCCTATGAAAGAACTTTTATTTTCTGAGAAATAAATAAAGATCAAGATATAACTACTTATTATTTTTTTTTTTTTTTTGAGAATTATATTTATTTATTTGTAGAAATACTTTACAAAGTAAATTTGCAAAGTATTTAGCGCACAGATGCCGACGGGGTGACTCAGACCATATGTCGCCCATGTTATTAACCCGTATTTTCTTCGTGTTACTGTGACTGACTGTGCACGACCTATGCCTTCACATAGAAAGTAGCAACGTAATATTCCTCAGAAGAACCGTAAAACTATACAGTTATCCGAGCTGTTGAAATTAACTAGCGCGAGTGAGACGCAAAACTCTCGAAAGAGAGTAAACGGTCAGTGGCCTGGCTGCACTTAAAAAATAATTGCCAACGAGGCTTGATGTTGACTGACTCAGAGCTGCTTTGCGACTGAAGAGAATTACATACATATATAAACATCAAAAAATAATGGTAGGAACACAACTGGGACGAACGACGAATTTCGTTGGTAAAAATTCGTCGTATGAAACACAATAACGACGAATAAATTAAAATAATGAACAAAACAATTTTTAATTTTTTTAAAAATCTTTGTAATTCTCTGATGTCAGATTGTTTAGAATTTCAATAATTATCCCGGTGGTGTCCATTTTTCCAGAAAAAATTCCTTTTTTTTTAATTATTTTCTGAAAAATGCTTTTTCTGTAAATAAATTATTCTTTTCATTTAACTGCTGATGAGGTGATCATATGAAAAAGTAGGAAATAGGCAGAAATACTATTTTATAAAAAGTGGTCAAAATTAACAAAAAGTCGTCCGTATGATAAATTTTTGTGAATTGGTGAATGCAATTTTAGTATGCACTGAAAATTTTCGTGCCACATGCAACAATACAGTAGTGAACTAGGTTTTTCCACAAAAAAAACCAGCTTGGCTATATGAAACCTGGGCACCTTATATCGATTTGTTCGTCATTTACTTAAATATATTTTATTTCCAAACGACGAACATTCGTAGCGAAAAATTCGTCATTCGTCCCGGTTGTGTTTATAGCATAACTTTTATTTTCTAAGCTTAAAATAAAACTCAGGAAATAATAATTAAAATGTAATTTTTAAAATAAAATTTATAGTCGTTACGGTCACCGAAAGTATGCTGCAGGTACCAATACGATAATTTTCTATTACGGAGTACCACCATTTACAACATAGCGCTCCTTTAATGCAACATAGTCATATCTCAAATATATTAAAATTTTTGTTATTGAAACAAAAGTGCCCCACCATCTGCATATATAAAAAAATCAGCGTTATATCTACCGATTTCAAATCAAATCGAAGTTATAGCAAAATAGGTATATTTTGTATGTAAGTATTTTTTTTTTAATGAACATATATCATATTGCTATATTGAATTCAATTAAGAGTTATAGGCTAATTGTTAGAAATTTTTGTTTTAAATTCAGAACGACATGATAAATATTCCAAGGCACAACGGAAAGTCAACATCAGTTTTTTAGTTATTCAACTTACACAGCAGAGCAGAACAGCAGTTTTCGAAAGCCGCAACGGTTTCATCATCAGTGCTCATGTGTATTGTGGTTGTCACCACTTATTAGGCGGCTTAGTTGAATATGATAGCAGTTCTTATTTAAAAAAAATTTATTAGGAAATTGCATACGAGAAATGTATCAAGCTGATGGTAAAACATTTTTGTTTTAATATCCGTGTTGCCGTTTGGTTATTTTCTTCATGTCCCAATTTTCTGAGTTTTTTGTTTGATTATACTATATATTTTGTGCAATCGCATTTGAAAATCTTTAACCGCATTTCTCTAACTATGATCTTTTTTGAGATATAACCAATTTACATTAAAGGAGCGATATGTACTACATACGGGAACACACGTATTTCAGACCGATTAAAATTGAAAATTGTTATCAAACAATAATAAGAAAAATGTACTTGGGTATTTCTTTAAACAAAATATGTACTGTGTAAGTATATACACCCGGTGAGTGTGTGATTCTTAAAGATTTTAAGTAAATTTGATTTGTAAACATGTAAAGAAAGAAGAAAAAATCGATCATTGACTTCAAAATACAACTGTTTTTGATCGTCATATGTTATATCTGTGTGTATGTGTGTGTGTATGCAACAATTCTGAACCATTCATGCAACTATCCAGCCGCGAAGAAAATAAAAGACCAACCAAATAACAATCATCCATCCATCCAAGTTGTCTAATTTTATTATGTTGTTATTTAAACTTACACGTACCAGTTGAAAAATTATAAAATACACACATTAACTGAAAAGTATTTAAGCCAAACATACTCCTCACAACAGTTTTGTATGGATGTTCACATGCATGCATTCATAAAGTTACAACAACAATCTAAATTCCTAATAAATTTCAAATACGAGTCCATACAAAACTCAGTTCTTTCTCTTCGTTTTCTTCCATACGCATTCTGTTCACATGCGCCTGTGTGCGTGGCTGAGAAAAAAAGTTTTCTTCGTTTTGTTTTTTCTCATTTACCAGGTATTTATGTACATACCAACATATACATATGTATGGATCTGTGTGCATACATATCCCCATGCACACATGCGTGTGTACATTCAAAAGTATGTACTTACATTTGTATGTGTGTACATATGTATGTATGTTTGTATTTGTTGACCATGTCTTAATGGTTAATTGTCAGCAAACATACCCATGAAAAGAGACCAACAAAAACAACATCTAGGAAGACGTGTATTAGAAGAAAAAAAAAGGTTGTGTTTTTAGCGGCATCATAAATGTCTGTGCCGAGATATAAAAAATAGTGTATTGAAAGCTGTTTTTTATTTTTGTACAAAAGTCTGTCTACGTCTTTTCTGTTTCTTTGTGTGTTGGGAGACAGTGATTCTTAAAGGGTTAACAAATCCATACATACATCCACACTAATATGAACCATGAAGTGATCAATTATGTGTGGATCTGATAACAAAAGTTCATTGACTATATCGGGGAATGAGTCCGCAAGGCGGTCTAGGTACGGCAACAAGCTCAATAACCGTAAAAACTGTGAACATGTCTGTGCATGAAGGCTCCTGTACAGACATGTAAATAATCTGGATAAGCAACTTTCTGTCGTTTATAAGAATAAATATACGGTTATTTTTGAAACAAATTATTGGTAGTCCTAAAAACAAGTTCGAAGAGCCAGCCACATTATCGAGCAAAAGCAATGACTAACATTTTATTCATAAAAGTTTTGTGAATCGCCAAAATATGCAGAATTTGCAAGTCGTACAACTCACGAGTGAGTGTTAAAAAATAAATACATTCTCCCGAAGACTGACATTTGGACCTGGAGGAGTCCTGGTAATATATTCCTTTGAAAGTGAGTCTGCTCAAGCTCAAGGCTGCTATGGGTGCTCGATATTACGAAATTGATTTGAAAGAAATTACCTCATATCAGGGATGGAAAATTGAGTTTTATGATTTGACGGAAAAATAAGATGTGGGTACATTTTAGACCCTGACAGAACCAATTTTGCTATTGAAGCACGAGGCATGATTTAATTTTTGAGTACTTCAGTAGAACTAAAGTATGTCTCAATATTTTATTTTATTTTTATAATTTTTTTTTATAAAAATTTTGAATATTTCTGTTTACAAATTATATTTGTCAACAGTAATTGGATTTTAAATCCGTATTTCAACCCTGTTTCGTGATCTAGAATTAAACCGAAATAATGTATAGAAAATTGGCGATTGTGTACAATTTGGCAAAATTTTTCGCTACTTCCTGTTCCTGGGAAATAGTGGAAATGAAAAACATGTTTTACTTTTATTCCCATTATTGTGTGAATACAGTTGCCGTCAGAAAAGATGGAACTGGTGAACATCCAGACGATTTTTATGAAACTTTGCACATATTGAAGCCACAACAGCACATAAAAAAAATTTATTTCAAAAATGAAAAATTAATTTCTTATTACACCCTGGGGGTAGATAGCGCACGGTAAGCACATGAAGGTAGAAGACTGGAAAATTTTTTATTTCTCTTGCTAAATCCTTCCATGATCTAAAATATTATTTCATAACGAATAATTCTATCGTTTTCCATCTTTTGAGGACAACAGACACAGAATGACTTTCTTTTCTATGACACGGTTGAATATGATAAATAAAGTGTCTAACACTTTTATATTTTCCCTTATTCTGTAACCATGTTGTCAATGTCACGTCATAAATGATTTTTTCTTACAAACAAAAACGTCCTTCTCGGCTTCAAAATGTTGTAATGCCGCCACACAAAATAGTTGCCTGCACTGCGAAAAATTTTGGGATTTTGTAAAGAATTTTTTCTTTGAATCGGAAGAAACCAAATCAGCATATAGTAATGAAATTTTATTTAAATAATTGATAAATGGTGAATAAATATTTGCACAATGTTATTGTAAATGTTTTTAGTACCGCCAGCACTCGGGGTATGACCCCCAAAACATGCAGTGCATTGTGGTAGAGCTAGAAACGAGGACAGATGAAGAAATTTAAGAAGACTCCTGGCAAATTTCTTGCAATATTGCCGACGTGCTGTTACTCTGCTGTTTCTTTAGTACACGGCAGTGACAGTCGCTGTCAAAGCTATTCCTTGCCACCAACAACATGCACTAACGCTGATCAGAAAAATTCCACACCATTTTCATGACTGACAGCTAAGTCGAACTCGCACATCGAACTCTTAGTCTCGCGTTAACTTCCTCAGCCAGCTAATGCCTGCGCTAATAGGAAACCGCTGTTTCATCATGGCGTAGATTTCTGGGGTCAAATTACCGCATTCGATGTAGATCGAAGTTTCAATACAATTTAATAACAAATTTCGATCGATATCGAATGCCGTAATTTATCACCTGGGGGCAAATTACCGCACTCGATATCGAACGAAATTTGTATTTAAATTGTATGGAAATTTCGCTCGATATCGAATGCGGTAATTTGGCCCCTGTTCTTATGTTGTTTTCTTTTCTAAAAAATAATGCTAAATGTTTTGCACTTTTCAATGGAAAATGGCAACATTTGAAAATAGTGAATTTATTGGAAATTGATCTACAATCCCTTATGAAAATGTGCTTTACTTTAAAATGGTGCCTAATTGTGTTTTTTTAGAATAAAAAGTGACAAAATGCTACATATTTTCCAGAAAAGAAATCGCCATTAGATGGTTTGTCGTCAGAAGAACACAGAACATGCTCTAAGTGAAATTTTAGCAGCAATATTTTGTTGTGAGCAATTTGACATGTTAGATGTAAACAGACGTTGTGTATGGCAGACTTTAGCAAAGAAAAATCGAATAATTTTCATATGGAAACCCAACGACGACAATTTTAAAGACATGCCTATGCAAGTTAGTGCACTATTGTGAATGGCGTTATTGTTAATTAAAATAATAGTATGAGTATGAACATTCAAAATAGTTTTAAAATTATATATAAATTTTTTTTATTGTTTAGAGAGGCACGTGGTGCCGCTGTAGCTGATTAGTAACAATGCCAAGTTATTAGTACAGAGGTCATGGTGTTCGATTTCCCCCAGAGTCCTTGGATATTTGTTGCATTTTTAAATGATACAATAAGACCTACTATGAAAACCGGCAGACTGTACCACCTAACCGAGAGACACAAATACAAATCTTGCATTCATGCAAAATAGAGGGTAGGGAAGTTCTCTTAAAGGAGACAGACAAACCAGAAATATCCTACACGTAGTCTAATAGCGTTTTTACAAATAAAGTTGAAACCAAGATTTATTAAAAGTAGGTAGTATGTTATTATGAGGAACACTAGTATAGGTACGGTGACCATATTTTTCAACGCAAAAAAGAGGATATTTAGAAATTGTATTTATTATTTATAATCAATTGCATATATTCTAGGCATGGCCGACTTACATACATACATATATTCAATTCAATTCAATTCATTTATTCAATATAATATGTACAGAACTGTATAATATTTATTTTAGTAATGCAGAGAGTTTAGATGTAAACTTATCTTCTCTACTCAAATACATATAATACTTTTTTTATTAAATTAATTAGAAATAGATCTAGAGGAAAATTTTTATGTGTTTTAAGCAATAAAATATGCCCAGAACGTACAATATGCCCAGAAATATGACAGTAATTTGATAAAAAGATTTTAATGTCTGCACAATCCATTTGATGACTATAATTTCTATTGTATTTGGTGATGTAGCTTTTATTGTATTGAGAAAAAAACTTTTAATTTTGGAGTTTAAAGAAAAATATTGATAATTAAAATTACAAAAAAAGGACACTTTAATTTTTCTTTAATCTAAGAGGACATCGTGTAAAAAAGCATAACCGTCCTCTTAAAAAAGCGACGAGTGGTCACCGTAACTATAACCAAAAGGGAATTCAATTAAAATAGACACTTTAATTTTTTTTAATCTAAGAGGACATCGTGTAAAAAAAATAGAACTGTCCTCTCAAAATAGAAGGAATGGTCACCTTAAATATAAGTCTTTTTGCTAAAAACTGGTAAAAAATCAAAGTCTTTCACCGCTTAAGAGCTTAAGAAACACTGTTTCTAATACAATTTGTTCATATAGAAAAAGTTGCTTGAATATTCGTCATAAAATCTTGTTTTTATGTATAATTTAATTTTTTATGTACTTGAGCGTATGTAATCTTCTATTTGATATGAATGTAGTTTCACATCCATATTCAATTTAACATGGCTTATTTTATTCAGTTTTATTATTTGTTATTTTTATTAGCTTTATGGATTAGAAAACTAAAGAGTTATAATAAGAAATGTTCTTCTACATGCACACATCACACATACATACATACATACATACATACATACATACATTCATACATATGCATGTTATATGTATGTTATGTATACAAATGTGTGTGAATGTGGTATATAACAGTCGTATTTCTGAATTTCTTTTCTCTGCAGTTCATGCATTTTGTCTTCATTTATTCAAGATAATTTTTTTTTGTCAAGTTTGTCATTTGCTTAAAGATTCTTGACATTTAGTATGAATAAGTTAGTATTTAAGCTAGTGATGATAATTTAATTAGCGTTATGTTAAGGTTGAAATTTCTAACTACTGATATAGATTTACTTATAAGCGAGTGAATAAGTATGTGAGTATGTGTCGGGGAAGTGTTTTAGATAAAGCTTAAGAAAATTAATCATTTAAAGTTGCTAACGCTATTTTTTAAGAGGTATAAGCACATACATATGAATGTATTGTTTGCGATAGCATTTTTTTTTTAAGTCGGACCAGCACTCAGGGTATGACCCCTGCATATGCAGTGCATTGCGCCGGAACTAGAAAGGAGGGAATAGTATTGAGGGGACAGATGAAGAAAGATGAGGATGATTTAAAATTTTTTAAATTCGTGTGTCTCATGGTGAATTGGTAAATCGGAATCAGGCATTTGTCAAATAATTTCAATCGGTATTAAGAGATTTTGGACACCTGGCGGCAAATTACGGCATTCGATATCCATGGAAATTTTTATTTAAATTGTATGAAAATTTCCATCGATATCGAATGCAGTAATTTGGCCTCTGCATCTGCATCTGTATATTCTTTTTTAATAGCTAACACTGCACAACAGCATTTCTGATGATTGGCGTACTCTACATGATTCTAGTATAGTTTTTAATGAGGATTTCAAATCTGTAGTCAAAATTTTCCTATCAGCTCTAGTTCAAAAAATATGTCGCATAAGCTGTTTTACACAAAAACACCATATTTTTCGATCTTATTGTTAGTTAATTAAGCTCTTAAGATAAAAATATTTTTTTTTACTTTCGTATACAAGGAGAGAGCTTCCCCGCATGTTGTAAAAAATGTCTGCCATCATTTGTGCGTTCCAGTGGACCTAATAGCTAACAAAAAAGCTATATTAGAATATGTCATCATTTCTTAACATGACTAGGTAGTTTTTAAGGAAGTGCAGTTTGATGTTTATGTAGGTTCATGTGTATACAAGTTACTCATACGTTGCAAATAATGTTACATATCGAATGTTTTTTCATAATAAGTAAAACACTATAATTTTAGAAACAATTAAAATTTATTTAATTCCTATAATGAAAAAAAAAACTTTCTTTTGTATGATTTTCTTGCGAAAGTTGAAGACAGAGAGCTATTCTGAATGCTCCAACAATAGTCAGCCATCATATGTGCGTTCCAGTAGTTCTGATAGCGCTCCCCCATAGTGCGGAGCACCTGGTGGAATCTCGCGCCCTGTTCTTCACATAGGTGCCCTAGATTTCCGGGAAAACTTTCCAGGGGATTGTGAAGAAAGTGCAACTTTATGCTCATGTTACACCCGAGCCTTTGAAAATGACTCATCAGTTGTTCGACGTGTTGAGGAAAATCACAACTTTTCTTATTTCCCAGAAAATTTTTAACAAGCGAAACAAATTCATTCTATGCCGCTTTCTCAATTTCAGCCATTATGTCATTTATTAATGATCTTATTTGTGGCCCGTCAAAAATTGCCGATCTTATCTTTTCTGCACTCACTTTTGGAAACGTGTTTGATAGGAAAAGGAAACACTTTATATTTTTATCAAGAGCTTTTACAAATTGTTTTATAAGTCCTTGTTTTATGTGTAACGGAGGCAAAACTATACGATCCGTTGATACTAAAGGTGGGTTTATCACGTTCTGTTGTCCTACAGCTAGCGCTTCTCAAGGAGGCCAATCTTTTTTAATCCAATGTTAGCATTTAGCTCCACTATCCCACAGGCAAATAAAATGGATATTTCGTGTAGCCATCTTGTTGGCCTAAACAAAAGTTTCCCATTTTTAAATCGACACATATGAGCCAATTGTGTTCCATATATTTAATTTTGTCTAAAATTAGAGCAATAGTTGTATATTCTTCTTTAAATTTTGTGGAATGTGCAATAGGCAACGAGCCTAATTTATTCCCATTGTGTAAGAGACCACATTTTAGACTCCGTTTTGATGAGTCTATGAATAGACGCTACTAACTGGGAACGTAATTTTGAAGTCCCATTGCAACCTTTAAACCAGGTAGATCTTTACAAAATACGAAATCATTTTCTTCAACAAAATATTTTATGAGATTTCGATCTTTTGTGCGGTAATAAGAAACTTTGGTTTCTCTTATTACTAAGTTTCTTTCTTTTAGCCTAGACGCCAAAATTTCTGAAGCAGCCTTTGACAGCCCCAAATCTCTGACAAGGTCGATTAAATCATGTTGGTTGAATAGTTTTGGTGCTTTCAGGTCAAAGTCTCTACAAGTACTCTCAGTTTTAGCCTCAAACTGCATAGGCTCCTCCAGTGAGGCATCAACTCGAGGTCCAAGCGATATTTTAGGACTCGAAAGACCGTATGGAAGGATATTCCCATTTGGGTCGATTGTTTCCGTTAATGCCACCTATGTTCACCAAACCAAAATAACAGTCGTCGTGAATGTTCAAGGGTTATATCCAGATCATTGCCGTTTTGTACCTAAATCTATTTATTTTCTGATTTGTCCACAAACGTAGAAACTCAACGCATGTTTTGCATACCTTTTGCGGGATCCAATGCTTGTCCTTCATTTCTAGTGCGTAACCAAAGTAATTTTTGTAAGCCTCAATTACAAACGCTGTCACATTCAAACGGTATTCTTTGAATATATACTCTCCGAAAATGAAACAAAAATGACTCGGATCATTGACACAAACTCTTCTTGATGACACCATATCATATTTTATTAACAAAACTTAATATTTTCTTAATTACAAGCAAATTAACCCATTAACACAGCGATGTTTTTGTGAAAGCTTTATCTCATAAATTAGAGCTGTTACAAAAAAACTGAGGGTATATTTGGAATCAGCAACGTCAAATTAGCAAACATAATGTCATAAAACTCAATCATCAGTCAAAAGTTGTCATATTGTTGTGCAGTGTAATCAATTTGTTTGAGTCTTGAGGTTATTTTATATTAAAATTTATTAATCTTCGATATTTCGCTAACTATCGGTTAGCTTCTTCAGAAAATTATTTAATTTTATTTTCCTGAAGAAGCTAACCGATGGTTAGCGAAATATCGAAGATTAATAAATTTTAATATAAAATAACCTCAAGACTCAAACAAATTGATTAGCTATTAAAACGAAAAAGGTTAAAAAATTAGACACAAGAATTGTATTCTTTTTTATTGATCAATACAGTAGAATCTCACAAATTCGAATTGTCATAAATTCGGACCGTCCAGATATTACAACCGGCCATTTAAATGTATTGGACGCTCCGATATTAGAACTGTGATTCTAATTTCTGGAAGTATTTTTTTGTTTGTTTTTATTTCCACTAGAAAATATATTTTTTTTCAATGATTTTGACCTAAAAAGGCGAAAAACCTAATTAAACGCTCTAATATTAGAACAGGGATTCTAATTTCAAAACATCAACTGGTCAGCACATTAAAATTGGGTTAAACGAATTCTATAAGCAGCAAAACTTATCATTCGGTTTAGAAGGAGTAGACATATGGATCGAATCAACCTGAATGAATCTAAGAAATTTCGAATAAAAAAATTATAAATTCTTCTGGTTTCTTGACCTCTTTTTAATTATTATTGTATTCTGATATTTTTCAGCTTAAGGTCTCTTTATTTTAGTTTAATTTTTAATTTCAATATTTCGTCACTCCTTTGTGTGACTTCTTCAGGAAATTAATTATTTTATTAATTAATAATTAATTTCCTGAAGAAGTCACACAAAGGAGTGACGAAATATTGAAATTAAAAATTAAACTAAAATAAAGAGACCTTAAGCTTAAAAATATCAGAATACAATAAAAAAAATTATATAAACACCGTTTTTTCATTTAAGATAATTTTCGAATTATTAAAAAAATGTTTATTTACTCTCTTAGAAGGAGTTGGCATATGGATCGGATCAACCTGAATGATTCTAAGAAATTGGAAAAAAATTTATATAAACAAGATTTTTTCAGTTAAGATAATTTTCGTATTATTAAAAAAATCATTTATTTATCTACTCTCTTTGAGTGTGAAAACCGCACGATGGAAAGAAGGCAAGAACAAGCACTGGAATTTGCCAACCAAAAAATCAAACTGGCAACGCTGATGGTTACATGCATGCACACAAAACAAGGCAGCAACAGAAAGACAGTCGGCCAGCATATGAAGCATATAATACGATTATTCCTATTTCGTTTTATATATTCTTGCTATTTTCCTTTTTCCGTTTTTGTCTCCTTTCTCTTGAAATTCGTTTGTTGTGTAAATGAAATAGAGTTTAAGTTTTTCTGCAGTCTCTTTCAGTTCTGTTTTATGCGCTTTATGTGTGTTGTACAACAAAATCCTTTGTGTGTATGTGTGTGTATTTTCATATCTTACAAATCCCATTTATTTCTTGTTTAGGGGAAAAGATCATGTTTTTAGTTTTTTTTTTTTGTATCTGTTTTTCGTTTTCTGATCATGTTCGAAGAGTATCTGTGATTTTGTTCTTATGCTTTCGTTCTTTGTTCGGTTGGTGTGTAATTTGGAATATGATCTCTTAGACAGGTGTCTGTCTGTCCTGGCTGTTTTTTGATATTTGCAAATTTTGTACATCTCTTGTATGCATTTATTTTGGTTTTAGTTTGCTTTTGTTAATTTTTTTTTATCTCGTTTGATTGAGTTTTAAAATTTCCGATAATAATGTTTGTAGGAATTGCTTAGTAAATGCCGTCGGCTCAATATGTATTTTTTTCAAGTAAATTAAAATTCCTTACGAAAATTCAAAAGAAAAACTTTTTTATCGTTTATAAAATTCATTTCATGCAGGCTTTTTTTCTGTGCATTAAATAAACTTCAAGTAAATTCTTGCCTTGTAAACAGAAAAAAACTATTCTTGGTGATGCAAAAGCCAAACTTGTTTTTAATTTCTTCATTGTGATCAAACATGAAATTTGTCTAGCAATTTTTACGTTTATGAAAAATTAATTAAAGCAAATGTATTCCCCTTATAAGAAATGAGGTCATGATGGCTTCTTATTAGTTATTATACCTCGATATGGGCAAACCCAGACACAGTCCATCAACCAAAATTTTTTGATAATAATTCATTTAATTTTTTGTAGTGAAATATATAATTTGATAAATATAACAGAACATATAATTTGATACATACATATATACAAAAGAAACAAAACTATTCCCTAGATCATTAATCCAAAAATTATTGCCAAATCCGACAAAGCCTCAGATTTTTTAATTTTAATTAAAATTATTGCCTGTTCAAAAAAATATATTTAATTATCATTTCACAAAAGTTGGAATAGGGAAGTTATGCGTTGTAGCGTGCGTCACGGAAAATTGGGCTTTTTGTTGTCAGTAGGATGGAACTTTTTCTCATTTTCACTAAATAAAAAATTAGATAAGAAAGTAAACAGTATTTTGCATATTAATTTATGTATCGTGCGTCACGTTTTGAATTCTTTCAAACGTTGATAACAGTTGGGAAAAATATTGTGGGCAACAAAAAAATTTGTCATACACCTAAATGCAATGAGGTAAGCAAGATCACTACACACTACTGAATTTCACAAAAAATTTTTATTATAATCACTATTTTATATCTAACATTTCATGTGTTTGGCGTTTTTTCGCCTTCAAATTCGACAATTCGTAATAGATTAAAGAAACATGTAGCTTTTTGTCTTTAAGCTACTACAAATTGTGCGACTTTGAAAGCGAAAAATGCCAAACAAAATAAGGGAGATTTTATAATTTGAGTAACTTCAAGAAAAATACTTTAATGAATTAATTTACAAAATTTGTAAGCAAATCTGTCACAAAAGAAAATTTAATAAATAAAAATATTTGCAAAAAAAAATTACGAAATTACACTTCAACTTTGAAAGTTACTTCCTTTTTTTGTAGCGTGCGTCACACAACTTTATGATTCATTATGTTGCAGAAAGTACTTGTTAAAAACCTATACAATGCGAATATACCTTTAAACTCTAAGTAAAACTCAAACATTTTTCCAAAAAAATCGCATACGAATGAAGCGTTCGTCACTCGGGTCTTGTCGATATAGGTATAGTCAAAATTTCAAACGGATTGTATAGGTATAAAAATTTTAAATTATTATTGTGTGGAATACATGTTTTTTACTCTATCCAAAATTTATTATATCTATGGCAATAAATGATAATGGCTTAAGTTGACATAAGTGTTTTTTCATTTTATTACATATTCTTATTCTCTTCTTCAAGATCTATCACTCAGCTAAATTTCATGTATAAAATGTCATTATTAATAAAACTATACGCATTTATATATTAATTTAACTCAAGTCAAACACAGTTTATTTTAGACAAACCCGTTAATATCTCTAAACGCGAAATTACGACTTAAGCTATTATTATTATTATTTAATACCACAGAAATATTATTGTGTGCATGTATATTAAATAATTTCATATCATATTGAAATTAACAAAAAATAAATCAATGAGATTTTGTTCCAATAATTTGCTGTACAAATAATTTACCAAAAATATGCAAAAAGTGACTGAAGAATGCGATGTTGCACTGAAAAGTTACACCAAAAACGGCAGTTTTCTAGACACAACATAACCGCACGATCCATCAATCCATTGCAGTGATCACGACCCAAATTCAAAACATATTTTTTTCAATCATGATTTTTTTAGCTTGAGGAAATTTTTGTATACAAAAAAACATATTCAACCTGATTACGGTTGGCGTTTCTCGCCTTCATATTCGACAATTTGTAATAGATTAAAGGAAAATTCATGTTTTTGCTTTGTGTTTTATTGAATTAATTTTCCATGTTTTGTTACCATTTGGATTTCAATTTTCAAATTTTATTTCAGTTTATAAAATTTTGTTTTTGTTTTAAATATATTTGTACGAGAGAATATTAGCTCTAATTAAGGTATGAAATATAAATGTATGTACTGTGAATCGCACGATTGTCGAATCACATGCGACTTGAAAAATTTTTTTACGATTTTGAGCGATTTCGAACTCCAGCACACCAATTTTGTGACTTCAAATCGAAAACGCTTTATTTCATGCGATAAGCGATTTCCATCACATGGCCGATAATTTTTTAGAAAAATTAAATTATTTGTAATTTACAAATTGTGAATTCTCAGATGGCTTTCAAAAGTTTGTGCATAACATAAAGGGTTTTTAACTTTTCAAAACTATTTTTAAAGTCTACTGATGATTTGGTAAAGCACCAATGAAATGCATATAGACATTTCGTAACCATCAATAAATAAATTTCATTTAAAATAGAATTGTGACAATATGTCAAATAAAAATTTCATAACAGTTTAATCTTTTAGAAAAGTTTTTAAGCAAATATATACGTGGTAATAGAAGGTAATTTTAAATTTAAATGCAAGTCATTCTCTTGATAATTTTTCTACCCAAGTTTTTATCCAACAAAGTGTTCAGTCCGGTCTCTACGCACATATTCTGGAGCTCGGTACCATATAGAGGACACTCATGCAAATACGCATGTGCTTTTATAGGGCACATATAGAAATAAATAGGATATTGCTGTTGATCATATTTATTATCTTAACTTCTTTAAATACAATTACCTACTTACATATTGTCGGCTTAGAGTGTAAACCTGCTAACTTGCTTGACGAAAATTTTACACTAAAGACAAAACGCGTTTAACATTTTTAACCCAGCTTAAAAAATTAGCCCAGGAAAAAATTTTCTTTGGAACTCCAATTAAAGTAAATATTTAAGACACTCTACATCATTTGCTCTTTCGTACGGCATTAAAATATTATATGTGACGCGCAAAATAGAAAGGGGCCTAAGGGTAAAAACCGGTTTTGTTCAGGAGAGCCATTTTAAAGATTTAAATACGTGTATCTTTGGTGTACCATCACTTCATAAAACGCGCATATCTCTGGGAGGGAACACTTTTGGGGCATGGGATCGGTCTAGGCTTGCCAGATCCAGATTATTAAAATGTCCAGATTATTAAAAATGCTGGATATCAAAAAAAAAAGCTGGACATTTTGAAATAACATTTTCACGAAAAGTTACTTGTTTATTGTACAAAAAATTTTATTAATTATATCTACATACCTCTCATTTGCTGCAACAACGTCACAACTCAAAAAATTAGTTTCTTATTTTAATGTAGAATTAATTATCGCTCCTATATTTATCTTAAGTAAAAAATTTATGTAAAAATCTTGCATATTCAAGTCTTGAGAGAAATATAATGTTTCGTTTTCCCATTGACTTCTTTGCAAATTGAAAACTTTGATTATGACCTTTTCCAGCATATGAGCGATATGTATTTAAGAATTAAAATTAAATAACGAAAACAAAAAATCATACCAAAGAGACAAAAACAAAACAAAAAAAGCTACTAGAAATTTTTGTACTTTGAAGTAAAAAAGTTATAGCAAATTTATAAAAATTATTTTAAAGCAGCAATAAATATTAAGAGCATTTTGTGGAAAATTGTTTTTAACTGGACAAATTTCTTTTTAGCTTGAAACTGGACAGGCCATTAAAAAGCTGGACAATCCAGCCAAAACAAGCCCGACTGGCAACCCTAGATCGGTCTCATTCGATGATCAGATGTTGTCCACATAAAAAAAAATTTTTTTTTTTACCTTAGGTCCCTTTCTCTATGCGCTGTCACATATATATAAGTACGAAATGGACTTTGCAGGTTTACACCATAAGCCGATGATATATGTGTCTGAAGTAGTTAACACGAGACTATGAAGCGGAGGGCCCTGAGTTCCACCCCGCTCTCAGCCATGAATATTGTGTCAACTTCCTCTGATCAGCATTAGTGCATGGTTGTATTAGTTGTTGTCATCCTATTTCAGTGATGAAGGCATAGCACTGATAACTGAACATAACTGGCAGCGACCGGCACAATCATGTATTAAAGAGCAGAGGAACAGCACTCTCCTTCGTCGGTCTTGTAGCAAAAGAATGAGTCGAAGAAGTAAAAAGTTTCAAATTGCTGCAAAAAAGTCTCTATCTTCTCAGGGGTCATCTCCTGAGTGCTGGTCCGAGTTAAAAAAAATATTTTATTATACACAAAAATAATTTCATAGAATTTATTATTCTCTTGCAACAGTATCCAGTGTAGCTGTGAATTTTGCAATAGAATAATAGAGTTTACAAAATTAATTTTATGTACCCATTCTTCCAACTAATTAATAAAAATACTTGTTCGTTAAGTCCACATCAGGCAATACGCCTGTAATCCTTTATGCCAACTCATTGGAAGACCATTAAGTCCAAAAAGCTTTTTAATTCATGCTTATAGATACATATAAGTTTTGTCAAAGAAGAGATGATAATTATAGATAAATTTAAGATGAAGGAGGATAACAAACATCACAAGAAAAATATGCAATAGGGGTTTATTTTTTCAGCTTCAGGTAGATAATTAGCTTTTGCACAAAAACATAAAATTTTAATTGACAGAATTTATTAAATTCGTTGCCGATATTCTCCTTAATGATTTAAAATATCTCTGAAAATATAATAATTACGTAGGTAATAGAAATAATACGGAGCTACAATAAATGTTACAAATATCATGCCAAAGTAAGCCACCCTAATAAGAAGAAGAAGAAGGAATAATAACGTACAAAGGAAGTGTAATGATCATCGACATAATTATCATCAACGCCATCCTCTCAAGACTTGTTGTGGCAGTTGCATGAGCAAAAAATAAATAAATAAATAAAAAGCAACCAAGAAAACAAAAGCAAACCGTCGAGAAAACTGCTGCTATAAAGGGAATTGTGAATGTATGAGTGTTTCTTTTCTTGTTTGACTGCATGTGTTTTTCAGTGTTCAGTGTGCATGTGTTCGAGAGTATCTATGTAAGCCCGTGTTTGAGTGCAAATGTATATGTGTATTAAGCATTTTTGAGTATCTTTTTATTTTGATTTAAAGCAAGATATTGTACATATAATATTGGTATTGCATTTCAAAACCAAACAAAATGGAGAACAATTAAATATGAGATTTTTTCTTACTCTTTTTTTTTTTTTTGTCTTTTTTGGCTATAACTTTATCGTTTTTAAGACAACTTACTGCTCTACTAATTTATACAATATCTACAACATTAAGATAAGCAATAAGTTTAATTAATAAGTGTATAGAAAACTTACCCGCTGCGGAAATGCCTTGTATTAAGGAAAATATTAAAAGGAATAGTGTTAGATATTTTATCCAAAATATATCCGACTTGGCAAAGGTGTGGTTTTTAACCAGTAGCCACATTGTTGTAATCCAGTTTTGTGGCTGCTACTTTGAGTTAGAAAAGAAAAAAAGAATCCAAATGCAGGCAATAATTTTAACGCAACCGATCGACACAATTATAATTCCTTTATAACTTTTGATTTGCTTATGTGGCTTTAGTACATAAATTTGAGAATAGTTATTTTTTTATATTTTTCCAATATGTATTTTTCTTTTGCGAACAATATTATAGATAGATATTTCCAAATTTTATTTAAAATATCGGTGCATTTTTCTTGCAGATATTTGCTTATATGTATTTTTAAATTTAAATATTCGATTTGCATTAATACGTTGTTAATCCTTTGTTACAAATTTTTTTTATTATTTCTCTACCATAACTTTTTACTGGTATTTCTTTGTAGGTATGTATTTTGTATTTCAATTCACACACTTTAACGACTTTAAGTCGTTCCTTAAAGTGGTCGTCAACCACATAGCTTTAGTTTTCTTTTTTTATGTTCACTTTAATTTTCAATATTTTTTCTTTATTCAACAATATTCTCACACTTTTATTCACCAACAAGATAGACACCAAAAGAGGAGTTAAAGAATCTTCAATACAAACCACTTTTTTCTTCAACTTCTCATAAAATTTATATGTTCAGTTCGCCAGGTTTATGGATTTCTCTTTTTTTATCTTGCTCTTTTTTGGCAATTCCTTTTTAATATATAGATATAATTTTATTTTAATTATTTATCGAAATTATTACACTTAATGCAATTTTTAATTAATAATTATTCTTTTCTTTTTCCCAATTATGCTTTTTCATCAATTACACACACACACATAATTAAGAAAACCACCTTCTCAATTTAGTTTTTATTTACACCGCAACGCATCCGTGTATTTCCTCTAAATACGTCCAAACCAGGCAACTGACAAAAGTAAACTATGAAACGCGCTCAATTCAAATTTGAGCCGAAGATCGGTTTGGTATGAGTTAAAAAGGGACATGACTACATCTTGTTTCGTTTGTTTGCATGGAAAGCAAAAACAAATTTATGTTCGCGGTATATATGCAGACTGCGGGCTATGTAACGTTTTGTGAGCCACATAGTTTCTTATACATATGGAAGGTAAACATTATGCTATTTTATGTTTTTCTACAAAGTGGTGCTGCCAGACGATAAAAATGAATAAGTTTGAAATGAAAGGGTGTCAAATTCTGTAATTGAAATTCTTACAAACGAAGTTTCATTTTAAAAAAGGTAGCCTTAATGTATCAAAATCTTCAATTTTCATTATATAATATTTAGTGTAATTTAAATTTTGAAAAATAATTAAAAAAAAAATAAACATATTACCCCTTGCACCCAATTCACACGATGAATTTTATGACGTTTAATTTTATTAATTCCCTTTTGAAATTGGCTCCAAAAACTCTCTGCGTTCATACGATGAATTTGGTTTTTATGCCTATTTCTACTTTTTATTATTGTTTCGCATGTATATGATCTCGAAATAAAAACAGAACAAAACGTAACAAAGAGAACAGGTATTAATGTAAAGAGAAATACGGAAAAAACCATGATATCAGATATCAAGTAATATTTTTCTAACCCTCCTATTTGCTCCACACCGTTCGCAATGAAAACAAAAATCTCATAAAATTCATCGTGTGAATTTGGTGTCAGTGTTTATTAAAAATGTGGTCACACTAATCAAATATTTGCTCAAAAAAATCATATATTGATTCAGTTACGTGTTTGCTAACTAAAACATATATCTATATGTCTTTATATGTTTGGTGCTTATGGCAACATATCAGTACTACTTCAACAATCGAAAGAAGTACTTACGATTGCAAGTTGTAAGACCTCTATGGGTTTAGTCTATAAAAATTATCTTTCAGCATTTGATCTTCTATTGAGCAAGAGCGAGAAACACAAAATAACAATTTCTGAAAGAAAACTTTCATAGTGTGAGCCAAGACTAACGCTATGTTCACATCTATCAAATATTTAAAGGAAAAATCTTAATTAACAGTTTTAGAGAAACGTTTCTTCAATATTTCTTGTAAATGCCCTACAAATGAAACAATAAAAGTCATATATCTATTTTACCAAATAGATACATGGCCACTTCAAAAGTAATTTTCTGAAATTATAAAGAATTAAACCAGAAATAAATGGTTACATTTATTTTGTCAAATATTTGATAAATGGGAACTTAGCTTAAGAGAATTTACACAATATGTATGCATATTCAATATTACCGCAACAGTTAAATCTGTTTAGTTTACTCTTTTGACTTCATAAAATATGATTAAGAGATGTTTCCCTTTCGCCTGTAACTTTGTCAATATCACGCCAAGACCGTGGCCCAACTATCAGTCCGTCTCAAAACAAAAAAACAAGTAAAAACGTTATATTCGACCGGGTCGAATCTTAAATACCCTCCAAATATTTAGTAGTAAGTGAATTTAAAATGTTTAACTTGGTGGCACAGAGTTCCTTTATATAATATCGTACGTCAACGCCTACTGAAGGGGGCGGGTTTAAAAATAGACAATATCATGTTTTCCACAGACGAACGTATGGGCATTGCTAGACCGTCTTAAACTTCATCACTAATCAGGAATATACATATTTACTTAATAGGGTCCAATTCTCTTTGGAGGGTATAAAAACTGTATTTTGGCGGGGTCGCTCTGGCAAGGGCTGTGGGGGAAATATTTCACCTTTATCATAAAACTCTAAAAATAAATGCTTGGTATAATTATATACAAAATTAAAATTTCTTTTTTTTGATAGGGTCATTTAGAGGGCAAAGGGGGAGAGGGGGTAGGGCAGAAACAGGTAGACATAAAACTCTAAAAATAAATGCTTGGGATGATTATACACAAAATTTAAAAAAGTTTTTATTTATTTTTAATAGAGTCATTTAGTGGGCAAAGGGGGAGGAGAGGGTAGGGCAGCAACAGGCAGTCATAAAACTCTAAAGATAAATGCTTGGGATGATTATATACAAAAGTTAAAAAATAAATTTTTTTTGGTAGGGTCATTTGGGAGGCAAAGGAAGAGGAGGGGGTAGGGCAGAAATCGGCAGTCATAAAACTGTAAAGATAAATGCTTGGGATGATTATATACAAAATTTAAAAAAAAAAAAATTTTTTGGTAGGGTCAGTTAAGGGGCGAAGGGGAAGGAGGGGGTAGGGCAGAGTAGTACCAGGTTTCGTCATTAAAGCTTAAAAATTTTGTTTTTAAGGAATGTAGGCTTAAGTAAAACAATTTGTTAAATTTGTATGCTATTTTTGCATATAATAACGCCCACTAAAGTGGGCGGGGTCAAAAAATATTTTTGTTTTATTTTATGGCTCCTAGTTTAAGGCGTTGGACCGTATTTGACATAAAAATATATCATTTGCTTAACAAAATAACCAAAAAACTTTAAAAATTATGTTGTTTTTTCTGGGTTGGTTTAGTTCTTCTTAGGGGAACTTTTTTCCCTCTTGCCCGATTTATACCATCTTCGAACTTAACCTGCTCTAAGCTTCAAAATATATTTATGCCAAATTTCAAGAGTCTAGCTCTTTTCGTTTGAACTGAATCGTGATTTCCACAGACGGGCGGACATGCTCAGTTCGTCTTAGATTTCATCACTGATCAAGAATATATACCTATACTTTATGGGTTCTGAGATGGATATTTCGATGCGTTACAAACGGAATGACAAAGTGAATATACCCTCCAAATTCTTTTTTGGAGGGTATAAAAAGAACGGGCATTTTGTTTGTATAAACATTTTTCATCTTATCAAAGAAAACACGTGCTTTTGGTTTTGCTTTGATGCTCTTTACAATAACAAAACTTAGCGCCGTAAACAAGCATCGGTAAAAATGGCTGATGAACTAATGAAATAGCCTGATAGTGGGGCCGTGGCCAAGAGCCACTTATATACTCTTTTTCTTCAGCGGCGTCAATTGCAGAAGCAGGGGCCCTATTTTTACTATTGTCTTGCCGTGATGTTGGCAAAGAGCTACAGATTAAAGGTGGATATTTGTAGTAACACCTTAAAGGTTTTATTAAAAATCAAAGCTCTCTGGGGTGTTGGAATATTTCATCCAAAATGACATCGTAAATACTTCTGGAGTAACAAACAAGTTGCTGTATTATCTATGGGACATCTTCAGGGAATGTCCCTAGGCTTTACTTACCTGATTTATGATAAACACGTGTTGAATTTCTTCTTCTGTTTGTTAAGATGCTTCGTTGGGGTCTTAACTTTGTTAATTTAATATTGTAATAGTTTTATGCGAGCTATGAAACTGAAAACTATAAGATTCACTAAAATTACACTTAAAATCAACAGGAACGCTTTTTTACTAAACTTCACATGGAGTTTGACACTTACTAAGAGCAAGAATATGAGGTGTCATTGCAGCTCCATCTGGTTGTCGATTTGTTTGCTACATATAACCCAAATCATTCACCACAATCAGCGTTACCGTTTTGCTCATTTCTAAAACAAAATCTATTATTCTTCGCGGATATGAACATGTGCAAGATATGCTTTAATTTTTATTGTTTTTTTTACTTTGACGAATCACTTACCCCCTTATTCATAAAAATTATGAGAGGATTATATGAGTGTAATAGTGCAAATTGCATATGAAATTTTTTTTATTACGCTGTTATTAGACTCATAATTTTTATGAATTACGGGGTTACTCCAGAACAACGTTCGCTTTCTCTGTTCTCCAAACTTATAGAGCACGTTATCAAGTTTGCTGTCCATCTAAGCAGCGAATATGCGGGACTATGGATCATTTCATTACCACATTTACTTTTTTTGGATAATATTCATCCAAATCAAGACGGTATCGGAAGTCGTCGCTGTAGATGTGAGCGTAACAGAGGGAAGATCTTGTCCAGCATCCATATTAGATCAAACTGGTGCAGGAATACAAGCCAGCGGATCACCGTTCGAATCAGATTTTGGTCGTCAAATCATCTTCAGCAGTGAGGCTCATTTCTGGCTTAACGATATGCAAAAAACAAGAGTTGTTGTGTTTTTGAGAGAGCATAGCCCTCGTGAGATTCCATTATATACGGAAAAATAAATTTTTGATGCAATTTATATGCCAAAGACTGGGATTTATCAGTCCATTTGTCTTTAAATCCGAGAATTATCCAAAGATTACCGTCAATGGCGAGCCTTTTTCCGAGGAGAAATAAATCCAACAATGCGCCAGTAATATGCCATAGAGGGAGGGCATGGGACCACCAATTTGCTGAGGCAAAAATTTTGTCACCGAATTATTTTTATTGTTGTTAAAATACTTTGCAAAGTAAATGTTGTTAATGCGTATTTTTATCCACAGAAAATTCCTCAGAAGAACCGTAAATGTATACCGTTAACTGAGGTGTTTAAATTAACTAGTGCGAATAAGACGAAAAACTCTCGAAAGAGAGTAAACGATCAGTGGTAAGAATGCACCTAAAATATAGTTGCCAGCGAGGGTTGATGTTGACGGGCACAGAGCCGCTATGCGACGTGGTCAGCGAATTATTTCAAAAAATGGAGCTGCTCGAGGGATTTGACACCTTCGGAGTACTTTTCGTTGGAATACATTAATCTCGAGTCTATGATGGTTCATTTAAAATAATTTAGGTTTATGCCCGATAGATGACTGCCCTCACACTTTTACTATTAAAATTTTTATTGGCAGATTAATAAGTACAAAAATTATTTATTGTTTATAATCTTTCTTACTTGGCAAATTTTTTGAAGAATTTTGATTACAAAAACTAAGTTGATTGTAGAAACAATGACCACATTAATTATTGTATGTACTATAGATATATCGAGTCTAGGAAAACTGCATAACAAAATTTATAAATTGTATTATTATTTTATTTAATATATTTGCTGTTGTATATGTATAAATAATATATAAATGTATTGTAAATATAATTGTTATTATATAATATTATTAAATATCATATTTATTTGCAACACAGTAATAATAATAATAATAATCATAATCATAATAAAAAAAAAAATAATAAAATAAAATATCGAAATGCTGGGTATCAGATATTTTGCATTTTTTTCAAATATTTAAAAAATAAAACTTACATAACTTAAGTTTTTACTGCTCTGAGCAAATTTATCGAAAATTATTTGTATATATTGGAAATCATTATTTCTTTAAGTGAATAAAACGTTATCAAAGTGTAAACATTTAAAAATATATGAAAGTCCTAATTGTGTAAATCACTTTGCATGAGTAAAACACAAAATCCAAAATTTCAAATTTTATTTCAAACTTGTTTTCTTTTCCTATAAATTTCACTAAAGCAAAGTGATTTACAAAACTGGGTCGAAATATTTATATATAAATATGTTTTTTTTAATAAAATACGAGTTGTCTTGTTCCAGAATCACGTACTCTTTGACCTATACATTATCTTGTTGTTGATATATATAAGTATGTATTTTAAAATATGTATATCGTCACCTAAAATCCAAAAGACCGTAAGTGTCAAACATTTGTAACAGACTTTTTGATTGATTATGATATAAATAACCAAAAATACATGATAATTGGAAAATCTATTGTACTTTTTTGCCACTTATGGCCTTGTGGATTTTAGATGACGATGTATAATTCTATACTACTTTCAGGGTTTCGAAAGAACTAGTTTTTAAGTACTCTAGTGATTCATTAATTCGTCATTAATTCTACAATTTATATGTAAATATCTGAGCATCTTTAGCGAATGACATGAAATAGCATTATTTTTCAATTCACAAATCGCT
Organism: Linnaemya tessellans; assembly: GCA_951800035.1. NCBI lineage: Eukaryota > Metazoa > Arthropoda > Insecta > Diptera > Tachinidae > Linnaemya > Linnaemya tessellans. Next base: position 42,950,882 of record OX637536.1, read on the forward strand.
GCGAACAAACTAATAATTTACAAATGGAAGTGTCTGAACTTTTACCGATTACAATAGAGTTCCGTGGTGTCATTTAAAACGCTTTAACGACGAAAAAGTTGTGCCAAACTCTTTCTCTCTCTCTTTCTCCCTCTACCGCACAAAAACAAGTAAAGTTAAATTATTTGAGAAGTTTAAAGGAAGCCGCAGAAACACTTTAATATTCTATTTTAAGCATTAACATAGAAAACTACTTGCCTGGCTTCCTCGTTATGTAAAGAAGTGCCAATTTAATGAATATGTCATGATTGTAGTTCAGAGACTAATGGAAGCAGCATTACATCCCGAAATTTGTTTCTCCCATTCTCTCATTAGTAGTCTAATACGGAAGTCTGGCCAATGGGAACGAGTGTAATAAGTTCGGTTTAATTAAAGATTTTGTAATCGATAAAATTAACAGAAATATTCTGCCAAAAAGTACACTTTCAGATATCTACCCCATGTCAAACTTAGGGATGCAGTACACTCTTTTCAGTGGAACTAGTCGTTTGAATATAGCCCTAAGTGTTTATGTGGCAACGTATGTATTTGCTATAGATCGGTTAAAGGGAGAATTTGTAATGGCTCATGTTTCTGAAAGCGTAACAAAAATGTCAAAAAAACTCTATGAAGTTTTATTTTAAATGACAACAATTTTAGTTGTTCCGAAGATAAAGAAATAGTTAAACATCTTTGATGAAGCGTTGCCTTTCTGGACAGAAGGTGCTTCAATTGCCTCTCGAGAGTTATCAGTAATTGAGCCTTCACGTCACCCCACCTCCAGCGCAGATTACTCCTACACAGAGTTGTAAACGAATCATTAATTTTTTAATTAATTCGCGAATCATTCATGCACTGAATTGGTAAAATTTTGAATTAATTCTTTTCGCCAAAAAACGAATTGAATGAAATTTGAATCAATTCATTTGAATTTAGCAAACATGAATTGAAATTCATTTGCAATTCAAATGAATTGGGCAAAATGAATTTCAATTCATTTTTAATTTAAATGAATTGGTAAAATGAATTGCAATTCATTTCCAATTCATTTGAATTGAATTGACTTTGAATTAATTCAAATGAGTTAGAAGAAATGAATTGCAATTCATTTCCAATTCTTTTGAATTAATTCAAATGAGTTAGAAGAAATGAATTGCAATTCATTTCCAATTCATTATAATAATAACTGGGTGTTTGGAGTTTGGTTCTTCAAGTACTACTTATTTCGCTTTTGACATACGCTGAATAACAAGACATTCAATATATAAGATCTATTAATAATTTATGAAATTTTCATTTTTTCGAACTCATTTGAATTAATTCAAAATTAATTCAAAAGGATTGGAAATGAATTGCAATTCATTTCTTCTAACTCATTTAAATTAATTCAAAGTCCATTCAATTCAAATGAATTGGATGGAAATGAATTGCAATTCATTTGAATTAAAAATGAATTGCAGTTCATTTGAATTGGAAATTAATTGCAATTCATTTTTGCAAATTTATTGGAATTGATTAAAATTTCATTCAATTCTAAGGTGAAAAGAATTAATTCAAAATTTAGCTAATTCCTAATGAATTGAAATAAAAAAAGAATGATTCATTTACAACTCTGCTCCTACATTTGGTTGCTTCTAATTCTTTCTTCCAAATCTTCTTTCTCCTAAAGTGTCAATTCGGACTCATGGTAGCTGGAAGATTCCCTACTCCTGCGCATACGTGTATCATTTCTTTACACTGAAAAATAATAACTATGCTAAATAGGCTGAGTAGAAGCTTACAAGATTGTTGCCGGCACCAATCAAATTTAAAAAGGACGATTTCGTCGAACTACATCAAAGATAGCGATTTCAATTAAATTCATGAACTAGACAAAATCAAAACTAGAACGGTTCTCTGGTATTTTAAAAATTTTCTAAAACATATTTATAAAAAAACGGGAAATATGGGAGGAAAATAGGTCATTAAACATAATGATATACATTTTGTAAATTAAACATTGTGTTGTTTTGCTAATTTTTGCGATAAAGTGATTGATTGATGGTAAAATATCTTTTTTAAGTGTTTTTGTTTCTTTCTTGATTTTCATTTGATTATGTATAAATTGTAAATTTTTTTAATTAATTAAATTGTGTTACTATTAATTTTAAAGTGTATTTATTGTATTGTGTATTCATTCAACTGTTTTCTTAGGTAAAGTGTATGTTCTCTTAATCGTTTGCAATACAAAAGTGCAAAAAAATTTTAAATTTTGTTAATTTTTTTTTTTTAAATTTAATTTCATCTAATATGGCAATTAGTTGTTGTTACGTTAAGTCTTTTGGTTTGTTTTTTTTTATTCTTCTTCTTCTTATTCTTTCAAATAATATATGATCGTTATGCTTTTTAAAATGGAAAGATGGATTTGTAAAATGGAAAGTTTTCAATTTTGTTTAGTTTAATTTTCTAGATTGTGTTTGGAAAATCTTGGTCGTTATTAGATTGTATTGGCATTATTTGAGGAAATCAGTCTATTTGTTATGGACCATGTGTTAAATAAATTATTTATTATTCATTATTTTAGTTTAGAATATGGAATTTGTTTGAGGAATTAGTTTTGTGTGTGTGAGTGTTTTTTTAGTACATAATTCTTTTTAGAGGAAAATATAAATAAGTAGTCTTTTTTAAATACTTATAGAGAGTCTCACGTAAGAAAATGGTAATAGCAAATAACTATTGAAAATTATAGAAATTTTAAATTATAATTAATAACAAAAGCAATATAATAACATAAAATTCTACAGACTAGACAAAAGTTTGGAGTTTATTTTTTTTTCTAAAATCTTTGAAGAAAATTTTGCTTTAACCTAATGTAAAAAATATATATGTATGTATAGATTTTATATATTAAATTGGTGTATTAAACATGCTTCACGACAACAAAGCGTGGTGCAAAATAATGCTGTAGTTTCTTTTGCTTTTCTAATTTTTAAAACTAAATTACGTCAGGTTTTAGAACAAAAATTACTAGACAATAAATTTCGCACACGTATTACATTAGCCATTGGGGAGGTAAGGATTTAGTGAATGGGTTTAAGGAAATTTGATTGCTTGGATTTGTAAGGGTTGCATTTAAAAAAAAAGAGGAGATCATACATTTAAAAAAATCTTACTCTAGTTACTAAAGACTTCTTTTTCTTGTCGTTTTTGCATTTCTTTTCTTTTCTTTTTTTCTTCTTTCAATCATACATAATGTATGAAGTAAAACTTAATCTTGCCATTCGATTTCGTCTACACCTTCCATGTCGTCTTGCTCTAATTTAGTGTTGTATTCCATGCGGGCGCTCACAGATTTTTGAATCTGAAATCATAAAAAAAGGGAAAGTATTTTTGCTGTTCTTCACAAAGTGTTGAACAATTAAACATTTTGGCTCTTTGGGCGATTGTTCGTTCAGCCAGAAAATACTCATAATAGGAAAGGATCGCTAAAGCAAGAACATTAAGAATGTGAAACACACTATACAAATCATATAATTAGTTCGACGCAAGTGGGATGGTTGTTAAAAGCAAACGTTAAATTTCATAGGCATTTTTTTGTGAGGTTTTTTCCAAATCCCCGATTGATTGTTCAATTGCAATATATTAATATGTACTACTTACTTCTTTTTGTTTATTTTTGTCAATATCAAATTTATTTAAATGATCGCCAGCCGCTGAAACCGCTGCTGCTTTTGTTTGTGTGACCACCGGTTGAATAGATGATACTATACAAATTGGAAATTAATACGCAACAATTAATTAATCATGCATGTGTTTGTTTACAAGCCAAACTTACAAGTATCCATGCCAGCAGGTTGTAAACTAATTTTTTTGGGCTTTTTATCATTCGATAAGAACCATTCGTCGGCAGTCATGGTCGGCAGCCAAGTAACTCGTGTGTGGGGAAACAAATCATCTTGGAAAAGTTCGCTCTAGTTGAAATAAAAACAATATTTGATTTTATTTATGCAAGGAAGAACAAATCAATTAATTTAAATTACCTTAATGCGTGGCACTGTAAAACTTAAAGGTTCAATTGTGGTATTTGTCAAGCGATATGCCCGGCAAAATTCGACAATGGCCACATCGCAGTGATTTTTGGTGAGAAAACTTAAGCCCTGATGAAGTGAAGTACAGCGGTGATGTGACAAGGGGCATATATAAGGTTCCTCATCGGTGATTTCATAGCAGTAAATGGTGGAATCACCTTTGCCGGTCACAAACAAAGTTGAACTGTCTTCGTCGTAAAACGGTATTAATATCGAAGGGGAAACATCTAAACTGGCAGTATTTAATGGAGCGTTGAGACGATCCGATTTGTAAACACTTATTTGACGTTCAGAGACTCTGTTAAGAATTATAAATAAATATTTCTTTGCACAATAGTTGAATAAATTAAACTTACTTGTCGAAACCTGTGCACACAATATACTGACCATCCAAAGCCCAAACAATACGAGCACCACGAGTGCCTACTGGTCCATTGCCCTCTCGTATTGGAGTCTCTGATTTCCTTGGATTATATATACGTATTTTACCATCTTTACTGACGGTAGCACCATATTTTCCGCAAGGACTCCAAGCAAAATCAAATATTTGATCCGAGTGACCAGATAAGATGCACTTCTCTTCCATGGTCTGCAAGTTCCACAATTTTATTGACATATCATAGCTGGCTGTAAGTAAAATATCCTGAGCCAAGGGATGGAAACGTATAAAATAAATTTTATCTGAATGTGCTGTTAATTCCTGTTCAGGAGCATTTGTGGGTTCTAAAAGACCTCCTTCGGGAATGCGCCACAACTTGACCATGCCATCGTCACAAGCAACAGCCAAACGTTTCGGATCATAAGGATCCCATTGGAAATCCATAATATTACTGCCATTTACTAAAGAGGGAATCACACCATCTGGCAAACGTCCTGCTTTCGCCAACTCAAATATGGCTATTTTACCGCCAGGACCCGATAGGGGCACAGCAACACGTTCATGATTGGCAGTGAAGCCATTACATTCACCGGGAATTTGTCTACTCAAGTTGCGTAGATTTTCGATATGAGTGGATTTATGGCCCGGTGTTCCTTTTAAATGGCGAAATTTGGAAACTTTGCCAAAAACGGTCGATGTACGTTTTGTTGAAGTCGTTATGGTGGCTTCAGTGGCAGACTTTTTAATACCAGCCATACTGTCCACTATTTCTTTTGAGGGTATATTACGACGTCTTTCATCCAACATTTTGCCCTCTGGAACTGAAGTTCTTTTAATGTCAATGGCACCAGATTTCGTTGAATCCACTTTTGATAATTCTCGGCGTCTACGGAAAATTTATTTAAAAATTAATTAAATTTCATATTTCATGATTTTGTGCTTTTTGAAACCTACAATGGTACCGGCGATTGGGATCTCTCTTCAGTGGTGCTCTTCGAGTGCAATTCGTAAAGACGCCTTCTTTCTGCAATGCTATTGCGAGCAGGCGAAAATCTTCGCAATTCGGAATCCGGCTTATCATCACCTTCTGTCGAATTTTCCGAAGACTCTGAATGATTTTGTTCGAATATCTATACATAAAAATATAACAAAGATTAGTATTCCATATTCTTTTCGAATATCAAATAACAAAGCGGAGATTAATAACCTTATCACTAGAATCTTCATCATCCAGAGACGACTGAAAAATGTGTGTGCGTTGTTATTATTGCAGGGTAGAGTTTAGTTAGTGGCGGAAGAAATTTGATTTTAAGAATGTGATTTGAGATGGAAAATATTCATTTGTTAGAATAAAGTATTAGTATGTAATTTTAACAAATTTAAATTTGGAATATATTTTTTTATAAATATGTAATATAATTTAAGTATGCATATGTATTAGATAAATATACATATTAATGAACACTTACTTTACGTCTTTCAGAAGTTGAGAGTGACTTTTGTAGGCCATTATTTTCACCATCAGATCCACATGATTGTTCTGGAATTATTTTACATTAATTATTTAAATATGCAAGTAAGGAAACAACTTTAATCTTAATAGCATAAAAAGTAACTATGGAAAAACATATCTATTCTATCATAGAACCTGGATTAAAACTCTGGCATTGAAATTATTTTTAATTTATACTTACGATTGTGCCAAGTTTTGTTTTTGTATATATTATCGCCATTCCGTATTAAATATGATATATCATGAACAATTTTCCCACGACATTTTCCTTTACCCTAAAATTGCAATCATGAAAAAATTCCCCGTGAATGATTTCATGCTAAAATTAAATTCCCCTTATCACTAACGATTTTTTTCCAGCGAGTTTTTTCACTTTTCCCTTTAATTTATTCACTTAGTTTTTTTTTGCTGGGGATTGGAGTAGGAAATTTAAGTATTTTCTATAATAATTCGAATATTATAGTCTACAAATTTTATTTTACTGGCAAGATCTGTTAATAAGACACAAACTGATATTTTTGCAACAAATCAATTCTACACAAATCAAAAATAAACAAATCCAATTCTAAAGATTAGGAATATTTTTAATTTGTTTTGTTCGGTTTCCAAAATGTATCCAAATTATTTTACTACTAAATATTTAGCAGTACTTTTTTTTAATTTTTAAATTATTACATAAATGTAAATTTTTCAACAGAAATTTCTCTGATTTTTCGTGTTGTTTTCAGCTTTTTCCCTTTTTTGCATTCACTGAGAACTCATAGCGGGAATAACGCTTCACGTCAACAAAAATTCCACTTGTTATTCACGATAAGGGTGAGAAGTATTGTTATTTGCCATCAGAGCTGCCGTTTTTGGTTATTTGTAACCAAAATTGGTAATTTTTTTTCCAATATGAAGATGTGAATATTTTTTTTATTTTGGTTACTTTTTTTGCGAAAATAATAATAGGTATAAATACATTCATATTTTATTTGTTAAATTTTTAAATCACGGTTTATAAAATTGTTGACATTGTTATTTACTTTTTTGTACTACGTTTGTTGCATAACAATGTCAACGCTTCTCAGCTCTGTGTTATTCAAAATACAGTCGACTCCGCTTTACCAAACCCCAACTTTTTCAGTTATCCGATTTTTTTCTCTAAACCGTAGCTTGGATTACTGAAATTTGTTACAGTTAAGCGTACTGCTTAAAATCATGGTGTGGCACGAAAACAGAAATCGTAACTAATACAATCACTAACAAACAATTAGACATCTTTACTTGGCCTAAGTGGGAAGTATGAGAAGTGCATAGTAGGCATTTTGACGGAAGAATTCACAGTGTGGCACAAAAACAGAAAATCGAACTAATACAATCAATAATAAACAATTAGAAATCTTTACTGAGCCTAAGTGGGAAGTATGAGAAGTGAATAGTAGGCATTTTGAAGGAAGAATTCACAGTGTGACACAAAAACAGAAATCGTAACTAATACAATCACTAACAAACAATTAGAAATCTTTACTGATCCTAACTGGGAAGTATGAGAAGTGCATAGTAGGCATTTTGAAGGAAGAATTCACAGTGTGACACAAAAACAGAAATCGTAACTAATACAATCACTAACAAACAATTAGAAATCTTTACTGATCCTAACTGGGAAGTATGAGAAGTGCATAGTAGGCATTTTGACGGAAGAATTCACAGTGTGGCACAAAAACAGATATCGTAACTAATAGAATCACTAACAAACAATTAGAAATCTTTACTTAGCCTAAGTGCAAGTATGAGAAGTGCATAGTATTCATTTTGTTGGAAGAATTCACGATGAGACAATTTTGAAGAAGTTTATTAGTTAAATGCTTTATATATTAATGCTACGGACTTGTAATATCACTGCAAAGGTAATTACGTCCGCTTTACTGGAAATAACCGAAACCCAATTTTTTCAGTTATCCGATTTTTTCTCAAAACGTAGTTCGGATTACTGAAATTTGTTACAGTTAAGCGTACTGCATTGTCAATATAATAGAAAAGGACAAATACATTTTGCCATTTAATCTTTTAACGGATAAAGGTTATGCAATCGATTAGATGTCATTGTGTAGTTGTGGGCTTGCTTTTAGTTTTCAGTAATACGATATTTTCAGTAAAGCGATGTTTCGCTAAATCGAAGTGAATAAGACTGGTTATGTTCGTCAAACTTATCGTGCTCTTCTTCCATTTTATGGCGTACAGAATCGTCCCTCAGAACAATAGATCGTTTTTGGACCACATTTACTGTTAATGATAATATGCAACCCATGAGACGCCGAACAGCGCGCACTGAATAAGCTGTAGCCGCTGTGCAGGAAAGCATTGAACATGATCCTAATCAATCAATTCCTCACCGTTCTCAGCAACTCCGGTTGTGTCCTTCGACTTTATGTACGATGTTTTTTAGTTGTTGAAAATTACGCGCCAGCCGTGGCTGCCACATGGCCGAAATCATATTTAAACATTAATGTCATAAAATTTTCTATCCAGTAAAGACCGTTTCATTGATATCAAAAATTTATTACAATGTTTTATTATGATTTAAACTTGTATCACTCTATAAAAAACACCCGATACATGTCTGTTGTAATAACAGATATGCTAACCATCACTGTGAATTACATTTTTTGTTTTGTAATTATTAACTTTGCATTGCATTTCAACTTCATAGAAATTTTCATGTTTTTTTCCAAATAAAACAGTGCATTATAAATTTGGTTATTTTTCTCAAATTTGGTAACTTTTTCAAATATTTTTATTAGAATATTTTTTTTTGAAGTGGCAGCACCGTTTGCAAATTTGAATGTATAATCAAATCAGCTAATTTTATTTTGTTTTTGTAGAAATTTTTTTATTAACTTTTTTTTATTGAGTTTGTAGATTTTAATAACAATTATTTTGCGAAAAACTTATTAAAAATTCTAATTGATCATTTGAAGTGTTTTAGCTAGTTCCTATGTGAATTAAACTGCAGATCATCATTGTACCTTTACCCAAAATCTTTAGAAAAACTGGAGATACTAAACAAACAAATAAATACTCCTAATTGTAGTTTTAGGAGATAATCTCCTATATTATGAATGACGACATCGACATCACATCAACACGACAGAAAAACAATTTACACTTGTCTGATCTTTGTCGAAAAGAACAGACTAGAAATTACGTGTTCTATCAATATTATATGCCTTAGCGAATACCAAGTGATCGCCGGTAGTAATCACTTGTTGTCAACAACTACTACACGTCATTCATAATAGGGGGAATGAAACAACCTTTAAAAAATTTTTAATATATATTTTCTTTGTCTTTCGGACGGATGGGTACCAAAATATGCCTGGTTTTTATATTGTACTCGTTACTCTAGCGCTCCTGCCTTGTGAATTAAAAACAAAAGTAATATTACTGATCACATACTTACTTTTAATTTCAATTTCAACTATTAAGTCGGGCTTTGTATTGTTAGAAGGTTCTGTGTCATTTGTTGGTGTAGGATTGCATGATTGTGAAAGATTTTCCTGGGAGCCAGGTGCTACTGGCACAGCAAATACTTTGTCAAAGGAAACATCTACAGAATTGCTGGAAAAAGGTTTAGGACCCAAGCGAGGCTGAAAAAAATAAACAATATATACACACTTTATATAAACGCATACCTATAAACTCTTATATAAGAAAGTTATTGCCTTATTCATAAAAAATATTTTTGCTTTTTTTATAAAACAAATTTTGCAGGGAAATCTGTTTTATAAATCTTTTATATATCAAAAATATTTTTAATGAATTATAATTGATATACAAAAAAAAAAACAAATTAATATAAAAAGTAATAAAAAAATCAACTAACACAACTACAGCAAAGGAAAATAAACGCCGAAATAATAGAAAACAAAACAATACTTTAAATCAAAACTTCAAAATCTTCAGCAACTCGACTAGATCAAACCTTATAAGATCCCGCCGATGTTCTAGGCCTTGGTTTAGGCATAACATTATTAGAATCAAATGCCGACTGTGGTTGACCATCCGGTAATGAATTGTTTCGTGATGTACGCGGCATTGGTTTCGGTACTGAGGACGATGACGAATCCTCTGTATTCGGCGAATCTTCGGAAGGTGGGGAATTCTGCTGCACTCCAACGTCACTATCGTTATTGTCATCGGCTATAAGTTCTTTTTCTGAATCTGTTTTATATTTAGCATCGAATTTCTTAAATATTGTTGATAACTCATCTTTTTGGAAGTCGTCGGTATCGACTACTTCTAGTTTTGGTGACTTTAAAGACTTGGCTATAATTTGTTGGGGATTATTGTGGCAACCATTTAAATGTTTCTTAATATTTTTCTCATCCAATAGTACGAGCTTTTTGTTTTCAATATTTTTAACGTATTCTTTTAAGTTTCCACGATGAATCTTTGAGTGTTGAAAAAGAATAGCAATCATGTATTGTAAGATATATTTTTGAAAAAAAAAATTTTTTATAAGACTTGCTTAATTTTTCTTGTAAAATAAATTGCAAATAAATTAACTAAAAATATGTATTTTGTCTTTTTAATTTTTTTTTATAAATCAGACTTGGTTTAGTGTTTTATAATTTTGTTGAGAAATGAATATATTTAGCCTATTTAACTGTTATTGTGATTGACAGTTATTATTGTCAGCGTTTATGGGATTGTTTATAAAAATGTTAGAAATCTGTATTGTATTGTAGAATTATTTCTAAAAGAGAACCGTTTTTACTAATTAAAAATAAAACTCTTAAGTGAGTACATAGATCGAATTGATTTTGTCTTTACTTAAATCAAAACTGCTTTCCAAAATAAACAATAATCGGGTGGTGCTCTCTCTACTACTAATTAAATGCATTGTTTTGGACCAAGGAACGAAGTAGTATTGAAACACAGGTGAGGGAAATTGAGAAAGTAGAGATGATTTAACTTATTTTACAACTCTGATACTCTTTTGCGTTTTATGTTAATTTTTTTAGAATAATATTACCATTCGATATTAACCATTAGAATATGTATTAGACTGGCTTTTTAGCCAAAACCGATTGTCTCTCGTGTAACTTTTTTTCAAATTAATTAGGTGGGATTTTCAAACAAATTAATTAAATACCTTTAAGTGGGGTATTTGAATTTGAAGCAGATATTTCTTTAGAGAAAATTAAATAGCATTTAACAAACAGTTTTAAGGTACTTACAATAACCGGCGCATCTCCCAATTCTCGTTTGGCCGGATCCAAACTCATTTTTGGAACCGCCATATTTGTGCCACTTATCCAATCAGCGGCTGTCAATTCAGTACGACAACTGGCTGTGTCAGGATATAAATCACTATGAAAGTCGCGATATGTCTAAACAGAAAAAGAAACATTTCAGTAAAATAATTTTTTATAAGCAACAAAAATTTACCTTTCGTGGGACCTGATACATAATAGGTATAACCATATTGGAAGTCAATTGTAGGACTCTATTAACCTCTCCCTCCATTACTTTCAGGGCTCTCTTTGGCACTAAACAAGCACCTTTAGTTTGTTCACCCGTATGTCTTAGACCCTCAATAAGGAAGGGATCTTTGTCTGTTACTTCCAAATAATTAATAGTAGTATCGCCTTTTCCAGCCAAAAATAACATATTAGTATCAGCATCATACAATGGCATCAATATGCCAGTCGAACAGTCCAGTTCCAAGGTTTTTTCGGGAACAGCAAAATTTCTTATGTCTCGTATAATAACTTGTCTAAGACGCGCCGCATCGAATCCCGTGGTCAAAATGCGTGACTGATTGCCCAACCAAACAACACGGGAATCTTTAATGCTCTGATGTGATTCAGCTGACATTTGTATGGGCGAACCATTGACGCGGGGATCTAAGATACGCAAATATTTGTCTTTGCAACTAGTGGCCAAAACCGTACCATCTTGTTTCCAACTGGCGGATTGAATAACTTCGGGATGTTCATTATTGGCTGCAAAAATAATTTTAATTTTATTATTTCATACTTTTTAAGAAAAATATATTATTTTGCTTACAATAAATTTCTTTCTGTTGTGTCAAATCGAAAAGAGTCACACAACCCATAGAAGTCGAGTGCAATAGACCATCAGCGGTTGGATGAAATGCGACTGTTTCAACTCGCCTCTGCTTGTGGGAAAACACACATTCTGGATCTGATAGCGATGATTCCAAGCCCTTTTCGGGTATGTGCCATATTTTGACCATGCAATCCTGCGATGCTGTAGCCAAAAGGCCATCGTGAAACGGAGAGAAGTTCATATCGGTTACGGTGTCTGTATGCGCATGTAATAGAGGCATTGTTTTGCTTTTACGGCCACAATCATCCAAAGTTAGTACAGCCACACTGGAGCCTGTGTGTTCCCAATTGAAGGCCATAAATGCTGCTGAAGCTGCAATATTATTGCCATACGTTTGATATGAACCCACGCATATTTCACGTATACAAGCTTCTGCTTTGGGTACAATTGGTGCTGCATTCTTATACTTTGATGCTTTGAATCGCCAGGCCATTGTCACCGACAGTTATTTTCCTTGCAGTTTGTAAATTGTAATCAATTATACTGAATAGTTTCTTTTTTATTGAAAGCAATATTTGTGATAAAAGCTGTAAATATTCATAGTAGTTAATAAGATATTTCTTTTCTTCGGGTCTATTATATAAATAAATATTATTGTGTTCATGTTTATTCTTTTATTGGTTTAATCGTATTTAATTTTAATTTTTATTTATTTTATTTTTGCAGAAAAACCTATTTGCGGTATTATACTGAAGTTTATATTCATCTTTATGCTGTATGCATGTGTGTGGATATTTAGCAATTATTACTATTAAGTTATTTTTTATCGCCAAGTTCTTTAGTCAATAAAGAAAATGTGAAACTTATAAATTCACATAAGTATAGTTATATCTATATGCATATGTATGTACATACATGTCAATATAAAATTAATTCACTGATTCAAAGATCATTTATAAACGTCAACAAAGATGAAATGTGTGTCCCTTTTTTTAAGTTCCGAAAAGTTTTTAATGTGTTAGCCATTTCCGATTACTTGAAGAGTGTCGAAGTTATTAATGGTTGGAAATATTAGATTTTAGTAATTAAATATTTTTGAAGAGAACGCTCTTAGCTTTATAGGGCTTTAAAGTCAAAACTTATAGGTATATGCCCATAGCGACGTACCTATAAATATATGTAATAATCTAACAATGGGCATATTGTTGTCGGGCTAAAAATTTATTTGTTTATACCTTTTTACAAAAATGACATTAATTCAAAAGTGAGCTTTTATAATCATGTATGTGCTGTGAATCGCACGATTGTCGAATCACATGCGACTTGAAAAACGCCAATTTCTTTTGAACGATTTTGAGCGATTGCGAACTCCAGCACACCAATTTTGTGACTTCAAATCGAAAACGCTTTATTTCATGCGATAAGCGATTTCCATCACATGGCCGAATGATATTTCAAAATATACTGAAATGAATAGCTTTAATTTGATATAACATGAATATACGATACGGAATGAATACAGCAAAAAAATCTATATGTTGCTTTGCATATAATTAGCGATTACGATATCATCATAAAGCCTAGAAATTTTAGTACATAAAAGTAAGTAATTTGGAAATATTCGGAACCAAAATGACATAGTATTAGTAATAAAATTACTTATGTATGTATGTATATATTCATACATATGTATGTATATATGTACGTATGTAAATATTAAACACAATAGAGATAAATATTATCTATTAGTTTTTCCATCACTGAAATATTCCTAAACGATAGATTTTTTAATTTGTTACAGTGAAATTTCTAGTTTGTAGTGCATACTTAACTTTCTTCTAATTTTATATACCTTTCTGTCATACAATAGTATGCTATAAAAATAAACTTACGCACAAATCGGTTTTCGTCAACTAGTTAATCTTATAATTTTATATGAAATAAAATTTCAATATTCAATGCCTGTGAGGTCATTTGACTCTAATTTTATATGCACTTACATATCTATATTCATGTATGTATGTATGTATGTATGTATGTATGTATGGATGTGTTTTAACATACATAAATATATTTATGTGGTACCTGCTAGTTTCATTTGCTTCCCGAACAAAATACATAAGCACGCACATAATATGTATGTATGTATATGTATAGGCAAATAATAACAGATTTCACAAAAAAGAAAAACACCCCTTCCGCTACTATGAAGTCTATTAAACAACCACTACAAAATAAAAAAAAATATTGTAACTTAAAAATGCAGAAACAACAACAGAGAAAAACAACAATACTGTAATGATCAACCCCTAAGTCGATCATAAGTGTATGTATTATTACAATTACACTGTATAACAATAACAATGGAATATTCAGATGAACGTATGCAGCAATGCAGCTTAAGCCAAACAGGTTTCTTTATATCTGCTAGTCCATGCAGTATTTAAAATAAGCATTTTTTTAAAGAATTACCGTATGTCATTTTTTTTAACTTGGATCAGCACTCATTGGATGACCCCCACATATGCAGTGCATTGTGCCGAAACTAGAAAAGAGGTAATAGTATTGAGGGGACAGATGTAGAAAGATGGGAAGATAGAGAATTTGTTCTATCTATATCAACATTTTACTTAGCCAGGTAATTCTTGCTACACAGGCAACGAAGGTAGGTGCTGTTCAGTGTCCAGTGTCATGACTTCGTCACTGAAACAGGCTAACAACAACTACCACAACCATGCACTAATACTGATCGAAAGAATTCGACACAATCACCCCTATTGTGTTTGGCGTTTTACGCCTGCAAATTCGACAAATTGTAATAGCTTAAAGACAAAATTTGTTTTAATCTATAACAAAATGTCGAATCTGAAGGCGAAAAACGAAAAACATATATATGAACAACAGCACCCTCTAATTTTGAGACAGTTTTTATCATTTCAATCAGGACATACTTTTTTTAACATTGCAATTCGAAGGCATTCCGATCCAACGTAGTCCTTTAAAAACTATTTGAGAATATTCAAATTATTTTAAAATATCACATTAGAATAACCTAAGTAGGTTTAGTTGGATCTTACAAATCCAATCCAACAAATAATTTACATTCAATAAGTATATATTTTATTTTTATAAAGATGAAGCTTTATACAATTATTTAGTTTAGATCTTATTTCTCATTTTGGTTTATAAATACTATTATTAATTAGTAACTATTCCGCAATTAATGATAATAAGCACATTTTATTACAGAAAATTCAGGTCAATAATCAGCCTGATTGTGTATATATAATGGGTCTCATTACCCTTTTTGAATCGACTCGAGAATACAGAAAGACCAAAAATGTGTCATTAATCTATTACAAAATCCTGTGTCGATTCGAGGACTGATATTATCTTCTATAGGTATTTGTTCAAAAAGTTTGTTAACACACTGTAAAACATAAACTTTCAAAACAAACTCTGTGCACAAACGTATACAAAAACAAATACAAATTTAGCGGTAACAGTTGCAGCAGCAGCATTCAAAGCATACACACAGGGAATGAAGAAGAAAAAGTGTCCTCCTTATTTGGAAGAATAATAAAAAAAGTACACAGAAAATAAAATGGTATGTATCTTGTAAGATACCGAATACCAAATAAACTACATGATGGACTATTTTCCTCTAAGGTATCTCTGTCAAAGCGGAAAGTATTAGAAAATTTCCAGTTTAAAACGAAATGGAAATGTCACAAAAATTTTAATTAGACACCCAAATATCACTAAACTTTGACTTTTCACTTCAGGCTTATTCTTGATATCCAATACTATTATTTTAAATAAGGCAAATATTTTATTAACAGATTTCAGAAATTTTCCTTTCAAAATTCCACTTTCTTTTCTAATAAGCTCCAAGTGAAGTACGCGAGACTCCTTTACGGAGCAATTGGCTATAACACACCCTTTTTTCACATACATATATCAGCGACGACGCCGCAGACAAAGAACTTTGTTTCCTTTGCAAATCTATTTACGAAATCACCATGTTTTTTTGATAATTTGTTAACACTTTTTTAATTAACATTTGCACAAGTTTCTAATTAAATATAATTTATTTTCACCTTCGTGTGATTTATTTCTTTCTTCGTATCGATTTCTTTTTTAAGCCTACCACTGAACTTGAAATTAACACAACACACAGACGATGAAACTAGCTGAATTCTATGCCGGTCAGCAATGCCAGACTATAAAATAACCAAAACAAAATCACTTTGAGCTGCCAGATTTATAGAAAGTTGATTTGGATGACAGTTGCATTTCAGGGTAGAGGAATCCATAAATTATTTGTAGCACAGAGTAAAATTTATGGCAAGGTGGTACTATAACACACATTTCAATATTATAAGAACTCCGAATAATTACAATTGATTATATATTAAACCTAATTTTTAAGGTAATTTTCTGCAAATATATATACTTACTGAGTTCACGTTACTGGATTTTTGTACTTCAATATTTAATAGCGGACCTAATAACTTGAAATAAAAATGGCGCAACTTTATATATGAGAATATATAAGATATCCAGAAAAACACAATTTTTTTATAGCCTCCTTTAAATATCGTATCATAATATATTTACATATTTAACATAATGTAAATATTGAAAGTTTCGTGAAATCTTCTGTTGCACAAATAATTTCATTCAGCTCAGATATTTTTCCGTTGAGGCAACTGTTGAAGACCATTTTTTAGGATTTAGAGAAGATCGTTCATGTTCATATATATTCAAATAATATACATAAGGTTTTAAGCTTTGTTGATTTTAATGCAAATATGAATTATAAAACAACTAAATAAATAACTTGATTTCTTAAAACCCGGCTTTAAATTATAAAATTATACTTTGCTTTTGAATTTGAGAATTACGCACTGTTTCCATATTAACAAAATTGTATTTATAACGAAGGAAAACTCTATTGAAATTAAAATACACTGTGATTTTTTGTTTACATTCAATTAAATTGTTTGATTCTTTTATTTTATTTTTGTATTTCTTTTTTGATAACCTATTATTTTTTTTTAGTTTCTTTACTGAAATATTAGTAAATTTGATCTAATGTAGTTATCATTATATTTTATTTCAATAACATTGCTATGTTATATATAAGTATGTAGTTTGTATATTGTTTTTAATTTCAATACTTAATAGTTGTAAATAAAAAATATTTAACTAAAAAAAATTTTTAGTATTTAGAACAATATGTATAAGCTAGCAAATATTTATTACAGTTATTTTATATATATAATAATGTATATGTATACAATTTTTAAGATTTGAATCTGTTTGGTTATTTTTAAGTTACGAGTAGTTTGAGTTTATATTTTTCAAATTTAAAATATATATTGCAAATAAGTAAAACTTTACAGAATAGGAAAAGTATAATTTTTAATATCTGTAAGAAAGTAAATAACTGAAATTGAAAGGGAAAACAAATATCTATTTAAAAATCCCTCTAAGCATTTTTAGAAAAACATAAATATCCTACAATGTGTTGCGAATAGAACAACTGCTTAGACAGATGGACTCCAGCCCATGAAAAATTTACATTTTAATTTTTTTTTTTTTTGCAGGAAATCCACATTATACCAAATAGTTTAGACACAAATTGTAGACAGAATTGGGTGAAAATGGTTCATTATCAAATCAATATAATTTAAATGGGTTTGATTTTTGTCTAAAACGAGCGAAAGAAATAGAAGATATGTACATAATCAACAATAGCATAAAATGTGTGTTCAATAAACACACATCCATACACAGCCATGGCATTGAGTTTAATACCGTTCGAAAACGAAATTGATTCCGTATTTAAGTTCCTCTAGAAAATGATAAGCGAAGCTAATGGAATCACTTTTAATATCATTAGATTTCATTCCGGATATTTGTTTCTCTTCGTGTTTTCTGAGGCTTCAAAATACGAAATCAATTCCGTTTCAGAACGGAATCGGAATCTGTGACATGGCTGATAAAATCTTCTGACAGATCGGTATAAATCTAGATCCCAATTGTATGCAAACTTGGAATTACATCTTCTCTTTCTGCAACATTCCAAACTATCTACAGTATGGGGTCGCAAATAAATGCTGCAGAAATTACAAGCAGAATGATAAACATCTGATGGATGCATGAGTATGAAACCAGTTTCAAGTAATGAATTTAAGATCAAGCTCGTGTCCATACTTTATTTTAACCCACAAAATTGCGATGATGCAAAATTAAGTTGCTGTATTAACAGATTTTCAAATAATATTTATACTTTGAAAGGGCATGCTTGACTAAAACAAAACGTAATGGTATAAAAAGGAATTTGTTAAAAAACAAAAAATTATAATAATTATTAGAATTTAACAGCACAATGAGTTTATACATATATATTTTTTTATTTTAACTTATCAAGAAGACCAAATCTGTGAAAGGCCTGAAAAAGGGCTACAATCATTTTATTTAATTTTTATATATAATAAATTCTTAATGTTTGCAATACTCAGATTTTAATGAAATAATAAAAATTAAAAGTATCTGAATGTAAATGTATATTATTTATACATGTAATTTATGTGTATGGATTTTTAATGCAAATATTTACATCTAATAAAGACAGTCTTGATTCCTTGTGTGCATGTATCGTAGAGCGAATGAATGATTTATGTACGAAAAGATATTATCGATTACGTTTTGTTTCATATAGCGAATACTTGAGAGGTGTTTGTTGTTTAGAATGGTGCATTAATACATGCAAGTGTCAAAATGACATACGATATTTGTAGATTGATTAGTTGATTTGATGGATAATTTTGAGTTTTTAACGCATAAAATTATGTATGTATATTTGTATAATCTTATTTATGTGTACTCTATATTAAAACATGTATATTTTTAAAAGCATTTTTTGTACAATATTTTTAGTATTTTCATTATTTTCTTTTAGTTAGTGCAGTTGTTAATATAAATATGAAATAATTTTCAACCCTTTAGAAAGCAAATACTATTGATTAAAAGATACCCGGAATATTGGTAAAATAATTATAAGTAAATAAATTATTGTAGTTTAGAAAGCAAATACTATTAATTAAAAGATATCATATTTGTAAAATATAAGTAAATAAATTATTGTAGTTTATGCATATTGGAGTTCTATTGGAAATGTCAAACGAAATGGTATTATAAGAACAATTCTAAATGAAATTTTTTTTTTCAATAATTCAACACACACAAACATATCTTTACTGAGAGATTCTGGTGCTTGGCGTGTCTACCCGAGAAAAGACTTAAATCCGGACATTTCATGTTTTTTAACTTCCTGCAATGAAAATTTAAAATTTAAAAAAAAACCTCGTTCACCAGATCTCGAAGTTTGAATATGTAATACTTCGAACCCTTTTTGATCTTTTATTTTCTCTATGGAGCACCATATTCGCTGTCATTGCGGTTGACGATTTTCGATGGGAATAAAATAGTACACAAAAAGCATCTATTGGAAATTCATCAATTGATGCAAACAGCTCTCAGATTTTTTGCCATATTAAAAATTTTATATATGACAACAGTAACTAAAAAAATATATTAAAAAAGTCGAGTTTTTTTTACAGATTAAGTAAAAAATCTTATTTGTAAATTCTTTTATAAAAAATATATTATTTACACTTATTATTTTAAATTTAAATCAATAAAAAATATTAAGCAATTTAAGTTTAAGACCAGTTTGATTTCATTGCTAATAAATACAAATAATTTATCTTTCCGTACCAACATACTATACTGTTGTGCTAAAGGGTTAAAATATGAAAATTATGCACATAATAACAAAAGAGCATGAGCTTAGAAGCTGCGTTTAGACGACATGTGTCATATGAAATGCCACTTTTGCGTTACAAGGTAATTTCATGTGTATATCAAATCCGTACAGGAATAAATCAGCATTTATCCGAAAGTTTGAGTCATCAATATGTAGAATAGACTCATATGAACACAATTTGAATAGTAGATCTAATATTAAGACGTTTCCAGACGCCCTCATTGTAAAATTATTACAAACTGAAATGAGATTGAAATATGTAAAAATTTTTGTTAAAACGTATTATATTTCGATGTAATAAATAAGTCAACTGAAAATGGCGGTATTGGTTTGTAGCACACAAAGGGTTAGACCACAAATTCAAAATTTTATGCAGCAAATATTGGAAATGCAACGACTTTCCAAGAAAAAAAATACATAATGTTACTTAGTTTTAGTATTTATTTTCAGAGGGCGCAGCACGAAGTTCTCTTGCATAATCCACCTGATTGAACATTAAATAAGAGAATTACTCCATATTACAACGCAAACAAAATTGAATTTTCCACAGTAGATTTATTTACAACACGAACTGAATATTCCGCGTATGAAGAAAATTACTTTGGAATATTTACACTAAACGGTTTTTGTTTTCGAAAAAAATTTGTCTTTCATACAACAGCAAGTCGAATGTACACATGAAAACATGGGCAGCAAAGTTGACATTTAATATGGCCGTGACACATCGTGTTAACTCAGCCGTTAGCATGCAAAATTATATACCAACACTTATTTTAAAACATTTTGCAAGTGTGTGTGAGTGTTTGTATGTTTTTAACATCGTTCATCATTCGTTGTGCAAGTAAAACTAAAGTTTTTATCATAGATATTTACGTGTGAGTAGTTTTTTTTTTGAAATTCCTGTTATTTTTGGGTGTATAATTTAGAGATTTCCGGTTTTGTTTTTATTTTCTCTTAGATATTACCGCTTGTGTATGCATAAGTGGCGTATAACTTAATTTAGTACCGTGGTATTTTTGCCTTAAGGCTTAATGGTTTTCGATATCTGCCACATTTCTTCTTCACCTAAAAAGTTTTCAAAATTCTCAAAGAATCTTATAATACGTTCGTTGCGCCGATATGTATAAGAGCTATAGGAAATAAGATAATTATTGGAGCGCTTCAAATTCATTTGACGTTATCAAGCCTTACCCTTTTTTAAAACGCTTCATATTTACAATAATATTGTACTGTTGCCAACGTTTGGAAAAGTTTATAACGCCGTCTTTTAAATAGTCTGGATTACCAACATGAACAAACGTTAGATCTTGTAAAACAAGACCACTAAAAATTATTATTAGAAAGTATGACAGTTAAATAAATATATGTAAATAATTTTTTTCCACTTTTACTTACATATAGGGTATGCAAGGGGGTGATGTATCTGCCAACGATTGACGGTAATTACGAAAACTAGAGCTTGGATCAATTATGTTACAATTGTTTTGTAAATTTTCCTTAATTGATTTATTCCATTCAAGTCTGTAACAAATTAAATTTATTTATATATGTAAGTATGTATATGCATGTCAATAACATTTCTTACATGTATATAGTATTATTATTTTTTTTTCTATTTCGTGTATTTTTTGTATTTCATTCAGGGAACGATTATTTTCTAAATTTAAACTAATGCTTGGTTTTCACTATGTCATTTTTGTTGTCAAATTGTTGGCAATTGTATGAAAACGGGTTGTCATATGGCGTCATCTATGTTTGCAGTCAGTTATGCAAACATAGATGACGCCATATGACACCCCGTTTTCATACAATTGCCAACAATTTGGACAATTTGACAACAAAAATGACATAGTGAAAACATAGTGAAAACCAAGCATTAAAAACTCAAACAAAAAGAGATGTGCTACGTGTACCAAAATTCCTTCTTACACGGACTACCTTTAGATGAATAAACTTTTAATTGTTTAAGTTTTATTAAAAATCTTAAAATTACGGATTATTTTCTGAGTTTTATTTATTCTTCAGAAAATAGAAGTTATTTCTTGATTTTTATTTATTCCTCAGAAGATAAGTTATTTTTTTATTTTTATCTATTCATCGCAAAATAAGTTACATCTTGTTTTTATTTATTTATTTTTTCCTGAAAATGAAGACCTTGATTATGAGCCATTTGACGAAGAAGAGCTGTCAAAAGACGTACAAATACACGCCATTAAATCCATAAGATCAATCAAGAAATAACTTTTATTTTCTGAGAAATAAATAAAAGTCGAGAAATAAATTTTTCTATTTCCTGAGGAATAAATAAAAATCAAGAAATAACTCTTTTTTTATTGTATTTAGGATTTACCATAAGTATATGACAGCTAACAGCAGGTATCGTGTAGCCGAGTGGCTGGCATAGTTTCAATATAATCAAAGAGTGTTATTTAATTTTGACAGTTTGTAATCGATAGCATGCAGGCTTTAACTTTTAAATTTTAATATATATAATAGACAAAATGTGTTTAAAGACATTTTTCGGTTCTTTACTACTATTATGAAAATATATACGAACAATTTCTATATTCTGCGCAAATGGTGTCTAGCTACGAAAAGTGATCTCAGTATTATTTATATATAATTTTTTTTAATACAATTTTTGAAAGAAACATATCCCTAACAATTTTATTTTATTTCATAGAAAATTTTAATTTAAAATAATCTGCCTTATTACCGTTCTCGAATCGACTCGAGTGTTTGTAATAGATTAAAGAAAAATCGTGTATATTCCTTTAGTCTATTACATTCTCTCGAGTCGAATCGAGAACCGTAATAAGGCCCAATGTTAATTTTTTTTAATAATTTTTTAATACAATTATTGAAGTAAACGAACATGTCCATAATAATTTTATTTGTTAGAAAATTTTAATGTAAAAAAGAAAAAACAATTTAATAATAAATATTAACTGTACTTACCTTCTTATAGGAGATGAGTCCAAAGCAGACAATAAGGCCAAATATGAATTGTAATTATGAATTTTCTTCAAATGTGTCATTATCTTAATAAATTTCTCTACATATTTCTCACGTTCTTTGGCACATGTTAACATCAATATTTTCGAGCGTGCCCAATAGGACATTTTATTAAAGTGTTCAGTGAATTTATTTAAATTTGGTGATTTCTCTTCACATTGATCTTTGGCAAATATTAAAACTTCAGGTATTTCAATTTTCTGAAATAGTTCAGCATCCAGCAATGTCATTTGTTTGGCTATTTCCAATGCCTTAAAGTCTAATAAACTCGGTTGTATGGTAACAGTGAAAAACATATCGTTGGTGGGATAAGCAGGCAAACGTGATTCTTTATATAGATTAACCTACAATATATTACATTAAGAAAATCAATACGAATTTCATTAATATTTAGAGAAATAAAACGTGAAACAAACCTTTTCTACAATTTGTTTACGCAGCAATTTCGCCAAATATAATTGGCCGGCACATACAAGTTCATACACAAATTCCACCAATAAAGTCAAAAGATTTGTGCAAGTTAAATCGGTGCAACTGAAAATGCATAACATATATGTATATAATATAAAAATTTCATTTTGTATAGTTATAAAGTGTTTCAGCTTACGTTAAATCATTCACAACTCGAACCAACAACGAAAATGTTTCCTTTGCGGCCTTTTGCTTTTGATCATTTGTTTGGCAAAAGAACACGGTGTAGCGATGGGTTAACTTTTCAATTAAATCGATGGGTTGTATAATAGTCCGAAACGTTGTTATAAATGCTTCACTGAAAGCTTTAAATTTACCAAAATATATATATATATGATTATTCTAATTAATTTCTTTAGGGAATAGCATAACTAAAATATCGTACCTTTATCTTTTTGCACACGACTTGCGTGCACAATTAAAGCGTCTATATGGCCTCCCTTTACTTCGGGACCATCTTCATTATCTTTCTTGAAAACCAAATAAGGTGTTATATCAACTTCTTCCAATATATTAGGTAGATGATTTATCTCTTCAGTACTCATAGGACTCTGCAAAAAATAATATGCAAATATATTAATTGAAATCTTGTTACTGCTGATCATTCCAAGACTTTTGCATGTGCAATTTTTTCGACTTTACTTTTCTGTTATAGTTGTTGTAATTGACCATTTCTTCCATTTCATTGGATGCATAATCGCCGTTCGGTCCTATTTTGTCGCAAGGCGATGGTGATGAAGAATTTGTACCGGTTTGCATGGACGTATCGTAAACGTTTTGCAGCTCATTAGAATGCAAAATATTTCCACCATTCTCATCATCGTATTGATCACCAACTTCCTCCGATAAGGTAGTCATCATTTCATTACCTGTACCAGATCCAATTAGTATTCGGTGGTCAGATGTCAAGTGTTTTGGTTTTGGACTAGGTGGAGGTGTTGTTATAATAGTGGGTGGCACGGGTGATGTTGAGTTTCTAAATTGCTTGTAGTTTTTCGGTGGTAAAGCAGGTGGGACTTCTGGTAACTCGCTGCTAACAAAATCTTCTTTGGCAAAGGTAGCAATGCTAAAAATTTACCACAATAATTTGAAAATTGAAAGGTCCAAAAATAGTAATGAAAAGCTTTTAAAACATACTTCATAGTTTGACTGTGTGTTATGTTTCTGTTCAAATTGTACGCCGATATGGTGTGACGATGGGAAGGTTGTTCTATGGAACGTGTTGATGCTGAACAAATTTCCATATAAGCCAAAACTGTCACAGAGTAAACAAACAAAGTTTATTAGTTAGAATAATTAATATCAGACAATGTAAATTGTTATTAGATTTGAAACTACATAGAAGCCATTAATTGATTAATATATAGTTTATATTTAAACAAAGCATTTTCTAAATGGAAGGTGGCGTTTTCTACAGTCTGGTTTTCCTTTCTTGCTAAACTTACCTGAAAATGCCACACTTTGAAACACTAGAGTAGTTTTGTTTACAAATTTTTTGATTGAAAGTAAAAAACGAATGAAATTTACACAAAAACGTTAGGGCAATTACATTTTTTGTTTAAAGATTTGTTATTAAACTACATGTGGTTGTTTATGTTGTTATGGAATTTGCGTTTTAAAATGGTTTAATGTAATTGTTATTTGCCAAGAGAATAAAGCAGGATTTCTTATGATTCGAAATGATTTTTTTCTAATGAGAACACTGAAGGTGGCTCACAGCTAACCAGGGTCTGTTTGCAAACCAAATTTGACGTGTGATGAAGGAATTTCGATCCTAATTCAAAATAAACATTGAAACGCAAGCATAAAGTTGTAGTAAAAAATATATATTAATGTCTTACTGCCTATTTCGCAAAATCGAAGGAGTTCTGTCTTTCATACAATTACATTTAAAATAAAAACGAAATTGTAGAATTATGTTTAGTTGTGCGAAAAAAATAATGCATTCGACATCGTGAAATAGGTAGTCAATGTTGTAAATAGTAATTAATTTAATGGATTTTGTAATATTTTGAATACAAAAAAAATATTCGCAAGAACAGGCAGTAAAGATTAGCAATACACGTACAAAATGAGAATTTATGTGAAGACTGAAATTTAAAGCCTACTCTGCACAGAATATTTGTTACATCAAATTAAGCTCAATACAGTCGCAAACCAGCTCTGAGTCAGTCAACATCAAGCCTCATTGGCGATTGATTTTTAAGTGCAACCAGACCACTGATCGTTTACTTTCTTTCGAGAGTTTCGCGTCTCACTCACACTCGTTAATTTCAACGACTCAGATAACTGTATAGATTTACAATTCTTCTGAGGAATTTTCCGTGGTTAACTACGTTGCTACTTCCTATGTAAAGGCATAGGTCGTGTACAGTCAGTCACAGTAACGGAAAAGAGAATACGGTTAATAACATCGCCGACATACCCGTTCGCAACTGTGCATCTATAGAAATAGTCGCAAGACTAGCCAGATAATTCTTCAGTCGATGACTGAAGTAACAGAAAAAAATTAAGCTCAAGCTAAATTCTAAAATTAATTCATTGTGGAACTTTATTAAACAGCAACTCTTCAAAACAGCAGACAGAGACTTTTTAAGTTCTCTGCTTATGAAAATGAGAGGTTGCCAGATTGTTGTAAATTACCTAATGTATAGTACAATAGTTCACAATTTGTGAAGTGGTCGTCCCAGAGCTCGTGGACACTTCTGGTGAATATGAAGATGAAAGCAATTCCTACTGTACCTTTTTGAGGTCGGTTGAAACTCTATGCCAACAGAAAACCTTTCTCTTCGCCTCTCTTGCCAACAAACTCATTCATTGAGAGCAGGGCTGCCAGAAATGCCGATTTATCGGCATTTTGACGATTTTTTACTTCAAAAATTTCAATATGCCGATTTTACCCCTAAAAATGCCGATTTTTTAATAATAGTGTGGAACATCTTTTATTATATAATTCTATTATTATATAATTCTTTTTTTAATAACAATTCAATTGCCTTGTTGTAGGTGTGCACGAAATTCCGATGTTCCTTAGAAAATAAAACTTTAAAAGAAGGAATTCTTTATTCAAAAGATTATTTGAAAATGAAAAACTCTAATTGCGAAATAAATAACGATTTAATAAAAATGTCAAAATCAAATATTTATGATTGATTTATGAAAACCAAATTATTTCCAATTTTTGTATTATATTTACGAATTTTGTTCAAAAATTTTAGGATTTACAGTTACATATTAGATAATATTCTAAATTTTTAATTGTATTTTGTAACTCCTATTTTAGAACCTACGAGTAGAGTTAATTTTTAGGAAATTCTGAAATATAATAGCAAAATTTTCAAATACTATTGGAAAAGACGTATATATTTTAATTGGAACGAAGTTCCTTATAAGACGTTGCGGAGGGGTACCCTAACCGCGAAGAAACGTCCGTAACGTAAGATATTTTGTTTCTAACTCAATGTTTAAGACGTATGAGTAATACAATTCCATACAAACAAATATTAATCATACGCAGCCGGCCCGTGACAGAATTCAATTTCGTTTGGGAACAAAACTGATTCTGTATTTTCGTTGATCGGCGAAAAGAAAAATCCTAATAAAAAATGTATACCCGAATAATTATTTTCTTTATACCTCGAATAGAACTTAAAATTAATATTTTTATAATAAGAAACTGCGTTCCTATCCGGTGTCCCACGACACCACACATCTTTTTTAATTATTTTATACTGTTTTATAAAAAGCAAGTTGACCTTATGTATTTTTTGTAAGTAAAAGTCATTCTAAATGAATAAAATAATAAATCGTTTCTTTTAAATTGCCATTTGGGAGATTAAACGAAACCCCAAAATAATTTCAAAACTTGTGAGGTGCAAATTTATTGATCTATACATGCTGTTTTATGTATAATATTTAATAAATTATATTGAATTGTTTTTGTTTATATGTCAAAATAAGTTTTTTAATTAATGCCGATTTTTTGCGGATTTCAAGAAATGAAAGTGCCGATAATGCCGACTTTTTTTTGGGAAATTTGCTGATTTTTCACGAAAAATTTCTGACAGCCCTGATTGAGAGTAATATTTGTTTGTTCTCATTTTACCGAGCATTTTTGATCATATCTTATAGTACAGATAAAATATGTAGAAGCACAATACATAAATTAATTTGCATGAGTTTCCGTCGACGGCAATTTCCGTTAAGATATATATTCCGCCTTATTCTGTAACGATTTGTTAATGTCACTTCAAGGCAATATCAAAACTAACCCATCTGCATACTCTTTTTCCTTAGCATTTAATTACTTTTAACAGTCTCCTATTATTTTCTAGGGCTTAGAGAATAGTCAGCATTAATAAATATTTGCCCAATATCCAACTGCTACACCCTATTTTTGATATTGGCTTGATGTAACGTTGGCAAATAGTTACAGAATAAGGGGGATTAATAAATGTATTTTCTTATTTGTTCTCGATATAAATCTCATGTCTTTCTCAATCTAAAATTTATTTAAAAATAAATAAATAAATAAAATAAAAATGCAAACAATTTGATAGTCATAGAAGACCAAATCTAAGCCTAAGAACATTTTAGTTTCAAACTGGTTTAAATCAAAAATTTTCTTTCTTCGTCAACACAAATTCGATTTCAATTCACAAAATACCTGGGGGCAAATTACGGCATTCGATATCGATCGAAATTTCCATTTAAATTGTATTGAAATTTCGATCGATATCGAATGCGGTAATTTGGCATCTGTACCTGAGGAAAGAGTTGCCATATTTTTTTAAATTTATTTATTTATTTATAAATTTTTTTTTTTACAGGACAACAGTTAATTATCTATGTCCCGGCTTACACTATGCAATTTTTGTCGCAGCAATTCTTGATATTTAGTGAGGAAGAGCGGGAAAAGAATACAAATGGTATATATTCCTATTTTAGGACTCTCACACAAAATAAGAATTGCTGCAACAAAAGTTGCATAGTGTAAACCGGGACTATGTATAATACATTTTTGATAAAACGATGAATAATTAATTTATAAAAATTTATAGTAAATCTTCAGCAATTTGTAAAGTTTCGTCTCCTCATGATTTGGGCATACTTTATGAACTCTTTAACATATCGAATAGTTTTTATTATCTCGTTTTTTTGTTCATAAGAACAAATTAGAAAACGTTTATATAGAAATATCTAGCGAGCAGTGGTCACAGTGGGGGCGCAATATTTTCAAACTGTCGCATGAATTTCTGCTCTAGTTATAGAATTTATTAGTACCTTGTCCATCATATTTAATGTCACGGAAAAATCATCTATATTTAAAGATGTTTGTTTATTGAGTGTTAAAGTAAACTTTTCAGAATTATTTTGAGGCCTACTGATAATTTGGTGCAAGAGTAAAGTAAATGTTTTGAGACAATATCTCAAAAAAAGTACATTCGTTCTTATTCTGTAACTATTTGGTAAAGTCACGTCAGGACAATACCAAAAATAGAACGCATCTGTACTCCTTTCCTTCAACAATCGATAATTTCTAACAGGTTCTTGTTATATCCAATCCCTTAGAGATTAGGCACAGGCTGTCGGTAGTAGCCAACTGTTATGCACAAGCAGTAGGTAAGTGCCTCTTTTTGATATTGTCAAGACGTGATGTTGACAAATAGTTATGGAATAGAGGGGATTATCTTGAGCCATTGAGTACTTTTCTCGAAATCTAATATGACGGGAGCGCAGAAGAGAAACAAGAGAGAAGCTTTTAATGAATCTGTAGTTTGTTGCCAACAACAAAAAGCAAATAAATTTTCAAAAATGTTATGACAATGTAGTGTTTGTTATTTATGTCATACTTATGTATTAATGAAAAAATTAAATGGAAAAAGCTTGTAGATATAAAACTTACTGTGTTTTTTCTTAATTGGCAAAGGTGGTGGTTCTTCCATTTGACCGCTGGTCATATTTATGGCATTACAGCTACCAACGGGTTTGTCCAAACGACGAGAGTCTATAAGACTAGTGTGTTTAGTTTGCCATTGATATGTTCTTACAGCATGTTGACGCAATTCAGGTAATTCGTTAAGGCTTCAAGATTAAAATAACAAGAATATTTAATTAATGAAAACTCGACTTTATAATTAAAAAGTTTAAATAAAATATATTAATATGGGGGAAAAAATGTTTAAATTTAGTGCATGGACATTTTCAGCTTGTTTTCGAAGAAAAATTTAAGTTTTTTTTAAATTATCTTATGAAACTTTCACCTTAACCTTAATTCAAATAATTTATACGTTTATTGAAAAATGGCATAGTAAATTTATTTCTTTTTTTTTTTTGTAAATATGTGTTCGCAAGCAACTAATTGAATTAAAAACAACTACATTTTATTATGAACTTTGAGAACTTCTAACATAAAAACTGATACGTGCTTTAAATAAAAATTAAACAAATCCAAAGCTATTTTGTAATAAACTTTTTGGACGAACAACAAAACTAGTTTATGGGGAGATGCTTAGCCGGGTTAATTTAAATTGCCAATTTTCAGCATCGCCAAACACATGCATACATATTTTTGCGTCTTTTTCATTAATTTCTTTTTTTGTTGTTGTTGTGATTTGATGGTATAAAAACCACAAAAACGAATCAAGCAAAAACTAAAGTTATAGTTTTTTGCCGTATTTCTTGTTGTAATATTAGAAAAGTTTAGCTTTCGGAGAAAAAGTACATTTATTAAAACAAAGTAAAGAAAAATTAACTTACTTGTCCGTATCCAAGTCATTTTGTGATAACTGACGATCTTTGCCAATTTTTGATATTTTTGGTGGTAAAGCTGGTGGCTGGAGGTCGAATGCATTTGTTAGGCCCTCATCCGTTATATCTAAACTATTGCTTTGCATTAACATTTTTGTTGCTGTTGTAGTGACACTAGTAGTGGCATTGGTAGTCATTGCCTGCAATTGCTCTAACATTTTTCTCTCATCTTCGAATTGATCAGGTGACGAGATGCTACTGGTGCTCGATATACATACGGAGGAGGTTTTCTTAGCCGTTTGCGTCAGATGATGAGCTTGAAAGAATTCATCATTTATGCTATTATTACTAGTCATAATGGCCAATTCGGAAGAGGAATTACTAGACTTTGTGGACGATTTGGAATAACTTTGCGTTGAAGTGCGAAAAGAATTAATGGAAACAAAACCTAAGTGGATGAAAAATAATAGATAATATAATTAAGATAAATATTAAGTTTAGAAATGTTCAATCTTTCAACCTTTATATTAATAACAAATTTAACGTAGTAATTAACTGGATAACAAAAACATGCAAACAAAGATCAAACAAATTATTAAATAAATAAAAACAATTAAAATATAAAATGATATCATATGTGTTTGCGTACTTTTCATGTAATATTTATCCAATATTCCATTCTTATTTAAAAGTAAAAGAAAGCAATACACTAAAATTTAACAACAATTTTTAAAAATTGTTGGAAATTACCGCATACGCAAACACAATTGTTATTGAAAAATATATATATTTATAAAGTAAGTAGGAGGTGTAAAATTATTACAGCAAAAATGATTATTTTAACAATTCGTGTACAACTTTTTTATTATGATTTTTTGTTTGTTTATTCTAACACAAGATACGAACAACAGGTTTAGAAAATTAGTTGTTAGGAAAAATTCATTAAGTACCCGATTCATTTGAGTGCCGGTAATTGTTCACTTTACGCAATTCAGTTTTAACCAAATCCTCATCGTTTATGTCACCCGCTGCCGCAATGTTTGTGTCAGCCGTAGATCCACATTTTGCTTTGGTTATATTGCTTTCATTTTGTTTTTCGCTTAATTTATTTACAACACCACCAACACCTTCAGTATTGTTTTCTAAAGTTACCAATTGTTTGGTTATTTTTTGGTTACAAACACACATAAAAACAAAACTAAAAAGTTTTTTATTGCACAAATACTAAATGTATAGATGATCCTAGGAACTAACGACATTTTCTTTTCTAGAGCAATCTTTTGGGATGAATTTGTTGAAAGATATTCAGGCATGTTCCAGAAAAGTAAAAGTAAATGAAGTTAATTTTTTAAGTTTTTATTTTTGATTTTATCCAAAATTGTTAGTTTTTTTGCTATAATTTCCGTATGCTTTTTAAATAATTTTTCATTTCGAACTGAAAAATGTAACAGCAAACTACTAGTTTTGCAGAAAATCAAAAATAAAAATTTAAAAAATTTAACTTCATTTACTTTTACTTTTCTGGAACATGCCTGATTGATCGAGTTTTTACATATGCAATTCGAAATTTATATGTGAGTGTGTGGAAAACAAATACTTAAAACCTACTATTTCTTTTCAATATTGCGCTAGCCAATCATAAACAGAAAACTTGCTACACGGAGGAGAAGCTAACATTTCTTAAGTGAACGCTAAATAAATTACAGTAAAGAAAACTGTAAATATTTCTTTACCAAAGAATATTAGGAACATTTTACTCTATCCACACTTTGATAAATTTTTGTACATAATAATTCTAACCTCCAATCGATTAGAAACGTAAACGGTGTGATAGTTAGTTAGCTTGTTAAATATATGAATAAATTTTTAAATTATTAAGAATTTTCTTAAGCTGATAGTACAAAAATTAATTATTTCAAATCTGCTCGCATGATTTTTAAAAATTAGTATTGATTTTTACAGAGTTGTATTCTAATACTTTTAAAATCTTCATTCCGATTTCTTGCTAGTATTTTTGATAAAATAATATTTAAGCTCTTGGTTACATTTATAAACCGAGGATGTTTTGCACTATTCTGCAGTTGCTGTGCTATTATTTATTTATTTTTTTATTATTTTCAAAAAACCTCAAGGCCAAAATGGCATTACTAGAACTAAGTTCTTGAGGTACAATTACTACCAACTAAACCATGTAGAACGTTATCGTACGCTCTACTTACAAATAAAAAATCATTGCGACTCATTAGTAGTTTTATTTATTTACTTACTGCATTTTTATAAAACAAAAATATATGGGGACCGGTGTTGCCAACTAAATTGATAAAAATAGTGAGTTTTCTAAGAAAATAAAAAAAATGTTTTTCTGATCCTAAAAAATCGCATCGCATTTCTTTCTTTCTGGGCTTTTCAAATTAAAGCCAACATTTATTAGAATGACAAGAAGAAATCGCTTATAGCTTTTTTTCTTTATTTTACTTTATCACACTACATTGGCGGGCTTTTCCCAACTCTAATTCTAGTTATAATTTAAACCACTTCTTTTGTGAATTTCAAAAAAAAAAAAAAAGAATAAGCACGATTAAAATTGAAAAATAAGTAATAAATAACAATTCCCAAATATATAAATTAAATGAAAATTTAGTTGTTGAAAATTATTTGTTAGCATTTAGTTCAAATCCATGAATTTACAAAATACAGCCGAGATGAAGACTTTACCAACCTTTCATAACCTTTTGCTAAACTGCTACGAAATTGCTAGTAATTAACAGTCGTATAAAAAATTTATCAAAAAACGCATAGAAAGCATATTTTTTTGATAAAAAAATTTAAATCTTAAAAAATCTTAATTTTTAATATATGCACATATTTTGATTTAAAATTTGAACTTATTTTATTTTTTCAGAAAGCATTTTACATTGGAAAAAATTCCAAGTATCAATAAAAAAACGTAACAGTAACTAATTTCACAACCTACACAGCAAAACATGACTAAGTTGCTTTCAGAAGCCCCCGAAATTAAAATCAAATCAAAATTAGCTAGATTTTCGTTCATTCCTTTCACAGCAAAACTAATTTCAATTTATAATTGTATTAGAGCCAGCTAAAGATGAATTTATATCGAATTTCAATGAAATCAGTGTAGTTGGAAATAAATTGCGTTAAAAATTAATTATAATAAGCAAATGTTAATTGCAGTTTTATCTAGCGTTCGCAAAGCTTGCACAACACTTTATAACGACGTTTTGATTTAAATTGGTAAATTTTCAAATTATTGTTTGATATTAACAAACAAAACCACACTCATCCTACACCACAAATTTGTTCACAGCATGATATTTTACGAGTTTTTGTGAGATGGTCTTTGCTCTGCTTTAATATATTTTAATTAATGAATATGTATGCAAAGAAAACTTACTATCATATGCAATATTAAATTCTTGACATATTTCCTCTTCACGGGAATGATCAAAAGAACATTGACTAGAATTCTCATCCGGCGATCGCGAACGTACAGACAGACTAAAAATAAAATTCAAAAGTCTTATTTGTGATTTTCTTCCAAATAAATTATTTAAATTTTAAACTTACTGATCAACACCAAAGTCGGTACTATGATCTAAATCGACATTAATGCCACCAGTATCACAAACTGGATGCGATTGCTGATTGTTTTGGCTGGTTCTTTTTGGTGGTAAAGGTGGAGGATTATTTGATCTAGGATTAAAAGGATTAAAACACAATGAATATTGTTTCAAAATAGGCAAATTTACCTATTAGGCAATGGTGGTTTTGGTGGGGGACTGGTATCTCTTAAAATACTTTCAGTACTATGAGAACGTATTGGATTTGATGTAGTTTTTTCAAGAGTATCTCGTTCTCTATGTAAATTAAACAAAAGGAAGGCAAATAAAAAATTTAACCAGGGTTTCACTATTTAATATCGTACTTTGGTGTCAACGCTATATCCGGCAGCGATGTCCGTTGACCAGCAACTTCCACCGATGGACGCATTAACAAGTTGTTTGACCCTCCCGAAGATGTTGATATTTGAGAATCTGTTGACGTTGCATCATACTGAAAAGCCAACTCTTCACGTTCTTTTAATTTTTGTTGGGCTAATATGGCGAGATTCTGAAAATATGTAATATATCGTACAAATATTCTTGTTTCAGTATGAAAAATTTTTGGGAAGAAACTTATTTCTTAAATATTTTTTAATTAACACTTTTTAAGTAACACTTTTTTCTGTGTATCTATATGCAGTTTTTAGTTGAACTTACCCGCACTGCTTCCTCTAAAAGATCGACAATTTCTCGCACATTTTCATTACTTAATGACGAACATTCTTCCGTCTCATCACTAAGCATGACTTCATCACAAAGTTTTATTAGTTTGCCCAAACATCTGTAGACTTGCTGGGTAGCCGATACTAAAACTGCACTATTTTCATTTAACATATAAGCTTGGATAACTATTAAAAACACATGGATAAGATGTAAAATATTTTCAAATCAAAATGAGAACAAAACTAACCAGAAAACATGCTGGCCGTTGTTTCCAATATAAC
The DNA here is from genome assembly GCA_951800035.1 of Linnaemya tessellans. NCBI lineage: Eukaryota > Metazoa > Arthropoda > Insecta > Diptera > Tachinidae > Linnaemya > Linnaemya tessellans. Next base: position 42,985,556 of record OX637536.1, read on the forward strand.
TGTTCCATTGCCCGGTAATACTTCCAGTTTCTTCTTTAATATTACATCACGGAAATGTTTCAAAGCATTCGATATGTCTTTGACATGTACATCTAAGGACTGTGATGACTTGGCTACTTCTTCAGCTGTAGGTGGCGGTTTATTTTTATGTCTGGGGCTTTGAGGAGAATGCGATCTGTAATTTTGCAATAACAAAAGAAAATTAACCTTCTTCATTTTACATCTTCTTAAACCTTATTTAATTGTACACACCTCCCCAAAGTGTTGTTAGGTGTACGCATTAGGGAAATCTTTTCAAAAAGATCGTCTTTGAAAGATCTAGCTCTTCTTGCCAATTTTGTGCCTTTTAGGCTATTTTTGTGTCCCGAAGAGCCTGTGCCGCTTTGATTGATGTTATTGCCACTAACCAAGGGTGTACTTGTCTGTTGGGTTGGTGTGGCAGGCGAGGGCGTATTCGGGCTACCATACAAATTGGTTTGCGATGACAAGGAAGAGTTTGGTGTGGATGGAGTGCTGATGACGCTATCTGTAAGAGAGCAAAGAAAAAACTAAGCATTAAAATAATTTTATCATTAACATATTCTCATAACAGACTGCCACCACAAACGGTTTGTATCAATACATATACATACATACTAATATAAGTAAAAAAAACTTCCATAATTATAATTATTGAGCGTAAAAATTAATCACGTATAAAATAATGCAAAGACAATAAATATGTGACTTCAGAAAAAAAATAAATAGAAAGTGCAAATATTTTTATAAATAGCACAACACATTTGCTGAGCGTTAAACCACAATATAAGAAGCAAGACTGCTAATTTTGTTGAGCCCGAGATAAATAAATTTATTTTTAATATTTTTATAAGCAAATATTTAAAATTTGAAGCTATAAATAGCAAAGCAGTTAAATATAAACATATTTATTTATATTGCTTTTAGGAAATTATTTATATTTCCTAAATAAAATTTTTTTTGCAATTGAGAGCCTATTGTAGGTGTTGCATATGGTATAAATTTTTGCTAATTTACTAATAAGCCAACATCTAAATATATATACAAAATTTAGAAACGACTTCTGTTAAACATACAACTCCTACGTTGTCACTGCTATGGTTTTTACATATTCGTAGCCTGTATACCACTAAATTTAAATTGATGCACAATCGGAAAATTAAATTTAAAAACCAAAACTAATCAAATATCGTGCTATGTACACTTTCCCCATTGTTAATAATTTTCAAAAATTGTTGTTGTTGTTGTGCTACGTAACCCTAAGAGTTATTTAAATCAATTTATTCGGCCATCTTAAACACGGTGTTATATCTAGCTTGATTTAGACTGTCGAAAATAGGGAAATAAGATGTTGTATGAGTATAGTGTACTTTTAACCGATGTGAATATAAATATAGTACAACATAACGTTTTTGAGTTTAGCGTCGATTATAAATATTTCAGTGTGTGAAAGGAGCCTGGAAACAAGTTATAGCATTGTTCTATTTAGACCAGTTAAATCACATCAATTATTATATTTCTTTGTATAATCCCCGTTACTATTTAACTATGTATATGTCGACGTCAACGTCGAGACAATATTAAAAATGGGGTATACAGATACTCGTTGTGGTGAAAACTTTAATTCTACTGGTGGCATCAGACTATTCTCTTAGGGCAAGAGGCTGTTGAAATCAGACAATTCGAGAAGAAAATGTTAATAATTGTCCCACTTTTGATATTGTCTTGACGTTGACATCGACAAATTAGTTACAGAATAAGGGGGAATGTATGTGACGAATAGCTAAAAACAAATAAATATGTATGTATATAAATATGTGTTTGCCGAAAATATAAGTATATGCTCGTCTAAAGGCAATCATAAATCAAAAACAAAGAAAGTAGGAGATAAGTATTATAACAAGGTAAATTCATTCTCACAATCACAATATTTTGCGGAACCTGAGCATGATGCAGAAATTATTTTTAAAAACTTTACCATACTTTATATATTTGACCATGCCTACTGGCCCTGGTTTGCTCGTTTTTGACAAGAACCTGCGTTATATTGACACCAATTGAAAAATTTATAGCTGAAATGATACTAATATGGTCTGAAATTTCGAAGGAGCTATTTAAATTTTACTTTCTTGTTTGGTGTTGTTATTAATAACAACATATGTAGATATATGCACATACATATGTTCATGAAAGTTAGTTTGTGGGATCAATATATTACAACCTGAGCCTTTTCTTATGTAGAATAATTTTGGAAATATCTTTTAGAATGTTTTGTATTCTTATACTTATTTTTGTAGTTAGAGATTCTAAATCTATATAGATATCAACATTAGCGTGTAGGTACCTATACTGTACAGGTAGGTACCTATACTGTACTGTATCCACATTCACTCGTATCTCTACTTTTTTAATGCAAAATGTTATCACTGATAATTGTCGTTAATTTCTTATTTCAATGAACATCACATTTTGTTTAAGTATGTATTAAGATAAGCAAACAGTTTCAATTCAAGCGCTGTATTTTACGACATCTACAATATACATACATATTTATATGCGGACAGCGTGAACAGCACATATAAATGTCTAATTCTCACATTGCTTACTTCATTAGCTGACCGTCTTGTTCAAAAAACTTTTTTAAGTTCATTTTCAATATGGCCTTAACAATTGCGTATTTTATAATTATTTAACAAAACTGCAAATATTTATATCGTCTAATTGTTTAAAAGGAAACTATGTTCGATGTTAAACAAGCCGAAACGAAGAAAAGCATATGTACATACATGACAATATTTGTACTTATATACGAATGCTTGTTTTGATCGTTTGATAGTTCCATAAATGGATTGATCTATCCCATATGCTATATTTAGATTTTCCTCTATCGGCAACACTGCTTCGATAGTGTCACGAACTCCAAATTCAAATATTACATCGGCCAGCACCCTTCTTCAAATCTGTTGCCTGGGAATGACATTAGTAAACTTTGCCGTTTATTTATTTTTTAACTTAACTGCAATTCACAGTAATTTTAATAAAATTTCACCCCTTTTTTAGTAAGTTTACTTCACCAGTTCAGCTCGTTCGACAACTAGACATTCAAATTTTTCACTGGCACTTGCTGTGAAATTTCTACCATTAATTTTGTGCTACCACTACACATCATTATGACAGTATCCGTTTTGTTATTATTCATATATTCTCACACTTGTAAAATTTATTTCTTTATTTATTTAGTTAAATAACTTGTGATGAATCAATTCAATCGTCGTTCATTTGCAGATACATTCATATAGTACACAACTCACTCATTTTCACACACACACACTAACCACACAACACATACACACTCCCAAATGCCCAGTTCTTCGTCTTGTCATAGATACAATTTTTACACAATCTGCTGCTGCCTGACTTGGCGTAAAAAAAATTGTGAATGTATGTGGAAGAAAAATGTGAACTTATACCTTTCTGCATCATTTTTCAGCCTCCTCCAAACGTTTCTTTAACAGTATTTCAATATATTAACAATATTTTACAATAATTTCTTTACTTTTTTGTAAGATTTTTACATTTTTATTAATTTTACGCACAATATTTTAATAAGATTTCAATTTAAATTGGGCAGCAGTAAATGAGTGTAAGATAGTAATGTATTTCCTTCTCGCTTTGTGACAGAAGACTAAGTCGAATCTAAGATTTTAACGGCGTTATAAAATTTAGCTGCAGCCTAAATTTTGTTTCGAAAGCCGAAACTATGCTATGCTAATACATATATAAATATATAACAATAGAGAATTATTGAATTAAATTTTTACTTCAATATAAATAAATAAGTATATATATATATATATATATATATATATATATATATATATATATATATATATATATATATATAGATATATATATATATATATATATATATATATATATATATATATATATATATATATATATATATATATTTACTTATACATATTATATATATCATATATGACAAAATGTAACAAATCTTCTGCATATGTTGAAAATATTACTTTAAATGTTATGTTGAGCTTGTCAAATGCTTGCAACGACTATGCAATCATATACAAAAATTGTACGTATAATTAGTTAGTTTAGAAATTTTTTATTATCAATAAAATTCTTATTAAATAATACAATATATGAAACCGTTAGATTATTTCAGGCATATCTTTCTTGTTATTACTGCTCAATGATTGTTTCCTACAATAAAATATCATCCAACTAGAATTTTTTAATATTGCTGGTATGGCATCACTATAAAACAGAACATTAAAAAGAACTGCAGAAAATTTTTCGACTACCACGGACAATTTTTTTTTGCCTCCGCACGATTAAATAATTTTTAATATAAAGAATTATTGATTAAATAAAATATGAAATAGTGCGAAAAATAATTAAAATTCAATTGAAGTAAATAAGTGTAAACGAAATAAGTTGGTGTAACTGTTCTAAAGGAAAAATCTTCAGTAGAGAAAAGTGCTTACAATAATGAGAAAATATATGTAAAAATATTACACCCCATTCAAAGTGTATATATTACAAATAAAAATATACATACATATATGAAACCAAGAGAAATATTGTTATTTTCAGTTAAAAAGTATATTTTAATAAAGAAAAAAGTACATTGAAATATAACTAAGCAAAAAAATCTTATAAGATGCCAAAATACTAGATACAAAATGTGATTGGTGTTGAGTATAAATGTGTGTGTATATATGTAAGCATGAATGCCTGAAACAGTGCTGCCAATTGAGTATCTTTCTTGATTAAGTCATACAGAATTTGCGAAACATTCTTGACTTGTGCGGATTTGAAATGATACCTAATTGAAAAAAGTAAGTTTATCCAAAAAAAACATATTTAGTAAAAATAATATTCGGAAATATCGAATGATACACTCAACAAATGTGAACATATTTTGTTATTAACTGCATTAAATTTTTACTTTGTAACACTAACAAATAACTAAATTGCTTGAAAAAAGTTTACATCTTAGGAATACCTCGTAGAGCAATTCCGCATTAAAAAAGTAGATTACCTTGTAAGAAATGTTATATCTTCAGGGCCTTGACTCATTTTTTTCTGTTTACACAATTAACTAAATAAAGGAGTAATATCTTACTATAATTATAGGTTCTTTGAAATTCGATTACATACACAGAATAAAATATAAAGATGATAATAATTATCGCATTGGTCTCATAGTTTCCATTTATATAATTTACACAATGTAAACTTCTTAAAAATTCTAACGTAATTAGATATGTATCTACTATTATATGTACCTACGTATGTATGTAATTTTCATATAGCCCAGTAAAAAATAGGATCATCCAAAGAGTAATCTTGGGGCGCTCCTTTGCGAGTAATGGATTACTCCATAAAACTACGAAACTCATTGGATTTTTAACACAGAATGTCCGCAGACACGAGCAGTCCTTTTAAGCTCCTTATGGAGTAAAACCTTTGATCTTGAAAATGACGACAGATGGAGTAATCGTTTTTGTCTCCTAAAACAGCATAAAGGGAGTAATTTTTCAATTTCTTTTTCAACTAGTCGTCTTAAATGACGCTTAGAAAATAAATTTTTACACATTTTTAACAATTTGTTACTATACCCGTACCTTTTCGCTTTTTTTAATAACACGTCTTTCACTTTTTAAAACTAAACTGACTAAATAGAAGAACAAAACGAAAACATCAACAATTAACAGTTGTGTCAAGGAAAAAAACCCTAAAACGAACTGATACATCCTTCATTGATCCATTTGGAGTATTAAGCGAGGCATAAACAACAAAACAAAACAAAAAGTTTCGATAGCTCGCTTATTACTCCAAATGGATGAACAAGTCATTACTCCTTTAGTGCTCGATTATGGATTAATCCATATATTTTTTACTGGGAGGTATACAAAATTAATTTAGTTTTCTTATTTTCTAGTTTGAAAATGGGAACTGCCGCCATGAAAATTAGTTTTTGAAACAGGTTTATGAGATATAGAGATAGCGGGAGAGCGAATTGCAAATGCACACTTGTCAATTTTAATAGGTCATCTTTTAATTTAGTTCAATCTGATATTTTGTCAATATTTGTATTTCATTTTGAATTTTTTAAGGAAAATATACATACATAGATACATATACATATATACATATATATATATATATATATATATATATATATATATATATATATTCAATGTAATATATTTGGCATATTGTTTTTATTATTCTAAAAATAACTTTATATAGGCATTAATCTGATTCTGAAAAACTGCTACAGCTCTTATGTTATGTACAAACTTTCAAGGACTAAAAAATTGCATAAGAACGGCTTAAAAACCTGCTGTAATTTTTTTAATGCAATTCCCAAATATATTTTTGAGCATTTCAATGTTAATAGCGTTATTGTACGCAATCCAAAAAAAACTTGTGAATAAATTACACACTCAGTAATTAGCGTTAAAACATCTATAGTATGCTAAATCATAATGAAATTTCTACACAAATTCGAATATTTTAAAAAGCTACGTAGTGTATGTACTGCCCTGAAAAAGCTAAAGGTATGGCATGGGGCTTGTACTACAAATACTCAAACAGTAAAATATATCGGTATAATTCTAAGTCTTGCTCGCGGTACGCTAAAGTAATTTTCGAACTCTGGTATGTATGTATATAGGTACATATATAAATAAATATGTATATTTACTTCACAGTACACATACGTACATAATGCTTGTTGTTTAGCAAATAGCGAAAAGAAAATAGTTACATTAATTTGTAACAGTAGCGCAAACCAACGTTATCACATTTATGTTAAATATATTAATTTGCAAAATGATAAAAAACGTGTTAAAATTAATATGTAATTTTAAGCGAACAAAAACAAGAGTAAATATATAAATGTGTGTGTGCATAAGTGTAGCGAAAAGAGGAAATGAAACACATGCAAAGTAAATGCATAATAAAGGACATTTCTGCCGACATTATATGCAAATATGTACGTGTGAAAGAATGCACATATGTTATATTGTATGTAAATACATGTGTGTGACTATATACATACATATAGTACATGTGTATGCATATTTATGTATGTAGGATAAAGTTTGTGTGTCAACATGAACGTGTGAATGCAATAGTTGTGAGCATTAGCAAAAGTTCGCAAGGATGCAATCCAGAGGAGGGAAGTTGTACTTATTGTTTAGCTGACGCTTAACAAAATTTAACTTAAAAGGAAAATCATGTCATAAATCATACAAAAGTAAAATTATATCACTACGGAAAATGTGTAATCATCCCATCTAACATTTTTACTATTTTATGGGAAAAGGAATAATCTTGGTTACATATGTATGTATGTATTTGGAAACAATACTGCCAATTAGCATAACATTTTTAAATATTACAAATACATAAAAAATTCTATAAATCTATTTTTGCAAAGTTTCGAACGGCACGATAATTTAATTTGTGTTCAATCAGAAGGATGTCTTATATTTAGGCTCAAGTTCTTTAATATAAATTTTATTAAATAGGAAATATGTTTAATTTTATTTTACTTTGTAAATTATTAAGCAATGAAGTCTGTTTTTTATTATAAATATTCAATATTTCTTCACATTTTTTGTAACTTATAACAGGTCGAAAATACGGTTTTCATAAATTACTGCGAAAAATTAATGTGCTTATGCCGATTTCTTTTCTTGAAAATATATAACATTTTTTCACTTTTTATTCTCAAAACTCACAATTAGAAGCAATTTTAAAATAAAACACAAATTCATAACAGATGGTAGATCAATTTCCAATAAATTCACTATTTTCAAATGCCATAATGTTGCCATTTTCCATTGAAAAGTGCAAAAAATTTAGCATTCTTTTTTTTAGAAAAGAAATCAACATTAGTGTGAATTACACGCTAGTAAATTTCTATGAGCATGAATGAGTTGAACAAAACTAACGTGTGAATTGTTACTCAAGATACCACCGCTAATGTACAGATACTATCTATATTGATATGACAGTCAGAATGTTTCTACTTTTTTTATATTTTTCTGGTCGTCCCTCCATATTATTATGTTGAAACTCTCCTCCAAAGTATTCACGTTCAATGAATATTAATAATAACTTAATAAAAACTATATGCAGGTGTCATTTTCTGTTGCAGCATGAGGGTAATGCAGCAAATAAAAACAAGAATTTAATTTGATTCTTGGTGTAAATTCTTTAAAAGGCAATTAGATGCTAAAGATGGAAATTTTTAATATGCTACTACCTAAATATGTGTATAAACGAAACTTCGCTGCATATGTTCAAATTTATATATGTATGTATGTGTGTCTATCAAGGTCATATTGCAATTGATTTCAATCAAATTATCGATTAGAACACTTATTTCTTTATAAAAGTCAAATGTGCATATTAAAATGCTTGTACATACGTGCACATGTACATACACATAGATGTATGCTTTACATATGTATGTATGTATGTGTAGTTTGTAAATATGTGATACTTCTTAAGGGATATCTTTTTAAGAATGTATAATTATGCAGAATATCTTAAATGAAGTTCTTAACACACGGTTTTGTCTATTAAATTGCCATCTATGAATTAGAAAAAAGCCGTTGAGTTTTTAGTATGAACATAAAATCCCAGAAACTAGAATTTTTTATATATTTTGACTAGATCTTAAAATTAGCTCCGAAAAATGGATCACTTTAGAAATACAAGAATATGAACAATCACATTTCAACGAAGGTTCTTAGATCCCTTTCAAATAATAAAACATATAAAAATAACCTTAAAATTTTTAAAAATACATTGTCCAATATAATATATATTTGACAAAAAAAGTGTATTTCACTATTTTTTCTAAAGTATTTATAACATTTTCTTTAAATTATTATTATAACAAAAATAAGAATTTTTACGTTAAAGTTATCTCCGAGATCTCCCAAATATGCTGAATAAACGCACATATTACTTTTACGATGACCACAACTTAAATATAACACTAAAATGATATATTGCTTTCTTGAAACAAATAACATGTAGAAAATAAAGTCATTCTTTATAAAACTATTAAAATCTGAAGTTGAAAGATGAAATTAAAAGACTTATCAAAACATATTTAGAAAGGTTAAGTCAGCTCATCAACCCTTTCTGATACTAAACAAATCAACATATTTAAATATCAAATTTTAAAAATCTATTTAAAAGACTTCTTTTATTTTCTTACATGAAAATATTAATTATCTCCTAATATCTTGGTTTAATTATTTTAATTGAAATTTATTTATTGGTGGTCCAGAAATGTCTATATGCATTTCATTGGTGCTTTACCAAATCATCAGTAGACTTTAACCACAGTTTTGAAAAGTTAAAAAACTCTTTATCTTATGCACATACTTCCAACAAATAAATTTCAATTAAAATGGTATTGTGACAACAATATATCAAATAAAAATTTCATAACAGTTTGATATCCTTAGCATAAAAGCATAAAATTATTTCTATTTAGAGTCTTTTTTCCGATATTTGAAATTCTTTCTTTGCTTTCATGACATTGTTCTTTGTTTCCGGCTTTTTGTAAAACGCTATGGCACTTTCAATTTATAAACTTTGTCGAAATTATGGCCTTGTGTCTACCTCAATGTTTGTCTACGATTTAAAATAATTAAAAATAACGAAAAAAACACACAATTTTAAGGGAATGATGTCAGATATTATACAAATCGTCTGTGTTTATCTCTTTTTGCGAATTTTTGTTACAACGTCATTTCGTCAATTGGTCTTTAATGTCAAATGTAAAATATAAGGAAAACGAAAAAAGCTTAAGTGAAGCAAGAAAACCAAATATTATAATATAAAAATACATACAATTAATTATTCTATAATAATTATATTAGATTATTCTTATACGTATCCTAAATAAATAAAAATTACATATGGTCTGGCCACCATTATTTATTCTATAATTAGTATTTGTGTGATGCTAAAACATTCACTATGATATTAAAACAAAATAAAATGATTTAAACAAATAAATAGCAAATGAATAACTGAAAAGAAAGTAAAATACAATAAAAACTGTTGATGTCAAATATATACATGTGCATGCATACATACATACATACATAAAAACATACATATAATTAAAAAATGAAAACAGTTTGAAAATTTTCTTTCTTATTTCTCTACAGAGTGTTCGGCTGTTGGTGGTGATAAAGCACAAACTATAATCTAGACAAAGCAAACTATTAAAACTGCTGCAATTTCTACAACTACTTGATAATAATTTAACAATAATAATAATAATAAGAAGAAGAAAAAGAAGACGAAGAAGGGGAAGAAAATCCATAACCAACCTCTAGAGTTAATCCCAGAAAAATTGTTCATCATTTATTTCTACACATTAAACATGCCAGTAAAAAAGCAAGGTAAATATGAATAAATAAAATCTTAACTGAATATTTCATCAGATATTGAAATAGATGAATTGATTGTTGTTATAAATAAAATAAATAAATTATTACTCTACCTTAAGTTATAAATTTCATCGAAATTGATTTAAATAGTAAAATATAAATTTCAAACCAAACTTAACTGCCTTTTCCACGACGCCACTAGGTCGCTTTGTCGCTCAACTTTATTTAAAAGGAAAAAAAAAATTAGAATATCTAGTGACAGCATGGGAAATGCAGTGTTTTGTAAATAACTTTCAGTAAAAAAGTACTTGCAATATTAAATGGACAACAAACGTGAAAAAGTAATATTGCAAAGTACAGGTGACATCAAAATAATATTAAAGAAGTTCAGAATTTGCTTTATGTTTCTAGAATCCAAACTCTAGAACATCTTCCACATCACATCAGGTCTTAAAAATTCACTTTAAAAACGTTTTTTATTTTAAAAAAAATATAATCATAAATATACTGTTGCCAGATTGACGATTTTTCGACTCCAAGTCTTTTGATTTGAATACTTTTATGAGAAAAAATTTTGGAACACCGCATCCATTTAGATTCGATTTTATGTCACTGATATTTGTTTGTTATATAAAATAATAAACGAGTTATATTGTTTATTATCCTATTCGATACGGAAATCATCCTGTTTTACAGTGCACTATCTACACAAATGTTCTAAAAAGTACTTGTCGGTTGAAAATTTTCAAAAAGCGGCGCGAATTTAAAGCGAGTTAAAAATAAGACATTTCGCTCCATTGGCAATTTTTCAGCGATTTAAGATCCCACTTTAAAAAATTAACGGTGTTATTATCTTGATTTGTTGATAGTCCTGCAAATACAATTTTTTGGGAATATGAATAAGGATGTCAAATGAAAACTCTGAAACTCCTTACAAAACTTATTTATAAATAAGTGGTGGAAAAAGTTGTGTTACAAACATGCCAACTTTAAAAAAATAACTTTAGCAAAGAGGGTACCGCTTTCCAAAAAACAAGCAACAGTTGTTTGTACATCCCTGTGATAAAATCGTTTTAAAAAGCTTCTTTAATTTTGAAACACCTTACAAAACGTATTTATTAATCTGCGGTATGTATATTTCCGAACACTGGCAGAAAGTGCAATTGTTTAGAGCACTGATACGACGGATAATTACTATAATTTTTGCATACTACTGCCAAAATTTCGTTACAATTTACATTTATTTAAATGTGAAAGTACAAGTGGGAAAATAAAGTTAAGACAATATATATTATCAAAAATAGTTTTTGACAGTAGCAGTCAAGAAACAATAGTAAAAATGCATGTTGCTTTTGTAAATAAAATGGCGAATATTTTTCTAGAAAATAAATCTTGTATTGCCGTAAATATAAGTGATTACAAAACTCTTTTACAGCTCTTATAAATCCGCTTACATGTATGTATGTATGCAGCGGTCATACTCGTATATATGTATGTACATAAATATAATATGTACATAATTTGTATTTTCATTATTATTTTTGCATTTTTTCTTCTCAATATTGCTTCTTGTCTCATATAGATGTTCTTTTTAGTACCTGGACCTATGCCAAAAATTCTTTGATGTCTAAAGATTTTGGGTATTTTCTACAGTTGTACATAATTTTTTTTTCTTTATTTTTTGTTTACTTGAATATTTTTTAATATGAAATTTCCTTATTATAGTTTCATACATTTTAAACGGCTGGATAAATTGAGTTTAATGTAAAATTTGAAGAATAACAATTGTGTAGAAGAAATCGTAGGCTTAAATTAAAAAAAAAAAAGTTTAAAATTTATCCAAACTACAATTTTCTTCTGATTTCCTTCAAGAATTGCCAGAAATATATTTTTGTTGCTCATAGTAGTAACATTTTTATTGGGGTCATCAGCATTAATAGTGTAAAATAAACTGCTGCAGAGGGACAGTGGGGGGACTTTCTTTTTTGCAAAACGCACACACTAATTGCTTGCTAAGTGCTGTTCATCTTGTTTATCACATGTGGATATGCTGGTTGAAAAGGTTAAAGTTTATTTAATTTTAAGAACGCTTTATTCAGCTAATGTGTGATAGTAATTATATAGATTATATAGTAGATGTAGATGTGCATATGTTAATATGTAGTAACGGGTTATCCAGTTAGTGGATGCAAAACCTCTGATGACATTTGGCTCTGTATATTGGCCTTCTATAAATATCAAAGATGTTAAAGTAAAACTATGAGAAAGTCGAATAAAAATTACTAAAAACGAAATGGTTTAAAATTGTTAGAAATACTTATCTTATATCTTACGTTCAATGTTTCGGCGTATATCCGATTAAATATTAAAGTTCATAAAGAAAAATAAAACGCATGGATTTAAAATTCAAGATGCAAATATGGAGATAATAATTCTCCCACTTTATTTATAAATCGAAATAGAATTATTATTGTAAAGGTTATAAAAAATTGATATCGAACAAGTACACGAAGTGTAAGATTTGGTATCCAGGAAGTAAGTGAAAAAATGTATATTATTATTTGCCGAAATGGTCCAACAACACTTAAATACGGTTACCGGTTCACTGGTTGAAAACACAAAGGCTTCCAACAAGGATGAAATAAACCTTATTAAAACTTAAGGCACAGTAGAACCCGGTTTTAATGACTTCGTATTTAAACATTCAATATAAATTCCACATTAAAGTTGGTTTTAATTTTATTGTGAAATGATTTTCATTTGTTTGTCAGTTCGCTAAAAATTCTGTTAAATAAACATTTAAATCTAATATTTTATATCAAATATAAATATACGAGAACTTGGGCTTTAACTTATATTTCAACAAAAATGGCAAAATTTCATGCGAACAATTTAGATACACAAACGCCAGCCTACTCAAATATAATTTAAGATAATGAATACATTTTATGCATAAAACTTTTAATCAATGTTCAGATTTCCATCATAAATTGTGGGTTTTAAACAGGCACCGCAATTAATATTTCCTAAATTTAAAATGAAAAATCAAAGAAAAAGAGAAGTTGTACGTGCACAAGCAACACACCAAAGTAACCCTTGTCTGAGAAATAAATAAAAATTAAAATATAAATTATTTTCAGAGTTATATAAAATAGCGTTTATTATCTGAGGAATAAATAAAATTAAAAAAAAACGTATTTCACATATTTATTCGGCGTTTTTTTATTATTAATAAATTATGTTTTTAAATAAATAAAAAATAAAATATAAATTATTTTCTGAGTTATATAAAATAGCGTTTATTATCTGAGGAATAAATAAAATTAAAAAAAAAAAACTTATTTCACAAATTTATTCGGCGTTTTTTTTATTATTAATAAATTATGCTCATTTTATTTTATAAAAAATAATAAAATAATTGGCCTCTTGCATAAATATTAAAAAAATAACTTTTGTTTTCTAACCGAAAAATAAAACTCAGAAAGTAATGATTAAAATGCTATTTTTAAAATAAAACTTATAACCGTTACGGACCCTGTTATACAGATATACACATATATTCATTTTTCTATTTGTATATTTTATACATTTTTCTTATTTTACGTGGTTGTGTCTGCATAATAGATTTGTTTACAAAATTTATTCCAAGACAGCATTAAATAAAATGCTATTGATTTTTTATGTTTTCTTTTTACATATTTTGCATTCTTTTTTTAAATGTTGTTCAAACATTAGCCAGAAATATAAGGCATTTTTTAGTTCAATTCGGACTTAAGAACCAAAAACACCACATTTGTTGTTCACAATAAAAGGCAAACAATAGAATATTAAAACTATTGTGTCACAAAATAAAGAAAAAGTCCTAATAAATTTTAATGGATATTGAAAATGAAACTGATAAATTATTACAAAATGATGATGACAATAATGGAACGGCGGCAATCGTAAATGAATTTACTAAACTTAAGCGTAGGGAACACGATACTGATGATTCTTCCTACAGCGATGATACTGAAGAAGGAGCTGACAAGCGCATCATAAGCAGTAATGATTCGGATGATGAGGATTCGCCAAATCTTTCCAACTCCAATACCGAACTTAATAACAAATCCAATAAACATGACTACGAACAGCTTAAACTGTTAACAGAAACCGTAGAAGTTGCTAAAGAAATCGATAACACTAGTACTACATGTCGTGTAGATAAAATACATAAAGAATGCCAATCAAATGACAATGTTAATGAACCAACAACAACTAATATTAAGGTTACTGAAACTTGTGTGGACGAAGAAACCTTCAATGGCAAGGATTTAAAAATAAAAAGTGCAGAAAAGCCCAAAGACAGTTCCAATCAATCATTAGATTTTTTTTATTCTGCCAATGACCTTTTTGAGTATGAGCATGTCATGCGGCGTCATGAATCACGTACACCTGATGTTGAATCGGGCTATTTTGAAAAATCCGACAGCTTGTATTCGAAAGAAGAATTCGAAGCACGCTGCTCATCACGTCAGCCATCGCAATATGATCAAACTATTTCTGAAAGTTTACATAATCAATTGAATAGATTTGATTTATTAATAGAAACAATAGATCAGCGCAATGCCATAAATATTGTGAGCAACGCCAACGAACGTGGCTATTGGTCGACGATTTTTGGCCAGGCTAGTGAAATCGAAACGTATGATGAAATGTCTCAAGAAAAGAGTAAACTAAATTTTTTCTTTCATTTAAACTATCTAATTGATTGACAATAATTATGGCACATTTAATTGAGTTATATATTGAACTTTTTTCTCTTTCTCTTTTGCAGAGGCCCATCGTGCTCTTGAGCTTTTGGAGGACTATCATTCAAGACTATCAGAACCTCAGGATCGAGCGCTACGCATTGCCATTGAACGTGTTATTCGTATATTTAAATCTCGTCTCTTCCAGGCTTTATTAGGTAAGTTTCAATATAACTATCATAATTTTTACTTTTATATTAAATAGTAAGAATGGTCACAATTAATTTTGTTGTTACGGTTCAAGTCACTATGAAAATCGAACATTTAGTTAATCACTAAATTCACAAAGAATAATTTATGCTCGTAACCTTCTTATTTGACAAATATAAATACAAAAGCAGTTTAACTCAAATTATTTTTTATGAATTAGTATTTAGAAGTATATATTTAATGATTTATAATTTTCCTGATTAGAGCCGGATTTGATTTAATTAGCTGAGCGCAATTTAATACTTTTATTGTACGAGTACTTGTATACAAATAGAAATATGTAGACCTTTGAATTATCAATTAATTAACCGAGAATAGTAACAAAGACCTTCAGTCGTTGTAGTGCAAAACACCAAACCCACGACCTATAAACGTATTTTATCTCATGTTTAAAAAATATTAGACTCTGACGACAAACTTCTCTAGAAAATCACATTTCCTTGTATGTGATGATTTTTTTATGTCAATTTTCGAATATTCTTTGTTGACATACTGACGCACTTCACCCACAATAAGCAAAGAATACGTTTAATACATTAACTGAGGCAATAACTCAAACAAATTACATTAAATTACTTAGTATTTTTAAATTTCGAGATTTTTCTTTAGTCAATTATTGCTGGCTAACATATTTGAAATTGCTTTTAAATATGTGGTTTGGGATGCCGCTAGTTAAATATCTTCAAAGACGGAATAAATGGAATCTTCTATTAAACAAAAGTCATGTGATTTGCAAATAGTTCTATTTCATATCGTGTAAAACAGTTTTTAACTTAGATGTGTTAGTGTTAGTGTTAAAATATTCTTCTTGAAATCCCTTGGCAGAAATCGTCAAAAAACTAGTTTTCTAATTGAACAAATTGTCGAATCTGGCAATACTCCGCGAGCTCCACAATATATAAAATATGGCAATAGTTGTCTATGGCTGGCAATACAGTCAGAACGAGAATAAATACTCGAGTCTCGTTCATATGCGGTGTTTTGTGGTGGACAAATTGTGTGTAAAATAAAATTCTCAGTCAAATTGCAAAGCAGAAAATCTTATTGTTTTGAATTAAAACACCATATAATATAAATAAAAACTAAAAAGAGATCTGATAAATGTTTGGAACACTAAACAATTACTTAAGCAATGTGCATCGTGCTTGGTCTAATGGGGATGGAGAAATATTGGCGTCTTATATTTCTCTTAAAGACAAACATATAATGAATGCTAATCTCTATGTGCAGAATCCGGAAAATGCCGTCAGTCGTTTATTGGAATCTCCCATCGATGAAATTATATGTGCACATATAAAAGTGTTGTATTACTTGTGGCTGGAACGTAAGTATTGATTTCTAAATTAGCTGCCATGTATGTACATGTGTGTGTTCGTATGTGTTAATGTTTAGTTTTGTTTCAGCGAGAGATTTTATGCAGGCGTATAAATATCAATCACAGTGCATTCAGTCGGTTGTGAAAATGTTACAACAGCTTAAAGAGGAAAATTGGTGCCTGCCTGTAATGTATGCGTCCTGCTTGGATTTACGAATATTGGCTCAGCATTGTGAAGAATTGGGCAACAGTTCTAAACCGGGAGAGATTTTAGAAAAGGCAGCTGATTGTCTGATGAGTTGTTTTCGTGTTTGTGCTGCAGATAACAGGTAAACCAGTGCCTTAATTAATAAAAATAATTCTGTTGAATCGATCGATAATAAAATCTACACATTGAATAATTTGTTTGAAAATTATCCTCCGCTCATATATAACAATTCCAAAATTTAAATTAATATAAAAACAATTTTATATATTTCAGATCATCTGACAGCGAAACGAAACGCTTAGGCATGCTAAATTTGGTGAATCAACTATTTAAAGTTTATTTTCGCATTAATAAACTGCATCTATGCAAGCCGCTTATACGCGCCATCGATTCGAGTGCATTTAAAGATATGTTCCCTTTGCCAGAACGCATTACTTATAAATATTTTGTAGGACGAAAGGCGATGTTTGATTCTGATTACAAAAGTGCTGATGAGTTCCTTTCATTTGCCTTTAAACATTGTCCAAGAAATTTCCCGCGCAATAAACGACTCATACTTATTTATTTGGTGCCCGTTAAAATGTTACTTGGCTTTTTGCCTAAAAAGTATATCTTAGAACGTTACGATGTTTTGCAGTTTCACGAATTGGCTGAAGCTCTCAAAGAGGGCAATGTACGTAAATTCGATGATGTTATACAAAAACATGAAATATTCCTAATTAAATGTGGCATTTATTTATTAGTGGAGAAACTTAAGTTCATTGTATATCGTAATCTATTTAAAAAAGTATACTTAATTAAGCAAACACATCAATTGGACTTGAATGCTTTTCGTTCGGCACTCCAGTTTGTGGGTGAAACGGATATGACAATTGACGAAACGCATTGCATTGTGGCAAACTTAATATATGAGGGCAAGATTAAGGGCTATATATCTCATAGTCACAATAAATTGGTCGTCTCCAAACAGAATCCTTTTCCGGCTATCAATATGGTGTCATGAGAAATGCTTAATGATAATTTGTAAAAAGAAATTGTATACTTAATATACTATCATTTAATTATTTTAAGACTATTAAGTTGTTATTACTAATAATACATAAATATAATATTGTGAAAAATATAATAAATTTCAATGTTGAAAACTATTTAATTGATCAAAAAATTATGCAATTTCTTTCAGTTATATAAGAAAAATTTTCGCCTTCAATTTGAAATAGATTAAAGACAGACAATTTCCTGAATTTTTCTTTAATCTATTACAAAATTGTCGAATTTGAAGGCGAAGAACGCTAACCGTAATCAGGTTGAATGTTATATACCAGTATGTATGAATATTTGCATACTTTTAAAGCGTAGTGTAGTGTAGAGTATTGGTAACTTTATCATTATAATAATACTTGCAATTTTTAACTCAATTTTGCAGATATTCAAGAATTCTATGAGCTCACATTGCTAGATGATTCAAAAACTATACAACAAAAGACAGTTGAAACATTACAAATCGCCAGTAAATGGGAACAAGATGGTCATACAGTCAAAATTGCTGATGTAAGTAGAACTTTTATATGTTTCTAGACGTACATATTTGTATTCTTATAACTTCGTCATATCACTTAATATGACGAAGTTGAGGGAAAAGCTTCACATAGTTCATATTCTATCCTATCCCGTGGCATTGCAACTAAAGATAATTATTTTTTAATATAAAACTGCTCTTTAAAATAATTAATAAAAAGCCGAAAATTTTCAAATTGTAAGAATCAATTCTGATCCTGCAGAGATTTTTAAAATTATATACGATAATTTTCACTTAGAAATGATATTTGTTGTTCTATACAATAGAAAAGGTCAACAAAAATTTTACAATATTAATTTTAGAATAAATTTTTTTTTCAATTAATTACTGTGAAGATTTATGATCCAACACTTTAAGCGATAACTGATACTGTAACGTACACTGATCTCTGCTGATGTAGACGTGATGATCTCCGATAATGGTATATTGGTTCAACTATACCTTTTTTAAAATAGTACCTTTTCTCTTAAAATATTTTTTAATAAGGGATATACCTTTTGCAATATATTCTTTCTTCACAAACTGTAATTTTACTTTTACATCATCTAAATTTTTTAATAGAAAATATTTTCCTATATATTATTTTAACTAGAAAATCCGTAATTTTCCACATCACTTGCTATCAGGAAAACAATTAAGAAATCAGTGACATGAACTTTAGCTCCAACTTTTTAATGGATAATTATCGTTTTCAAAACGATTGTTTTGAAAAGGTATTATGGAAACCAACCGGCTTAAACAACTAATTTTGAGTCAGTTTCCAATTGCTGACTTTTAAATAAAACGGAAAAGAAATTTACTTAAAAAATGGGAGAAAATATTCAAATTTGAAAATTATTGACAAGTTAGCAGCAAACACCTCACACCGTTTTCCGTTTTCAACTCGTTTTCGTGTCTGTAAATTATATTGAAATTTCGATCGATATCGAATGCGGCATTTCGGCCCCTGCGAATGAATTTTGATTTACATATTTTTGTATATTGGGAGGTTCAGAAAGGAAAGGGAAATCAGATTTGCTTTCTATTTTTACAAAACTGAAATTTTTCATGCCTCCCTCATACAAACGCATACTTATGCATACGTACATATGTATATGTATATTGTTGTTTTATACTTAAAAGAAAATGTTAAACCTTCAAACACACATTAAACTTTAAACTCTTAATAATTATAAACATCATAAAATTACATTGATTTCATTAAAGACTATAGAAATGTTAAATAAAGTTAACACCATTACTTTTGATAAAATTTCTTATAATGATGATGTTACTACTGATGTTGTTGATATATATCTCGGCAAGTATTCTTCACGATGGAATATCAATCCATACAAAGTTGTGCCTTTACAATGTACATACATATGTGTCGATATTAATTTTTTAAGGAAAAAAGCTCTCCATTATTAAATAAAAAAAGAACAGACGGAACGAAATACTTACGTGCCCATATGTAAATACATTCATGTATACCAGCGATTACCAAACTTTTTCAATCATCAACATATATATTAAATACCAATTCTTATCGAATTTATAAAATTAAACAAAAATGACGAACGAATGATATTTCGAAAAATCTCGGGATTTTAATTTTTAGTAGTAAATTGTGAATTGCATTGTTCTAAATCAAGAACTAACAGCCTACCTGCTTTGTTTAAAATACAAATTTTTGCTGTGTTTTAAATATTCAATATCAAGAGGTTTATTACTTTTAGTAATTGTTTTCACTGTTCTAAAGCACGAGTTGAAAGCTGATTTGATTTGCTTAAAATAAAATTTTTTTTATATGTTTTGAAGATTTGTCAGAAAAATGTAATAAATTGAAAGTTCAGAAATGACTTTAAACAGATTTGTTGGCAAAAATTCATTTAAAAAGAAAGCAGATGAAATATATCCACGCTTCATAAATTCCTAATTTTAGGATTTTCTGTGTAAAATAATTAATTATAATATGAAAATGCTTGAAAGTGATTTGATATCGTCAGGCATTTGACTCACAAATGACAAAATTTAAAAAAATTTTGCCTGATAAAATGCATAAATAATAATAAAAAACTGCAATAAAGCTAATAAATGTAGTCTTCCAGCTAAATTTATTATTTAAATTTATGCTGTTTTCTTTTCTAAAAAAGAATGGTAAATTTTTTTGCACTTTTCAATGGAAAATGGTAACATTATGGCATTTGAAAATAGTGGATTTATTGGAAATTGATCTACCGTCTGTGTGTGTTTTATTTTAAAATTGCTCCTAATTGTGGGTTTTTAGAATAAAAAGTGACAAAATGTTGCATATTTTCCAGAAAAGAAATCGCCATTAGTTTTATAAAACTATTATTAACATTTTAATGTAAATTCCCTTTTGTTTGGAAGGTGAAATATTTTTAGGGCGAAAAAAAACTATTATATCACAGGAAAGTTGAAAAATAGGATGAAAGGAAAAAGGAGAAAGCAAAAATATAGAATTTCTTTTTGGTTTAAAAGTAATCGTGCGGCATAACAATATATTGTGACATTATGGCTCATGCAGTAATTTTACCGAATAAAGTGAATTAATTTTCATGGGGTTCAGTGTCGGCCGCTTGGCGGCTACTGGTTGATAGCAAAATCTATAGTAGGCGATAGTATGGATACAATACAGTCGTCATTCATTCATTCTTTTTTCAATGTACAAACATAAACACACACATACTACATCTAAGTATGTATGTATGTATATGTATTCACAAGAATATGGGGACCAAAGTGTTTTAATTAGTACATGGAAACATGGAAAGTGGATGAAATATTAAGGGCGCCTGATTAAAAAGGTGCTGATTGAACAGACGAGGAAAGCATTTACATATGAAAAATGCATTTCTTGAAATATTATTGAATTACAAATGAGGCCTTTATACGAAAAATTTGTAATTGTAACCTATAAACTAAAAAATTTCATGAGATTTATTAAAACACGGGTACACATACGACTAATAAATTCATGCAACAGCATGGAAACTCAAATCCGCAAATGTAAACATTTTTCTATTATCCGACATCATATTTGGTTTGTAAACAGACCGGTTTCGGCTATGTGACACAACTTTTATATTGTTTTTTACTATGGAAAAAATTTGTGCTACTCCATGTCAAATTTGGTTGACCGGTCTGGTACGAAACGAAAAGTAGTGTAAATATTGAACAGTTTTTATTCCTTAAGCCTATAAGAGGCTGAGATTTTCTCTGATCACCTCTGCAGAGGTGAAACGTCTCCCCCACGGTACTTCCCCGAATCACTGTGTCAAAATAGAGATTAAAAATTGGGTACAGAGATGCCTTAAAGGAACTCTCTCCCACCAAGTTCAAGTCACTTTGACCGGTCTCTGATAACACTGAAAAATTCCCTATTACGCGGTTGCCTAAAAAATTGTCCCTCGTGATTTGCAGAGCTGAGCGCACGCAAAGAAAATTGCTGGTTATTTCACGGCAGCTACATACGTCCAACTTATTCCTATTATACCGTCCGGTGCTTCTCCATGACTGCGACAAGCGTCGAGATATCCCTACGATTTCGTGCGGCCGGTAGGCACAGCCTACCCCTCCGGGGTTGGTATTAAGAACTAAGAAATTTATGCCTACAGATTAGTTAATCCACAACAAATAAATGCTTTTAAAATTAAAATTTTTATGTAAATACGTTAAACGCCCCTGGATTTTTTCACATTCACAAGTCTCTTCATAAATATATATATATATTCTCCTGTATCTTTTCAAATCAGAAAAAAATAAAATAAAAAAAAATAAACACAAAATATTAAGCATTTTTCAGATGGAGGGAATAGAATTGAACAATATCCATTTAGTTTAAAATTTGTTGTGTTTCGCATGTGTCTGATATTCATTATACGTTCGTTGTGCATTAATTTCAAACAAAACAATACAGCAGTTTCTTTTTTGAACTAATTTAAACAATAAAAAAAGTCGTATTTTTTCATATTTTTAAAGTCTTCTAAAAGGTGTAAAAAGAATTTTCTTTTTGTTGTGAAACAAATGGCCATGATGATGATGGTGATGTTGATGATGATAAAGTTGAGCTAAAAAATGATAATGATGTTTTTTTTCCTCTTTTAAAAATATAACGATGCTGATGATGAACAACTGACAAATAAATATAAAATATTTAGAAATTTAAATAAATACACATACATACATATTGTTATTCACATACTCGTATTGTTTAGTTGTTTATTTAACGAGTGATTTGTGTGTGTGTGTTTTAATTGAAAATATTTCTTATTCAGAACGATGCAGATTGCTTCTAATTTTATTTACAAAGTTTGTGTTTTAAATATTCTTCTAAAGCTAAAAGAGTTTACTTGTTTTAGTTCTTCAAAATTGAAAGCTTAAAAAGGAATACATAAATATGATTGTCAATTAAATACGTGACTTGTTACGTTATAATAAACATAAAAATATGCCACGATTTTCAAGGTTTGAAAAAAATCGTCATAAATAATTACCAGAAGTAATATTTTCATTCAAATATAAATTTTCTTGGAGTATTTATTTATTCGGATCATTAAAAATATCAAGTTATTTATTGCCTTTTGTGACATGCCTTACCAATTGAAAAATATGGCTTAAAGATCCATGTCGTGTTCATCCATTTTGGAGAATCATCCGGTAAAAAAAAGTAGAGAACCTGCTTAGATGCACACACAAATCTATGCATTTCTATATTTTGCTGAAATAAAAATCGTTATAAATAAACTGGACGTGAAAGAAGATGCTAATACAATAAAAAAAAATAAATTCTAGCATCCAAAGTGATTTATTAGGCTAAAGTTCGAAAGATGATAATAAAATAACAGCGTACCACACGAATTTTACACTTTTGTTCTTTAACAAGATAGGCCATTTCAAATTTCAGTGCTGAAGTATCGGATGGTTTTATGGCAGATACCGGGAATCTTTCATTTTCAATTACTGATCTGAAATATAAAAAAAGAATACCTAAATATTAAATTTACAACATGGAATTATACACTTAAAAAAAGATAAGAAAAAAAAACGATAGATAAATAGTGAAGTGCAAAAAAATAAAATAAAAACATACATACGCACATGTACATACATACATACGCATGTATGTATGTGTATAGGACGAAAATACAAAACAAAAATAAACATCATTAAAAAAATTATAGAAAGAAAAAACTATGATCGATTGGGTTTCCATAGTCCGTCATTCGCGACGTCGTATATCGGGATTGGGCGCTCGTTCTCCGGTTCGTATGCCGCGGCGTCTTAAAAAGCGTCAAATATCATCTATACCACCACCGGCCATTACACCGATTAATGGCTCTTCTAAAGAAGATTGCAGAGTAAATGATTCGCCCACTGCCAGTAATAGGAGCAACAAAATTGATCATAGAAATCCATGCCATATTAATACTTCATGCTGTCATTCGCCATTTTGTGTTAATGTAAGTAAAATTCACCTCGTTGAACTCTTGACCCCCATATTAAGGAAAGTGTACGAATAATTTTTGGCTTCAATTTACATACATAAACATTTACTATATATGTATAAGTCACTGTATGTGTACATATCCGTTATGAATGCCAGGCAGTGGCAGATTTTGGAAAAACAAATGGAAATAATTCTGCAGTTGCTGAAATTTCTTACAGTATGTAACCAGTGGTGCTCTTGAAATTAAGCTACGAGACCCACAGGTTTGTCACCTCGATCGGGGTTATGAAAAAATCTGATAAAAAATATTTTTTGCTAACAGACTTTCCTAAAAGTCTGCTATATAATTATAATTTTTTTTAACTTAACTTGAAAATTTTTCTTTTAAAAATTAAAACAAAACGTTACAAACAAATCAATATAAATCTTTTGAAATATACAATTTTAGCAGTTTTTTTGCATACAAATATGCGTTAATTGTTACTAATTTTTTTTTCAATCAAATTAAAATATTTTCCTGAAGAATCCACACAAAGGAGTGGCGAAATATTAAAAAATTAATAATATTTTTTTATAAAAAATAAAAAGGACCTTTATTTAAAAATTTTTAGAAATTATTAAAAAAAAACTAGAAGAATTAAAAAAGAAGGAATGGTTTTTTTTTCTGAAAAAATAAAATAAATACAACTATTACGAATACTTTTTCCTGTGAAATATTTTCATTTTTCATTCCACTTCTATTACGTTCCGCGTAATTCTTGTTAAGATTATTCTGCTCAATATATTTTATACGGCAAAATGACTAAAAACAATATTTTACAAATTTTATTTATTTGACCTAAAAAGTGATTTTTATCAAATAATACAGCCCAGTCACGGATAATAAAATTCGCATTTTTTGAAATTGTGTTTTTAGTGATTGCAATGTATTTCACACAAATACATGCATCTCTTCACAAAAGTGTAAATTAATAGTATCGAAAATAACAGATTCCGTTATGATGATTACAGTTTCCGTTATGTATTTTTAATTACTCCTGTAAAGTTACATTTATGTGAGTTAAGGCTTAAGGCTCAGATCGACGAGTGAAATATAACTGTAACGTAGGAAGCAATTTATCGATTTTGTTATACATATAAACTAGTGCAAATTGTTATTGGTACGTTACATTAACGTGATGAGACTAATACGATATATGCACATCCACTTGTACGACATAAAAAATACATATATACATAAATACATACATATATATTAATGTGTTTTTATGTTTTGAGAATTTAGCACAGGAATTTTCTACCAAAAACAGAAAATAAAAAAATAATTCACACTAAAATAATTTAGCAGTACTTGTTTTATCAGTCCAACGTGTGGATCGGGACTTACTATCTTAATGAATCGGTGAATGAATCACTAAAACGAATTTAATAAATTTAAAAAATAATTTTGTTCTCAATAAAAAAGCATGCCATAGTTTTAGTTCCTGTTTATGAAGTTATTTAACAAATCTTTGTTTAGAAAAATATTACAATATAAACATTTTCTTTACGTCTGTTGGGTATTAAATTAAATATTTTTGCACATTAAATATTTTACAGAATCAAACCATAAAAGTAGCTGATACTGATGGAAACCTTGTGAAAAAAGAACAACAACAACAACAATCAAATGCCACTGCAACAATAGAAATTCAGCAGCAACAACCACAGCAGCAACAAAACAATGGACGTCAAGTATTGCAAGGAAATGCAGATGTAAATATTGTAAGTCCATATGAAGTCTATATGTTATTTTAGTTTGTGTTGTGCACAAGTTACAAAAGCGACTCCAAAAGGGAATACATGACATGATAATAGAACGTAAGTTTGTTATACTAAAACCAAAGTTTATTAATGGCGTTTTTTTTTTATTCTGGCAAAAAAAAATCATGCTTTAGGTAATAGTTTTAACCTATTACCCTCAAACCCTCGCAATGTGATGCCCTTTTATGATTTCAATCGAACAAAAATAATTTCCGCATTTTTCCTTAACATTATTGTATGCTTAGTGGTTCAAATATTCCCCTAATTTTTGAATATATTGTTGTTAAAACTTATGAATTTTTAAAATAACTTTTTACAAAACTTAAGGAGTTATTTGCATGCAAAAAAATCTTTAGTTTGTATAATACTAGTAGTTAACGTTATTGTAACAAATCGCCGGCCTCACCCTGAACAAAATTTGGGTGCAAAATATGTTGCATATTTACCAATATTTTTTTTTACAATGGAACATACATACAGTCGACACCGCTTTACTGGAAATAACCAAAACCCAATTTTTTTCAGTAATCCGATTTTTTTCTCTAAAACGTAATTCGGATTAATAAAACTTGTTACAGTTAAGCGTACTGCTTAAAATGACGGTGTGTCACAAAAAAAGATATCCTAACTCATACAATCACTAACAAACAATTAGACATCTTTACTGAGCTTAAGTGCAAGTATGAGAAGTGCATAGTAGGCATTTTGTTGAAAGAATTCACGTTGTGGCACAAACAAAGATATCCTAACGAATACAATCCCTAACAAACAATTAGAAATATTTCTTAGCCTAAGTGCAAGTATGAGAAGTGCATAGTAGGCATTTTGGTGGAAGGATCCACAGTGAGGCAATTTTGAAGTTTATTAGTTAAATGCTTTATATATTAATGCTAAGGACTTGTAATATATCACAGCGAAGGTAATTATGTCCACGTTTTAAAAAATTGTTCAGTTGAATTTTGTATTTCGACTCCGCTTTACTGGAAATAACCAAAACCCAATTTTTTTCAGTTATACGATTTTTTTCTCAAAACGTTCGGATTACTGAAATTTGTTACAGTTAAGCGTACTGCTTAATATCAGTAAAACAATACTTTTTATATCAAATGTCTTGCATTGATAATATAATAGAAAAATACAATAAAGTACTTAAGAACGAAAAGGACAAATACATTTTGCCATTTAAATTTTTTAACGGACAAAACATGCACAATTTTCAGCCTTAAGTTATGCAATCGATTCGATGTCAATGTTTATTTTTTCACTAAAGCGAAGTAAGTTTCATACAAAACGTAGTTGTGGGCTTGCTTTTGGTTTTCAGTAATACGATATTTTCAATAAAGCGATGTTTCGCTAAAGCGAAGTGAATAAGACTAGCTGCGTTTAAAATCAGTGCGGGGATTATCCGATTTTTCAGTAAAGCGTGTTGCGGTAAAGCGGATTCGACTGTATTCATCTTTTCCAACATTTTTGTTAGAAAAGAAATGAACCTAAAAATGCATGGCGTTTTCTTTTCAAAATACCACTAAACAACAATAAATATATTATTGTAACTGAAAGTTTTGCTTGTAGAATTGTAAACTTTGCATTCAATTTATTTATCATTCCATTCGTTAGGGCAAATCTTTGTTTCAAAAGTCCTTTAAAAAATATAATTTTATAAAGATTTGTTGAAAAAGGAAAACGCCAATATATGCCAAAAAGTTATTTTTATTTTGTACTTAATTATATTTTTTTTTATATAGTATATATATATATTTTTGTATGTTAATATTTACTTAATTTTTTACTTATCGAAAAGTTAATTATTTTTATTTTTTTTTATACATCGAAAAGTTAATTATTTCTTTATACGATTTTGGTGATCATTCACTATTTTGGATTTATTAGACATTTGTTTTGCTTGTTAAGTCTTAAATATGTGTCTATGCCTGCATTTCATTGTATTTTTTGAAATGTTCAAAGCCTACTATGATCTCTACTATGTAATTCAATTGGTTTTTGAAAGTACGTGCGTACGAGGGCGGCCTATCAATGAAAGAGAATATTTTTATTTTTCAATATAATCTCCTGAAACTTAAATACACTTAGTCCAACGCTTTTCTAGCATTTCTATCCCTTGATTAAAATAGTTTTCCTCAAGGTCTTCAAAATAGTGATTTACAACTGTAATTGCATCTTCATTTGAGGTACAACGCCTGCCAGCAAGGAATTTTTTTAAATTTGGGAACAGGTAAAAGTCACTGGGAGCCAAATCAGGAGAATCAGGTGGGTGGTCAAGCAACTCGTACTTTAATTCGTTGGTGCGTTGTCTTGATGAAAAATTATTTTTTTGTGTTGTAAGCCAGGACGTTTTTCTCGAATTTGTACATTTAATTGATCCAAAAGGTTGCAATAGTACTCTGAATTTATTCTTTTACCCTTTTGCAGATAGTCAATCAATAAAATACCTTTGAAGTCCCAAAAACCGTTGCCATAACCTTACCAGCCGATTGAATTGTTTTTGCCTTCTTTGGAGCACTCCCTCCAGCTTCAGTCCATTGTTTGGATTGTTCTTTTGTCTCTGGAGTATAGTTGTGGATCCATGTCTCATCAACAGTTATGAAACGACGCTTAAAATCCATTTTATTTCGCTTAAAACGATCCAAACAAGCTTTAGAAATGGTCATTCTTATGCGTTTTTGGTCGACTGTTAACAAATGCGGCACCCATCTTGCAGAAAGCTTTTTCATCTGTAGTTCTTTATGCAAAATTAAATGGACTCGATCATTTGAGATGCCCATGATATTAGCTATTTCACGAACTTTTATTCGTCGATCATTTAATACCATATCATGCACTTTGGCTACAATTTCTCTTGTTGTTGCTGTTTTTGGACGTCCACTACGTGGTTCATCTTCAATGCTTGTACGACCACGTTTAAATTCAGCAACCCAATTTTTTACTGTTGCATATGAAGGAGCGCTTTCACCTAACACATTCACCATATCATTATGAATTTCTTGTCCCGATAAACCTTTTTTATATAAATATTTAATGACACCGCGCATTTCTAATTTTTCCATTGTTAAAAAATCGCGGATGCGTCTTTTGTGAACACCTGTTTCTAAAATTCAGCAAAGTGCAGCCATATAGACATACTTAATGCGCAACAAGCAAAACAAATATTTAATCAAATAATTGAGACAGTCGCCTTATCACGGCTGTCGAATCGACTCGAGAGTCCTTAGACGGCTATGTAGCAAAAAATTAGTCGGCCAAGTAAAGATTAAAAAAAGGTACAAAAAAGAATAAACCTTCTAATCTTTCTTCAGCTGTCTTCTCTATAATATAAACTCCTTTCTAGTTCCGGAGCAAAAAAAAAAGAGAAGCCGGTTGGACGGTTGGATACACGCGATTTGTAGTACAAAAGTAGTTACTGAAAATTTCTAATTAAAACTTTAATATTATACAAAAATTAGCTTAGAAGCAAATAAATAAAAGGAATAATTAAAAAATTTTATAATTTAACATTAACAAGGCCGCAAATTACGGCATTCGATATCGATTTAAATATAAAGATAAATTGTATTGAAATTTAGATCGATATCGAATGCGCTAATTAGTTCCAAGTATTTAATTATATTTTGATATGCATTTCAATATATATTTTAGTTTTAGCTTTTTAATTTTTATTTTATCAATTCCTGCTATATTTTTTACGTTTTTTATGCATGGCGCAACAAATTTAATTATTAATAAAGTTGAATTTAATTCTTTTGATACTCTTTTAAATTTTTTGTTTAATTTTGTATGCCAATAGTGTGTTTTTTTAATTTCTGAAAGGTTTGTATGATGCTATTATTTGCTTGATGTGTTGATAAAGATTTACGTTAATGTTCTTATTTCTACCAAACTTGTATTTAATTTACTTCAAAGTAAATTGTTTAGAAACCATTTTAAAGCTGAGATATTTTAGCTTTTGTAAAGTATTGCCTGACGATGAGCAAACACCCATGGAATACTAGATCAGTTAATATTGCCAAAGACTTTATGGTGTAGCCGCTATTTTAAAGTTATTACTAAGAGACAACGTTTTTTGTTAACAATGGAGTTTGTCACTTTTTAAATAAACGGTTCATACAACATTTTGAACCTTAAAAATCCTAAAGTACGCTTAGTATGTCAATGATTTTCAAATATCATATATCGTCAGCTGAAATTCAAAAAGGAAAAAAATCAAAAAGAACTTTTTTTAATGATTATACTATAAATTACCAGAAATATATACATACATAATCAATCAAAAACTCTATATTGAATATATTTTCCCTGGGCTCGAGGATTTTAAGAATACAAAAATTCTGTTGAATCGTGGGACATAAAATGTGACAACCATAAAAGCAGGACTCAAAAATATTTCTTTTAATGTACAAAGAACTGAAAACTTGTATTTTCGTCTGTGTTAAAAAAAAATACTGGTACATAAACATATACATATGTATGCATGTTCCCTATTATGAGTGAAGCGCAAGATTCAAAAATGCATTTTAAAATTGTATCGTCAATAATAAGTAATTCGTGTAAACGCGGACTATAAATAGTGGCATCATTGTTGCTCCACAAATGACAGCAGAATACGGTGTACGAGAGCAGTATTCCGTAATAGATCTTTGTAAACGAATCAAGTTTTAATTAAATGTAGCAAAATTAACTATGAGAAACAATAATAAAAGTGGTTAAATGCAAATAATTGGTAAAATAAATATTTTGGAAAATGAGTGTGTGAGGTTTGTTGTGTGTAAATATAATTAATGCAAACTATACCACAAAGTTTGTGATTGAATGAAGAAGCAAAAAAGGAATGAAGAAATTCCACTACAGCATTGCCGTATGTGAAACGAGTATCGAAATATTTGTTTTCAATAGCTACAACATGTTGCTGGTCTAACAGTCTTTCATTCATTCCTCCATCTAAACGTTGTCATCATCATTAAGTTTTCGCTAGACTAAAAAAGTAAATTTGTCAACGCGTAAGAATACTTTAATTGAAAAAACTGTAACTTAAATTCTGGAAAATATGATAATATTAATGTAAAGCTACTTTTTAACAAACAAAATGTATAAAACTATAACAATTGTAAAAAAATAAAGATACCTATAAGGTTGAGCAGTGTTTGTGTTGTGAAGGAAAAAAGGTTGCTTGGCGACGTTAACGACCGACATATTTTTTCTTTCTAATTTTGTGTAATGGTTACAATTTGTGAAGGGAAAGTTCCAATTTAATTTGGCCTGTTGATAAATGTACGACAATAAAAGTGTTCTAAATGCTAGTTTTAAATAAATCGGTGTGTGTGATTAAAATAAAAAAAGTAAACTGGTAGATAAAAAAAAAATTTACACCACGAAAATTAAATATGTATGTAATAAAAATCCCTTTTGAAAAGATCATTGGCAACAAGTGTACATCAACATTATTATAAGAAAAAAAAGCCGAGAATAGTTACTTGCTAAAAATGTTGCTCCAACAAAGCTGTCAACATGCTGTGTAAACATTTATATTTATAGACTTGTTTAATAAGACATTTAAGTGTGTGTGTTTATTGTAAAGGTATGTGTTGTTTTATGGAATTTGACATCCCCGTTTAAGCTCTCTGACAATTGTTGTTTACCGGAACAGAGAATAGAAGGAAGAAGAAACAAAATAAAAAACAAAAGCTAAAAAATTAGTAGAAAAATGCTATAAGAAAATTAAAACTGCGTTACTGAATAATTATCGTTAAGATATTTGTTATTACACCCATTTACTGCCCCGTGCCGATTTACTGCTGTTGCTCAATTGCTAAACAACAAATATAAAATATAATATTTTATATCGTTTTTATACATTTACTACTGCTGCCGCTGTTGGATATTGCTACTGAAAATAAGAAAACAGATCATCTGCTGTTGTTAAAGAAAATACACATTATCGAAAGTGATAAATAATACAATAAATTTACAAAAGTAATATAATACACAAGTTTATTAGAAAACAAACAAATCGTGATGACAACACGTAAGAAGAAGGGCAGAGAAGGTAGCGGTGGCGGTGGAGGCTTTATCAAAAAGGTCTCCTCCTTGTTTAATTTGGATTCGGTAATTATATTTACAAAATGTTGTTGCTTATCGAAATTAATAACTTAATTTGTCTACTCCAGTGGGAAAGTATTACTACTTCCTTTTTGTATAGATTTTTGATGAACAAATTATTCACTTAAAGAATTTGCTTGCTCATTAATGTGGTTGATGTTGGTCTGTACAGGCTATTTTTATAGTTTGCTAGTAATGATGATAACATAATTTATTTTTAAAGAGTAAAACATATATGTGTACATATATGTATGTATATGTTCCACGATGAGAGCTACTCAATTCCATTCGTTAGAAAATGGATAAGGCGGGCATTCCGTGTGGAAGTTTTAATCTGATTTCATACATGATGTTATTTTTCTAGCAAAAATTTTGTTTTTCTTAAGTTTGCTAGAGTTTTCATTTTGTACTTTTGCGTAGTTCATAGAGTTTCCAAGTTTTTGTTTTTAGGTTAGGATTCGTTTAAGGGAATTTGTTGAATTTTAGTTCCAATGAGCTTATGACTTATCTTGATTACATGCAACTTGGAATGCGCATATTAATTAATATTACAATTATGGTGTAACATCCTAAGCAAGGTTTAAATTAAAATAATAAGTGTGAGTTTTATTAAAAACCTTGTAACGATTTTACGAAGACCTTTTTTGATTTGGTCACATTCTGTATTGACTTCTCATTTCAAATATATATACCTATGTATATATGTCTTTCTCATATGCTAATTTATAAAGAAAACAAAAGACCAAATGTTACAAACATCGTGTCACATTCGATGGATATAAGCCAAAAATTTAACATTCACGTGGGCATTCTTTCGTTTTTTCAATATTTACTTTAGAAAATTTCATTACAATAAAATAATACGCTGGTTTATTCAAATACTTTTATGTTAACACTAAAAAAGAAAGTGGTATAAAAAATAATTCATTGTGAAAACCTGTGAAGGAATTTAATTAATAGTAGAAGAGATGATTAATTTAGCGGAAGCTACTTTTTAATCAAAGTAAAACTGAAGGGCTTGCACGGGCATTTAATTTTTGTTATTTATTGTTTAGAAATTGCAGCTCTCAATGATACATTATTTCCTGATATACAGACTTCTAAATTATAAAGGTATTATAAGTCCTGGGGCCCAATTACGGCATTCGATACAGAGTGAAATTTCCATACGATTTAAATACATATTCCGTTCCATAACGAGTGCCGTAATTTGCCCTTGTGTTGATATCATAAATTAATCAAATAATTTTCGTAACGAAATTTTTAAAAATATTTCAAAGATATTTTTGTGCTGTTAATGAACTGGTCTATATGAGTGCATTTCGTTGGTGATAACGCCAACTTGTCGGTTGACTTTAAAACATGATTCCTAGGATATTTTGAAAACTGTTTAGATAATGCATATACAATTTGCTAAACGATTGTCAGCGGAAGTAATTTGCTAAAAGCACTCAGACAAAGCCACATCAAAAAAATCCTATTTGTCCTGAAGCTAAAAAATCATAGATATTTATCAATATACTTTTTAAGTGTACGAGCAGGCAAACATTATTCTAGTATAATTACAGTTGCAAAACAAAGATGTCCTTCGTCGTCACCGTAGCAAAAGTTGGCCGGTGAAGTAAACATTTTAAAAAATAACTACAATAATTTCTGTATCCTGAAATCTTCTTCCTTCGGTCTTAGCAACACTACTCTATACTCTTCCTCCTAATTTCGGCACAATGCAAGGGTCATGCCTGGGTGCTGGTACAAATAAAAAAACAACACGAGAAATAATCACTGTTTTAATAAATATTGAGACTATTGACAATATTGAATATTTTTAAAACAATAGTAATTCTGAGCTTAAGACAGCGCAACTAAGTAAATTTTGGAAAAAGTTGTAACAATTTAAAAAACATAAAATTTGGCGTTGCGGGCTTTATTAGAATATGAAAATAAATGAAGTAATAATCGAAAGTAAAAAAGATTCGAATTTAAAAAAATCATTTTCGATTATACGATTAAACGGAAATCTTAAAAAATTATTGTATTATGTACTAAGTACGAAATAATTCGAACACATTTTTATATGCTTTTAGTAATTAAAAGCGGCCAACAAAATGCTTGTTCCTCTCGTATTAAGTGTATTAAGGCTCAAGTGTTTTTACGGCATAAAACCACTTAAAACGCTTCTAGCTTGAAATGAATTCCACTTTAAAATAAAAATGCCTTATTAATAGGATTCGTTTTCCACTTAGCAACTCTATTTTGCTTCACTCATTGCAGGGAATTCCACTGTAGCATATTCATATTCATATTTTTTTTGCTAAATTAATATTTAATATTAATTTTTCTTCTTTTCTACTTCTTACCATATTTTCACATTATGTGCCGCCGATCTTTATATGCCTTTTTTTTATCGCATACTTGTAATGTGTGCGTTTTCAAGTTTTTCTCTATATATGTATGTATGTTTGTTGTTATATTAATAGAGAAACCAACAACATGAACAGAAATTATTTCTTGACCTCATACTATTTTTGATCGTTCTGAGGTCTGTGCAACAATATTCATAACTATGTAAATAATTATGTACATACTACATACATACATATGTATGTACTCCGAGTCATACTCGTTCTTACACATGCCCATTGTACGAATATACTGCTTTACGATATTTTGTTTATATTGTTTATTGTACTTGTTATTGTTATATTTTAATTTTATTATCGTGTGGGCGTTTAAATTATTATTCTGTTATTCATTAAATTATATTTTTTCTTATCGCCAATAGAAAATTCACATCAATGGATTCGTAAATGTAAGGAGAATCGTTGTAGGATATCTTTGTGTGCACCTTAATAACAATTAGATAACTTTTGCACAAAAGTGTTACGGAATTTTCAAATTCTTGCGCTAATTTTTTATCAATCCTGGAGCCAAGTGAAAAATTTTTATTTAATAATGTGGAGGTTTCTGTGATATGGGTCGTAACTTTCGCAAATACTTCCGCCTGCCGGATCATAGCACAGCATTTCAGGGTGAGATTGTGGCTATTGCGGAAGGGATAAAATGGTTAAAGGAAATCGATAACAGACTACCAGTTCGTATATTCACGGATAGTTGGAAGGAATCATGTGGTTCAATCTCGGTGTGTACTACAATGCAAGGATGAGATTAACTCATACACGCACTGTGGAGGCATAGAGAACATATGGATTCCAGGAATCGTTGTAGGATATCTTTGTGTGCACCTTAATAACAATTAGATAACTTTTGCACAAAAGTGTTACGGAATTTTCAAATTCTTGCGCTAATTTTTTATCAATCCTGGAGCCAAGTGAAAAATTTTTATTTAATAATGTGGAGGTTTCTGTGATATGGGTCGTAACTTTCGCAAATACTTCCGCCTGCCGGATCATAGCACAGCATTTCAGGGTGAGATTGTGGCTATTGCGGAAGGGATAAAATGGTTAAAGGAAATCGATAACAGACTACCAGTTCGTATATTCACGGATAGTTGGAAGGAATCATGTGGTTCAATCTCGGTGTGTACTACAATGCAAGGATGAGATTAACTCATACACGCACTGTGGAGGCATAGAGAATATATGGATTCCAGGACATCAGGGAATACCTGGAAATGTTGAGGCAGATAGGCTAGCAAAGATGCTAGCATTTATGGCGAACATCACATTAGACAGTCCGAAGCCATTTCAGGGTGACTAGAATTCTATGGGGGGACCCAGATGGTAACAGGACAAAGGAGATCCTAACATTAAGTAGATATTAGTTCATTTAATAGCAGGACATACAGAGTTAAGGAATCATCTGGCACGAATGGGTATCGTTGACGATATGACAAGCAGGGCCTGTCAGGAAGAGTACGAAACACTGGAGCACTACTTGTGGTACTGTCCAGCTTTTAGCCAAGTCAGGAGGCAAGACATTTAATCAGGCGATTATACAGCAGATGGAATTTCTTAGGGTTTCTAATTGGAAAGACTTAAGGAAATACATTGAAGAAAGTAGGTTCTTAACGTAATCAAATTCAGAGGTTTCCATGGTATCGCTGGAGGCTCCCTAGAGTAGAATGGGAACTTCGTATTATAGAGCGCACAACAGGCCCATGAGGCCTAAGTGTAATCCAGAACGGATTGGGATAGCTTATGCCCCTCTCTTCAACCTAACCAAATCTAATAATCAACAGAATATAATATTTTTGTTAAATGCGAGCCTGTACGTTTTGTTATCGTCTATTCGGCATACTGTCTTACCTCCTTATTCATAAAAATTATGAGAGTCTAATAACAGCGTTATAAAACAAAATTTCATATGAAATTTGCTCTATTACACTCTTATAAGCCTATCATAATTTTTATGAATAAAGCGGTTAGTTCATATATTAATTTATTTAAAGCCTAATTCATAATAAATATTTCATGCTTATAACCTTCTTATTTGACAAATTTTGTATAGAAATGTGGAAATAAGTACATATGTTATAAACATGAAATATTGGTTATGAATATCGCCTTAGTAAGTAATATTCTACATTAGTTGGGGCTTAATTGTATTAAACAATTCCTCTCATTATAAATCGTAATCCTGGAAAAAAAAGAAAATGTGGGCGCATAGATAATAGGCTAAAAGCATTAAAAAATTTGTCGAAATGTATGAATTTCACCTGATCATTAAATGTACGATGATGGTTTCTGCATGGAGAAGTTGTAGTAGTTGTAGCTGTAGCCGAAATCCGATTATCTATTAAACATAACCGACATATGGTTATTAACATCACCGACATATGCTTTCGGAATCTGTGCACCGATAACGAGTTGAAAATTATAAAATCTGTGATGTGTTTGCTAATAATTTGTTTTGTTACTAATTTGAAATTTTTACCAAATGTCTTCGTTATATTATATTGTTCTAGTATTGGATTTAAATGTTAGTAATTTGAGACTGTCTCAAAAATTAGTAGCCAAAATCGGTCGGCATTTATCATAAAATAAAAGTTTTGAAAGTTATCGTTTTCCATCATATGCCTAGATTTATATACATATTTTTGTTATTAGTGCTTTTTGTTTGTTATGTGGTCAAATATAAACAAAATAGATTTATATTGAATAAAATTTGTTGTTGTGTTTTCTCAAATTTCAAATCCTGTGGTTTTGCTTGTGTAATTCTCAATTAATTTTTGGGAGTTTATGTATAAGCTGAGAGGTTCCGTTGTTTTGGAATTAGATTAAAGTCTACTGATGATTTGGTGTAAGAACCAAAGAAATGCAGGCATATAGACATACTTGACCACAAAAAAAACAAAAAAAAAAAACTAATTTAATTTAGACAATATGTCGAATAAACGATTTTAAAAAAATATTTTTGTTATTTTAAAAAATTCATCAAAGAGTTGAAGTACACATTTATTTCCTTTATATTTTAATTGTTTACATTTTCATTTTTTACGCTTACCTTTTAACGAATTTATTATATTGCCAAAAATTTATTCAGTAAGAATTTGCACTTACAAATTTAATGAACTATCAATTTACACTCTCCATTTGCCTCCTTCATTTACTGCATTATGTTTAAGCGAAAGAAATCCAGTGAAAAATAGTAAAAGCTTTTGAATTCCCGAACGCGTCTAATTAATGCGAACTACACTATACTGTGTTTTTTTACATAAAAGCCGTTGCCTCCAACCAAAATAACCAGTAATGACATGAGTTTTAGAGTTAGATTGGTAATTTGAAATGATTTTAAAAATAACACACCGAGAGACAATACAGAGCGCTCTAAGCGGTCTATGAGTGCATTATCTAGAATCCTATTGTAGCTAATGCTATGAGCTACAAGCTCATGCAATATGAAAATTCTGAATTCTGTTTAAACAAACATTTAAAACTTTTTTTTTTGTAACGGCTTACAGTATTTATGTTTGTTTTTTATTATTTAAATGTATTCATTTGCAATATCTGCTTTATTTTCTATGTTTATAGGCTCATCGGGCATCTTCGAAGAAGGTAAGATAAATCTAAAATTCTACTAAGGCTTTTCTCTGTGTGTCAGTATTTTTCATTATCATTTGTGCGTTGTCTCCTAAACGATCGGTTTATAAGAAATAAATCGATTACAATCAATTTAACGGCTGTCTAATATAAATATCATAATGCAATCATCAGCTAGTGCATTTTGCTAGAATGCTAAAAAGAATTAATGGGTCAGATTACTGTTCTCGAATCGACTCGAGAGTTTGTATTAGATTAAAGCACAATCTCTTACAACTTTTTCACTAATCTCTTACAAACTGTTGATTGGAGAACAGTAAAACGGCATAATATGTATATAATATTGATGTTTTTCTTTAGTAATTTCCACTTTAACTTATAACATTTCTCTTTTATTTTTAAAGGTAAATGGTGACGAAAGCTGGCAATATGAAGATATAACTTTGGAACGTGGTAATTCCGGTTTAGGTTTTTCCATAGCTGGCGGCACAGACAATCCACATATTGGCAACGATTCATCTATTTATATTACCAAATTAATACCAGGAGGGGCTGCGGCAGCCGACGGTCGTTTAAGTGTCAATGATATAATTGTGTCGGTCAATGATGTTTCGGTGGTGGATGTGCCACATGCTTCGGCAGTCGATGCCTTAAAGAAAGCTGGCAATATTGTTAAGTTGCATGTGAAAAGAAAACGTATTGGCGGTGGTGGTACTAGCGCTGGCGCTGTTGATGGTATTAGCTCCAAGATGTCAACGTTACAGCAATCCGATGGTGGATCAAAAGTAATCGAAATTGATTTGGTTAAGGGCGGCAAGGGTTTAGGATTTTCAATTGCCGGCGGTATTGGCAATCAGCATATTCCAGGCGATAATGGTATTTATGTCACCAAAATAATGGATGGTGGTGCTGCTGCTGTCGATGGCCGATTATCAATAGGTGATAAACTTATTGCCGTCAAGGCTAATGGGGTAGGTAGTTAGTTTAATAGTGTGCAGTATTAAAAAAAAATAAGTTACCTGAAAATTATTATCACTATTTACTAGTCTGGGAGCGAATGCATTTTTATGTCGAAAACGAATTTCTTTATACTTTTGTATATTTTCGAAGGACTGACACCGATTGCATCATAACTCTAAACATAAAGCAAGACATGTTTTCCACCAAATTTATGTCATGCTCAGAAGAAATTTTATCTAAGCACGAGAACGCCTATTCCGGTTTTGTTAATAAAAATGTTAAAATAAAAATTAACTGAAAGTATATAATCAAAGATGATGCTGAATCATTTCATGCATTATCAAGTCGACTTGGTAAAATCGGTATACTCAAATTGGGAGATCAGATCCTAAAAAATTTTAAATATCTTCAACTTATTCCAACGGGTTCATACATATTTTTTTGCAATAGAATAAATATTTTATACGTTTTCTTTTTGAAACGGAAAGTTATTAAAATAAATTTCAGAATTGGCAATGTAATCGACAATTTTTTTATTTATATTGGTATTTCCATTGCTGGACATCTCATAGTTATCTTTACGAAATGGGTCTCTGGGCATTTAGAAGTAGAAATTATTTAAGCTAGGACTAATATTTTAAACTCTACATCTTGCAACTAAGCGCGTCATATGTAGTCTATGTTTCGGCACTAGTTTTCCAAACATAATTACTTCTATATTTTTTTTTCTTTCATTTTATAGGTCGATAAAAATTTGGAAAATGTTACACACGAAGAAGCTGTGGCCACTCTAAAATCCGTTGTCGATAAAGTAACATTGGTTGTGGGCAAATCGGGTCATATTATTTCGACATCAGGACATCATTTCAATCAAGTGAATTCGCATTCAACAGGTGCGATAAATACTATAGGACAAACCGTTGTTGATTTTGCTCGTTCATCTTCCACCACACCATACACAACAACCACCAACAACATCAACAACAACAATACAAATGCAATGCAACCACCAACAACAGCTACAATTACTAATAATAGCAATAATCAGCACCATGCATCCTCCCCAGCTGTAGCTGAAATAATTCCTACATCTACATCTAGATCCCAGTCACCTTTGCCTCGTAAGCTTTTTTCATTGTTATTATTTTTTTCCTTTCATTTCTATATGGTTTTTCCTTTCACTTTACGTAATAATTTTCATTTCTTACTTTAACAATTTATCAAATGTTTTCCTCAGTTCAGTTCTTTTTGAAAAAGCCAAACTTTAACCACCTTTGCTCAAGAAAGAAAATATAAACCAAACCAATACAAACTCCATAACTGTTTGAAATCATCCAAATATTATAACAAAATTGCTACACTTGTATGCTTATGGATTTAATGTACATACTATAGATACATATATGTATTTCGAAAAGAAAAAAAAGCCAATCAGACAGTATTAGTTATTACAGTAGTATTATTTATTATGTTTTCAATATTAGTTTATTCTAGGCTGAATTCCCCCCAAAAACAAAAAAAAAATGAATCGTTTTCGTTCTTTTTTTTCACCTAATTAAAAATATGTAATTTGCATGTTCAAAGGATATTATTGATATGATGAAAAGTGAAAAGAAACCTTTGGTTTTTATACAAAAATCAAATTTGTTTGTAATTGTCTTGCACGTTTTCAATTTTGTCGAATATGATTTAGTTCTTGACATATAATTTTTTTTTCAATTTCTAAAATTAACCAGTTTTTACTGTGATTAATTATGTGTTTGCATGTCTACTGGTGCTGCTGCTGCATACAAGAGTGGTGTGTTTTTTTTCCTCCTAATTTATTATTTTCTTTAATTATTTAGTTATTTTTCTTATAATATTCCTTTTTTCTTTGTTTTCGACTTGTTTACAAACAAATTTCAAAACTAAATCTGTATTTGAAAACTAACTATGTACAATTGTCCAACCACAACAACGGCTTTAGAAAAAAAATCAAAGAAAAACCTCTAAAAACTACTACAACTATTAATAAAACTAATCAAACGAACCTGAGCCATTAAAATACTAATGAAAACAATTTTGTATTTTTCGTATTTCCTCTCCCCAACCAATATTCTTGTTTGGGCACTTTTTTTTCTATAATATATGTACTATATGCTTAATTTTGATTTGGTGCAAACAAAAACACACAAAATATCAAATTATAGAACAACCAGCATCTAGGTATGCCTCTTCAAATGTTTTGGCCGCCGTGCCACCGGGCACTCCACGAGCTGTAAGCACAGAGGATATAACAAGGTAAGTTTATTGTTGAATTTTAGTTTAATTTACTTTAGAATAGGTTGACAAATTACACTGCTCAGCAAAAAATCATTTTTTATCTTTCCTTTAAATAAAACTATGTGGACTACAGTGAAACTTCGATATAACGAATTCCAAGGGAATATGAAAATACTTCGTTATAGCCATTGCTTCGCTATAAATATACCACCTTATTCATAAAAATTATAAGATTCTTATAAGAGTGTAATAGAGCAAATTTCATATGAAATTTTGTTTTATTACGCTGTTATTAGACTCTCATAATTTTTATGAATAAGGGGGATAGTCAGCAAAGCTTTGATATAACGAAATCTGAAGAAATACGAAAAAAATTCGTTATAACTATAGTTTTCTTTATTAAACTTTTCATTCTTCAATTTCATGAGATAAATAAAAAATAAAATTATTTTTACTTCTTTGTATAGAGGCTTTTGTACGAGTACTTCGTTGTATAGAGGCTTTAGAAATGCGCTTGTCAATACATTTAGACTTCGCTGTTTTATAGCGGGACTTTACCATTTAGGATTTGTTCTGTTTTCGTTATTTTGAGGCATTTGAAGGAATATTTCGTTATAGGGAGGCTTTTTTGCTCAGAATTTGCTCGTTATAGCTATAGTGTATTTTTGTATGAAAAACTTCGCAATAAAGAGGTTTTCTCAAGGGACACAATAAAACATACGTTATATTAAGTTTTTCGTTATAACGAAGTTCGTTATATCGAAGTTTATCTGTATATGGATTTTGATACGCTAAACTCAAATCCGTTTTCGCTTTTTTTCCATCAGGTCGGAATTTTTTTTCAGGTACGGATACACATTTCACCGCAGGTACCCAATATATTGTAATGCAACCAACCTTACATATGATGATAGGATTTCTCGGTAGTGCTTGTACCGCCCACTCCTACGTCAGCCTTATTTCTGTTTTGTTTGCTGCATTACACATATTTGATCAATATTGGATACCTGCGGTAAATTGACAATAAAATTCAAATTTTTTAACCGATTTCTATGGTTTATATCCTATTTTATTTTTAAGATATGTAGCTCTCAGAAAAATGTGCAAAATCTTGAATATTTGCTTTATATTTTTTTAATTAAATTTTTAAACTGAAAAAAATTACGAATTTTTCACGAAAAAACATTTTTTTTTCTCCATTAATTTCTGAATAATTCCAAAAGGATAAGAGATAGAGAAAAATTATGTTCGACTAAAATAAATACAATTTTGTTACACTTCTTCTGGTTGAAAATCGGACGACTCGTTCTCGAGTTAGGGTGGAATATGTCTCCGTACCTGACTAATTTATGGGAAAAATTTGCCACGCCTATAAAAAAAAATTTCGACCTGATGGAAAAAAACCGAAAACGGATTTGAGTTTAGCGCATCAAAATCCATATAGTCCACATAGTTTTATTTAAAGGAGGATTTTGCTACTGAACAGTGTTATCTGCCGATTTCACAATGTCGACAGAGTTCTTTCTTTCGTATAAATGCATTTGAAACAAAAACAAAATGTAAAATTTGGTTTTTGTTTCAAATATATTTGTACGAAAGAAAGACTTCATTCCCACCTTGAGAAAGAGGCTGTATATTTTGTGGCCATTCTTGTATGATGAAAAGCATAAGTGTGGGAAATAAATGGGAGATCCAGTAAATATGGGGAATGAACTATTTACATTGATACTTTTCATGTACATACATGTGTCGTTTAAGTGGAGGGCTTTTTAAAGTTTTTTCCAGTTCAGGTCTGGAATGGGTTAAGGGAAAGCCCATGTTCATATTTGTCACGTTCTATTTGATTGTTAATATTACATATTGTATATGTATGTATACGCTGACGTTAGATATGCGTGCAAGTGTCACAACTTTTTAGTTACAAGAAAAAAGAAAAAAAAATCATATGTATGTATTGGAAAGTTTGCCTCTTTGGGTGTGGTTGTAGTTCTCATTGTAGTAAAAATTCATTCATAACAAATTGCTGCTCTTGTAATCAACGTTTCACAAGATTTATAATTTAAACCATTTTGCTACCGCGATTCACTTTAAGTGAGCGGCAACCAAATATAGTAGACATTTGAGATTTTTATTTTACTTTTAATTGATAAGAAATATAAACAATCAAAATATGCTAGTTAGTTAGCTGCATACAGTACACACTCGCCATAACGGCCAGCAAATTTTGAAAATAATTTTATTAAAATATGTGTGGTATGCAAATGTTTCACTGTTCTGTTGCGAATTATGCGATTCCTTCCAAAAAATTTATTTCTGCAGTAATCAGTTAGTCATTAACTGAACCTTAGATAATAAACTTCATGCGCACTTAAACCGAGCGCAGCGATACAAAACGTCATTCCACTTCATAACTGGAAAAAAAGAAATGAAAAGCTCGTTAAAGCAAATATCGCTATTTGCAGCTAATAAAGCTTAAAAATAAAAAAGTCAATGTTTTGGCAAATAATCAAAGAAATTCCTTTTATGAATTAATCACGACACCTGAGACGCATAAAATAAATTTTAAAATTTCATTGTTGTGGGCTGCATAAAATTTGTTTGCTTAAACTTTTAATTGTATTTTGTATTGTCAATTACAAATAACGAACAATTGTAGTAGAGACAAAAATATAAAAAATGAGTTGTCTACAATTGCAACTACTAAATTTAGATGAACGTATTTCGAATTTACGTAAACCTCCACTATGGACAGTTGTAAATGAAAAGCAACAATACAGCGACGACGATGCACGTTGTGCAAACGCTAGACTATTGGCGGTGAATAATTTACTGCGTGATCGCTGTCAAAATACTGAAAAGTGCTGTGTTTATTTTATTATTAACAAAAAATAAATTATTGTTATCATAACGATATTGTTTTAAACCTACACCATTTCCAAATTGAATTTTATGCAAATTAAATAATATATATTTTATATGGAAAATCTAAAGCTCAATTCAATGATGAGATATTTTACAGTTATGTTGCATTACAGCCGGATAATTGGGAGTTAAATCAGCAATGGCCTTTTTGATTTGAGTTGAAGTTAATTTTCGAAGTGTATTGAATACATAACAAGCTAATGAAAATTATTTTATATTTTGGAAATGGTGTAATATTGAATGAATCATTTTTAACAAAAATTTGCATAACAAATATTCGAATAATAAAAATTCAACAACTTTTTATATGAATATTGTTTTCAGAGAATCACGAACAATAACTATACAGAAGGGACCGCAAGGTTTAGGTTTTAATATTGTTGGCGGCGAAGACGGTCAAGGTATTTATGTGTCATTCATATTGGCGGGCGGACCAGCCGATCTGGGCGGCGAACTTAAACGAGGAGACCAGTTATTAAGTTGTAATGACATTGATTTAAGAAATGCCACACACGAAGAAGCTGCCCTAGCGCTAAAGGTGAATAATTATGCGTATACAAATTATAAATAACAAAGAATAATATTATATCTATTAGAAATCTGGCGGTGTGGTTACCCTAGTTGCCCAATATAGACCCGAAGAATATAATCGTTTCGAGGCTCGCATTCAAGAACTTAAGCAACAGGCTGCTCTTACAGCCGGT
Organism: Linnaemya tessellans; assembly: GCA_951800035.1. Lineage (NCBI taxonomy): Eukaryota > Metazoa > Arthropoda > Insecta > Diptera > Tachinidae > Linnaemya > Linnaemya tessellans. Next base: position 43,030,358 of record OX637536.1, read on the forward strand.
AGCACCGGTACTCTTTTGCGTACTACACAAAAACGTTCATTATATGTACGAGCCTTATTCGATTATGATCCAAATCGTGATGACGGTCTGCCATCACGAGGTCTACCATTTAGACATGGAGATATTTTGCATGTAACAAATGCCTCGGATGATGAATGGTGGCAAGCACGTCGTGTACTGGGTGACAATGAAGATGAACAAATTGGTATTGTACCGTCGAAGCGTCGTTGGGAACGCAAAATGCGTGCGCGAGATCGTAGTGTTAAATTCCAAGGTCAATCAGCTAGTGCAAATAACAATATGGATAAGGTACATACATATGTTTTGGATAACAAAAAGAAATAAAATAAAATAAAATATTAGTAGGTCTCCAAACATTCTCATATCAAAACAAAATACTATTTGTTGAAGGTGTATAAATTATTTGGAGAACAAATAATATTTGAAAAAATAATACCTAGAAACATAACGAATCAAATAAGCAGATTATTAATAATATTTATTATTTCCAGCAATCAACTCTTGATAGAAAAAAGAAAAATTTTACATTTTCTCGCAAATTTCCATTTATGAAGAGCCGCGATGAGCGCAACGAAGATGGCAGTGATCAAGAGCGTAAGTAAATAGAAATACATACATATACCTACATATTTATTAAAGCCAATCCGCTTTTAAAATAAAATAACTATTAAGTGAAATATTTATTAATAAGGTTAACAAGTTATAATGATAACTGGAAAGCAGTTAAAGCAAACACCATATAGAAAAAAAATTTTATGTTTTCAATACAAAAACCCCCAAAAGAAAATCTTAGCAAAACAAAAGAAAACGTGCACCACCAGCTGACCTATTTTTTTAAATTATTAACCAATATTTTTGCACTTCTCCTTCTATACCCTTAACGACGAGTAATCAATAAGTTTTTCAAATGTGTTTATTTTATTTCATTAATTTGATTTCTTTCTAAGCTTTAACTTTAATTTTAGAATTATTTTTATTATTGCTTTAAGTATACACTTTAAATTGCTTTTTAACATAATTATTTGTTTATTTTTCTTTAATACTACTGTCTATTGTCCATACAATTGTCCTACTGTAAACTCATGCCATTTTTATCATAATGATGTCAATTTCAATCACCACTGGTCCTACTACTCAACAATTGCATACACTCGACCCCATGTGTATAATCGTCCTGTTTTCATTTGTTGGTTTATCTTTATAAACCCCTGTTTTGGTCATCACTACAAATCTTAAATGTAAAATTTATTATCTATAAATACCTAATGCCTAATCACTGTGGGCTTACTTTTATATATAAACACCCTTTTTTGTTGGATAATCGAACGAACACACAAAAAACAAACAAACAAACAAATATTGATTCAATAAATGACACAAAATGTACATCTAAAGCTAATGGAATTGCAGCCAGTAATAGTGAGCTAGATGTTAATAATTTAAACAACAATGATTCCAATGAACCACAGCGTAAGTTTGTTGAAATTTTTTTAAATATTTTCCTTTTATAATAATAATAAAAACTCCGTCTAAAATCCTATACCAATTGTAAATTAAGGAAAGACAAGATGTAATTTTGTATAAATGTTTCGTGTACTACGAGCACTTTTCGGTTTGTTTCAAGTTTATAAGTATGTATTAAAATCAACTTCCAATTGGCATTTTGAAATACTTTTGGATTGTATGTTTGGTAGGAATAATTTAAAATTTATATAACCATCTCGTCAATTCAAGGTAATGATAGTATGTGACGCTCGACTTCTCAGTCGATGTTTTAACGAATAACAATGTTATCGTTTAAACAAATGTGTCCCTAGGTTCATATTAAAAAAAACTCTGTCATAAAGGCTGTCGCAAGATGGGAAGAGAGAAAAGAGGCCAGTTAAAGTCAAAGAACAGGTAGGAGTAGAAAACGAAAAAGAAGATATTGAAACATTAAATCCCGTTACATCTATTAAAATTATAACGCAGCATGGCAAAATTGAACAGCGGTGAACTTTATTCATTTTGTTAGAATTTAAAAAGCTATATTTTTAAAATACATACATAATGATATGTTCTAAATCTTAAAAATTCTCAACATTCAAATTTAATGTCGATTTCTTTTCTAAAAAAAAGAATGCTACATATTTTGCATTTTTTCAATGAAAAATGGTAATATTATGACATTTGAAAATGATGAATTATTAGAAATGTATCTGCCATCCCTGAAGAAAATTTATTTCATTTGAAAATTACACCTAATTGTATTTTTTTTTAAAGAAAGGTGATAAAATGTTACATATTTTCCAGAAAAGAAATTGCCATAAATTTATACAAAATGTCGCATATTTTTTGGAAACCAGCAAAGCAATACACAAAATTGTTGTTAAATTGTAATAAAAACTTACGATATAAAATACTGAACTCGGGTATTGATTGCAAAAATATTACATGGCATTTGGAAATGTTTTTATTTTCCAATAGGATCAACAAATTTGGCGAAAAAAGTAATTGAGATTGTTTTGGTAAATAATAACTTCTATAAAAAAAAGAATTTGATGAAGAAAATGGCAGGAAATATTTACATAATTGTTTAAATTTACTCTAGGCATATTTATTTTTGAAGCTTAAATACAAAAGTGCTAAATGTTTGGATATTTAAAAACAATTTCCTTAAATTGCAATTGGTAGTAAATCTAGTCGTATGATATAAATGTAAATATGTATAATTCTGTTAAACTAACAGTACTCTGTATTAATTTAACATAATGAAGGTTATAGGGCTATTTTTTAAATCGTTTATATATTTTAAAATTTTAGGTGGTTTGTAAATCTAATTGTTGCAGCTATTTTTTTTTTTAATTTTAAGAATGTAAACCTAGTTTTTGTCAATAACTGAAATGGCTGGTATCGTCTTCACAGAACAACAAACTTGTATAAATTTCACAAAAGAAGGTTGCAATATGAATATGCATACTTTACATAAACTGTGGTCAAAGCAAGAATATACACTTATTTAACCCAATGAACCTGCAAACAAGTTCAGCTTATGGACTTTTGTTTATTTGTTCATTAGTCCATTAATATATTTCAATATTAGAGTTGCATAATGTAGGCGTAATAGAAAGATTATTGGTCTAATTGATAAAAAATAACCTTCTTATTTGACACATTTCTATACAAAATTTGTCAAATAGGCAGTTTATAAGCATAAAATATTTTTTTATGAATTAGGCCTTATAGTATATGCAAAATAGAACAAACACTTAATTATGTTCTATTATTACTTAATGATTATTTATGGCATATTGAAAAGCAAACTGCTTAATCTGTTTTAGATATAGAAATGTCGTTGTATATCCCAACTCTGATGGTATACAGTTTTTGTATTTTATTCATTATTCAGTGTAACCAACATGAACAATAAATTCTTTTGATTTTAATTTTGTACTTTCGAGATTTAGTTTTTTTATGTTTTGTTTCGATATTTTCAGTTTCTTTTTTTTTATCGCAATAAAATAAACAAAAAAATATTCTTATTTAATGCTAACGGTTAAAAATAGTTTATTAGAATTGGACACAAAAGTCGTTGCAAGTTTAGTTTGGAAATTTTAAAACAAATAGCAAAGCATATATTCCTAAGCAAATTACATACATGCATATCTAGCAACAACAGAAAAACTACACTACTTTTGATCCCTCTATATATTTATACATATACATGCATATTATCGAGTTTATCAATCCTTTATAGAATGCTTTGTAATTCAAAACGATCAATCAACACATTTTTTTCGCATTCAAAAATCGTTCGCTCATATCTTCTCTTTAAAAAGAACTATATTCAATATCAAATCATTTTCAGTCATATAAAATGTTTTTCAATTTTATTTTGTTTTTCTATACAATTTTCGAGTGTATTTAGCGATTTATTTAAATTGTATTATTAAGGTGTTTTAATGTTTAATATATTACAGGGAATGATTAATTTTGTTTACTACCATTTCCGCTTATTTTCTATCTATCTTAGAATAGAACTTTTATTATTTTATAAATTTTTTAAGTCTAACTATTTTCGTAAGCTGCTACTTTTCCATTTTCAGTAGTCATGTGTATTTTTGTTTACCAGCACATATTAAATGGCTGAATTGAGAAGTTTTTATTTATACAAATTTTGTGAGAAAATTGTGTACATGTATCTATGCAAATCCAATTAAACTCCTGTTATCTTATGATTATTTTCTTCATATCCCATTTTCTGAATTATTCTCCAATTTTACTTAAGTAAAATATGTGGCACTGAGCCTTAATGAAGGCATTTTTCTATCTTAAATTCAATTAAGCCTTATAGGCTAAGACTCGCAAAGTGTTATATTCAATCACTTGACTGTGTACGAATGCGAGTTAAAAAATTTCAGATGAAAGATCGAGAAGCATAAGTAGAATTTTTCGAGTTATTGGAAAAAGAGAAAATTTAACACATTAATGGTATAATATAAAAATATTGGAGAAATAAAAGCGCCTTTATATGATGAAAATTTCTTAATCACATTAACTTAGTTTATATTTATTGTGTTTTTGTATGGTCGTTAGTGAAAAATGACTCCCGATTAGACTGCCTGTCATGTCTGTTTATCTCCAATCAGAATCTGGAAATGGTGCTGTCATATATTGACAGATTTACATCATGTATTTCGAAAGCTCGAAACTTAATTCGAATTCTCATAAAGTTGAATTATAAAAAATCATAATTTGAAACCAGTTTGGGGTTTGGGCAAAAACTACCTTAATAATATTTGCATATATATTATATATTAAACAAACAAAAAAAACATTACAATAAAGCATTTTAAAAATTATCGTTAGTACACTTTGAAACTTGTATCAATCTACCATACACTTCTTACTTGGAATATATTTTTTTTGTCAACAAAATCAAACAACAAATCAACTCTGTGTTTTTCTCTTCTCTCTCAATTCTTTAATATTTCTAGCTTTTATGCTTTGCTACACACAAGACGATGCCAATGCTGAAGGAGGTATGTAATCAAGTCTAGTACTCGTATATTGTTTCCTCTATATTTTTTTAATGCTACATACATATTATGTATTATTTTAATTTATTATATTATTATTTTATTTTGATGTACTGTATCAATATTCCTCCTTTATACATACATATGATATATGAAAAAAAGAACAATCGATACCAATTATTTGTTTAGTGTATTATGTTGTTATACCTATTTTATTTTTATTTATTTCAGTATTTATATTCTTTTTTATAGTCTTATAATTATTTTATTATTTTTCTTTTTTATTTCTTCTACATAATAATATATATATCCTGTGTGCCACCTCCTTGAAACTTTATTATTTTATTTATTGTAACATTTAATGGTACTAATTATTTTAATTACTTCTAACACATACTACTCGTACTATAAGCTTAATTCAAAATACTTCATTAATTTATATAACCACCTACCTAACCTCAATCTTAACCTTAATTATAACGATTATAAATTTGATGTGTTTAAATCTGGCTTTTGGTTTTTCTTCTGTTTGTTTTTTCCTTTATAAACCTTAAAAAAATATGTACCAAAAATTTATATTAAATTACAAAAAAGAAGAGCGAAACGATCATGTTACATAAATATTTCACCATAAAATACTCATTTAGACACGCATACAGACATACTTATTATATTCAGCTCAATTATTATGTTACATATATATATAGTTACGCTTTTTCATACTCGTATTTATATACATATTTATAAAAATCATACATACTACTGTGAATAACTCTTTTTACAAAATTTTAGTCAAATTTGCATATATAGTCATTATTTTAACACTTTTTTTCAAATTAATTATGCCTTTAAATATAACAGTACAAGTGCCGTTGTCAACAGATCTGCTAGTAAGAGCGCGAAATTCTTATATAAATCATACATAACGATTTTCAATATTTTCTTTGTAGGAGTAGTTGAATATCAATTTCTCTTTTTAAAATTTTGTAAAATATTTTGGGGAAATATAAATTTTGCATAGGGAATTGTTAATATTTTTTGTGATATAGAATTTGTATCACTCTTATTTCTTAAAAGCAAAACCTTTAAATTAAAATAACAGAGTTGAAAAGAATTAAGTAGATCATGAAATTAACAAATATTTTCTACTAACTTTTTTATTAACGTTTAAAATAAAATTTATATTAATATTCTGCAGCAGTAAAAACTACATAATATTTCTGAAGACTACTTATGTTAAAAACTTTATATATTAGCAAACTTTAGCCAATTAATATTTAGTTAGATAAATTAAAAATTAGTTTTCTAAAGTCGTTCTATTTTTTTTCGTTTCTTTCTTCAAGGATAAGGTGTGCGTGAAAATGATAGAATGCGCATATTTTTTTAATTTGCATAAAAAATATTATTACATAAAAAATTAACTAAAGTTTACTTGTTGGCCCAAAAATTAAAATATATAACTTCACATATGGAAACAAAAAAGTTGTTTAATTTTTGCAAGTCCATAATTTTAAAAATGTCAGTAAAATTATATTTCGACGGTCCATATGGGAAGAATTATTCAGTAAGCTTTCAGTTAACAGGTTTTGACTATGTTCCGCATTCTTCCAATGTTTCCGTCTAACTTTGGCTATTTAAAAAAAATGTGTTGCGAAGAACATAATGAAGTTTGTGTGACGAATGATCGCAAGAAGCAATTTCGAAATATTACAAATACTCTCGTTCCATTTTTTCTTTGACCGTAAAGGGGGCGGGGGCAATAGTTGATTTATTTAATGAATATGAGAAATGTAACGTGTATCACGTAGCGTGTGTTTCAAAAGACGATCAAAGCAAATTAATTAATGCATTTCTGGAAAACCAAACTAACGAATACATTCAGTATAGGTGCGAGTACACATAAACCTATAAATCTATTGGGACAACCTTCTTCGCACCCTTTTTGAACATGTCACAGATAACGTAGGATTTTATCAATCCTCTAAGCGAAAGTTCTAAGAAAACAAGATGTGAAGGAACTTAATGCTGGCACTCGTTTAAGGACTGCTCGAAAACAAATACAAATTTCGTATACAAACAGAACGACCAACACTTGGGCAACAAGTAAAATATGCTCCCTGCCGTCGAAATTTTTATCATTTTCTCGCCCCGTTTTATAAAATTCAATTAATAAAGTTAAACTCTTGCTATAAAATAGAGTCATAACACAAATTTTTATAATAAATTATCTGCATATTCTTTTAATACTCTGCTTATATATCAAACGTATTATGTTAAATATTTTTCTTTTATATAACATTTCTATAAATGTTCAAAATATGGCTTGCAATGTTTTCTCTCAGTGTACTAAATTAAGGAAAAAATATCTACTAAATAATAAAACTACAAATAAACGATCTTGTATGGCAGGTGTGGCATAGCGAAAATCGCATCGACTCGAATAAACAAATTAAAAAAAAAAGCAATTTTCATTTTGATTGATATTGATTATATTCATATCATCAAATAAATTTTGTTCAAACTCATTTCCCTGCTTGTAGTTGTTGTGTGAAATATTGTCAAATACTCAGTTACGAAATTGGTTCAAATAGGTCACCAAATCCAAGATTTTAATTATTTTATTTCAATAAAACTTTTTTCAGTTGTTTTCGTATAATTTAAGTTTTTTTGTTGCTTTTGTGATTTAGTTTGTCATATCCTTTGATATTCTCTTTTTTCTTTTTGTTTGTGTTTTAGTTGAATTTAGTTTGTGTTTTTCTTCCTTTTTTTATAATTTAAATTTATAAACAAAAATCTCCTATAAAATCAACAACGTATGGCAATAATAGATGATTTTTCTTTTTTTTTTCTTTTGAATTTGTTTTTTATCTTTATTCTCTTTTTACTACTTTTTTCTACTACTACTACTACTACTACTACTACCTACTACTACTACTTGTATTTATCAATCAACTTGAAATTGAAAAAAAAAATCAAAAATATAATGCAACAAAAAATTAAATAAAAATAAATACAAATTTACTACTTCCACACCACCTTCTACCATTTATTAATTGCCAATAAATTACAAATCTCCGTTATTTTTGTTGTTAAATTGAAACCATCACAATTAAATAAATAACCATAAAATTGATTTTTCTACTACAAAATGTGCTTCTTATATCACTTTTAATCAATCACTACTACTACTACCAAAATATACACCAAATATTACTACTACTACTACTATTTTGACTACTACTACTACCAACTGTATTAAATAAATACCGTAAATATGTGATGATCGTGTGTGTGTGTGTGAATTGAAAAAGGCAACGAAATCATCTATAGAGTGGAACTACCCGATATGGAACAAATTACTCTTATCTACCTGGAGAATAGTGATGCTGACTATCGTAAGTCCAGCAACTAAAAAAAACAATCTTAAAAAAAATAAATAAATTGCAATTTTAAAAACACTTAAAATACAAAAACAGAAATGTTGAAATGGATATTTTTTTAAAAGCAATGTTTAAAACAGTTAAGAATAATTAAACTCAAAACATTTCAAATGATGTATTTTATCTTTAAACAAGGTTCAAACTATTAAAAGAAAACAAAAACCAAATAATTTTATTGTTTTAGTCCGTTTTAAAGAAACTGAAAACTTTTGTTTTAATTTATTTCATAATTAAATTCACAATTAATCACAGTCCATTGTCTATTTACAACAACCATTTACTACTTACTTACTACAACTGTTAACTACTTTTTTTTGTTTTGTTTGTTATTTAACATTAATAACTTTTATACATATTTAGTTTGGTATTTTGAAAAATCGTTGAACATTTTCTTTGTCATGCCGTTTTAAATTTTCAAACATTTCTGTTGCAGAAAACAATGTAGTAGTTCTTCATCTATTTTTTGTAGTTCTTTTTTATTCTATTTAAACTATTTTTTAATAAGTATTTTTTAATAATTTTTTTTATCAAGTTTGTTTAAGCTTGTAAAAGCTGCGTTGCTTATTCTTTGACTTCGTTTTCTTAATTTGTTTTTCAGATTCAGTTTTGATTAACTATTTATTTAAAATATATATATATATATATATATATATATATATATATATATATATACATATATATATATTTTTTTTTTTGTTATTTATCGTAGTTGTGTCTTGTTGGTAGAAATATTAATTACAAAATATAAACTTTATTGAAAGAATTTCTTAAACGTTTCCTGCTGTTTTTTATTAGTCAATACTGTTGAAAATCGTTACGTTCGTTTGTATCCTTTTCCTCCTCTTCCCTTAACTTTACTAAAGATTGTATATGTTTTTTTTTCTCGAAAAATCCAAATATAACATGTTTGAATAAGAACTTTAACTAGGAATGTTAGTTGTTTGTAAGTCCCATTTTATTTTGTTTATAACTTCTCCGGGTCATGCATTTTTGCTCCTTAAAAATATGTTACCATGCACTTAAAAACTTTTATACACTTTTACTAATATGATATATTTTCAAATACTATCTTTTTCAGGTTAATATGTAGTTGTTGTCGTTGTTGATACTCTATAATGTTCATGTTAATATGATAGTGGTCTCACTTTCTCTCCAGTTATTAAGGAAAACCAAATTTTTTTTGGAGTTTTATAGGAATAGCGATAGTGGTAGTTTCAATAACAGTTTTGTGTTAAGATCTTTAAAAAAAATATCATTTATTTCTGGTTATTTTCGAGGTTATTTGTTATCAATGAGTCGTCAGAAATTCTTTCAATATGTATAAGGTTTTCTGCCAGTATTTTAAGTTTAACCCTTGCTCTACCAGCGTACGCTACACACATTAGCACCAAGTTACAAAGCTATTTTTTGTGTTTACTTAAAAATGGGGCTTCACAGAAATTGCGTTAAAATGAGAATAACAAAGAATTAATTATTTGTAAGTTTAAAGTATTTAAAAGTTGGGCAACACTTAATATTACATTGTTGTTCCAAAATCAAAAATGCCAATTTAATGAGGGGCTTGTCATGTTGTGTATGAGTTAGAGTTAGCAGTAGATGTTTTATGAAAATTTACACAAGGGCTTTCATGTGGCCATTAATTTTAAAAGAATAACAACACAATTATCGTGGTTGGCGTTTTTGGAATTCAAATTCGCCAACTTATAATAGCTTAAAGACAAAAATTTAAAGTTTTCTTTAATCTATTACAAATTTTCGTATTTGAAGGCGAAAAACGCCAACCACGATAAGGGTGCAAATAACACAAAAAACAAAAATTGATTTTGAAAGTCCTTTTTTTTATTTCAAATTCTTTTTTTTTTTCATTTTCATGTTTAAATATAGAAATATTGTAGTATATTGTGCATATTCACATGAAAATACCTTTAGAACCAGATGCGTTTCGTCAATATTGATGGACGATAAGATACTTTGAAGTGTACCACAAAAAATGTGTGGTGTATTTATTTGCCATATATAAGGTTTTCAGTATCAATTCTCAAATGACAACCATCTTCATATACATATATACTCGTATGTGTATGTTTAATTAGATGTGTGTAGTTAATTTAGTGAATTTTAGAAAAGAAAAAATATTCCAATTTTCGAAAGCTTTATTTCAGATTAAACCTTTTCGTCCGGTATGTCGGCATGTAAGTAAAATTTATTAAACTAATCATTCGACATGATAATTAGTTGTAGCTTTCCTTCCTCTCGAAGCATTAAAACATGTTGATTCCTATAAATAGTTGAACAATTCCTTTGCATTTTTTAAATCTATTTTTCTCACAAATCATCGGTAAAGTTTTAGAAATTTGAATAAGTTTTAATAGTTTTTTTCGTATTAAAAAGTGATTTATTTTTTCATTATCTCTCACAATGACTAAATAAGCAAAAACAATTTAGTTTAAGGACTTTTTCCCTTCAACAGATTTTTCTCTTATTCGTTGTGGACGATCTTTACTGTGAAATGCATATATTGTTAGATTCACGTGGAAAGGTCTTAGTTTACATAATTGTAAATTCACAGTGGAATGCGAAAATGTAACAATTAGAGAATGTATTTATTACAATACAAAATGTAATTATCAGTTGCTGTTTATATTGCCATTATATTTGATAATACTGCATTAAATTTTTGTGAAGAGGTGTGTTTGTATGAAATATATTGGAAACACTGAAAACTATATATAAAAAAAATGCGTTTTAGGGCCTTTTTAAACGGCTTGTTTCATCAAAATCATGGGAAAGGTGTTAAATCTTCAACTAGAAATAATTTTACATTCGAACTGAAGAAATATTTTGACATTGTATGAGTAGAATGTTATGAGAAATGGTTTTGTGAAATTAGTATTTACTAAAGGCCTAATTCATAAAAAATATTTTTTTATGAATTAGGACTCAAAAAAAAAAAAAAAAATAATAATAATAATTTCATTTGTTAGACTCGAAATGTTATATTATTTTTTCCCCCTTCAGCCTTGGTCTACATTCTTTGACCGGAAAATAGTTCAACTGTCAGCAAATGTTGACATTCTAATATTGTTTTGAATTTTTTTTTAATTTCATTTCAAAATATTTACACTCAATACTATATAAAAATATTGCACACTTGCCTTCTACGCTAATTCTATTTACTAGACAAAAAGTTAATTTTCTAAATATTTTCTCTCCTCTACTCATATAAACTTACTTATCGTTTTGCCACCAAAAGCATCCATCCATACATGGTCCAAAAACTATAAAATAACAATAAATGTGTTGCTATGTTTATTAATATTTCTTATTAAACAATTCAAATATAAATTTCTATATTAATATATTTTTTAATAGTATAAATGTATACCGAAATTCAATATCTAGCAAAAATTTATTCTAAAATGCATATCAAAAGAGTAGGAATTGCTTAAAATTGTAAAAAAAAAAAAATTTGTTGTAGTTAAATATCAGATTGTCAAATAAAAACATTTGCAAAAAATACACTTGACCAGTTCTGGCATAGAAAAAATCCAGGAAGCAATTAGGGCATTCTATATCGATAGAAATTTCCATTTCAATTTTCCATCGATATCGAGTGCGGTAATTTGGCCTCAGTTGTTTACATCGGGGGCCAAATTGTCGTATTCGATATCGATCGGAATTTCAATATTATTTATATACAAATATCCATCAATATCGAATGCAATAATTTGTACAATGCATATGTTGTCTATATATTGTGTACAGTCTCAGCTGCATATTTTGCACTTTATGTTACATATAAAAAAAAATCGGAATTGAAAAGTCTCATAATAAATCATGTGTTATTTGATGATTCAAAAATCTATACCAAAGAATTATTTTAATTTTAACAATAACTTTTTAAATTTTTTTATTAAAATAATATTAAAAGGTCAAGAATAACTGAAAATCGTGTACTAATTTATGGCCGCCGTAGTCGTAATCGAAACGATAAATGTGGCAACGCTTGTCATTTGTTTAGCATTACACTTGTGTTATTTAAAGGGCAACCTTAAATAGGGGGACGGGTCGTTGCCTCAAATAACGTTTTAATGCAATTTTTCCGAATAACTAAAGCTTAACAATCCAAAATTCTAGAAATGACAGGCTCGACCAGTTCCAAGAAAATTACTTATAGGCTGAAGTAGCGCTTTTCATATGCATTTTAGAATGAGTTGTTTAAGAATAAATGCAAAAATTGTACCTGAATTATGTTACTTTTCTTTTTAAGAAGAAACTGTAAGTCATTAAATATAATTAAGTATGTGTTTTATATAATTTATTTTATTTAATGTATTATTTAATTTAATTTTTGTTAATACGAATTTTCAATTACATCTCGTTTGTATATAAAAAATTCCGAATTTACTTTATTTCAAAATATACTTTAAATTTAAAGGCTTAATTCATAAAAAAAAACATTTTAAATTTATAAACTGCTTATTTGATAAATTTTGTATAGAAATTCGTCAAATAAGAGGCAAAAAATATGTTTTATGAATTAGGCCGTTCTATAATATATTAAAATATTTTGTTAATCATTTTAATGTAAATATTATTTACGTATAATTTTCATTATAAATGTTTGTTTGTAATCCCCTTTTTGTATGCCAGTAGAAATGTTTATCTAGTATAATTGTCTGTGGTGTCTATGTGTTCTTTGGAAAATTGGGAAATGATTCTATCTAAAAATAATATTAAATTAATATATAAACTTTTATACACATACACAAAAAATATATAACTTTATATTTCTTACAAAAAACACACCTCTGTACACACACTTGCCTGCAAAATCTTAGACTAGAAGTTTTTTTCACAATTTAATCAAGTTTATATACTAATTTTGTTTTCTTATTAGTTTAGTTTTTATTTAGTAAAATTTATTTTCCGTTGAAAATTTTCTTGTTTAAAATTAACAAGTAACTTAGCCAAGAAGATTAATAAAAATCGTAAATAACTATTAATATTCTACATCAAATCCCATTAAAATAATAAAAAAGAAACTTCTCATTATATTGCTACATTCTGACAAAAGAAAAAAAAATCATGTGATGGCATAACAAAAGAAACATTGGCTTTAGACTTGTATTATAGTATTAACTTACATCAAAATATACATACATATAAATATTTGAAAAAAAGATATATACATATATATATTTAAATATTTTAATAATTATCATTATTATATTCATTTATAAGACGCTTGCATGTCCTTTAGCTCCCTTTGCATAAAACATTTTTCACATATACTTTTGCAGCATCAGAAGAGAACGTATTATCGTACGAGGCTGTGCAACGGTTATCGATAAACTACACTAGACCCGTTATTATATTGGGTCCGTTAAAGGATCGTATTAATGATGATTTAATATCCGAATATCCAGATAAATTTGGATCATGTGTGCCACGTGAGTTAATTTTATTTATTTATCTATTAATTTCTTGTAAACAATAGGTTTTTCTTACTTGAAAACAAATTTTAGATACTACACGTCCCAAACGTGATTATGAAGTGGATGGACGTGACTATCATTTCGTTTCATCTCGAGAGCAAATGGAACATGATATACAAAATCATCTATTTATCGAGGCTGGTCAATACAATGATAACTTGTATGGCACTTCAGTAGCCAGTGTACGTGAGGTTGCCGAAAAGGGGAAACATTGTATTCTGGATGTATCGGGCAATGCAATAAAACGTTTACAAGTAGCACAATTATATCCAATTGCTGTATTTATCAAACCTAAATCGGTTGATTCAATTATGTAAGTTTATTTATTATTATATTGCTGCATCTACTGCCTTATTCATAAAAAATATTTGTGTTTTACAAAGGGTTTATAAAACAAATTTTGTAGGGAAATCTGCCTTTTATATCTGGAAAATAGCTTTTATGAATAAGGACTTTAGTGTTTAGGGGTTTCGTGTATTTCTATTCGAATATTTTATTTATTTATGTTCGAACTTGAATGCTATTATATTCAAATTCCAATTCGAAACCCGTTTCTTTCGAATCCAATTACAGAATAACATCGTTAATGATCTTTGTGTTGTGAAGGTTTAATTTAATAAAAATAAATGGAACAAAATAAATGTAAAATTAAAAACGAAACGCCTTTAATTTTTGTTTACTATTAAAAAGACCTCAAGCCGAAAAAATAGCTAACCAAAAAACATAAAAATTTAAACTACCTTTTCACCGCTATCACTACACAAAAATCATAAACTTTTCCCGCGTCTACTGCATTTAGTTTTTTTAAATTTTATATTAATGCAATTAGAAAATTTAGACAATTAAAGTCCTAATTGAACTAAATTTACTATACGTTAAAAATGAATACTTAATTGTTTCATATATTGAATCAAATTCCCCATGCAACCCTGGTGAAGTGTTTTCGATTAGACAAGTAATTCTTTATGACAAAGAAATGAAAAATATTACGAAAATTCATTCTGGAAAGACCAAGAAACTAAAAAGGAAGAGGACTTGGGTGAAATAATGAAAAATAAAATAGCGAACCAACGAACAATAGGATTAAAATATTGTTAAAATTTAATTTATAATGTTTATTTAAGCAAAAGGTCAATTATTTTTTAATTTTTATATAAAAATTATGTTTTTATTCCAATATTTCGCCACTTCTTTGTGTAGCTTCTTCAGGGATATATAAAATTGTGTAATTTGATATAAAAAGTTTTTCCTTTTTTATATTGTTAAAATATAATTTTCTTTTCGCGGTTTTTTTACTTTCATATATGATTAGATTTTGCAATATTTCGGTGTCCCAGGAATTTCTGTTTTGTACAAAATTCATTGCAAATATTCAGCATCAAGTTATCACAAAATATATTCACATAAATAACTATTCCCATGACAAAAACTCTCAACGTTTTTGGGAGCAAATTCGCAAACTTCAAAATATGGCAACGCAAATTCAATGGGAACGTGTAAATTGTAATTATGTTAAGACTCTATTGAATTACTTTTTTATTTCAATATTCCGATACCGATTTGTTGTGAATAAGAAAAAGAGGTTCCCCCATAACCAGCTCATTCCATAACATTCGCGATATGAGTGAAAATTGCCAAAATGCGGTCCACGATTTGCAGGGACCAGCAAGCCGAAGATTTTTTAAATTATATTAAAAAAATATTTATTGAATTTATTTGATATAATTTATCTTCCAAAAATATATATGTTCATATTGTGGGTAAAGGTAGTCTACACATATGTACATATGCCTTAATCTCCTTGGTGTAAATGCTAAAGCTTTTCAAATTGGTATGCTTACATAAAAAATAATAAACTAGAAATTGAAATAAATAAAATTTCAAAAAACATAAAACATTTCTTTATGAAAACTGCCTATCAAAGATAATAATTTGTTGCATGGTTGAAAAGACAGACAATTTCTGAACGATATTGTTTCTGGTTTCAATTACGAAAACGTTTATTGCATTAAACTTTTTCTTTTTCCTAAAATTAATAAAATTCATACTTTAAATTAATCATAAGTAATAAATAATTTTTTTTAAACTTTTTAAGGGAAATGAATCGTCGTATGACAGAAGAACAAGCTAAGAAAACGTTCGAACGTGCTATTAAAATGGAACAAGAATTCGGAGAATATTTTACTGGTAAGTGAGCTTTTATATTATTTCCATATGCTAGAAAAAATTGCAATTGTCAGTTCAGTTCCTTATGTTGACAACCTGGGAAGGTTTAATTAGTACAGAGATGAATAAAAAATAACATTAAAAATATTGCGAGGAAATTTGAGCCAATATGAAAGCAACGTTGTAAGTTGGTACCGTTAACTGAAGCCAGCTATTAATCCAATGCGAAAGAGAGAGGGAGAGAGAGTGGTAGGGATATAGAGCCCTGTTTGAACTTAAGAGATAATTGCCACTACACAAAGTAGTTTACAAATTTTATTTTGAAGATAACTCGTGAACCATTTATAATATCTTAATAAAATTACAATTTGCTAAGCGGATGCACGGTATCCTACGAGTTTAAGTTTTAAAAAGTAAATTCACCGAAAACTCATTTGCAATCCGAATGTTCAATTTTAGTTTCAGAGATAATTCTGTTCGATTGTTTAATCAGTATTACATTTGCTCTATGTGGTGCATCATATTAAAAAAAATAAATAAATAAAACATAATAATGATGAATACATAAATAGAACTTGGGATATCTTTAACGCTAAATAAACTGACGAATTTTTCGCAGAATAAAAAGTTGTTAAGCCTCTGTGCCACGCTTGTTGATTAATCGTTCCGAAGCTGATTTATGACTAGGAAAAATATATGTACATGTGTTATTCTTTAAAAAAAATGTGGATATGGACAGGTAGGAGTGTGACTAAAAATGGGTTTCAAGTTAAAATACCTATATGTATATGGAAGATAGAAATACCCTCGAATCAATTATTGTGAAAGTCGTAAGTTCTCATCTTAAGATTCAATCCACAACATTTCTTCTCTTTTATTTATTTTAGGTGTAGTGCAAGGCGACACTATTGAAGAAATTTACAGTAAAGTGAAATCAATGATTTGGTCACAATCTGGCCCAACTATATGGGTACCATCTAAAGAATCACTATGACCAACCGCTACGACGACATGGACACTGCCACCTCGAGTACGTTGTCGACCAGTCTCGAGATCAACGACAAATACACAACAGCAACAACAACAGCAGCAACATAAAACACATTGAAAAGAAAATGCAACTTAACACAATCACATACAGATACACAAATAAATACAAGAAAAATCGTAAAAGAAACTCCTACATACAAACAAACAAACAAACAAAATGGCTACAAAAATACTTTAGAAGCCATATTTAATAATATACAAAAACAAAATGAAATATTTATTAAAAAAAAAATCTTTCTTTTTTGCAACAAGCTTCTGAACTAACAAAAAACAAAAAAACAAAAGCAAAAGGCAAAAATTAAATAAGACGACCATTAAATAATTATTATCACTAACATTTAGTTCCCCCACCCTTCAAAAACAAAAAAAAAAAAAAACTTTTCAAAACAAAAACAACGTTATAAACGATTCTTAAGATTATTAGTACGATCTAATATAATTTTTTTTTGGTAGTAAGAAAACAAAAAATATATCCCACGCATTGGTGATAATGCATTTGTTGTTATATTTAGTAAAAAAATAATTAAAACAATTTGAAAATATTCAAAATGTAATATTAATTAATTATAAAAACATAAAACGCAAAAAAAAAAACAAATAACTCGAATACCAATTTAACCACCAGACGATACAAAAATTAAATAAATACAAACACACACAAAACAAACAAAAAAGTAAAAACAAAAGAAATGTGAAATTAAACGTTTTTCTTAAATATTAAAACTTGTAAATTTATAAGCCTTTTTAAAATTTATTTACGTATAAAATGTATCTCTACTTTATTATACTCGTGTGGGATGTTAATTAACATGTTTTCCTGAACAATGAAGTACGGGCCGCATCTGCGACCAGTGTGCTATTTTTCTAAGTCACATAGTCCTTTTAAAAGACAACTCCATTTCTAAAAGGATGTACATACTAAAACAGCATAAATTGCCCCAAGTCCTAGTTTGCATTCTCCTTTTCATTTCTATAAATTAAACCTTAATTATATTAGGTTGAAAATTATATGCAGCAATTATGCTATGATTTCACATGCAAACAATTTTATGGAAGCTATTTTAAAGTAAACATGCTCATCATCATCTTAATCATTTTTTATTTATTATCAATTTTTTTATCAGCTTGAAATTATTCAGATAAATGTGCTCATTGTTACAATCACTTTATTACAAGTAATTCTATTTCAATAACGTTAAGCAATTTAAACATAAATCTATGCCTGTGACACGTAGTAGAAAAATAAAAATGTGGAGAAAATTTCTAAAATCCATACGATAAGTGTTAAAATTTTGCATAAAAGTTTCATAAGTCATGCAGAATTATTATGCATACGTTTAAAGTAACGTAAAAATGTTTTGATTTAGAAGTTATTAACATGTTAAGTTATTTTTAAACTTATTTATTACTATTATTTTCATTTTAAAACATTTTAGGTCAATTTTATAATTTGTATCCTGTTTTCTGTTAATATATATTAATGAAACTTGAAACTTATTATTAGCATTAATCTTAAAATTGTTTGATAATTTGTTAAAACGTTTAATCGCACATTTTTTTTAAATATTTTTTTGCCTAAAACTAGAAACTGATAAAAAGGAGAATCCAATGTACTCTGTTTTATTAAAACAATATATGATCAAGAAATAGAAATAAATGCAGTTCCCTATTAAATACGTTATATATAACTCAAGATACATATTTATGAATAATAAAAGATAATTTATGTTAATGTTGACAAATCAAAGATGATAACGATTGTAATGAATATGAAACTTATATACATATATATAAAAAAAAACAATTTTAATCTCTTTCTTTTTTTTTAAACAAAATTCTTGAGTAAAGCTTTTGTAAGAGCTTAATAGCTACTAGTTTAGTTTTGTAGATCGAAAGGGTTTTGAAATAAACACTTAATGCCACTATAAAACGTAAAGTTTTCTTTAATAGTATAATTTTTTTTACATTCAAATTGTTGTAGATAAATATTCAAATCCAATATAATTGAAGAGAAATAATCTCTCTTATTCGGTAACTATATTTCGCCACGTCAACGTTAAGACAATATCAAAAATAGTTCACTTGCGTACTATTTTATTTATTTATTTTTTTGTAGCAATTGATTACTTGCTATTTTCTAGACTTTACGATAGGCCGTCAGTAGTTACTTGTTGTCATATTTTTGATATTCCCCTTTATTCTGTAATTGTTTGGCAACGTCACGTCAAGACAATAATAACAATAGGTCACTTACATACTCTTCTCTTCACGAGTTGACTACTTTTAACCGCCTCTTGCTATTTTCTAGACATTAAAAAATATTTAGAGCCTGTCAACTGCAGTCAATTGTTGTACGCAATGGGGATGTAAGTGTCCTATTTTTAATAATCAGCCTTATCGTGTTTGGCGTTTTTCGCCTTCAAATTCGACAATTTGTATTAGCTTAAAGACAAAAAGCTAAATTTTTCTTCATTCTATTCCAAATTGTCGAATTTGATGGCGAAAAACTCCAATCAAGATAAGGGTGATTGTCTTGAGGTGATGCTGACATAATGTTACAGAATAAGGGCGATTGTCTTTACTTGGACCTCGATAAATAGTTACCGAATAAAGGGGAATATATTTTATAGAATTGTAGCAGAAACTTTAATACACTTGAATCTGCACAATAATTAAAAAATTAAATCTAACTATAAAAATATACACTCAACACGTTAGGAAGAAAGTTACTCCGTAACTCGATTCCAAATCAATTCTGTAAAACGATACGAAAGAAAAACTATTCGCATTTGCATGTTATTTACATTGCAATGTGAAAGCAATTCATTTCGATTCGAATCATGGAGTGGACCTACAGAATGTGAGCTATGGGATGCGCTTCTTTTGGGTGGAAGAGCATTAATACCGAGCTGCAATGTTATCCTTCGCTTTGACGTTTCATCGAGTTCATTTGATAATAATTAAATAAATATTGCCATTTTGGCGTATTGATCAATAGATTACTTTGCCACGATGATATGGCATTAGTGACTTGATAATGAACAAAGAAATATGACGGGCGCTATCAAAAGAAAATGGGCCGCCACTCATACATACACCCAATTCACATCAACATTTTTAAGACGTCATTTTTTGTTTGGTACGTTAAGGACCTCGTTTGTAGTGTGTTACTATTAACATATTTATTAGAATTTGAATTTAACGTACATATTTATTAGAATCTGAAAAACACAATTTGTTATATTCTGACAATATTTATTTTGTCGACAGTTTCTATTATATCTTGTTATTTTTTTAATTTTAAATGCGAAGAGTGAATAAAATCATTTCTATGGTTAGAAAGACTATTTAGTAATACATTGCAAAAAGTTCTTAAACTTCTTATACAAACATTTTCCTATCAACAAGAAGTTTATTCAATATTGTTTTCAATATGTTATAAAATACAAATCTGATATTTTTGTTTTACTGCTTGTTTTTGTGAATAAAAAAATTTTTATTTTCCTTACAAAAACAAGCAATTAATAATGGGTAGTCGGCGGAACTAGTTAAAACGCGTCAATAACTACACACTTCAAAAACAGCACGACTAAAATTTTGTGTTATACAACAACAACAAAATAGTAATAATTTTTAAATAACGGACCAATTCATAAAAAAATATTATATGTTTACTAACTGCTTATTTGACAATTTTCTATGTTATATATACATATATATATATATATATATATATATATATATATATATATATATATACATATATATATACATATATATATATATATATATATATATATATATATATACATACATACTTATATGTATATCAAATAAAGCTTTAATAAACATAAAATATCTTTTTATGAATTTTACACAAATTTCATTTTATTTATCTGAGATGTCACAAATAATTTATTAATTAAGTTCCTTAAGCCGTAACAAATAAAGCAATTTTTTTATATACTACAATATATTAATTTGTTATGCTTATTTGTGACTAATCGGCAAACGGCGCTACTGAAAAGCTCTTTTTAATCTCTTAAGGAAATATTTAATATTCCGTAGCAGATACATATCGTTACAGAAAATGTAAAATGGTCTATGTAACATTTTAAAAATATTTGCAGGAAGCGCAAAATAATTGGGTAAATTAAAAATACTCGTTTATTGAGAATTACCATAATATTTTGCAACGTAAAAGGATCAACCAAATTTTTACTTATATTTACATTTAGCTGCTATAAACAAAATTAAATAAAACAAGAAATATTTTAAATCATTTTATTTATTAATTTTTAATAAGCATATGTCGATTATATAAAAAAAATTGATTACAAACGATGAAGATAGAGCGAAATGAATAGAATTTACTGCCTGTTTTGATAAATAAAAGAAAAAATTTCACTTGAAATTCAAATTTGGCTCTTTTATAAAGTTTCAAATGAGAAAAGTAACATATTCCACATTTATAATTTTACTTATTTGCAGATATATACAGACGAATTTATAAAAAAAAATTTTTTGAGTGATAAGTGGCTTATAGAATAAATTTTTGCATGAAAATTTGCTTTATTGACATGCTATAAGTCAGAAATTTTTGTTTATAAATTAACAGCCTAGTTTATAAAAAAAATGTTTTGATTAATAATATTTGTATGAAAATTTGTTCTCTTAATCTGTTATAAGTCAGACAATTTCTTATAAATTATGGCTTAGGCCTATAAATTTATAAAGGCGCTAAGCACATTTGCTGCTAAAGCTCTTTCCTTTATTATCTTATAATTTTAAATACAAGTTAATATAAAAATAAATAAATAAAATAATATTTAAAGAACCAGGCAGTAAATCGTGTACTATAAAGTTTCCCAATAAATTTAACGTTTTGAACAAATTGTCTTATAAAAGGCATTGTTGGCAGCACCTTTTTATTTTTAGATAAAATTTAAATTTAATTTCGCATATCCATTATGCGTTTGAAACGAAACCGAATACCAAAGTTTCATAAATTTTAACCATAATGCTTTCGGTGACTATTTATTGGCCGACTTCCAAGACAGTTCTGCTGTCGCTGCCATACTTTCTTCTCAAATGTATGACGTTAATGTGGTCCATGGAGTTCCTAAAGGCAGCTAGTTTTCAGAACAACAGATAACAGATTTGGAAATAATCTTTGAGACCACTATCCATGCGCTTTTGTGCAAATGTATGATATTTTTTTTTTTCAAATAATTAAATTTGCGTCTTTTATTTTTACATGGGCCACCAAAAAGAGCAACAAAATTTAAATCAAATACTAATATATACTACGGTTTAATAGATACTTCTTTCTAATCACAACTAAGCATTAGTGGCATCAGATTTATGTAAGTTTTTTTATGAACAAAATTATTCTTAGGAACAAAACACGTCATGCTTAAGGATTCTATGAACAGGCGGACAGCTCTTAGATATATACATTTTGACTGCGAAAACTGTTCAATTAATTTTGTTTTAAAATATTTGTATATATTTAAGGAATAATTCATAAAAAAAAGTAATAAATGTCTATAAACAACATATTTGACAAATTTCATATAGAAATATGCCAAATAAGAAGGTAAACATAAAATATTTTCTATGAATTAGGCCTTTCAAATATTTTAGTTTGATTATGAAAGCTTGAAAAAATTTTATTTGTTTCGTAGTTTCTGTTTACTATTTTTAAAACAAGTTATTTTAAATATAAGAAGGAATTGTAAAAAAGTTCACTGTACATCATTTTAAGAAATTATTAAATATTCGAATCGTTTTGAAACTACTTACTACACGCATATTTATAACAAGAATTGATAGAAAAATATTAAGTTTAATCTAAAAACTTTATTATTGCCAGTTAATAAAAAAAACACGATGAAAAATGAGCAACAACAAAAAGTTCATACAATAAATGTGCCTTTTGTTTTAAAATTGTCCTCGAGTCACAAAAATAAAACAAAAAATAATACATTCAACAACAAAAAAAAAAAAATTTAACAGCAAGATCGTCTACTGAATACAACATAAATAATAATTACATGCATAAGACGAATTAAATATGTTCCCGATAATAAAAACAAAATTGGAAAAACTGTAATAAAAAATTGAATAAAACATTAAATTTCATTTCAATTAAACGTTTATTAGGAATAAACTACTAAAAAAAATCATTAAACGCTCCCAAGAGTTCTATATAATTCATCCATCTCCTCTCTCTCTCTCTCTCGATCTCTCTCACACTGTCATAAATTTCATTTAAATAATTAATTAAGAAACAAAAAAAAAAACAAAAATAATATTATACACATGCTGAAACCTCTTCCGTAACACCATTTCTCATTCCTGAAATCCAATTTTTAGCTTAAATTTTATTTAAAAAAAAAAAGAAATGCATACTACATATAATCAGTAAGTAATAAAAAGTTGTTCCGTAAAGATTTAAAGTAAACTACATACACACATACTTCATTAAAGAATCAAATCTCTGTTCATCGTTAATAAAAATTAAAAAAAAATATAACTAAATAAAATACCAAATTTAAAAATTTAACTTAAAATACTTTTATTTCTTATATTGATAAAATTCGCTTCTAATCGTCTAATTTATGTGGCGAAATTCTGGTTAAGAAATTGCCAAAATGCGATTTTAGTAATTAATGATTTCTAGTTTCGGTATAATTTTGTACAAAATTTTTTGAAATTGAATTTCTCATACTATTTTATTAATATTTTCAATATTTTCTTTAGCAAAATGTTGAAAAATATTATTTATCTTTTCATTTTTCAAAAGAAATTCCACCTGATTGTGTAAGGCGTTGGCGTTTCCGCCTTTGGCGTCTTTCGTAGTACATTAAAGGAAACTGCTTGTGCGTTTCTTTAATCCTGTACAAAAAAAAAAAAACAACTTTGGCGTAAACGCAAACGCCTTACACAATCAGGCCGATTGAAAATATAAATAAATATTGTAAAGAATTTTTATAAAATTTACTATTTAACATATTCAGCCTGATTGTGTAAGACGTTGGCGTTCACGCCAAAGACGTTTTTTGTACAAGATTAAAGAAACACTAAAGCAGTTTTCTTTAATCTACAACGAAAAACGACTGAGACGTAAACGGCAACGCCTTAAGGTACGGTCACACATATCAAATATTTGCCTAAAATAGCATAACCACTAAATAATAATGAAAAATATTTTATTCAGATACGTGTTTTTTGAGTAAAACAATTTCATACAAAACAAATAGACAGTGTTATAGAATTTAATATTGTTGGAAACTGTTTCAACTCAATAAGCACTTGTTTGAAATAAAAGGTTTTTCATTAGTATTAGTGGTTGCGCTTTTTCGGGCAAATATTTGACAAATGTGACCGTATCTTTATACAATCAGGGGGATTATTGTTATAATTTTATTTTAAATGGCATTTATTTGCTGATGATTAAGCCTATATTCATTTCTAAATTGTTAAATTATTTTTGAAAGTATGTGCATAAGATGAGGATTTTGTAACTTTCCAAAAGTATGGGCCTTATTACGGTTATCGATTCGACTCGAAAGAATGTATGAAATTAAAGAAAACTACAAGATTTTTCTTTAATCTATTACAAACAGTCGCGTCGATTCGAGAACGGTAATACGGCAGTATGATTGCAGTCTACTGATGATTTGGTAAAGCAGCAATGTAATGCATATAGACAAAGTGAAGAATTTTCTATATAAAAAGGCCTCAAGCTGAAAAAGTTATTATTAAAATTTAGTAATTAATTGTTAATTTTCATTGTATTCTGATATTTTTAAGCTTAAGGTCTCTTTATTTTAATTAATTTCAATATTTCGTCACTCCTTTGTGTGACTTCTTCAGGAAATTAATTATTTTATTTAATTAAATTAATTATTTTATTAAATAAAATAAGTAATTTCCTGAAGAAGTCACACAAAGGAGTGACGAAATATTGAAATTAAAAATAAAATTAAAATAAAGAGACCTTAAGCTTAAAAATATCAGAATACAATAATAATTAAAAAGAGGTCAAGAAACCAGAAGATTTTAATTGTTAATTTTCGTAAGTCAAAATTAACATCACAATTATGTGGAGGATCCAAAAAACGTTACATTTCAATTGTGCATAAATCAGTTGATTTAACGAATCCATTCGTGAGTTTCTATATAAGATGAAAGAAAAACTTATTCTTTAATCTATTATAAACTCTCGAGCCGATTCGACAACCATTATAAGGTTCATTGAATACTAAAAGAAGCATTGGCTTTTTGTCTTTAATCTATTACAAATTGACGAATTTGAAGACGAAAAATGTCCCAAACATAAAATAAAGATGCGTGCTCACACCTTACAAGTTATTGGTGATTCTTACGTATTCTTATTTGAACCATCTATGGCGTGCACGCAATACGAATCAGAATCACGTCTAACCAGAAAGACTTGATTGTCTTACCAAACATAATTTTGCTAAAAAAATAACTCGTTCCACTAATAAAAGTTTTAAAGATTTTATTGATTAAAAAAACAGCTACATAAGATAATACAATGAAATATATATATATATATAAAAAAAATAAATTTAAATCTTTTCAAGGTCTTTCTTAAAGGCACTCTCAAACTGTACCATATCAATGTCGTCTATTTCCATTTCGTACTGTAGCCCCTTCAAGGGATTGTAAATTTTGAAACACTTTATTATAGCGCCAGTTTTTTTATAGTAACCAAAGGCATACAAAATCATTTTGTAAAAAAATTTCCCACCAATTTTTCCACCAAATTGTAAATTTTTTATCTCGTACATGACTCTATTATCAAAAATTACATCTGCGCTTCCGTCAAAATAATTACAACCAATGTCGCACTTCATTTCGGCCTTTAAGTAATTAAGTTTTTTGAAATATCTTACGATCTCGATTAGATTTTCGTTGTTGACTTCGATTTCATTTGTTGGAATAGGATCATGAAAGTACAAAGCTGTTGAAAGAGCAACTTTCTTAATACTGGGCACAATGTCCATGGCTTGAGTTTTCGAATCCCTAAAAATGTTGTAGTGGTGGCTAATGTCTTCCATCAAAGTTTTATTTTTTATTTTCGTTATGAAATACTTGTCCACATTATTTAGTACGATTTCCGTATTCTCATCTTTTAGTTGGATTGAGAATTGATTTGATAAATGTTTACACACAAAACATTGGATTATTAGACCATAGAGCGATTGATGTTGATTTTCAGTAACACTTTTCGGATACTGAAATTCGTTGCCTACTTTTTCCGTTTTGATATCAATGTCCTTCATTAAAATTTCCAAAAAGTATTTTATATTTGGACAAGTATTGAGTAATTTCTTAGAGATATCGGTGGCGTTCTTCTTTTCCATTTTGTTTCTATGCTTTTTTTTCCAATAAAAACTTCCACAACTCACAAGCACGTACAACCTTTACCAAGAAATATTTATATACTGACATGAAATTAATCTGTGATGCTAAAAATAAATTGCGATTTGATTTGACTGATGAAATTATAGGGTAATTCCCTGATTATTATTAAGGGCGTATCCCAAACCTTGTTACCAGATTGCTTTAAATTTTGCAAAGATCGGCAGAAATTATATATGAGAGGTGCTTTCAAGAAGTAAGGAGAATTTTCCAAATATATTTTGTTGCTCTTCAAAAAAATTCTTTCTCTTCACTTAGATATGATACACTTTGCGTCCTGGCTCTTTTACTTTTTGGCCAAAAAATTACGTGCTTTTTATTCAAAATTCAGCAATTTTGAAACAAACTTCCCTACCACGCGGTCCATATCCAAAATGTCGGAAATATATGTATAGTATGAATCAACTGTTTTTCCGGCATCCTCAGCATCTTCTCTAGTAGCGGTTCTAAGATTTTCCATATTCTCTTTTCAGTACCTAATTCTATTTTTCCACAAAACTTTGTGCAAATTTTTTTTAATCTATATTTTTCGGAAGTCATCTCCAACTTATGAAATTCATAAACAAACTAAACATTCTAAATAGCTGAACCTGTGCACACATATTCCAGAGGCTTGTATTAATACAAAACAGTTGCTTATCGCATTTAATCTAATTTGAAAGTTCACTTTACTTTTTAAGCATACGTTGCATATATGATGCTATAAATGGCTATGAATTTGCAATAACAAAAAAAAAACATTTCATTGTTCAAACTTAAAAACATTCAATTAATAAAAATATACGACCTGATTGATATCAAGGCGCATCACAAACATGGTGTCGTTTTTATATTCAGATTGTCTCCAAAGCAAATAAAGTGTGGCTCAACAATCAGATCAATGCAACCCATCTGATGATTCTATTGCAGGGGTGTGTTTTGACCGCTAACGATTGCCAAGCTATCAAAAGTTGATTACATTTCTGGATGCCTATATAGGAATCTGGGATTATTAATTTACCTACAAAAGGCGGTGTTTTTTGGGCGATCTTTCGTTTTGCCAGCTAAACTATGAAGGATGTCATTATCGAACATGTAAAACAGATTTTGACAGTTCAGGTTTGACTAGCGTTGGTACAGCCAATGATTACGTTGGCTAAGCAGGCTACCAGGGGGAAAATTACGGCACTCGATATCGAACGAAATTTGTATTTAAATTGTATGGAAATTTTGATCGATATCGAATACGGTAATTTGGCCCCAGGTATTAATTAGCCTTGGTTCAATTCAAAATTTTAGAAAGTAACAAATTAATTTATTTTCACATAAATTTCTTAATGCGGTAATTTGATTGTTTAATTCAAACAATATTTATTTGAATTTGATTTGGGTTTTAGATTTTAATTAATTAGTTAAAAATTTTTTAAATACAGGTGCTAATAATTTTATTCGTACATTCTTAAACAGTCGAATAACTTTTATGCAAATAATCCAATACGTACCATATGCATGGGTATAACGTCCGAGTCGAAGCAATTTACTTATAATGATATTTATTTCAGATAATAAGAGAGATCTAGAAATAAACTATCTTTATAATCGTTTGTATTTTAATTAAAACACAGTTTCATCTTTCTCAAGGTGGATTGTATATTCCACAATATTTACTACAGTCTATATTATTTATTTTTGTTGCTTAATATACAATAATAATGTGGAATCTTAAAATAAAGATGTAATCAACTTAAACTGTGCTTAACTGAATACAAGAAAAAAAAACTTTAAAAAATACAATTAATAATTGTTATAATACTTAAATTTTTTTTAATAATAAAGTCGGGGAAGCTAAAAACGAATTGAAAAAATGTTTATAAACAGACAAACAACAATGAAATAATTTACAAATAAACAAAATAATATAATAAATAAACGTATGCATTCACAGCGGTAGATTTTCATTTGTTGAAAAAAGTTTTAAAAGAAAAACGAAGTGTTATAAATTTTGTATTAGCACTTAAAAGCAGAGTTTAAACAAATTAACTGTGTTATTTCAATAATTTATAATCTTTGATTGAGTCTGAATGTAACACAACATTCGGTTGTTATTTTTTTTTTTTACATTAAAAACATTAAATTTATAGCTTTTAATTAAATAATACATTTAGTTTTAGCCGAACTAAAAATTATTAACAAATTCAAGGGTCTTAATCATTTTCCTGATTTTGTAATAAGGCCTTAATCTCCTGAAATTTGTGCATATAATCAACACTGCTTTCACTTATAACAGATAGATTTGAAGAAGGATCCTAAAAAGCGAAAGAATAAAACAAACGTGTACTCAATATTATCAAAGTTTACTTACCAGCATATCGCGACTAGAATTGATTTCATCTAAATGGCCCAACAAACTGGTCAACGAAAAATCATTTATGTTTTCCTCAAGCCACTTGGAATTGGAAGAGGTTTCTCGTAAGAGATGCATGGGAGACAAACCATTTAAGAAACTGGCGTCTGCAAAAGCATAAGAAGTTTGAAATATACATCCAAGAACCTCTAGAGGGCAAAACTTACTTGAACTTTCATCAAACGCACTATCCACTGAAGGTATGTTCGATAACGGACCATCGATTTTATCATCATTTCGATCTTCTAAATCTTTATATTGTTGTTGAAAATGTGATGTTGAAGTTTGGGGCAGCTCTTCAAAGTCATTGGGCGGTAAAGAATTCAAAAATGTTGTCTTAGATAGATCATTATTTGTTGGATTTTGATTAGATATTGCTGCGTTTAAGACCGTAGAGCTTGTTCTCATTTGAGTATTACAATTTTCGGGCTGATTCCAAGGCACTTCATCATTAGTTTTATTTTTACTTGATATAATGTTCGAAGGCATTGCCGTAGAGGTATCGGTTGTTACTGCTTTTATGGTATTGGCATTTAGTTGTGCTGTTGTGTTTACACTACCATTACTAGGTAGCAATAGTCGCTGCACCAGAACTTGTCGTGACATTTTTTGGCGTGTTAGCTAAAAATAAAAACAGAAAGGCTTAAATTGAATACACTATTTTCAAGTAAATGTATTTTTTGATTAGTGTAAACGTTACTGATAAAAATTATTGTTTTCTTTGGAAATTTGGAAACTAAATGTCATAAAATAAATTTATTTTGAACCCATTATTCAATTTAAATGTTAACCCACCGTTGTCAATTGCTTTACAGGATCTATTGAAGTCCTTCTTACTGGTATCATTGGTTGCCTGAAAACATTGCCGCCACTTTCATTTGTTGCGGGGCTGTTAACTCCGTTATTGAGGAAGGCTTTATTAGCAATATATGTTCGACCTGTCAAGTCTCTCTCAAACTTTAATAGAACAAGAAAAGGAATATATTTATATTACACCCGTAGCAGTATGCAGCGGAGAGTTTGAAATTTACCTTAACCTTGGCGGCATAAGACCGTTCACATGTACAAGGTCGTCGACGCATGCGTTCATTTAGATTTGCTATTAGCAAAAGCTGTTTCAGTTTATTACTTAAATCCGACGATATTACAGAGTTTTGCAATTTTCCTTCCTCAGTGGAAGTGCTAACACAGGCATTAGTTTGTTTTGAAATTGATATTAAATTTTGTTTCGAAGTGGTGGTTGATTGAGATTCATTCTTTGACAAATTTTCGGTCTTTTTATCTTCGGGCATCCAATAGTAGTTCAGTTCTAACTTGGAGTCATGGCCAAATACTACGTATAAATCACCAATTGTTATATCGCCAGCTGATGAAGAAGTCCATCCTCTCCTTATGCGTTGTATAACGTCGTCATTAAGCAGAGGCTTAAATACTGAACGTGATGTTTTATTGCCGATGGAACGTTTAGAACGTACGGCCGTATTAAGTTGTGATATAGTACTATGGGAGGTTGTATTTTCAGATGTGGCTGTAGGTGCCACCGGAGGCGCAGGAGGCGGCAGTGGGTTATGATTTTCCGATATAGTTATCGTTTCTTTGCTGCTATTTGTTTCATTTGCATCAGATAGCAATTCCTGAATTTCATCACTCAGCTCATCGCCACTGCTTTCATTTTTAGCATTGTGGAAAGAATCGCTTATTGATTGAGCATCGTCGGTAGTGGGTTGTATATTATCACATGAATTATCTATCTGCTTTATTTTTTTCAATTGTTCGGGTGACCGTTTTTCGGAACCACTTTCAGTGCGCACTCGTTTATTGGCAGTTGATATGTTCGTATTTCCACTTGACTGAGTACTATTATTCGCAGCTGTTGAAGTACCTCTGTCTGCACTGAGATGTTCGCTCTTAACTTTAACACCCATACGCTCCTCGTAGGCACTTAAACATATATTGACACTACTTAAGTATTCAGTGATACTTAGTAGAGGCCTATGAATCGCCACACCTGGTCTAGGTAAAAAACACATTTCGCTATCCTGTACATTGACATCGTTTAAGTGTGTGTTTGGTGTTTGCTGCTGTGTAGATGTGGATTCTTGTGCTGAACTATATTTGGCTTCTTCAGCTATTTTTACGTCCATACTACGCCATTTCGATTGAAATGTTCTTATAAAATTTACAAGCTTTTTATGCAGTGGGACTGTAGTACGACACCTTGGATTTTGTGCAAGTATTTGCACACGTCCAAAAGCTTCCATATTAGCGGGACTAATAACAACCTCAATTTTTGATGGCAAGCGAATGTCCTCCAAAGAGTCTGTAGAATATATAAACATATTGTATTATATAATTACTTTCGGCAGGAGTTTTTCTTACCATCTAGCTGATTTAGTCTTCTTAAAGCTTTGCATGAAGGCGTTTTAATTCGAATATTCTTGCCTTTACATCGTACAGTAATATGTCCATGATATATGAGATTTCGTAGTTTCATAAAATGTTTGTCTGTTACAAACTGTAACTTTCGTCGCATTTCACCGTAATTGATTAAGGCGTATAGTTCCTGTACAGGTTTTCGAACCTCTGTAGTATAGGGAAATTATAGATTTTGGAATTTATTTATTCAATAGCTTAAGTTTTATTATTTTGTTATATTTTCCCCAACTCACCCTCTGAAAATCTAATATATTTACAAATTTTGTGATAAGTTTGATAATAATGCTGGCGTACTTGATCCTTGGATTTAAATGAAATATCAGTGGCGGGACTGCGACGTTTTAGTTTCGTATTTATAAAATTACCAATAGCTTCAAAATCTTTACCGAATTCATTGAGAGCATCAAAGAAATGGTTGCGTTCAATATTTGACCAGGTGGGACGATTGGCACGAACTTGTGATGGGGTTTTTTGGTTAGCAGAACGTTCATCTTTTCGACTAACATCACGTTCTGTGGGTGGTGGAGTTACTGGGCGTGTTTGTTGATCTTGGCGCATTTTTTGTATAACACGTGCACTGGTGCGTGTTCCATGACAATTGTAAGTGGTAACGGAACCCAATAATTCCTCAGTGTCCACCTGCAATAGCAATAAAAATTATTAAGATGAAAACAATTGCATAGAAATTTATGCAAATGCGTATTATCTTTTTACCTCTTGTACAGTTTTGCCATCATGCTTTTTCTCAGTTGCATCTTTGCCACGCGAAGAGCTTTTATTTGGATGTGTGACAGTAGGTGGTGTTGGGGTTATGTCATTGCATGTTGATACTTCTGGTAATTTATCCTTTTTTGATGTTACAACTACGTCATCTTTGTTGCAACCATCATTGTCTCTTGGGTCTGGGTTCATTAATTTTTGTGCATGCAATTGACCTTTATCCATTTAAATATATTACACAAATTTCACTTTACGGCAGTATTTTCAATTGTTTATTAATTTTTATATACTTTCCCTCCAAAAAGCCATGAAATATTTCCAATATCTTTGAATTCAGAAGGTCTTTTTAATTAAAAATTGTCAGACCTTTTCCAATTAAACATAAAAAATACCAAGATGGCTGTCAAATGTACAAGATTTTTCTTCCATTTTTCAACTTAAAATTTTAGCAAATTGTAATTTTTGCCATGCACCCACATTAAACCAATTGTTTGCACTTCATTATTTTAAAATTAGCAATATAAAAATGTTAAATTTCAGTTTTTTTATAAACCAAAGTCAATTTATGCGTTTTTATTTATTGTCTCCTTCAATAATAATTGTTTTGTTGTATTTACTTGGGGAAAAGATACCAGATTTGATTTATTTAACTCTCCATTCCATCTAGTTTCTTAACGAGCAACAACTGTATATAAAGCTTAAGCAAATTTAAATATACTAACTTGTCTAGAAGAATTTATAGCTTATATGCTTGAAATTTTTTATAAAGATAAATATTTGCAGTTAATATATTGGGCAGTTTAGGCCGCTTTTGCTGAATAAGTGTTATACAAAATTTGACTTCAATCAATGGCAGCCTTGCATATAGAAAATTCTGTATTGTGGCATCTCATTTTTAACTTCGTTAGTTTCGTTTTCTTCAATTTCGTTAAACGGTCGCTTAGTTTCTTCGGTGAAGTAAATTATATATTTGTAGTATTTAAAGTGTTTAAATATTTAGTAAATGTATGTAAAGTTGTAGTATATATTGGACTTACTTCAGATAATATGAAGTTTTTGCGGAAATAATGAAATAAGCGCGATAAAATGATGTACAAAATGGTATAAAATTTACACAAAATTGGTGCATGAGTGTGTTTGTGCATTCGAAGTGTTGATGTAGTGGTAGACAAAAGCGCGGTAAAAAATATTCAAAGAAGAGTAGACAAAAGTCTAGTATTGTATTACCAGACTTTTTAATATATGAAATGAAGTCGATGCCGGATGTAAAGTTTAATGCTTTGAATAATTCCATAATGACAAACATACATTCAAATGTTCATACATGTACATATATATATGTACATAGTTTATTTCTTTAATATTTTAAAACCCTTTTTCAACAATATATATGTAAAAACTTAGAATAAATTAAGAAATTAGAATTGTGATTAATTACTGTATGTTAAAACATAGATTTCACAAGTACCTAAATATCGGAGTAGTTTTTTCATCTTATTTCAATAGTCGTTGTCGATAGTTATTTGGTTTCTTCAATGCGTAAATGAATTTTTTTTAATATGTTCACTTCTTTAAAATGTCAAATACATACATACATATGTGAGAATATTTATTTTTCAAGTTCGAAAAATTCTTTTAAAATTATCTATTGCTAAAACCGAATATGATAAAGTTATTTGTATGTATGCATATTCGTAGGAGAGTTAGTACGTCTTAGGATTCGTTAGCAAGTGACGATTAAATATGGGCATCAGTTCCGAACCTCCTTACCTAGAACCTAAGGCGGACGTAGGAATAATACTGATAATACTATCCACCCTGATGAAATGCCAAAGCTGTCCCAGGGTGGTGCTAGTGAAGTTGTGGGGCCACTATTGATAGTTGCTATCATTACGTCCAAAATATATATATATATATATATATATATATATATATGTATATATATATATATATATATATATACATATATATATATAATATATATATGTATATATATATATATATATATATATATATATATATATATATATATATATGTATATATATATATATATATATATATATATATATATATATATATATATGTATGTGTGTATATCTGTAAATGGAATGTGTTTGATAATATAAATATAGCGTACATGAAAAAAAGAGTCAAGTAAATGATATGATTGAAAATTTGTTTATGCTTTCTACAAAAATCCATATCGGATATTCATACTAATATGTCGAAAATGAAAATATGAAATTCTAATTAAGATTACTTAAATGTGGTCATATTTGCTTGTTATGTGATCAAAAAAATTTATTTCACGGTACAGTATATTTTCCATATTAAAATTCATACGTCAATTGTGCTGTTAATACATACAGATTTACTTCTTATTTAAAAAATCTCTTAAATTCCGTTAACACACACATCTGGCATCGCCTTAACTTCATATTTCTATTTCCGTAGTTTCGTGTATTTTCTTAGTGAACGTGGTTTGGTTTTCTTAAGTAGTCAAATATAAATTCAAAGTTATTGCTGATAAAACTAATTATATTAAATAAATTTTGTATCAAACTAAAGGGTGGAGAGTGTATTTTTTTATTAATGTTAAATTAACAGCCAATAAATTCATTTCGTAGATTATTTGCAGAACATGCAAAAATATAATGAATAAGTGTGTAAATATGTGTTATTTTGTCGCAATTTTTGTATGTAGAGTTTACGTTGTAGACTTCGCGCGCGAAAAATAGAATAACAAAAGTCAAAATTAAGCTGCCACATGAATAAGTTGCCACTTTAGCAAGTTTAAAATTAAAAGAGAAAGATGGGCACATTTATATAAATTAATAAACATCAATTATCTTTTAAATTAAGAAAAAAGTGAAATTTTTCGAAATAAAAGAAATAAGTAAATAAATGTTCATATAAAATATAGAAAGATAAAAGCAAAATTAATTCCAATATTAGTCAAGAAAAATCGGCTTTGGCCGATTTTATTTGATCCTGCACCATTCAATCTTCAAACGTGGTTACTATTCTGTTGTGATAGTTACTTTTACCACTTCAGTTTTTCTACGAAAAGGTTTTTAGAATAGAAATATATATATATATATATATATATATATATATATATATATATATATATATATATATATATATATAGAAATGCTCGATCTTAATGGTATTTTATTTATATGTCCTCAAGATATTTCGAATTTTAATTCTGTAATTATAATTGACTAAAACTATTGCACTGTTATTTAATTAGTGTGAGTGGTAAATAAGCGTTACTTCCAATTGTACAATTATAAATTACAAATAATTGTAATTTAAAAGTGTTTAATATGTAACCCAGTGTTATTTCATTCATATGCCATGAAATTAAAAAATTTGGAAAGTTGGTAAATTATATATATATATATGGTTTATATATATTATGGTTTCCTGATTTGTATTTTCCCATTTTTGTTTAAATAAGAATGGATTAAAAGCCTAAGTGATCAGTAAAGTATGTAAATAATGAAATAATATTTTTTCACTTGAGGATGTTTTTCATACTTTTCGTGAAAACTAAAAATCTGTTTTGCCCCGAAATTGCCTAAAAACGAATTAAAACATTATTAATTAAACAATTATTGTTTTTATTAATTAATCTAATTAACTGAATTGTAGTTCTTCTAATACAAACAATGTTTGCTTAGGATTAGAATTATAATAATATTTAATTTTAATTGAAAAGCTTTAATTATAAAAATATGCAATTGCACTTAAGAACAAATATTTGTATCTATTCCGATGTAACTTCTTCCTTTTTTTTAAAGAAATTAAACGTACATGAAATTGTCAAATTCAAAATACTTAAAAGCTAAAATATAAAAAGTTTTCAAGTTTTAAATGCGTTTGCTTTTATCATATAAGTAGATACTTTCTCACATTTTCACAAATTTATTCAATTCTTTTTTCACAGAGTGTATTATTCGTATACCTTTTATTTGAGATTTTAGGTTAAACTATTTGCAGCGTGGTGCAGGATTAATTTGTGTCATAATAATTAAATAATTAAATGAATCATAATAATTAAAAAAAATAGTAATGCGAAATATGTGAAAAATAATAAGTGAAGGTTTTTGAAAGCATATACTATACAGCAAACCAATTTAAATTCGACAAATGTATGCGGTAAGTGTGCATTCTCATTGAATATTTATAAATTATTTTGTTTAATTTATCAAATTAAAAACAGCATTTTAATTGGCAACATTTACTTTTTCTCATTTGCTCCACCATTTTGATTTGTTTTGTGGCTTGCTCCACGTATTCACGTGCGTTATTAAAATGAGTTTCTATACGTTGAATGGCATCGCCCTGTAAAATTACAGGAAATAATTTATTTTGTTAATGCTTTTTTATCATTTATGCAATCTTACCTGTTCTGCCACTAGAGTTTGCAAGCTTATAAATAAATTATGAACTTCAGCAATAGACTTTTCGAGTTTTTTCAAATCCTCAAAACGATCTTGAATTTCCTGCATAGTCTTACGCGTGCTTTCGGTATCTTGGAGAATCTAACAGTTAAAAAAAGGGTAGATGTGAAATTATCTCAAACTCAATATTATTATTATTTTTATTTAAAAATGTTGCTACTTACATTCGACGTAAACAAATTGGTATTTTTATTCTCTATCAATGTATCAATGTCTTCTTCCGTCAAGTTGCAATTTACTAAACCGAAATATTTTTGTAGAAAGTTCACACTATTTTTTTTACAACAAACATACTTACAAATTTGCGATTGAACTTTTAACTTTTTCTTCAATTTCCCTTCAAAATCCATGAGAAATTGTTCATTTCTAGACCAAAGTATAATATATTGTTGGAAGAAGCCGTAGTAAAGTAAACGTTTCATGCGCGCCAAAGCTGTGAAATCATTATCATCTGGCAATTTACTTTGAAGTTTCTTAAATTTCTTTATAATACTGTTGCCAATTTTAATGCTTTCACAGCGCACTTTATTAAATTCTCTTTCTAAAATTTTTTAACATTTAGTTTGAAAATACTTACCTTCAATCTTAAAGGAGCTAATCCGATTTAATAAATTCTCCAGAATTTAAGTTTTCAATATTTTTTAAATCGTGTGCTCTTTTATGAAAGTTGCAACCATTAAATAGTAACATTTTTTTTGAAATTTTCATATTTCATAAGGGCGCTTTTTTTCTTTAACTAGAATCGCCCAGTATTATTTTATATTTAAAATAAATCTTTATATATAAGTATATCGATGGCTTAATATAAAAAAGGCGAGTTAGGCCTTTTTTATATTAACCCATCGATATATTATTCTTTCTTTAAATTAAGGCTACAGAAAATTATGAAAACCAGCAAATGGCTAAAAAAATTTTAAGAGAACTACCAAAAATGCTTATTCTCTCTCTACTAGCCTCAAAAAAATTGTACACAGACTTTTCATCTTGTCAACATGTGGGCTTGCAGATGGAAAACAAAAACGAAATAGCAAGATTTTTTGTTGCTTTTCAAGAAAAACTATTTATATTATGCATTTCTACACACAACTACCTTTTCAACCATATAAGCTGCATTAATATTGGTAGACGTTTATTTACTTAAAAGTGTTCCACAAAAATATGTGAGGCACATTAATATGTAAGATATTGCTGGATTCAGCTCTTTCTTTTATAAGTAATCGTAAAGCGGCAGTTAGAAGAAATATATTATGACTAAAAAATTGCTTTAAAAAATGTGGCTTTAGCTCCCTTAGGATTGAAGTTAACGAAATGTATATATATCAACGTACGATTAAAATTATTAATGTGATCAGCAGTCACCATCGATTTCATGTTCGTTAAATGATTTTCTATCTCTGTAAGGCCATTGTGTATGTATAAATACTGAATTAAGAAATTGTAATTACATCTTGCGGGTCTATTTTCTTAACTTTTTTTTATACAAACTTTTTTCAATAAATTTCCCACTGGACCATTGTATAATTTACATTCGACTTCCGGTTCTTGCTCGTCATCCATAATATCGTAATTTCCGGAATCATTTGAGGAATCATTGATCTGCGAAAACATTTCAATTATTTGTCAATGATAGATTTTATTTAATAAAAAAAAATTATCACAAACCACTTTAAAATCAGGTAAACGATTTTTAATTTGTATCATTTTTTACAGTAAAAAGTTTTTATGCTGTTGCCTCAGTAATTGCTTGGTTTAAACTAGTTCAGTTTTCTGCGTTAAGAGAATTGCATACAAAACAAAACCACAATCAATTTTTATTTAAAAAACAAAAATAGCAAGATTTCTATAGATTGTTTAAATTTTTATTTAATTATAGAAAATGTCTAGTAGATTGCGAAATATAAATAAACAAAAGTCATAAACCTAAATATTCGTGTGTAGTAAAAAATAAAACTAGTTTCGAGGGGCGGGGCTATTTTAAATTTTATTTCATTTTCAAACACCTGGGAAATTTACTACAAACATCAGGAGTATAAATTTCCAAAATGCTGATTCCCAGTTTTTTCTAAATCTTAT
Source organism: Linnaemya tessellans (assembly GCA_951800035.1). Taxonomy (NCBI): domain Eukaryota; kingdom Metazoa; phylum Arthropoda; class Insecta; order Diptera; family Tachinidae; genus Linnaemya; species Linnaemya tessellans. Next base: position 43,069,092 of record OX637536.1, read on the forward strand.
ACCCAATTTTCAATTTGTCATTCCCGAAAAATTCTCAAAACAGCTTTTTTTTGTTTCTCCGATATCCCCACATTTCATAATACATATATACATATATGAAATCATTTTATATTAGAGAAAAAATATGCAAAAATTAGTTATAATGAATATAATATCCCTAGAAACTTTAGACCACCCTTGAACCCACAGACATACAGACGGAGTTACTTTCATATTTATTATAATACTAAGGAAAAAAGTGCAAGTAATTATAAAAAGTGCAAGTCATAAAAAGTGCAAGTCATTATGAAAAGTGCAAGTCATAAAAAGTGCAAGTCATTATAAAAAGTGAAGGTCATAAAAAGTGCAAGTCGTTATGAAAAGTGCAAGTCATTATAAAAAGTGCAAGTTATAAAAAGTGCAAGTCATTATAAAAAGTGGAAGTTATTATAAAAAGTGCAAGTCATTAGAAAAAGTGCAAGTCATAAAAAGTGCAAGTCATAAAAAGTGCAAGTCATTATAAAAAGTTCAAGTCATTGGAAAAAGTGCAAATCATTATAAAAAGTGCAAGTCATTATATAAAGTGCAAGTCATTATAAAAAGTGCAAGTCATAAAAAGTGCAAGTCATTATGAAAAGTGCATGTCATAAAAAGTGCAAGTCATTAGAAAAAGTGCAAGTCATTGGAAAAAGTGCAAATCATTATAAAAAGTGCATGTCATTATAAAAGGCGGCAGCTTATGCGCTCATACCAGCGTGTACTGAATATTAAAGTTGGCTGTTTTATTTTATTATACTACTAGGTTTTACCCTATCCCCAGAAACTTTAGACCACCTTTGACCCCTCATAGAGTCATTGCCAAAAACAAATACATTGTTAGGTCAGCTGTATCAAAGTTTAAAATGTTCATAGTTACCAGATTAATAATTTCATATGTCCATACACATTTTCGACCACCCTTGACCTCTTAATAGGATCATTTCCAAAAACAAAAAGCACGCTATGGTATTCCGCGGATCTCAAAATATCTCTGTGATAAATTTCATGTAAATCGTTTCAGCGGTTTAAGCGTGAAAAGATAACAGACAGGCAGACAGACGGAGTTGTTATCATATTTATTATATTAGTAAGGATTAATTTTATTTATATTTTTAATTAAAATATCTACATTCATACACGTGAGAGTATATAAAAAGACTAGCGTGAAACCACACACAAGAATAAAACAAGTTTATATCACTTTAGAGAAAAAATATTCTGATTCTGCTAATGCAATTTTGTTGTTTTTATTAAAAATGCTTGCCTTTGAGAAGGTGGAATAAGTTCCTAAATGAATTACATATGTTTTAGGTGTTTATTTGTTCGAAGAAGAGCTTCCACTGTATTCGAAAGATTGCGAATTTTATTTTTGGTTGTATTCATTCAACACAATCGTTACTCCTTGTTATGGAAATTATATATAAAATTGGTCCCACAAGCTCTTGAAAAAGTTCCGAACCAACAGATTGTTGCTACGAAAAACCTTTAAAAAAAGGAATTAAATTTGTACTCGTATTTACATCTTGGCTGCAAACTTCCTGCCTTTGGCATACTTACATAACATTTTTTTACACTGTTAACATTTTTTTACATTGTTAAAACCGTTTTAGCACAGGATTTTTTAAAATTATGAAAACTTGTGGGTATTCTATTGAGTTTGCAGCATATGAATTTGAGTTAATCATGAATAACAGTAGGCACTTATATAAATGTTTTCACCAAAGTGAAACTAATATGTGACAGCGCATAGAGAAAGAGACCTAAGGTTAAAAAAAATCAATTTTCACTTTTTTTTTTGATGTGGACAACATCTGAGCATCGAATGAGACCGATCCCATGCCCCAAAAGTGTTCCCTCCCAGAGATATGCGCGTTTTATGAAGTGATGGTACACCAAAGATACACGTATTTAAATCTTTAAAATGGCTCTCCTGAACAAAACCGGGTTTTTACCCTTAGGTCCCTTTCTATTTTGCGCGTCACATATAGAAATAAATTTCAATGGCTTAAAAATTTATTTTTATTTTTCATACAAATTTTATAATTTTAAAAAACCTAAATTTCCATACATACTTAGTTGTGTTCTAAGCAAATTCTATGCGAAACAACAACAAATCTTTAAAATTTTTTAAAAGTATGTTTCTGCTTTCCATATAAATATCAAAGACAAACCATGACTTGCTCAATTAGGCTATAAATTGCAAGATTTATAATATGAAATACCCAGTAAAAACTTATTTTTCTCCAAAAAAATCTCCTGGAGATTTTCTTCCAGTTCTTAAGGCCGAGACACATAGAATCCGTCATACGTTATGCGTCGCCTTTTTTAACTGATATGAACGTACTGACGGAGAAGGTTGGCACAATGAGTACTTTGTTGCCGGATATTAAATCATTTGTATATTCCCCATTTTAATTATTTATATTAAATTTATATATTTTATAAAATTCTTTTGTATATTATACAATTTTTGACGTACGTCAAAAGTTAAAAGTTGGCCAACTTTCGTACTTTGCTTTGATGCAGAAGTACTGAATGTGACAACAACTCACATAAGAAAGCATGTATTTCAACTCAGCTGTCAGTTGAAAAAGGCGACGTGTTCAACAATGCGTCTAAAAAAGTTAAGCTATATTTTCCTGAAAAAAAAACACCCAATGGAGTGGCGAAATATTGAAAACATATAAATATTTCCTAATTTTTTATATAAAAAGAATGCAAGCTTAAAGAATTATTACTAAAACGTTTATAAAAACTTTGAGACTCGAACTCAGGACTGTCTTACTGAAAACATCCGTGGAATAATGAAATTGTTGTTATAATAACAACTAATAATTTTTTTAACTTAAAGTCCACGGCATTTATCAACACTGAGCTTCGTTAAAGCCTCTTTATGTTATATGAAAATATTATTTATTTTTCGAGATCTCTCCACTCCTTAGAGTGGCTTTTTTTTAATTGATATAGAAATTAATTATTAAACAAAAAATAACAAGTAAAAACGTTATATTCGAGCGGGTCGAATCTTAAATACCCTCCAAATATTTAGTAAGTAAATTTAAAATGTTTAACTTGGTGGGACAGAGTTGTTTTATATAATATCGCACGTCAACGCCCACTAAAGGGGCGGGGTTCAAAAATAGACAATATCATGTTTTCCACAAACGAACGTATGGACATTGCTAGACCGTCTTAGACTTCATCACTGATCAAGAATATATACATACATATATTCTTAATGGGGTCCAATTCTCTTTGGAGGGTATTAGAACTGTATTTTCGTCGCTCTGGCAAGGGCTGTGGAGGAGACATTTCACCTTTGTCATAAAACTCTAAAAATAAATGTTTGGGATAATTAAATACATAATTAAAATATATTTTTTTAGGGTCATTTAGGGGGCAAAGGAGGAGGAGGTGGTAGGGCAGAGTAGTACCAGGTTACGTCTCAGCTTCGTCATTAAAGCTTAAAAATGTTATTTTTAAGGAATGTAGGCTTAAGTAAAACAATTTGTTAAATTTTTCCAATATTTTTGCATATAATAACGCCCACTAAAGTTATTTTTTATTATTTTATGGCTCCAAGTTTAAGGCGTTAGACCTTCTTTAATATAAAAATATATCATTTGCTTAACAAAATTACAGAAAACCTTTAAAAATTATGTTGTTTTTTAGAGGTTGGTTTAGTTCTTCTTAGGGAAACTTTTTCCCCTCTTGACCGATTTAGCCCATCTCCGAACTTAACCTGTGTTCAAGATATATTTATACCTAATTTCAAAAGTCTAGCTCTTTCCGTTTCGACTGAATCGTGGTTTTCACAGACGGACGAACATGCTCAGATCGTCTTAGATTTCATCACTGATCAAGAATATACATATATACTTTATGGGGTCTCAGATGGATATTTCGCTGCGTTACAAACGGAATGACAAAGTGAATATACCCTCCATATTCTTTTTAAGTGGGTTAAGAAACCACATAAAGCACTGCCGAAATTTTGTAAAATAAATATTATTGATGTGTTAACATCTATACGCGCGCCTCTAGGGCAGTAAACTATCAGTTTCAATACATACGCAAGTGTAAGGTGTAAGATGTAAGAGTAAATCATCGTTTGTTTGTTCGTTGCTTGGCAGTCGGTATTGAAAGTGATTATTGGGCGAATTTCATATAATTTTCCCACGCGATTTTCTCCGGAAATTCATAGCCGATTTTATTAATTTTTGGATTAAAACGCTAGTGCGGGTTTCGACGAAGAGTTTAGGCCAAAAATTAAGGCGATCCGATATCGGCGAGCGGAGATTTAAGTGTTTTAATTCGGAGTATTAATTTGGAGTAATATTAAAAAAGTGTTTTATGTTGATCTTCGGTTTTGTCTTATGCATAGCAAAGAGAATAGTGACGTGGTTATACGTACATATATAAAAATGAGATAGCAAGACAGCAACGTATGTAGCTTATGTACAAACACAACAATGTATGTATGTACATTTGTCTGTTGCTTTGCATTCTGTTTGTTTTTTGTGGGTTTAATTATTAAACTTTAATATAAAATAAATAAACAAAAAGGTGTTAACACATCGCTCGTGAGTTCGAACACTCATTGATTTTTTTTTCACATAAAATATAGAAACGTTAAACTTGAAAAATATTAGATATTAATTTGATTTAAAAGCAGTCTAAAAACTTCAAAAATATAATTTAAATTGAAATGAAGAAATTTATTTAATATTGTAAGACCTAATGAATATATAATACATCATTAATTTTTTAAATACTTTTGAATTTCATATATTTGAAATAATTATAAATATTTCCTAGAAGGTGGATTGTCTTACCGTGTGCTTAAAATATAATATAAACTGCACTTAAACTATACTATGACTTGTTAAATTCTTACTGCCGTATTCCTAAAAAGGTAATGTGTATTTAAAGTGCACTTTAAAATACTATTTTAACATAAACCTTATTTTAAAAAACTTTATGTGTCCACATTACTTTTCATGAATATGGCAGTTAAAGTATTGTGAACTTATAAATAAATATTAATATAAATTGCAGTATTCATAAAAATATATATTATTTATTTGAAAAGTACTTTAAAATATAATTTTCATAGAAAATTTATTTTAAAGGACTTTTCAAGTTCAAATTATTTGTTATGAATACGACAATAAGTCTTTGAGCTCAAGTTAGTCTTGCCGTAACCATAACCATCAGCGATAAATTGTGCTAGGCTTGAAATATTCTTAACCAAGTTCCTCAATTGCAACTCTACAACAAAAACTTTTTTTTTTGTAAATACTTTTATCGAACATTCAATTAAGATTTATAGGCTAATTAATCGGAAATTTTTTTTTGCAAGTGTAGTGGCTTTCGAAAACAGCTGTTCTGCTCTGCTGTGTTAATTGAATTTAATAAAATGTTTTGTCATATTTTTATGTGCTCTTTGACATACAAGTCCGAAAAATGAGATAGACAGATTTTGTTATTGATGGACCTTGGATCATAACCATAGAAGCCAAATGCATTTATTTTTAGGTTATGGTGCCATGAACTTAATATTATGAATAGCTCAAAACTAACTGAACCTTAACGACATTGCAGCATAATTACTTTTTAAGTAAATTTTAAAGAAAATTAGCACCATGTTATATTCAAGAAATAACAAACAAAGCCTTGGGTTCTCTATTCCGATTAGTGATCATAACTCATATCTTTGAAAGGGCTATACTCATAAATAACGATACTGCAATTACGGTGACAATAATAAAAATTAGCTTGCTCTGAAAGTGAAAGGTAAAATGTGTAAAAATTTTATCGTGCACATAAATTTATGAAATACTACACACTCGGCGATTTTTCCGTTGCAGAACTCTGGCTTCTTTAATTTCCTCAGCAGCCTCTTCCACATAGTTGCGCGCATCGTTAAAATGCTTTTCTATACTTTGCATTATAACACTCTTAAAATAGAAGAAAAAAATAATAAATAAATTGGCAATTTAAAACTACAAATGAAACTTTGATAAATAGATTTATTATTTCTATTTAAATGGAACCCATTTCTCAAAAATATTGGTTACAAATATTTACAAAATAACTTTTTCAAAATTTATGCTGAATTGAAGTTTTGTAATTTTGAGAAATTTTGACTCCTGGTATATGTTGACAATATGTCTATGATCATCCCCGAATTCACTTAAAAGTTGTGAACAGAAAGCAAGCAAAATTTTGAGGCTTCCACTGAAAACCATATTTTTCACTTTTATAATTGGGGTATTCACACTCATTCATATTGTCATAAAGTCATAATATTTTAGAGTAGTTTAAAAAAGCTGTTGTTGTGTTGCATACAAAAACGTCATAAAATAATAGGACTCTTTCAAGTATGTTTTTGTTTTGTCATAAAGTAGCTCTAGCGATCTGAGTCGAACGGCTGAAAATCTTTAGGCGAGACGGCCATAGTATATGTTTGCCGCCGTTACTTATATATGATTCACGACTAAAAAACGGCTAAAATTTATCATAGGTACGTCGGTACATTAAATCATATTTTTACAACATAAAAAAAGAATTAAAAGAGAACTAAATTGTAAAAACTAAATATATACAACAGAAACATTTTTCTCGTTTAACTTACGTAGCTGGCGGCCACTTAACGTTTTTCCGTACGCCGCCGCAAAAAATGTATTCAGCTCATATCAAGGCAGCAGCTGTTTTAGTTTATCCACACAAATTCATTTAGATATTCTTGTGTATCAGAAGACAAATTTAATAATTTTAAATAAAAAACATTTAATTAGAAAATTTAAATAAAAATTCAAACAATTTTATTGCAATTGCCTTAATTTTATTTTGCTTTGATAACAGCTAATTACACATGTATTGCTATCTTATCAGCTGATCGATGTTTCAAATAGCATACTTAGTTATGACGGGTTGTTCAAACTAGTCATATATTTCGTGCTATTATTTTATGACTTATGACTACAGTGTGAATCCCCCCAAATATGCAGTTCTTTTAAAAAATGTTACCTGGTCTACTATTAAGTTTTGTAGGCGTATGAATAACGTATGAACCTCTTCTATAGATTTTTCCAGTTTCTGTAATTCCCCTAAACGTTCTCTGAGAGCATCTAAAGTCTTCCTCGCTTGCTCAGTTTCTAAAATCTATAAATGAAATACTAGAGTCTAGATTTTTATAAGAATAATTATATTAACTTACATTTCCGGTATACAAGGAAGTGAATTTGTGAGCTACCAGAGTATCAATTTCTTCCTCTGTGAGATCATAATTTACTTAAAAAAATATTAAAATTATATTCTCTTTCTCAGCTGGTGTGTGAAATTTTATAAATTTGTTTAGTAAAAAAAAGGTCACCTCAGATCGTTATTAAAAAAATTTTAAACAAAAAAAAATTCTAATAATCAGCAAGATCGTGTAGAGTAGATCGTTCTCTGCTGCATATATAAATTCGTATCATATTTCAAAATTTTTAATTCAATCATTATTTACGAATAATTTTTATAGTTTTACGAATTACTTACATATCTTTGATTGCATTTGTAAATTTTTCTTTAATTTGTGCTCGTACTCATGAAAGAATTCATCATTTTTGCTCCAGGCTATCACGTAGTGCTGAAAGATGCCATAATACAAAGATCGTTTCATGCGGGCCAGCGTACTGTAGTCACTTTGGGGTGGCAGAGTTGCTTCAATCGTTTGAAATTTGCTCATAATATTATTGCCTATTTCTAAGGCGTTTTGACGTAATTTATAAAACTCTCTGTCTGGAAATTAATTATTAGCAAACAAAATAATTTCATAAATAAATATCATAAAATAGACTTTTAATTGCATGGATCATATAATGAATGATTTATGATTGTGAACGGTTTTCCCAAACGTTTCTTTTTCCATTTTTAATTACTGTAATTCACGTGTTTTTATTTTCAAAATTGATGACGTGTTTCATGCAGAGGCATGCATGCATCCGTATGTATGGATGCGTGTATGTATGTATGTGTGTGTGTATGCGTATAAGGCTAATATTGACATTTAGTTTCCATGAACTTACCATTGAATTGCTTCGAGTTTTTTGCTTGTGTCATTATTTTCATTGATTCAATATTGGCCAATATATGATCGATTTCAGTAAGTATTTCGCTGTACTAAAAAACAAAATATTCAAAATAAACGTTAATAGCATGTTACTGATGTCGCTTTCAAACTAAGTTTGTGTTTAATTTCTTTCACACAACGAAACGGAAACTTTTCTAATGCAGCAAGTTCACAAGGGCATAAAATAATATGATTCTTTTGACATCAAAAAGTATGACATTAATCAGACAGCAGGGATCGTATCATATTTCTTCACCAGAAAAAGACACTCTATTTGTAGCAAGTGAATATTACACAAATTCGAGTTAGTCAGTGTGTAGCAAATCCGCTCTAATCTTTAAAAATCAAACAATGAATTTTGTTTTTGTTCACACACTCATGCAAATTGTATTTGTATGTTTTTTTTGTTCATCGTTGTGAATTTGGTTTGTAATATTTTAATGAAAATGTATTTTAGAACAATCGATTGCATTTTAAGTTATAATATATTTACAACAAATTTGTACATAGTCATACGTATGTACATACATATGTACATAATTATGTTTATATACCAATATATAAATATAAGTATGCAACTTGGCTTGAAAGTAATTTGCAAACTCCTCTTATCAATAGTAATTTAGTGACAGTTTTCAACTTAGCATTCAAATCGCACACTTTTTTATGGAAATTAATTTAATTAATTCTCTTGTAGAAACAATGAAAATTATATATAACAAGTTAGAACATTATATTCGATCGGGTGGAATCTTAAATACCCTACAAATATTCACTAAATAAAATCTCTATTTTGTCAGGGTCGTTCTGGGAAGGTCCGTGGGGGACATCTCACATTTGCCATAAAATAATAAAAACTAAATTTGTGTGGTAATTAGGAATAACATTCTTTTTTTGATAGGCTCATTTAGGGAGCAAAGGTTGGGGTAGGGCAGAGGAAGATCAGAGAACATCTCAGCTTCGTCATAAAAGCTTAAAAATTTAACCCCTTATTCATAAAAATTATGAGAGGCTTATAAGAGTGTAATAGAGCAAATTTCATATGAAATTTTGTTTTATTAGACTGTTATTAGACTCTCATAATTTTTATGAAAAAGGGGATTAATCTTTAAGGAATGCAGGCTTAATTAATAAAATTTGTTTAATATTTACACTATTTTTGCATATATCTTACGTCAACGCCCACAAAAAGGGGGCGGAGTCCAAACATGGATTTTTCTGACTCCAAGTTTAAAGTTTTGGACTTTCTTTGACATAAAAATATATCATTTGCTTAACGAAATTCCAAAAAATCTTGGTTGATGCTGTTTTTCAGAGGTTGGTTTAGTTCTTCTAAGGGGAATTTTTTTCCCTCTAGCCCGATTTAGTCCTTATCCCTCAAAATTTATCTACACCGCATTTCAAGGGTCTGTTTTCGTTTGGACTGAATCGTGATTTCCACAGACGGATGGACGGATATGTATACCCCATAGTGGGTGCTGTTGGCTGAAGTAGTGGAACACGAGACTATGAAGCGGAGGGTCCTGAGTTCGGAGGGTATACAAATACTTTTCAAAGAAGAAAGAAAAGACTCCAAACTAAAATGAAACGAATAAGAACGTTATATTCGACCGGATTGAATCTTAAATACCCTCCAAATATTTAGTAAGTAAAATTAAAATGTTTAACTGTATAGGACAGAGTTCCTTTATATAATATCGTATGTCACCGTCCACTGAAGGGGGCGGGATCCAAAAATAGACTACATCATGTTTTCCACACACACGAACGTGTGGGCAGTGCTAGACCGTCTTACACATCATCACTGATCAAGAATATGTATACTTTATAGGGTGCAGTTCTTTTTGGAGGGCATTAAAATTGTATTTTGTTGGGGTCCCTCTAGCAACGGCCGTGGGGGAGACATTCCACCTTTGCCATAAGACTCCAAAAATAAATATTTGGTATAATTAAATGTAAAATTTATTATGTGAGTGAAGATAAATATGCCGAGCTAAACATGTTTTGACGTAAGCAGTTACGAAATAACGTATTTAGCTATGAAGTTATATCTATTATGACGTAACGAAATGGTAAACAGTGAAGTTTTTTTTATGAAAACCAATATTTAATAAATTTTTTTGATCATTTTGTGAAAATATTTACAGACCATGAAAGGTTAATTTACAGGCCATGAGAGTGTGTCTGATATTGGAGGTATTTTGCCCCCAGTGCCCAAATAAGGAGCTGGCATGCATAGCCAGTATATACAAAATGATGTATGGGATAGAAGACACTCCCATAATCATTTTGTATATAAATATGGATTTTCATACAAAACAAAATTTCACTGATTGCCATTTCGTTACGTCATGACATATTTAACTTCACTTCGTAACTGATTACGTCAAAACATATCCAACTCGGCAAATTTCTTTTATTTTTATTTTTGAATTGGTCATTTAGGAGGCAAAGGAGAGGAGGGGTTAGGGTAGAGGAGTACCAGGTTACGTCTCGTCATTAAAGCTTAAAAATTTTATTTTCAAGGAATGTAGGCTTAAGTAAAACATTTTGTTAAATTTTTACACTATTTTTGCATATAATAATACCCACTAAAGGGGGCGGGGTCCAAAATAACTTTTTTTTATTTTATGGCTCCAAGTTTAACGTGTTGGACCTGCTTTGACATACAAATATATCATTTGCTTAACAAGATTGCGGAAAAAAATCTTTAAAAATTATGTTGTTTTTTAAAAGTTTGTTTAGTTCTTCTTAGGGGAAAATTTTTTCCCTCTTGCCCGATTTAGCCCATCTCCGAACTTAACCTGTGCTATCCTTCAAGATATATTTATACCAAATTTCAAGAGCCTAGTTCTCTTCGTTTGGACTGAATCGTGATTTCCACAGACGGACGGACGGACGTGCTGAGATCGTCTTAAATTTCATCACTGATCAATAATATATATATACTTTAAAGGATCTGAGATGGATATTTCGCTGCGCTACAAACGGATTGACAAAGTGAATATACCCTGCAATTCTTTTTTGGAGGGTATAAAAAGCTGGTGCTTATCCTTCACCAGTTTTATTACAAATCGGCGCGTTGTAGTGAAGCGAAGTTGGGGGATCGCATTCATAATTTAAATGGCATTTCGACGTCAGCAAAGTTTATTAAAGTTTCGAAAAATGAAAACAAAATATATTTCTTGGCAATTCTTACAACTCGATTTTTAATATTAAGTATTTTTCTAGGTCTTCAAAATCTGCTGCAATATTGATGAAAACGGCTTGAGTGTTAAACAATTTAGTAATAAATTTCTTCCGTTACTCCAAAAGTCTAAAGGGTTAATTTTTAAAAAATATATTAGCTTATAACTTTCTTATATGGTTAATTAATTTCCCTACGAAGTTTGTCGAATAAACAGTCCTGCAAACTCAAACGTTTTTCAGCAATTGTTGTTTCGTTTTGGTCCCAATAACGATATAAATAAATATTCCTCGAAATGTTTTTATTGCTCTTAATTGGTTAAATAAAATGTTTTTATTTTCATTTTTTTTATTGTGTATTTTTTCTATTTATTATTGCTCTCTTGCTGCCTCCGTATTGGAAATAGACTTTTACATTTCCTCTCACTCTCTCGCATTATCACTTCTACTATTATTCTCTGGCTGATCTTGAATTTTTGCAAAATTACTCTTTGAAAGCGCTCGTGCAATTATAATGTTTTATATGGGCAAACATATGTTTTGCATGTATGTAAATATAATAATTTATAAACACTTACCATTTTAAGTAGAGCATCCATAACTGGACTACGCGGTCGATCCAAATACTCACAAATGTCATCTGGTTCGATCAAAACTAGGGACTCGGTAGATACGTGGAAAGTGCATACCACCTACACACACGCACGTACACCCAAACAAACGAAATTATTCGTGCTTACAATTTATTAGTTGTTAACATGAATTCATTCAAACTCACCTCTTTAAGTTCAGGCAAACGATCACGAATCATTATATGTATGTAATTGTTACTTTAGTTTAAGTATATCTTATTAAGTTCTAAAAATACTGTCTATCCATAAATTTGTCATGTAGTGTGTGAATTATTTTTAGTTTGACTCATGCAAGTCTAATAAATGACTTTAAAATTTGTAATATTTTTTCTTAATCTCTCACCGTTGTTTAAACCGCGTCGCTTTTTTGTTTTAATTTTATTAATATTGTTTGTTGTATTTTTTTGTGTACGATTATTATGAAATTTATTTAACTTTTTCTTTCATCTCACAAATGTTGTTTTGCTTGGCGCAGATGAGGATAAACTAAATAATGTTTGAATTTCTACAGATTTTTGTTCTCAATAAGAAGAAAATACAAATACAATAAATACTTAAGTGAAATAATAATGTTTTGTATTTTTTTTTGTATTGTTATTGTTATAATTTTTTTATGTTTATAAAAAACCACCAACAGTATCGGCAGTTAAAATTGCTACACTTTTGCAATATCTTTAAGATTAATTAGTTCACAATAAATGAAAGTACAATTAAATAGAACAATTAGTACTCATACATGCTTACATACTTACACACATACATGCATATATACATACCTACATATGTACATACTTTTATATGTATGCACACAACTTAAATAATTTTCTTACTTTTTTAATTATTGCACAAGATAAACGACAACCCATATACATAGATAATATAGGACAAACCCATATACATAGATAATATCTCTTTTATTATGGCCCGAAAGGTGATTCAAGTTTCTAGTCAGAACGGGCTACTTAAATGATGCTTTTAAAATTTTTATGGCAACAAACAAACTCTCTTCTTTCATTATTAGCAGTTTTATTTAGAATTTTTATACACATTAAGTCTTTCCTAATTGGAGGGACTTAAGAAGATACATTGAAGAAACTGGGTTCTTATCGTCATCAATCCAAAGGTTTCCATGGTTTTAATGGAGGCTCTCTATAATAGAATGGGAACTACTTGTAACAGAACGTGTAGCAGGCCTATGAGGCCTAAGTGTAATCCTGAACGTATTCGGATAGCCCTCGCTTACGCCCCTCTCTTCAACCTAACCTAACCTAAGTCTTTTTGTTGTATATCCTTCCTTTGATGTCTGGTGGCCCTTTATTCTGTAACTATTTATCAACGTCACGTCAAGACAATATCAAAAATGGGACACTAATTCACTTTTTGTGGACAACAGTTAGCTACTTTTGACAGCCTGTTGTGACTACTCTCTACGGCCTTGAATATAGCAAGAGATTGGGAAATCAGCAATTGATAATTTTTAACGGCCTTTTGCTATAGTCAAGGCCTCAGAGAGTATTTACAGGCTGTCCGAAGTATTTAATTACTGTCTACAGGGAGTAGGTAAATATTTTATTTTTAATATTGTATTGATGTGAAGTTGACAAATAGTTACAGAATAAAGTAGACTTATGTCGAACTCGTTCGTACGTTAGTTTTTGACAAGAACTTATTATCGGACCCATCTATATTACATTGGTTTGATCAATGGTTTCTTTCAAAAGAATAAACGAATTCGAATTATTTTTCTGGAATAAAGGGCATTGTTTGACGTGACGTTGACAAATAATTGCGGAATAAGGGGATAACATAATCTTGCTATAAGAAGCCAGGATATAAACTATATTTGCTCTTAACTCGTTCATAGGTTTTTTCTAAAACGAGCGGATGAACGGCTAAAAAATTATTCATACCTATATGTCTGTACATAAAATCACATTTTTATAACATAAAAAAAATTTAAAGAGGACTAAATCGCAAAAACTAAATACATATGTATATACAAGTGAAAAATTGTTCTCGTAGTTTATGCAGTTCATATCAAGGCAGTAGCTGATCGATGTTTGAAATAGCATACTAAGTTATGACGGGTTGTTCACACTAGTCATATTTTTCGTGCTATTATTTTATGACTTTATGACTACAGTGTGAATCCCCCAATTGTGTTTCCTCTTAATCATTTTCTTCCATTTTAACTTAATTCATATTCTTTTGGTTTAAGTTTTTCATATTCAAGGCCACAGAAGATTGGTCAAATGCTTGATATGCACGAGTGCTTGACGTTAAAATCTACATTTGCTTGAAAACCTGCCAAGCATTAACTTTTTATTTAATTTTGAACTGTTGATAACGGCCGTAGCGAGACAATAGAAAATATAAAGTGTTTTAAAATTTATTTTATAGTTTTCTTGCACAGTTTGAATTGTGTGTGTTCTGTTTGAAATCTGATTTGAAGTGTGTAGGTGTTTGAAGAGTAAAACCAATATATTTATCAAAATTACTTCTCTATCATGGCAAATATTTAAAATTTATTTATTTTTTGATCAAGTATCGTTGGTGTCATATATACAAACAAATTTCCATTAATGCAAGCGTAATGCTTGATGTGAGTTGGACAAATGTATTGTGTGATTTTTTTGTTCAAATCTCAAGCCAATAGCTTAAATTGTAATATAGATGTTTTATATCGAAGTAATTTTTTGCTATATTGAGCTCAATTAAAATTGATTTGTAATTTTCTAAAAATAGCTTCAGGTGGTTTTAAAATTAAAACCGGGTCAACAATACATCGAGGACATATTTTCAAAAAGATATTACTTTAGATCTCTTAAAGTACACCTTGTTTATGATTATAGGAAATTGTTTTTGAATACATAACAAGAAAGTGGTCAGATAACTACTTTCAGAGAATTCTATATACTCTGAAGCATCAAACTATTTTGGCAATTAGTGTAACATTATACATTAAGGGACGGACTTATTCATAAAAACTATTTTTGACTTATAAAAGGTTTATAAAACAGATTTCCATACAAAATTTGTTACATAAACCCTTTCGGCCTTGTTCATAAAAAATATTTTGCATTTATCAAAAGGTTTATAAAACAGATTTTCATACAAAATTTGTTTAATAAACCCTTTATAAGACACAAATATTTTTCCCCCCTTATTCATAAAAATTATGAGAGTCTAATAACAGCGTAATAAAACAAAATTGCATATGAAATTTGTTCTATTTATTACACTCTTATAAGCCTCTCATAATTTTTATGAATAAGGGGGTTTGTGAATAAGGTCTCTTATGAGTAACCTGCTTATTCATAAAAATTACGAGAGGCTTATAAGAGTGTAATAGAGCAAATTTCATATAAAATTTTGTTTTATTACGCTGTTATTAGACACTCATAATTTTTATGAATAATGGAGTAAGTCAGTAACAGTTTTATTCATAAAACCTATCTTTGGTTTATAAATGGTATATAAAACAAATTTTATATGGGAATCTGTTTTATAAACCTTTTCTAAATCAACAATATTTTTCCCCCTTATTCATAAAAATTATGAGAGGCTTATAAGAGTGTAATTAAGCAAATTTCATATGAAATTTTGTTTTATTGCACTTTTATTAGACTCTCAACATATTTATGAATAAGGGGTTTTAAAAATATGACCTTTTATATATAAATTTTGTGGGTTTTTGTACACTAGTATTTTCAGATTTTATACATTTTTTATTTAAACAAGTTTTATGCTTATTTTATAAAAGTCCGTTAATCAAAAGCCAAATAGTATCTTTAATTTAAAATTCTTTGGACTTTAATACTTCTCTTTTTTTATTTCATAAATAATTACAATTAAAATACAGTCTACTTAGTTTTAAAATAAAGAAAGGAGACATCACAAAAATACACCAATTAAAATAAGCACCAGTAAGACAACGATGGCAATTAATATGAGCATCACTTTTTTCTGTAAATAAATTTGCAAAAATGAAAAAAAAATTGTTTCTTTTGATACAAATACAACAAAAATCAACACTTTCCCCACCTTCATAGCTTTTTTATGCAATTTATCGGCCTTTTCCAATTCATCAGCACCCTTGTCCACAAACAAAGTGGCCTGCTGAGCATGAAACTCCACACGCTGTATGGTTTCACTCTGCAAAAGGATATTAAAATAAATTTTATATTTTATATTTTTATAGTTTCCAAATATTATGATGTTACCTGTTCCATAACTAGACATTGTATTCTTAAAAATAAGGCATGAACTTCTTCTATGGATTTCTCTAATTTCCTTAGTTCATTGAAACGATCCATAAGATCTTGCAAGGTTTTTCTCTCCTTTTCAGTTTCTTCCAAAATCTATATATTTAGAAATGAAATAATCGCGAGAGAAATCTATATTAACGATAACATTTTTATTGTCAATATTGAAGAATGGCATTTGTTTGAAGGAACTTACATTTCCTACAAATAGACTAGTTGTTTTATTGGCAATTAACTCTTCAATTTCTTCCTCGGTGGCATTGCAATTGACTGGAAAGATATTATGTGCATACAATTAAATCATTTGTAAAAATTTTTACAGCAAAGAAATATCAAATTGTTGAATAGTTATTCAAGACATTCCACGTGAAGCGGATATGAAAATGTGGAAATAGTATTGACAGGGTAAATGATGAAAGTTGAGAAGGAACCAGCGTTGCCGTTGAGATACTAAAGTATCACTTTTGACCCTCTTTCATGCCAATGACACTTTTTATGACCCTTTTTTGAATTTATCGCTTTGTATCATTTTAACAAAATGTATGCCCCTTTTTGACCCTTTTTGAAAATGAATTAAAGTTCCAATATTCCCCACGAAAGTTCTCAGTACACTTCTCTTTTATATGTATATGTGTGTTGAATACATAGTCCGTACATTAGTTTTGTGAGCGTACATATAAAAATTGCATTCGACTGTCATATTCCATGCACACCTGCCTATTTATTTATATAAAGTTTGACAATTGTGTAAAATGAAATGAGGATCAACTGTGAGTATGTCCTGATTTATGTATGTGTTTCGGCTTAAGGTTTGGCAGCGAAAAGCTCTTAAATATATTAAAAATGTATGGACTGTTTTTTTATATAGATTTCTATTTAATTTTATAGTTTAGCGTGCCACTCATATTCATATATATGTTTATAAATAAATTTCATTTAAAATAGAATTGCGACAATATGTCAAATAAAAATTTCATAACAGTTTAATTTAGATTTTATTTTTAATTTTGCCTTATAAATACTTTTCTTGTTATCCAATGGATTTCTAATTGTATAAAGGTGTAGAAAAATAAAATACATTCATATCGAATATAAATTATTTGTTGAGTTAGTTTTGTATGAGTATCAAAGCCCACTATCCTTATTCTGTTGTGATTTTTGAAAATAATTTGTAATTTACAAATTGTGAATTCTCAGATGGTTTTCAGAAGTACGTGCATAAGATAAAGGGTTTTCAACTTTTCAAAACTGTGGTTAAAGTCTACTGATGATTTGGTAAAGCACCAATGAAATGCATATAGACATTGCTTGACCACCAACAAATAAATTTCATTGTTAAAATTCGTTTTTGTCTGATTTACAACATACAAAATTTGTTTAATAAACCCTTTATAAAACACAAATATTTTTTTTGGCGAATAAGGCCGTAGGTCTTTAATTTCTGTTGAAAGTACAAAATCCAGATTTATATTAATTTATAATACGAAGTTTTAACTGCTTTGGGGACAAATAAATATTATGTATGACCAATTTGTTTAAATTTTTAAAGTTCAAGGACAGACAAGTGTAACATCAAATTGGCTCTTTAAAAGACAAGATCATCTGACAACATTTGCCGTTCTCAGTTGACAATTTAGAATTATAAACTAACCCTTATTCATAAAAATTATGCCTAAGGGTAAGGAGAAATTATGAGAGGCTTATAAGAGTGTAATAGAGCAAATTTCATATGAAATTTTGTTTTATTACGCTGTTATTAGACTCTTTTAATTTTTATGAATAAGGAGGTAATCGCCTCTATTATGAATGACGACATGGACGCCGTATCAAGACGACAGCAAAAAATGGTCTCTTGTCCACTATTTTTCGACATCAACTGACTACGATTGACATGTTCTATTGATATTATATGCCCTAGAGAATGCTAAGAAATTGTCAAGAGTTATTAATTGTTATCGACAAGTTAATTTTTTACTGTTGAATTGATGTGACGTCGACGTCGCCATTTATAATAGGGGCGAATGTTTTTATTTTTAATGCGGAAAGCGAAACATCTACAATATTGATCATTTGGATATACATATGTACATATAAATTAATACTCCCTACTACGAGTATGTTGTACTCACTTATCTTCGATTGCATTTGTAAGTTCTTCTTCAATTTCTGTTCATAATTCTGCAAAAATGTTTCATTCTTTGTCCAAATGTTTATATAAGTCTGATGCAGGCCATAAAATAAAGTTCTCTTCATGCGAGCCTCAAGTGTGTAGTCATTTTCGGGCGGCAGATTTGCTTTGAATTCTTGGAATTTGGTCATCAATTGATTACCCAAACGTAAATTGTTTTTACGCAATTGATCCATTTCATTTTCTATACAAAACAAAAAAAAAATTATTTTAATTATATGTTTTTTTCTTCTAAATAATGTAATTAACTAAATGGGCATATGTTGATGTGGTGTAATGTTTGTGTGTGTGTGTGTGTGTATCTGCTTACCATTAAAGCTGCGTATATTTGCCGCCTGCGTCATACGATTCATTGACTCCAAATTCGCTGCTATTTGTGCTAAATGTGTGCGTATTTCCGAATACTAAAGTGAAAAGTTAAACAGAGAAATGTTAATACGT
This sequence comes from Linnaemya tessellans, assembly GCA_951800035.1. Classification (NCBI taxonomy): domain Eukaryota; kingdom Metazoa; phylum Arthropoda; class Insecta; order Diptera; family Tachinidae; genus Linnaemya; species Linnaemya tessellans. Next base: position 43,087,941 of record OX637536.1, read on the forward strand.
TTGTGTACAAGCAAAACTTTGTGACTTATTAATATTATTAATTATTAATATTTAAAATTTATAAAATTTTTTGTTTTCTGGACATGTCATTCATAATCAAGGGAACTTGTTTTTAAAACAATTACAGCTTAAAATTGACTAATTAGATGAAAATAGTTACATATGTATGTATATACATAAACACATATTTACATGTGTAGCAGCGTGTATACATCTACAATGTCTTGGCCGGTCGTTCTCACTCTAATATTGGCCAAAACTAGACACTTACACGCACTGTGCATTTGCCGTTTCAGTCTCTGCCAGGTATAGTCAATAACTATCATCCATTGCGATTTGCATCTTAGCAAAATGTTACCTGAAGCCTCTGTGTCCTGTAATTAACGTAGTTAACCAGGCTAAATGCGTTACGGTTATACATAATAATCTTATCCGCTGTCCTGCCCATCGGATTGATGAGAACCATTCGAGCTTGCCTACAAGTTGTCATTCTCCACCCCTTTTTCAACTTTTTGCCATTCAAATATTATAGAATCGTAGTTCTAATTCCACCATATCCCAGTGCAATCGTGGGATCTGATCCTAAAAGCTTTACAACAGATCCTAGTTTCGCTTTAGCGTTACCTCATTAGTAGTGGCACAGCTAGCCCCTAATTTGCGGTACAAGTTCTCTTGCAGCATGATGGATTAAACACACTCACGACAGCAGACTACCGACCACACGACTACATCTATAGAATCCCTGTGTTTATATGGAAAAAGTAGCACGGACAACAACCTGGCGTGTAGTGGTGAAAATAATAATTCCCATATAAAAACATGTATTCTATTTCTGTAGTCGTGTAGCCGGTGTCGTGAATGTGTTTAATACATGATTGGATAATTATAATCATGAGAACTTTATTTTATGGCCTGCATCGGACTTATATAAATATTTGGACAAAGAATGAAACATTTTTGCAGAATTATGAACAGAAATTGAAGAAGAACTTACAAATTCAATCGAAAATAAATTTTGTACGTCACCATCCGATATACAGCTGCGTTTCGAAAGCATTTAAACGTCCCTAAACTCCTTAACTATAACATCCAAAATACTGCTACATCCTAATTATGTTTTTCCTGAACTAAAAAATTGTTTTAATTAGTAAAAAACCGACGTTAGTTGCCTTTTTGGTTACTTTTATGAATAAAAAAAATTTCAATTTCCCATCCCTGGAAGCGAAATTAAATTTTTTTTTACCAATCCTAGTAATTAGGTATAAAGTCGTTTTATTTAAGAAAAACTTAAACTTTACAACCATTATGGTCACTTTCATGTACTACAATATATTGCATGTACCAAAAAAACTTTAAACTTCCCAACCCTGGAAGTGAAATTTATTTTTTTTGTTTTATTTTTAACCAACTTTTGATTTTTTTTTTGGAAATTGTTGATACCAATTTTGTTCTTCCTAATATATAAAATAGTTTTAGAAAGAAAAAAAAACAACGTCAATTGCCTTTTTGGTTACTGTTATGTATACAAAAGATTTCAATTTCCCAACCCTGGAAGCGAAATTTTAATTTTTTGTTTTTTATCAGTGCAACGCTTCATGAGGTATTAAGTAATTTTTTTTAAGAAAAATTTCAAATTTTTAACCATTTTGGTCACTTTCATGTACTATTAAATATTGCACTTGTCCATCCCTGGATTCGAAATTTTATTTTTGAATTTTTGATACTAATTTTGTTCTTTCTAAATTATAAGACAGGCTTAGTTAGCAAAAAAAACAACATCAGTTGCCTCTTTGATTACTTTCACGTATAAAATAAATGCAATTTCCCAACCCTGGAAGCAAAATTTGAATTAAAACAATTTTTTTTTTGGCCAATGGAAATCTTCATGATGTATAAAGAGATTTTGTAAAAGAAAAACTTAAAATTTTTAACAATGTTAGTTACTACATGTACTACAAAATATGGAATGGGCCGAAAAAAAATTTTAATTTTCCATCCTTGGAAAATTTGATTTTATTTTTTTAGTTTTTAATAAACCGTTGAGGCTTCCCAAAGCAAGAAATAGGTTTAATTTACAAACATTAAAAAAAATAATTGATTTTTGGTATACATTTTGCGTCGAGAAATAGGTGTAAGCTTCCCAGCTCTGGAACCATACTTCGGATCTTTCTGAATTTCAATAGCACTCTATTTAAGTTCATTTCCAATCCAACGGTACAAGAACGAAGTCTCTAGCTTCTCTGGGGGCTTCGGAAAACCCGTACAGACGGACGGGCAGACGGACATCGCTCAATCGTCATAGCTATTCATAAGAATACAGAATATATATACTTTATGGGGTCCCATGTGCATATCGAAGAAATTACACACGGAATGACAAACCGTTCTTTCACTTTTTTGTGAAGGGTATAAAAAGAACAACTGGGTGACAATCAATTCTACTCTGATGGCGTGAAGGCTCTCATTTTATGAAACTTCTTATAAAAAATTTAAAATCGTATGATTCGTCAATAAAATCACACAGTTGTATTTTTCACAGCTGTTTTCGAAAGCCGCAACGCTGTAATCATCAGTGCTCAGCTCATGTGTATTGTGTTTGTCACCACTTATTACAAATTTTGAGTTTTTTTTTATTGTTGCTTCAATATAAATACCCAACGAAAAATTTGTATTATTTTTACAAAAACAGGCAGTTAGTCCACACTACCATACTTTTTTCACTAACATGTCATATTTGGCAGATCGCACGATTGTGTAGAATAGAGAATCACGGCCCTTCACTGGTTATCGGATGTTATAAAAGAAAATCACGTTTTTTAAAAATGCTTATCGCAAGATATAAATAATCTGCACTCACACGAGTGTTCAATAAACGTGAGCCCAGAGCATTGCCACGCAGGAATAAGAGCTTTTGCACTAAACGTACACGATCTTACTCACTTTGCCATCTCTAATAAGAATACATGTACATACATATGTGTGTGTTTATTTACATATGTGCATAAATATGTTTGATTGATGTACCCGTCTACAGCAAGAATCTTCTTTATGAATTTATTTAAAACAACATAAATAAATAGAATTAATTTAATTGTTAGAACAGCAAACTGGTTAGCGAACCAGTCAGTCAGTACCTATACAAAGTTCTTGCTTAGATCTGGTTATGAATTTAATTTATTTTTAATGCCATTAAAACACAAAATTATTCTCAGAACAATTCGAAGAAAATTAAAATACTGGGTCACTTTTTTGTTTTGAATAAATAAAGGAAAATAAAAAGTCTTAGAGTTAGAACAAAGAAAACTATCTCGTAGATACACGCTCGCTATTTGTAAAATGGTCTTGTGACAGATTACAGATACTCGTACACTTACCGGATTAAGTATGGCATCTACGTTTGAATTTTGTTGCATATTGGCTGCTGAGTTCTGTTGCGGCACCGATATTATTGAACCATTCGTAGAATTACTGCTATTTGAGCGCTGGCGAAATTGAAAACCAAATGAGTTTAAATGGAATATTTTTGTGAATTTTCTTTTTCTATTTCAGCAGCAAGAGCTGATAACGTTTGGTATTGTATAACTCTAGCTTACCTGCAGTAATTCTGGCAATCGATCTCTTGCCATATTTGTTTTTGTTTTTAGTTTGTTCTCTAGTTCATAAAGAGGTAAATGGGAGTAAGACTATCTCGCTGTTGTATGGCTCCGCGTGGCTGTGTGTGTGTGTGTGTGTCTGAGTATGTGAAAACTGTTAATTGAATATTTAAATACGTATACCACTGCAAAATGATTGTTGTGTTGTTTTTTCTTTTGTAGAAGAATTTGCTGGCACTCTATTTTTGAAACCTTTTTTGGTTTAATTTTTACTCAGTTGTTCAGAAAACTTCTATAATTCCACACTATTAATGAGTAACTTTTTTGTTATCAGTTTTTTTCTTTGCCACTTTTGTAAAACTTTTGATAAGATTTGTTGCTGTTGTATAGCGTGTGGTTAAGTTTTTTTTTAATTGTTGTTGGCCCCACCAATTTTTTTCGCTTTTTCCAATTAGTGTAAAATTATCTTTAGATGCGTTCAGTTTTGATAAAATTTTTGTATCTACTTCGTGTATGAAAATACTATAAATCTCTAGCGCTGGCCTCAAATCAAAATTTCATTTGCAACTCAATAGATTAAAAATGATGTAGTAGGTACTTTGTATCTTTTAGTTTCAAGTGTTTGTAATAAAAGCATTGATTTCAAGCCAAACACACATGACTGTGAACTGTCATTATTTAGTCAGCCAGCCAGCCAGTCACAGTAGATACAGTAGCCAGTAGTAGTCGCTGCTGTAGTAGTCATCGTCGTCTCAATGACTAAATACAGCAAAACAAAATCACTTAAATGAAATTTACAAAAAAAAAAACCCCAACTTAAGTTGTTATTCTTGATTGTTATTTTTTTTTGTATATTTTGCCCTTAATTCTCCACTAGTTAGTTGTTGCTTTCTTTTCTGTGCAGTTGTTTCATTTCTTTTTTTTTTTGTGTGTTAATTTTATTATTATTTTGTAAGTTTTGCTTTTATATATTCGTGTTTTGCAATTGTTATATATATTTTTCTTTTTTTTTTAATTTTGATTTGTTTTCAGTTTGTTTCTTACACTTTACTTTGTCAAAGACGGTGCTAAACTGAACCCCGTAAAGAGGAGAATTCTTTCGAAACACTCTGTCTTGCCTCACAAACATTCATTCTAAATATTCTATTACCCATACAAAATGTATCTGTAAGCTACTTTTCTTCTCGCCATATTTTAACTAAACTTAAATAAAACGCTTTAAAAGTCTAATACTCTTTTCACATATTCTTAAAATAGCAAAGAAACTGACATAATATATCAGGATTTTTTTCAGATTTCTATTAGTTAATCTCATATGCCAGCGACAATACAACGCTCTCGAAATTGTACTTCAATTAATTAGTGTTGGTTAACACTCACGTGAGTGGTTTTTATCAAGCCAAATAAACGTGTATAGAACTCTCACTCAAAAAAATTTTTTTTAATAATTTTTAAATATTATTAAAACAAGTAAGAACGTTATGTTGGACCGAGTCGAGTCTTAAATACCCTCCAAATATTTTACAAATAAATTAAAAATTTTTAAGCTGCTTTAACACATTTCTGTGCCAAATTTTAAAACTCACCTTTGCCATAAAACACTAAAAGTAAAGTTTTGGACTTATTAATTGTAAACAAATTGTTTTCTGATAGGGCCATATAGGGGGCAAAGGGGAGGTTGGGAAGATCAGAGAACATCTCAGCTTTGTCATAAAAGCCTCAAAATTTCAAATTTCCAACATTTTTTTTTAAATATTTACACTATTTTTCCATGTAATACGTTTTTTTGCCTCCAATCTCAAAGCTTTGGACCTTCTTTGATATAAAAATATATAATTTGCTTAAAAAAATTATGTTGTTTTTTAATGGTTGTTTTAGTTCTTTTTAGAAGAACATTTTTCCCTCTAGCCCGAATGAGCCAATTTACGAAATTGACCTGTGCTATCCTTCAAGATATATTTCTACCAAATTTTAAGGATCTGGCTCTTTTCGCTTGGACTGAATTCTGATTTCCACAGACAGATGGACAGACATGGCTAAATCGTCTTAGATTTCATCACTGATCAAGAATATATATACTTAATGGGGCCTTAGAGGAATATTTCGCTGCGTTACACATGGAATGACAAAGTGAATGCAGGATATATTCCTTTTTTTTGGGAGTATAAAAAGTGCAGTAATTTTTGAAAATATCCACTACTTGATCACAATTCACTAGGATCAAAATTGGATCACTTAACATTCTATAAATAAAATAAGTGTACATCAGGGCGTATAAGCGATTCTTTTCTTTCCAGCTGGGGTTACAGAAGGATTGGCAAATTTGAGGTTAGGAAGTAAATTGCCTTAGAAACACACTTTTTTTTGGCGAAATTAAATTTTATGGATACCAATGTAAAGTAGAAATATGGAAATTAATAATGGAATATGATGTCGGACAAATGTCCACCTTCACCTCCGCTTTCCTCACCCAATATTGAACCACATTTTGTAACAAAGTTTCGCTTATCACGTGAATGTAGTGACGAATTTCATCTTTCAAAGCGCCAGTTTTTTTGTGGTGTGTTCACGTAAAGCCGGTCCTTCAAATGGCCACAGAGAAAATAATCCAACGGCGTTAAATTGAGCTTGATGTTGGCTGAAGTAGTAGAACACGAGGCTATGAAGTGGAGGTTCCTGAGTTCAGCCCCGCGCTGAGTCATGAATATCGTGTTGTGTTCTTCTGATCAGCATTAGTGTGTTAGATGTTGCCAGCCTGTTTCAATGATGAAGGCATAGCACTGGCAGTGACTGACACGATCATGTACTAAAAAGCAGAGTAACAGCAGCAACCTCCTTCGTCGGTCTTGTAAAAAAAAATTAGCAGCCGAAGTAAAAAAAGGTTGAAATAGCTATACAAACTTCTCTATCTCCTCATCTTTCTTCATCTGTATCCTCAATACTATTCCCTCCTTTCTAGTTCCGGCGCAATGTACTGCATATCTAAGGGTCATCCCCTGAGTCCTGGTCCGAGATAAAAAAAATACAAGAACGAGGCGGCCATTTGACATCGCCAAATCGACAAATTACGAGACCGGGAAATTTCTCAAGTAATAACTATATTATTTGGCCAGCTGTGTGGCTTGTGGCGCCATTCTGCTGAAAGCAAACTACCCTGATGCCAATTGTGGTCACAAAAAATCGATTATCGCGATGATGGCGTTCCTTTGTTCATTTACGTACAAATACAGTCCGACAATTAACCGCTCCATACGGTCACTTTCTTTGGATGTAAGAATTTTTCGAAGTCCCTTTGTGGATTTTGTGAGCCCCATATGCGATAATTTGGTTTGTTTACATAACCGGGTAATGGAAAATGGGTCCCATCACTAATGATATTTTTGCTGAAACATTTTTGTTTTCGTTCAGTTTTTCAAACATCCAATTCACAAACAAATGTTTGACACAAACAATGATCGGCCGGCATTACTAAATAAATAAATGTCAAATAAATAAATGTCAAAGGCTGAGAGCTCAATTCTTGACATTTCAAAATTTGTCAGACAAATTTACTACCTAACCTCAAATTTGATCACAATGTATAACTTACTTTATGTTGATTTCTTTTCTGGAAAAGAATATTTTTTACACTTTTTAATGAAAAACTGCACCATTATGCCATTTCGAAATAGTAAATCTATTTCTATATCTATATTATTGTTTTAAAATCCCTTTAAATGCGCATTTTTGGATTAGAAGTGAAACAATTTTACATCTTTTTTAGAAAATAAGACGCCATTAATTAAAAATTTGTTGCATATTTTATAATTTAATATTGTTAATATTTTATATATTTTAGTAATGGGTGCCAATTTTTTTGTATAAAATGTACGGTTCTAATGAATCATAAAGTGACTTTAAAAATAATCCAAAGAAATCTCATTTAAATAATCCTTAATGTCTTAAATTAATGAGTCCTTAACCTCAAATTGCCTCCTCCTTCATAAACACAGCAGGATAGCCAACCCTAAATGTATTCCATTACTAATTATTTTCTATTTTATTTCAAGAAATATTTTTTTCCACTGCAGGTCAGTTCAAACGTACTATTTATCAGTAGGGCCCGAAATATTCATTGAATAATTCCTTTTGCCTGTACGCGTGCTGGATAAGAAGCAAAAAATTGCTCACGATTCCATCTCCAATTTCAACCGTATAAAGCTTTAATCTGATTAAACATGACGTTGTTTTTGCGAGCGTGCATATAATTAAAGTTGAGTATCAGTCGGCTACAGCCAGTTCGGTCTGCAGTTGAGAACACTCTCATGTAAACAATACGAAACAAACCGCAATTCATCAATTATATACATATTGCAAAATTCCGCAATGCAAATGTTGTTGCTTTTACTAAAACGATTCTTGTTTATTGATTTATATGAAAAATATGTTAAAAGAATCTTTGGTGTGTGCACAGGTATGGCAAAACACATTTAAATGTCGCATTAGAAACGTAATAGGAAAATTATAGTTCAATAGATTTTTCTTATTCAAAACTTTTGAAACTGGAAGAGTTTTTGTTATTTTTCACACTGCAATTGCTCTTGCACTTTTTAAAAAAGTAAGAATGTCATATTCGAATTTTAAATACCCTCCAAATATTTAGTTAATAAAAACTCTATTTTCTAGGGGTCACTCCGGGAAGGGCTGTGGGGTAGATATCTCACGTTTGCCATAAAACACTAAAAATTATATTTTTTGGGTTAATTAAGTGTAAACATTTTTTTTTTAGGTCATTTAGGGCAAAGGGGAGGGGGGGGAGGGGAGGGCAGAGGAAGGTGAGAGAACATCTCAGCTTCGTCATAAAAGCTTAAAAATTTTATTTTTAAGGAATATAGGCTTAACTAAAACAGTTTGTTAAATATTTACACTATTTTTCCATATAATACACGCCCACTAAGGGGCGAGATCCAAAAATGGATCCAAAATGCATTTTTCTGGCTACAAGCTCAACGCTTTGGACCTCCCTTGACATAAAAATATATCATTTGTTTAACAAAATTCCAAAAAAAAAATCTTTAAAAATTATGTTGTTTTTAAGAGGTTGATTTAGTACTTCTTAGGAGAACTTTTTCCCCTCTGGCCCGATTCAGCCCATTTTTGAACTTGACCTATGGTATCCTTCAAAATGTATTTATATCAAATTTCAGGATTCTAGCTCTTTTAGTATGGATTGAATCGTGATTTCCACACACGGACGGCTAGATCGGTTTAGATTTCATCACTGATCTAGAATATATATACTTTATGGGGTCTCAGATGGATATTTCGCTGCTTCTTTTTTGAAGGGTCTAAAAATGCCAAAATATGGGTACAAACATGTCAGTAGTGGATAGTGAGCGAGCCACTTCGGGAAATTGCATAAACATTTCCGCATATTTTATTAAAACAACTCACATGAACCGTTCTCGATTTGTGTTAATATAAATTTTGTATTTCATGCTGTTCCTTACTATTCATTTAAGGTTTTATTTTAAGAGCGACTGTAGAAAATAATTAATAGAGTCTGATCTTCGTTATAGCATTTAATAACATTTATACCAAAAATTTACGTCACATAGGTAATTATAGTCAAAACCGGTTTGAAACAAATGCTTTAGGAGTGTGTCAAATTTAAACTAGTATAAGAAAACAGTTTTTTTCACTCGACTTTTAATTATAGAATTATTTTACGAATTTATTCTCTAACATTTGTTAAGAAACAGAATTGGTATACGAAAATACCTGAAAAAAATTAAATACAAACAAAATGCGCCTGTAAATGGTGCTGCGACCTGCGAAAACATTATAATGCTCCTTTTTGTAGACTTCAAACAATAATTAGCATTTTCTGCTGTTTCAATGTTCCTTTAAAAATACATGTGCTCAAAAAATAAAAAAGTTAGCCAACAAAAGGGAAAAACCACTTTGAGCTAAAAACATTTATATATATACATATATTTTTTTAAATAAAATAATTACAAAATTTTTTTTGCGCTTTAATATTGATTCTATAATACTTTTTTTAAGCTTGAAGTTTCTTTATAAAAAAAATAATTTACATATGGGCATTTCCAGGGCTCACGAACGTACATTCGTACGTTTTTAAGAATTTTTCTAGAATTTCTTTTTTGCGATTCGATAGCATTTTGGTAGCTCTATGTTTAGTGCCAAAGATGGATTTCATCGAATTTAAGTTTTCATAATAATAGTTATAAGCATGTGGTCACGAACGTACGCAAAATAGAAGTCAACTTTGGCTGACAGTAGTGAAATAAATATAAAAATCTGCAAAATGGAATGGAATATTCAATAGTGATTAATTTATTTTAAAAATGTATTAATGTAGGTCTCTATCCAGTATTTAGACTATAAAATATCTCTATTGGTTATTGTTTAATTGGCTTAAGTACCGGTCGCGAACGTACAATTTTTCCATATGTTGTTTTTTATTGTTATCGCCATGCATTTTCCCATAAATATCTTGACATTTCCTATCAAAAGACTTAATACTCAATTTATAGTGTGTAGCAACTTATAACAAGAAATCTTATCTATCTATCTTATTTAATATGAAATAATAAAATTTTAACAATATGTATATGACCTTTTTTTTTCTTTGGTTGACTCTCCAGCGGAAATGCCCATATTCATTTTTAAAATAAATTTATTACCTATTTCACGTCATAATATTTTTTTACATTTACTGCCTGGCCGACGATGTCACTCGATATCGTTCTATCGAGTAAATACATTTAAAATAAAAGCAAATTTGAAAATTTGGTTTTTTTTTAAATATATTTATATGTTAAAATAACAAAAAAATTTTATTGTTCTTTATTTTTTCCTCCTAAGTGTAATTTTACGAAGGAAACAACTTTCGAGAACGCAAAATATGCGGCTAAGTTACTTTCATAAAATAGAAATTAAGCTTAAAGAATTGTTATGGAATTTATGATGAATGAAAAACTTTTGTATCTCCAGCCCTGCTCTGAAATAAAGTCATGAAAGAAAATTTGTGTCAATAGCGTCTTCATGTCTCGATTTCATTCCTCCCTGCCTTATGCATGCATGCATGTTGTTGCATCCAATGCAAGTACCAAAATACAGTCCAATAACCCAGCAAGCATTGTAATAAAGTCTCCAACTTTTAATTCAGTACATTTTTCTATAATTCAAAAATTATTTTATTGCCGGACTAAAGGGGTGGGGGTTTCAAGACCGCTAGTTCTGGCATGGCTGTGTGTCACTTGTTAATTATTTGTGATCTGAAGTATTATGTATTTAGTAAAAGGTAGTAGTCAAGTCTGCCGAAAATATCACGCAATTTCACGTTTGGGAAAGGTGAGTTTGCCCAAGATCATACGATCTGATCTGTCATACCGTTTCTAAGAGGATAATCCCCTAACGTTGGAACATTTAAAAAACAATGTAATCCTTTTTGATTGATTATGATGTAAATTAAGAAAAACACATCATAATGAATTAAAAATTTTATTGTGAAATTTTTGTAGGTGACGATATATTGTTGGTCTTAAATAAAGGGGTTTTCAACAAGAACTTTGTTTTCTAAAACAAACAAACAAATTTAGATGAAGATGATTCAAATTTTTATTGTATTACTAAGAGAAAAGTTCGGTAATTATGAATGAAAACTGATATCTGGCAAATGCCCACCATGTCAGTTATATCCACGTCATCAATAATAGGCCAAAATTGAGTTGTTAACATCCCCCTATAGTGTGATCCATTTTCCGTTACCGCATTTCCAGCGTAATTTTCAAAAGGAAGAAAAACCGGACCAATCATGCCTCCAGACCACATAGCGCACCATACAGTGACACTTTGAGCATGCAAAGGCTTCTCAATAATCGCTCTAGGGTTTTCAGAAGCCCAAATGCGGCAATTTTTCTTGTTGACAGGAGAGAAGAACGATTATGTTGTCCGAAAATATCACGAATTTTACGAAATGTAACTTTAATAGAACCATCATTTTCATAGTGGATTTTAATTCTTTTAAAGCGATTTTTGGGCGAAAATGATGCATTGGCAATTGTTGCCAATATGCTACGCAAACAACAAAAAACTAAATGTCAAAATTATCATGTTGTTGGTGTTTCCACAATTGAAAAACAAAGTTCTTGTTGGAAAACCCTTTAGAAAGAAATAATTGTAACTTTACAGAAAATGATAAAAATATATCAGCAACTGTATTCAGCATAATAGAAACTGTAATTATCATTTGCTCGTAAAATTTTTATTGTTGATACTATTGCATTAAATTTTTGTAACAAAGTCTGTTTGTATAAAATGTATTGGAATCGCTGAAAAACTTTCTACTTGGGAGCATCCATTCATATGTATACAGTCGACTCCGCTTTACTGGAAATAACCAATTTTTTTCAGTTATCCGATTTTTCTCTAAAAGGTAGTTCGGATTATTGAAATTTGTTACAGTTAAGCGTATTGCTTAAAATCAGTAAAACAATATTTTTTATATCAAATGTCTAGACACTTGCATTGACAATATAATAGAAAAATACAATAAAGTACGTAAGAGCGAAAAGGACAAATACATTTTGCCATTTGATATTTTAGCGGACAAAATATGCACAATTTTTTCAACCTTAAGTTATGCAATCGATTCGATGTTATTGTTTATTTTTTCACTAAAGCGAAGTAAGTTTCATACAAAACGTAGTTGGGGGCTTGCTTTTGCTTTTCAGTAATACGATATTTTCAGTAAAGCGATGTTTCGATAAAGCGAAGTGAATAAGACTAGTTGCGTTTAAAATCAGTGCCGCGATTTGTATCGCTTTCAGTAATCCGATTTTTTTTCAGTAAAGCGTGTTGCGCTAAAGCGGATTCGACTGTATATGATAGATACTACATATTGTATAACACAGTTATTTTCAACATATAGCATTTATGTTTGTTGGGCTAGAACTAATTTCTATTGCTGGCTTGAAGTTATTTAAATTCTATTTGCGTCTTAAAATAAAATAAACAAATACATTGAACATGAACAATTTAATGTTTTTAATTGTTTTATTAGAAAACAGTATTCTATTTCTTCAAATAACATTTCAAAGGCTCTTGATTGCAGACTTGGAAACTGGCAACTACAGATAACTTTTACTATGTATTGAATGCAGATGTACATATTTAATATTTAAATACACATACATACATATATACTTATTTATAATGACAAATTGCAACTTATCTATTGCGTGTGGCACAATCCATGCAATCATACTTTGCCTATGATACTCTACTCAAAACGATTAGGATTTAACTCATTTGGGATAAATATAAGAATTACTCGTACATCTAAGTGTATGCAATGTATGTATGTATGTAAGTATTAATGTCCCACAACTAATTTCACAAATAATCAACGCTTCCATAATTAGAAAACATTTTAATTATTCTTCTCCATTTTCCTAAATAATATTTCCACTTCATTATTAATCTGTATGGTACGAATACAATTATAGGAATGAATTGCACAAAGACAATAAGCTCTTTGATCTGGGATCCCATGGGTTCGATTGGTTGTTGATTGAAGAAATTATTTTGGGAGAGTTGTCTGTTGTGTGCAAGTGTGTGTGTGTCTGTTTATTAATTTAAGAAGTCTGTTTCCTTTTTTGTTTCATGTTGTGTCTTTAAAATCTCACTGTAAAAATATTTAATTTTTTTTACTTATAACAGGATCTATAGAAGCAAATTCTCTCTTTTCAAGCAGTTAATAGCAGTAAACGTTGCAGTCAGGGCTGCCGTTGAAAATTTCGAAAAAGTGTCATAAAAAGGGTATTTAAGAAAAAAAAGGGTAAAAAAAGGCTATTTTAAAGTAAACAAGTAAAAACGTTATATTCGACCGGGTCGAATCTTAAATACCCTCCAAATATTTAGTAAGTGAATTTGATATGTTTAACTTGGTGGGACAGAGTTCCTTATAATATCGTACGTCAACGCCCACTAAAGGGGGCGGGGTTCAAAAACATACAATATCATGTTTTCCATAGACGAACGTATAGGCATTGCTAGACCGTCTTAGACTTCATCACAATTCTCTTTGGATGCTATAAAAACTGTATTTTGGCGAGGTCGCTCTGGCAAGGGCTGTGGGGGAAACATTTCACCTTTGTCATAAAACTCTAAAAATAAATGCTTGGGATAATTATATACAAAATTAAAATTTCTTTTTTTTGATAGGGTCATTTAGAGGGCAAAGGGGGAGAGGGGGTAGGGCAGAAACAGATACACATAAAACTGTAAAAATAAATGCTTGGGATGATTATACACAAAATAAAAAAAAAATTTATATTTATTTTTAATAGGGTAATTTATCGGGCAAAGGGGGAGGAGGGGGTAGGGCAGCAACAGGCAGTCATAAAACTCTAAAGATAAATGCTTGGGATGATTATATAAAAAATTAAAAAAAAAAAAATTTTTTTGGTAGGGTCATTTAGGGGGCAAAGGTAGAGGGCGGGGGGAGAGGGCTAGGGCAGAAATCGGCAGTCATAAAACTCTAAAGATAAATGCTTGGGATGATTATATAAAAAATTTAAAAAAACCTTGTTTTTTTGGTAGGGTCATTTTGGGGGCAAAGGAAGAGGGGGGGGGGGGGGTAGGGCAGAAATCGGCAGTCATAAAACTCTAAAGATATATGCTTGGGATGATTATATACAAAATTTAAAAAAAAATTTTTTTTTTGGTAGGGTCATTTAGGGGGCAAAGGAAGAGGTGGGGGGGGGGGGTAGGTAGGGCAGAAATCGGCAGTCATAAAACTCTAAAGGTAAATGCTTGGGATGATTATATACAAAATTTAAAAAAAAAAATTTTTTTTGGTAGGGTCATTTAGGGGGCGAAGGGGAAGGAGGGGGTAGGGCAAAGTAGTACCAGGTTTCGTCTCAGCTTCGTCATTAAAGCTTAAAATTGTTATTTTTAAGGAATGTAGGCTTAAGTAAAACAATTTGTTAAATTTTTATGCTATTTTTGCCTATAATAACGCCCACTAAAGTGGGCGGGGTCAAAAAATATTTTTATTTTATTTAATGGCTCCAAGTTTAAGGCGTTGGACCGTATTTGACATAAAAATATATCATTTGCTTAACAAAGTAACCAAAAAACTATAAAAATTATGTTGTTTTTTCTGGGTTGGTTTAGTTCTTCTTAGGGGAACTTTTTTCCCCCTTGCCCGATTTAGCCCATCTTCGAACTTAACCTGCTCTAAGTTTTAAAATATATTTATGCCAAATTTCAAGAGTCTAACTCTTTTCGTTTGGACTGTATCGTGATTTCCACAGACGGACGGACGGACGGACATGCTCAGTTCGTCTTAGATTTCATCACTGATCAAGAATATATATACTTTATAGGGTCTGAGATGGATATTTCGATGCGTTACAAACGGAATGACAAAGTGAATATACCCTCCAAATTCTTTTTTGGAGGGTATAAAAAGGGTCAAGTTTTTTTAAACAAAAATATAACATTTATTTCAATTTAAAAAAAGGAAAAACCAATTTTAACAATGGAATTTATTTGTTGGTGGTCAAGCAATGTCTATATGCATTTCATTGGTGCTTTACCATCAGTAGACTTTAACCACAGTTTTGAAAACTTGAAAACCCCTTATCTTATGCACATACTTCTGAAAACCATCTGAGAATTCACAATTTGTAAATTACAAATTATTTTCAAAAATCACAACAGAATGAGCGTAGTAGGCTTTGAAACTCATACAAAACTAACCCAACAAATAAATTATATTCGATATGAATGTATGTATGTATTTTATTTTTCTACACCTTTATACAATCCGAAATCCATTTGATAACAAGAAAAGTATTTATAAGGCAAACTTAAAAATAAAATCTAAATTAAACTGTTATGAAATATTTATTTGACATATTGTCACAATTCTATTTTAAATGAAATTTATTTATAAACATATATGAATATGAGTGGCACGCTAAACTACAAAATTAAATGGAAATCTATAAAAAACAGTCCATACATTTTTAATATATTTAAGAGCTTTTCGCTGCCAAACCTTAAGCCGAAACACATACATAAATCAGGGCATACTCACAGTTGATCCTCATTTCATTTTACACAATTGTCAAACTTTATATGAAAAAAATAGGCAGGTATGCATGGAATATGACAGTCGAATGCAATTTTTATATGCACGCTCACAAAACAATGTACGGACTATGTATTCAACACACATATACATGTAAAAGATGAGTGTACTCAGAACTTTCGTGAGGAATATTGGAACTTTAATTCATTTTCAAAGAGGGTCAAAAAGTGGCATAAATTAAAGGGATATATAAAAAAGGGTAATAAAAAGTGTCATTGGCATGAAAAAGGGTCGAAAGTGATACTTTAGTATCTCAACGGCAACGCTGGTTGCAGTACTCCACATTAGATACCCTTTAATTTTCTCCTTTTGTAAAGGAGATTTTCAGATCCTCTCATTTGCTAGACAAGTTCAACACTAAAGGGCTTTGCAACCAGAACTTTGTTTTACAACACCAACAACATGACAGTTTTTGGACGTAGTCGTAGTGGCAATTGTGGCAATTGTTACAATGAGTTCAATTTCGCTCGAAAATCGCATTAAAATAATTGAAATCCACTATGAAAATGGTTGTTCTGTTAAAGTTACATTTCGTAAAATTCGTGATGTTTTCGGACAACATAATCGTTCTTCTGAGAACTTCTGTCAAAAAGCTAAATTGCCGCATTCGGGCTTCTGAAAATCCTAGAGCGATTATTGAGAAGCCTTTGGATGCTCAAAGTGTCACTCTATGGTGCGCTATGTGGTCTGGAGGCATGACTGGTCCGGTTATTTTCGAAAATGATGCTGAAAATGCGGTAACGGTCAATAGATCACGCTATCGCGAGATATTAACAATTCAATTTTGGCCTATTATTGATGACGTGGATAGCACTGACATGATGGACATTTGCCAGATATAATTTTTCACTCATAATTCCGAACTTTTTTTTTGTAATACCATAAAAATTTGAATCATCTTCAGCTAAATTTTTTGTTTTATTTTTTTTTTTAGAAAACAAAGTACTTGTTGAAAAATCCTTTATTTTCCACTGCTGGCCGGTTCAAACGTGTTATTTGCGAAATTGTCTAACTCCGGAAAATTTAAAAATATTTTGTTTTTTTTAAATAAAAAATTATTAATATGATTTTTAAATACTATCTTTGAAAAAAAAAATAATCATCCTTATTCTCTAACTATGTATTTGTCAACGTCACGTTAAAGCAATATCAAAAATAGGACATTTACTTACTCCTTGGCGACAACAATTAACTAATTCTGGCAACCTGTATTCAAGGTCGTAGAGGTAGTCTATGCCCTTGATATTGATATTTTGTAAAAAAACAATATCTTTTAGAAATCTTTTCAAGCAATTTCGTTTTAAAAAAATTAATTGTTTCAACAGGCTATAAGTTCAAATCTGCGAAACTGCAAATTTTTTATTTTTATTTAATAAATGGATTTGTTTAAATTCTATTTATTTTTAAGAGTGGAATACTAAGAATATTTTTCATAGTCATTAAACCAGCAGAGCGGATCAGTACTGAAAAAATTAACATCCTGTAATACAATTTACATAAATAAAGTGCACTAATAAAATTGAAATTCATATATAATTTAAAAAATTATAGAAGTTAAAGATGTTTTTTTTTTAATTCCATTTTATTTTTTACACAATCACTTATATTTTTAAAATATGAACATTAAACTCTTTAATTTATTATTATGTATTATATATTATTTTTGCCAAAACCAAAGTAATAATTGTCATTTTTCATTGCGAATAATTTTGTTGGGAGTTATAAAATTTATTTGCATTCGCTTATTGACTTTAAACTAGTTTTTTTTAATATTAATTGGTGTTTAAATGCTAACAATTGAAAAATAAATACAATGTGTAGAGTTGTGCAGCCCATGAGCTTTATTATTCTTAGGAAAGTTTCAGTCTAACAGGCTGTACAAGATTTTACAACTGCTATTGACTTAATCTCTCTGATAAACGAGAGAAATCAGAAGCTTCATTATAAAATTTAGTATGTGAAATATTATTTTTTGTTTGTTTTGTTTTACCTCATAGAGATTATAAATAAAAAACATATAGAGGAGGAGATGAATTAATACAATTGTTAAAAATTTTAAATACTCATAGCTTAATATATCATTCAAATTTCTTGGAATGAGAATTCCCTAGCACAACTTGATTTAATTAACATACACACACATAAAGAAATAGACATTAAAAATAATTACTTATGATTAAAAGGAGAAGCTTAAAATAAATAATAAATTAAATAAATAGCAATATTTAAAAATTAAAAATTCCATAATTTACAACAGGATTGAAAGAAAACTAATAAATTCTAGAACGCATGTTGGGTTAATAGCGGAATATATTAAAGTTGTTGTAACAATTCCAATTTACATTTCCAAAATAGAAAAAGCCTTTAGCAAAAGGAAATTATTTTCCCACACTGTGCAGCCCAGTGTTTTAATTTTTTTTTTTAAATAAAACTACTACATGCGCTCTAAAATTAGTTTATCGAACAAACATATTTTCCGAATCAAACGTAATTTTATTAGGCTAAAATTCATAACGTTCGGTATCATCACATTAAAACAGATATAATCACCTTTATTGTGAAAATGTTAGCTTTCTGTTTTTAAGCTATTACAATTTGTCGAATTTAAAGGCGTAAAACGCCAAACACAATAAGGGTGATTGTTCTAAATTTTTAGCCTTGAATTTTTTGAATTTAAGTAATAATATTGATCGTGAGGCCTTTTTTTATAAAATAATAACTTTAAAAACTTTTATTTATTTATTTTTTATTATTTCGATATCCTCTGGATATTTTCTTCAGGATAACAATTGTTAATATTCTATAATTTTATAATTTTGTTATTGTTAATTAATTACTATCAATTGTTATCCTGAAGAAAATTTCCAGAGGATATGGAAATATTAAAAAATATATAAAAAAAAGTTTTCAAGGTTATTGTTTTATTAAAAAAGGCCTCAAGCTCAATATTATTACTTAAATTATTAAAACCGATAATTAGTTTTACTTAAGCAGTATACAATATCAGAAAAAAAGACAATGAAGGAACGATAACTAACACAGGCAGTTGTTTGGCACGGCAGCCGTTTAGCAATATGTAATGAAATTCTCGTATTCATATTCTTGAAAACAATATGAGAAACGTATCATTTTTAAATATAAACAAATGAGATTGCTGACTATTTATTTTAAGGGCGACTGGCAAGAACACCGTTGCTCTGCTATGTCGTGTAGAATGGAAATAAATTTTACTATTAATTTGCTTTTATTGCTTGGAATATTATTCATGTCCAACTCTTTCTGAAATTCATAATAACAACTTTAGCCTAATAAAATCGATGTCGTTCGAAAAAAAGTATATGTTTTCCTGTTTTGCAATATCTATTCTTTTTTTTTTAATAAAAATCAATGTTATTTGAAAATTCTTGCTTTAAACTCCTAAAAAACTACACAATAGAATATAAATTAATTTGCTAAAATTTTACTACAATTCACCATGAAAGGTTTAAAACTTAAAGTGCTATTAAACTAAAACACCAAAGCTCAAATACATAAATATACTGTTGACAAAGTACTGCCGAGGCCATAGCTTAACTGCATTGGAAAATTTCGTTATATTTCGTAAAACTCTACTTATTTCTGCTTCTTAATCCCTTGTATGGGATTATACTTTAAGACATGCTAAGTTCCTTTCAAGCTTATGGAAATTTTGCTAATGTTTTATTGCAGTTTTGTTTTATAAAAATCAAGTGCCTCGCCAGTATTTTGATCGTGTGTTTTTGTTTTTAATATTAATTATCCTTGAAAGTTGAAATTTTTTCCATATTTATTTGTTGCTTTATTATTTCTACTTCATAATTCGGTAGGTAAGAGTTTCTATTATAAATATACTAAGTCTCTATAGGTTTCTTTATATTATAATTAATTTAAATGGAACTTAGGTTTTTGTTTATATAATTTTTATAGTTTTATTTTTTGTGTTTACTTTTTTTTTATCACTAATTACTTTTCTTGTCTTCGCCTTTTGCGGCATCCATTGATGTGGTCGAGTCGACAATGGGTGTTGAAGCGGCCTGTTCTGCAGAAATTTCCGTCCCACTTATGCTATTCTGCAATTGAGAAAAAAAAAAGACAAACGAAAATATTTCAATATTAACAAACGCATTAATTGTAATTAATTTAGTCAAAATTAATTTCTTTGTTCTGTATTAGGAATGCTGTTTTTTACTACAAAATGTTTTTGAATGCATTATTCAGTAAATAACAAATCCATTTTAACTACATAATGTATTGAAAAGCGGGAATGAATAACATTGAGTTATAAAATAAACAATAATGAAAAACAGTTTTGCTAATTTCATTGTTATTTGCTCGTGTGAATATTCTCACAAATATGGCAGCACTACGCAAAACAATGTGCAGTGGTGGGTTTAACCGTTCCTTGACCTTTATTGCATGTTTGTGCGTGTATAATTATTTGTTTCACTTTTGTATATAAAGAAAATAAAACTACTATTTGCTTTTGATAATTATTTTCAGAATTAAATTTAAGGTTATGTAATGAAAAAAAATTCAATTAAATACACAAGACCAAATAGAAAAAATAAAGGTGGTTTTGAAGGATAGGATAAAAGCGCATTTACGTATATTTGTAGTTTTTTTACAACGAGAAATATGTATATATACAATCCAGAAACTTTTATACAGGGTGAATTGCTAAACTTCAAAATACATGGCAGTAGTGCAGAGTCACATGTGCTTTGCTTTTTTAAACAATGTAGAATCACTATTAAGTGTATTAAATCAGTTTTATAGATTTTACTAATTATCAATGCAGATTTTTTTTGATCTAATTGATATTATCACAATATATCAAACACTAAATATTAAAACTTTTAATATTTGTTTCTGATGAATAAGAAAATTATAAGCTCTCCTAAATTATGAGCTCTCCATATCTTTAAAATAATTCAATATTAATCGTATATAAACACAGCTATATTCACCTGGTAAAAAATTATTTTAAATAAATTTTCTATCTTATTCTATAGATCTGCTAACTCCGACTTCTAAATTCTGGTTTAGAATATAATTAATATTAATTTTCTTCATAAAGTAATCTAAGTCCTTAGCAGCAGAAATCTGCTAATCTTATATTAATTTGTCCCTTAAAACTCACCTTCATTTCTTTCCTCAATTTCATAGACTTGCCCATACTGATGAGGCGATAGCGTTCTTTGGCCCGTTCACGGATTTTTTCGGGTATTACCAATAAGGTTGTAGTAAAATTGCCTATGAAAAGCAAGAAGAACAAACCGCTCATGACATAAACCTTAAAAGAAAATACAAAAACTCATATGAAATAATCAAACAAAATATCTTTATCCCTTAAAGAACTTACATGCCATGGTGCACCGGGTGGAAAACTGAGCAATTTGTATAAAGTCCAGGCATTGTAGGCCTGAAAACAGTAACCGATAAATAGGAAAGGCAATAAGAAACTTAAACCCTTCCACATCCAAGAGTGAAATCCTTCAATAGTTATATCCATATTATGCCGTTCCCCTAATGCCTTCAAGCGATATAGTAAACCCTTTTGATAACCAAATTGTAAATATTGAACTATGCCTTGAAAGAAAATTAAAATTTATAATTTGCTTACTAACTCTCCTACAGTTTAAATAAAAAGCTACTACTTACTTATGTAGGCATTGAAATACATAAATTGATCTCTAAATAGTGACCAATGTTCACCCTGGGGCCAAATCAATAAAACACCAGCTGCTACAGTAGAAATGAAATGATGGGCGCGCCACCATCCCTTAATACGAGATCCATTCACTTTCAAAATCGACTCACGTATAGTCAAAGTACAGTAATACCAAACCAATAGGAAAATATAAGATAACTCCAGGGCCCTTTGAAAGTTAGAAACGAAATTTTAAGTTTTCATATTTCAGATATACTTCTTATAAATTTTAATTAATTTCTTGTTACCTGTAATTGAATATCAAATTAAGAAATGCCATCAATAGACCAATTACGTTAAGTATCAATTTAAATTTTTCATATTCATCTTTATATCGGACTTTGTCATTTCTGTTAAGTATGGATACATTCACATCACCCAAAATAATCTGTTTTAAATTAAATAAAAAAAAAGAGGAACAGCTAAATTACAAACTTTCCAATCAATTTAAGATTTCTATTCAACTCACTCTCAAATAACGTCCTGATTTAGCAGGTAACGATTGTTCAATTTCATAGAGTTGTGCTTTACGCTTTAGAGTATTTTTCTGTAATTCTTCAACTTTTTTTTTGTCTTCGGGTGATTGAATATTTTTGAATCTGAAATGTAATAAAAATTAGACGTGTAAATTACATCTCAAGGCATGTTATCAATCTGGCGCCATATATTTTGATAACCTTTATTTTGTGGTACACTTTTAAACATCTTAAAGTCCATCATTATTAATGCAACATATATTATTTAAAAGGTATTTTTGCGTAGACAATCACAATATTAATATTTTTCTAAATTTCTTTAATAAAAGTGGCTAAATAAGTGTTTTAAATTTGCTTCAAATACAACAAAATATTTATTATTTTGTTGTAGTTGCTTTTTATTATTTAACTAGCCCTAATTTGAGTTCAAAATGACACTTATATGTATAAACAAACGTTTTTATATTTCGAAGCAAGGGAAAGTAAAGAAAACAGTATAAATTAACAAATTTAGTTAAAGTTCTCAAAAATTTTACAAAAATCCAAAATTATTAGAAGAAAACTTTATACAAAACTTATGATATTGATTTAAAAAATTCTTGCCAGATATTTTATAAAAATTTTTTTTCATGCTATATTTTACTACATACTCGTAGTCATAAGATTCGTTATAGCTGGACACGAAAGTTATACTTTATACTCTTGAATTTTTAATGAACTGTTTATATTTTTATCAAAGCTATTTTTAAATATGTTCAATTAACAACAATAATTTTTGTTAGCAAATTTGCAGAATAGTAAAAAGAATAAGATATACTCAAAATATACGTTCAAAGTCCACGAAAAGAACTCAGTAGACTTTGAAATAAATAAATTTATTTATTATTGCAAAACATTGTATTCGAAGAGTTGTAATGTGTACTTAAATAAACAATATTAAATATTAGCAGCTAACATTCTCTTTCTAGTTTTTAGTATAGAACTGATATTTTGACATTTCAATTATGCGCTAGGCTAAAGTACAACAGATACTAGTATTCCGATTTATTTTTGTGAGTATGCGTGGCTTTAGTTAACAATTGTTTAACAATGATAAGATTTGGTTGCATTGTGTTTCAAGTTGTTATTGTTTTGTAACTGAAAATATAATCTCTGCATTATCTGAACTATTTCTGTTTTGATATGACAATAACAGAAAATCTAGACAAAACTATTTCAATTGCAGAAACTACAAGTTCAGTAACCTTAACTATTATTATACATAAAATCTTTATTTAAAGTTTTGTATAATAAGATATCAAAAAATGAACATTATTTCTCATTAGTCTTTTATTGGATTAAGATATAGAGCGAAATGCATATCGCACTGCTACGTCTAAAGAGGGTCTTCCGCCAAAAAAGTATACAATTGTATCCCTGTTTGTGAAATAAAGTAGTATAAAGAATTTTCAGTGTTTTGCCTCTACTAAAAATTTGTAAATTTTGAGTTGACTTGTAATTTTTTAGTTTCTTAAAAGTTAAACAACGAAATGTCACAATAGGTCTGTCTGCGTACACATATTTTGCATTATTTTGTGCAAAATGTTGCAAAATGTTGTCTGCGTACTCCAAATCTCTTGCAGCGAGAGAGCCAAAAAGAGAATTTTTTGACAGTTGGTATTTAGAGAACTTGCAAAATGTTGCTGGAGAAATTTCTGCTTGCAAGATTTTGCAACTATTTTGAACAGCTGTTTTTATTTACTGTTTGAATGAAATAATTTTTGTGAAATATAAATAAAAATTGGAATTTAACAATGCAGAGGCAAGTAGTTAGAATTGTGTTGATTTTTAACGTTTATAATAAATTATAATTAACAAAACATTTTACTTCGTGCTAGAAACGTCCAAATATACAGTGCGACCGTGATGACCAGCAGAACTCTGTGAGACAAACTTTGCGTACACATATGCTAAAATTCTTTTGCTTTGTTTTTTCAATCGTTTACTAACCGATCAGCTGTTTTCTTGCAAAATTTTACTGGATGCTGTCTGCGTACTTTTTCAGATATTTTCAGCCGACAGAGTAAAATTGGTCTTACTCTCCCAAAAAAAGTTACTGAGTATTTGCTACTGGAAAAGTACGCAGACAGACCTAATGTCGACTGACACAATCATGTACTAAAAACGCAGAGTAACAGCACCCTCCTTCGTCGGTCATGTAGCAAAAAATTAGCCGGCGAAGTAAAAAAGGTTGAAATAGCTATAAAAAATTCTCTATCTTCTCATTTTTCTTCGTCTGTCCCCTCAATACTATCCCCTCCTTTATTTATTTACTTATTCATTTCGTAATAAAAAGCCAGTATGGCCAAAAAATATATTACAGTTTGTTTAAACCTAAGTATTTAAACAGAATTACAGTATTATACATATTTAAATATCCATATATAAATAATAAAATCAAGTATACATATACAGCCAAATATCTCATGGTACACCTCCCCAGGCATAAGAAGAAAATAATACACAATCAATATAGAGCGGTAAATAAAATTTCAGTCCAGTAAGGAATAAAGTTAAAAAAGAAAATAAGAAAAAAAATATAAGAAAGAAAAGAATATGTAAGTACAATTCCAAAATATATAAAAACATTAATTTCATTCAGCATCGGAAAGATGTTTCATTAATTTCAATCTAAACACATTGTTAGATTGTGTGAAGATGCGTAATTCTAACGGCAGACGATTCTAACTGCTAATAACTCTTACAAGAAATGAGAGCATCCCAAAAATATTTTAACAAATCCTGAAATATGGTCTTTCTAGTTCCCCTGAGTGCTGGTCCAAAAAAAGCATTCTTGATTCTCTAAAAAGAAAGGAAATGCGGGAAACCACAAATTTAAAGCTCGGCGTAGGCAAGCTTTTAGTGAAAGACAAAATAAAAAGGTCTTCTGTATAAATTTAAATTGATAGCGAATTTCCCTTATTTCATGAATTACTGTTGATGTCTTTTTGAATTTAATATTATGAATTTCAGCCTATAAATCTTGAGTTTAATAAATTTATGTTTTCAGAAAAGTTACCTGAAAAATAAACTGAGCATTGAAATTTGATTAAACTTTACGCGAGTTATCTTTTTCGAGATTCTACTGTAAATATGTAGCACACCAAATTTATATTATGATGAAATATCATTTATTTCCTAAAATTATTTTTTGTTTACTCAAAGTTAGTTGCTGAATTAGAAACCAATTTAAACTTAATTTAAATATTAAAAAAACACTTCCGAAAGCCATCAACTTATATCATTGTAAAATTATTTAAATAATAACCATCTAATTGATATTTGGATTAAAATAAAAAAATAGTATACAAACGCTCATATATATTTTTTATTAGAATAATGGAACAATTAAAAATTTTATTTAAAAATTCGAACAATTCTGAATATTTTTTATTCGAATAATTTAGGAAATTTTAGTAAATGTTTTTCTTTTTGTAACATAAAATCTGGCTAGAACCATTCAAATGACGTCGTATTTTGTACATAACAACAAATTCCAGGCATTATAATGAAATAAAAATGTTATCAAAATCATAGCTTTATTTAAATATTTATTTAAATTTACTTTTTGATTATAGAAATTTTCTTATTCATATAAATAATTCAAGCTGGTTTGAGAAATTATTCGAGTATTAGCCAAACTAGATTCTAATTTATTTTTTTACACTAATGTTTCGAATAATTGTTATTCGAATGCGAACACGAATACTTACTGTTTTAATGATGCACTAATTTGATTCATGCGATAACGCTGATGTTTAATTTCGTTGAAACATTTCTGTTGATGTGAATGCAATTGTTCCAACAATTCAATATATTTGCTATTACAATCCTGCAAATAAATGTAAATATGTACGTATATACATATATATAATTAGCATCCCACTATGTAAGACAGGCAGTTTCATTTAAACTTACCTCCAATTCTAGAAATTCTTTATTTAGTTCATCCCACTCGCTGGTTAAGGTATCTATATCATTATTGGCCATTTTTTCATAGAAAAATGCCTTTAAGCAGCCTTGTTTATAACGTTACACTTCCTCTCTTGTAATTAACTGATAATATGTTGGTTTGGTTATTAATACACAGCTATTTTTTAAACAAACAATAATGTCACTGATATCTTCTATTGGAACGAATTTTGTAAATAAAATATTTGCTAGGTTACACTAAATCTCATATCGGTTGTATGAAGAAATTACAAAAAAATACACTTTAAAATGTAACACATACAACACCATACAAGAGTTAGATTGCCTAAATGCTAGTGGACACTGCAAGAATATATTAAAATCAGTTTTTTATTACTTTATAATTTCAAATATTTACGCCCGGTTTGGCAATAACTTTACTGGCGTTTAGAAGACACCTTTCAAACGATGCTTTAATTCTATTTTATCTCTTGTTATTGATAAACATAATTAAATAGGCATAACTTCACTGCGAACAATAAACTTTTCCTGTGAGTCACTCTAATGTTGATATTTAAATTAAAGTTGTTACGACAAACTTTCAACATCGTATGTATATTTTACGCTGGATAATATTGTTGTCTGCGGTGTCATGTTACAGAGGAACTCAAACCCGTTGGCTATCAACTATGAATTTGATACAACAACAAAATGTTTAAATTTAAAACAACAAATAAATTATGGGCTTAGACAAGGCTATTGATGAACATGTTATTATTTATCAATCTCTGTATCAAGGTTAAATGCCACTTAATTACGAATTTCGTTTTACAAGTTTTAAGATGAATAAATAACGAACACCCAAAGGTAATTAATTTTGTATTTTCAAAGGGAAAACATTTTGCTGTTTATTTCTTTAAACTACATATTCTAAATTCCTTTTATGAACCGTTCGTAGTTCAGCTCACCGTTTTCTTTACATTTATTAGTAGCACGGTCCGTCCGTTGTATTTTTTGCCTGACACTTTGTAAGCGATACGGAAGTAACTGTTTTTGAACTATGCAGCGTTGACAGTGGGGAGCTAATCAAACATAAAAATGGAAAATAAAACAACAAAATATTGTTGTATTATCCAGCTGAATTCAGACTATGATTTGTTTTTTCTTCTAGCTGTTGTCGTACCGTAATTTGTGCATACATATGAAATTATTGTTGAAATATCTCGATTGGAAAAAAAAGCAAAATTTATAAATGTATGTATACTTATACATTTTCTTAATTTTCTACACTTTTGCTTGATTAGATTAGTTTTATAAGGCACTTTTATATGACCATATAAGAGTTTTTACTTTTTTTTTGTAGCTGTGCTCTTGAACTAATGGGTGAAACAAGCAAATTTTTTTTAGATTTTATTATGGAAAAGTACTTAGAATAGCTTAAGGAAATATCAGTAACTCATGTTTAAAAAAGATAGTTAGCGATTTATTTGCGGCACATGCCCATCTCACTAGTTTTTAATTAGTTTTGTGAATTTTTTTTATAAATGTAAATTTTTTTTCCAACTTTTGTTTAGTATCTGATGACGTTGTGTGCCACAGAAGTTTACCTTTTCTCTCTATATTACATTTATTTTTCAGAAATCAATATTACTTTTATATACAACAAACAAGTTTATGCAATGTTTAGTGGTATTATTTATTATTTTTTCCCCCAAAATTTCACAATTTTTTTTGTAAAAATCTTTTTAGTTTTTTGTACGCCGGTATGTTTACTATGGTGGCGTTAAAAATTATTAAAATGATTATTAAAAATACTGTCAGTCAGCTGCTTGTCATTGGCTGTGAAACCAGAGGTGAATTTAAATTGCTGGGCTTATACATGTCAATGTTCAGGTTGCGATAGTGATGCCACAGGGATTTTGTTTGAAAAACGGAACAAAATCCATGTAACCGTTGCTGTTCCTGTGTTCTATCATTACAATGAAGTACAACTCTGCAAGCAAACGTTTACAACTTATTCACCACTAAAGCTGCTCTGTATTTCACAATTAAAATTTAAGCATAAAGGAAGAAAAAAGTGGCTTTGTAGTGAAAAAGAAGTTATATTTTTGGCGGGAGTAACAGAATAGATGGAAAAAACGAATTCGTTTGGAAAAAGTGTGAAATTTAATAAATAAATAGCTAGTGTCTGCAGAATTAACGTGTTTATGCTATGTTAGCATAAAATTTATTGTTCATGCAAATGAAATGAAGGTGCTCCAAACGGGCGCAGTATGTCCAGTGATCGTCCGTCATTTTGTTGATAGCATCGGGTGCGCTTACATTTCTAAATGTGGTATCGTTTATATCGGAATATCGGAAAAGTTAAAGTCGCTGGAAAAATTTCGTTTGCGAATGAGTCCTGTGCAATCATATCTCCGGGCGCGGTGTAGGGTTAGTTTTAGAAAAGTTTTTTTCCAAAGTGAAAATCGGTAAAATCAGTGAAATCGGGAAAGTGTCGGTTCGTGGTTGTTAAATGTTTTGCCATTTAGTGTTTTTTTTTCCAAATGCAAAAGCCATCGCGTGCAATTTGTGTGCAATGTGTATTAGTTGCTAATGATGGAGTACTGCCTAAACAGGCAATACTCCGTCAGTGGCAATTTGTAAATTAAATACGTCCAGGATTTGGTGGAACAAGAGGCTCCTACTTCGTTCCCCTGTCCACTGTTGCATTAAAACTCATTCATCGATAAAGTGTACGTATGTATAAATTATATTAATACTATATATATATATATATATATATATATATATATATATATATATATATATATATATATATATATATTATATTATACATTCAAATGACGTCGTATTTTGTACATAACAGCAAATTCCAGGCATTATAATGAAATAACAATTTTCATAGCTTTATTTAAATATTTATTTAAATTTACTTTTTGATTATAGAAATTTTCTTATTCATATAAATAATTCAAGCTGGTTTGAGAAATTATTCGAGTATTAGCCAAACTAGATTCTAATTTATTTTTTTACACTAATGTTTCGAATAATTGTTATTCGAATGCGAACACGAATACTTACTGTTTTAATGATGCACTAATTTGATTCATGCGATAACGCTGATGTTTAATTTCGTTGAAACATTTCTGTTGATGTGAATGCAATTGTTCCAACAATTCAATATATTTGCTATTACAATCCTGCAAATAAATGTAAATATGTACGTATATACATATATATAATTAGCATCCCACTATGTAAGACAGGCAGTTTCATTTAAACTTACCTCCAATTCTAGAAATTCTTTATTTAGTTCATCCCACTCGCTGGTTAAGGTATCTATATCATTATTGGCCATTTTTTCATAGAAAAATGCCTTTAAGCAGCCTTGTTTATAACGTTACACTTCCTCTCTTGTAATTAACTGATAATATGTTGGTTTGGTTATTAATACACAGCTATTTTTTAAACAAACAATAATGTCACTGATATCTTCTATTGGAACGAATTTTGTAAATAAAATATTTGCTAGGTTACACTAAATCTCATATCGGTTGTATGAAGAAATTACAAAAAAATACACTTTAAAATGTAACACATACAACACCATACAAGAGTTAGATTGCCTAAATGCTAGTGGACACTGCAAGAATATATTAAAATCAGTTTTTTATTACTTTATAATTTCAAATATTTACGCCCGGTTTGGCAATAACTTTACTGGCGTTTAGAAGACACCTTTCAAACGATGCTTTAATTCTATTTTATCTCTTGTTATTGATAAACATAATTAAATAGGCATAACTTCACTGCGAACAATAAACTTTTCCTGTGAGTCACTCTAATGTTGATATTTAAATTAAAGTTGTTACGACAAACTTTCAACATCGTATGTATATTTTACGCTGGATAATATTGTTGTCTGCGGTGTCATGTTACAGAGGAACTCAAACCCGTTGGCTATCAACTATGAATTTGATACAACAACAAAATGTTTAAATTTAAAACAACAAATAAATTATGGGCTTAGACAAGGCTATTGATGAACATGTTATTATTTATCAATCTCTGTATCAAGGTTAAATGCCACTTAATTACGAATTTCGTTTTACAAGTTTTAAGATGAATAAATAACGAACACCCAAAGGTAATTAATTTTGTATTTTCAAAGGGAAAACATTTTGCTGTTTATTTCTTTAAACTACATATTCTAAATTCCTTTTATGAACCGTTCGTAGTTCAGCTCACCGTTTTCTTTACATTTATTAGTAGCACGGTCCGTCCGTTGTATTTTTTGCCTGACACTTTGTAAGCGATACGGAAGTAACTGTTTTTGAACTATGCAGCGTTGACAGTGGGGAGCTAATCAAACATAAAAATGGAAAATAAAACAACAAAATATTGTTGTATTATCCAGCTGAATTCAGACTATGATTTGTTTTTTCTTCTAGCTGTTGTCGTACCGTAATTTGTGCATACATATGAAATTATTGTTGAAATATCTCGATTGGAAAAAAAAGCAAAATTTATAAATGTATGTATACTTATACATTTTCTTAATTTTCTACACTTTTGCTTGATTAGATTAGTTTTATAAGGCACTTTTATATGACCATATAAGAGTTTTTACTTTTTTTTTTTTGTAGCTGTGCTCTTGAACTAATGGGTGAAACAAGCAAATTTTTTTTAGATTTTATTATGGAAAAGTACTTAGAATAGCTTAAGGAAACATCTGTAACTCATGTTTAAAAAAGATAGTTAGCGATTTATTTGCGGCACATGCCCATCTCACTAGTTTTTAATTAGTTTTGTGAATTTTTTTTATAAATGTAAATTTTTTTTCCAACTTTTGTTTAGTATCTGATAACGTTGTGTGCCACAGAAGTTTACCTTTTCTCTCTATATTACATTTATTTTTCAGAAATCAATATGTATTACTTTTATATACAACAAACAAGTTTATGCAACGTTTAGTGGTATTATTTATTATTTTTTGCTCCAAAATTTCACAATTTTTTTTGTAAAAATCTTTTTAGTTTTTTGTACGCCGGTATGTTTACTACGGTGGCGTTAAAAATTATTAAAATGATTATTAAAAATACTGTCAGTCAGCTGCTTGTCATTGGCTGTGAAACCAGAGGTGAATTTAAATTGCTGAGCTTATACATGTCAATGTTCAGGTTGCGATAGTGATGCCACAGGGATTTTGTTTGAAAAACGGAACAAAATCCATGTAACCGTTGCTGTTCCTGTGTTCTATCATTACAATGAAGTACAACTCTGCAAGCAAACGTTTACAACTTATTCACCACTAAAGCTGCTCTGTATTTCACAATTAAAATTTAAGCATAAAGGAAGAAAAAAGTGGCTTTGTAGTGAAAAAGAAGTTATATTTTTGGCGGGAGTAACAGAATAGATGGAAAAAACGAATTCGTTTGGAAAAAGTGTGAAATTTAATAAATAAATAGCTAGTGTCTGCAGAATTAACGTGTTTATGCTATGTTAGCATAAAATTTATTGTTCATGCAAATGAAATGAAGGTGCTCCAAACGGGCGCAGTATGTCCAGTGATCGTCCGTCATTTTGTTGATAGCTTCGGGTGCGCTTACATTTCTAAATGTGGTATCGTTTATATCGGAATATCGGAAAAGTTAAAGTCGCTGGAAAAATTTCGTTTGCGAATGAGTCCTGTGCAATCATATCTCCGGGCGCGGTGTAGGGTTAGTTTTAGAAAAGTTTTTTTCCAAATCCGAATGAAGGAAGTGTCGTTCGATTATGTTGCAAAAAGTGAAAATCGGGAAAGTGTCGGTTCGTGGTTGTTAAATGTTTTGCCATTTAGTGTTTTTTTCCAAATGCAAAAGCCATCGCGTGCAATTTGTGTGCAATGTGTATTAGTTGCTAATGATGGAGTACTGCCTAAACAGGCAATACTCCGTCAGTGGCAATTTGTAAATTAAATACGTCCAGGATTTGGTGGAACAAGAGGCTCCTACCTCGTTCCCCTGTCCACTGTTGCATTAAAACTCATTCATCGATAAAGTGTACGTATGTATAAATTATATTAATACTATTTACAATAATTTTTCCAATTATCTTAAGCCTAGATATTTAAATTTAAGTTGCATCCCATTATTCCTTGCGCTTAGTGCGCATATTTAAAGCCACATAGGCGGCAATTCTAAAAATGAGTATCAACAATATCAAACCCATATAATCAAATGGTAAATTTGTTTCAGAAAAGTTGAGAGTTTCTAAAATGACCTTGCCCGAACTGGGGCATGTGGTGTTAGTAGATGTGCAAGTAATTTCACCCGGTTGCACATCAGCCCATTGATTGATAAGTAAACCTTCGTTGGCATAACGGAACCATGATAAATATGACAGCCACTTGAAGTAGACCGGTACAGAGCCGGAATTCAAAAAGAAACCACCAAATAGTAGGAAAGGTATAGTGACAGGTGGACCGACCGACAATGCCATAGATGTGGAGGTACTGGCACAAGAAATTAAATAGCCAAATGAGGTGGAAACATTGGCTACCAAAGTAACCAGAGCCAGGGCTCTAAGAAAATGTATGATCCCGGGGCGCAAACCAATCATGGGATATGAAATGGCGGTGAACAGAAAAGGTACCACTAGGAACAAGGGCAATTCGGCTATAGTTTTTCCCAGAAAATATGTGTCACAGCGATAAAGACGACTGCGCGTTTCGCGCATAAACACGGGCAATTCAGATGTAAAGACCTGCAAGAGTTAAAAATATAATTTAATTTGAAGAAAATATGTTTTTTAAAGTAATTTTCTTAACACTTACATTGATTACGGCAAAGACATTTTGGAAAGTCATGTTGGTGAGAAACAGGAATATGGCGCCGTTGATGTTCATTACACCCACCTGCGTCATGGGCTGATTTAGAAATATCAATCCAATTAGAATAGCAACCATCTAAAGCCAACAAGAAAAGAAAATTTAAAATGAAAAGGATGACTTTAATGGAAATAGGTTTTGCTTAGTAAATAGTTTTCTGATTTGCAATTATTCTGGATCTTTTCGTATTAATGCTTGTGAAGATATGTTTTGTCCTAAGGGTCTACTCTACGTTGCAACATTTTTTTATTAAGTTTTAATAATTTTTTAAAACAGGTAATTTTATATACAAGTTTTAAGTATATGTATTTGTATTTTTAATATTGCGATAGACCTTTGAGTGCCTTCTTCAGGAAAATTTAAAAAAAATGACAGTTTTTTTTAAAACAATTTTACTAAATAAATAAATTAACGGCTCGGTCCTCGATGTTACTCTATTCTATATAGTTCGGTAGACTAAATACATTTGAAATAAAAACATATTCTAAAATTTTGTTTTAAATATATCTATTCGACACAACGATAATATAAAGTCACATCGGGGGTCAGGCAGTTATTATTAAAGTACTACTACTACTACTACTACAAAAAAAAGGGCAAAACAAGACAAAAGATCAAGGCCTTGGGAAACAATATTGAAATGCATGTTTGTTTTAGGCTTAATTTAAACATTTTTATTTTTATATTTAAAATTTAAACTATTTTGAAACAAAAAAAAAAATCATTTATGAAATTAAAGAGTACATTTGAGCTTTAAAAATTCCTCGATATTAAATTTACAATTTTGTATATTAACTATCTAATGCATACAAAATCTTTACCCCGATATTCATAAAATTTAAAATGAGTTTGAAATGTATTTTAATAAAATTTTTTCATACTAAATTTTTTTAAAACAAATTTCAAATACGTTTTATTTTTTTATGAATATTGGGGTTAATGTTTATTAAACTTTTATATGACAAATTGTCAAACAAGCTGTTAATAAGCATGAAATATTTTTTATAAAATGGTCTATTATCATACATGGGCGTACTACATTACTTTTTTACTGCAGTAAGCGTTTCAGTAATCAGTAAATGCTTACTGGTAATGAAATATAATTTTCATTAAATTTTTACTGATTACTGAAAAAAAATCAGTATTCAGTAAATTTTACTGTTTAATGATTAGATTGCAGTATCTAGAGATTTTCATGTGCAGAATTATATAATAATATTGGAAATAAATATTTATTTATAAATATATTAATTTCATTGAGTATGAAAATTCTTACAGTTTTATAATTCTAAAAATTTACTGATTACTGATTTTTTTCAGTATTCAGTAAAATTTACTGATAACTGAATTCTTTTTTCAGTTATCAGTAAAATTTACTGAATACTGAAATTTTTTGTCAGTAATCAGTAAAATTTACTGAGTACTGATTTTTTTCAGTAATCAGTAAAAATTTACTGGTAATGAAAATTGAAGTGCAGTACCAGTAAAAAAATATATATACTGAAAAAGTACTGGTTCTGCAAAGTGCCCGTCTATGTCTATTATAATATAAAAAAAATGTTATTTTATATTTTTTGGTCAATAATGCACCGTTTTAAAAACTAAAACTTAATGTTTATGTTTTAAGATTGTTTTTTCTGTTTGGTTCAGTGAAGAAATCAATTTATTTATTGAATACATATTCGACAAAAAAGGTAAATTTTTTGCGCATGCATACGGCAGATTTTGTTTTATAACATCAATTATTGAGTTGTTGTTGTTGTTGTTATAGCTTTGATAGTTGTTTATACTTCTTATTTAATTGAGTTAAAATTTGAAATTACATCTCAAGTTATTCTAAGAAATTTAAAGCGAAGGTTCACTGATGATCTGCGTTAGCCAAAGTGAACTGCGTGTAGGGACTAGCTTAAAACCTAGTTCAAACTATTCGAAATTTAATTGACAACAAATACTGAACTTAATAAATCTATGTATATGTATATATATATATATATATATATATATATATATATATATATATATATATATATATATATTATATGTTGATTTATTTTTATTGACCTTATCAGTTTATTGTAATATTAATCACGCTTGTGGTAGTTTTTTATAATATATTACTTCTTATAATTTTTATTCGATATTGCGTTAACAGCTTGTTAACATCTTCAGGAAATAAAAATTAAATTTACAACGTAAATTATATATATGTATATATATATATATATATATATATATATATATATATATATATAGTATATATATATATATATATATATATATAGTATATATATATATATATATATATATATATATATATATATATATATATATATATATATATATAGTATATATATATATATATATATACATTTATATATATATATATATATATATATATATATATATACATATATATAGTATATATATATATATATATATATATATATATATACATATATATATATATATATATATATATATATATATATATATATATATATATATGTATATATATATACATATAAAAGAAAGTCGTGTTAGTTACACTATTTATAACTCAAGAACGACTTAACCGATTTGGTTGCAAATTGGTGGGAATTTAGCTTAGAGTCAGGAGATGGACATAGGATGGCGGATACCCCAAAGATGTGGGTCATTCCTTTTATCCACCCCCATGATATTGGTATGAAATGGGAGCGATTTTTGAAATGGAAATATAAAACATAATAAAATTATTTCAAAAACAATATAGTGGACGCTTCAAAATAGCGGAGCACTACTTTTTTCCATCCACGTGGTATGGATATAAAATGAAAGGAATTTTTGAGAACGAAACATAAAATATAATAAAACCTCTTACAAACAAAAGAGCGCACCACTCCCATGACATGGATACCAAACTTAAGAAGTTTTGGAAGTGGGAACACAAAATTTAATGAAATATCTTGAAACACTTTTTGA
Organism: Linnaemya tessellans; assembly: GCA_951800035.1. Lineage (NCBI taxonomy): Eukaryota > Metazoa > Arthropoda > Insecta > Diptera > Tachinidae > Linnaemya > Linnaemya tessellans. Next base: position 43,123,690 of record OX637536.1, read on the forward strand.
GACACGCCTCAAAATGGTCATACGACTACTTTTTATACACCACACGATATGGGTATCAAATTAAAAGTATTATTGAGAAGGAAACTATCTCTAAAGGCTGGTTGTCGCATACAGCTGAAACTGAAACTCAAACTGAATTCCATACGTTTGCGACTGAAACTTAATAGCAACTGAATTTAGCAGCTGAATCCGATTTTTCAGTTGCTGTTGACAGGAACTGAATTCAGTACATTAGCAACCGAACTGAAAAAAAGTACTTTTGACTTATTTTCAGTCGCTGTCCGACTGAAATGTAATTTTTGACATGTCAAATTTGAAAACTATCACTTTATTTTGTTTGAATGAATATTCACCATGCATTTCTTTGTAACATTTAAATAGCGCGTATAAATAGTTGAAAAACAAACGTAAACAAAGCCGACAAATTACATTTGCTTTGATTCAGTTTCAGCTGTATGTTGCAACCCACGCAACATTCAGTTGCTGTTTTAGAACTGAAAAAGTAAGAACTGAAACTTAAAAAAATTCAGTTTCAGTTTTAGTTTCAGTTTCAGCTGTATGCGACAACCAGCCTTAAAGTATAGTAACTCCAAAAAAAATCTAACAGAGAGATTTATTCTGACTATCGAACTGAAAAAACTAAAAAAAATCATTTATGTATTTTTATTAGTCGAACTTTCTTATGTAAATTATTAATTTTTTCAACGGGCTTAAGTTCGAATCTGCATGACTGCAAATGATTTTTTATCATTTTATTAATAAATGAATTTGTTCAAATTCTATTTATTATATTTTATATTAAGATTGGAATATTAAGAATATTTTCAATAATCATCAAACCAGCAGAACGGATCAGTACTGATTTCGAGCCCGCTACGCCATCTCATCAGCGTTGATGGCGTAGCAGCCTCGAAATATGTACTGATCCGTTCTGCTGGTTTGATGATTATTGAAAATATTCTTAATATTCCAATCTTAATAAAAAAAAATAATAATAATAAATAGAATTTGAACAAGTTCATTTATTAATAAAATAATAAAAAATCATTTGCAGTCATGCAGATTCGAACTTAAGCCCGTTGAAAAAATTTAAAAAAAATTAATTTTGTATATTTTTTTCGTATCGCATTTTCTGTGACGATATATGACTTTCTATATATACAGTTGAGCAGTCCCATCTTAAGCATTGATTTTATAGTAAATTTTCATTTCAAATATTTTTTCTTTTTTCTTTAATGCTCTTTTCTTTAAAGCAAAAATATTATTTAACAGCAAAGTAACCATATATTACCACAAGGTATAAACGCAATTAAACTAATTTCCACCCAATTAACTCGCCGAGCAATGCCGAGCGGTCCTGCTAGTTAAATATATTTTCATATGAAATTTAAAAAATTTCAAAGTTAAAAAATTATGACTAAAACATGGGAGTGGAAGTATAGGCCCTAGTTTTGTAAATCTTTATCCCGATTGTAACGACTATAATCACACAGTGGTGCTCGAAATGTGGCCACGTATATTAAATATTTCTGTACGTTCTTCGACTGTTAAGCGATCTACATATTTATTTACTTATTTGCAGAATACTTTACAAAGTAAATTTGCAAAGTATTAGTGCACAGATGGTGACTCAGACCATATGTCGGCGATGTTATTAACCCGTATTTTTATCCGTTACTGTGACTGACTGTACACGTCCAATGCCTTCACATAGAAAGCAGCAACGTTGTTAACTACGGAAAATTCCTCAGAAGAACTGTAAATCTAAACAGTTATCTGAGATGTTGAAATTAACTAGTGCGAGTGAGACGCAAAACTCTCGAAAGGGAGTAAACGATCAGTGAGTGGTCTGGCTGCACTTAAAAAATAATTGCCAACGATGCTTGATGTTGGCTGACTTGGGGCTACTTTGCGTCTGCAGCATTTACATATATTCGGAAATTACAAAATTTTTTAAATTTTTGACAGATATTGGACAGTTGCTAACCTTGCCAGACCGCAAGTTTATAACATGACATGTCGACCTTTCAGCTGACTTTTCTTACCGTTGTTTGTATCAAACGCACTTTCACCAGTAACGGCTCTTTTAACGTTGAAATCCAAGAACGCCACATGACTGCTCGAAATTGGGTCAGCCAAGAAGCCTTGTAATAAATACTTCGGTCGTCATCTTTCGGCAAACCTTTGGTATTGGCAGCAATCTTTTGGAAGTTGTGCTCCATTTCACGAGACACTCTTAAAGAAACAAAAAAAAATAATATTAAATAAATTTTCGCAGCAACAAAAGCTATTTGGCAAGCAATTACTTTCCCACGGCAAAATTGTCACATATTTTAGAAATACGATCACGAGATTCAATTTCTCGGCCGGGTACGACAGCCAAGACTTGTACATAAAAATCAGCTGGATTGTAATTGTTAGGACATTGGGCGCCAATACTAAATAAAAATTAACAAACAGCAAAATTAGTTGCATATACGAATGTACACCAAAGCACTCTTTTGCTCTTGGCTTACAATGAGAAAAAGTCAACCGCTTCATTGGGAGTGCCCAGAAAGGCAACTCTACCCTCGGCCATTAATAGAATTTTATCAAACAGTTCAAATAGTTCCGAAGACGGCTGGTGTATGGTTAGTATAACGGTTTTGCCACGCTGTGACAGCTGCTTCAAGACCTGAACCACGCTGGCAGCCATAAAAGAATCCAAACCGGATGTCGGCTCATCACAAATCAAAAGTGGCGGATCTGTTAGTGCCTCTGAGGCAAAAGCCAAACGCTTACGCTCGCCACCCGACAAACCTTTTACCCTTCCCGGTACTCCAATTATAGTATTCTGACATTTACCCAACGACAAATCCTGTATAACTTGATCCACTCTCTGGACTTTTTGCTTTTGTGTCATAGTTCGCGGCATACGAACGGTAGCCTGAAATATTAAATTCTCGCGTGCGGTAAGAGAGCCAATAAATAAATCATCTTGCTGGACATAAGCGCATCTGGCTTGCATTTCTTTGGCATCGACTGGATGACCATTCAGCATGCGTACCGTGGAGGGTGATATCTGTACACCGCGAGCAGAACGAAATGCCAAAGCATTGAGTAAAGTTGTCTTACCTGCACCCGAACTACCCATAACGGCTAACAGCTCGCCTGGATAGGCCACGCCACAAACTGGAAAATTAAATGATCAATAACACTGTACAACACAAAAAAAAAAAAATTACAAAGTCCTACCTATAAATTGTGATAGAGGGGACAAAAAAAAAGACGCTTGTATCGGCGTTTTGAAAGTTTACATCTGAATTTCATTTGAGGGGGCATTAAAGTTTCCCAGCTCTGGCACATTATTTTTGTTAATCGGCATAAGTGATCCTTATATTTTAGGTATAAAATATCGTCTTTTGCGTTCCAGCAAATTTGGGTAAATTTTGCTCTTTGAGAGAGTAATTTTCTTTTTACTCTCATTAGCCCAAACTTGCCCGAAATTACTTGGAACAGACCTAATATATGAAACGCAAATTGACACGTTTTCAGTACAATAAGAAATATAGCACTTGATTTTTGTTTTGATTTTGTTTTTCATTGTTTTTGTTGTAATGTAACGGATATTATTTTTGCGAAACATTTTCACCCCTTAAATCCCTGTTTTAATGGTGTTTTTTGCTCTTTTTTAAAAGAAGGACAAAAAAGGCCCATACCTTGAGGAGTTAGAGGGTTAACATATTCTACAAAAACGTTCTCCGTAACATTTTACACAAATTTGCTGAACACATTTTATACCTAAAATGTAAGGACCACATGGATTCTTATGCCGATTTACAAAAAGAATGTGCCAGAGCTGGGAAACTTTAATGCACCTCAAATGAAATTCAGATGTGAACTTTCAAAACGCAGATACACGTGTCTTTTTTTTTGTCTCCTCTATAAAAATTTATAGGTTGGACCTTGTAATTTTGGAAAAAATTTGATTTTGTTGTACAGTGTAATTTGTTTTTTTTTCTTTATATTTGCTATTCTTTCGAAGAGAAGGAACTTGCCATTCTTAATCAAGTGCTTGCGTGGTTTGGGTATGTGCCTCTCATTACAAAACACGCCATTAATACGATTCACCAGTTGTCGCCAGCTCGATCCTGGCTGATGAACTTCACCAAATACATCAAGATTGTACCAGGAGTATGTGAGTTTTTCCGATACCGATTCATTGGAAGCCAATGATCCATAACTTTTGCTAAAACCGGTATTAATGGCTGCTGCTTCGAGTGAACGGGGAGGCTATAAATGGCAAGAAAAAAAATTTAATGAATAGCTGCTATTGTTTTTATGATAAAATAAATCTTATTTAATTTTAAAGTGCAACTTAGATGGCCAACACTAATCTTAGGAAGCCTTAAAATAAGTATTCATTAACTGTGCTTTAACTAAAACTCACTTTAACGAAGTGTTCGAATAATTTTTGGACCTACTCTGGGTAGCGAAAGTTTTTTAGTATGTAGTGAGGCGCTAAATTAATAACCTAATTATGTTTTTAAGAAACTTGTTGGGCATTCACAATATTTTCTATCAAGTGGGAAAAATTATATCCGTTAATTTTGTATTAAATCTATTTTATCGCATTTGCCATGACTTTCCGCAAGATTTCCACTAATAACTGTTCGCGTTCGGGTCGAATCTTCTTCCTAAGGACTACTGCTCTCTGCTTGCAGAGAAAGATGATGGAACAGTTTATTCGGGCGACTTTGCCGGTCATCAAATCAAATCGTTAAAACATTAATTGTGCTCACCCAGAAACGTTTACTTCAAAAACCCATTTTGGGGGTTTACTGTTAATACTGTTTATACCCTCCAAAAAAAAATATAAAGGGTATATTAATTTTGTCATTCCGTTTGTAACTCAGGGAAATATCCATCTGAGACCGCTTTAAAATATATATATTCTTGATCAGTGATGAAATCTAAAACGATCTGTCTAAAAAAAAAACAATTTTAAAATAAATTTTTTTGTAATTTTGTTAAGCAAAGAAGGTCCAAGCGTTAAACTTGGAGCCATAAAATAAAAAAAATTAATTTTTGGACCCCGCCCCTCTAGTAGGCTCTATTGTATGCAAAAATAGTGTAAAAATTTAACAAATTGTTTTACTTAAGCCTACATTCCTTAAATATAAAATTTTTAAGCTTTAATGACGAAGCTGAGACGTAACCTGGTACTACTCTGCCCTTTTTAAAAAAGGCTTTTAAATTTGTTTGAAAAGGCAACCAGAAAATAATTTTATATCGTTTTTATATTGAACTTGCAAACTCACATGTGTCCGTATGAATCAATGAATGTATTTAAAAATTTAATTCGGCTGTTATATTTTTTATTTTAACAAAATGAAATCGAAATCTCATTAACACAATTTTTTATGTTCGGTAGAATATCAGATCACTCACTGCCTTCTTATACGTTCTCTATCATATGAACGTAGTAGAGTGGCTTAAGTTTACCCGCAGTCAAAAAACCAGAATTATGTACCGTGTTATTCTACGAGCACAAACTAAGCGCCATGATAATTATTGTTTCTCTAATTACACTTGTTATCTTAACACCCGCTATAAAAATTATTTTTGTGTTTTCGGTTGAGCATGTGGGTGGGTGCAATGACGTATAAATATGTGTGTGTTTATATAATGATGTACGTTCCTAGTTGCATTTGTATTAGAAAATCAGAAACGTAAAGAATGTTAAAAATATCAAATTTAATTCTAGAACCAGACCTTTGTACAACTCACTATTCGATTACATCTACTAAAGTACAAAGTATAAAAAAGAAGAAGACAATAACAACAACAACAAATATAATAATAATAATAAAAAATCTGTTCAAATACAATAGAAGAATTAAATTTACAGTCAGTTGTGTGTTTAACAAAGCATTATTTACCGACCACAAAGTAACCTCGTTTTTTTTCAAATATATTTTTTTCACTCTCTACTTTATCTTTTATTTTAGTTGTTGCTGGATTTGTAGGGTGATATTTATGAGTGTGTATGTATGCAACCTGCAAGTGGTTGCAACACTGGGTGTTTGTATGTGCATAATCACAATCGTAGGAATATTGTTGTCGGGAAAAATAGGGACTATAGATGCCTGCTAGAAGGCCTCTGAACTGCTTCTTTTAAATGTGCAAGACCGGCTGGCTCTAATTCACAGAAATATCTTTTTTAAACAAGTTTTCGCTTTCGCTTCTCTTCGATGTCCTTCTAGGGAAAGGTAGTTAAAACAAGTTGGAAGTCAATAGCTTCTACGCTTTCAACAGCAGTTGGGTTACTCTGTAATGCGATGCGAATGAAAAACTGAACGCATTTGTATGCCATGTACATTGAAATGCGAAAGCAATTCCTTTCGCATCGCATTACAAAGTAACCCACCAGGTCTTCATAAACCTCTGCAGATTAATCCATGCTAATTCGAGCTCGATGAATGTTGAAAACTGAACTTTTCGCTCAATTATCAAAGCAATTAAAGTGATCAAAATTTTTGCCAGACCCACAAGTCTGAAAAATATCATCGGGAGAGTTGTATTGACTTGTTCATTGATTTGTTGTTGATTTTTTTCAAGTTACTGCTAGGCTATCGACAGAAAATTTCGTTTGTACAATTTACATCTAAAACAAAAACAAGTTTACAAATTTTGTTTTTCGATTTATAATATCTTTCGCCATAGTCGGCCAGGCAGTTAGACTAAATTGTATATTAATTCTGCTGTTAATAGTTAAAAAAAATCAAAGTAATCATTATGGGAGTTTTCACATGAGTACTGATGATGAAAGTGTAGCGGCTCTCGAAAACAGCTGCTCTGCTTTGAAAAATACAAAAAATATTGCACATTTTTTTTTAAAAGAAAAAAACATTAATCGCTTTCAATATATAAATGAAATTTATTTGTTGGTGGTTAAGCAATGTCTATATGCATTTCATTGGTGCTTTACCAAATCGTCAGTAGACTTCAACCACAGTTTTGAAAAGTTAAAAACCTCTTATCTTATGCATATACTTCCGAAAACCATCTGAGAATTCACAACTTGTAAATTACAAACTATTTTCAAAAATAACAACAGAACAAGAACATAGGCTTGCAACTCATACAAAACTAAACCAACAAATAAAGTATGTTCGATATGACTCTATTTTATTTTTCTACACCTTTATACAATCAGAAATCCATTGGATAACAAGAAAAGTATTTATAAGGCAAAATGAAAAATAAAATCTCAATTAAACTGTTATGAAATCTTTTTATTTGACACATTGTTGTCACAATACTACTATATATAAATGAAATTTATTTGTTGGTGGTTAAGCAATGTCTATATGCATTTCATTGGTGCTTTACCAAATCGTCAGTAGACTTCAACCACAGTTTTGAAAAGTTAAAAACCTCTTATCTTATGCATATACTTCCGAAAACCATCTGAGAATTCACAACTTGTAAATTACAAACTATTTTCAAAAATAACAACAGAACAAGAACATAGGCTTGCAACTCATACAAAACTAAACCAACAAATAAAGTATGTTCGATATGACTCTATTTTATTTTTCTACACCTTTATACAATCAGAAATCCATTGGATAACAAGAAAAGTATTTATAAGGCAAAATGAAAAATAAAATCTCAATTAAACTGTTATGAAATCTTTTTATTTGACACATTGTTGTCACAATACTACTATATATAAATGAAATTTATTTGTTGGTGGTTAAGCAATGTCTATATGCATTTCATTGGTGCTTTACCAAATCGTCAGTAGACTTCAACCACAGTTTTGAAAAGTTAAAAACCTCTTATCTTATGCATATACTTCCGAAAACCATCTGAGAATTCACAACTTGTAAATTACAAACTATTTTCAAAAATAACAACAGAACAAGAACATAGGCTTGCAACTCATACAAAACTAAACCAACAAATAAAGTATGTTCGATATGACTCTATTTTATTTTTCTACACCTTTATACAATCAGAAATCCATTGGATAACAAGAAAAGTATTTATAAGGCAAAATGAAAAATAAAATCTCAATTAAACTGTTATGAAATCTTTTTATTTGACACATTGTTGTCACAATACTACTATATATAAATGAAATTTATTTGTTGGTGGTTAAGCAATGTCTATATGCATTTCATTGGTGCTTTACCAAATCGTCAGTAGACTTCAACCACAGTTTTGAAAAGTTAAAAACCTCTTATCTTATGCATATACTTCCGAAAACCATCTGAGAATTCACAACTTGTAAATTACAAACTATTTTCAAAAATAACAACAGAACAAGAACATAGGCTTGCAACTCATACAAAACTAAACCAACAAATAAAGTATGTTCGATATGACTCTATTTTATTTTTCTACACCTTTATACAATCAGAAATCCATTGGATAACAAGAAAAGTATTTATAAGGCAAAATGAAAAATAAAATCTCAATTAAACTGTTATGAAATCTTTTTATTTGACACATTGTTGTCACAATACTACTATATATAAATGAAATTTATTTGTTGGTGGTTAAGCAATGTCTATATGCATTTCATTGGTGCTTTACCAAATCGTCAGTAGACTTCAACCACAGTTTTGAAAAGTTAAAAACCTCTTATCTTATGCATATACTTCCGAAAACCATCTTGTTCTGTTGTTATTTTTGAAAATAGTTTGTAATTTACAAGTTGTGAATTCTCAGATGGTTTTCGGAAGTATATGCATAAGATAAGAGGTTTTTAACTTTTCAAAACTGTGGTTGAAGTCTACTGACGATTTGGTAAAGCACCAATGAAATGCATATAGACATTGCTTAACCACCAACAAATAAATTTCATTTATATATAGTAGTATTGTGACAACATTGTGTCAAATAAAAAGATTTCATAACAGATTAATCGCTTTCTTTAGGCTAGTTTTTTTCCAACTCTGATTGTAATTGTAAAACAACAGCGATAATTTGTAATTATTTTACCACAAAACTATTCTTTTTATTATGTAAAAATTTTAAAATTTTTTGTTTTAAATGTCATTCAATTTTCTTTAAAAATAATTTTTCTCTACTTCTAACGGAATGTGCACTTTATAGTTTTAACAAAAAAAAAAACTACATAATCCTTAAGAAAATTGTAGAATTTGAAGGCGAAATATGCCAAACACGATTAGGGTAATATTTGACTCCGTCTCTTTTCCCTTATAGCAGAAAATATGGAATATGTGTTTTTATACGAAAAAGCCGAGGACTTCTTTAAGTTATTCTTTAGTACTTAGATAACAATGTTGATAGAAGAAAGAAAATTTTTCTAAGCAGGCCGTTAATAAGGCCTCCAGTAAGGAAGTTTTCTGAGTATTCCTGTTGGCTAGATGATGGTTATGCATATATGTTTGTGTTAGTAAACCCTGTAGTTCACCGGATACGTAGTAGATTTTCCATTGTAACAAGTTTTTGCTAATCATAATATTATGGAAATAATTTTTAAACGAATAATTTTTATTCGAATAATTTCTGTTCAAATAATTTCAAATCGAATAATTTTATGCGAATAATTTTTTGTACTAATAGTGTTTTTTTGTGTACTGTATATTCGAATAATGTTTAATCGAATAAAGTTTAATCAAATAAAGTTTAATCAAATAAAGTTTAATCGAATAAAGTTTAATCGAATAATGCTTAATCGAATAATGTTTAATAGAATAATTTTTATTCGCATAACAGCTATACGAATAAGTTTTATTTTAATAATTTATATGTGTATTCGAATAATATTCGAATAGAAATAATTATCAGCTACCACCGCCTTTAGCAAATTCCAAAATTCACTCATTCATATGTGACAATAATCGAGTTTTCATTTTAACGAGACTTCAAAATATCAAAAGTGAGAGACAGAAAAAATTCAAATTAACAAGAGTTTTCATAAAAAAAGCAAAACCATTTGCACACACTAAATTCCGCAAAAGCAAAGCAAAGAAATTTAATTTTTTATGTTAGCAACTGTCGATGTATTGGTGTATACTAAAATCGTGGTACAGAAACTAATGCAAACGATTTAAATTTCTTTCAAAAACAGAAACAAAATCACATTAGGAGTTCGAATTAAAGAGTGTAGAATAACCGAACTTCAAATTATAGAACGTTGGCGAGCAAGATGTCGTTTTTGTAGCACATCGCAAAAAACTAAAATAAATGGTTGTTTTATTTATTTTATATTTTGCATAAAACACAGCAATTAAATTAATTCAAATTATAGAGCGTAGAGCCAAAAAATTCAAATTATAGCGAGTCGGAGATCAAAATGCCATTCAAATAATTTCAAATTATTGCGGGGACCAAATTACGTAGATATTTTTCAATTTATTGAGTTTTTTTCAAAAGACTTGGAAAACAGTTCAAATTACCGCGAGATTAAAATTAACGAGTTTCAAATTATCAAGAGTCGACTGTATGTACATATGATTTTTCATTTTGACAAGTTTTTGCCAATCATATTATAAGAAAAATTTTTAATCGAATACTTTTTATTCGAATAATTTCTATTCGAATAATTTTATGCGAATAATTTTTATTCTAATAGTATTTGTTTGTGTACTGTATATTCGAATAATGTTTAATCGAATAAAGTTTAATCGAATAATGCTTAATCGAACAATGCTTAATCGAATAATGGTTAATCGAATAATGCTTAATCGAATAATGCGTAGTAGAATAATTTTTATACGAATAATTTTTATTTGAATAATACTTATACGAATAAGTTTTATTTTTATAATTTATATACTATGTATTCGAATAATATTCGAATACAAATAATTATCAGCTACTCCCGCCTTAAGCAAATTTCAAAATTCACTCATACATATGTGACAATCAAAAACGTCCCGGCATTATTTCAATTGAAAATCAACAATGTGGGAAAATATGTCAACAGTATAAAATAAGTTACAACGCGATACTATTGCTCTTTTTAGTCTTGAATTATAAGAAAAATGGTACACGGCACATGAATTCAAACTAAATGGGAATTAGATAAGTGTAAAAGATCTAACAAAAACAAATTAATAAGTTAAAGACGGAAACATTTTTTATAAATCTCTTTTTAGCTGAAAAGTACATCCAATAAATTGTCAACTGACCGACTACTACATTGACACAAGTAACAAACTGGCAGTTGTGGCTTGTTTACATTAATATGTAATCGAAGTGGTTTTCTCTTATTAAAACTAAAAATACTGAACTACCGGGTCTGTATCCAGTTTCAATTTTTTTTTTCTTCGTTAGCAGATCTTGTCGGTCGCCTACAATTGCATTTTTTCGCTTCAATACTCAACATTGTGTCCGTTACGACTTGTTTTGTTTTATTCGTCCAATTTTATTTGTTTTCCATACACATATTTTTTTCATTTTTCCTGAAGCTCTTTTCCATATTTTCATGTAAAATTCATTTTTTATTTAAAGCAAGTGTATAGTTGCTGAAAGTAGTTGACTCCCGAAGTTACTAAAGAGTAGAATTTAAGGCCGAGACACATAGAATCCGGTCATACGTTATGCGTCGCCTTTTTTAACTGACATGAACGTACTGACGGAGAAGGTTGGCGCAATGAGTACTTTGTTAACGGCTATTAAATCAGTTATTTGTTCTCCATTTCATTTATTTAACTTTTATTTTATTTACTTTATACGATTTTTTATATATTATTTAATGCCCAAAATATTATTTTAATTGTGTCTCATTTTTAATACAAACGATTTATTAAATTAATAAACAAAATGTCATTTAACAGAAACTCGAAATGAAACCATGTAACTTATACATATTTTTGTGGTACACTTTAAATTATCTTATCGTCTATCAATATTGCTCAAATGTACATTGTTTGAAAGATATTTTTATGTAGATATGTACAATACAAATATTTGCTTTAAATTCTTAAAAAAAATTAAAAAAAAAAATTTTTAGGAAAACCCTTTTAAATTTGTTTGAAAAGGCAAGCAGAAAATAATTTTATATCGTTTTTATATTGTATTTGCAAACTGACATGTGTCCGTATGAATCAATGATAAAATGTCCGTATGAATAAAGATTTAATTCGGCTGTTATATTTTTTATTTTAACAAAATGAAATCGAAATTTCATTAACCCAATTTTTTATGGTCGGCAGAATATCAGATCACTCACTGCCTTCTTCTACGTTCTCTGTCATATGAACGTAGAGTGACTTAAGTTTACCTGCAGTCAAAAAACCAGAATTATGTACCGTGTTATTCTACGAGCACAAATTAAGCGCCAAGATAATTATTGTTTAATTTTTCCTGAACACACAATACAACAAAAAATTAACTGAAAGAATCTGAAAAACTTACTGATGTCTGTCAAAGTACTCAACGTACGTTAAAAGTTGGTCAACTTTCGTATTTTGCTTTGACGCAGAAATACTGAATGTGACAGCTCACATAAGAAAGCATGTATTTCAACTCAGTTGTTAGTTGAAATAGGCGACGTATAACGTATGACGGATTCTATGTGTCTCGGTCTTTAGTTTTAACAAGGATCTCCCACTGATCTTTGTTATGCTGGTACATTCGTCTCGTGCATGTGTTCACAGTTTAGGAAAGAATAATACCAAATAGTTTGTGATATTTTCCACGACAAATTTTAAAGGAATGCGTTTTCTAAAACGTACTAATCAAATGCAAATTTAAGCTGTTTCTTAATATTCTTTTATGCCATGAATTTATAAAAATTATATTAATTGTGCATATCTACATGAGACTACCTGTTAAACCATATGGGTTTTGTCAATGATGAAAGACGATAAGATATTTTAAGTGCACTCCAAAATTTATGAGTGACGTATTTATAACTAAGATTATTCTTAAAATTGATGCTTAATATAATCATGATACGATTTCGGGATGTACTGCAGAGATTGAGCATCTTTAAAAATTGCTTAGGAATGAAGATTAAACTGCAGAATTTAATGATCGCTTAGCCGTCTTTTTTTTAATGCTAATGGCTGAGTTCCATACATCTGCTGTCTGTTTTAATTTTGTGTCAAACTGCCTTACAATTTGTAGATTTTAGTAAATTATCAATTGACTACCAAATTACAAGTGTATTTATTTATATATTTATAATTTTAATATCTTTGGATGGCTAGCTCGGCTAGTAGCATGGAATAGTACACAATTATACGAATACTTGTTCTATTTGAAGTCCATCCTTATCCATTCAACTAACCATCCATCCATGCATTCATTTTCATTCATTCATTCATTCATTCAATTCACTCATTCATTCATACAATCATGCATTCGTTTTACACATTTCAAGCAAAGAACATACATGTACTTGCACACATACTTGTATGCATGCATAAGTAGGTGCATATGTAGTTGTGTGTGTGTACATGTATACACACACATACATGTGTGTGGCAATACGAACACATTGTTTTGTTACAAATGATTGCGGCAGTTGGTTTGTTGCACAAAAATTATATTTGAAAGTGAAAAAAAAGGAATAAAAGGACATTGTACTTGCACAAGTGCAATTTTTCACAACAAATTGTGTCCTTTTTTTAACAAAATTTTTCTTACATGATGCTGCTGCTGTAAAGCATTTCCAAGTAATTTTAAACAATTGCTACAGGATTTATCAAATTTTATTTATTTATTATTTTTTTGTTAATAAATAAAATGCTCCCCGTTTGCTGATATGAATTCCATCAGTGGCGATTAATGAACATTTAATACTGAGTGCAATTTTTATAATAAATTTGGCTTTAATGGTTCGCCATATAAGTAGATATTTTTCCAACCATTTTTTCTCAAATTTTAAATTTAATTAAGATTTTTACACTGAAGTCCGTAATGGCAACGAGAAAGACGTGATAAATATTTCAATGAAGAAGGAAAACTCAAAATTTTTTAGTTAACTGTTGTGTATTTTTTTAAGGGCGTGGCAATGCTATGTTTTTTATTATGAAATTTGATTGATCACTTTTTATTTAAAGTCGGACCTGCACTCAGGGGAAGACACCTATATATCATACATGGGCATACTGCATTACTTTTTTACTGCAGTAAGCGTTTCAGTAATCAGTACATGCTTACTGGCAATGAAATATAATTTTCATTACCAGTAAATTTTTACTGATTACTGAAAAAAAATCAGTATTCAGTAAATTTTACTGATTAGTGAAAAAAATTTCATTAATTTTTTTTTCAGTAATCAGTAAAATTTACTGAATACTGAAATTGTTTTCAGTAATCAGTAAAATTTTCTGAATACTAATTTTTTTCAGTAATCAGTAAAAATATACTGGTAATGAAAATTGAAGTGCAGTACCAGTTAAAAAAATATATATACTGAAAAAGTACAATCGACTCCGCTTTACTGGAAGTAACCAAAACCCAATTTTTTCAGTTATCCGATTTTTCTCTAAAACGTAGTTCGGATTACTGAAATTTGTTACAGATAAGCGTGCCGCTTAAAATCAGTAAAACAATATTTTTATATCAAATCTGTATATTTTTTTTACGTCAATTTAACGAAAAAATTTTATTTATAAAAAAATTATTCATAGAATTATCCATTTCGTTGTTGAAATTTTTCACGAATTTCTCGCAAATGTCTAGCCACTTGCATTGACGATATAATAGAAAAATACGATAAAGTACGTAAGAGCGAAAAGGACAAATAAATTTTGCCATTTAATTTTTTAACGGCCAAAATATGCACAATTTTTTTAGCCTTCAGTTATGCAATCGATTTCTAATAAATAAATTTGTCATTTTTTATTTGTTCACTAAAGCGAAGTAAGTTTCATACAAAACGTAGTTGTGGGCTTGCTTTTCATTTTCAGTAATACGATATTTTCAGTAAAGCGATGTTTCGCCAAAGCGAAGTGAATAAGATTAGCTGCGTTTAAAATCAGTGCGGGGATTTGTATCGCTTTCAGTAATCCAATTTTTTTCTGTAAAGCGTGTTGCGCTAAAGCGGATTCCACTGTACTGGTACTGCAAAGTGCCCATCTATGCTATATATGTATACAGTCCTTTGCGCCGCAACTAGAACGGCGGGATAGTACTGAGAGGACAGATGAAGAAAGATGAGAAGAAAGAGAATTTGTTTGTAGCTGTTTCAATTTCTTCGCGGGCTAATTTTTTGCTATAGGGCAGTCGAAGGAGGGCGCTGTTCCTCTCCTGTTTAGTACATGATAATGCCAGTCTGTGTCTTCGTCATTGAAACAGGCCGACAACAATTAACACAATCTTGCACTAATATGCTGATCAAAAGAATTCGATACAATATTCATGGCTGAGCGCCGAGTCGAACTCTGGACCCTCCGCTTCATAGTCTCGTGTTACCTACTTCAGCCGACAGCACCCTTGTGAACTAAGTGCGACAATAATACATAAAATAAAAGTTGTTGTGGGGTTGATAATAGCGTTTAGTATGGGCGTGACGGCGCCTACTTTTCGAATGTTCGAATTTATTTGTTAGTGAATCTAAACAAAAGTTTCGTAGCACTAACTTAAATACAAGAAGCGGTTAGTTATTTTTAATGGGTTGACTACAATTCATTTAAAATATTCCAATTGTCACCAGAAACACTTATGTAGAAGTCGTTATGAGAAGAATACTTTTTTTTTAAGGGGCGTGGCACTGGCCATTTTAAACGTTACGTAGGTTCTAAAGAGCTTAAAACACAACTTTCATATGTCAGTAGAAATCACAGTTGATGTTTTGTCAGGAATTGGTGTATCGAAAACGTCATCATTTGCTTTGTAATTGACTGAACCACTTAATTCGTAAACCACTTCAGCCAACATCCATCCACCTTCTCCTACCACCAGAGAAAACAATCTCTCTTTACATTTATAATACACGTTGCTCTGAATTCTTTCTACTTTTCATAGCAACATTAATTTTTCCACTGTTTTCTGTTTCCACTTCAAACAGAGTTTAACACTTTCTGGTACTCACATTATTTAGACTTTCCACTGAAGCGGTTGCATGCTTTTTATGTTCCTGTATCAAAAATTCCTGATCCTCTTGACCCATTGTTAGTTAACACTTAATAAATTTTCTTTATTTCCTCTGTTTTCTTTTGCCTTGTGCGAGTTTCGAAAACGATAAATAATTTTTCTGTTTCACTTTTTTTTTCTTTAAGGAAGAACTTTAATCACTAAAGACTTAAAAGAGATTTAGTTGCTATTGACACTCTTGCGCTTTTATCACCGTAATATATCTCTTTTAATATTTCATAACTTATTCTGTTAATATATTATTTTTATTTGTTCTATTTCTGTTATATTTCTTATTTATGTATTTATTCCTTTTCAGGTTATTCGCTCGCGCTGGTGTTAACTTAAGCAGTTACGTCTTCACACTGTCGGGGTGAGTAGGAAATATTTTTTAAATAAACAGTTAGTACGGTGTACAAGTACAAGTAGTAACTTTATTTAGTTAACCAGACTGCCAGCTAGTAAATTAATAACTGGAAGTCAGCCACTTTTATGGGTGCACTGCCACAAGATGAGCAGAGGTATGAATGGTTGAGTGATTGAGTTGCGAGAATGAGTTGATATCATTTTTGTGTTAGAGTTGGAATAGTGAGCCACGGCCACTACTCACTGATTTTTTATTTGATCGTTTGTGAGAACAGAGGAAAAGGTATCAATATCAAGCTCAGTGGTCTTTAAAAACTAACTGCCTGTCCTACGATGCCACTAGATATCCTTCTGTCGCACAATTACATTTAAAGGAAAGGCAAATCATAAAATTTTGTTTTCATGTTATTGTTGGAATGAACGATTTCTTAAATTTTTTAAACTTTTTATAAAAATGACGGGGAGGTTTTTAAACAGAATTGCCATCAGAGGATGCATTGCACTGAAACTAGGGGATTTAGGGAATAATGTTCAGAAAACAGATGAACAAAGATGGCAAGGGAGAGAACTTTGGCGAGTCACTTGATATTAAGGCTTATCATGGTTGTCGTGGTCGTGACGAAATTATTAAAATATGGCAACGCTAGCCATATTGTTAATACTGAAGTCGTTATATTTCAATTATTTTTTCACAATACTGACGATAGAGGGTGCCATAATGCTGTTCTTGCTACATAATAGGTTCAATCACTGTCAATATACTCGTAGTTCTGTGGGTACAATACATGCACTGATGCAGATCGGAAAAAATCGATTTCTTATAAAGACTCCCCAAGATCTTCAGATTCTCAGTCAAATTGGTTATCGACTAACAACTTATTTTAAATGTTAGTCTTTTCGGAAATAATTTTTAAATCCAATTTCTTAACAAATACTAAGTTTTTGAATAGCTGCCAGATTCAATATAAAAATTAAAGTGTGAAATAAAAAAAAAAGAAATATTCGAATTCCATGTTTCTTGAATAAACTTTTTCAGTTTTATGTCAATTCTAAGAATCCCAGGCATCTGGGTTCCCCGGGATGTAATTTTCTCGAGAAGAAAATTCTCCTATTTGGAGAAGGCAATAACAAGGGAAAGAGAATTTCAAGTAATTCCTGGAAAAGTGTTTCCCATTTTCGAAGTTTGTTTACAATAAGGGAAAGAGAAAAAATTAACGGAGATATTTTATTTAGACCACGGCAACAGGGAATATGGAACGATCATAATTAGTCTGTATATATGAACTCTATTTAATTCATGTATTGGAATATGTACAGCCACGTCACAGGGTTTAATTCCGTTAGGAAACGCAATTGATTCCGTATTTTGGCTCCCCAGAAAACGTTAAACGAAACAATTTTTCGAAATCGAACCATTTGAAATATGGTGAACGAATAAAATTAAAATTATTTCATTCGGAAAATTATTTTGTAAGCAATTAAAATACGGAATCAACAGAATCAATTCTGTTTCTAAACAGAATCAATTCTGTTTCCAAACAGAATCAATTCTGTTTCCAAACGGAATCAATTCTGTTTCCAAACAGAATCAATTCTGTTTCCAAACAGAATCAATTCTGTTTCCGAACAGAATCAATTCTGTTTCCAAACAGAATCAATTCTGTTTCCGAACGGAATCAATTCTGCTTCCAAACGGAATCAATTCTGTTTCCAAACAGAATCAATTCTGTTTCCAAACAGAATCAATTCTGTTTCCAAACAGAATCAATTCTGTTTCCAAAGAGAATCAATTCTGTTTTCAAACAGAATCAATTCTGTTTCCGAACGGAGTCAATTCTGCTTCCGAATGGAATCAATTCTGTTTCCAAACAGAATCAATTCTATTTCCGAACAGAATCAATTCTGTTTCCAAACAGAATCAATTCTGTTTCCAAACAGAATCAATTCTGTTTCCAAACAGAATCAATTCTGTTTCCAAACAGAATCAATTCTGTTTCCAAACAGAATCAATTCTGTTTCCGAACGGAATCAATTCTGTTTCCGAACGGAATCAATTCTGTTTCCGTGTCCGAACGGAATTAATTCTGTTTCCGAACAGAATCAATTCCGTGTCCGAACGGAATTAATTCTGTTTTCGAACAGAATCAATTCTGTTTCCGAACAGAATCAATTCCGTTTCCGAACAGAATCAATTCTGTTTCCGAACCGAATAGGATTCTGTGCTTTTGGCTTTTACTTTTTACACGATTTTGCCTTAAATGAAAAGACTCTTATAATCTTACATTTTCTCCTAATTTTTAATGCAGCAATTCTTGGGTAAATAGTGGGGAAGAGTGAAAGACAAATATAAATGGTACATATATTTGTATTTCTGTTATATTAGTCTACAAACAAGATAGCAATTGCGGCAACTCAAGTTTCATTGTGTAGACCGCAAGATTATGATCTCCTCATCATGCATGTGTGTTTCATATTAATCACGTGACTGATGTCCATCACAATGCCTGTGTTAACAGCATTTTAAATCTCCGTAAGAGTGCTCGTAAAGTACAACTAAAAAGATGTGCTCTGTATTAAAATTTTTTCCATTTCATTGTTGTATTTGCATATTGATAAGAAAAAATATATAAAAAAAAATGAAGATGAGAAATAAAAATAAAATGTTTTCTTTTTTTTTACAATGTCAGTCAGTAAATATAAATATTATGGCTAGAAACATTATGACAAAATACCAGCAGCTTTACTTTTTACTTTTACTTTATGTTTCTTGTCTACTACCCACTGCTTCGCGTCTACTTCAATTATAAATTCTAAACATAATTTTCTTAAATTCTTTAAAAGCTGAGCCATAAAATCTAAAGAGAATTTCTAACACTGAGATCTTATTTTTCTTTTACTTGGACCTGTACTCAGAGTATGAATTCTACTGATGCTTTTTCGGAAGAGGAGGGGGGATACTGTTGAGAGGACAGATGAAGAAAAGATGAGAATATAGAGATTTCGTTGTAGCCATTTTATTTTTTACTTCGCGAGCGAACTTTTCGCTTAAAAGCAGCACGATTTTCAATTTTTACTCTGTCTAGAAATATTTTCGAATCTGACTAGAAATATTTTCGAAGTATAAAATTCTATGCGTAACATTATTTACTCTAAAAAGGTTTTTGAAAAAGCTATTATACTACTGATCTGTAGTAGGGGATTTTGAAACAAATATATGCAAACAATTCTACAGTTTGAAACGGACACTGGATTATAATAAAAAATCATGAAGTATTTAAGGAGGTGCTGCTGAGTGAAGGTTCAAAATTTAGATTTTATGTGCATAAAAGGGGTGGAGCCATGAGACCCCAAACGTCGACGTTATGAATAATTCAATGCCACGTTTTTTTTTAATAGGACCAGCACTCGAAGGATGATCCTCTTATATGTAGTTTTTTACTTTAGAACTAGGAAGATTATTTGTGAGCAGCAGGACAGAGGAAGAATTATATTCCCAAATTGTAATTGGCAAACTGTTGGGCGAAAATTAATTTAGGAAAAACTGCAATATGGCGATTCCTTGGCACATAGAGCACAAATGGATGTTCTTTTAATGTGCGTAGAGCACCATGCGCTTTTGGGAACAACTTCACTAATTTCATTAGGGCGCATCCCATTACAGTGTCACTAAAACAACGAAACACATCCTACATTGTTTCGATGATCAAGTGAGTCGATCGAGTTGGCTACCATATTGTCATCCATGACATTCTTCGCCCTGTCTTATTCACGTAACGTACAAGTAACTTCAAAATATATTTGCAAACATCCGTAAAAAATTTATATGGTACTTAATTCTTATGGTAGGTACAGACAATGCAATCTATTACTTATTAAGATTTCATGTTTTAGCTCACACTCGGCAATCAACAATGAAATCATAAACGCAATATCAGGTCTGCTTTTTTATACCCTCCAAAAAAGGATGTGGAGGGTATATTCCGTTTGTAACGCAGCGAAATATCCATCTGAGACCCCATAAAATATATATATTCTTGATCAGTGATGAAATCTAAAACGATTTGAGCATGTCCGTCCGTCCTCCGTCCGTCTGTGGAAATCACGATTCAGTCCAAACGAAAAGAGCCAGACTCTTGAAATTTGGTATAAATATATCTTGAAGGATAGTTAGGAAATGGGCTGAATCAAGCCTGAGGGGAAAAAGTTCCCCTAAGAAGAACTAAACCAACCTCTAAAAAACAACATAATTTTTAAATTTTTTTTTTGTAATTTTGTTAAGCAAATGATATATTTTTATGTCAAAAAAACTTGGAGCCATCAAATAAATTTTTTTTTTAACCCCGCCCCTTTTAGTGGGCGTTATTATATGCAAACATAGTGTAAAAATGTAACAACTTGTTTTACTTTAGCCTACATTCCTTGAAAATAAATTTTTTAACGTTTAATGACGAAGCTTAGACGTAACCTGGTGCCCTACCTCCTCCTCCCCCTTTGCCCCCTAAATGACCCTATCAAAAAAATTTTTTTTTTATTTTGTATATAATTATTCTAAAAATTTAGTTTTAGAGTTTTATGACAAAGGTGAAATGTCTCCCCCACAGCCCTTGCCAGAGCGACCCTGCCAAAATACAGTTTTAATACCCTCCAAATAGAATCGGACCCCATGAAGTATATGTATTCTTGATCAGTGATGAACTCTGAGATGATTTAGCAATGCCCATACGTTCGTCTGTGGAAAACATTTTGTAGTCTGTTTTTGAACCCCTCCCCTTTAGTGGACGTTGACGTTCGATATTATATAAAACAACTCTGTGGCACCAAGTTAAACATTTTAAATTTACTTACTAAATATTTGGAGGGTATTTAAGATTCGACCCGGTCGAATATAACGTTTTTACCTGTTTGTATTGGCATCGCGGGAGAAATACGGTTGAAAAAATTAGTCGTAAGCTAAGTGAAATAGCAGCAATTATTGTTTTTGATGAAAGAAAAAGATAAAAACATGAAATCGGGATACAAACAATGCAATCTACATCAGTGCAATCTAAAAATATCAAAATATGTGTTTTGATGTTGATGAAATTTCGATTGCAACCCGAAGTGAAATCAGAAACACGAATACAAACGATGCAATCCACAATGCAATTCGTCAGATTGCGGAAACGCATTGCATTGTGTGTACCTACCTTTACGGCTACAGTATAAAAAAAATATTCCTCTTTTAACACTTTCTTGAATAATAATTTCATTAAATTTCATTTAAATTTTAAACTAATATGTCATAATTTTCACTTACTTGTGATTATTAAATTTGAATACAACTTTATCCACTCTTAAATTTTTATTCGCGCACAATTATTCTCTTATTTAACTGAGGCTGTGTGTGTGTGTCTAGCGCTGGCGCTGGCGCTGGCACTTGTAAGATTTCCATGCAAATGTTTGTTTTTTACACTGTTAAACACTATTTGAATTTTACAATTTTAATTAATTTATTATTTTTTTGTGTATGTAAAAATACCGAGTTTTGCAATATGTTATTTATTTTGAATTCTGTTTTTTCTTTCACATTTAATTTCCAATTACATTTGCCATTTCTTAACGGTATTTTCACAATTTTTCCTTGCAACGCTTTTTATTTATTATCCGTTAAAGCTTTATAAACTGTTATTCGATGGCAAATAAAAAAAATTAAATAAAATAAGATAAAGTTAAATACATATACAAACATACATACTCGTATGTAGACGAGTTTAATTCAATGCGGATTGTCAACGGAGAAAAATAACCAAAAGCAAGCGAAATTTAAGTGGCATTAGTGACTCTCTCTTGTCGCTACATGCGGAATTAATAATTAAAATTTCATTTCATTTTCATACTTTAGTTGGCATCATCTTTGCACTTTCTACTTTTCACAGTTGCGCATCACTCAGTTACCTAAAGGTACACCTACACGTTCAATATACAGTTGACTCCGCTTTACTGGAAATAACCAAAACCCAATTTTTTCCAGTTATCCGATTTTTCTCTAAAACGTAGTTCGGATTACTGAAATTTGTTACAGTTAAGCGTACTGCTTAAAATCAGTAAAACGAACTACTCGAAAATGTCTAGACACTTGCATTGACAATATAATAGAAAAATACAATAAAGTACGTCAGAGCGAAAAGGACAAATACATTTTGCCATTTAATTTTTTAACGGACAAAACATGCACAATTTTTTCAGCCTTAAGTTATGCAATCGATTTCTAACAAATACGTTTGTCATTTTTTTATTTTTTCACTAAAGCGAAGTAAGTTTCATACAAAACGTAGTTGTGGGCTTGCTTTTGGTTTTCAGTAATACGATATTTTCAGTAAAGCGTGTTGCGCTAAAGCGGATTCGACTGTATGTATATTGAAGGCGATCCAGTATCACATAAAGCAAAAACTTCTGAAATCTGTATCCCGGATCACGTTTAGAAATCTGTCTGCAAATGCATTAAATGCAACAAACTTTGACGCATTTGTGCTGCACAATTGTAGGGAATGTGGATAACCTTAAATGTACATCCACGGCTCGGTATTATGTAATTTGTAAATCTGCATTTATGAATGGCCATTGAAATGTTTCAAAAAATGTGTTTAAGTATGATGCTGGCATTTCCTGATGCAATTCCAATGCTCTTTTTTTCTTTTTGCTCGGCCAATTTATACATTTTCAAACATACAAATTCACATAGTTTCAGTTGTTTGGCAGGAAAGACTGAGTAAGCGGGAAAATTAAATTTTTTTTTGCTCCTCATTCCATTGAAATCAAGTGAGTTTGTATGAGTGAGTGGATTTCATACATACATAAATTTGACCGACCATATGGTTGTTTGCATGCGTGTATAAATTTGTTTAAAAATCCCAAGAGAAAAAAAAAATAACAGAAAAATGTTTATAAATGTTTATAAAAATGAATATTATTTAATTTGTGTGTAAATGCATGTCCATGCATGCATGCGAACTTATATGATGGTGTAAGCAGAGGCATGTGCAGCAAATCCTCCTCCCCAAAAACATGTCAGGAGTATTTATAGGAATGTAAATGTGTGTGTGTGTATGTGTGTGTAAATTATACACATTATTTGCCAAAAGAATTATGATAAATATGAAATTACAAAACCAACAATATAAAATACTTTCCAAATATTTGTCTGTGGTTTTTGTGCATGTTTTTGCACGTTTGTTGCTCGTTCGCTCTTTTAATCCGCCGTATTATTATCTGCAATAGAGTTTGTTGAAGTTATTGTTGCTTATCATTGTATTGTTGTGGGCCTTTTTCACGTTTATCAGTTTATGCAAACTTTTCTATAATTAACATATTATTCGGCTTACTCTTGCCGAATGTTATCTTTATCTGCGCTAGTAACTTAATTCCACACAGAATAAAGTTAGATATTATTTCAAATACTAATTAATTGTTTTTCGAACAATAGTGGGTTGAACAGGGCACGGGAACTTTCCGACAGAAGCTGTAACGTTGAAGAGGAGGACAACATGCACTCCAAATTCGTTGTCAGTGTCCTGGAATGACCAGAGTGAGAGCTTTGGCACTGGACGGTGTGCTAAATATACCAGACTGTTTTGCTTTTTAAGGGTTGCTGGATGGTTTGATGTGGCTTGGGACATCTATTAGAATGTCACACAGCTCGAGGGCATCACAATTGAACTGAATTGTAGGTGCTGTTGGCTGAAGTAGTTAAGACGAGACTCTGAAGCGGAGGATCCTGAGTTCGACTCCACGTTCAGCCATGAATATTGTGTCAAATTCTTCTGATCAGCATTAGTGCGTGGTTGGATTATTTGTTGTCTGTAGCTTGTTTTAGTGATGTAGGCATAGCACTGATCACTGAACATAACTGGCAGCGACTAACATAATTATGTTCTAAAGAGTAGAGGAACAGCAATCTCCTTCGTCGGCCCTGTAGCAAAAAATTAGCCGGCGAAGTAAAAAGTTGAAATAGTTACAAAAAATTCTCTGCCTTCTCATCGTTCTTCATTTGTCCTCTTTATACCGCCCAATTCTTTCTAGCTCCAGCGCAATTCGCTGATTATGTGGGGGTCGAGTCCTGAGTGCAGGTCCGAGTTAAAAAAAATGGATTCAGGAGGGCGATAGGCCTTTAAGCCTAACTTAACAATGACGGATGGTTGAGAAGATGAAATTTGTGGTAGCAGTTTTATTTATTATTTTACTTTGCGGGCGTATTCGGTATGTAGGTCGTGGGTTCGATTACCGAAAAATAAATTGTCTCGTTTTCAGGTAACACAAATGGCTAAATTTGTTAAGAAAAACTGGCAGTCTTATGCATTAAACACATACATGACTGCAGGCTACCGACTACACGACTACAGAAATAGAATACATGTGTTTATATGGAATGATTATTTTCAAGGCTACACGGCAGGTTGTTGTCCGTGCTACTTCTCCCTTTTAAACACATGTAATTTATTTCTGTAGTCATGTAGTCGGTAGGCTGCTGCCATAAATGTGTTTAATGCATTACACTAGAACCCTACCAGCTATTGGCTGAAGTAGTTCACATAAGTCTGTAAAGTCAAAAGTTCGGAGATCGACTTCATGCTCAGTCATGAATATGGGGTCGAACATTTTTTTTATTTTTATTTTTTTTAAGAGTAGGACCAGCACTCAGGGGATGACATATGCAATGCATTGCGCCGGAACTGAAAACGAGGGGATAGTATTGAAGGGACAGATTAGGAAAAATGAGAAGATAGACAGTTTTTTTTTTGTAGCTATTTCAACTTTTTACTTCGCCGGCTAATTTTTGCTACAGGGCCGACGATGGTGGGTGCTGTTACTCTGCTTTTAGTACATGATAGCGTCAGTCGCTGCCAATTATGTTCAGTGACCAGTGACTGTGCCTTCATCATTGAAACAGGCTGGCAACAACTAACACAACCACGCACTAATGCTGATCAGAAGAATTCAACTCAATATTTCATGACTCAGCGCGGGCTCGAACTCAGGACCTTCCGCTTCATAGTCTCGTGTTTTACTACTTCAGCCAACCGCACCCATTTTTGATCAGCATGAGTGCGGGGTTGTGTTAGTCGGCCTGTTTCAGTGTAGAAGGCGTAGCAGTGGTCCCTGACAGTGGTTGAGACTATCATGTACTAAAGAGCAGAGTAACAGCAACGTCCTTCGTCGGCCCTGTAGCAAAACATTAGCTTAGCCGGTGATGTAAAAGGTTGAAATAGTTACAAAAAATGTAGGGGCTATCCCCTGAGTGTTGATCCTACTAAAAAAAAATAAACAAAGAGGCTTCCGCACTGGTGTGAACACCAGCCGTAAAACTAAAAATTTTCGCAGCAATTTTTGTTGCAACCACACCCGCCATGCGGATTTCCCAAGAAGATCTTAGGAGGGAATGACCCTAAGTGGGATAAGTCGCGCCCAGAATGTGATGCGGGACTAAAATGTCATTATAGGCAAAAGTGAAGCCATAGACAAGCTTCAAAAATCGTGGTTAGACCCAACAAAATGTTTTGTAATTTGGGACATCTCTTGTATTCCCCAGGTGCCTAAGAAATGGGCTCGCCTCTAGTAAACCAAGAAAAACTTGGCCGGACATTTTAAATTTAATTTTATTCCTACTGAACTTTTAATTCTTTTAAAATTTGCAAATTTTTTTATTTAAATTTCTTCTTTACTTTTTGTTACAAAACTGTTGTTTGTTTCGGTTGGCAGAATTGTTTTTGGACTTTTTTTTCCTACCGCATACACGAGTATTTATTATTTTGATTGTTTTATTTGATTTTTATGAGAAATAAAGGTTTTAGCGGTTATTAAAACGTACGACTGCTTAAATGCCGCCAAGGACAAAGTTCCAGGGAAGATCAAACCGGCAGACGGACAAACAGGCAGCCACATACCGATAGACAAATCCATTGAGTGGTTGGCCAACGGCCATAACTTTGAAATAGTTAATAGTGATGGTTATTGGCGGTTAAGTGGTGTAGTCTTTATTATTTGCCATTTTGCGGTTTTTCACACATACACACACGCATACACAGAAGCACATTCACTTGCACACACGAACCAAAGTCCTTTTGATGCAATCTGTTTACAATCGAGTGTGTGTAAAAGAGAATGTAAATGAAATGCATTTCAGTGAACGACTGAATGCATCTGTGTTTTATTTGTTTATCATTGCTTTTGTGTGTGATTCTCTTCTCTTCTTTTTTTTTGTTATTGTCGTTATTGTTCCGTTTTATTTGTATTTGTTTGAGCTTAAAAAATTAAACAAATATAAATAAATGGTAATAGCGACACACAAAAGCCTGTATGCAAACGAAGATGATCTAGGAAGGGTTTTCAATTTTCAATCTTTAGCAAGAATTTATTACTGGAAATGGTGTTTAACACAACATTTTAATTTAATTGTGCTGTTTTTATTTGTTTTTTTTTTTTTTTTTTGAGAAAATAAAAGAAACAAATTAACTTGGTTACTTTCGGAATGTTTTCAGATAGTTCCTATGAGCATTTCAGGGAAGCTTCTTTCAGGGTTTAGGATTTTTCTTTTAATATCAAAGCATTGTTGTCTATTTTCTGGATAGTTTTAAGATTAAGGGTGTCTGGTAATAGAAATGGCATTCGCAGTTATTATTAGTACAATGCAAAAAAAAAAAACAAAAAAACAAAAAAAATGAATAAAATAAGGAAAATAATTTTTTTTAATAAAGATAAAAATAATAATAAAATAAAAAAACTTATAATAACAATGAAATAAAAAATTTAATAATAATAATGAAATAAAAAATTTAATAATAATAATAATAATGCATAATAATAACAAAAAAGAAAAAAATATATTAATAATAAAATAAAAATAGTAATAAAGAAAAAAAAAAATAAAATAAAAAAATAACATTAAAAAAAATAGAAAAATAATAAAGAATGATAACGAAATAAAAAAAATAAATAAAAAAAAAATAACAAATAAAAAAATAAATAAATAAATAAATAATAAAATAAATAAATAATAAAATAAATAAATAAAAAAAGTAAATAAAAAAACAAATAAAAAAATAAATAAAAATAATAAAAAAAAAATAAAAAAAGCAGTAGAAAAATTAAAAATAGAAGAAATATAAAAAAGTAAAAAATATAGAAAAATAAAAAAATATAAAAAATAAAAAAATATAGAAAAATAAAAAATATAGAAAATAATTTTTTTAATAAAAATAAAAGTAATAAAATAAAAAAAAGTTATAACAATAATGAAATAAAAAATTTAATAATAATAATAATAATACGTAATAAAAATAATAATAATAATTTATTTTATTTGGTTTTATAATTTTTTATAATAATAATAATAATAATAATAATAATAATAAAATAGAAAATAAAAAAATAATTTTAATAATAAAATAAATATAGTAATGAAGAAAAAAAATAATGATAATAAAATAAATATAGTAATGAAGAAAAAAAATAATGATAATAAAATAATAAAAAAATAAAATTAATAAATATAAAATAAAAAATAAATAAATAAATAAAAATAAAAAAAATAAATTAATTTGAAATAATAATAAAAAAATAAATAATTAAAAATAAAAAAAATAATAAAAAAATTAAAAATAAAAAAAATAAAGTATATAAAAAAGTAACAAATATAGAAAAATAAAAAAATATAGAAAAATTTAAAAATATACAAAAATAAAAAAAATATAGAAAAATAAAAATATACAAACCTAAAAAATGTAGAAAAAAAAGTAAATAAAAATTAAAAAAAATTATGTGGAATAAAGAGTTGCTGTTTTTATATAAAAAACACTAATTAAAAAATAATAATTTTAAAAATTAAAAAGGAAAATAATAGTAAAAATTAAAAAAATAATAAGGATAAAATAAAAAACATAAAAACAAAATAATCACGATTAAAAATTTCGATTTTACGTTTGGTATTGCAAAAAATAAAATAACTATTGAGTCAATCTTCTGTTAGGGTTTCTGGTTATAGGCAAATTGAAGAATCTAGAACTTTTAGTTTTGGCGTCTAAAATATCTATTTAATTATGGTTAACTACAAACAATGTGAAAATATCCCTAGAATAGGAAATTAAATTGACAGGAGTAACTGTAATATTATTGTGGTCTGCAATGCCCTACCGAAACATAACCATTTTCTTTTCAGCTGTTGTGTGTATTTAAAATAACTCAATTAATAATATTAAATAATTTGATTTGATTAAATATACACTTTCACCGTGGCCCTCGTAAATGCCCATATACTATGCTGCATAAATACTGTGCAAATACGCACAAAGCCTATTTAAAGCAAAATTGTTGCTTTTTAATTTTATTGTTTAATAATTATTGTTGCGCGGCCCTTATTTAAACTCAATTAAATCGTTTAAATGTTGTTGATGTTGCTGAATATAATTTTCTTTTATTTTTTGTTGTTGTCATATTGTTTCGAAATTGTAAAAGTATTTAATCATTTTCCTTTGTATCTGCCTCAATCTAAATGCCTGTTAATTTCATTGTCATCTACTTGAATTAAATAAATAATAAAGTCCTCTTAAAAATTCATTTATATTTTTCAACTATTGCTGCAGCAAAAGTTTGAAACAATAATAATGTTGCTGTTACTGTAGATGTTGCTGCTGCTGCTGTTCTTGTTGTTGTTGTTGTTGCTGCTGTTTCTTGTCTTGCCGTTGATGATGATGTATTTCCTGCTAACTTTTTATGTACTTGTTTTGTTGCTGTTGTTGTTTTTTTATTACTATTGTTGTTACATTTGTTATTATTAAAAGTCTTTTTCTGTGTGTTGGTGTTGCTTACGCTGCTTTTGCTGCAGCTGTTGTTGGTTGTTATTGTTGTATGTTCCACATTATGACGTCTTGTCTGTTGCAATGACGGTGACAGGCGTATTTCCAAAAACTTTTCAATGCATTTCTCTGGTTGTGTCTATTTGAGAATATTCAGTTTAGTTTAGTTTTTTATTTTTATTTTTTCGTTCCTTTTAAGCACCCAAAAAGTAAAAACTCAACTTACAAACGAAAACACACACAAACATTTACTCATTTATGGTGCTGAGTTACCAATTTGGTTTTAGTAACTATTCATTACAAAAACTATTGGCACTATGGGATGGAAGGCAGCATGTTTTGTTTAGAAATTATAAAAGACTAGAAGCTAATGCATGGGAAATTACAAATAAATATGGAATAATTTTACAAAAATAATCCATACCATCTAGAGGCTTGACTGAGCCACAGTCTGATTGCAGAAGTTGATATTGACCGGAATTTCTGGTATATTGTTTTGCAGCATATTTTATGCAAAATCATTTTACTTAATACTTTCAATTCATATTAAGGGCCAAATATTAAAAAAAAAAAAATTTTTTGTCGGGGGAAAAATACGGAAAATCCCGATTTTGGGATTTAAAAAAATTCTTTGGGAATTGTGTGATCTCAGAAACAAAAGTTTTAATATTTGAAAAATTTTATAAAATAGCATTATTGTTTATAAATATTTACTAGATAACGCTATAAGCCATATCATGAGTTAAAATATTTTTTTAAATTTCTTTACCAAATTTGTTGCAAATATTCATTTTAATACCTATTTATTCATTTTAATACCTATTTGCTATCAAATCGTGTTACATCAAAACATTTTCAATTTATTTGTAGACTTAAATAAAAAACAAAAAATTTCTGTATACAGCGAAAATTGTGAAAATCCCGATTTGGGGATTTTGATATATTTTGCTGGGAATTGTAGGAATCTCAGAAACAAAAAAAAAAAACAGTTTAATAAAAAACTTAAAAACCACTTGATGTGGTTTTAAATGTTTGCAAAGAATTATGTGATTGGCAAAGAATAAAAAAAATAGAAAATAAAGAATTCCGAAATTACAGTGAAAAATCCTAACTTTGGGATTTTTAAATTTTTTTTTGGGAATTGTGGGGATTTCAGAAAAAAATTGCATATGATTTGAGATAAAAAAAAAATTAAAAATAAACAATTCCGAAAATACAGCGAAAAATCCCAACTTTGGGATTTTGAAAAAATTCTTTGGGAATTTGGGGGATCTCAGAAAAAATTGCATATGATTTCCTTCCATTTGGAAACGAATTTTCAGGCGAAATTATTAATAAAGTAAAATATTATGGCCTCTTTTTGTTTAAGACTTGTGAAGTCTCTATTTAGACTCTTCGGGAAATTACCGTGGAAGAAAACTTTATTTTTTTACGGCGACTAAAATTCTTTTACATTCGTTCAAAAAAAAAAGGCAATTTACTGGTTAGTTATTTAAGCTAAAAAGGAATAAATATGTGCTTCTTTGCCTTGCCTGCTTTAAACACAATTAATTTTATTCAGCTCACAACTCAATGAGGATAATTTGGAAGACAATTAGAACAATAAAAAGTTTATATGTGCACATAAATGCTTCCTTTTCCCATTGTAAAAAATTTTATATATTTTTTCTCGCCTTTAACGTCTCGTTTGTAACTAGCAACCAAATCATAAGCATTAGTAGAAAATAACAGCAAAAACAAAAAAAAAATTAAAAAAAAAAAAAAATTAAAGAAATAGTTGAAATAGTAGTTGTTAAAAAATAGCACCCACGTCAAAAAGTTTCTCTAGGCGTACGCCGCCTAAAGCTAAATTGTTTGTTGTTCAAACGAAACGTCTGAAGCAGCAAAAGCAGCAGCTAACTGCGGTAGCAGCAACTATAGCAACAATTAACATGGCGAAGGCAAAAAAAAAAAAAAAAAACAAAAATAGCATTTCCGCTTTCATGTAATATGACAGAAACAAGTGTTAATGGTTTGTTATTTGGTGTAGAACTAGAGCTGGTGTAGAAGTGCCACAACTAAAAGAAAACTAAAACTGGCTGAGTGACTGGCAGACTGACGGACGGGAACGCAAGCAGCCAGGCTGGTTTGTTAACTGCTTGCATTGTTAGATGGATGAATGATGGTTCGTTCCTTCGTTCGTTCGTTCGGTGGGTGGGTGGCTGGTTGGCTGCTTGATTGTGTTTGCCCGTTTGGAAAATTGTTACCAGTAGCAGTTGTTGTGTGTGTGTGTGTGCGTAAAAATACTAATATGTTTTGTTTGCAACACTCGCTTAATAGTTATTGCAACTAATTCTTATAATGAAACCTGCTACTGGTGCTACTTGTAAATACTTCTGCCGGCACTTGTATAAGTATTTGTTCCCTTAAGTAAGTGAAACCCATTGTATGAGCGCGTAGTTGTGATCAAACTTAAATGTACGTACGAACGGATATACGAGTGGTTATGCATAATTATTGCAAAGTTTTGATTTCATGCTTCTTTGTTTGTTTGCAGCAGGCACCTGTCAAGGAATATGTAGGTGCGCTTTACATTTTTCGCCTCCTTCCTCTCCTTTCAGCATACAATGCTCTAGGAAATAAAGTCAGTTACTCGGTTTGCAACAAATTCCATGCATATTTTTTTTTTAATTTTTGCATTTGTGTCCAATTGTAACAACAGGGTAAAAGATTTGTGGTTGATGCTAAAAAAAAAGGAATTTAAATCTTGACTTGAAATAAAACGTTTTTGACAAAAACAGAAAAAGTTTTATATAAAACAGACAAATTTTATAATTATTTATTAAAATTTTCTTAAAATCCTGGGATTGATCTGCACGAATAACTGTACAAAAATTCATTGCCACTTATGGTGGCAGCAAACCACTTCAGAGCCAAAAGTTCCCATGCCACGTGATGATCGTAATAAAACTGCTTTGCCAAAGTGGCGAAATATAACATTTTGTCTTTGTGTCTGCATAATCTCAGGCCTTTACGAACTTTAAGCACTTGATAATGGCTTTTGTATTTATTGATTAAATCGTTTAATTTTATAAAAGGCAAATATTTCAACCTCCGTAGACATGCCATTTGTCTTTTACAGCTTTAACATATAATTTCAACTTCCAGCGAAATCACTTGTATCTGGCGCTCTTTGGAAAATTATTTATTTTCTCCTCACCACCTGGAAAACTTTATTTTGCTTGTTCACTTGCAGGTTTTAGATTAATTTCTTTTAATTCATTTCATGGATACTGTGTGTGTGTGGAGTGGCGGTAAAAGAAAACTTAATGTGAATTTAAAACTTTATCTTTATTTGAAGCATTTTAAAACAATTATTGTAACACAGTTGTACGCGTGCCAAAAAATGTATAATACGAGGGTTGTTCTAAGAATTAAATATATTACAATCGTAGATAAGGCATAATATATTTTTTTATACCCTTCACAAAAATGTGAAAGGGTATATATAGGTTTGTCATTCCGTGTGTAATTTCTTCGATATCAATATAGGACCCCATAAAGTATATATATTCTGGATCCTTATGAATAGCGATGACGATTGAGCGATGTCCGTCTGTCTGTTCGTGAAATAAGGGGTTCCCAAGCCCCCAGAAGAGCTAGAGACTTCGTTCTTGCAGCGTTGGATTGGAAATGAACTTAAATAGAGTGCTATTAAAATTCAGAAAGATCCGCAGTATGGTTCCAGAGCTGGGAAGCTTACACCTATTTCTCGACGCAAAATTTATACCAAAAATCAATTATTTTTTTAATGTCTATTAAAAACTAAAAAAAATTAAAATTTTTTTTCCAGGGAGGGGAAACAAAAATTTTTTTTCGGCCTATTCCGTATTTTGCAGTACATGCAGTAACTAAACTTGTTAAAAATGTTAAGTTTTTCTTTAACAAAACCTCTTTATACGTCATGAAGATTTGCATTGGCCAAAAAAAAAAACTTTTTAATTCAAATTTTGTTTCCAGGGGTGGGAAATTGCATTTTTTATACGTGAAAGTAATCAAACAGGCAACTGATGTTGTTTTTTTTTGCTAACTAAGTCTGTCTTATAATTTAGGAAGAACGAAATTGGTATCAAAAATTCAAAAATAAAAAATTAAATTTCGAATCCAGGGATGGACAAGTGCAATATTTAATAGTACATGAAAGTGACCAAAATGGTTAAAAATTTTAAATTTTTCTTAAAAAAAATTACTTTATACCTCATAAAGCGTTGCACTGATAAACAAAAAATTAAAATTTCGCTTCCAGGGTTGGGAAAATGAAAGTTTTTTTTGGTACATGCAAGATTTTGTAGTACAAAATGGTTGCAAAATTTGAGTTTTTTGTTTAACTACTTTATACCTCATGAAAATTTGCATTGATAAAAAAAATTTTAAAAATTTAAATTTCGCTTCCAGGGTTGGGAAATTGTTTTTTATACATAAAAGTAACCAAAAAGGCAATTGACGTTGTTTTTTTTTGCCAACTAAAACTATTTTATACTTTAGGAAGAACAAAATTGGTATCAAAAATTTCAAAAAAAAAAAATCAAAATTTCACTTCCAGGGTTGGCAAGTTTAAAGTTTTTTTGGTACATTTAATATATTGTAGTGCATGAAAGTGACCAAAATGGTTGCAAATTTTAAGTTTTTTCTTAAATAAAACGACTTTATACCTAATGAAGACTAGGATTGGTAAAAAAAATTTCATTTCGCTTCCAGGGATGGGAAATTGAAATATTTTTTATACATAAAAGTAACCAAAAAGGCAACTAACATCGATTTTTTTTACTAATTAAAACTATTTTTTAGTTCAGGAAAAGCATAATTGGTATCGAAAATTTAAAAAAAAATCAAAGTTTAGATTCCAGAGTTGGATAACTGCAATATTTTGTAGTACATGAAAGTGACCAAAATAGTTACAAACATTAAGTTTTTCTTAAATAAAACTATTTCATGCCGCACGGATATAGAGTTTAACTAATAGAATTATTTGATCGAAATTGGTGTTCTGTTCGGGCAACGTACCGCACGATTTTTCATCAAAAAATCATCTTCATCAATAAGGTACATTTCTGGAAGTGAACCAAAAACTTCGAATTTGAGACGATACCAATCCAGCGCTGTCATACAGGCCAGCACAATCAACGGCGAGCGCTTTAGCACAATAATTACCAACTCATTTCAGCATGAATTGGACAATTTGGAGACTAAGCATAAAGCCACAAGACACTAAGAATAAGCCACAAACCGCAGCAGCCCTCAAAGCCAACATAACACATGCCATCTGTCAAATTCAACCTGATGTATACGCCAGAGCCATGGAAAATTGGACATTTCGCAGAGAAATCGTAGGGACCCGAGATCTCAGAAATGTACAACAAAATTTAATGTACACCTTTAATACAATGTACACCTTGAATACACTATAGACATTGTCTCTCTTTCATGGTGTACACCTTCTACTTGTGTATAACTATGAGTGCACTCGTGTACATCTCGTGTATATGCTTTTTATACCCTCCAAAAAAGAATTTGGAGGGTATATTCACTTTGTCATTCCGTTTGTAACGCATCGAAATATCCATGTCAGACCCCATGAAGTATATATGTATATTATTGATCAGTGATGAAATCTAAGACGATCTGAGCATGTCCGTCCGTCCGTCCGTCTGTGGAAATCACGATTCAGTCCAAACGAAAAGAGCTAGACTCTTGAAATTTGGCATAAATATATTTTGAAGCTTAGAGCAGGTTAAGTTCGGAGATGGGCTAAATCGGGCAAGGGGGAAAAAAGTTCCCCTAAGAAGAACTAAACCAACCCAGAAAAGACAACATAATTTTTAAAGTTTTTTGGTTATTTTGTTAAGCAAATGATGTATTTTTATGTCAAATACGGTCCAACGCCTTAAACTGGAGCCATAAAATAAAAAAAAATTATTTGTGAACCCCGCCTACTTTATTGGGCGTTATTATATGCAAAAATAGCATACAAATTTAACAAATTGTTTTACTTAAGCCTACATTCCATAAAAATAAAATTTTTAAGATTTAATGACAAAGCTGAGACGAAACCTGGTACTACTCTGCCCTACCCCCTCCTCCCCCTTCACCCCCTAAATGACCCTACCAAAAAAAAATTTTTTTTTTTTAAATTTTGTATGTAATCATCCCAAGCATTTATTTTTAGAGTTTTATGACAAAAGTGAAATGTTTCCCCCACAGCCCTTGCCAGAGCGACCCCGCCAAAATACAGTTTTTATACCCTCCAAAGAGAATTGGACCCCATGAAGTATATACATATATTCTTGATCAGTGATGAAGTTTAAGACGGTCTAGCAATGCCCATACGTTCGTCTGTGGAAAACATGATATTTTTTTTTTTAAGAGTAGGACCAGCACTCAGGAGATGACCCCTATATATGCAATGCATTGCGCCGAAACTGAAAACGAGGGGATAGTATTGAAGGGACAGATTAGGAAAGATGAGAAGATAGACAGTTTTTTTTGTAGCTATTTCAACCTTTTACTTCGCCGGCTAATTTTTGTTACAGGGCCGACGAAGGTGGGTGCTGTTACTCTGCTTTTAGTACATAATAGTGTCAGTCGCTGCCAATAGGTCTTTCAAACGAATAAAAAATTGCGATAATATCTCACACTCATTTTGCTCAAAATTAAATTGAAAGATAGAAAGTGCTTAAGCACAAATTGCAGTACATCAGCGTTGCCGATCACTCAAATAACAGCCGTCGCACTATAGAAATACAATAAAATGTGCATTATACATTTAACGATAAGCGATATTGAATGTTGTTGAGAAAAATTGCTGCTAAGTAAATTCTTACGAGCACGAATACGTGGAATCCTGTACATGAACTCGTCGTATGTAGATTCCATAACAACGTGACACCAGGTGGTTCTGGCGTAAAATTAAGCGTTGCGTTAAGAAGAACAAAAAGAAAAAAAAAAAAAGAGAAGAGAAGAAATGAAAATGGAATTTATAACTCAATTGGGAAATGAAAGTTTGTATTTATACGTATCGGAGCCAGGCAGCAGGTACAATAATGGAACAGTTTTGCGAAAAAAC
Organism: Linnaemya tessellans; assembly: GCA_951800035.1. Classification (NCBI taxonomy): domain Eukaryota; kingdom Metazoa; phylum Arthropoda; class Insecta; order Diptera; family Tachinidae; genus Linnaemya; species Linnaemya tessellans. The sequence goes on from OX637536.1 coordinate 43,160,035, forward strand.
ATTTACAAAAACTTTTAGTTAAAAAAGGCAATTTAGTTGAATATTCTTCCGTTTCCGTATTGTTTGGTCCCTCTTCTGCTCGCATCCTCCTGCACATGAAATTCCTTTTTTTGTATTCCTATCAGGCGGTTCATCACATCATGTACGAGTACGTAATGATTACGATAACGGCGTTACAATGTGTCTCAATGATGATATTAAAGTGGCAGAGTAGATAAGAAGCAAAAGTGCTTAAAGTAATTTCTAAGAATTTTCCAGCAGCTCATTTACGATAAATGAGCTGCTGCCGTACGTACGGGCGCATTACAAAATGATGAAATTTCGTTGTTTAATATTTTATATTTCCGTATAAATATTAAATATGCATGTGCTGTTAATACAATAAAATCTCTAACGCCATCTTATTCTTTTGTGTTTTGATACATTTTATTTTAGATTTTTCAATTTGCCTTCGCTCCGGTATGCAGCTGCTTAGACGTAAACGTTCTTTGTATGTTCTGTGCGGTATGAGCAAGTGGCTGAACACTTAGTTGCACATGCCTAACTAAATACAATGTGTACGAGTACGTTCTACGTACGTTTATAATTTGTTTATGTCAAGTTTAGGCCGCTTCTCGTTTGCCTCACAAGATGAACTTGGAAATGTTGTTTTAGTGGTTTGGTATTAATTAAATATTCATGATTTTCACGAGCCAAAGAATATAAATGAACTCTCTTACCAGCAATTTATTTGAAATCCTTAAGGAAATCATTGTTACTAATACTCTCTCACACATTCCCCAGATAATGCAATAAAGCACGCACACACCTATAAAAAAATTTTGAATTTTTTTTTTTTTTTTGCAAGGGAAATAAGGAATTATTTAAACAGCCTCTAATATCCACAAACAATAAAGCAGTGCAAAAATATGAGTTGTTTGAGCAGAGAAAGAGAAAAGATTGCGGAAAAATTAAAATTGGAATTCCGCCATAATAATATTGTTTTAACTGGCTGTAATAACGCTAAAGACTTATTGCAGAGAATCTTAAGTGTTTTGTGGCCAAGTTCATTAGAGTTATTTTATTATTTATTTTTATAGGTTGAATTCTATTTAACTTTCTTTACTGCAAAATCAATTTGTGCTTTTGGTTTCTCACAAAAACTAAATTGTGTAATAAGAAATTACTCAGTTTTAAAGGACATCAAAAAGTTTTAATATTTTTTTTTTTAAATTCCTTGCGGAGCGACTTTTTTTTTTTAAATGTTAATGATTTAACTACGAATTGTTCCGGACAATAAAAAATTTCTAAATTTGGGTTATATCACGTAAAGTATGAACTTAAAAAACAGTTTTTCGGTTGGGTGAAATCTGGACAATGGAAAACAAGATTAATCTGAACCGTTCTGACGACGATCAACTTTTCTAGTTTGAACTTACCCAGTTTCAACATCCCCCTTCTTGTGTTTGCCTAGGGGTTCGATTGATCCATGACTATCTAACCGGTCTATGGAATAGTCATATAGGATATTCCCCAATGCCGTGTTGGAAGTACTCGTAGTTCCCATGCCGCCGTCTATACCAAGCCAGCATATGCGTTTAACCCGTTCTAAAGTTTCAGTAATGGACTTATGCCCTATCGACCTCCACCCCGCCCAATAGCGTGTATGTTGGCATTAGTCTAATCGAATATGTAATGAGGTAGTAGTTAATAGGGTAAGCTGTTGACGGTTAACCGATTGAATACCCTACTCTTGCTGATTGTAACTGTGACCATTGCGGTGAGTAATGACTATAACTGTGACTATGACTATGATTATGATTATGCCCATGACTATGACTATGATTATGCCTATGACTGTGACTATGACTATGATTATGGCTTTGACTATGACTATGACTTTGGCTATGACTTTGGCTATGACTTTGGCTATGACTTTGGCTACTACTTTGATTTTGACTATGACTATGTCTGTGACTATGACTATGAATATCGCTATGGCTATGGCTATGACTATGACTATGATCATGTCTATGATTATGACTGACTATGACTATGCCTTTGACAATGACTATGACTACGATTATGACTTTTACTTTGACTATGACTTTGGCTATGACTTTGACTTTGACTGTGACTATGTCTATGACAACGTCTATGTCTATGTCTATGACTATGATTATGACTATGACTATGACTTTGACTATGACTATGTCTATGACAACGTCTATGACTATGACTATGATTATGACTATGACTATGACTTTAGCTATGACTTTGGCTATGACTTTGACTATGAATTTGACTATGACTATGTCTATGACTATGTCTATGACTACGTATATATCTATGACTATGACTGACTGACTATGACTATGAGTATGACTCTGACTATGACAATGACTATGATTATGCCTTTGACAATGACTATGACTATGATTATGACTTTGACTATGACTTTGGCTGTGACTTTGGCTATGACTTTAGCTATGGCTTTGGCTATGACTTTGACTATGACTTTGACTATGACTTTGACTATGACTATGTCCATGACTATGTCTATGACCATGACTTTGCTATGACTATGACTATGACTTTGACTATGACTTTGGCTATGACTTTGGCTATGACTTTGGCTATGACTTTAGCTATGACTTTGGGTATGACTTTGACTATGACTATGACTATGTCTATGACTACGTCTATGTCTATGACTATGACTGACTGTGACTATGACTGACTATGACTATGACTTTGGCAATGACGTTGACTATGACTATGACCATGACTGTGACCGCAACTATAGCATTAACTATAGGGTTGACTATAAAGGAAAATGTTAAGTGAGATTTGTCCTAGCCTATGAGTACGAGTATGACTATGGTTTTGAGTTTGACTATGAGCTGCAATAGCTTTTACTAGGTTGCACAGATGACGATGGCTAGACTGTGATCTTGTCTTTGATTAATACACAAGATAACATAAATACCTTTAGATATGATGACCAAAAATAAAAATTTTTAAGAACCGCTGGTTATTAACTGACGAATAACAAAAGAAATTCATATCTCGTAAGTGCAATAAAAAAAAACCATACAGCAGAAAAAGAAATGGAAAAGATGAAAAGCCAAATCAGATTTTAAAACAAAACACTTCAATAGTCTTAGACGCAAAAACGTTTCTTCCATAAGACAAGCAAAAAAAAAAAAAGGTTATTAAATTTGCATAATTTGTAGTTAAAAAGCATCTTTTGAATCCTGTTCATATTATTTTATCTCCTTGTCGCCTTAATTTTCTTGTTGTTACAATCGCTTTACGTATGCTTTTATGTAGAACTAATTTGTTGTACAGTCTATCAAGGAAAGACTTGCTGTTGTCATAAACATACATTTAGCAATTCACTTTCAGTGGTAAGAATATTCCCCCAAATCTCAAAATATATTCATTAGTTTCGCGTTTACTCGGTTGTTGTTACCGTAAGTGTACTTTGAAGAAGTCTGGTGTTTAGTAATTTTTAATTAAGTTTGTAGCTTTTCTTTCTTGCTTTTTATTTCCTTTTTCATGCTTAAGATATTTTATTAGATGCCTGGTTACTTGATGCTTGCTAACTTCCCTGGATAGTTGACTAGATGCAAACTTGTCGGGCTGAGTTGTTAAATGTAGGGATAAAATAAATAAAATTTTCAGTGTCAGTGTTTTCTTTTCTTCCGTTAAAGTCTAACAAGAGTGTAAATTATATCTATGCCAGCGCAGAACAACGTATAGTATAATATAATTTATTTTTTGCTTTTAAATTGTTTCTCTTCTGCAGTGCAAAATAAGAAAAGAAAAGTTTAATTTAGCAAAAAAAAAAAAAAAAAACTCTTGCAAAATAGATACGATAACCATATGCAATGTACAAAAAGTTTTACAATACAATTGGGTGTACATCAAGAGGTTGTGCTTGAATTTTAAATACCCTGCATTAAGATTTTTTCCTCTGATGTAATAATACAATAGCAATTTGAAATTTGTCAAAGAGGATTTTAAATGTTAATTGCTGTGCTCAGTTAGAACGCAGGTGCTTTTAAATATTCACTTGGAAGTGGCTGTGGTGATCTGCGAAGTAGCAAAGATGCTCATGATAGTGAAATCATTCAAAATTGAATCAATGAAAAATTTGGTCCTGCAGAAGCATGACCCCAGCAGCATTGCTTTTGAAATATTTTTCAACAGCATTTCAATAAATGAAGTTAGTTGGAATTTACTAATGCAATCATATGATCATAATTATAATTGAGCTAAGCAATGGCGAAAAAAATACTTTTTATATTTCCTACGTTTAAAAGCAAGAAGAAAGCCTAAGACTTATTCATCCATTCATGCTTTTCCGTTTTCCTATTTGCAATAATCTACAATGCTGCTTAACAATATTGCTTTTTAGCAAACTGCAACAGCAAGACAACAAGACAACAACATAATAAGATTTAAAAAATACACAAACCCATTGTGAAATTTTCCAAAAGCTCCTTAAAGCCATACAACCTGACTGTAGTCGAATTTAATGAGCCTGAAGAAATAAACCCAGATATGGATCGTTGTTTCATAAATTTCTTAAGAAATTATTGCAGTTTTCCCCACTACTGAAAGTCTATTATTTTTTCTATTTTACATAAAAAGAAAATCCGAAATTTTCCTCCTCTTCCATATTTTTGCATTGTTGCATTCTTATCAAACCTTATCAGGAATTTATTTTACTAATCGCTTCAGTCTTTGTTTGTTCTTTAGTGCTTTTGGAAAATACCAAAAATAATAAAATAAAAGCCGCACAATTAAACCAATTTTCTAGGAATAATTTCATACAACTTGTTAAAAACAATACGTCTCAGATTTTTGTTTCCTTTTTGTCGTACTCCGGAAAAAAAAGATGTCGTGGTTTTTGTGCTGATGTTGGGTTTTATTTTGTGTTGAAATTTCACAAAATTCAATACAATCTTACTGCCAGCCTTAAAAACGTATACAAAATCAAGCAACTGCAGTTTTAAATACTTATTTTCTTTCTTAAGACAACTTTATCTGGCCACTAGTCTTCTTGTGTGTGCAAATATTTTTTGCCAAGTGCTACAACGAGGGTCGTCATGATTGAAAAATCTAGAACAGTTTATTGGACTCATAAGGACGAACGAACTGACAGCAGGATCTTATTAAAAGAAAATTTAAAAATATTTTTTTATAAATAATAAAAAGATTTAATTTTGGGAATACGTTTAATAGACTTTTGTTTTGTTAGCGATACTGGAGTCGTAGACCAAATTTCAGATGTTTTCTGTGTATAAACCAAATTCCTTAAACAAATTTTCTCCCTATAATTTAACTTTCGTTGTTTTTTCTTCTAATTGATCTCAAAATAATTTGTAATCGAATAATCAATATAAGAATTTTCTTTTAAAAATTGCTCGATTAATTTAATAAATATTTTGTTTAGGCAAATATATTTCAAACGGTTTTAGATAATAAATTTTCATAGAAATGGTGCTATAGGTAATTCGAATAAAAATTATTCGATTAATTTAGTTGTAATAAATTGTATTTGAACACTTGCTTGTATTGGGTATCCACGGAAAGCAATTGTTTTCTTATATGCCTTAAATTATAATAATTTAGTTCGTACCATTTAAATTCAATAAATATTAATGAAATAATATTATTGCACAATTGTTGTTTTTAAATAGATATAATTTTCATTAAAGCAATTTTTAAAAATAATTCATTTGATTGTTATGTGACGGCTTGTCGACGTTAGGTCATCAGGAATGGAAAGTACAACAATTTCTCTATTAATATATTTTAAAACTCTTAAATTTATTCCAATTATTTTATTCGAATAATATATTCGAATAATTTTATTCGAATAATTTATTTGGATAATTTTATTCGAACACTTTATTTGGATAATTTTATGCCAATAATTTATTTGAATAATTTAATTCGAATAATTTGGTTCATATAAAATTAATCGAGTAATATTATGCGGCTAGTTTTATTTGAATAATTTTATTCGAGTAATTTTATTCGAATAATTTATTATGATTATTCGAATAATTTATTAGAATAATTTAATTCGAATAATTTGTTTTATATAAAATTAATCGATTAATATTATTCGAGTAATTTTGATAATTTTATGTCAATAATTTATTAGAATAATTTAATTCGAATGATTTGCTTAGTATAAATTCAATCGAGTACTATTATGCGACTAATTTTATTCGAGTAATTTTATTCAAATACTTTATTATGGTAATTTTATGACAATAATTTATTGGAATAATTTAATTCGAATAATTTGTTTCATATAAAATTAATCGAGTAATATTATTCGGCTAATTTTATTCGAGTAATTTTGATAATTTTATGCCAATAATTTATGAGAATAATTTAATTCAAATAATTTGTTTCATATAAAATTAATCGAGTAATATTATTCGAATAATTTTATTCGAATAATTTTATTCGAATAATTTTATTTGAGTATGTTTGCTCTAAAATTTTTTTTCGACTAATTTTATTAAAAAAATTTTAAATAGAACATTTTATATAAATATGTAATGTCAATTGAATTATTGCCATTTAAAAACATTTTATTTAATTTTATAATTTAAAACTTTTTTGCAAAAGAATTCTTATTATACGAATAAATTTGTGCAATAAATATTGATTTAAGTAAATTCATTCGAATACTGGTTAAGTTAATAGCCAACCTGAAAAATTTCTTTGGTTTTAAACAAGTGGGCGTTCATAAGGGACGTTTTCTAAAAAATTATCTAAAAATTGCCTAGATTTTTAAAACGTCCTTCGTACAACTGCTAGTGCTGTAAAGAAATCTTTGTTGAGTTGGTCAGAGGAAACGGCAGAAGACAATAATCACCATCCATCCATAGAGATGAATGATGGATGGTGTTTGTGAACGTGATGGTTGAGATGATGATGTCGGTTGGTTGGCAGGTTGATGGCGATGATGATGATGGTGTTAGCGTTAGAATTGTTGATGTTTTAATTTTTTTATTGTTTTCTTGCAAAACTTTTTTTTTTTATCTTGTTATGACCAACCAATTCGTGTGCTGTATAGAAAAACCATAGTTTCTCTTGTCTATAGAAAGATGCATTCATTACTTGTTTTCTTACGTTCTACCAAGAATTTTTTGTTTTATTTGTTCGTCGGTCTAAGCAAATTATATTCTTTTCCAACTACAGCTACAACTACTTGCTGCACCACTACTTCTATACACTGTAATAACTATTATATTCAACTTCATTGTGTTTATTTTATATATATATTTTTTATACGCAGTTGCAAGTTTTTGGTTTATGCGGTTTATTTTAAGGAATATAATTAAATAGAAAGAGTGGTTTGGATTTTGTTGTGTTTTTCTTAGAAGCTTAGATTGCAAAAATTTTCCTTACGTTTGTTCTTGCTCTATCTTTTTTTTCTTTGCAACAAAATGCTTAGAAAATTGCACTTTTTGCCTCTGGTTCGCTTTAGAAAAACAAAAGAGTTGCTGTAAAAAAAAAGTTAAGCAAAAGACCAACAAACGGAAGAGTAGAAAAATAGTTCTACAGTGTTACTGTCATGTTAAATCAGGCACGTTTTAAAACTTTATACTTGAAAGCGAGTTTTATTATTGACGAGTCTGTGTGAGTTTGTGTTGTGATTGTGCTTAGAGCAGAGCTGGGCACTGCTTACCTGATTTATTAGTTTGCATATCCTGCAATCAACAATAATTTCGCTAGAAATAAAAAGTGTTCACCAATTAATGGAATTGGATTCGTGCTCGTAAAGAAAGCAACCGAATATCGCGACTTAAAATTACTAGAGATCATTGCGTCACTGTGACGGGAATAATTATTTACAAACTATTCGAAATTGAACGGTTCATTTTACAACTGGATATTTAGTCATAATAATGTCGTTGGGTAAAGCAATCGCCCAAATGTATGTGCATTGTGTTACTCATTAGTGTGTTGGAATGTGTGAGGAAAGTTACTCGTGTGTACATCTCTGGTGCAAAGGAAGAACTGATTATATTTCATTAGTCGTCTATGGCAAATGTAAATGTTAGAAAGGGTGATGATATACTATTGTGCAAAAGAGCATTGAAATTGTGGAGTATAATAATTAAATTTAAATACATTTTTAAGTTTGTTACATTAAACAAATTAGAAATTGAACCTTTTGCTTTATTGTAGGTGCCACAAGAGTTTGCTGTGAATTTGTTTTTGGCTAATTCTGATATTTCTTTTCATTGTTTCCTGTCACGTGGTAATAAAAAGTTTTAAATAATCCTCCCTTAAGAAAAACGTTAAAAATTCAAACTACACAGTTCCAAAAAATAAGTAATCATTAATATTAAACAATTTTAAGAAAATTTGTTCGATTAAAAATTAATTGAAAAAATTATTCGAATAAGAATTATTTCAACAAAAAGTATTTTAATAAAAATTATTCGCATCACAAAATATTCGATTAAATAAAAATTCGATTATATATTATTCGATTATAAATTATTCGATTATAAATTATTCGATTATAAATTATTCGATTATAAATTATTCGATTATAAATTATTCGATTATAAAATATCGAATAAAAATTAATTCCATGTAAATTTTTGCAATAAACGTTATTAAAAAAATAATTTAAATTAAAATTATATGACAACCAAAAATGGTTTTGAAACACGATGAAAATATATAAAGTAATTTATTTGAAACATTCGGGCCTGTTCTGTAATTCACCTCGGGTTGAAATTGCCTGAATTCAAAAATAAATCATGATCCTGTCAACGTTCTTAAAATTAGATACGGCAGCTTTCTTCTGGATATGATATGTGAAGCTATATATAACAGCAATATTGAAAAATGCCTGGAAAAATATTTCTGTTAGTGGAGATAATTTTCTAAAATCACGCGATTTCAAACCGACGTGATTTACAGAACTGGCCTGATGGTCTCTTTCAATTTATTAAACATATGTTTTATTTATTGCTGGTTAAGTACGTCTATATACCTCCATATCATTCATTGGCTCATACACTAAATGATCAAGAAAAATTCTTTACTTATACATAAACTTTCGAAAATCAATTGAGAATTACATAAGAAAAAAATTAATGGACTTTGACATTGTTTAAACAATACAATAAACAAATTATTTTATGTAGAACAATAAAATTATTCGAATTGAAATTATTAAAATAAAGATTTAATTGTCTGAGTTTTCCAAGGGCTACAATTGTCCACTGTGTCTCGACATCCTTCTTACTGAGGCAATCGAGTCTCATGAAAAATAAAGAAAAAAAATTTTACTACTAAACTGCGTGTACAGTTTTTCTAAAGAGTTTTTGTAAAATATTACTTATTGAAAAATTTTCCGTTGAATTTTCAGAGAACACTTTGTAAAAAAGATTAATATATTACCTAAATGTTTTAATAATTAATATTATCACTGTTAAGACCATCTTTGGTTAAAAATAAATAAAGTGGAAATGAAAAAGCTAGTCGATTAAAATTTAAAAAAAAAAATTATATTTTGGCACAGATTTTTTTTATTTAAAAGATTATTCGAACTAAAATTAAGTGAATACCTCTGATTGAACTAGAATTATTTGCATAAATTAAATTAGTCGAATACAAATTAATCAAACAAAAATTAATCGAATAAAAATTAATCGAATAAAGTGAAATTACTCGAATAAAAATTAATCGAATAAAATGAAATTTTTCGAATAAAAATTAATCGAATAAAATGAAATTATTCGATTAAAAATGTATCAAATAAAATTAAAGTATTTGCATACAAGTTAATTTAACGTTAAAAATACTGTTGTTCGCCACATGACGAATATCAGGTTTTCTACATACGGAAATAAAACGTAAATTTCCATCATGCAAAAATGTTTATAAAAACTTATTAAAAATTAAAATTATTCGCAAAACGAAGTGCCACTTACTATGTTTTGGTATACGTTGAATTATTAATTGTAGTTTTGATTGAAATCTAGCTAAATGATCAAAATCAATTACCGATTGCTTGGCACAACCGTACGATTTTTGCAATGGACATAATATATTACAGTTAATATGTAATCAATGTGAAATTCAATATAAGCTTTAAAGGAAATTAATAGTTTTTGTGCCTGACAATTTTTTTTTCTCCAAAACAGCTTCTCAATGGTCGTTATTAACCCCTCAGAAACATTTTACTCATATATTTTCAAGTCTTCTTGCTCACGAGTACATTTTGATTAATGATCAAGTATGCTTTTTGTGAATTCACTGTAGCAATTTAATGCATCATTTGCGAACTCAGTTGTCCTGTCCCACTATCCACTTGCAGACTTTGTAACACGATACACTTACACATTTTAATGCACTCTTTATGCCTTAAACGTTTTATATTGCCATCAAATGCTTAAGTTGATAAACCAAAAAGTGTATTTAGAGAGAGAAAAAAAAATCGTGTTAAAATCATCGAAATCATAATTAAGCCCAGAGGAGGAAAACTTTTGTCATCATTTTTGAAATATTAACTTTGTTTTTATGTGAAACAATTATTATCGTTGCTGTTGGTGATAGTTTTGTCACTAATAAATAAAACAGTCAAAAGAGAATTGCTGATTCAATTACTAACAAACGATAAAACTTTCTACATTAGAATGTGGCAGCAAAAAGAACAACTACTCGTGGGTAAAGACTGGCAACAGAAATTGCAACAGAGAAAAAAAAATAAATACTAAAGTTGAGGAACGAAAAATTTGTTTAAAAAAACACACACATACAAATCTAACAATTGACCAACAACAGTTTGATTTTTTCGTATTTATTTTCATAAACTTTTACGTTGCAAATTATAAATTTTTCCACAACTCTTTAGGAACTACAACGCAAAACTGTCAAGCATTAATCCAACAAACATTGGAGAGGATTTCCAAGAGCGTTGCCGTCAAAGCTGGGAAACATAAGAATCATTTTTCATTTTTGCAAAGTTGACATTAAGAGCCCATAAATACCAGCCGTTTTGTGTCATTTCATTGCAACTAATGGCCTTTTAATTTAGAAAAGGAAACATAATATTTTATACAATTGTTCAAAAATATTTTTTTAAAATAAATTTACTTTTAACCATTTTAATTACATTCCTTACTTAGCAGTAAAATTTATATATTTTCAAACATTAATTTGAAAACTGTTGTCAAGCAAACATGACGTAATATTTATATGCCAGGCTCACCGACCATTCGGGTGTGGCCAATGTCGGTTGACAACAACGATGATGGTCATTATCCTTGTTGTATCCTGCCAACAAGCTGTATGATTTTTATGATTCTCTTGATGCTTCTTTTTTCTGTTGATTGTTAAAATATCCAAGTGCTATTAATCTTATTTAATTTCAAATTGTATTCAAATTATGACAAAAACTCATCAAATGTTTGTGCAACAATGCAGCACATACTACACAATTTGAAATATTGTTTTAGTTTTTCCCATTTCCAGCTCTAATTCACTTTAATAAATAAATCTAAAATAGGGCCTGTGCATGTGAAACGTTTTCAGCCAACTAATCTCTGTACAAAGCACAAGTAGGAGGCAGCCGAATGTCCGGTTGTTGTTGTTGTGTTCTTTATTGTTAAACCTTTGAATATAAGTGACATTAAAAACAAATATTGATTTATAGGGGTTTGCAATGAAAAATCCCAGTTGGGAACAGTGGAAAAGTATTAATAAATTGATAAAGTGGATTAAAACAAGTAAAAACGTTATATTCGACCGGGTCGAATCTTAAATACCCTCCAAATATTTAGTAAGTAAATTTAAAATATTTAATTTGGTGGGACAGAGTTCCTTCAAGACATCTCTGTACCCAATTTTAAATCCCTATTTTGAGAGAGTCATTCCGGGAAGGGGCGAGGGAGAGACGTTTCACCTCTGCAAGAGCAGAGAACATCTCTGCGTCTTATAGGGTTAAAGAATAAAAATTGTTCAATATGTACAGTATTTTTGCACATAATATTGTACGTCAACGCCCACTAAAGAGGGCGGGGACCAAAAATACACTATATCATGTTTTCCACAGACGAATGTATAGGCATTGCAAAATCGTCTCAGAGTTCATCACTGATCAAGAATATATATACTTTATAGGGTCCAATTCTCTTTAGAGGATATTAAAACTGTATTTTTGCGGGGTCGCTCTGGCAAGGGCTGTGGGGGAGATATTTCACCTTTGCCATAAAACTGTAAAAACAAATGTTTGGGATAATTAAATACAAAATTAAAATTTTTTTTGATAGGGTCATTTAGGAGGGGTCAAAGGGGGAGGAGGGGGGTAGGGCAGAGTAGTACCAGGTTACGTCTCAGCTCCGTCATTAAAGCTTAAAGTGTTATTTTTAAGGGATGTAGGCCTAAATAATACAATTTGTTAACTTTTTACACTATTTTTGCATATAATAACGCCCACTAAAGGGGGCGGGGTCCAAAAATTTTATTTTTTAATCCTATGGCTCCAAGTTAGACGCGTTGGACCTTCTTTGACACAAAAATATGTCATTTGCTTAACAAAATTTCCAAAATATTTTAAAATCGATGCTGTTTATATATTTTCCCCTTCAAAGTACTCCTCTTAAAGACATGATGCACTGATGCCAGCGTCTTTTCCCATTCTCGAAGCAGTTCTGGTAACCACTTTTGGGAATATGCTATAGCTCTCTTCGAGATTTCTGTTCAATTTTCTCAATCGTCGCAAAACTTCTCATCTTTAGATATTTAGCGTGAGAGGTATAAAAGTCATAAGTATTTTGCATATTTGATGATTTTTGGTTGTCGAAAAAATTTATCAAGGAATTTACATTAAATGTAAAAAATTAAATTAACTGCCTGTTGGTCGATGCCGCAAGGCTTCGTTCGACCGAATTAATAAAATAAAATAACAAAATTATTAAGATAAGACTGTTTTATTCAGACTCAAGTTCAAATCTGCAAACTGCAACTTATTATTTTTTTAATTTTTATTAAATTCAAATTATTAAGACTGGAGTATTAAGAATATTTTTATAATCATCAAACTAGCAGAATGCAACAGCACTGCTTTCGAAGGCCGCTACACCATCTCATCGGCGTTCTTTCTTCAACTTTTTTCCCTTTCGACTTTGATGATTAAAAAAAATACTCTAAATATTCCACTTTTATTATAGAGTAATAACTTGAATTTATTAAAAAATTCTTAAAAAAGTAATTTGCTGATTGCAGATTTGAACTTGAGTCTGAATAAACAAAATTCTCATTTTAATAATAAAAATTTATTTTATATTTCAAAAAATAAAAATTTACTTCGAAAAATAAAAATGTATTTCTGTTTTAAATATTTATTCATTCGATTGGAAGACAGAATGGGACAACATCGAGTTAATTTCATTCAAAAGGTATTGAAATGTTCACAGTGGCAGACAGTGATTGTATTTTGAGTCCGCAACATTTTCACAAAAAGGTAGAACGCTTTCAACGAACGTAAAGAAGATGGGAATTACCGGATGCTCATCGATGAAAATATTGAGATGGTGTACATTGTCGAATCACTGTTAGGGAAGATGCTGAAGATGTCAGCTTTTGCAATTAATCAATTGACGAACTTTCGGTCAAGCATCCAAAATGACCAAAAAACCCGTCATTTGTGCCCAATACTGTACTTTTTTCTCAGCCGCCATTATTCACCAGATTTAGACCCCTTCGACTTCTCCCTGCTCCCAAGCTTAAAGAGATTCATGAATGTATGGCGTTTTGCGGCCGCTGGGAAGACAGAAGATGTCATCACTGAGAGAGCTCAAGGACATCGTATAAAGTGGAGATCATAACAAAAACGCTGGCACAAGTCTGTCTATTTTATTTGAAGGAGACTACTTTGAAGGAAGCAAAATAGCAATTGATGAGAGTATAAATTAAACTGAGTTAAGATTTATAGGCTAATTGTTCGAAATTTGTTCGAAATTTGTTTTAAATCTCAGAGAGACATGATAAATATTCTAAGGCACAAAGGATATAAATAATTTTTTAAATTTTGTCTGGAAATATAATTTATGTTATTCATGAAAATATTACCTACAATTTACATTTGCATAAGAAAATACTTACGTTGCCTGCAGTAACAAAAACTTTTAAGTCATATTTCTTATCTAACAATTTCGCTGAAGCCATCTTCCACAGAAATATATTACCTTAAGATTATCATTGGAAAATGAATTATCCCACATTTCCTACTGACCTCTATTTTGAACACAAAATATTCTATTCGTTTTGAAAACCGAGTATACAAAAACTTACATACAATCTCAGAACAATCTCATTGTGTAGCTAAATGGGAGGGCAATTTGTTCAAGTGTCAGTTTTTAAAATGAATGAACTTTCTCACCCACAGAGAAGTAGTGGATAGCTGTTCGTTAGCCTTTGATTCTCGAAAGAATGTTTCTTCTTTTTTTATCGTTTAGTTTCTTTTTTTTTCTGCCATTTTGTTCTTCATTTGGAATGCTTAAAAGGCAGTATTCTTTAGCTGTGATAACAACTCCTGTCAGTACTTGTGTTGCTGCTGGTCTACGAGTACATGTTACAGGGTATAAGAGTGAATGAATGGCTCTGTGTGTGCATGTGTGTGGTGTGCGTTTGCGAGGAAGAAGAATGGAGAAACTGCTGGGAAATAATTTGCCTCAATGGTTACTGCAGTAAAAGTTTGGCTTAAAATGATTTATGAATATTTTGCCGGAAAGTGACCACTTGTGATGTTTATACGGGCATGCAAAAATAAGTGAAAACTAAAAAAGGAAATAAATATTATAAAAATAAAGAAAAACAAGTTATGTATCGATATAAAATCTATGGAGACAATCTTAAATTGAATTAAAAAGACAAACAAGCTTTCTTTCAAAAAAAAAAAAAAAAAAAAAAAAAACAATAAACTTCATTTACGCCCTCTTAAGGATTTGGCAGGACAAAACTTTAACATGTAAAAAAAGAAAATGTTGACTAGCAAATATTTACACATGCACGCGCGCACACACACACACACACACAAACACACTCCCATCAGGCTGAATAAAAAGTAACTTCCAGAACTGTTGTACACGTACGTACGTGCTCGAAAATGTTCCAACATGCAGCATCATTTATTGCGACAAGTAAATTTTTACTTTTGCTTTCGTGTAAAGGTAAATGATGTGTAGAGCATCGTTATATCCGGTAATTGTGAGCAGAGAAACGGAGCCACATACCAGTACACGTGTAATGCAGTTCTGTGTATGGCTGGTAAATATTGCCAAAAGTTGTTACAGCTTAAATATGCTTCATTGGTGCTGATGTTTTGGCTGTTGCTATTTAACTTGTTGTCGTTGGCTGTTGTTTGTTCTTTTGTTTTTTTTTTTATTTCTGTTGAAATTTATGATGCTTCATTTACCTTTACGCCCCATTGGGATGATACTTTTACTCTTGTGTTAATTAATTTAGCCTCAAAAACAACAACAACAACGAAAACTTACAAAAAGCATGAAAAATAAGCAATAATGGAAACGGCAACAGCAACACCAACAAAAATTTCTACTTTAATGACATCCGCGACATTGTTACGCTTCACCAACACCGAGCTATTGTACTCATCCCCTTGTAAAACTTTAAATATTTTGTGCTTCCACTCCACCACCAGCCAAGCCAGCAACAGCACATCCCGAATTTATACTCATCATTGTTACAACCAGAGTTACAAGTAAATTTACAATATAAAACGGGAGGAAACTGGTTGCCAATTGAGGAGAACAAGGGAACAGATTTACAACAACCATCATGGCAGTTGGTGATGCTCTTCGACAAAAGTCTCAAATATCCCCAAAAAAAATTTACAACACACAATCGTTTTTCCCCTTAGCAAACCCAGGCAGTTATCTGTGGCCTTGTCGTGGCACCGCTACTGCTATCGAGACAAATACAACATTTGTTTGGGGTAAAAAAGAAAAACGAAAACGACGAACAATTAGTGAGTCTTAAATTAGCGTGTGGGTCACAACCTCAATACAACAGTTTACAAAAGCATTTATAACATCTGCATTTGGTATCCTCCACTATAATTACCAGCAACATCGTCGTCGTTGTCTACCTCATTTGCGCCACCTTCATGTTTGTCATCAGCCAGTGTAGCTAAAGCAACAATGGGAAGGAGTTTTAAATCGTCATCAACTTAAAAATTTCAAAAAATGAAACACTTCAAGCCCTTAAATAAGTTTAAGGGTGGTGCAGCAGAGTTTTAAAATAATTAAATGTTTGAAAAATCACATATCGTCGTATAAAATTCAAAAGCTCGTAAATGAAAAAAAAATTTAGAATAGACTTTTTAATTGATTATGATGTAAATTAACAAAAAAATACAGAGTGGTGCAACAAAAGATGTTATAATTTAAGAAAATGGCGTCAGATGTCATTCGTATACGACATTTGTGGGAAGCACAAATAAACAAACAAAGGCCGCTAACCCGTAGAATCACTGTGTCCATTTCCTCATGTCAATAGTGTAGAGTAAATTTTGACGCCGCTGGTAAAAGAAGAGTGTGATAATATTCGAAACTGGGACTTTTTAGAGAACTTTGCATACAATTTTCTGGTTATGAAATTGTTTGTCACGACAGGAATTGAATTCTTCGAGAGTTTGGGTGTCAAAAAGAATTTTTACTGCAAAATTAGCTAGATTATATACAAAATGGCAATTATTTAGCATGTTCGAATTTTCGAACTTATGTTCGAAATTTTCGAACTTGTCCTAGAACTCTAAAAATCGAATAGGATATCACTTTTAAATCTTAAATATTAAAAAATAAGTTTATCATGCCAAAGTATAGCATATTTTAAAAATTATAATATTCGAAAGCTCATAAAAAGATACAAATTTCGCAAAAAACTCTTTTTCTTGGCAAGTACATCATTTTCCTTGTTATATAATTCATGCACAAAAATTTCCAGTTGTTATACTGTGTCCATTTCCTCATGTCAATAACGCTGAGTAAATTTTGACGCTGCTGGTGAAAGAAGTGTGATAAGATTAGAAACTGGGATACTTTTAGAGGACTTTGCATAAAATTTCTTCGAAAGTTTGAGTGTCAAAAATAATTTTTATTGCAAAATTAGCTAGATTGTATACAAAATGGCAATTATTTAGCATGTTCGAAATATTCGAACTTATGTTCGAAATTTTCGAACTTATGTTCGAACCTCTTTTCCTTGGCAAGTACACGATTTTCCTTGTTATAAAATTCATACACAAAAATTTCATTTGAAAATTATTAAGACTATTACAAATGTCGAAACGAATTTCGTAGGTTTCTGTTACATTCGAAAGAAAATGCTTTCGAATTGTTATATTAATAGCATACAGTTTCGAAAGTTTAAAGCTTACGAAACCTAATTAAAATCCGGAAATAAATAATAAATTCGAACTTACACCAAATCAAACTGTACCCTTTGCTGAGCAGTCAGTCTACTCTTTTACAGCAGATGCCAAATGCTTCATCTACTTTTTTTTTGTTGGTTTATTTTCAAGTAAAACAATTAATAAACATGAGCCTGGAGTGTGGCATTAAGTGAAATAATTGCAAGTTGTGCTTAAAATGCACTTGTGCTCGTACTTGTTAAAGTCAAAATGTTGTAGTTGTTGTAAAGCAAACAAGCAAACGATTGAAAGGATGGTTAATGGCTGTATGAATGAATTAATGAATTAATGTATGAATTTGCGATTTGTTTCAATAACCAGCAACATGATGGCGCAGTACAAGCACTTTGCGATTGCCACCGCTGCTACCAACAACAACACGAGCAGCAAAATAAGAAACCTACAACAGATACTCGTTAAGCTTAAGTCAGAAAAGACAATGATAAATGAACGACCAAACAGACGACAGATAGACAGACAGATACACATACAGTCAAATAAAACTCTATCAGTACACAATCTTACACACTAGGTGTATTTTGTCGTGTTGATTGTTGACTACCTTCCCTGGCAAAAGTGTGCTGTTACTTTTAAAGATACAAACTTATGGCTTATTTGCCATACTTGCTACTTTTTTCTCTTTCCATCTGTGTTTTATTTCATCATTCAGCCACACGCGTGGTTGTGGCTAATGCAGTCACGTGTATGTATGTGTGGATGCATAATTATTTAGGTTTCATATGGGTCTGTGTGTATGTGTGTGTGCCAACTGTTTTGAGTGTTTATGTGGAGGCGACTGTTTCATAGACAAGACAACAGTTTCAGCAGGTATCTAAGCATCCAGAAACTCCTTGTCCCAACTACTTGGGCTACTTAGTTTGAGTGTTTTTTGTCTAAGACTTCAGCAAAATATTCGAGAAATTTGTTTTAAAAAGCGCAAAATTTATTAAATTTTATTAGAAATCTTGTCATCCAGCTTTGTTGAGTTAAATCAATGCTAAATTGAAAGTTAATTTGTTTCGAAATCCCTCATTTGTATCCAGAATATTTTGTATAAATACGGCATATGCTAGGAACACAACTGCGACGAACGACGAATTTTTGGTCGCGAATATTCGTCGCCAAAAATAAAACAAATTGGTGTATATGAAAATGCACACAATCGTGGCGTTGGTCGAAATTCGTCATAGTAAGCAAAAGTTGAAATAGACTTATTTCTTATTGCTTCGTCAGCGAACGACGAACAAATCTATATGAGGTGCCCAGGTTTCATATACTCAAACTGGTTTTTTGTGGAAAAACATAATTCGCCACTGTATTGTTGCATCTAGATTCTAGCAGTAACATTTTCAGTATATACTAAAAATGCATTCACCAATTCACAAAAATTTATCATTCGGACGACTTTTTATTAATTTTGAAAATTTTTTATAATATATTCTTTCTTCCAATTTCCTACTTTTTCATATGGTCACCCCATCAGCTGTTAAAGGAAAATAATAATTTATTTACAGAAAAAATTTTCAGAAAATAATTACAAAAAGGAATTTGTTCTGCAAAAAATGGACACCACCGGGGTAATTATTGAATGTGTAAGGAATCTGGCATCAGAGGATTACAAAGATTTTTAACAAAATTTAAAATTTTTTTTGTTCATTATTTTAAATTATTCGTCGTTCTTGTGTTTCATAGGACGAATTTATAGAGCGAATTTTTACCAACGAATTCGTCGTACTGAACGAAATTCCTCGTTCATCCCAGTTGTGTTCCTACCATTACGTTTTTTTTTTGTGGAACACTTTTAAGTATCTTGTCGTTTATTATATAAGTGATGAAATATATTGGCTTAAAAAATATTTTTCTGTGGATAAGCACAAAACAAATATTTATTTCTTTAAAATTCTTAGCATAAAATTGGCGAGTGCTATCGGGCCAAAGGTTAGGTTAGGTTTAAGGGTCCATTGATTCGGTACCTTTGTGCTACTCTAGAGCAAAGTAACTCCTTTGGGCTGCCCTTCGCCACGTAAAACCATACTGCACTCCTTAGGAAATAAATAAATTTCTCTTTCAAAATCCCACTGTGCCCATTGAATATGATACAGGACCACAAGAGCTACAAAATAAAACAATTTTTGTAAGTTTTTTTTTAATGAACATTCATATTGCTGTATTAAATTGAATTAAGTTTTATAGGCTAATTTTTCAGGTTTATACAGTTCTCGTATTCAATTTCCTAATAAAATTTTTTTAAATAAGAACTAAAAAAATAAAATAATTAATTTCCTGAAGAATTCACACAAAGGAGTGACGAAATATTGAAATTAAAAATTAAACTAAAATAAAGAGACCTTAAGCTTAAAAATATCAGAATACAATATTAAATAAGAACTGTTATCCTATTCAACTAAGCCACCTAATAAGTGGTGACAAACACAATATACATGAGTACTGATGATGAAAGCGTTGCGGCTTTCGAAAACAGCTGTTCTGCTCTGCTGTGTAAGTTGAATGACTAAAAACTGATGTTGACTTTTATTTGTGCCTTAGAATATTTATCATGTCTTTCTGAGATTTAAAAACAAATTTCGAACAATTTGACTATAAATCTTAATTCAATTTAATAAAACATTTTTTAGTAGCCCACATATTTTTTCGTTTTCCCAGGATAATGGCTTATCCTGTCTAGAATTTTACAATATTTGTGTACAAAGAATCAAAGCTTATCGGCATAGCTATACTAAAGTATTAATATATTATGAAAACTATGGATCTGGTTTTCTGTTCCGTTAATTTCTTTCAAGGTTGGTCCAGAAACGTGGCCAGTATTCCACTTGGAATACAAACACTCGAATTTTTATGCTTAACAGAGCTATGTTGACATGCTAACAAAGCTCTGTTAACCTACTTGGTTTGTGTCTAGGGTTATAAATATCGAAAATTAACTTCACACTCCTCTTAGTTCCTAAATAATTTTTTTTGAGCATTTACCTGATTTCAACAAAAACCAATAGAAATAATTTAAATATGTGCAATAATCCCCAAGTCAATTGGCTATAAACGCTTGAGTATAATTGTATTTTTTTTCTTGGCACAAAAACACACAACAGAGCAGAACTTCAGACTCAACAGCTTCTATAGAAAAAGTATCCTTTACAACTCCCAATAAGATACATATTATTTTCGTAACTCATTTCTATTTTTTTAAAGTGTTTTCCTTTTCTACAAAAGCTTGGGTCGATAAAGATACAAATCAGTAAATTTTTTTTTACAAGGGTTCAAGTGCCATTCACTTGTTTAAAAGGAGAAATAATAAAAAAATTTAAGAAGTTTATATGTGGCCTGTCAAGAACTTTGTGAGTGTGTGTGCGTGTGAGTGTGTGATTTAAAAAAAATCTTGCAAATTCTATTACAACAAAAGTGATGGAGAAAGTTAAAACAAGTTTTTTTGTTTTCAAATGCCAGACGAGTAGAGAGTGAAAAACTTAAATCAGATATTCACAAATTTGCAAATTTTAGTTTTCAGTTTTGTATGATAGAAACCCATTATTTATGGCTTCGGCCATTCTACTTATTTTTTCTTTCCTACTCGTGCTTTGACGTGTATTTGGTGTTTATTTAAACAGCTTAGCACGGCTAAAACATGTGATGGAAAATGAGAAATTATATAAAATAATATATTTTGGTGCTATTAATATGAAAGATTTTTTTGTCAAATCTCTTAAAAAAAGGACAGGATATCAAGTTACGTTCAGGGATGCCAGATGTGGCAATGTGGCAATTTTATAACTTATTTGCCGTCCAAATTTTCGGTTTGACGAAACACAGTGAGAGATTTTGAAAAAAAGCAAGTAAAAACGTTATATTCGACCGGGTTGAATCTTAAATACCCTCCAAATATTTAGTAAGTAAATTCAAAATGTTTAACTTGGTGCGACAGAGTTCCTTTTTATACATTTCTGTACCCAATTTTAAGTCTCTATTTTGAGAGAGTCATTCCGGGAAGCGGCGAGGGAGAGACGTTTCACCTGTGCAAGATCAGAGAACATATCAGCTTCTTATAGGCTTAAGGAATAAAATATCACTATTTACACTATTTTTGCATATAATATTGTACGTCAACGCCCACTAAAGGAGGCGGGGTCCAAAAATATACCATATCATGTTTTCCACAGACGAACGTATGGGCAGTGCTAGATCGTCTCAGACTTCATCACTGATCAAGAATATGTATACTTTATGGGGTCCAATTCTCTTTGGAGGGTATTAAAACTGTATTTTGGAGGGCTCGCTGCCGCAATGGCCGTGGGGGAGACATTTCACCTTTGTCATAAAACTCTAAAAATAAGTGTTTGGGATTATAATCTACAAAATTTAAAAATGTTTTTTTTTTTGATAGGGCCATTTAGGGGGCAACGGGTGAGGAGGTGGTAGGGCAGAGTAGTACCAGGTTACGTCTCAGCTTCGTCATTAAAACTTAAAAATGTTATATTCAAGGAATGTAGGCTTAAGTAAAATAATTTGTTTAATTTTTACACTATTTTTGCATATAATAACGCCCACTAAAGCGGGCGGGGTCCAATTTTTTAATTTTATTTTTTTTTTTTAATTTTATGGCTCCAAGTTTAATGCCTTCTTTAATATAAAAATATATCATTTGCTTAACAAAATTACGAAAAAAAACTTTAAAAATTATTTTTTTTTTTTAGAAATTGGTTAAGTTCTTCTTAGGGGAACTTTTTCACCTCTGGCCCGATTCAGTCCATTTACGAACTTGACCTGTTCAATCCTTCAAGGTATATTTGTACCAAATTTGAAGAGTTTGGTTTTTTTCGTTTGGACTGAATCGTGATTTCCACAAACAGACGGACGGACGGACGTGCTCAGATCGTCTTAGATTTCATGACTGATCGGAATATACCCTCTAATTCTTTTTTTGGAGGGTATAAAAATAAATATATATATATATATATATATATATATATATATATATATATATATACATATATTGATTCCTATGGTTCCAAGTTGGAACAAAGGGCCGTAACGAAATTCTTCCATTGGGATCTGTCCTGTGCGATTTGTCTGATCTCAGACCAGGTTCTTCTTGTTTCGCTAATTTCGGATTCTAGTTGCCTTCTCCAGGTGTTAGCTGGTCTACCTCTTCTTCTGCTGCCATGAGGGTTCCAATCAATTGCCATCTTTGATATATCATCATGGGGTCTTCTCAAAATATGACCAACCCAGCTCCATTTCCTCTTTGCAATTTCTATGCGAATTGGTATTTCACCTGTTCTTTGCCAGAGGTCTCTGTTGGAAACTACGTAAATAAATAAATAAAAAAAAATAAATTTTCTGAGATTTTTAAAATTTTCTTTGGCAATTTTGGGGATTTTAGTATTATTCTTATTTGTTTTTCTTTACTACTCATTAATTGCATAAGTTTTCAACTAATTGAGAATTTTTTTTGCCTGAAAATATTAATAATTAAAAATTTTATATATTTTGGTTTTAATATTAAACCAAAGGGCTGAGTAAATATCACGACAAAATATATTTGCTGCTAACGCGATACGCTGGCTTAAGCTAAGATCACACTATAGGCGCAATGTACCGATTTTCGTCGGCTCACTGAAATAAAGTTATAAGTAATAAGTTAAATTTGCATTATTTGTCAACTAGTTGAAACATAAGGAAATAATTGCACCACACTGATGTTATTAGACTCTCATAATTTTTATGAATAAGGGGGTTATTCTACAATTAGTTGAGAAATAATGCAATATTGGCTTAGAACTTATAACTTTATTGCAGTGAGCGGACGAAAATCGGTACATTGCGCCGATAGTGTGATCTTAGCTTTAGACTTCTTTAAACTTCGTAGATTATGTCCAAACTTTCAATAAGACTATTTGAGAATTACAAGAACAACAAAAAAAAAATAGATTTTATTCGTATTCATGATTTCACTGCTTATTTACGCCGGCTGGCTGGCCACGCCACTCTTTCTCTTTAAGCTAATAAAACCGATTCAATTAAACTGTGAATGCTACGTTATTGATGTTCTAGTTGTTGTTGTTGTTTTTGTTATTGTTCTGATTTCTGCAAGTTATTGCTGCTATTGTTGTTGCTGTAATGATTTTTTGTTAATAACATTTACGTACCTTGATTTCCATCCGTTTGTAAATGAACATATTTGCGATTGCAAATGGATGTACCGAGAATTGTAACCAAAATAACCAATAATTCTGCCAGTCTTCTTTCCGTGCAACCATTCATTACAAGCTATCTATTTAACCGGCCATTCATCTACCTGCATCCATCCATCCATCCATCCATTCATCCATCCAGCTATCCAACTATCCAATGTTCTATATGCAGTAATCCATCCATTCATTAATATTTTATTTTTTACTTTTGCTCATTTTGAGCTGTTGCCATCATCAGCAACAGCAACAGCATCAGCATCATCATCGTCGTCATCATATTCCGATGATATTTTCGCTTAGCGCTTCAAAATTGATTTTGAAATCATTTTGATTTATGCAATACATCTATCGCACGTTTGTTCATTCATTTATTGCATCATGCTGTGACTGTTTGTTATTAAGGCAGAGCCAGCAGTCATTCATTCCCTTCCAACACCATCGCTGTACATCTGCTCATCAACAATAACAATAATAATACTCGTGTTCTCGTTCGTATTGCCATTGCTGCTGCTGCAAATGGTTGCCATAAACGGCACAAATATTCCAACGTTTTACTTACTAACCAAACAACACTAATGCCAACGATAACAACAATAGCTGCAGCAGCCGCAGCACAAACAACAAGCATACTGTGGCGAGAGAGAGAGAGGGCAGGTCGAGGAAGGTAGGAAAAAAAATATATCAATTGCTGCTCATCGATTTCTAATCAGCATCAGGCGCTACATTATGCGCGCTTTTTTTTATGGAAATGGCGCAGCCAAACGAAAAGTAATACGACTGCATGAGTGCCAGGCGATAACAACAAGCAGGAGGAGGAGGTAAAAGCATTATGGTAAAGTGTGGCATCAGTGTCTGAAAGAGTTTAGTGTTTGATTTGTGGTTCCTGCAGCTGCTTACCAACTTAAATATGTCAAGGTATGCGCGCTTAGCACTTTTAACAATTTAAGTGGCGTGGCGTGCTTTTGCCGCCGCGGTGTAGGATCAATTAATTTAAATTGGGCAAGAAGAGAACACGTTAGCTGGGATGATGGGCATGTGGTTATTTCTGAAAAGTGGCATTATGTCTCAGCTCTAGCTGCTGATAAATGTTTTTTTTTTGTTTTATTTCAATTAACACGTCAGCAACTTGTGATTTTTTTTTGTTTTTAAGAGTAGGACCAGCTCTCGGGGGGTGACCCCTATATATGCAATGCATTGCGCCGGAACTGAAAACGAGGGGATAGTATCGAAGGGACAGATTAGGAAAGATGAAAAGATAGTTTTTCTTTTTTGTAGCTATTTCAACCTTTCACTTCGCCGGCTAATTTTTGTTACAGGGCCGATGAAGGTGGGTGCTCTTACTCTGCTTTTTAGTACATGATAGTGTCAGTCGCTGCCAATTATGTTCAGTGACCAGTGACTATGCCTTCATCATGGAAAGATACTGGCACCAACTAACACAACCACGCACTAATGCTGACCAGAAGAATTCAACACAATATTTCATGACTCAGCGCGGGCTCGAACTCAGAACCTTCCCCTTCATAGTCTCGTGTTTAATGAAGCATCCTGGCACCGAGGGATGCGTTCGGGATTATCTTAACTACTGTCATTGCGGCTTTACACATTGGTGTTTGCAACACCGTATGAAGTTGAGGGTTAACTATAGTCTCCAAGTGAACTCGGAAGCCACAGCAATGTGATATAGCAGGTGGATACTTTTGGCCACTTGCCACAGATTATGGTGATAGTCCAACAAATTCTCTATCTTCTGATCTTTCTGCCTCGGTTTCATTACTTTCGAACTTTTGGGAGAGGCTAATTAACTCGATGTTATCCTGGATTTGAAGCTGTCCTAGAAACTTACCATGGAAGACAGTTCATAGGGACTACCCTAAGCTAGAGAAGATGCAAAAAGGTAACAAGTCTTGAATGCTGATGCCTGCAGCAATTCAAAGAATTCTTCTCGGAGAAGTCATACCTTTAAAGGCTAAGACATCAAGTCAAGCATACCTTAAAGGCGGGCTTGCTGGATTTTACTGGATTTTCCATAAACTGAATTGAAAAGTTGTTATCATTTATAGTTTATTTTTTTTCAATATATTTTTTTCACTCAAAAATTAAATAAAACGAAAAAGAAGAAAAAAGAAGCATGAAGTGAAGCTAAAAAAATAAAATAAACACAAACATTGCAACGCCTGTCACACACCCATCCCAAGAAGCCAACTTTCATTCATTTAATCAAAAAAATATTTTCATCATGTTTTTATTTCTTCGTTTATGGAATTTGTTCCGGTTTTGAAGAATAATGAAAACATCTGTTTGTCCCTGCACATAAACACATACAAATGCACAAATATTTACATACAACTCTGTGGCAGCTTGCAACACATACTCGTATGGGAAAAGGAAATGATTTTGAGAATAATATTAAGAGATGTGCGGTCGACATGTTAATTTATATAAAGATGCTTCGTCAGAGTGTGTGTCAAATCATCACTTTTGATTCAATTGACCTCTCGTATTTTAAGACTGTGACATTGACAATCGGGCAGTGAAAATTATATATATTTTTTTTTTGTTGCAAATGATTTAATCCGAAACGGCAAATATTCCACAAAATCAAATTAGATAATACGGAACTGTTATTCACTACGGAAGAAAATAAATGCATGCAAATTGCGGCTGAAAGTTCTGCCAATAATGATAAAAATATACGAGGTCTGTTCAAAAATTTAGGTACATTTTGAAATTTGCTCTGTAGGTCCATTCTAGACTTGTGTCCAACTAGCTCATTCGCTCAGTTTTGACAAGAACCTCTGATCAAACCTATGTAATTTAAATGGGTTTGATCAGAGGTTCTTGTCAAAACTGAGCGAATGAGCTGGTTGGACCCTAGTCTAGTGCATTCGTCTCGGCTATTTGGCGTGTTTAGCTTTTTTGTGGGAGTCATACAAGTAGCAAAGGGGGTCCCCTGAAAATATGGTGTCTTACGGCGATTGAACAGCTATAAACCGATTAAAATAAAAAACAGAAAAAATTATAAAAAGTGTATCAGAACTGCTTCGAGGGTTGAAAAAAAAACAAGTAAAATCGTTATATACCGGGGTGGAATCTTAAATACCCTCCAAATATTTAGTAAGTAAATTTAAAATGTTTAATTGGGTGGGACAGAGTTCCTTTATATAATATCGTACGTCAACGCCCGCTGAAGGGGGCTCGGTCCAAAAATAGACTACATCATCTTTTCCACAGACGAACGTATGGGCATCGCTAGATCATCTCAAACTTTATCACTGATCAAGAATATATATACTTTATGGGGTCTCAGATGGATATTTCGCTGTGTTACAAACGGAATGACAAAGTGAATACACCCTCCAATTCTTTTTTTTTTTTTTTATCTTGGACCAGCACTCAGGGGATGACCCCTATATATGCAATGCATTGTGCCGGAACTGAAAACGAGGGGATAGTATTGAGGGGACAGAATAGGAAAGATGAGAAGATAGACAGTTGTTTTTTGTAGGTATTTCAACCCTTTACTTCGCCGGCTAATTTTTGCTACAGAACCGATGAAGGAGGGTGCTGTTATTCTGCTTTTAGTACATGATAATGTCAGTCACTGCCCATTATGTTCAGTGATCAGTGACTATGCCTTCATCATTGAAACAGGCTGGCAACAACTAACACAACCACGCACTTATGCTGATCAGAAGAATTCAATACAATATTTCATGACTCAGCGCGGGATCGAACTCAGGACCCTCCGCTTCATAGTCTCGTGTTCTACTACTTCAGCCAACAGCACCCACAGGAGGGTATAAAAACCCTGCCACTAGTGTATTTCATTGGATGGGGACTATTCCGAAAGGGAAAATGTAGAAATTAATAGAAAATAATTAGTTAAAAAAAAAATTTAAATAAACATAATGAAAATTTATCTGAATTTCAAACAGACCTCGTATAACAAATATTAAATAAAAAATACGTTTTTAACATGGACTCACATAATATCACTTTTTAACTCAACTGGACTCCGGAAATGCACCCCACCAAGTGACTGAAAGGCCAAACAAAGAAATTGTGCATTGAAACCATCTTAAGGCGGTCTGATCAGATATTCAAAGGACCATAAAATGTAACCTAGTGTTTGTTATTCAATCGAAACAAACTTAAAGTAGCTGCACATGGGTACTGCCCCCTATTTCTACCTGCAGCTAAAATTTAATATCTTTGTAGCAACTATAACACGTAAAATCAACACAAGTTTCTGCCAAGAACAACTTTAGAGTAAAATTTACATAAATAAGCTGCCACAACTGTTTTGACAGTCTTCCCTTTCATTTTAATTGATTTCAATTCCAAATAATAACATTCGACGCCACCAAAAATAATAACACGCGTTCTATTGTAAAACTCTTGCAGGTCGTGAATAAAACGAAATGGAAATTCATAAATTTCTGCTGTTTGTTTTGAATTTATGGTTGTTCTTGTTGTTGTTGTTGTTTCGAAGTTACTAGTATTTGGTTGGCTGTCAGTCATCGCGCCAGCCAGTCATTTTAACACCAGGTGTCAGCGAGCATTTAATCCCTACCGCAGCATTAGACTAAGCTTCATTTGCGACACCATAAGTGCACTTGTTCAGCCATTTATTCATTTACAGTTTATTCTATTGCTTTCATCTCCCCAGTTATTCATTCATTTATCAATATTTTTTTTATACCCTCCCAAAAAGAATATGTAGGGTATATTCACTTTGTCATTCCGTTTGTAACGCAGCGAAATATCCATCTGAGACCCCATAAAGTATATATATTCTTGATCAGTGATGAAATCTAAGACGATCTGAGCACGTCCATCCGAAAATCACGATTCAGTCCGAACGAAAATACCTAGACTCTTGAAATTTGGTATAAATATATCTTGAAGGTCAAGTTCGGAAATGGGATAAATAGGACAAGAGGGAAAAAAGTTCCCCTAAGAAGAACTAAACCAACCAATTAAAAAACAACATAATTTTTAAAGTTCTTTTCGTAATTTTGTTAAGCAAATGATATATTTGTATGTCAAAGCAGGTCCAACGCGTTAAACTTGGAGCCATAAAATAAAAAAATATATAATTTTTGGACCCCGCCCTTTTTAGTGGGCATTATTATATGCAAAAATAGTGTAAAAATTTAACAAATTGTTTTATTTAGGCCTACATTCCTTGAAAATAACATTTTTAAGCTTTAATGACGAACCTGAGACGTAACCTATTACTCCTCTCTGCACTCCTCTCCTTTGCCTCCTAAATGAGCCTTAAAAAAAAAAAAAAATAAAATTAATTTATGTGTGTGAAGATAAATATGCCGAGTTAAACATGTTTTGACGTAAGCAGTTACGAAGTGAAGTCAAATATGTTATGACGTAACGAAATGGCAATCAGTGAATTTTTTTTTATGAAAATCCATATTTATATACAAAATGATTATCGGAGTGTCTTCTATCCCATACATCATTTGGTATATACTGGCAATGCATATCAACTCCTTATTTGGCCACTTGGGCCAAAATCCCTCCAAGATCATACACACTTAGATGGCCTGTAAATTGACCTTTCATGGCCTGTAAATATTTTCACAAAATGCTCAAAAAATTTATTAAATATGGGTTTTCACAAAAAAAAAAACTTCACTGTTTGCCATTTCGTTACGTCATAACATATTTAACTTCACAGCTAAATATGTTGTTTCGTAACTGCTTACGTCAAAACATGTTTAACTCGGCAGAGATCTGTTGACATACTTGGTTTGTGTCTGGGGTTATAAATTTCAAAATTTATTTTCACACTGGTATTTTATTAATAAACATTTTTCGAATTTATTGTTTAGAGTACCAAACAAAAAAAATGTACCAACTTCAGAGTGTTGACTTGGACGCCTTGTTAGGTGTATGTGTGTGTGTGTGTGTGCAGCTACTAGTGTTTGTGCATATATTTTCATCTCAAAGTTGTTTATTATGAAAGTGTGTTGGCATTTGTGCGTGTTATCAATTGTAGCCAGAAATGCAAATACTGGCATTAGCAGCGTTTAGTTGATTATTGTTTGCCATTGTATTGCTTGCGGAGTAAAAGTGTTTGAGTGTGTTTGTGCATGCACGTGCTTGCAAGAGTTTGTTTGTATTTCGCTTAAGATTTTTTTTCTTTCAAAAGCTAATTTCCATATTTTCGCCTTGTATTTGCATATTATTTATGTTAATTTTTTTGTTTTTTGTTTGTTTATTTAAAAATTTTTCATGCACAAACGTTTGAATTGTTGGGTGGCTTTTTTAAATTTGAAGTTTGATGTAGTGACATCTTTTGAAACGGATATTTTTAATAGGCAATTTTATTTTATTTAATTTAATTTTTTTTTATCTCGGACCTGCACTCAGGTGATGACCCCTACATATGCAGTGCAGTGCGAAAAATTTAGAATATCTATAACTATATTATGTTCAGCATAACATTAATATGATCCATTCATTTTACTTTAAAAATAAAAACGTCCTCTTGTATACAAAAAAAAAAATAAAAAAATAGATCATGCAGAAATATGAACTAACGGTGACACTGGGACTTAATTTTGGTACTAATGCAATTCTCGTATTATAAAAAACAACATCCGTTATAATAAATTTTAACATAAAACTATTTGCAATCAGAACCTAAATGACTCCCGCTCATTTTCTTTTTAATACATAATATGCTTGTTTGTTTCCATTTCATTAGGCCAAGTGCAAATTGTTGAATGTATGAAAATGAAAGCAAAAAAATATATATAAAAATAAATAAAAAATTAAATAAGAGGTTTATTGTTTGTAAACAGCTTTTCAGTGTACTTTTTGTGGATTTGCGTCAATTTCAATTTACATAATTTTATGCATTTTACGTATTTGCCAAGAGGATTTCTATTAATTATTTCACATTTAATTCTGCCAAAAAATAACTATTGATTTTAATTAACATAAATATTTATGCGTTTGCAAATAAACATTTTGGGTGGATTTTCATGTGCTTTTTATTGATTGTGAACAACCTGAAGGTGTATTTTTAATTGAATACATATTTTAATTCATTAAAGTATTTACAGCTATTAGTTTCGTTAAAAAAAAAAGAATTTGATGCAATTAGTTTATTGGAAATAAAATAGATCGAAAAATATTTGTGAAATTGAATTCAGTGTCCTACAGAACACAGTTTGAGTTGGTAGATTTTTCAAACCGCATAAAGGGGAAAAATAATTGTGAATTATTAAATATATGATAACATTTAACGCTTAATAAAACAGCTACAGGAATTTTTCTATCTTTCTGCATTTGTCCTCTCAACACCATCCCTTCCATTCACAGGACAATGCATTGCATTAGCAGGGTCGATATCTCCAGTACCACCTCAAGTAAACAATAAAATTAAAAAAAAAAAACAAGTAAAAACGTTATACATATTCGACCAGGCCGAATCTTAAATACCTTCCAAATATTTAGTAAGTAAATTTAAAATGTGTAATTTGGTGGGACAGAGTTCCTTTAAGACATCTCTGTACCCAATTTTAAATTTCTATTTTGACAGAGTCATTCCGGGAAGGGCCGTGGAGGACACGTTTCACCTCTACAAGATCAGAGAGCGTATCAGCTTCTTATAGGCTTAAGGAATAAAAATCGTTCAATATTTACACTATTTTTGCATATGATATCGTACGTCAACGCCCACTAAAGGGGTCGTGGTCCAATAGACTATATCATGTTTTCCGCAGACGCATGTAAGGGCATTGCTAGATCGTCTTAGACTTCTGCACTGATCAAGAATATATATACAATATGGCGTCAAATTCTCTTTGGAGGGTATTAAAACTGTATTTTTGCGGGGACGCTCTGGCAAGGGCTGTGGGGGAGACATTTCACCTTTGCCATTAAACTCTAAAAATAAGTGTTTGGGATAATTATATACAAAATTTAAAAAAAGATTTTTTCATAGGGTCATTTAGGGAGCAAAGGGGGAGGAGGGGGTAGGGCAGAGTAGTACCAGGTTACATCTCAGCTTCGTTATTAAAGCTTAAAAATTTTATTTTCAAGGAATGTAGGCTTAAGTAAAACAATTTGTTAAATTTTTACTCTATTAACGCCCACTAAAGGAGGCGGGGTCCACAATTTTTTCTTATTTTATGACTCCAAGTTTAACGCGTTGGACCTTCTTTAATATAAAAATATATCATTTGCTTAACAAAAAAACTATGTTGTTTTGTTAGAGGTTGGTTTAGTTCTTCTTAGGGGAACTTTTTCCCTCTTGCCCGATTTATCCCATCTCCGAACTTAACCTGTGCTATCCTTCAAGATAAATTTATACCAAATTTTAAGAGTCTAGCTCTTTTCTTTGGACTGAATCGTGATTTCCACAGACGGATGGACATGCTCAGATCGCCTTAGATTTCATCACTGATCAAAAATATATATACTTTATGGGGTCTAAGATGGATATTTCGCTACGTTACAAAAGGGATTAACAAAATGAATATATCTACCCCCTATATTCTTTTTTGGAGGGTATAAAAAGTAAAAGTGCTATATTCGACTGTGCCTCATCTTATAGATCTTTCACCGACATACTTCTGGAGTTTATCCCTGCATTCATTCCAACCCTGGAATCATATTTTTAATGCTATTGATTTTCAATAATTATAATAAAAATTTCTTTCTAAAATGTAACATATGTTTGCTTAACAAAATTAAAAAATTTGTTTAATTTAATTACTTTAAGATTACAAAAAAAAATTAAATAAAATTTTCCAGCTCTGGAACTGTCATTTTGGGTTTTCTGATTTCTAAGAGCAATGAAAAAAAGTTTTGGCATAATTGTTATAATTTAACAAAAAATTCAGAAAATAGAACATGAAGAAAATAATCAAACGGCAAAACGGGTGTTAAATATAAAGTGTGTTACCATCGGTTTTCTACAATTCTCGTATGCAATTTCCAAACAAAATTTGTATAAATAAAAACTGTTATCAATTCAACTAAGCCAGCTAATAAGTGAAGAAAAAAAATTACAAACGTGTACTGACGATGAAAGTGTAGCGGTTTTCGAAAACAGCTGTTCTGCTCTGGTGTTTAAGTTGAATAATTAAAACTGGTGTCGTGTTTCTTTCATGCCTTGGAATATTTAGCGTGTCCTTCTGAATGTTAAACAAATTTTTGAACACTTATAAAAATAAAAATAGAAAATATTGTTTTAGTAGTTTACTCTTATACATATATCAAAAGCAGTCTCGATTGTCCAACCCTGCACTTTTCGTGTTGTTTGACTTTTAACAACAATTAAAATTTTCCTGAAGTATAAATTAGGTTTAAAGAAAAAAAAAAATAAAATAAAAATAAATAATAAAATAAATTATTCAGCCAGTTTTTTAATTTTAAAGTTTCCATCTCTGCATATGTATATTGGATTTTTCTGATTTGCAATACTAATCTTGTTACAACTATTTCCAATACAGCAATACAAGACGGAAGTCGTCTAGCCTTTTACCCAAACAATTAAGCATTTTAAAAAATATCACAGTCAAAACAAGAGCAAAGAGTTCACTAATAGTATGGGAAAGCGCCTAAAACATCACTTTTATTTTTTTTTAGATATTTGAACTCTTAGAAAACAACTCAGTTAAATTAACATTAAGAGTTAAAAAATATTTCCCAATAATAAAGTTTATTGAAGTGAATACTGAATAATTTATTCCCCAGTTCTTTTAATTCCCTGCAGTGACTTAAAATAGTGCAACCAATTAAAATATTAATTTAATTAGTTAAGCAGTTAATTGAACTATTTTAGAAGTTTAATGAAACTATTTTAGTTCCATCACAATACCGGTCCTAATGAAAACAATAAACCTAAAGGGACCAACTTCTTTTTAGTATCACGCAATTTCTTT
Organism: Linnaemya tessellans; assembly: GCA_951800035.1. NCBI lineage: Eukaryota > Metazoa > Arthropoda > Insecta > Diptera > Tachinidae > Linnaemya > Linnaemya tessellans. The sequence continues at coordinate 43,193,634 of OX637536.1, forward strand.
TATGTTACTGTGACGCATAAGAGTAACAAAATATGCTGATGTATTCAGTAACCAAAACTTTAATTTTGCATGCATTTGCACAAATAATTGTACGCAACTTGCAACCAAAAATAAAGCCAACAACAATCGGGGGTTAGAGCATTTATGCTACAAAAAACAAATAAAACAAAATGAATAATAAAATAGTTGCATTTTGCACACTGTTGCACACATTTGTTAAATCTACTTAGCTAAAGTGAAACAACAACAACAACAACAACAACAACGAAAGCAACAAACTGAACATAAAATAACCAACAAATTAAATAACACCAAAATCCAAAAATTTAATTAACATTCAAATTCAATTTTATGCAGTTTGTCAGGGTGCTAAACAAACACATACACCCTCATACCAGCACACATATTCACACGCACACATTTAGTTTTGCAGGCCACAGTTTGCTACACATAAAATGTTAGCAGAAATTTAAATTGACAAAACTGCCTGTAATGCCAAAAAGTCAAAGAACAAGTGCGCACACTGAAAAGGGCCCTTCAGCCAGCCATTTTTGAACGTAATTTGAGAAATATTTTAAATTCTGCTTTATAGATTACTTTCAGAAGCACTTCTGACGTAGTAATTCAAGAAGTGCTACTTAAAACTTTAATTCATTTCTTGCTCTTTTATATCATATAATTGGTGCACTAGAGTGGCTCACGCAGACGGCCCGCTGCGGGAAGTCCTTTCAAGCTTCATTTTGCTGTTTTGAATGACATGAAGGAAGCCACTTTATTTTATATACTATTTTAAACTTTACACAAGAACAAAAAGTGGCAGCACGAGCAATAACAACATGCGTTGGCAAATTACAACCAAAATGCAGTTGAAGACTAACAGAAGATACTTGAATGCTGCATATGGTTTTTATATTTTTGGCTAATTTTTTCCTTCTATGTTTGGCTAGATTATATCTGCACTTGACAAAGAAAGAAAATAAAAAAACGAAAATTGTTTTGCTGAACTTATATAATACAGAGACTCGTATAATCTCTTATGTTCTTAAAAGAGAAACCTTCATAATATTATTTTTATTGCTTCAAAGTAGGGTATACAATCAATCGGGTGTGTGTTTTAAATAATTGAGGTTTTGGTTTTATCGGATAATATTCGGTTAATTTTGGTTTAATCTGTAAAACAGTAAATGGGAGAAAAATAATGTAATACAACGAAAAAAGGCAACACTTCTTTCATTAAATCAAACAGAAAAGGAAATCATAAAAATGCATTAACTAACAAATTACCTGCTATTGATCCCAGAAAGTCTGATTGGTTTACATTTTGTACTTACTGTTCCTTATTCCGTAAATATTTGTCAACGTCACGTCAAAACAATACCAAAAATAGGACACTCCTGTACTCTTTTTCATTAGCAATTGACTATTTCCGACATCCTCTTGCTATATTTAAGTCGTTAGGGAGTAGTCACATGGTGACAGAAAGTGTTAATTGTTGTTCACAAACAGTGAATAAGTTTCCTATTTTTAATATTGTGTTGACGTGACGTTGACAAATAGTTACAGAATTAAAGGGACTATTCTCAAATAATGAATTACATTTTCTAGAAAGTAGTTTTTAAAAAGTACCTTTTTGAAAGTACTTTTTCAAACAGTACTTTTCCAAAAAAAAATAACACTTTTTTCGGAACGCATTTTTTTTTCAAAAGTACTATATATTTGCGAAAAGTACATTTTCAAAAGTATTTTTTTCAAAAAGTACTTTCAAAAATACTTTTAAAAAAGAACTTATTAAAAAAGCTGTTTTTTAAAAAGACTGTTTTTAAAAAAGCAGTTTTACTTAAAGCTTTTTTCAAAAATACCGTTTTCAATAAACAGGGGCCAAATTACCTCAATCGATATCGATCGAAATTTCAATACAATTTAAATACAAATTTCGATTGATATTGAATGCCGTAATTTGCCCCCAGGTTTTCGAAAAACATCTTTTTAGAAATTTACGTTTGAAAAATTATATTTTAAGCAAGTATATTCGTTTTTAAAAAAGTTCCTATTTAAAAGAAATATCATTTTTAAAAAAGTACCTACATACATACATATGTACATATATTAAAAAATTATCTCTTAATGAAAATTTTTTTTTTATTTTTTATTAAAGTACATACTTAAAAAAAGTACTTTTTTTGAAAAAAAGTAATTTTTTTTAAAAAAGTACGTTTTTTTAAATTCCGTTTTTAGATAAAGTAACCTTAAAAAATATACTTTCTTAAAAAAGTACCTTTTTAAATAAAAGTACCTGTTTAAAAAAAGTACCTGTTTAAAAAAAGTACCTTTTTAAAAAAATTACCTCATAAAGAAAGTACCTTTTTTAAAAAAGTACCTTTTTTAAAAGAGTACCTTATTTAAAAAAAGTACCTTTTTATAAAAAGTACATTTGAAAAAAGTGCTTTCTTAGAATAAGTACCTTATTTAAAAAAGTACCTTTTTTTAAAAAAAAAAAGTATTTTTTTTTTTAAATTACCTTTTTAAAAAAATCACCTTAACCGATAACACCTTTTTCATTAAAATATTTTGCTTAAAATTACTTTTCACAAAAACTGTCCTTTAAAAAAGTAGCTTTATCGTAAAGCTCGTTTTTAAGTAAGTATCTTTTCATGAAAATATTTTTTTCAAAGAGTGCTCTGTTCATAAACATATTTATTAAAAAGTACATTTTCTAAAGGTTTTTATATCCCAAAGTGGCATTTAAAAAAATTAATTTCCCAATAATTACATTTTCAAAAAAGTGCCATTACCAAAAATACTATTTTTCAAAAACACATTTTCCAAATTGTGCTGTTTCCAAATGAATATCTAATATTTTTTTGTTTTCAAAAATGTGCTTTTTTCGAAAACTTTATTTTGCGCAAAGTATTTTGTCAAAAGGTACCAAATCAGCCAGATTTAAAAGGCTTCAATTCTATGAATTTTCTAAAATTTTAAGATATTGGTTTTCAGGTATTGACCCTTTTCGTAAATAACTACTCTTTTTGTCCCCCTCGAAAAACATACACATTATTAACTCAGCTTCCCCTGAGTAGCAGGGAGTGAAAGTTGGTTCTACATGTAACTTAAAATATTAATTAATTATTGTTTAATGGGTTAGTGGAAAAAATTAATAGATTTAATCATTAATTCAGAAAGAGAATTTCAACTTAATCGATCGATTAAACTCATAGCAATCAATCGTGTAGCAACTTGAATACTGAATGTACTTTTTTTTTTAAATAAATTTATATTTTGATTTATTTTTTTTTCAGTGTAATAAACAGTGATGTAACTGGCTTTGCCGTAACATCACAACACATACGCAGCCATGCAACTAAGTTTTGTTTTTGTGTGGATTCAGTCATGTTTTGTATTATTTTTGGTTTTAATGCGGAAACAAAATCAGCAGTTGACCATCAAATGAAGTGACTAACTGATTTTATTTTACCATTTTGTTTGCTTTTGTTGCCGCTTTTTTTTCGCACACACTTTATAACTCCAGATTTAAATCTAATACGATGCTACTGCTGCTGCCGCTGCTTTTGTTTCTTCCTTTGATTTTGTATGTACGTGTGCAAATTAAAGGAGAGTTTTGTTTTTCTTGTTTTATTTTATACAACTTTTTGTTTTTCGTTTTTAACTGCACCTTTTTTGGCTTTTATAACTCGAACGTGAAAATATTTAAAGTTATTTCAATGTGAAAAGTGTTAGTTATTTTGCACTTTTTCTCGGAAGCTGGGAAAAAGTTTCACAACGCGTCTGTTTATTTAGGCCTGTATTTATAACAAAAACTAACGAAAGTATGTTTATTTGAAACTATAATTGTGGGAGTTCAGTTGAAATGGGCTGTTTGTTTTTTTTTAAATATTAAAGAATGATATTTTTATCAGTTGCACTATAGGAAATTCATTGTAATATTAGGGGATTTTAAATTTTTATTGATATGTTGACGATTTATTTTTATTGATTTTTAACGATGCGCAATCTGTAGTTTTCACCCACTTTTTGCATTCTTCATAAAACCTTGTTTGGCACTTTCAAAATATCAAGGGACTTTATGGGTTATATTTCATTTTTAATATTTTGTGTGTGTTCTGAAAGCGTGGTCGATCCGTTTTTCTAAGTGTGTACAGAAATTTTCACTGATTAATTATAGTTCAAAAGCATTATGTGCGGAATGATAAACAGCGGCTTTCGCTAAAGTGTTTTACGAGAAGGTAAACTTCCAAAGTCATTTTTTAGAGAATCAATCTCGAACTTGTAGATTAGGCTTTTAAGTAAAATAAAAAAAAATATATATATGTATATATATGTATATACATATATATGTGTATATATATATATATATATATATATATATATATATATATATATATATATATATATTCTTATGAAATATACTATTTGACTTATTTTCATAGTTTTATTTTAAATGATATTTATTTGTAGACTTCACAAAACTATGGTTGAAGCCTACTGATGATTTGGTAAACCATCACCGAATTTTATTTAAAATAAAGCAAGTAGAAACGTTATATTCGACCGGGTCGAATCTTAAATACCCTCCAAATATTTAAATAAGTAAATTTAAAATGTTTAACTTGGTGCTACAGAGTTCCTTTAAGACATCTCTGTACCCAATTTTAAATCTCTATTTTGAGAGAGTCATTCCGGGAAGGGCCGTGGGAGAGACGTTTCACCTCTACAAGATCAGAGAACATATCAGCTTCTTATAGTCTTAAGGCATAACAATTTTTCAATATTTACACTATTTTTGCATATAATATCGTACGTCAACTCCCACTAAAGGGGCGGGGTCCAAAAATAGACTATATCATGTTCTCCATAGACGAGTGTATGGGTATTGCTGGATCGCCTTAGACTTCATCACTGATCAAGAATATATATACTTTATGGGGTCCAATTCTTTTTGGAGGGTATTAAAACTGTATTTTGTCTCTCTGGCAAGGGCCGTGGGGGAGACATTTCACCTCTGCCATAAAACTCTAAAAATTAATGTTTGGGATAGATAATTAAATATAAAATATATTTAAAATTTTTTTTTTTTGACAGGGGCATTTTGGGTAAAGTGGAGGAGGGGGTAGGGCAGAGTAGTACCAGGTTACGTCTCAGCTTCGTCATTAAGTAAGGCTTAAGTAATACAATTTCTTAAATTTTTACACAATTTTTGCATATAATAACGCCCACTAAAGGGGGCGGGGCCAAAAATTTAATTTTTTTTAATTTTATGGCTCTAAGTCTACCGCGTTGGACCTACTTTGACACGAAAATATATCATTTGCTTAACAAAATTACAAAAAAACTTTAAAAATTATGTTGTTTTCTAGAGGTTGGTTTAGTACTTCTTAGGGGAACTTTTTTCTCTCTTGCCCGATGTAGCCCATTTTCGAACTTTACCTGTGGTATCCTTCAAGATATATTTATACCAAATTTCAAGAGTCGTCATAGATTTCATCACTGATCAAGTATATATATACTTTATGGGGTCTCACATGGATATTTCGCTGTGTTACAAACGGAATGACAAAGTGAATATACCCTCCAATTCTTTTTTGAAGGGTATAAAAATATATATAATGAGTTCTGAGATCTGACTAAAACCGATTGATGCTAAAAGCAGATAAAACTAAACAAAGTTTGCCATTTCAATTTATTTGTGGTAAACTTTTTGCTATCTTATCGTGCATAAATTTTGATGAAACATATTTCATTTAAAAGGTACTTTTATGTAGATTTACACAAGATAAATATATTTTCGGGAAATACCGTTTTCCTTATGCAAACTTGCTGAAGAAAAAGTAATTTTTCGAACTGTTATAAAGTGGCATAAGTTGTTATGGCCGTTACTGCTATATGTTTCGTTTTAAGTAGCACAAAACTACTCAAACAAAATTCAATTAAATTCAGTTCGATAACTAACAGCCTATGAAAGTTTATCTAACACTTTGCCGCTATTTCTGATAACCGCTAGAGTTTCATGCTTAACGGCTTGAAAGTGTTATTCAGTCACGCGGACTGTGTGGAAATCATCTCTATTTGCCATTTATATTTGCAACTAACAAAATTCTCTTTAAATTCAAATATTTAGCTGACCAGCGGAAGAAAACACAGAAAAAAAAATTCTTTGCAACCGAAAAACACATCAACACAAAAGGTCAATGTGTTATTCTATTTCCACCAACAATTTCGCATTCCTCTTACACCTGCATCGCTTTGTTGGATCGTGTTAAAAATGTATTTCGTTTTAATTTATTTCACTAAATCCACTGCAAGCAAAAGGAAAATTAATAATGCACAGAGAACGCTGGTCGTAAACTACAACGTGGTATAAATGAACTCGTCGTATAACGAATTTGTGTGTTTCTGTATATATATTTGAGTGTGTGTGTGCGTGTGTGTGTTTGTGCATTTCCAAACTATTGTCTATATCGAGTCTTTTGCGCGCACAATATTTTCACCTGCCCTTTGGTATTTAATTTAATTTTCAAACTGGAATTTATTCTCATTCACTAACATCGCACATCGCACTCTGTAATAGTTTGATGAGCGTTCAGGAAAATACTCATGTGTACTGTACGTTTAATCACTGAAACTTTTTCCTGCACACACACACACACCCGCCTGCTACTCCTGATCGTTCGTTGTGCTGTAGACCTCCTGGCTTTACTTTTACTGATGCCAAAATTACAATGAATTTGTTTGTTTTTTTTTTCTGTTCTATTGGAGAATTTATTTAAAAAAAAGAACCCATAGAAAAGTAGTGTTTTTAAAGGGAATACTACACGCTATTGATGTTAAAGAAAACAAATCTGCAAAGTTGTGTGCATTCGAGTGAAATAAATTAATTGAATTACGAATATTTGAAATAACGTTTAACAAAGAAATTTTCATTTCTGTCTTTTTTTTTCTATTTTATTATTTTTATTTTTTTTGTGGATTTGGGGAATGAAGGAGATGTTGACTTTGGAGTTTCTTCTTTAGTTTGGAACACTTTTTCCAAGGAACTTTTGTGTTATAGTCCTGTGGTTTGGCATACAACTATTTAGTGTTTTCTTAAGTTAAAAAAAAAGAAAAAACAAAGAATGTGAATGAAGTTAAATTGTAGTTGAATTTAATAAAATATGTATTAATTGAGGAATATAATAAAATAAAAAAAAACAAGTAAAAACGTTATATTCGACCGTGTCGAATCTTAAATACCCTCCAAATATTTAGTAAGTAAATTTAAAATGTTTAATTTGGTGGGTCAGATTTCCTTTAAGAGATCCCTGTACCCAATTTTAAATCTCTATTTTCAGAGAGTCATTCCGGGAAGGCCCGTTGGGGAGACGTTTCACCTCTGTAAAATCAGAGAACATCTCAGCTTCTTATAGGCTTAAGGCATAACAATTTTTCAATATTTACACTATTTTTGCATATAATATCGTACGTAAACTCCCACTAAAGGGAGCGGGGTCCAAAAATAGACTATATTATGTTTTCCATAGACGAGTGTTTGGGTATTGCTGGATCGCCTTAGACTTCACCACTGATCAAGAATATATATACTTTATGGGGTCCAATTCTTTTTTAAGGGCATTAATATTGTATTTTGTGGGGGTCTCTCTGGCATGAGCCGTGGGGGAGTAATTTCATCTTTGCCATAACACTTGACTGAAGTAGTAGAACACGAGACTATGAAGCGGAGGGTCCTGAGTTCGATCCCGCGCTGCGTCATGAAATATTGTATTGAATTCTTCTGATCAGCATTAGTGCGTGGTTGTGTTAGTTGTTACCAGCCTGTTACAATGATGAAGGCATAGTAACTGGTCACTGAACATAATTGGCAGCGACTGACACTATCATGTACTAAAAGCAGAGTAACAGCACCACCCACCTTCGTCGGCCCTGTAGGAAAAATTGGCCGGCGAAGTGAAAGATTGAAATAGATAAAAAAAAACTGTCTCATCTTTCCTAATCTGGCCCTTCATTCCTAATCTGTCCCCTCAATGCTATCCCCTCTTCAGTTCCGGCGCAATGCATTGCATATATAGGGGTCATCTCTTGAGTGCTAGTCCAAGGTAAAAAAAAATGTCGGAATAATTAAATGTAAAATTTATAAAATTTTTTTTGGTAAGGTCATTTAGAGGGCAAAGGGGGAGGATAGGTTAAGGCAAAAGGGGAGGAGGGTTTAGGGCTGGTTACGTCTCAGCTTCGTCATTAAAGCTTAAACATTTTCAGCAGTATTCACAAAAAATAAAGTAGACTTGATCAACACTTTAAAATAAATATTCTATGAAATTTTTACTTTAAAGCACACTTGAAGTACACATTAATTTTTGTGAATACAACAGTTTATTTTTAAGGCTTAAGTAAAACAATTTGTTAAATTTTTACTCTATTGTTGCATATAATAACGCCCAATAAAGGGGGCGGGGCCCAAATATTATTTCATTTTACTTTATGGCTCTAAGTTTAAAGCGTTGGACCTTCTTTGACATAAAAATATATAATTTGCTTAACAAAATTACAAAATAACTTTAAAAATTATGTTGTTGTTGTTTAGAGGTTGGTTTAGTTCTTCTTAGGGGAACTTTTTTCCCTCTAGCCCGATGTAGCCCATTTTCGAACTTTAGCTGTGCTATCCTTCAAGATATATTTATACCAAATTTCGAGAGTCTAGCTTTTTTCGTTTGGACTGAATCGTGATTTCCACAGACGGATGGAAGGACGGGCATGCTCAGTTCGTCTTAGATTTCATCACTGATCAAGAATGTATACTTTATGGGGGTCTCAGATGGATATTTCGCTGCGTTACAAACGGAATGACAAAGTGAATATACCCTCCAATTCTTTTTTGGAGGGTATAACAAATAAATCTGTATGTAGTCAATAGCAAATAATTAAATAAAAGCCGGCTTCAATCCCCGCCGAGTAAAAATTCTTTGTAGCTTGTGTGTGAAATTTTCTAATACATTTTTTTTAAATACTTGTATTAGCCAGTTTTATTAAGCCTTAATAGAATTTATTGTTAAAGCGCTTTGGTCTGCTTCTAAGACAAATATAAACTACAAATTATGGCTAAAACAGGTAGAGAAATGACATCTATTTAATATGCCATTAAGGAGACCCCAAAGTTGCTTCATAATAATCATGTATTGTAAAAGTTTATGCATGTGTGCGTGTGTGTGTGTGCCAATTACGCTTTATTTATTCCAAACTCAATGCAGTTATTAAAATCAAATTCCTATTTATTCCTAATCCTCTCTTCGCTGCTCAATACCCAGCATCTAAACTCTTCGCTGTATTTAATTAAACCTCAAATAGTAATAAATTCACATTTTACTCTTAAATTTATTTATGTCCCAAAACCAATAAAAAAAAAATTAAATCATCGACAACATTTTTTTTTGGCTTCATAATAAAATTGTGAAATAATTTTTAAATGAAATCATAAATCGCTAATATGCCCGATGGCATTTCAATGTGAATTTTATTGCTGTGACAAAATGTCTGACATAAAACTCATTCAAATGTAATTTAGAGCGAATATTCGATATTTAAAATTGAATTTTTATCCCACTGGAGGAATGCTGGATAAGGAAAGGAAATAAATAATATTAAAACTATAAAACAAAAATAATGGTGCTGTTGAAATCAAAGAAACAATTACAGGTCACAGGCATTATGAAATATTCGTTGGCTGTGCTTAAAATTCTGTACCCTATTGGACAAAAATTAAGTTAAAATTTTTTTCTCGTATGTTTGTTGTAATCCATCTGTTATTTTTGAAATTCAAAAATATATTAAATTACAATTGTCAGGTTTGAAATTATACGTCGCTGTTTTCAAAACTACCAGTCACAAGGCTGTAAGTAAAATATTTGCAACAAATTGTGTAAAATTGTTGTTCTTTTGTAGCTTTTTTATAACCTCAAAAAAAAATTTACTTTGTCATTCCGTGTGGAACGCAGCGAAATATCCCTCTAAGACCCCTTAAACTATATACATATATTCTTGATCAGTGATGAAATCTAAGAGGATCAAACCATGTCCGTCCGTCCATCTGCCTGTGAAAAGCACGATTCAGTGCAAACGAAAAGAGCCAGACCCTTGAAACTTGGTATAAATATATCTTGAAGCTTAGCACAGGTTAGCTTCTTAAATGGGCTGAATCGGGCCGGAGGGAAAAAAGTTCCCCTAAGAAGCACTAAACCAACCTCTAAACAACAACAACATAATTTTTCAGGTTTTTTTTTTGTAATTTTGTTAAGCAAATGATATATTTTTATGTCAAAAAAAGTCAAAAGCGTTGAACTTAGAGCCAGAAAATCGGAAAAGTCTACTTTTTGATCCCGCCCTCTTTAGTGGGCGTTGAAGTAACATGTTACATGGAGATATAGTGTAAATATTTAACAAATTCTTAAATACATTCCTTATAAATTAAAATTGTAGGCTTTTATAACGAAGCTGAGATGTACTCTGATCTCCCTCTGCCCTATCCTCATTGCTCTTTATCCGCTAAATGACCCTATAAAAAAAATTATTATTTTTTTTTCATTAAAATCCCTAAAAATTGACTTTTTAGTGTTTTATGGTAAAGGTGAGATGTCTCCCCCACCGACCCCTTCCGGACTGACCCCTACAAAATAGAGTTTTTGTTTAAAAAATATTTGCAGGGTATTTAAGATTCGACTCGGTCGAATATAACGTTCTTACTTGTTTTACTTGCAGATGTGTATTTTGTTGCTTTATTAAACCAGCCACTGAGACGTATACGTTATTTACATGGAGTGTAATACGACTTGCTACATAAAGTATACGCAGTGGTAGCCAGGTTTTAGTGGAATTTAAATTACATTATCCCAATTCACAATCCTATGCAAATGGTCTTGCTTTATAGCACTTGCAAATTGAGAGAGTATTTGAGAGCATTTTCAATGTATTTTGTTGGTGTAGAGTTCAATTATTTTGCAAATGCAATGATGCACGACCATTTGCACAAGATTGTGAATAGGACTATTGTTTTGATCATAGAGGGTCTTGTCAAAAAACGAGCGAATAAACGAGTTCGATCCAAGTCTTGTGGAATTCAATTAAACCGTCTATTCTGATATTCAAGCGGATTTTATATAATAATCCGGCATTTGGATTAAATATCATGGGAGGAGGAAGTATTGGACATGGCACGATAGGGGCATTTATTCGAATTTTCCGAGATCACACTGATTATTGTTTGCGTCGCTGTTCAATCAAGAAAATATTTAGAGTAGGTTTCTTCGCCAAAGTGAAATTTCATTGATATTCAAGGCATGACAATAAGTGCAGTTTCAATTTTCCTTTAAACTTAAATCATTAATTTAAAAAAAAAATATATATATATATTGTTTTTTCCTTTTAGATCATGATTGATTCATTCATGGTTTTACTTTTGTCCAGAATACAGTAAAACGATAATGAACTTAAAGCTTCAAGACCACAAAATCATGCACCAGCGATAAGTTTATAAATACCAAACGAAAGGTATAGACATAGAAAGTCATAAAAACAATTTCCAATACGACAATTTCAAAAAAGAGAAGAGAATAACGTTTAAATAAATAAACATCAGATGGAGAATGAATGTTGAAATGTTCGCTGGTGTGAATGAATCGTTAATAGACGACAGTCAGACAAAGCAGGCATACTGCTAGACTGACTGACTGACTGACTGCCATAGACATACAAAAAAACAAAATTAAAAGCAAAATATAATAAAAATAAATAAAACGTGAACAAAACACACGATATTCACACAAAATGTCGAGAATATGAAATGAATGAATTTACACTTAATGGCTAAAGACAAGACGTGCATTTGATATTTAGATTTTGAGGATGAGGCAAGGACACACACACACCCATCAACACACACTCAATGAGAGATGAGTACTACGACTGACTGACAAGTCTTTTCTCGCTGCTGTCTTAAGTAACCAACCATTCCTGTTTGTTGTTACTGGCTATTTGTACAGGCAATTGAAGCTTAAATGTGTTTATTTGACTTTTATTTACACAACATAAAAAAATACTTGCAAAGACAACAAACAACTTAGTAAATAAAAAGAAAATATGTGTACATGTACTCCAGCACACGTACACACGTTTCAAGCATTTACTTCACACACTTGGTCTTGGTTCCGCTTCTTGCCATTTCCCTCTCCCATTATTTGTTCCGAAGGTATGAGTTTTTTTTTTTTTTTTTTTTTTTTTTTTTTTTTACTGAAACAGCAACCCAAACGAAAGATGAAAATTGAAATTAATGCCTTTTGTGGCACATCTACAGTTGGTGTTTGCTTTCTTGTTTTTCAATTCTCAATATGATTTTGTTGATGTTTGTTGTTTGAACAAATAATAGTACGCACACGCATGGCAACACTGTTTCTTAAGGGAAATTGGAATATGTAAAAAATTTATTTTATTTATAACTTTGTGATATGCCCACTATTCTTGCCAACAACTAATCTGTTAATATTAATCTCTAATAAAATTATTAAAAACTTGCTGAGAAATTCCTGCCTGCTAGGAAATGAGGAAACTTAGTCTTAACGATATGTAATTCAACCCGAAAATTTCCTCCCTTGAGAAATCCATATGAGAATAGCTATTCTTTAAAAAAGCTATTCCTTTATATATAGTCATTATAATTAAAAATACACGTTAAAAGAAATGGAAATACTTTTATTCCATTTTAAGAAATTGTTAATGACTTATTATTCCAAAAATTATGCAGATGAAAAACAAAAATTTTAAATATATTTTTTATATAATTTTATAACATTTTATAATATCGTCTATTACTGACTACTTATTATACTACTTACTGGCAGCCAAAAGTATATAAAAACGTAAAAAGAAAAATTATTTCGAAAACTATGCCGAAATGAAAAAATAGGCAGGCAAAAAAGTATTAAAAGTTAAAAAGAATAATTTATAAATATACATTCATTTTTATAAAATCTTTATATATTTTATTACTCGAACTTTAGAATGAATTTATTTATGCAGACTTAAGTTCAAATCTGCAAACTATTTTTTATATAAGAATTTATATTAAATACAGATATTTTTATTAATAAATAAATGTTTATAATATTGTAAACGTTTTACTGTTAGTAACTACTTATCATACCGCTTACCGACAGCTAAAAAATATGTTTATAACAAAATAATAAAAGATGGAAAAATTTAGTATATATTTTTTTAGTTGTACACAATTGTACAGCTTAAACTATTATTAACTGTTTATAAAATATAATATAATTTTAAATTTTAGACGTTCAACTATAAGTAACTAATTATTATTCTACTTACTGACCGCCAAAAAATAAGCATATAAAAAATTAATAAATTTTAAATCATATATAATATAAAGTTGCCTCTTTTTATAAGTTGCCTCTTATATAACTAACTAAGCAGTCGGAAAATATGTAGATGAAAAATAAGAAAAATGAGAAATATTTCATACTAATTTTTATGTTATTAAGAAATGTTAGGCAAATCAAATATTATCAACTACTTATTATGGCCCTTACTGGCAGCCAAAAAAAATATGGATACCAAAAGACAATGAAAGATGGAAAAATTTAGTACCTGTTTTTTTATTTTTACGTAATTGCACACCTTAAACTATAATTAACTACTTATTATTCTACTTACTAACAGCTAAAAAATATGCGAATATAAATTAACAAAAATTAAAAAGATATAATATTGTATATGATTTAAAATTTTACACAATTTTAAATTTTTCACTACGTTTGGCTACTTATTCAGCCTGATTGTGTAAGACGTAGGAGTTTACGACGAAAACGTTTTTTGTACCACATTAAAGAAACGCTAAAGCAGTTTTTTCCACTTACTGACGGCAAGAAAATATGCATTTAGAAAGGAAATCAACGTAAAAGATTTTTAAATAATTTTATTCCATAATTATGAAACCGAAAACCAATAATAAAAAAAAATTAATATAGATTTTTTTATTTTTATGAAATTGTTAGCGATTAACAGCTTATTTTTCTACTTACTTACAACCAAAAAATATAGTGATTAAAACAATATATATTAAATAGGTGTCACATAATTTTTTTTTTGATAGAGTGATTTGGGTGGTAAATAACGCCCAATAAAGGGGTGTATATAATAACGCCCAATAAAGGGGCGGGGTCCATAATAAATTCGTTTGATTTTATGGCTCCAAGTTTAACGCGTTTTACCTTCTTTGACACAAAAATAAATAAAATTACCTAAAAACTTTAGAAATTATGTTGTTTTTTTAGTTCTTCGTAGCCGAACTTTTTCCCTCTTGCCCGATTCAGCCCATTTCCGAACTTGACCTGTGCTAACCTTCAAGATATATTTATACTAAGTTTCAAGGGTCTGGCTCTTTTCGTTTGGACTGAATCGTGCTTTCCACAGACGGATGGACGGACGTGCTCAGATCGTCTTAGATTTTATCACTGATCAAGAATATATATGTGACGCGCAAAATAGAAAGGGATCTAAGGGTAAAAACCGGTTTTGTTCAGGAGAGCCATTTTAAAGATTTAAATACGTGTATCTTTGGTGTACCATCACTGAGCAAAACGCGCATATCTCTGGGAGGGAACACTTTTGGGGCATGGGATCGGTCTCATTCGATGCTCAGATGTTGTCCACATCAAAAAAAAAAAAATAGTGAAAATTGATTGTTTTTACCCTTAGGTCCCTTTCTCTATGCGCTGTCACATATGTATTTATTTATAAAGGATCGGCTCCTTTTGTCAATTTATTTATTGCAGAACCCTTTTTATAAAAAAAAAAATAAAAAAAACATCAATACTGTAATTAAATGAAATTCTAGTCAATTATTACGCACAGTGGGCATAATTGCACAAAAATAGGAAGTAGTAAATTTAAAATTTTGTAGTTAAATATATTTGAAATATAAAAAGAGGTTATAAATAACTTTTTCAGCTTTCAACAAATGCTTGCTGGCAACCACAAAATAAAAAACGAAATGGACAAATTTTATTGTTGTTTTTTAAGCAAACATTTCAAATGCAATTTCAACACGTATGCTAAGAATTTTAGAACATTATTAACATTGTGCATACCTACACAAAAATACCTTTTAGACAATATTCTTTTCATCAATATTGGTAAAGGATAAAATATTTAGAAGTGTACGTCAAAAATATGTGTCCTGTTTATATAATATTAAAATATTTGCATTCAATTTTATTTCTCGTAAAGTGAGTATGCGCTGTCACTCTATGGGTTCTCAGATTTATATTTCGCTTCGTTACACACGATATGACAAAGTGAATATATCCTCCAATTCGTCTTTGGAGGATATACAAATTTAAGAAAAATATAAACTGAAAATTTTTTGTAAAATTGTAGACCTTCAAATATTATTAACTACTTATTATTCTACTTACTGGAAGCCAATGAAAAATATGGTGATATACAAATTGTTTACAATTTTAAAATTTACATGTTCCATATTTTTAGTGAAAATTTTAAACTATTATTTATTATTCTACTTACTGGTAGTCAAATAATATGCAGATAAAAATGTAGTCAAAATAAAAAAAATTTTAATACCAATTTTTTTTTTTTTTAATTTTATGAAATTGTTGCCTTTTAAAGGTGAAATATTAATTGAT
Organism: Linnaemya tessellans; assembly: GCA_951800035.1. NCBI lineage: Eukaryota > Metazoa > Arthropoda > Insecta > Diptera > Tachinidae > Linnaemya > Linnaemya tessellans. The sequence continues at coordinate 43,209,347 of OX637536.1, forward strand.
GTTAATTTTATATCTTATTTTTGTTTAATTTTTTTAATATTAACCTAAAAGTTTTATATTGATATTTTTCTTATATTAATATATACCTTTTTGCTAATTTTTGTGCATCATTTTATTTATTTCTTCTTTCTTTTGTTTTCAGGTAAGTTTCCATTTCAATATTGTTTTTGATAAGGTAAGAGTTGAAATGAAAAACTATAATATTGAGCCGAGATTAAGAGACTTAGATATATCGAAAATGGAGTTAGACCTTTTTTTGACAGCAATCAGACAATATTTTAAGATCACTGTGGCAGGAAAGATTGTGGGCCTCATGCCCGCCAACGACCATTGAGATTTTCCTTAAAACATATTTAATTGTTTCGCTAGTTCTGTTGCAATTGTTTCTCAAACAAACTCAATTCCATGAGACTCGAAAAATTCGAATTTCATTTGCAAACAGTGTTCCTAGATTAAAAGTTATACAATAGAGTCATTAAAGCCGGAGACTAAATCTACTTTCGAAATGGCAGTCTAATGGGCGGATGAAAGAAACACGCTGAATGCAAAGTAGATGGCAAGCAACAGTGTCAGTAACAAAATAAACACAATTATGGCGACAATTTGGACTGATTCTTTTCCTTGTTTTTCTCTTACACATTTCACCTGTTGGTCATAAAATAAATTCTCTTCCATTCATTTAATTTTTTTTGTGCTGTTGTTGTGGGGAAAAATCAACAAAGTGACACTAAAGTTGTCAAACAAAATTCATTTAATATAAAATCAATAGCGACATTTTAAAGCCGGAAACAAATTTACGAATCAAATTTACCAGAATTAAAATAACAAAATTCACAAACGTTTTTTATTGCTATTTTTTTTGTTATTAATATTAATATTTTTTGTTTTATTTTTTGGAAAATATGTTAAATATTTCGCTGCTAGAATTATTGCTGTGAATATAAACTTAATAAAAAAAAGTGTCTTATTTTTAATATAAAATAAGAGAAAAAAAAAAGTTAAACAATTATTATTTTTTTGCGTGGCTCATGAGATTTTATTACTTTTCACCCGGGCCAGAAGTTGTTTTGTTAATATTTCTGTTCCTCTGGGAGTTGCTTTTTCTTATTTATTAATTTATTTTTTTTTGTTCGCCCTTATTTGTCTTGGAAAATATAAAGGTAAAACATGTTTTTTCTTTGTACACAACATTGTTTTCCATAATGTTTTAAAACTTGTGTCTGATATCATATTTTTTTCGTGTTTGTTTGTTGGCGTATTTGTTTTTCTTTGGAGTATAGACTTTATGGTTTTTATTGAAAAAGAAAAAGTTTTTAATACAAAAAAAAAGAAGAATAATTTTTGTATGACAATAACAATTTCACTGGCATGAACATTTCTTGTTTAGCGTATAAGAAAACAAAAAATTATGGATAAGAAAATATCATTAAATATGAAAAAGTTTTTTACACCGTGTTAGAGATATTAAAACTAAAAAGGAAAACCGCCTCAACAGCCTTTACAAATCAACAAAATATTGTAGAAATTAAAATAATGAAATTGTTTTTTTCCCCTTCTTGTAATGCTGGCTAAATGTATTGGATGATAGTGACATTGTGATGCCCTACAACTGTGTATAAGTTTAACGTCAGTTTCTGTCCAAAAGACCTCAGCCGACAATGCTCTCAACATAGTGTGAAATTGGGTGCTCACCACCACCCCTGTCACGGCTCAGGGGTCCCATCTAAGCAAACCCCTGGTCGTCCATTCGGCAATTTCTAGTACATGGTAGGTCCATGCACTAAGACCTTGCTAAAGTGTTCGATCGTATCTAGGAGATCTTTGTACCATAGGAAGCTTTTGTTGATTCACAACAACACATAGATTTTGCTACTATCAGGCGGACCGAAGCCGAACTAAAAAGATCGGTCATCACTCCTTATCTGACAAATGTTTCACCAATTGGTATCAACCACAAACCACCACGTGAACTCCCGAAGGAGACCTCACCAATATCCAGTCGCAGTAAACTGCTGGGCCATTGCTGGATCCCGTGTTTAGACTACTGGTGAAGCCTCGACAGCCAAACCCGTGTAGGTTCTATAAACCTTTTATTGCAGGGGTCCTCAATGGGAGAAAATATTTAAGTACAGTAAAACTTCAATATAACGAATTCCAAAGGGATCCGAAAATACTTCGATATAGCCATTGCTTCGCTATAAATGTAATCAGCAAAGTAAGAATTCGTTCCTTTGATAACGAATTTGGTATAATTATACCCTCCAAAAAAGAATTTGGAGGGTATATTCACTTTCTCATTCCGTTTGTAACGCATCGAAATATCCATCTCAGACCCCATGAAGTATATATATATATATATATTCGTCTTGAAATCTAAGACAATCTGAGCATGTCCGTCCGTCCGTCCGTCCGTCTGTGGAAATCACGATTCAGTCCAAACGAAAAAAGCTAGACCCTTAAAATTTAGTGTAAATATATTTTGAATCTTAGAGCAGGTTAAGTTCGAAGATGGGCTAAATCGGGCAAGAGGGAAAAAAGTTCCCCTAAGAAGAACTAAACCAACCCAGAAAAACAACATAATTTTTAAAGTTTTTTTTTTGTAATTTTGTTAAGCAAATTATATATTTTTATGTCAAATACGGTCCAACGGCTTAAACTTGGAGCCATAAAATAAAAAGAAATAATTTTTGGACCTCGCCCACTTTGGTGGGCGTTATTATATGCAAAAATAGCATAAAAATTTAACAAATTGTTTTATTTAAGCCTACATTCTTTAAAAATAAAATTTTTAAGCCTTAATGACGAAGCTGAGTCGTAACCTGGTACTACTTTGCTCTACCCCCTCCTCCCCCTTCACCCCCTAAATGACCCTACAAAAAATAAAATTTATTTTGTATACAATTATCCCAAGCATTTATTTTTAGAATTTTTTTACTGCCAAATTCTGCCCAACCCCCTCCTCCCCCTTTGCCCCCTAAATGACCCTAACAAAAAAAAATTTTTTTTTAAATTTTGTATATAATCATCCCAAGCATTTATCTTTAGAGTTTTATAACTGCCTGTGTCTGCCCTACCCCCTCCTCCCCCTTTGCCCCCTAAATGACCCTACCAAAAAAATGAAATTTTAATTTGGTATATAGTCATCCCAAGCATTTATTTTTAGAGTTTTATGACTGCCTGTTTCTGTCCTTTGCCCCGTAAATGACCCTATAAAAAAATATATAAAATTTTATTTTGTGTATAATTATCCTAAGCATTTTTTTTTAGAGTTTTATGACAAAAGTGAAATGGTTTCCCCACAGCCCTTGCCAGAGCGACACCGTCAAAATACAGTTTTTATACCCTCCAAAAAGAATTGGACCCTATAAAGTAAATATGTATATTCTTGATTAGTGATAAAGTTTAAGACGGTCTAGCAATGCCCATACGTTCGTCTGTGGAAAACATGATATTGTCTGTTTTTGAACCCCGCCCCCTTTAGTGGGCGTTGACGTACGATATTATATAAAGGAACTCTGTCCCACCAAGTTAAACATTTTAAATTTACTTACTAAATATTTGGAGGGTATTTAAGATTCGACCCGGTCGAAAATAACGTTTTTACTTGTTTTATTCTTACTTCGTTGTATAGATTTTTTTTTGTATGAGTACTTCGCTGTATAGAGGCTTTACAAATGCGCTTGTAAATACATTTAAGCTTCGCTATTTTTATGACGGAACTTTACCATTTAGGATTTATTCAGATTTCGTTATATTGGGGAATTTAAAGCAATATTTCGCTATATAGACACTTTTTTTGCTCAGAATTTTTTCGTTATAGCTATAGTGTATTTTTGTATGAAAAACAATAAAGAGGTTTTCTCAAGGGCTTGAATAAAACATACGTTATATTGAGTTTTTTTTGAGTGTCAATTGAATTTAATATTGCCCCTGGTCAGACCCACAGCTAAGTACTTGTGCTTGCAGGGGTAGAATGTTTTTTTTTACTACCGCACAGTGGCACCTATAGCAAAAAATTTACTATGAATCCGTCTTGTATATAAAATATTATTGAAACTGTCATACGGTTCAGTACCCGTCGTGGATTCAGTAGTAGAGAAATGCAAATGTCGTGATTTTTTGTGTCACGCGTGATTCACACGTGAATCGTGATTGTAAACTATTAAAATCACGCGTGGGTGATTCTTAAATTTAGAAACGCACTCAAAACAGAATTTTGAATTCTTTTGAATTTCTAATACTAAGGAAAATGTATGATATATGGCAATATTTAACGTACTCACGATCACGCACCATCGCTAAATCATTATTTTTAATCACGTATTTTTATGCACGAAGATAAAATTTTTTCCAAAATCACTCGCACAGTAAAATTGTTCTCGTGGTTGAAATTATGAATCTCTATAGCACATTGATACGTACATATGTACATACATATCGTTAGCTGAAATGGAAAAGGGCGTAAGTAAGAAAAAATGAAAAATCGAATTTTTAATTGATATTTATGAATGTCATGAAACTATATATCTTGACAAAATTTTTCACTTTTGCGATCAAAAATGGCACTTTTATTAACAAAAAACAAAAGGGCGTAAAATGTTAATGGTTTTCAATTAATGTATGAATTTCTATTTTAATAGTGAACCTTTTGTTTATGTAAATTGTATTACAGGATGATAATTTCCCAACAGGCTATAGGTTCAAATCTGCGAAACTGCAAATTATTTTTTATTTATTTTTATTTTTTAATAAATGAACGTGATTGCATTCTATTTATTAATTTTTTTTTTTTTTTTTTTTGAGAGTGGAGTTAATGGTTTTCATTTTAGAAAGTTTTTTTGCTTCTATAAAATATTATTTTTTTTAATTACGCCGTTTGCGTTTCAGCTAACGATATTTTACTGTGAGTGCAAGCGATTTTGAAAACAATTTTATCATCGTTCGTGAAAATACGTGATTAAAAAAAATGATTAAGCGATGGTGCGTGATCGTGAGTACGTTAAATATTGTCGTGCGTAAGCGTGCGTAAAAAAATTTTAGTTTCGTGATCGTGAGTATATTTTGACTCACACGCACATCTCTATTCGATAGGCTACTATACTGCGCAGCACCCTAACGAGTCACTTTCCCAATAAATACTCATATATTGAAAGACTGTGGCAGATATGAATTGCTGTACTTGTCTGCCGCATCAATATCATGTGGGCCGAATCAATATCGTTCTGTCTATCAACTCACTATGACGTACTTGTGGCAACGTCTGTCATTTCGACTTTCAGACTTCAAATACCCAAATTACAACACAATTGCGATATCGCAAAATGCTATAAAAAAATATTTTCTCTTTGTAAGAATTTTTTAGAATTTTGGTACCTTTTTGATTGTTTATAGCTTTTCATGCCAGCTGTAGGGTGCTAATATGAACGAATACAGCAGATAGCGACAGTAGCTGCAATAAAACAAAAACAACAACGATAAAAAAAGCGGCTGTTTAAACTTTGTTTGTAAATTGGAAATTGTTACCTTAAGAATAAAATTGTTACTTTATTGGCTAAAATATTATAACGTGTTTGAACTGCCTGCCTGTCTGTCCTGCCCAGTTATGAACACCAACACCCAGCAAACAAAAGTTCAAACGTTTGAAATTAAATGAAAAATTTCTATATCTCAAATTGTTATTGTATTTAATTCTTTCTAATTTAATGTCATTAGCAGCATAATTATGAATATTTCCAGGGGAAAATTTTTTGTTGCCAGGAAAAATGTTCCCTTTTCTAACATCACTGGGAAGAATAGAGAAGAAAAAAAAATTTACTTACATTTAAAAAGAATTTTTTTTCAATTTAAACTGTGGAACACTTAATTTGAAATCTTTTCGTGTCGAACATAAAACCCACTTGTTTGCTGGGTTACTATCTAAATATATAAGCTGTTTTTGCGAAACAGCTGGGCGATTTGAGTAAAACAATTTGTCTGGAAAATACTCAGTTTTGTTTATACAAATTTTCTGCTGAAGTCAATTGTTTGCCTTCTATAAACGATACTATTTACAAACACAACTACACACTCGGGTTAATGTTAAATAATATGAAAAAAAGTTGAAAAAAAAACTTTTTGCATGTGTTGGTGGAGAGTGTGCATTTTTAACTTAAAAGTTGAACAAATTTATTATCAAAAAATTATTTTTAAATATTCTTTTGCTCGTTTTTTTGTTTTAATTTTTAATAGAAAAAAAAACTGAAAAGTTTTTCCTTTACTTGCCTGCTTGGCTGCTCCCCCTTCTCCATTTTCACAATTCATAATTTGTTTTGGCTGTAATTTTTAATTTTATGAAAATGTATCATCATACAATTTGTTTTGTTTTTTATTTTAATTTTAACCAAAAGTTTTCAGTTCACAGAACAACATATTGCTTAAGAGGAGGAGAGGTTGATTTTTTAATTTTGCACCAACAAAGATAACTTTTATACAAAAATTCTCATGATAAAAATTTTGGGGTTAATTTGAAGCATTTCGTTCATTTACAGCAAGAATGGTTTAAGTAAAAATATTAAACAATTTAGTGCAGCTGATTTTTATGGCATTTCTTTGTTGGTGTTCTTAATTTCTTTAATTTAAAAGTCGTTGCCAACTTGCAATGATGGCACATAATAATTTATGAAGCGCCGGCGCGAAGGTCAATAATATTATGAACGAAGAAACTGAAAATATTTGTTTTTAAAAGGAAATGGAGGGTATAGTCATTTTATCATTCCGTGTGTAACGCAGCGAAATATCCCTCTAAGACCCCTTAAACTATATATATTCTTGATCAGTGATGATATCTAAGAGGATCTAACCATGTTCGTCCGTCCGTCCACCTGTGAAAAGCACGATTCAGTGCAAACGAAAAGAGCCAGACCCTTGAAACTTGGTATAAATATATCTTTAAGATTAGCACAGATCAAGTTCATAAATGGGTTGAATCGGGCCAGAGGGAAAAAAGTTTCCATAAGAAGTACTAAACCAACCTCTAAAAAACAACATAATTTTTAAAGTTTTTTGTTTTTAATTTTGTTAAGCAAATTATAAATTTTTATCTCAAAGAAGGTCCAAAGCGTTGAACTTGCAGCCAGAGAATTAGAAAAATCTATTTTTAAACCCCGCCCCTTTAGTGGGCGTTCAAGTTACATATTACATGGGAAAATAGTGTAAATATTTAACAAATTCTTAAATACATTCCTTATAAATTTAATTTTTATTCTTTTATGAAGAAGCTGAGATGTTCTCTGATCGTCCTTTGCCCCTACCTTTCCCCAACCTTTGCCCCTTAAATGACCCTATGAAAACAATTTTTTTTACTCTTAATAACTCTCTTTACTCTTAATAACTTTTTAGTGTTTTATGGCAAAGGTGAGAGGTCTCCTCCACGGCCCCTTCCGCAGTGACCCCTACAAAATAGTCTATATATAATAAATATTTGGAGGGTATTTAAGATTCTACCCGGTCGAATATAACATTCTTCCTTTTTTTTTTTCCGCTTTACTGGAAATAACCAAGACCGAATTTTTTTCAATTATCCGAATTTTTCTCTAAAACGTAGTTCGGATTCGGAAATTTGTTACAGTTAAGCGTACGGCTTAAAATCAGTAAAACGAATTCCTCGAAAATGTCTGGACACTTGCATTGACAATATAATAGAAAAATACAATAAATTACGTAAGAAAGAAAAGGACAAATCAATTTTGCCATTTAATTATTTAACGGACAAAACATGCACAATTTTTTCAGCCTTAAGTTATGCAATCGATTTCTAATAAATAAATTTGTCATTCTTTATATTTTCACTAAAGCGAAGTAAGTTTCATACAAAACATTGTTGTGGGCTTGCTTTTGGTTTTCAGTAATACAATATTTTCAGTAAAGCGATGTTTCGCTAAAGCGAAGTGAATAAGACTAGCTGTGTTTAAAATCAGTGCGGGGATTTGTATCGGTTTCAGTAATCCGTTTTTTTTTTCAAGAAAGCGTGTTGCGCTAAAGCGGATTCGACTGTATAATGTTCGTAGTGAATTTATTCTACTCGATGTGATAACGAGTTTTTCAACTAGGACTTCCGAACTTTTATAATTCATAATGTTTAAGGCACATCCGTCCACTTAGTTGTCATTTGGTTAGTCTGTTATGCCAAATTCAACTATACGTGCAATTGATGAAATTGTTTGATCAAAACAGGTGTTCTATTACGGCTGGTAACTGGCCCGAAAACTCATCTTCGGCGATCAGGCCTATATCTGCGTGAATGGAGACGTGAACAAACAAAATTGTCGGAGCTTGAGGTGATACCAATCCACAGGAAATCCAAGAGGAGGTCCAATGCATCCCAAAAAAGTCATTGTAGGGTGTTGGATTTTGGGCTGGCGGCATCATCGGTCCATATTTCTGTGAGAACGACGTTACCCGGGGCCATCACTCTTAACATCGAGCGCTATAGTTCTATGACTACCAACCTCGTTTGCCCTGAATTGTATGATGTGGAGACTAGCGACATGTGGTTTCAACAGGAAGACGTTACGTGCCACAGCTCTTGCCATATTCGTTATTCTCACGTGGATGTGATGTGAACTGGCCACCCGAGATCTTGCGGTTTGACCCCTTTAGACTTTTGCTTGTGCAGTTTTCTAAAGCCACTGGTGTATGGGAATAAATCACAAACATCAGCGATTCTCAAAGCTATCGGTCAAATTCAGCCTGATTTATGTAGAAGTGGACATTTCGGATGCCCTATACCCACACATTTGAACGATGGCATATTCCACACAAAATTGTATCAAGAGGATAAAAAATGTTTGATGATGTCGCACACATTCTTTTGGTGTAATTAAAATTTAAAGACAGCCAGGAGTACGTAACTGCCCCATTTTAGATGTTGTCTTGACGTGACCTTGAAAAGTAGATACAGAATAAGGGGAAGAATATTGATTGTATAAAATTTTTTTTCTCCTTTTGTAATTGAAATTTATCCACATGATTTTCGACCTTTAAAACATTTTAATCCTTAAACAGGAGTTATAAGAGGCTTTGAAGAAGCATTTCTACACAAAAGTTTTATTTCTTAACCTGAATCTTCGAGGTGAAACTGTCAACTGCCTGGATTATAAACTCTTGTACTGTTTGTCAGCTCTGTGTCCTTTTCAATTACATTTTGTTTTATATCTACCGACAAACTAACTTCACTTATGCTGAATTTGGCCACTTAATTAACGATAGACAATTTGATTGATTATTGAACTGTTGAAATCTTTTAACAAAAGAAAACTTTCAAACTTAATTGCTGAAGTGATCCTTAACTCAAGACACTTCAATATCATTAGCGAAATTAAGAAACCTCTAGACGGTTTCATTTCCTGGAAAGCAAACTTTTTTTGTTGTTGCCATTTTTGTATTTTCTTCATCTAATTTTTAGATTATAAATAAGTATGTTTTGTACACATTTTTTTTTATAATCCATTAAGGAAGACAACTTTTATTACATGATTCAAACGTGTCAATTTGTTACCCAGGGGATAATGGGAAGGCAAAAACAAAGAAAAAACAAAAGGCGAAAACGAAACGAACAAACAAAAAGTAAACTGAATGGAATGAATTGGAAAAAAAATTGCCAAAGAAAACTCCAACACCCTCATTAAAATTACAAAAAAAATATACTGAAGCTGAAACTAAAAAGAGGCAACAAAAAAAAAATATCATAAAATTTTCAACAGCAACAATTGCTGTTAATAAGCAACTGTAAAATGTCAATGCAAAACAGGATAATAAAGAAATATAAACATATTTTAGACAATAAGCCAACAGGCTCACAAAGGTTAGTGTGGGCTGTCACCAGGCTTCTGGAACACTGAAAGTATATTTCATTAGGAGAGCAAAAAAAAAAACAAAAAAAGGAACGAATAAAAAAAGAACAGTTCCATAAAATGAAAGCACACAACAGGCAGTTACAAAAGACAGATGTCATCAAATGAGTAGCATGGAATTTTTATACACTAAAGACGTAATAGACACACGCATTCATGGACCGACAGACAGGCGGACAGGCAGGCGGACAGACATACTAATATAAATTCATTTGTGTATACAGAAATACATTTACAGCATGATTATCTACCAGCAGCCAACATTAATTCCAGTTGCTGTTTCCGTATTGTGTGTGATGATGCAGCAGCAGCTGCTGGTTGTTTTTTACATTTTTTCTTTAAACTTAAGCAGGTTGTTCCATAAGTGTTCGTATGTAAAAGTGGTTTGCAAAAATAAAGCGAGTTCTCCTAAAGTTTTCTTCTATTTCCGGTAAAACTTTTCAATATTTAAATTAGGGATGTAATCGATACCGATATATCGGCGATACTTCTGATTTGCCGATATATCGATATCGGCGATATTTTACTGTCAATACGACGATACTTCTTAAATTTTTTTTAGAACTGTTTTGAACAAACAATTCAATTCCCAACGCTTTTTTGCATAACAATTAAAGCAGCCAATACACGGCAACAGCATGCAAGCGCAATCATACGATTGAGCAGTCGGCACGCGCCACATTTTTTGTTAAAAAAATAATTTCTTTTTTTTGTTAATTTCAGAATGAATTCAAATATCAATTTTAAATATTAATAATCTCTTACACTGTAATTTTGTATAATAAAAGAATTACTCTACTCGAGTTTTGTTAATTTTAATTTGGGTTCAATTTCAATATGCGTATCGGTATCGGAATCAGTATCGGCGATATATCTTTTTGAATATCGGTATCGTTGTCGGATCGACAAAACGGCGTATCGTTACATCCCTAACTTAAATCAGCCAGTTGTTATGGGCATTTTGCTGAGGCTTATGCTGATGTTCAGGGAATCTTTTATCCAAATTCTCTTAGAAAAACTAGAGATATTATTATAAACCTCTAGTCAAGTGATTGAGAAGTTTAAAAAAGTTAGAACAAGAGTAAAATAATTTATTTTCTTTTTTATTTTATTTTATTATGCTTGAATGATCTGCATAGGCTGGCATTTTTATACCAGAAATATATATGTGACAGCGCATAGAGAAAGGGACCTAAGGGGAAAACAAATAAATTTTCACTTTTTTTTTTGATGTGGACAACATCTGAGCATCGAATGAGGCCGATCCCATGCCCCAAAAGTGTTCCCTCCCAGAGATATGCGCGTTTTGCTCAGTGATGGTACACCAAAGATACACGTATTTAAATCTTTAAAATGGCTCTCCTGAACAAAACCGGTTTTTACCCTTAGGTCCCTTTCTATTTTCCGCGTCATATATAGAAATATCTTTCCTAGACCCCATAAAGTATATATATATATCCTTCATCAGTGATGAAATCTAAGACGATCCAGCCCTGGCCGTCCATCCGTCCATCTGTGGAAATCGCGATATAGACCAAACGAAAAGAGCCTTGAATGTTGGTATAGATAAATTTTTAAGGATAGCACAGGTCAAGTTGGTAAATGGTCTGCATCGGGCCAGAGGGTAAAAAGTTGCCCTAAAAAGAAATAAACCAACCTCTAACAAACCAAATTTCTTTTTTAAGTTCTTCTTGCAATTTTATTAAGCAACTGATTTAGTTTTATGTCAAAGAAGGTGCAACACGTTAAACTTAAAATCTAAAAAAAATATTTTTTGGACCCCGCCCCTTTTAGTGGGCGGGGTCTAAATAGTGAAAAAATAATGTAAGTTAAAGCTTTTATGACGAAGCTGACATGTTCTCTGATTGTTCTCTGCCCTACCTTCCCCCAACCTTTGGCCCCTAAATGACCCTTTTGTGAGATATTGATGATATGTATTGGACTTCATAAATACAAAACAGGGAAAAATTATTAAAAGATTCAAATAACAATAAATATTCACCCTTATGGTAGGAACACAACTGGGACGAACGAGGAATTTCGTTCAGTACGACGAATTCGTTGGTAAAAATTCGCTCTATAAATTCGTTGTATGAAACACAATAACGACGAATAAATGAAAATAGTGAACAAAAAAATTTTAAATTTTGTTAAAAATCAATGTAATCCTCTAATGCCAGATTCTTTAGACATTGTATAATTACCCCGGTGGTGTCCATTTTTTTCCAGAACAAATTCCTTTTTGTAATTATTTTCTGAAATTTTTATTTTCCTGTAAATAAATTATTCTTTTCATTTAACAGCTGATGAGGTGACCATATGAAAAAGTAGGAAATAGGAAGAAAGAATATATTATAAAAAATTTTCAAAATTAATAAAAAGTCATCCGAATGATAAATTTTTGTGAATTGGTGAATGCATTTTTAGTATATACTGAAAATGTTCCATCTAGATGCAACTATGGAGTCAGGGGCTCTTGATGTTCTGGGCATGAAAGTGCAGTGTGATGTCAGATGGACGGAACATGTCTTTCAGGTCGCAAAAGAAGCATTCAAGTGCCTTGGCTTCTTAAGACGGTGCAAGAGATACTTCACCCCTTCTGATCTTCTTAATATTTACACCACTTACATCCGACCGAAGATGGAATACAACTCTCATGTCTGGGCCGGTGCTTCAAAGTCTATTTTGAAGTTACTCGACCGCGTACAGGAGAGGGCGATGAAACTCATCGGAGACAGTAGGGTAGCCAACTCTATTGACTCTCTAGAGCGTGCGTATCGTTGTTCTATCGTTACTATAATGGCAGGTGCTCTGGTGAAATTAGGGAACTTGTTCCCGAAACCCATTCTTTCGTACGCTCAACACGTTTTTCATCAAGAGCGCATGCGTTTGTGGTCGATATTCCAACGAATCGCACTACGCATTACAGAGAAAATTCGTTTTTTGGCCGAACAGTCCGTATGTGGAACAAACTACCTGCAGATGTCTTCCCCGCCACTTACAATTTGAGGGGGTTCAAATCGAATATCCACAGACACTACTCCCTTTATCCTCCTTCCCAAAATCTATTTTCCCAGTTCCAGCGCAATGCACTGCATATGTAGGGGTCATCCCCTGAGTGCTGGTCCTACTCCTAAAAAAAAAAAAAAAAAAAAACAATACAGTAGTGAATTATGTTTTTCCAAAAAAAACAGTTTGAGTATATGAATCCTGGGCACCTCATATTGATTTGTTGCTCGCTGACGAAGCAATTAGAAATAAGTCTATTTCAACTTTCGCTGAGTATGACGAATTTCGACCAACGCCACGATTGTGTGCATTTTCATATACACCAATTTGTTTTATTTTTGGCGACGAATATTCGCGACCAAAAATTCGTCGTTCGTCGCAGTTGTGTTCCTAGCATTATTGTGTTTGGCGTTTTACGCCTTCAAATTCGACAAATTATAATAGTTTAAAGAAAAAAACTTTTTTTAATCTATTACAAAATGTCAAATCTGAAGGCGAAAAACGCCAAACACAATGAGGCTGATTGTTTTTATTTATTAAATATTTGGAGGGTATTTAAGATTCGACCCGGTCGAATATAAAGTTTTTACTTGTTTATTTTCTTGCTTATTTTCTGCATAGGCTGGCATTTCCCCATTTGTTTCATGCGCTTTGGAGGCGTGATTAACACAGTTATCACTGAAATCTTTCTGAAATGCATTCAAATTTTAAGAACGTATGAGTGTTGAAAAAGACCTCTGTATGTTCCAATAAATATCTAAAAGTCTTCAGTTGTAAAGTAGTCACCCCTCGCAGTCTTATTCTGAAAAGCATTCAAACTGCGTAGATATGCAATAGAAGTGTAGTGGCATCATTTGGTGTAGATTTTTTGTAAATTTTTTTATTATTCACTTTGCTTTTGTTGCAAAATTGTGTAACACTTTTAAGCATATCAAATTAAAGGGTGTAACAAAGAAAGATGTTATTTTCAACATAAAAAAAATATAAAAAATTTTTATAAAATTAAAAAATAGCGCATGATTATCTTAGTTGTTGCCAGCCTGTCTCAGTAACGAAGGATTGCCACTATAATGTACTAAAGAGCAGGAGAACACCACCCCCCTTAGTCAGTCCTGTAGCAAAAAATTAGCCGGCCAAGTAAAAAGTTGAATTAGCTACAAACAATTCTCTAGGTTCTCATCTTTTTCATCAGTCCTCTCTATACTATCCCATCCTTTCTATTTCCGGCGCAATGCACTGCATATGTTTGGGTCATCCCCTTAGTGCTGGTCCGAATTAAAAACAATAATAATAATTTCAGTTTTTTAGTAGGATAAGCACTCAGGAAATTATTCTGTCGAATAATAATACAGGAAAATTTTTGGAAATTATTTTTGTTTAAAACGTAATTGTGCGACAAAACGGTATCTATTGACGTCGTGTGTTATGCAGAAAATTTTAAAATTAGCTTTTCTTTAGAATGATATCTAGTGACTTCGTGGGGTAGGCATTTAATTAAATTGTCATAAGATAAAAAATGACCCACACAACACTTTCAAAGAGACAGCATCGATCCAGTTTATGATGTTTGAGTGCATTTGGGATATAAAAAATTAAAATTGAAGTCACAAAAAATTTTTCGAGCGGTCCCATAGAACATGAGATAAATTGATCATTTCGATGAATACGAAATGGAGGAAAGGAGGTTGTATTTTAATCTTCCTAACATTTCAACTGCTCCTTTAACGCACAGAAAATTATCTTTTATCGAAAACCTCTTTTAATTAAAGCGTTTTGTGTCTGCCATACAGCCTGAACAATTTCCTAATAATAAAATAAAATAAATAAATAAAAGTGGCTCAACAAAAAATATAAAAAAGGTTCATTACTGCATGCATTCGTAGGGCAAAAATATGTTACCCCATGTTCTCTCTCATTTCAATTGTTGCCGTTGCCGTTGCCATTATCCGTGTTGTTTCTATTTCTATTGCTGCTGTTGCTGCGATTGCTGTCATTATCCCAGGAATATTAAGAATATAAAAATACTTTACACTTTTTAAAATTTATTTGCACGTTGATGACACACACGAGTCATTTAGCACAAGAATGCTAAACAATAGACATTTTTGCACAAACATAATCCCATTCATACACTAAAAAAACAACAACATTCACTCTTCATAAACTTTTAGTAGACACTCGTACGCATTCTTAGAACGCACGTAAGAACAGTGTTTCAAAAGGAGAACTATTTCAAATACTCGTAGTTCCTGATGACTTTTATTACAAAATTAAAATTGAAAGTGTGCGAAACATAAAAATCTTGGAATTTTCCTTATTTTAATTATTTTTGTGATATAGACAAACTAAAGCAAAAAAAAAAAAAAAATGAAAATAAAATAAAATAAATAAAATAAAAAATATAAATAGAACTCACGCGTACGTCTACATTATATGTGCATATACATTCATTGCAACCCTAGAACCATGTTTTGGATCTTTCTGTTTTTTAATACCAATTTATTTCTTGCTAAGGTTGTTTAAGTAGGAACGAAAAAAAGTCATTATAAAAAGTGCAAGTCATTATAAAAAGTGTAAGTCATTATAAAAAGTGTAAATCATTATAAAAAGTGCAAGTCATTATAAAAAGTACAAGTCATCATAAAAAGTGCTAGTCATCTTAAAAAGTACAAGTCATTATAAAAAGTGCAAGTTGTTATAAAAAAATGCAAGTCATAACAAAAAGTGGAAGTCATGGTAAAAAGTGCAGGTCATTATAAAAAGTGCAAGTAATTATAAAAAGTGCAAGGCATCATAAAAAGTGCAAGTTATTATAAAAAGTGCAAGTCATTATAAAAAAGTGCAAGTCATATTAAAAAGTGGAAGTCATTGTAAAAAGTGCAAGTCATCATAAAAAGTGCAAGTCATTATAAAAAGTGTAAGTCATTATAAAAAGTGTAAGTCATTATAAAAAGTGCAAATCATTATAAAAAGTGCGAGTCATCGTAAAAAGTGCAAGTCATTATAAAAAGTGCAAGTCATCATAAAAAGTGCAAGTCACTGTAAAAAGTGTAAGTCATTTTAAAAAGTGCAAGTCATTATAAAAAGTGCAAGTCATCATAAAAAGTGCAAGTCATCTTAAAAAGTGCAAGTCATTATGAAAAGTGCGAGTCATCATAAAAAGTGCAAGTCATGAGAAGGTAACAGACAGGTATTTGTAAGGATTAGAAAATTAAAAAAACAAAGGAGAGATATCAGATTTGAACTTGGGTTCCACATGAATATGGGAAGTTTTTATTTTTCGTTGTCGTTCGATATTTGCATGGACTAAATTTTGTATATGTGAACAGGGAGATAATTATGGCAATAAAATGAATATTGACTCAATTAAAAATGCATGTCTGAACGCCGTATAAAACACTGTGCACTCGCATTTGACTTGAAGATATTTTCATGACATAGAAAATTAGGCATTTAAAATTGCTCTATGGCTGTTGCTTTAACCTTTTCTATTCTCAATTTGTTTGTTTTATTTTTTCAACAAATTAGGCTGACGAGTGTAAAGAAATGAGTGAATGAATGGATGAATTTGAGCCAAGCAGTTGTTGTAATAAACTGCCACGTTTCCTATTAACGCAAATAAGTTGGGAAAAATTCTGTGCCGAAGACATCAAATTGTATAATTAGTGGCATGGAATTTGTGCAGAGTGGGAGGGAGGGAGGGCAGGTGGTAAATGAGTGTATTTATGTTACGAGTAGTTGGCTTAATGATGGGTTGTTTGTTTTAGTTTCCTCTTTTTTTGTAGTTTGTTTTGTTTTTGTTTGGCCAACAACGTTTTGGTATGTTGAATGTTAACAACACGTAATTCTAGAGTTGTTTAAAAGTTAATCGCATGCAATAAATACTAATGCGTAAAAATAGATTTCCAAATACACACCCACTTTAACGAAAGCTGTTTTGTGGAAGAAGGGTCCTGCGGTTGAACTGATAGTTGGTAAAGAAAATGATTCACTGCCCGGAGTTGTTGTTTCATTCAACAACAACTATTTTTTACTTTCGTAAATAAAACACTTGACTCTGTTTGGAACAACTTGCTGCTTGTTTTATGCCTTAACAAAAGCCCTAATCTTTTTGACCTTTTAAGATGTCTTAATTTTTCTTGTCACACTTTGCCCCTGCAGGTACCAGCAAAAACAATCTGTACTCTTGTCTGCAGCCATTTAGTTATGCATACAAAGTAAAAAAAAGAAGAAAAATTGCCTCCAACAACTTTTTTTTTGCTATTGTTTTTATTTTATTCATCTGTTATTATTGAGGAAAAGTTTATTCCTTCTCTTTTCACCCCGCATTCATCGTTTATGCTATTAATTATTATGAAACTCAAGTGCCACTTTTCTGCTTAAATAAAAGTTTTTGTCCACTAATTTGAAACTAATAATCGTTAGAGGTTGTTGTGTTACTGGCGAGGACATCATTTATGTCAGCGCTGTTCAGTCGAGTTGAATTATTTATGCTGTTGCGTTGCGTTGACCGTGTTACAGAACCATAAAATAAAACTAATTTCAACGCCTTTCATTCATTTTTTTGTTATTCTCTATTGCCTCGTTAAAGCCGTTTTACGATTTTCTCTAAAAACATAAATCATAAAAGAAAAAATTAAGACATGCTAATTTCAACAAGAACGCCCAAATCAAGCGGTGGAAAAATATATTTCAATATCACAAACTGTAGGTATTTAGGCGGCAAAAATATGTTGCTTAGCTGAAAGTCTATAAAACTAATAAGGATTTAAATAGTAACTCATTGCGATTCGTCTATATCTCTTTTTATTTTTTGAACAGCGGCGTATAGTATCTTACGTGAACACCCGCTAAAGGGGCGGGGTGCAAAAGTAGATTTTTCTGATTCTTAGGCTCCAGGTTCAATGCTTTGGACCTTCCTGACATAAAAATGTATCATCAGAATTACAAAAAAAAAAACTTAAAAAATTATGTTGTTTTTGAAAGGTTGATGCAGTTCTTCTTAGGGGAATTTTTTGACCCCTTGTTCGATTTAGCCCATTTACGAACTTGACCTGTGCTATCCTTCAAGATATATTTGCAACAAGTTTCAATGGGCTGTTGGCTATTTTTGTTTGAACTTTGTCGTGACTTCCATAGACAAACGGGCGGAAGGGCGGCTATGGCTGCATCGTCTTAGATTTCATCACTGATCAAGAATATATAGACGTTTTATGGGGTCTTAGAGAGAATGACAAAGTGAATATACCCTGCCAATTGTTTTCTGGAGGATATAATAAAAACACAAAAAAAAAATCCAAGTATAGAGCAAAAAAAAAAAAAATATTTTTCATGTTTTCGGTGGCCACAGCCGATGTTTATAACGAATTGTATTCTATGTGACCAATATTTGGTTCTCTCGAGTACAACTGGCAGTAAATCTCAAATAATATAATTACATGTTGCCCTCCGAGGAGGCTGTTGCTGACTGTTTATCAGCATAATCCTCTGATTTAAAATGGCCCACAGGAAATAATCATGAAGAGTTTAATCGTGCAACGTTGTACTCTAACTGACGGATTCATTTCTCAAAATCATTTTGTTGAACTTGTTTTTTTTTTGTTGGAAAATTTGAGAAAAAACTAATCAGCACGATTAAAAGAAAATTCCAACAAAGAATTTTTTTGTATAGATGTAAACGCTTAAATGGAAATGCTTCTAATGATTTTTGCAATCAAAATTGCCCTGTTCGTTGTTGGGATTAATGATGGCTGCAGAAGACTTTCACTCAAATTCTCAAAAGCAGTCTATTTAGAACTATTTTCAATACATCAATCGGAGGCCGAACTGTAGTTTTTCTGGGAACTTCGGAAAACCTATACGTACGTACGTGAAAACAGGCAGACGGGCATCGCTTATTCGAGTTCCCTATTTGTAATTTATGGGATCATATATTCATATATTGGAAATTACACATCGAATGACATTTTGGGTGGAAGTTAAGGGTAAAGTAAGTCACTCTATTTAATATTTTTAAGTAAGCGGATAACTTCAGTAGCATCTTAACCTTTTCCTCTTTTTCCCCGGATAGGTAAACCCAGCGGATTTCATATGGATTTTTTGCAAAGTTCTTGTTCCGTTCAAAGTAACTTCTTCACTAAAATTCTCTGTAGGGAGGTTTTCTTTAATCTCGGACCAGCACTTAGGGCATGACCCCTATATATGCAATGCATTGCGCCGGAACTCAAAACGAGGGGATAGTATTGAGGGGACAGATTAGGAAAGATGAGAAGATAGACAGTTTTTTTGTAGCTATTTCAACCTTTTTTACTTCGCCGGCTAATTTTTGTTACAGGGCCGATGAAGGTGGGTGCTGTTACTCTGCTTTTAGTACATGATAGTGTCAGTCGCTGCCAATTATGTTCATTGACCAGTGCTATGCTTTCATCATTGAAACTCGCTGGAAACAACTAAGAAAACCATGCGCTAATGCTGATCAGAAGAATTCAACACAATATTTCATGACTCAGCGCGGGGTTGAACTCAGGACTCTCCGCTTCATATTCTCGTGTTCTACTACTTCAGCCAACAGCAGTGTTTAGTGATTCCCAATTGCTTGACACATCGTTTGGTTGACGTTTTAACGTTCCCAGATGCCACGGCAGCCACAGCTCCGATATTCCCAACAGAAGGACTTGTGCCTTCCCGTAAACGTCATGTAAACTTTTCTATGGTTTTAGTTTCTTTGAGTCAAGCTTTTCTAGTTGGAGTGACGCAATTAGAAAATCGATTTCGAAAACTAAAAAAAGAAATTGAGCCAATCCTCTATTCTGTAACTATTTCTCAATGTCACTTCAAGACAATATTTAATGTAGGATCCTCATCTATTCGTTGTGGACAATAATTATGTAATTCTGATAGTTTGTGACTACTTTCTAGGGACTGCGATATAGTAAGAGGTTTTAGAAAGGTTTTAGAAGTGTCTTATTTTTGATCTTGACGTAAGGTTTTATTTTTAAGTCGCACCTGCATTCAGGGGATGAAAAGGACAGATGAAAAAAGATGAGAAGATTGAGAATTTTTTTTTTATCGCTGTTTCAACCTTTTACTTCGCCGGGAAATTCTTTGCTACAGAGCCGACGAAGAACGTTGACAAATAGTTAGAGAATAAGGGGGGAATTATTCGATGCTCTTACGCAGTATAGGTATTGCTTGTCTGTTTTTATACTGCAGATATAACATATTCCGATAACACCTGAGGACTGTTCTCGTAAAAAGGTAACTTAAAACAGAAAATTTTTCAGGTCGCAATCTGAGCGTGTAGGGTCTGCTATGGACTGATATCATTCTATGTATATGTCAATTTTGTTTTTTGACAAGTTCCTTAAGCCAAAAATAAATATAATCACTGAACACGAGAACAGTTTTACTATAATACTTCGGATCTTTTTGCCGAATGCTCTAGACTCTAGAGTCCAGAGGCGAATTGAATCATTTTGATGGTCGCCTTTATGGCTCTAATTTGTTTGTTGGGTTTTTCAATACTTTTTATTATATAATTCTCAATTGGTTTTAGAAAGTTTGTGCATAAGCTAAGAAGTTTTGTAATGCCTTGAAATTATTTGAAAGTCTCTTGATGATTTAATGTAAAAGTCGCTGTAGCGCAGGCATGTACACGTATTTAACCTACAAAGCCAATCTTTGTTAATATATTTTTTAAAAATCGATAACGGTTTTTTTTTATAAAAAACAAGTAAATAAATAAGTATAATCCATAGAAATCTATCGTCTGTAGTTCTTCTAACAAATAAATGGTTTGAAAATACAAACAAAGTTCAAGATCTTTCCAATGATAGAGCAAATTTTAATAAAATAAAACAACTAACAAACAAAAAAGACAAAGGAAACTTTTATTTTTTATTATTGCGATTTGTAACTTTCCGATGGCGTTAATTACACAATAAGAAAAGTTCAGAGGCAGAGAATGAAATGTTTTGGCCAAAAGCACCAGACAAAATGGCTTAGGCTTTAGCAAAATAAAAGTGTTTTTAGCTTCTTTCATTATATAATTGTTGTTAGTATTATTATGATATTTTTATTGTTGAAATCTATTGTTGTATTGCTGTATTGTAAAACTTTAACCATTTCATGGCAATATCCTGCTACGAAATGTTTATCGTTTAATTGTTTCTTTTTATGGCTGTTGTACTCGTAGCAGAGCAACTGGGTTTTGGTTTCTTGTTAAAATTTGTTTCGTCCTTTTGCTGCTGCCACAATATCCGTGCACACACACATGCACTCAAATCCATTTCATATACGAGTAGATATTTATTAGTTGCTGCAGAAGCAACCTATCGCCAGGGTATTGGATTTTCTATTCAGGTTATTTCCTTTCTTCTTGGAATTTCTTTACATTTTCCTATAAATATTATTTTCTCTTTTTGTTTTCGTTCCTTCTTTGTTTTGGTGTAATATTTTACATGAACTTTATTTTGAAATATAAATAATAGTTGTGTGTGTGTGTGTTTGTTATTCAAGTTAAAGGGGAATGAAATAAGCAAATAACAACAGCAGAACAAATAATATGTTATTTATTGTTACGAGGGTGGGCCATAGACCAGCATGCATTGCTGGCATGGTGAAAGCTAGCATAATTTATTAGTTTTGCTAATTTGTTGCTAATCGTTCGAATTGTAAGATTATGTGCCCAAAATCATGGCATATTTATTAGAGTTGGAATCTATAAAAAATATTTTATTAAATGAAATATATAAATTGTTAATAAAGGATCATGTCACCAAAGTTGATAAATTTTTAAAAGAAATAACATTTTAACAAACAGACAGGCACTGAAGCGCTAAATCCAAAAGAGTATAGAGTAATTGTGTTAATTTTTTTTTTTACCTGTGGGCGATACCGCATTGGTCGGGCTGTCAGGAATATCTTCGCTGTGGCTGCCCATACCGCCGGCAACGAAGAAACATCAGCCAGACGATGTGGCAAGCAATTCGGAATGAACAGACAGATCTTGCAGCGAATGTAAGGCCTAAGAATTATTCCGTATGAACTGTTCAGAGTGCATCAATTAATGCCTGCTGAACGTCAGTTGCTTGAGAATTGCTATAGAGCCATCCTCAATCTCATGAACGAAGATGACAATTTGAAGTCAGAAGTCATCATGAGGCGCATTTTACTGCAATAAACAAAACCGTTTTTTTTTAAATTTGCTTGTGTTGCACGAACGGCCACTTTATTCGCTCAAAGCCACCGTGTTGCGCATCGTTTGCGCGGTAGTAATGACCTGATTGTAAGCTTTTGAAAACGCCATCGACAATACGGTTAGTGTTAGTGGCGATCGATACAGGCGTCTGATAAAAACGACTTCTTATTGCTAGACTCGATAGAGCGGGCGGCCTTGCTTCAACAATTGCTGATCTATCGGCATAAACCAATGACATAATATGGCCGGATAAAAGCTAATCCGGGGGTGTTAAACCGCTCAAACGAGGGGCACAGTGAAAGGAATTTCTTTTGGAAATAAATTTGTTTCTAAATTCATTTTGCCAAACCAAATCAAACACGCTGCAAGGAAATTTACGCCGCCTTGTTGGAATCAAATGTCCTTGATGTGCAGCTGATTAATTAAAATTCGAGTCAAAGTTTTTTTTTTTATATCTTGGACCAGCACTCAGGGGATGACTCCTATATATGCAGTGCATTGCGCCGGAACTAGAAAGAAGGGGATAGTATTTAGGGCAGAGATGAAAGATGAGAAGAATTTTTTGTAGCATTTTCAACCTTTTTACTTCGCCGGCTAATTTTTTGCTACAGGATCGCTAAAGGCTGACAACAACTAACACAACCATGAACTAATGCTGATCAGATGAATTCCACACAATATTTCATGACTCAGCGCGGGATTGAACTCAGGGCCCTCCGCTTCATAGTCTCGTGTTCTACTACTTCAGCCAACAGCACTCCCAACATGGCTTCATAGTGCTCGCTATTCACCGTAACGGCACCTCTTTGCTTATTTCGAATGAAAAAAGATCCAATGATGCTACCAGTTTATAATGGCTTGGGGCTTGTCTTAGACAGGGTAATGAATGGCCTGCACAAAAAAATAAAAAATAAATAAAAACACACACAATTCTTGGAGGCAGTGTTCGATGATCTTATTCGCTAAGTGATTTTTTTTTACAAAGTAAATTTCCATTATTATACAAGGATGTCTGGCCAAAAATCTTACTGCACACAAATGTCAATACATTTGACGTTTTTAGCTGTCAAACTGCAGTTATCGATATCGATGGTTGTCATGCAGCTGAAAAACCATCCGATTTAAATCGAATAACATATTTGTTGTGTGTTTTTTGTTTAATTTAAATTATACTTTTTGTTTTGTAATTCCCAATCGCTTTGTGAAAGTTTGTGCTTAAGTTAACAGGTTTTGTTAGATTTGGAATTAAATTGAAATCTACTTTACCTTTAACTTTATAAAGGGGTTTTCGACAAGAACTTTGTTTTGTAAAACAAAATAAAACAAAAAATTTAGATAAAGATGTATTATGAAATTTTTTATTTGACACATTGTTGTCACAATACTATTATATATAAATGAAATTTATTTGTTGGTGGTTAAGCAATGTCTATATGCATTTCATTGGTGCTTTACCACTGACTTTTACTTTTACTGACGATTTGATAAAGCACCAATGAAATGCATATAGACATTGCTTAACCACCAACAAATAAATTTCATTTATAGATAAAGATGTATTACGGAAAATCGTTCGACAATTATGAATGAAAAGTGATTTCGGGCAAATGTCCACCTTCTCAGCGATATCCACGTCTTCAAAAATAGGCCAAAATTGACTTGCTGTTAACATCTTGCGATAGCGTGATCCATTGACCGTTACCGCAGCTTAATCTTCAAAAAAAAAAAAAAAAAAAAAAAAAAAAAAAAAAAACGGTCCAATCACGCCTCTAGACCACATAGCGCACATTGAGGGTACAAAGGATTCTGAATAATCGCTATAGTATTTTCAGAAGTCCAAATCATGTACTCAAAAAAAAAAGGAGAGTAACTGCACCCTCCTTCGTAGGTCCTGTAGCAAAAATTAGCCGGCGAAGTAAAAGGCTGAAATAGCTACAAAAAAATTCTCCTGATCTTTCTTGACCTATCCCCTCCTTTCTAGTTCCGGCGCAATGCACTGCATATGTAGGGGTCATCCTTTGAGTGCTGGTCTGAGATAAAAAAACAAAACAAAAAAAAAATAAATCAATTTTGTTTGTTGACAGAAGGTCTCAGAAGGACGATTATGTTGTCCGAAAATATCACGAATTTTACAGAGGCACCATTTTCATAGTGGATTTTAATTATTTTAATGCAATTTTTATTCATGGCAACAATTGCCAATTCATCTACTACGAATACGTCAACAAAACTAAATGTTAAAAGTATTATGTTGTTGGTGTGTTGCCACAATTGAAAAAAAAAAAAATTGCCACGGAATTTAATTAGTACAAGAGGCTACTGTAGTGTGGCCCGTAAAGTTCTACAATTGACCCTCGTATGCGTTGTGTGAGCTTCAAACCATTGAACCAAACAACCAGTCAGAAATTAGCCAGCCAAGCAGCAAACCTTATGGCCAATATTCGATTTAATACTTAATATTAACTCGTGCTCAATTCATTGATGTTGTAAAGTTGTTTCATTTTTGCAACAAAAAAAAGAGAAACACGCTTTTGTAGTTATAGTTCTTTCTTCCAGTGTTACGAGTATTTGTAGTCCTGCAACATCTTCTGCCTGGTTTAACTGAATAAATACGCAAAAAATATGTTTTAGGTTTTCTACTCTTTGCAAAAAAAAAAAAAAAAAAAAATACTCTTTTATATGGACGTGTAAGCGTGCAAGTGAGTGTTTGTGTAGTCGTTTCGTTTTCGTATCGATTCAAGTTAATAGCTTAAGAAAATGATTAAATCAATATTCAACGATTAACTTTGATAATTTGTATGCTGCACGAAAATAAATTTGATTGTTTTTTATTTTTCTTTCGCCAACTTTCAACTAAAAGTTAATTCTGCCTGCTAATGCGCTCTCCTGCTGGCAGCTCTAATAGATGAAACACTTAAATTAATCAGCTGCTTGTTCTCGCATGCTGAACTCGACTTTGAACAAAATTCTTCATATTAGGAATTCTTTCATTTACAGATGAGGAGATTGTGTGCGGCTGGGTGCCTGGGTGCGTGTGTGTGCGTGTGCGAAAGATGTTTTTAGTAATTATCCATTAGTATAATGATTGTTTCACAAATATGATGTGTGACATTCTTAAATAAATCCCCTCAATGTGACTGACATGTCTGCACAATAAACGAACATGTCGCCTGGAGGTACAAATTTATTCAAGTGTTTTCCAAAGTGTTTGATTTGGCAAATAAACACTATGCAACAAAAGACACAAGTTGTGCTCTAAATTAAGGTTGCAAAAAAAATCGGGCAAAAGATTAACACCGATTACCAAGTCTAGAGCAAACGTGCACGTAGAGATGATCCAAAAAAATCAGACGAGAGTTCAAGGACACTATTTTTATAGCCGTTGTATTATATCCGTTCAACACTGTTGCTCAGTGTAAATTTGTATGGCGCCCAAAAATATGCACACAAATACATAAATTTATAAATTGATTTGCACTAAATGCTAGCGCAAATTTTAGTTTAAATGTATGGGTAAACACATTTACACCTTCATATTTGCATATATTGGCATTGCCGATTTAAGTGGCCCACGATTTCTATTTGACAAATACAATTATTAAGCAAATATTTTTGAAAAGTTAAATCAGATCACACATAAATTGAAATCACATTAAACGATTACATGCGAAATGCCAAAGCACACTTGCACACACAAACACACACACACACACACACACACACATGCTACAAAGCTTAAATATTTCATGAGCATACGCTTGAATATTCATGCATAAATATTCTCACCCATTTTCACATTTTCGTTCAACCGACTGTTTAACTCAATGTTTCTATATTTACACGGTTGTAAATAAATACACTTAGAGGTGTATGCGGAAGTTTGAATGTATGCGTTAGTAGTTCTCTATACGAGTATGTGTGCGTATTCCAGTGTCAATATGTATGTCATACTCGCGTTTCATCATACAAACGAAGACAATCACTTCAACTTGACGCAATTTGTGTGGCGTGAAAATGTGTTAGAGATTAAAGTCAAGGACGGAAATCAAATTGTGACAAGAGATGATTTAAAATTTGACACGTTTTGACGGAACATATAAATATCAATGAAGTCGGTATCTTGTTTATTCGGCGCGAAAGTTAATAATTGAAAAGTTTGAAATTTAAATACAAGAAGTCCATTTTAAACTATTGAGCAGATTTTTAAGCAGAAATTTATTCCATCAATTTTACACTGAGCGAAAAAAAATATAAAAATTCAATATGCGACTGTAGCGATGCTTATATACCCTTCAGCGAAGTTTCGTCCAGAATTCAATTTATTAAGACCGGAATAATTAGAATATTTTTATAATCTTCAAACTAGCAGAATGTATCAGTACTGATTTCGAAGGCCGCCACAATATCTCATCAGCATTCTTGGTTCCACTTTTTTCAGTTTCCACTTTGATGATTATAAAAATATTCTAAATATTCTACTCTTAATAAAATAACTTGAATTTGATAAAAATTATTAAAAAATTATTAAAATAACTTGAATTTGATAAAAATTATTAAAAAATTATTAAAAAAAAAATAATTTGCAGATTTGAACTTGAGTCTGAAAAAAATTACTTATCTTGATACAAAATATGTTTGATTACAAAAAAAAAAATTGTTTTAGTTTTATATAGTGAACTTTCGTATTTGAAAATAAAATTTTCCAGCTCTGGAGTTGACATTTCTAATTTGTAATTCCAATGAATTTCTTTCAGGAACAACAAATATGTTTAATATGTAAAGAAAATTACAAAATGCTTCATTTTTAATAACAATTTAATTCTTCCTGAAGTATCAAATAGATTTAGTTACTAAAAAAAATAGCTTTAGGTTGTTACTTTTGTATAACAAAAATAAGTTTTAATTTTTCCAGCTCTGGAAACGTATTTTGGATTTTTACTGATTTTCAATTGCGATCAATTTAGCACTTTACATCCTATACATCAATCCAAGACCAAAGTGTCTGGATTTTCTATGGTGTTCAATTTCACGTATCGACAGACGGATATTGCTTATTCGATTTCCCTATTCATAAGGACCCAGAATATATCCACTTTATGGGGTCGCATATAAATATAGTTGTCATAATTTGGTCATTATAAAAGAACGGAGCTGCGTACGCATATGCCACTACCCACAAATTGTGGCTGAGGAAGCCCTCTTTGCTTCGCAAAAAGGCTTATATCTGAAATACTTTTGGAATTCGAATAATATCAATGTTAAGAAAAGGTTTTTCAAAAATATGGGTTTCAGACGATTAGTTGTCATAATTTGGTCATTATATTTAAATTGTATTGAAATTTCGATCGATATCGAATGCCGTAATTTGGCCCCTGATCCGTTTTGCGGGTTTGATGAATATAGAAAATATTCTTAATATAAATAAATAGAATTTGAAAAATTCATTTATTAATAAAAAAAAAAGATTGGCAGTTTCGCAGATTTGAACTTAAGCCCGTTGAAAAATTAACATCCTGTAATTCAATTTACATAAGAAAATTCGACTAATAAAATAGAAATTCATACATAATTTGATTTAATTAAATTTTTATTAATTTTATAAAAATACCTCGAGCTTAATTTATATAATAAAATAAAGGCCAATAAAAGTTAAAAAAATTTGTTATTACTATTGTTATTATTAATTTTAGTTTTTTTTTTTCTAATTTCATCTTTATTTACATTTACTATTTAACATATTTACAATTTTGCGAGATTTATCTATATAGGTAGATATTACAACGAATAAAATAATGAACATAAAAATTGAAAATTTATTTAATTTAAATATATAAGCCCTATTCACAATCTTGCGCAAATGGTCGTGCATCATTGCATTTGCAAAATAATTGTGCTCTACACCAACAAAATACATTGAAAATGCTCTCCAATACTCTCTCAATTTGCAAATGCTATAATGCAAGACCATTTGCACAGGATTGTGAATTGTGCTATAATAATGATTAAAGGAAATATAGGAAAAACCTTTATCAGATAATGGAAAAGTTCAAATACAGTTAGAAAATATACAAGTATGCAAACATATTATATTAATATAACACAATACATAAATATAATTTTCAATTTGCTAAGTTTTAGTTGTAGAGATAATTTTCTGCTGACTCTCGACATTCTCTTATCAGTTAATAAGGAGAATTTTCTATGGATTGGTGATATTTATCATTTATTTTTTTCATGAAGTCAATAATTCGTTGAAGTCAATAATACGTCTTGAAGAAGTTGAGTAGAATATCTCCAGTGTTTATTGTTTATGATTTTAAGGCATTTGTTCTGAATTATTTGAAGTTTTTTCAGATGTGTTTTTGCAGCTTTGTACCAAATGGGACTTGCATATGTTAAGGTTGGTCTTATTACGCTTTTAAAAATAAGATTTTTATTTTTTGTATTGAGCGTTGAACGTTTGTTGAGTATTGGCCACAAAGCTTTCATGTTTTTGAGTGCTTTCTTGCGAACTTCCGCAATGTGGCTTGCGAAGTTAATTTTTTTAACTAAGCACATGCCCAAATACTTTACATTGTTTTGATTTCTTATGTTTTCATTCTGAAATTTTAACTGACGATTTGGAAGTCGTTTTGGAGAATTATTATAAGGGAATATTTTTAGTTTGAGTTTTATTGGCGTTAATTTTTTCTTCCATTTGTAAAAATATTTTCTGCAAGCTTCAAAACTTTTTTCTATTTTCTTAAGTAATGTGTTCGTAAGTTTACTTGACGTTGGAAGAGCAGTGTCATCTGCATAGTACGCAACTTTTAAGTATGACGGGGGAGAAAAATCGGAAGTGTAAATGGAGTATAATAGAGGAGATAATACTGATCCTTGTGGTAAGCCTGTTGTAATTAACTTGGGAGGAGATAATGTATTATTAACAGCTACTGAAAAAGTTCTGTCATCTAGAAAATCAGCCACTAGCATACACAAATATTTGGGTATGTTAGCTTGAATTAATTTATATATAAGGCCATTATGGCAAACAGTGTCAAAAGCTTTCTCTACATCCAAAATTATCATTCCTGTTGACTTTTTACTTCATCTATTAGATTTAATAATATTTATAATACGGTGTACCTATTTGATGTACTGCACTATGTTGTTTTTTAAAGCCAAATTGTTCATTTGCAGTTACTGTTGTGTCTTCAATACTAGGGTTGTTTTTAGGTTTATTTGGTTTAGGAATGACTACTAATTTGGCTTTTTTAAAATGTTTTGGGAAGTAATTGATTTTCAAGCAGTTATTTAAAATAATCATCAGCAGTTCTATAGCCTGGGTAGGAAGATTTTGAATTAAAACATTTTGAACATCATCTAAGCCAGTAGACTTGGATGTTTTAAGTGATGCAATTATTGAATTGATTACATTTAAAGATATCAATGTTACATTTTCGGAATATGCATACGTTGATTTAAGTTGATTAACTTTGGAGCTAACAATTCTGTCAATTGAATGCTTATAAGAGGACATAAGATTATTTGTAGAAGAAAATGTATCAGATAGTATTTGTGCTTTTTCTTGTAATTTAATTTTCTTGTATTTTAATTGTAATTTTAGTAATAATATTAAACTTGAGGCTTTTTTTCATAAAAAATAACTTTTGAAAACTATTATTAATTTATATGTAGTAAATATTTTTAACGAACATTCATATTGCCATATTAAATTGAATTAAGATTCATAGGCTAATTGTTCGAAATATGTTTAAATCTCAAAAAGACATGATAAATATTCTAAGGCACAAAGAGTCAACATCAGTTTTTTAGTTATTCAACTTACACAGCAGAGCAGAACAGCTGTTTTCGAAAGCCGCAACGCTTTCATTATCAGTGCTCATGTGTATTGTGTTTGTCACCACTTATTAGGTGGATTAGTTGAATGTGACACTTATTTAAAAAAAATTTATTAGGAAATGGCATACGAGAACTGCAACAACCTGGTGTTAATTTATTTAAAAAAATTGTCAAGCTCAATATTATAACTTAAATTAAAAAGTTAAAGGCTAAAAAAATTTTAAACAATAGATTATTATTATTTTTAATTAGCTATTAATCAAATCCGCATATTTCAAATATGTGAATATGTGAATTTAAAAATAAGCATTCAAAGCGTATAAAAGGCTTAAATTCCACTAAATTACAAATAATTATATAAAAGCCTGGCTGCATACGTATACGAACACTTTAAATGTGTTTACAAGAAAATATTATGCGGCTGCTACTGATGACAATGATGACGACGGTGCTAACCAACGACGATGTCGTAAAGGAAGCAGCAATAAAATTTTTTTTTCACACTACAGCACACTTCAGACCTTTTGAAAACAGATGACAAAAATGAATTTAAACTGGAAAAAAAATAGATTGCACAAAATGCTAAACAACTTCTATATTAAATACACTCGCTCAGTAACAAGCAGGCAAGCAAAAAAACTGAGAGTACAGGGTGTTGCTTAGAAGTTAAGCTCATGTTAAAACTGGTTAGGCAAAGCTGCTACTCCCTAATTGATGTAGTTGTGTGAAAATAAAACAGGAGGAAGAGGAGAGGGCACAATAAATAGATAAACGAAAGCAGGGACGGACAGTCGTCATGTGTATTGTTTCTAATATCAAAGTTTATTGTATGTTGGGCAAAAAGAAAATGTAACTTCCTTTTTTGTTGTTGTTGTTTTTGTTATTATCGTTCCATAAGTAGTTGCCGTTAAAGGCAGGAAAGAGTTTGCATGTACTTGAGTAATAATGGAAAACCATCGCAACACAATAACAAAAAAAAAAAAAAAAATAGAAAAAAAGAAACTAAATGGAAGAAAATAAAAAAACCGAAGCACATGTGTAGGGGCCACATAAACAATAGTTGTTTAACAAACTGCAATAATAGAGAACAACAATCCAGGGTATACTACAATTCATACCAGATAGACGACTGATATCACATTAAACTCTCTGAGCAGAGGTTCCGAGAACAGCAGTTTTTCGAGGTGAATTGACAAATATTCAGTTCTACAGCAAAAAGCGTGTTACCTGTGCTTAAGAGTGCTTGTTTGTCCTTTAAATACAATCAAAAGTCCTTGTTGATATTCGCGCTCTGCTAAAATAATTGCTCTAAATATATTCGAATTTCATTGTGCGGACTGTTTAGCTCCCATGCCGACTGCTATTTAATGCCTTCTATTTATTTTGCAAAAAATATATTAAAATTCTGTGGGTCCTGGTGGCCGAAGTAGTAGAACACGAGTTCATAGTCTCTTGTTCTACTACTTCTACTACTACTTCCATTTGGAATACAAACAATAGGATTTTTCATGCTTAACAGCGCTATGTTAAAATGCTAACAGAGCTCTGTTAACGTACTTGGTTTGTGTCTAGGCTTATATATTCCAAAATTTAACTTCACACGGGTGGAAGTAAATTGGCTTAAAAATAAATATTTTTTCACAAATTCGGGTTTATTACAGCCAATGTAAAGTAGAAATCTGGGAATTAATAATGAAATATGATGTCGGGCACAAATGTACACCTCTAGCATTTCGGCAGGCGTCCGCTCTTCTCACAAAATTTTGAAGCACATTTTGCAACAAAGTTTCACTTATCTCGTCATTTAATCTTTCAGAGCGCCAGTTTTTTGTGGTTTGCCCACTTAAAACCGGCCTTTCAAATGCCTTTAGAGAAAATAATCCAGCGCTGTTAAATCACTATAAGGAGGCGGCCAATTGATATCGCCAAATTGAGAAATTACGCCACCGGGAAATTTCCCATGTAATAACTGAATTGTTTGGCCGGCTGTATCGTCTGTAGCGACGTCTTGCTGAAACCAAAGGTCACTCATGTCAACACTAACAAATTGTGGACATAAAAAATCTGTTATCATAGTTTGGTAGCGCAGAGAATCCGTGGTGAAGGTGTTTCCTTGTTCATTTTTGAAAAAAAAATACAGACCAATGATGCCACCTGACCACAAACCGCACCATACGGTCACTTTCTTTGGATGTAATGATTTTTCGAGGACTTTTTGTGGGTCTTGTGGACCCTATATGCCACATTTTTGTCTGTTTTCATAACCACCTAATTAAAAATGCGCCGCTTCACTGAAGATGATTTTCAACCAGGATTTAATTTTTTAAAGAGTTGGAGTTTATAAGCTTGAAGATGATCATTTATATGCAAAATGTTGCACACTGGGCCTCTAGTTATAATCAATTTTTATGAACGTTGATAACATTTTGCTATGTTTGCATCACTACGACCACTACGAGCGAATTATTTTTGTCTATTGTCAGCAATAGTACTATGAACCTGGAATTCAACGATTAAATTACGGACAGAGGTGTCAGAGGGAGCCTGATTGCGAAATAAAGCTCCTCGAATTTTACGAAGTGATAAAGTAAAATTTTCACCATTTTGATAGCAAATTTTTACAATTAAAATTCGATTGTTCAAGAGTATAGCGTTCCATGATTAAAATTTCCCAGCTTTTTGCCAAATAAATGTCAAAGGATGACAGGTAAATTTTTGACATTTCATCATTTGACAGCCAATTTTCTACCTAACCTCAAATTTGTCCATCCGTTATTTTACTGAATAATAAGAGTAATAAAAGTTGTAATGATAACAATAATAATAATAATAATAATAATAATAATAATAATAATAATAATAATAATAATAATAATAATAGGGGTCTCTTTTCGCAGAAACGGAGGGATTTATGATCGCTATACAAGATAAAGTCATAGCAACTAGGAATCACCGGAAATACATATTGAGGGAAAACCTAGAAAACGATACATGTCGGCGATGTCAAAACAGCGCAGAGACCATCGACCATATTATATGTGGATGCATATGCTTAGCATCGCATGATTATACTGCGAGACATAATCAGGTAGCGAAGATCATCCACCAAGGCCTAGCAATAAACAACAAGCTTGTGTCATACTATAAGTACGAGCCTCCACCTGTCATTGAAAACAGAAATGCCAAGCTATATTGGGACAGATCGATAGTCACAGATCGCACCATACGAGCTAACAAGCCGGATATCGTTCTGTTCGACAAGGTGGAGAAGAAAATCACCTTGTTTGATATCGCTGTCCCCCTAAACAATAACATCCAGTCAACGTATAGCACGAAAATCGAAAAATATACTTACCTTGCCGATGAACTTAAAGCTATGTACCATGTAGAAAAGGTAGATATAGCGCCAATCGTCATATCAGCCACAGGACTAATACCAAAGAACCGTGTTGTCCAGCTTAAGAAAAACAACCTCAACGACACCCTGGGGATTATTCAGAAATCTGTGATTCTGAACACATGCAATATTGTAAGACGCTTCCTACAAGCGCAGTAAAATAAATAATAATAAAAAAAAAAAAAAAAAAAAACAGTTAATCATCAGAGCCTAATCCCTTGGCATAGCCCGGGATAGGTATTTTCCAATCTCATAGAGAATGAGAGATTTAGTAACTCTATAATAATAATAATAATAATAATAATAATAATAATAATAGTAATATTAAAAGTGTTAAGTGACATGAAAAAGATGATCTTCAGAAGTCATCTTTCATACAAAATCGTTCATAAAACACTGCAAAATTAATATCGAGAAAAGAAAATGCGTTGTTCACTCTGACATCTTCTGCCTGTCAAAATATAGTTATAGTTATATAGTATTCTAAGCTGTCAAAATATAGTTATCGATAGCTCTCATGCAGCTATAAAAATAACCGATATATATTATTGGCTAATTTCAATATTAACCCATTGGGAATCACTGCTATATAAGCTAGTAGGCCAATGGATTTGTGGAAATGCTGTGAACACCATCAGTACTTATAACTGCTCGTAGTAACACATATTTTTGTCTTCTGTTCATAAATGCACGTACATCTTCTAAAACATACGAAACATATATTTTTTAAGCTGGTTATTTTCCATCGTTTACCTGAGTGTGAGAGGGAGGAAGAAAACCTGAGAAAGACATAGCAAAAGAGGGAGAGAGAGATAGGACATAAGTAAAGAGCTCCAAGTTACTTATCTAGGCAATAACAATAAAAATATGGCCTCCAAAGGATTAATACATTATTTCCGCTGCATGTTTATGCGTTTGTTTCTTTGCTCCTTTTTTCAATTTTTTTTTTCGCAAAAATATTTTACTTTTAATTTTATTCCTTGTTTATCTTTAAACTAACAATTGTTATACATTTTTGTTATTATTTAGTAATTCTATTGTTAAGCAAAGTTCCCCGGGGGAAACTGGAATGTCAGATATGAATTAAAGTTTGAGGGCAACTTGTTTGAAAATTAAAACAGAAATTAAGAAATCAGCATTGAAAGATTATAAATGATGAAATACTCTCAAATGTACAGTGCCGTGCCAGGGCTGTAAGAAATTTTCAGATTTCTATGGCGAATATTCGCAAAATTGTTAAAAATAATTATTTTTTATTTAAGAAACCGGCATTTATCTTCTGCCCTTTTCTTTCTTTCTGCAAAAAAATCAACTGAAATTTTATATTTCATGCCAAAAGTGTGGTAATTTTATTAATGCTTTTTTTAAATAAATTTCGTATGGTTAATGTAATTAAAATTTAGAACATTGTCAGGTTTTAATAAAAGGTCGTTTACAAGTTAATGACAACAGAGTGGAAAATGCTATTTTAAGTATAAAAAAAATAAATATAGATATATTTGCTTGTGTCAAAGTAAATGTGAAATTTCTGAGTGCGGG
Source organism: Linnaemya tessellans (assembly GCA_951800035.1). Classification (NCBI taxonomy): domain Eukaryota; kingdom Metazoa; phylum Arthropoda; class Insecta; order Diptera; family Tachinidae; genus Linnaemya; species Linnaemya tessellans. The sequence continues at coordinate 43,244,223 of OX637536.1, forward strand.
TTCAATAACATTGCGTGTATCTGTGTGTGTGCGTTTGGAGAGAGCAACTAAATAAATAGAAGTTGTTGTTCTTTTATTATACGATTACGAGTGTTATGATTATTGTGTTATTGAAGTGGAATTTCCTGTTGTTTTGCTTTTATTGCCATTTTTCGTTTGCTATTATCATTATTATTGTAAATGATGTTTGACTTTTAGGGTCCTTTTCAGCAGGTTTCTTTGTATAATGTAAAATTTATTACACTAATTTTACATTTAAATGCGAATATATAAGCATCTCATATACCAAAAGAATTTCCTTGCTACAAAAATTTACAGAAGAAGAAAGGAAAATCTTTACAATATAACAAAACATTAATATATTTATATACAAACGTGGCTTTATAAAATTTTATTCAACGAATAAAGAAAATGTTTTACTTATGAGATTTGAACAATATGATCATCATAGCAAAAGGTATTTCAACTTGGCCAATATGTGATTTTATATGTCTGCTAATTTTCAATTTGTTTAATCAAATAAATTCAAAGATTATTCCAATTATAATTAGTCGAATAAAATTTATTCGAATAAAAGTTATTCGAATAAAAATTGTTCGAATAAAAATTATTCGAATAAAAATCATTATTGGTTTAAAATTAGACAAACAAAAATTATTCAAATACTTGTTAATCGAACAAAATTTATTCGAATAAAAGTTATTCGAATAAAAATTATTCGAATATAAATTATTCGAATAAAAATTTTTTGAACAAAAATCATTGCTTAACAACTAGACAAATAAAATTATTCGAATAATAAAGCAAATATTATTCGAATAACATTTTGTGAATAAAATTATTCGAATATCAATTGTTTAATTATTCTACCAACAATTATTCGAACAATAATTATTTGAATAATAATAAAAATTAGACAAATAAAAATTATGTGATTAAATTTATTCGAATAACAAATGTTTAGTAAAAATTATTCGACTAACAATTAATCGAATAAAGTTTTTTTAATACAATTATTCGAATAATAATTTTTTAATACATTAATCTAATAATTCTTGTTAACATGTTTATTCAAAGAAATACATTTAAATCACTTTATTTTATTTTTAATACAATTATTCGAATAATAATTTTTTAATACATTAATCTTGTAATTATTGTTAACATGTTTATTCAAAGAAATGCATTTAAATCACTTTATTTTCGCAATATAATTAAAAATTATTCAAATAAAAATCATAATGCATAGGAAGTCTTAAAAATTATGCGAATTAAAAATTTCCGAATAGACGTTATTCGAATAAAAATAATTTAAAAAAAATTTATTCGAATAAAAATTGTCTAATACGTTTGACGGTCTATAATTTATTTAAATAATTTGTTCTACATATCGTTTCCCGTAACGCAGAATGCCGTATCTAACAAATATTGGTCAACTGGGTTATTTTTATCTTCTGCAAACATATTAAAATTAATAAGAAGTCGTTTTGCTCTTCAGTTAACGATATACTATATAAAATAATTTAGACGAGAATCATAACTCATGGTTTCAAATTCGCAATCTCAAATTAGTCGAATGATAATTATTAAAAAAATTAATCGAATAAAATCTTTCAAATAGCTTTAGCGGTCAACTAAGTACAACGATATATAAATAATTATATTCGAATAAATTCGTTTTTAAATTTATATAAATAAAAATTATTTACATATTGAGCTAAGAATTAAAAATTATTACATGAAAGTCAGTCAATTAAGATTGATTGATTGCTAGTGTTCATAAATTGTTAAAGTCAGAAAGATATTCCAAGAACAAGGGAAACTCAACCTCAATTAAATTTTTTCGGTTTTCTAAATAACATTTCGGAATGGAATTCTTTTTAATCTCAAGAATGAAGTTAGTTAATGAAAACAGGTAATTTCTTTCTCAAACATTTAGTATGAAGCAATTTGAATTTGTAACGTGCTTCTTGCCCAATTAAATATATTTCGCTCAAAATACATTGAAATTGATCCTTCAGATATTTATTTATTTATTTATGAAAAAAGGTGATTATATTCTGCTGGCATTTGCGTAAAATGACATACAGCTGAATGTTATACTCACACTTTCAAAGCAATGAAAGTAATTAAAAAAACACCATCAAACCACTAAAAGTTATTCATTTTTCTATATGTCCTTGTGTGCGGTTTCACACACACACACTCGCATGCTCCATTAAATGAGTCCATTTCGAACTATGCAGGACTTTGCATTCTAGCAGAAACCATGGCTTAGGCCATAAGATTATATTGTTCTAACATTCATTTAATTATTATTATTTTTATTTTCTTTAATATTATTGCAGCTTGTGTTTCAGTTGTTGCTACATATTTTGCTTATTTAGCCTATTCTCTTTATGTTGTTTCCTCTAGTTTATGCCAAGTCTTTTAAAAGTTCATTTCCGTTTCCGTTTGTTTACTGACCAGCCACAATCTCGCCAACATGCACTTGTATTGTAACACTTAAGCTTGGGAACACATTAAAATGGTTAAAAGCTCTTTTACTAAATAACATTAGCCCCATACATACTCGTACATACAGTGTGTGATAGAAGTACTTCATATTCATTGTATATCCCAGCAGTTTGAGGAGGAACAACATTTATTGCAGAGTGCTTAAACAGATATTGTATGGTGTAATGCATGATGTTTTATTATTTAAATACTGGTAGTGTCAGTATTTAAATTGTTTATTAAAGACTAACTCCGGTATTCATAAAATTTAAAATGGGTTTGAAATGTATTTTAATACAATTATTTCATACAAAATTTTCTTAAAACAAATTTCAAATACATTTTATTTTTTTATGAATATGGGGGTAACAATTTTCTCTCTATTTTAATTAAAAATATTCGCTTCGGATTTTATATTTAAGTCAAAAACATATTAATATTTTTATTTTTTATTTTGTGAACTCTTTCAACTTTTTAAATAATGAACCGATATTCCTCAAATGTCGACTCTCCACATCAGCAGCAAAATTGCTTCAAATGTAAATGATTTTTTTGCCCCTATTGCCTTTATAATTGGAGTGCAAAAGGAGTCACTAAAAATCACTTTCTCTGGTTTGCCGATAGTAGAACTATGTTGATACGTCGGTGCCTATGACTCGTGTTCATGATCATTTCATGATGACTTGCACTTTCTACAGTGACTTGCGCTTTTTATAATGACTTGCACATTTTACTATGACTTGCACTTTTTATAATAACTTGCACTTTTTACAATGACTTGCACTTTTTATAACGACTTGCACTTTTTATAATAACTTTCACTTTTTATAATGACTTGCACTTTTTATGATGACTTGCACTTTTTATCATGACTTGCACTTTTTATCATGACATGGACTTTTGATAATGACTTGCACTTTTTATAATGACTTGCACTTTTCATAATGACTAGCACTTTTTGTGATGACTTGCACTTTTTATAATGACTTGCACTTTTTATAATGACTTACACTTTTTATAATGACTTTAAATTTTTATAATGAATTGTACTTTTTATGATGACTTGCACTTTTTATGATGACTTGCACTTTTTATAATGACTTGCACTTTTTATAATGACTTGCACTTTTTCTAATGACTTGCACTTTTTACAATGACTTGCACTTTTTATAATGACTTGCACTTTCTATGATGACTTGCAACTTTTATAATGACTCACACTTTTTACAATGACTTGCACTTTTTACAGTGACTTGCACTTTTTATAATGACTTGCACTTCTTAAAATTACTTGCACTTTTTATAATGACTTGAACTTTATACGATGACTTGCACTTTTTGTAATGACTTGCACTTTTTATAATGACTTGTACTTTTACAATGACTTGCACTTTTTATAATGACTTGCACTTTTCACAATGACATTAACTTTTTATAATAACTTGCACTTTTTACATTGACTTGTACTTTTACAATGACTTGAACTTTTTATAATAACTTGCACTTTTTATAATGACTTGCACTTTTTACAATGACTTGCACTTTTTACAATGACTTGCACTTTTTACAATGACTTGCACTTTTTATAATGACTTGAATTATTTTCCTTACTAATATAACAAATATGAAATAGTCGAGGGTTTATACATATTATATATTGAAATTATATTATTTATAAAAATAATTTATTAATCGTTTAACCGAGCAATAACAAAATTAACTAATAAAACTAAAACCTCGGTGAATTAATCGAGCCACTAATTGATTAAAAGAAAAGTCCTAGCAAGACTAATAAAAATTCGTTTTCAGAAATCAGAATAAATTTGCTAATTCTTGTTTTTCAATGACAAAAATTTTAAAATTGAAAAAATAGAACACCAAAAGAAACAGAATCTGCAAAGAGTTGACCAATTGAATTTTTGCTGCTGTGAGCCGATTTTGTCTCGAAGACCATTAGGAAAACATCAGTTTTCTAAAGTTCTTCTGTTAAGCTTCATTGTGGCAAAAAGTGTAAAATAGAAAGAACATGTTTTTTTTGTAATATCCTTAAAACTACAATCTCTTCCTTCTCTCCTTCTCTGTCTTTCTTTGCGATAAAGATGAAAACATAAAACTGTTTTTGTTAGACACTTGCCCGAATCCACACAAGACTTGTGCATAATTTTTGTATTCAGCAAATCAAGTTCTCTTGGCATTTGTATGCATTTTGTAACATATTTCAACTAAATGCATGTATGTATGCAGTTGTGTCGAAATAAACAATATATTCTTTTCATGTAGCAGCAGATTGCAAAAACTCTTTTCATAGAATTTTGCAAATCGGCCAACATGCATTTGATTACAATCTCCTGCAATTACATTTTTGGGGAGATTTTCTTCATATGCTTTATATCGTTTTTAGTTTTCTAATCTCGAAATCAATTAAACTCATTTGGATTAAAAAAAAAATTATTCTATTCTGTTGCAACTCATGACAAAAGGCCCTCATCTCGTACGTGCAATTGTTTAGGGTTGTACTGCATTGAGGCAAGATGTTGAGGTTGCATGTTTTCGTTATTTAATGTTTTAATATCGATTCGGAAAAATTATCATCAGCATTTGCTGATATTAAGTGCTTAACTTGTTTTTGTTTTTGTAATTGTTAGATGAAAACTGAATTTTGTAAATTGAGTAGACACTGACATGTCATGGCAATTGCAGCAAAGACATTTAGTTTAAGTTTCCCAAGGCCAGTGTGTGCGTGTGTGTGTGTGTGTGGTGTGTAGGAGATAACGAATAATAGTAAAATGAATATCTAGAATTATGTCAAAGAAAGAGAAAGTCATACTAAATCTTTGATCCAGTAAAAGAAAGTTAAATAAAAGTGAAAGTTTTGGAAGTCATGCAATCCCTAGACGTTCATATACATATGAGGAATTTCTTGAGTATCCTTATTTAAATAAAATGAAAATTGTTGGCATACGCAGTCTGTTCAAAAAAATAAGTGTAATTTCGTAATTAGCAATATTTTTGATGTAGTGAGAATTGGTAAAATTTATAGTGTTTTGGGTGGTCGCTGATTTTCTGCTGTCGAAAAAATTTTATGAAAGAATTTGTATTAAATTCTGTGTAGAAAAAGGAATTAAGTTCTCAAGAGCACTTGATATATTACGAATGTGATTGTACTTAGTCAGAAAAATATTTACAGGTGACACCATCTATTCAAAGAAGGACGCTCCATTACATCAACAACCGATGAAAATATTGAGAAAGTGAAGAAAATTGTTATGGAAGAGACATCGAATCACTATTAGAGAAGTAAATAAGAATGTGGGCATAATGATTGGCTTATGTCATGCAATTTTTTTGGATAATTTTGGTCATAAAGCCTGTCCTTGCGAAGTTCGTTTTAAAATTGGCTGATTTTGAAAGCAACATCATTATCATGCATAAGTCAGTGTATTCATCAGTTTTGGATCCCTTAGACTTTTTCCTGTTTACAGGAAACCCCTGACAGGATGACGGTTTGCTGACGATTTAAGACGATCTACTATGTCCATCCGTCCGTCTGTGGAAATCACGATTAAATAATTAATAATTTTTTATAAAATCTTAAAATTTGTCTCCAAATTCATGAAATTGTTTATATTAAAAAATTACAATAAGTAATTAGTTTTGGTAAAGAAACGAAAAGTTGTGGGAAAAAATATAATATGGGTTATATAGGCGGTGAGTAGTGGGCGTTAATTGAGGTAATAAAAGGCTCTGTGCCAAATTTCAAAAACTTTGTGCCAAAAATAAATTTTGGGTTCTATAGGCGGTGGGTAGTAGGCGTGGCCAATTTTGATGAAACTATTTTATTCTTAATTGGGATAACAAAAGGCTATGTGCCAAATTTCAAAAACTTTGGGCCAAAAATAAATTTTGGGTTCTATGGGCGGTGGGTGGTAGGCGTGGCCGATTTTGATGAAACTTTATTTTATTCTTAATTGAGATAATAAAAGGCTCTGTGCCAAATTTCAAAAACTTTTGGCCAAAAATAAATTTTGGGTTCTATGGGCGGTGACTAGTGGGCGTGGCCACTTTTGATGAAACTTTTTTATATTCTTAATTGAGGTAATAAAAGGCTCTGTGCCAAATTTAAAAAACTTTGGGCCAAAAATAAATTTTGGGTTCTGTGGGCGGTGGGTAGTGGGCGTGGCAGATTTTAATGAAACTTTATATATTTCTTAATTGAGCTAACCAAAGGCTCAGGGCAAAATTTCAACATTCTACGAGCACTCCTTACATTTTTTTGCCAAACATTGTATGAACAAATCCCACTGTGCGGCGCCACCCGGTGTGATCCCTACAAAATAGACTCTTTATTTACTAAATATTTGGAGAGTATTTAAGATTCGACCAGGTCGAATATAACGTTCTTAATTCTTCTTTTTAAATTTACCTTAGTCTTCGAACAGATCTCGTATTTTTTTGTTTAAGATGTTCGGACTATTTTATTTAATACATCTTAATTAGAAATTATCTTAATGCTGCACCATCCGGAGAATGTGAAATATTAACACGAACAGCAATCTTATCAAATTGACCCTCGTTACTAGGAGCAGGCATTTTATTAGGGCTCACTAATATAAAATGTTTTTTTTTTTTATAGAGAAACACAAGTTTAAATCATAATAAAACGGAAATATATATTTAATATCAATGAAACGGGATTTATTGGAAAGAAAGTTTTATGAAATTATTGTTTAAAAGATGATGTCTGCCATGTGGCCCCCACGTCTGGCGCGTAGAAGGCACAATCTGGAACAGAAATTTTCAAAAGCAAAAAAGAAAAATCTTCCATAAAGTGGAAGGACACAGCCCCAGTTGCTGAGAACGGCGGCGAATTGATTGATTAGGATCATCTTCAGTGCTTTCCTGAACAGGGGCTACAACTTCTTCAGTGCGCTCTCACGTTGGCGTCTCACGGGATGCACTTGATCAGTAACATTAAATGTGGTCCGAAAACGATTTCTTGTTCTTCGAATTAGCCGCTCTGAAAGATGATTATGTACGCCATAAAATGGAAAAAGTGCACGATGAGTTTGACGAATAGAACAATTATTTTGATTAAAAATTTCAATAATTTGCACGCGCGTTGCTCTGGTGTAGCGACACTCTAAAAAAACAAACCAAAAGTGTTTCACTTGTTTGCTTTCTAGCCTGGGCATTTTCTCTTCTGAATTAACCCTGTTTTTTTCGATATCGCAAATATGTCCCTATATTTTTTTACTATTTATTTCAAATTTCAAATTCTTGTCATTTACTTTAAAGCATTTGATAGCAACTCATCTGCTTCAAATGCCCTTTAATAAGAGTCAGCTTTTGACTTCATCCATAAAGTGTCATTAGCACAAATTGATTTAATACATTTTTTTAACTCATTGATTTTTATTCGAATCTCTCGACTGTTTTAATGTTGTAATTTGTCAAAACCAGCAATTACATGTTCTAATATAAAATTAATTTGTATTTTTCATTATACGTTTCACTGCTGGCAAGAAGAATCGTGTACGGTAACGTGACTTTAGAATGCTGGATGATAAAATGGGATTTAATTTTTTCCCCTGTTTTGTGCGCTAAAAGAAAAATCAATTAAACAAAATTCGTTGAACAGTATTTTCAATTTTTTATATATATTTTATTTTTAATTTTATTACCAACAATTGACCGCTTTAATTGTTCATGTGTCATTATCAGATCATTGAATTTCGTTTCAGCTTTCAAAGAAACAAATGAAATAAAAACAAATTTGAAAGAAATAAAGAACTAAAAAAAATTAAATCATCAACTTGGATTATGTGTGAGAAAAATTATAAAATGTTTTTTATATTAGAATTTCGCTGTGATTGTATAATTAGCCCTTTCAGACAAGTTCTAGCAAGTGACAAATTTATTTTTATTTATTTAGAAATAATTTTTATATGGAAGTTTTTTATACCCAATTCTGTTTTCGTGTTCAATGGAGTTCTGCAAGTATCAGCTTAAATTTTGGCATTAAATCGTTTTGAAAAAAAATATATATCGATCAACACAATATCGATCAAACTTCTACGATTTAAAAGGTATTTTTGTGTAAATTTCTATATAAACAACCGGAAAATTTGTGGTACACTTTTTAGTATTTCATCAAACTGCCATACTGATGAAATATGTGTTATTTGAAAGGTATTTGTGTGCAGATATGCACAATATAAAGTTCTTGGCAGAATAATTGTAAAAAAACAGTTTAAATTTGCTTCAAAAGCGTTAACAAAATTTCTATATTTCGCTTTTGTTTTGTACCCGCAAATACACATGCAACACACATGCCCCAACGTCCACAATTGATTGTGCAATATTTTTATAGAGAACAAAAGTGCTTGTTGTTGTTCTCTTAAAATAAAAGAAAATATGAAAAGCTATTTCTGACTTTTCTCAAATTTCAGTTGTATCTTAATTTTAAGTGATCGAATTTCGAACACTGAATTGTTGAATTTTTTTTTTTGGGCACTGAATTGAAATAAGTCTATTGAAAAGTTCCTTTGACGAATTAATTTGATGAACTTGCAGTTTCAATAACTATAACTTGAAAAAAAATATATATGTTTAATTTAAGACAACTTGGTGCTGAAGGATCGTCCTGCTTTAATTTTAAACTAATTTCGCTGCTCAGCAAAAAAAATTTGTTTGTCTCCTACTATTGGATACCTGCGGTAAATTGACAATAAAATCCAAATTTTTTAACCTATTTTTATGGTTTATAGCTTATTTTATTTTTAAGATGTGTGGCTCTCAGAGAAATGTGTAAAATATTAAATATTTGCTTTATATATTTTTAAATTAAATTTTTAAACAAAAAAATTACGAATTTTTTTACGAAAAAAATTTTTTCTCCATTAATTTCTGAATAATTCCGATAAAAGATATAGAAAAATTATTTTGAACTAAAATAAATACAATTTTATTACACATCTTCTGGTGTTTTACTTTTGAAAATCGGATTACTCGTTCTCGAGTTAGTGTGAAATATGTCTCCGTACCTGACTAATTTAGGGGAAAAAATTTTAAACGCCTATAAAAAAAATCCCGACCTGATGAAAAAACGAGTAAAAGCGTTATATTCGATCTTAAATACCCTCAAAATATTTAGTAAGTGAATTTAAAATGTTTAACTTGGTGGGACAGAGTTGTTTTATGTAATATCGTACGTCAACGCCCACTAAAGGGAGCGGGGTTCAAAAATAGACAATATCATGTTTTCCACAGACGAACGTATGGGCATTGCTAGATCGTCTCAGACTTCGTCACTGATCAAGAATATACATATTTACTTTGTAGGGTCCAATTCTCTTTGGAGGGTATAAAAACTGTATTTTGGCGGGGTCGCTCTGGCAAGGACTGTGGGGGAAACATTTCAACTTTGTCATAAAACTCTAAAAATAAATGCTTGGGATGATTATTTACAAAATTAAAAAATTTTTTTGTGGCGGGATCCACAAATAATTTTTTTTTAATTTAATAACTCCAGTTTAAGGCGTTGGACCGTATTTGACATAAAAATATATCATTTGCTTAACAAAATAACCAAAAAACTTTAAAAATTATGTTGTTTTTTCTGGGTTGGTTTAGTTCTTCTTAGGGGAACTTTTTTCCCTCTGGCCCGTTTTAGCTCATCTCCGAACTTAACCTGCTCTAAGCTTTAAAATATATTTATACCAAATTTCTAGAGTCTAGCTCTTTTCGTTTGGACTGAATCGTGATTTCCTCAGACGGACCGACATGCTCAGTTCGTCTTAGATTTCATCACTGATCAAGAATATATATACTTTATGGGGTCTGAGATGGATATTTCGATGCGTTACAAACGGAATGACAAAGTGAATATACCCTCCAAAAATCCATATAGTCCACATAGTTTTATTTAAAGGAGAATTTTGCTGCTGAGCAGTGTTTTTAATGCTTAAGCTGTAAAGGCCTTTACTTCAGCAGTTGCTGCTGTTGTTGTCACTCAGTTTTTCCTTAAATGGTTGCTTTCATCAAACGCTTGTTTTGTTAAATATTTGTGTCATCATGTCTTCTTCCAATTCACTGGCTAAAAATATTTCCCCCCATTGAACACACTGATGTAATAATATTATTATTATCTAAAGTTTCACAATTTCATATGTGTATGTGTGTGTGTGTTATTTTTACAGTGTATTTGTGTGTTTAGCTGTAGTATATGCCTGCATGTGTGTGTGCTTAAAGGAGTATTTGATGTCTTTTTAAATTTTGATGTTTATGATGCTGGCTTTTTGATAGAAAACTCATGCATTATAGATTAAATGTTGGGATTCCAAATAGCAAAATGTCTATCAAACAGTTGAAAGGTTTGTTTTTTTTTCTTCTTTTTTTTTGTAATTTTGTTATTTAGTCTTCTCCAAAAATTTTGAAATGTAAAATTTCTAGGGTTTTATTAAAAGTAAAAAAAATGCAACATATAGGGAAAAAGTCTGATTTAAGTTTAATTAAGAAGACAACCAAAACTGTGATCTAAAGAAAAAATATAAGCTCAGAGAAAGACTGCGATATATTGGCTCTGCGAAATATTTTTATTTTCCTTAAATAGGCAATTTGTTCTAATAATAAACACCTAATGTGATGCTGTTGGCTGAAACAGTTTGTGCGTGGACTACGCAGTCGAATATAAATAGGGTATTGAGTTTGTATGATCATCAGTACTGCAGGGAGGGGGTAGTTGATGTCGCCCTGTTTCTGTAACAAAAGCATATCACTGATCACTGAACATAACCGTGGAAGTAGGAATTGAAATGACTCCAATTCTTTATATTCTCACCTTTCTTCAACTGCCTTCTCAACACTGATTTCAAGCAACAAAAAAAATTTATATAAAAATAAATAAAAAACAAGTAAGAACGTTATATTCGATCTAGTCGAATCTTCAATGCCCTGCAAATATTTAGTAAATAAATGAAAAAGGTTTCAGAGTTCCTTTGAGACACTTCTGTGCCCAATTTTAAAACTCTATTTTGACGTGGTCACTCCGGGAAGGGTCATAAGGGAAACAGCTCACCTAAAAAGTAGATTTTAGTGGTAATTAAGTGTAAAAAATTTTTGTTGGTAGAGTCATTTAGGGGTCAAAGGTGGAATTAGGGTTAGGTTAGGTTAGGTTGAAAAGAAGGGCATAAGCATCCCAATCCGTGGACTACACTTAGGCCTCATAGGCCTATTGTGCGCTCTATAATAAAGAGTTCCCATTCCACTGTAGGGAGCCTCCACCGATACCATGGAAACCTCTGAGTTTGATTACGTCAAGAACCTAGTTTCTTCAATGTACTTCCTTAAGTCTTTCCAATCAGAGCTCCTAAGAAATTCCATCTCCTGTATAATCTCCTGATTAAATGTTCGTCTTCTGACTTGGCTAAAAGCTGGACAGTAGCACAAGTAGTGCTCTGGACAGTAGCACAAGTAGTGCTCCAGTGTCTCGTCCTCTTGCTGGCAGGCCCTGCATGTTATATCGCCAACGATACCCATTCGTGCCAGGTGAGTCCTTAACTCTGTATGTCCTGTTATTAAATGAACCAACCTCCATAGTGCTGGCCTACTAAATGTTAGGTCCTACTACCCCCCCCCCCCCCCCATAGAATTCTAGTCACCCTACCTACGGTAGAGGTAGGGTGACGAAGCCATTTCAGGTTCTTAAAAACCTGAAATGGCTTCGGACTATCCAGTGTGATGTTCGCCATTAATGCTCCTATCTTTGCTCGCCTATCTGTGGAAGGAGGGTTAGAGTAGTAGTAGTACCTTCTTCGTAAAAGCTTTAAAAATTAATTTTTAAGGATTATAGGCTCGAGCAATACAATTTGTTAAATATTTATACTATTTTTCCATCTAATATTTTACATCAACGCCCATTAACTGACTTCATAACTCATCAAGAATATATATACTTTATGGGGTCCAATTCTTTTTGGATGGTATTAAAACTATATTTTGTCAGGGTCGCTCTGGCAAGGGCCGTGCGGCAGACATTTCACCTTTGACATAAAACGCTAAAAATAAATTTTTGGGACTAGGAATTAAGAGGGTTAATGAAAGTGAGTTTTGACTAGATAAAATTCTTTGATACAGTTCTCGTATGCTTTTTCACAATAAAATTTGTGTAAATACGAACTGTTATCACATTCAACTAAGCCACCTAATAAGTGGTGACAAACACAATACACATGAGCACTGATGATGAAAGGGTTGCGTCTTTCGAAAACAGCTGTTCTGCTCTGCTGTGTAAGTTGAATAAAAACTGATGTTGACTTTCCTTTGTGCCTTGGAATATTTATCATGTCTTTCTGAGATTTAAATTAAAATTTCGAACAATTAGCCTATAGAATCCTAATTCAATAAAATTCTTTTGTTTCTTCTTAAGTGGAACATAATTAGAAAAGAACATTTTAGAGTTTTAATATAAGGCATATGATCAAGAAAAGAACATAAAGAATTTTAAAAGGCAGAATATTTTTTTGTTTATTAAATGTTGGAAATAAAATAATAAATTGTATTATAATTTAATTGATCGATAATAGAACAAATACTTTTACTCGATGTAGTGCAGCATATGACAGCCTAATGTTGATTTCTATTCTAGAAAAAAATGCTGCATATTTTGCACTTTTTAATAAAAAATTGCAAAATCGAGGCATTTGGAAATAGTGGATTTATTAGAAATTAATACACCATCGCTTACGAAAAATTACTTGTATTTAAAAACTGCGCCCGCCCAATTGTAGTTTATTAGGAAAACAGTAGCCCTATTCACAATCCTGTGCAAATGGTCTTGCATTTGCAAATTGAGACAGTATTTGAGAGCATTTTCAATGTATTTTTTTTTTTTAACCTTGGACCAGCACTCAGGGGATGACCCCTATATATGCAATGCATTGCGCCGGAACTGAAAACGAGAGGATAGTATTGATGGGACAGATTAGGAAAGGTGAGAAGATAGACTGTTGTTTTCGTAGCTATTTCAACTTTTTACTTCGCCGGCTAATTTTTGCTACAGGGCCGACGAAGGTACAATTATTTTGCAAATGCAATGATGCAAGACCATTTGCACAAGATTGTGAATAGGGCTAATGATAAAATGCTACATTTTTTCAGAAAAGAAATCACCATAAGGTGGTAAACGAGGGCTGGCTGCCACACTAATAGGCTAGCACACTACTACCTACCCTTCTTAGGCATTCATAAGTAAGTGATAACCCGAGATATATTATGTACAAAAATTTAAGTCTTAATTCGATTTTTTGCATTAAAATTTTAAATGATAATTAAGCAACATATAATAATTTAATTTAATTGAATTTGATTTATTATTATTGAAAATACAGTACAACAAGATTTATTCTTATAATTATTTAACTGATTTTCTTTTTTTTTTATTTTCAGGTAAGCGTTAATTATTTACTTCTTAGTCAAAATGTGTTATAGGTATGTGTACGAAAGCTTTCATTATCTAAAATTGCTATATTAATTATGATTTACAAAAAAATAAAATAAACGTTATAAAACTGCTTATAATTTACAAAAAAAAATATAAACGTCATAAAACTCATTATTGTTTATGAAAATGCACTCAATTTCTTCTTCCGATATTCGTCATACGCCGCAAACTATGCAGTTAATTTATTTATATATCTTACGCTAGTAAACGAAATATGCTTGTTACATATTCAAGCCTATTCCATAAATCGAGACGATTTAAAGTGACTCGGCTTAGAAAATTTACAACCACTAACAACAGCACATTTTTTTATCCCCTTTTAAGTTTTCTATATTTTAGACCTTCACATCATACCCAAAATTATTTTAATATATGTGATTTAAAAACGATCAATGGGAAACGAGAAATGTAATCAGATTCGGTTTGCAGAATAGGCCCGATAGTTAAAATTTCAAGTAAATATTTCCTACAAAGGCAAAGTCATACATAAAAAAGTTATATTCGACCGGGTCGAATCTTAAATAACCTCCAAATATTTAGTAAGTGAATTTAAAATGTTTCATTTTGTGGGACAGAGTTCCTTTAAGGCATCTCTGTACCCAATTTTAAATCTCTATTTTCAGGGAGTCATTCCGGGAAGGGCCGTGGGGGAGACATTTCACCTCTGCAAGATCAGAGAACATCTCAGCTTCTTATAGGCTTAAGGAATAAAAATTGTTCAATATTTACACTATTTTTGCAGATAATATCGTACATCAACGACCACTGAAGGGGGCGGGGTCCAAAAATAGACTATATCGTGTTTTCCATAGACGAATGTATGGGTATTGTTGGATCGCCTTAGACTTCATCACTAATCTGGAATATATATAGTTTATGGGGTCCAATAATTTTTTGGAGGGTATTAAAACTGTATTTTATCGGTGCAGGGGTCGCTCTGGCAAGGCCCGTAGGGGAGACACTTCACCTTTGACATAAAACTCTAAAAATAAGTGTTTGGGATAATTAAATGTAAAATTTATTTAAAAAAAAAAATTTTTTTTTTGATAGGGTCATTTTAGGGGCCAAGGGGGAAGAGGGGGCTTAGGACAGAGAAGGAACAGGTAACGTCTCAGCTTCGTAATAAAAGCTTAAAAATGTTATATTTAATGAATGTAGGCTTAAGTAATACAATTTGTTAAATTTTTACACTATTTTTGCATATAATAACGCCCAGTAAAGTGGGCGGGAGCATAAAAATTAATGTTTTTGATTTTATGGCTTCAAGTTGAACCTTCTTTGACATAAAAATATATCATTTACTTAACAAAATCACAAAAAAAAACTTTAAAAATTATGTTGTTTTTTTAAAGGTTGTTTTGGTAATTCTTAGGGGAACTTTTTTTCCTTTGGCCCGATTCAGGCCATTTACGAATTTAATCTGTGCTATCCTTCAAGATATATTTATAGCAAATTTCAAGAGTCTGGCTCTTTTCGTTTGGACTGAATACGGATTTTTACAGACGGATGGAGGGACGGACGGACGGACATGCTCAGGTCGTCTGAGATTTCATCACTGATCAAGAATATATATACTTTATGGGGTCTCAGATGGATATTTCGCTGTGTTACACATGGAATGACAAAGTAAATTTACCTTCCAATTCTTTTTTTGGAGGATATAAAAATAAAAATTTGCCACATTGAATTTAATATTAAGATATCAATACACTACAAACTTTGCTGGGTATTTAAGCAAATAATGCCGATAATTTTGTGCACACATTCACCAACGCTTTTGTGAATATTTATTTGTTAAGCCTTTAAATGCATTTGAAATCATTATGCGTACATCATCTTTTAATTCCTTTAAGGTGGTAAAATCTACTTAATAAATTTTATCGAAAATATTAATAACAAACAAAGTGTGCAAGTATATACTATATGTGTGTTTGTGTGTGTGTGCTTGCGATTATTTGCAATTAAGCTTCAGCTAAGTTGTACATGTACTTGCAGCACAATCTATTGAATTTCCCGTCGTACAGCGAATGTGCGTTGATTACATTCGCATGTGCGAAAGCAACAACAGCGGATGCTGTCTTTAAAATTGTGTGCCGGAATAGTTTCTTAATTGCCATTAAATTAACTATTTTGACTAGTTTAACGAATTGCAGTTGAATTTCATTTCTTAGAATTTCTGCCACAAAATACCGAAATGTTAGAAATTTATAATGTGAATAACTAGAAGTTCAGCTGAAATCCTAATAATTTTTGATGTGCCACAAGATGCATCTCACAAATATTTAATTCAAATTGTACAGTCACACGAAACCATTAAATATTGTACGCCAATCTTAATGCTATTATTCGTTAATGCCATTGAAAGTGAATAGGTAAAATATATGATTCCTATTTAATAACAAAAAATATATATAAAAAAATCAATGAGTGTTCGAACTCACGGGCGATGTGTTAACACCTTTTTGTTACACGGTACCTGCTCGATTTCTATGAACACAGACCCACAAACCCGGAGGTAGAGTTAATATAAAGTATTTTTTATTTATATTAAACCCACAAAAAACAAAGAGAATGCAAAGCAACAGACATACATTGTTATGTTTGTACATAAGCTACATACGTTGCGGTCTTGCTATCTCATTTTTATATATGTACGTATAACCACGTCACTATTCTCTTTGCTATGCATAAGACGAAACCGAAGATCAACATAAAACACTTTTTTTAATATTACTCCAAATTAATACTCCGAATTAAAACACTTAAATCTCCGCTCGCCGAAATCGGATCGCCTTAATTTTTGGCCTAAACTCTTCGTCGAAACCCGCACTAGCGTTTTAATCCAAAAATTAATAAAATCGGCTATGAATTTCCGGAGAAAATCGCGTGGGAAAATTATATGAAAATCGCCCAATAATCACTTTCAATACCGACTGCCAAGCAACAACAACAAACAAACTCTTATACTTACACTTGCGTATGTATTGAAACTGATAGTTTACTGCCCTAGAGGCGCGCGTATAGATGTTAACACATCAAAAGAATTTTAAGAAATAATCATTTAAGTCCTTAATGCACTAAATTTCTTTTAAGATTTAATTCTTTTTATCCCATTAAGTATTTATGTATTCTTGATCTGTGATGAAATCAAAGACGAACTGAGCATGTCCGTCCGTCCGTCCGTCTGTGGAAATCACGATTCAGTCCAAAATAAGAGAAAGAAGAGCTAGACTCTTGAAATTTGGTACATGTAAATATATCTTGAAGAATAGCACAGGTCAAGTTCGGAAATGGGCTAAATCGGGCAAGAGGGAAAAAAGTTCCCCTAAGAAGAACTAAACCAACCTTTAAAAAATACATAATTTTTAAAGTTTTTTTTTTTTAAATTATGTATGAATTTTTATTAGTCGAACTTTCTTATGTAAATTGTTAATTTTTTCAACGGGCTTAAGTTCAAATCTGCATGACTGCAAATGATTTTTTATTATTTTATTAACAAATGAATTTGTTCAAGTTCTATTTTTTATTAATTTATATTAAGATTGGAATATTAAGAATATTTTCAATAATCATCAAACCAGCAGAACGGATCAGTACTGATTTCGAGGCCGCTACGCCATCTCATCAGCGTTCTTTGTTCAATTTTTCCACTTTCGCAAGTGGTGCTAGTTAGTAGGAATATCAACTATTTAAGCCATGTTTTTAACGCAAATTGAATATAAGAAGTTCCCACATTCATATATTTAAGTTATTACCTTTTTGGTTAGTACGAAATTCCCCAACCCTGATGATCAATAATCATCTGCTGGTTTGATGATTATTGAAAATATTCTTAATATTCCAATCTTAATATAAAAAATAATAAATAGAATTTGAACAAATTCATTTATTAATCAAAAAATAAAAAATCATTTGCAGTCATGCAGATTCGAACTTAAGCCCGTTGAAAAAAATTAACATTTTTTTTTTAATTTCGTTAAGCAAATGATATATTTGTATGTCAAAGACGGTCCAACGTGTTAAACTTGGAGCCATAAAATAAAAAAAATATAATTTTTGGACCCCGCCCCCTTAAGTGGGCGTTATTATATGCAAAAATAGTGTAAAAATGTAACAAAATGGTATTAATTAAGCCTACATTTTTTAAAAATAAAATTTATAAGCTTTTATGGCGAAGCTGAGAGCTAACCTGATCCTCCTCTGATCTATCCCCCTCCTCCCCTTTTGTCAACCAAATAAACCTATATAAAAAAAAAGTTACACTTAGTTCTCCTAAAAACTGATTTTTAGTGTTTTATGGCAAAGGTGACGGCCCTCGCCAGAGAGATCCCAAACGTTTATTTTTACAGTATTATGACATAGGTGAAATGTCTCTCTCACGGCCCTTGCCAGAGAGAACCCATCAAAATACAGTTTTAATACCCTCCACAAAGAATTGGACCCCATAAAGTATATATTTTCGTGATCAGTGATGAAATCCAATACGATCTAGCAATGCCCATACGTCCGTTTGTGGAAAATACAATAGTCTATTTTTGGACCCTGCCCCCTGTAGTGGGCGTATTTTTGTTGAAAAAATATTTTTAGTATATAAATAGTGTTTTTTTATGAAGTTTTTTTATACTGTTGTCTGACAGCTGTTTTGACAGTTTAAAGTGACGTCTCTACTCAGTATTGTTTGGCAAATCATCATGAACAGGTTAACTCCAGAACAACGCTTCCAAATCGTGGAAATTTATTTTCAGAAACAGTGTTCAATTAAAAATGTTTATCCGCTTTTTTACCGCAAAATTCTCTTCAGTGATGAGGCGCATTTTTGGTTGAATGGATATGTCAACAAGCAAAATTGCCGTATTTGGAGCCAAGATAATCCACACGCCGTTCAAGAATTACCAATGCATCCCGATAAATGTACTGTTTGGTGCGGTCTATAGGCTGGTGGAATCATCGGTCCTTATTTCTTTAAAAATGAGGAGGGAGGACGCGTTTCTGTGAATGGAAATCGATACAGAATCATGATCAATGAATTTTTGGTGCCAAAACTTCAAGATATGGATGTAAACGAAATGTGGTTTCAACAGGATGGTGCCACTTGTCATACTGCATTCGAAACAATGGACTTATTGAAAGAACATTTCAACGACAACATTATTTCGAGAAATGGACCGGTGAATTGGCCTCCGCGTTCGTGTGATTTGACGCCACTCGATTATTTTTTGTGGGGATACCTGAAATCATTGGTTTACCTGGATAAACCAATGACGCTTTGGAAACCAGTATTCAACGTGTGATTGCTGAAATACGCCCTCAAATGCTTGAAAAGGTGGTCGAAAATTGGACCTCCAGAATGACCTTTGTGCAAAATAGTCGTGGTGGCCATATGCCCGAAATTATATTTAAATGTTAAATGACCAGAAATTATCTACCAAATAAAATTTTTTTTTTTGCCATTTCATAATTTGGCATGTGTTTTATTTAAATTTCAAATCAGCAAGCTCTTATAAAAACACCCTTTAGTATATGTTGGTATTTATATTAAGATATTCCTTAAAAATTAAATTTATAAGCTTTTACGACGAAGGTAAGATGTACTCTGATCTTCCTCTGCCCTACCACTTTTCCATTGGCGTCATATCGCACCCTAAACACAAAACGGTCACAACTCAAAATTTTTCAAAACTTCTTTTTTTCCATAAATTAATTCAAAGTACACATCTCTACCTGCTGCAAAAATTTCTTTCACATCACTATCTTCTTTAACTGGAACAATACAGTTATGTCTATTTTTATGTTAAATGTGTTGCTACTGCACGATGAACAGTTTTTTGTCTCTCACGAAAATTTTAGTATTTTGAGTTGTGACCCTTTTGTATTTAGGGTGCGATATGATCAGTTTTATTGGAACAATTTTTCAAAAACTAGAGTGGTCAATTGGACCATATAACTTGTGGTCAGGGCGGAAATATTGTAAAAAAAACAAGTTCATTCCAACAATATTTCTGTATTATTTTAAGTCTGATTAAATTTGCCTAAACTAATTTTAAAACCGACACAAACACAATCTTTAACGAATTTAAACTTGCTAACCTGGCAACGCTGATTTTGTAATAAATTTTGTTTAACAACAACCTCATTCGCCAATGCCAAAGGTCCCCATGTAAATGTGTGTTGTTACAACTACACTTGCAACAAACTGTGTAAATCAGTGTATAGCAAGGAAAGAGACGGACGGAGAGACGCAGGTTTATAGGAGCACAAGATTAAAATCGATGATAATTATTTTGAGATATGTTGACAACTTATGTTATCCGTAGTGGCCAACTAAATGTGGTTTATGTCATGCATTAAAATAATTTCGTATGGATGCCGGCTTGAAATGTTGCCATTGCAACGGCATCAGCATAAAACAGCAAATATGGTTTAATATGTTGTCATAGAGGACAGTAAATGTTAGCAACACAACAATAAGTCATGTCATAAGTATAAACACACACACACATACACATACAAACTTGCATACCTACGTAATTATATTTTCTTATGTAACCAACAGGATATGAATGCCTGTCACATTCAGTTACAATACACATGAACAGATGCTGGGCGCACGCACTCCCGCACACACACACACAGAGATTCACATTTATGAATTTGTTAACAAAGAGACAGCAACAACAGCGATAATAACAACAATAAGTATCAGTTAAAGAGAAATATTTATGTTGATATTACAAAATGGACAAGTGCTACGATAAGCCAACTTTCTCCTCTCACCGTGGACTAAAACTGAAAATAATATTAAAGAATTTAGTTACTGAATACAAATTTTACATGTTTTTTTTTTAATTTTTTGAACTTGAGTCTTTGAAATGAATATATATAAAAGGCAATTTTTAATTTTAAATAAAAAACTCGTATTTTTTGAGGGAGTTGTGGTTTTTAATGGGATTGTAAAGAAAATATGTTCCGATGAAGTACGAAATAAAATATCCGCCAAATGATTCGCACGCCTCTAATTTCATGAAATTTTCCATGAGTTTATCCAAAAACGTGGCTGTATTTCTTAGGTCAGAGATTGTTTCTGGTTCATTTGGATAAAACGTTGATTTAGAAAATTTCCAAAGAAAAAAAATCACACGGTCTGATTCTGGTAGCCAAAGGATATAAAAATGTCATGAGATAATTTATTCTGGAAATCGTTGTTGTTATAAATCGGATGCTTCATGCATGGTGTGAAAAGTGGCGCCGTCTTGCTGAATCCACATGTCATCCATATACATGCCAATCAGCTGAGGCCACCGCAACTTCTTTATTATATTCCTGTAAGGAATGCCGTTGACAGTCTCTGCAATTTCGGTATCGCCGCTATGTTTAAATTCAATAAATACTGATAGGCTAAGGTTCGCAATATTCTAAGAATCAAGGGAAAGTCAACAATAATTTAATTTCCAACTTACATGCCACAGCAGAACAGCTGTTTTCGAAAATAGCTAAACTTCCATCTTCAGTACTATTTTTTTTTTTTTTGAACAGGCTGCCAGTTTTGATTAACAAATCCAGCACACTTGGGTCCTAGTAGATCCCCTTTGTGTTACCCGAAAACATCACAAACACCCAAGGTCCTTGGTGGGAATCGAACCCACGACCTCTGTACTAATAGGCTAGCATCGCTACCAATCAGCCACAGCGGCACCCTTCAGTACTCATGTGTAGTGTTATTTTCCATCATGGCTGAGTTGGCTTTTGGTGTTTTTTTGTCTTGGACCAGCACTCAGGGGATGACCCCTATATATGCAATGCATTGCGCTGAAACTGAAAACGAGGGGATAGTATTGAGGGGACAGATTAGGAAAGATGAGAAGATAGATAGTTTTTTTTTTGTAGCTTTTCAACCTTATACCTCGCCGGCTAATTTTTGCTACAGAACCGATGAAGGAGGGTGCTGCTGTTACTCTGCTTTTTAGTACATGATCGTATCAGTCGCTGCCAATTATGTTCAGTGACCAGTGACTATGCCTTCATCATTGAAACGAGCTAGCAACAACTAACACAACCACGCACTAATGCTGATCAGAAGAATTCAACACAATATTTCATGACTCAGCGAGGGCTCGAACTCAGGAACCTCCGCTTCATAGTCTCGTGTTCTACTACTTCAGCCAACAGCACCCACATGGTGATTTCTTTTCTGAAAAAAATTTAACATTTTATCACTGTTTTCCTAAGAAACAACAACTGGGCGCATTTTTAAAATAAAAAATAATAAATAAAGATGTTAGATTAATTTCTAATAAATTCACTATTTCCAAATGCCATAATATTGCCATTTTTTTAATTAAAAAGTGCAAAATGTGTAGCATTCTTTTTTAGAAAAGAAATTAACATTAATTAAATGTGCCGGCAGTTTTCATGTATTAGAAACCATACGAGAATTCTATTGTCCTATTGTCGTTTTCCTTCATGTTGCTTTTAATCAGATTTTTCTGTACTAATTATTTGATGTGTAAACATCTATACGCTGGGCGTAAAAATATTTTTCACAATACAATGACAAATTTAGAGTAAGATCAAATCGTTGTGAGCTATATATGAGTGTATTAGTGTGATCATACGGACAACAAGAAGTACAGAGAAACTTAACAGCTGCATAGAAATACACTCAACACCATCTAGTGTGCACTAGACTTGTGTCCAACTAGCTCATTCTGTCAGTTTTGACAAGAACCTCTGATCTAACTCTTTTCATTATATAGGTTTGATTAAAGGTTCTTGTCAAAACTAAGCGAATGAGCTAGTTGGACACAAGTCTAGTGTGCAATAGTATGCTATCGTAGGCAAATATAAACAAATAAATAAAATGAAATAAATAAATAAAATTTAATTTTAATAACTTTTAAAAAGATTTTTTGCAATTTTAATAAGAAATTTACTAAAACAAAGCAAAATAAGGAAAACAAAAAAACTAAACTTGCCAAACTAAAAGTCTTCTTCGTCTATGAGATTGTCATTCATACGGACAACAAGAAGTTGAGAGACACTTAACAGGTGCATATAAGCACCATCTAGTGTGCAATAGTAGCTACTAATTTTCATTCACATATAATTGTGCTAGCGCTGTACAGTTCGAAGCCATTGCTGTAAAATAACTACATGCATTACATTTCAGTCAACAGCTGATTAATAGCTTTTTCACTACTAGATGTTTACACATCTCCCCTGTGATCGCACTCACACTGCTTTTTTTATGAAATATTGCAAATAAAAATTATATCAAAATTTTATTTAAAGAAGAGAATATAAAAAAATTTCAATTGTAGTGAAACTGGGCGAAAACTATTTTTGTGTTCTTTTCTGAAAAAAATTTTTTTTTAAATTTTTTTGCACTTTTCAATGAAAAATTGCATAATTTTTCTACTTAATTTGGGAATAGAGCTCTTATTAGAAATGAACCTAACGAAAATGGATTTTTGCTTTAAAATTCCATACGTTTAAAAACAAATGTGAAAATATGTTACATTTTCTCTAGAAAAGAAAACCACAACATATGATTTGGGTGCCCTCTTTTCCAATTAGTGTGTGCTACTTATGATAAAGTAGCAATTTTTCTAAATATTCCTTTTTTTGTAGATAATTATTTATTTGCTGTTATAAATTGCTTATCTGGCTTAATAACATGATAAATTAATCGATTAATAATTGTTGTTTCATCATCACAAGTCACTGCAGTAAATAGTTTTGTAATATTTTTAACTTTTCTTGTCCAGGTGAATTTAAATTTATTTAGCTTTTGCTCCACTGTAAATTTTGCATGTTTGTTGTGCTATTGTCTGCTTTTATTATTGTAACTGTTCGTTTGCGTTGTGAAATTAAACTTGTGCTTTGTGGTTGATCAGGTTGTCACAAATTCCATGTTGGATTGAATAAATTCCTGTTGCAATTCCAGTAGGCAGGCGTTTGCGTTTATGTGTCTTCTAAATCAAACTCAGTCGGTCTGAGCAAGCGGTTACACTGTATTCTAATAAGTAGATTTGGTGCAGAATGTGTTTTGTCTTTGTGCTTTTAAATAAAACAAAATTTTTGATTCATATTATCAGCAATTTGATGGCAGTTACAATGTGTGTTACTATCTGCCGCAGTGCTTTGGAATTGTGACAAAAATTATCAGTATCGATAAAAATGCATCCAGTTGAGATCCCAAACTGATCTTTTACATATTTCTTTTAAGAAAACTCCTAATTTATTACAAGTGTTTTTTTTCACATTCACGCTGGTTCAATATTGCAAATTATTAAGGAATTTTTTTAATATGGTCTTACAAACTTTACCAAATATCCAGACAAATGAAATCTGGAAGGTTAAACCCCTTCGGGAAAACCTTAATATGTTTCACTGACTGTAGAACATTTTTTTCTTAAAACAAAACTTTTATTATTAAACTGGAATATTAGCCGCTACTTTGCTAGAAAATGTTACTAAAAAGTCTGACTCAACGTGAACTGTCTTTTGACTTAAGTCCTTAATATTTTCTAATATTCGTAAATAGTAAAATATT
This sequence comes from Linnaemya tessellans, assembly GCA_951800035.1. Classification (NCBI taxonomy): domain Eukaryota; kingdom Metazoa; phylum Arthropoda; class Insecta; order Diptera; family Tachinidae; genus Linnaemya; species Linnaemya tessellans. The sequence continues at coordinate 43,268,771 of OX637536.1, forward strand.
TTTTCCAAAAATTACTCTTTCAATAACCATTTTTAAAATTAGGTTAATTTCCTTAAAGATACTTTTAAGTAAAAAAGAACATTTTCAGAAAGTATGTTATAAAAAAAGTACCTTTTTTGAAAAATAGTTTTTCACGTATTTTTTAAGTACTTTTCCCAAATAGCGCCTTTTAAAAAAGTGCCTTTCGTGAAAACCAACTACAGTGAACTCGCGAAAACATGAACTAATTTTTACCAAGGGTGTTCACGTTTTCAAATTTGTTCACGTTTTTTATTGTAAAAATTTTATAATAAAAAAGCACAGTTTACCTTCAAATAATAACTTCAAGCAAACAATTTAACATCAGATATTAAAATTGGATGGAAAATTAAAAATTTATTCACCTAGCAAAGATGAAATAAAATGTTTACACTTTTTTACTTCTAGAAAACTGAATAAAGATTCCTAAAAGTAACCATAAAAAACAACTAAACTAATTTTATACCAAGAAATCGCTTGTCTTCCTTTGGTATGTATTTTGTTTTACAATTTTTAGTGCAGCCTTAAACCTCGCTTGGGTCAACCTTTTTATTTTTATGTATGTATGTAAATTTAAACTTACAGGTTGTCATGGCGCAACTAAATCAGTATAATCAGGCCTGCATACGTATGCATATACAACGTATCTACATATGTATGTACCTATATGCATGTATTTGTTGAAAACAATCAACATAAAAATGAGAAAAATGTTCTGGGATTCCCAAAATTAAACGTAAATTCAAAAATAAATCGAAAAAGGCGAAGAAAACTTTGTTCATGTTTGAGAGCTTTCAGACTTCGTTCACGTTTTAGAGTAGTCAATGTAAAAATAAAAATGTTCACGTTTCCGAGTTGTTCATGTATTCGAGTATCCGCGTTTTCGCGAGTTCACTGTACTTGAATAAATTACTTTTCTTAAAATCACTTATTTCATATGAGTACTTTTTTCATAAAGTATCGCTCTCAGTATATCTTTCTAAAACAAACTTTTTTAAAAGTTTGTATATACTATGTATATATGTATGTATATCAAAAAATTTTTATTTGCAAAAATAATATTTCCAACAATTACATTTTTAAGAAAAGTACCATATCAAAAAAGTACCATTTCTAAAAAGTACCATTTCTGAAAAGTACCATATCAAAAAAGTACCGTATCAAAAAAGTACCATATCAAAAAAGTACCATTTCCAAAAAGTACCATTTCTAAAAAGTACCATTTCTAAACAGTACCATTTCAAAAAAGTACCATCTGTAAAAAGTGCCATTTCTGAAAAGTACCATATCAAAAAGGTACCATTTCCAAAAAGTACCATTTCCAAAAAGTACCATATCCAAAAAGTACCATATCCAAAAAGTACCGTATAAAAAAGTACCATATCAAAAAAGTACCATTTCAGAAAAGTACCATTTCTAAAAAGTACCATTTCTAAACAGTACCATTTCTAAAAAGTACCACTTCTAAAAAGTACCATTTCAAAAAAAAAACCATTTCCCCAAAGCTCCTGAAGTGCTGTTTTTAATAAAAATATGAATTTTTCTTAAAGTACCTTTTCCATAAAATAATATTCAAAAAGTACAAAAAAAAAACTTTCAAATTATCCTTTTATAGTAATGCCTCTGTACAAGAATACTTTATATGTATCAGTTATATATAATTCTAGCTTAAAATGTTTCAATTATATGCATTTTCTCGAGTTTTATCTTATAGTTTTCCTCTTCGGTAAAAGTCACATTTTATTATCACAGTTTCCACTGGTCGCTAAGAAGTCAAATATATTTTTATATGCATGTACAAACATAATTTATCATTAACAACAACAAAAAAGTACCAAAAAGGAGTACACTTTACCCCTTATAATTGCAAAATTTTCAAAAAGTGCCAAAACTTATTCTAGATTCTTATCAGAAGAATAGAAATCGCTGAAAAGTACTCTGGCATGTTAAATAGTTTAAAAAATGTAAGACTTGCAAAGAAAGGTACCAAGTCTTTACTCATTTTTGATCCCTTTTTTTAATAAACATCAAAAAGTACCACATACATGTCGGGCTATTTTTTAGCAGCAGACGTGTACTTTTCAAGTTTTGAGCCCATCTTATGCAGTTTCCGAGATATAAGGACTCCGATTTCAAAATTTGTTACCCTCTTTTTACCCAATTTGCATATTAATTTAAAAAAAATCCCTTAGTGGATTTATATCTCAGTAGCGTTAGTCTTCTGTATTTAATTTTTATTATACACAATATGAGCAAATAAATGTCAATTGAAAGTTAAAAAGGTTAAATAATTTTTGTCTTCGTATGTTAATGTGAAGAAATGTCATCCTTGTTTGTTACTCTTTTTTTTTTTTTTTTGTTTAAATAATATTTTTTTCCTGCCAGAAAACATCGCCTTGTCATTATCTCTTAATGTTACAACAAATGCTACAGTCTCGTGCCATAATTAATGACGGCGCTGATAGATGTGTATGTGTGAGTGGGAGAGTTGTGTGTTCATAAAATCAATTGAAAATGCAAGAGTGGTAAGTGGTAAACGATAGTGGCAACTGAAAAAGCAGCTGTCAACATCCTCAACATCATCATTCAGTTGGAATTAATATTACACGTACATATTAAATTTGAAAATGGTTAATTATATGATGGAAAAGTACACAAACCCATACACACTCTTACACACACATACACATACATATAAAGTGAAAAGATTGCAAATAGACATAAAACACTTAAGCTAACAATTTGATTTACACAGCGAGTCCTCGTCACTCTTATTTATTATTTATTTATTTAAATAAAAAAAAAATAAATAAAAAAATATGGAAAGATAATAATTGCTATTGTAGTAGTTTGCATATGTGTAAGTGAGAGGCAAATTGATAAACAAAACAAACGTGTTTTTTTAAATGACTTGAAAAAAAGGCAGGAAGGAGGTTTTGCATGTGTGTTTCTGCTCATCACTGCACCATTTATAGAGCAACTGGGAAAGTTTTTTTTTGCTAATGAAAGGGTAGACGCAACTGAAGGTTTTGTTTATCTGATGCTTTTTTTTTAAATCATATTGTTCGTCTGCCGGCATGTCTCTCTGTTTTGGAGTTGTTTTTTTTATTTATTATATGCAAAATATTAAATGTACTTTTGAACAGGCAAAAAGTGTTTATAAACGTATTTACTACAGTCATTGTCTCAAATGCATAGAAACACTAAATGGAAGCAAATATTTAAGTCCGTAGAAAAATATTAACTGGAGACTGCATAAAAAGCAGAAAATTTTTTTTCCTTTTTAATAGTAACTTTTATGCAGAAATAATGGAAGCTATAAAGTAACGTGTGATACGAACTCATTACATTTTGAAAAAAAAAAGATTAAATAAGAATTTTTTTTGTTCGTACTCAAGTTCAAATCTGGGGCCAAATTACCGCATTCGATATCGAACGAAATTTTCATACAATTTAAATACAAATTTCGATCGATATCGAATGCCGTAATTTGGCCCCTGATTTCTGCAAATAATTTTTTTTTAAGAATTTTGTTCTGTAAAACGAATCCGAGTAAATTTCTCGTTTTAAAATGAATCCACATTTTTTCGTGTTCCCTAATTAGAATTCACACAATTTTATTCGTTTTTAAAACGAATAAACAAACCTGCTCGAAAGTAAATAGAATGCACTTTCGTTCTAATAATTAGCTGAATAAATTGTATAAATTGAATAAAACCTTCTTTTATTAATTTTATAGAAATCACATTCAGATTTAATACATTTAAGCATAAAAAATTCATTTTATAAAAACTCTTAAATTTTTTTATATTTTTGCTCCAAGTATGAAGAAAAATATTTGGAAGAATAAAAAAAAAAACTATTACCGGCCAAGTTTTTAGAGTCGTGAAACAAAAATCACTTTTGATCAATATGCACTAATTTTTTCTATAATTTCATTGGAGTAAATTTTAAATTTAATTGACAAAAAAAAAAACTTAATTAAATATAAATATTTGTTATATTAAATTGAATTAAGATTCATAGGCTAATTGTTCGAAATTTGTTTTTAAATCTCAGAAAGACATGATAAATATTCCAAGGCACAAAGGCAAGTCAACATCAGCTTTTGTTATTCAACTTACACAGCAGAGCAGAACAGCTGTTTTCGAAAGACGCAACACCTTCATCATCAGTGCTCATGTGTATTGTGTTTGTCACCACTTATTAGGTGGCTTAGTTGAATGTGATAACAGTTCTTATTTAAAAAAATTTTTATTAGGAAATTGCATACGAGAACTGTATCAATCTGATGTTAAAATTTTTTTTTTTAAATTTTAATACCCGTGCTACCGTTTGATTATTTTTTTTCAGGTCCCATTTTTCTGAATTTTTTGTTCCATCATATCGAAGCCAAACTTTTTTGGTTTCAGCTCATTTATACTTAAGTACATGTGAACGTTTTTCATTTCTTATAAATTTCATTAGTTCTTAGTCTTAGTTTTTGCCTAGTGATGTAGAATCGTATGCATTTTAAACAAATACATTTAGTTTCCATGGTACTCGAATATTTTTTCAGTTTTTTATTAAACCCTCAAATGACTGTCTGTGGCCCCAGTGTGCAGCCCTAAAAGAGCCTACAAATAATTATTAAAAAAATAAATAAATCTAAGATATTTCCAAATAATTCGAATAAATTCTTTATAAATTAAAATAAATTTAACATGCCTCCAATATAATCCTCCTTATTCCGTAACTATATGTCAACGTCACGTCAAGACAATATCAAAAATAGAGCAGTTGCATTTTGGTTGTGGTCACCAATTGATTAATGCCGACAGCCTCTGATTATTCCCTAAGACCTATAAAATAATAAGAGGCGGTGGTAAAAGAAATTAAATACGAAGGAAAAAAAATATTGCTGATGTTTTAGTTTGGGTATTGTCTTGACGTGACGTTGACTAAATGTTACAGAATAAGGGAGAATATTTTTATACAACAGCCCCGACGGAGTGACAAGTTCTTAGCGTTTAATAAAATTTCTTAGCAAATTTCAAAATGTATTAATTTGTTTTTAAGGCCATCATAAAAGGTTCTGAGAGCACACATAAGTAACTAAACGAAGATTTTATTTTTCAATATTCCAATTAAGTTGCCGTTAGCTGCTTAGGTCGCTCTAAAAATAACCATTGGAGCCAGCAAACTCATGCCTAAATATAATTGATTCAAAAAGTGTCTCAAGCTGGTACACGAATCTCTCTGTGTGAGACTGTCTCGTTACATAAACCTGCATACGCAACATGTCTACATTAAACACATACGCACACACAAATAACGACTCGCATGTGTATTTGTATTTTAAACCCCTTAAATTGTTATTGTGAGGGAGGGGAATGGAAATATTTTGAAGTTAGCACAAATTGTTGCCATGTTCAAGGATTACCGCTATTAAACGAATGCACAGAACTTGAATAAGCGATACTTGAAGGCAAAGTGGTTTGCACAAGAGCCATGTTTAATACAGAAATTAGAAGAAACTACACGAACTACAACGACTTGATTTTTCTTTCACCTGGCAATTTTGTAGTGGTTTGATGACGATGTTATTGCTGCTGCTGCTGTTGTTGTTGTTGTTGTCGTATTCATAGTTTGTTGATTTAATTTCCTTTGCAAGGAATCCTCACCACCACTTGTTTATGGTAAATAGTTTTCGTCAAACCACAGTCAGAGTCACACATGGTATCAAGTCTTATATGATGCATACATTTAGATTTTAAGAATGTTTAACAAATTGGAAGTTTCACATGCCGAGACTTATTACATATGAATAGTTTTATATAAAATATCGCTGCGGTAACTTATGGAATAGGAGGTTTTTTTTTATTATTTATGTATTTTTAAAGATAAAGGAACCTAGTCTGCGGTCTGTTGGATTCGTGGCCTTGGTATTTTTGCTAACAGGACTAAAATTTCGTTTGAAGTAGGAATATTAATATGCGCTTTTTTGTCAATACGATACCGATATTCAGGAAAAAAAAAACATTTGGCGTGTGTAACCTGCATATTGCACAATATTTAATATTTTTTCTGTTGCCCTTTATTGCATGTGATTACTTCAATTTGTTACTCCACAACATATTTATTCATTTAAGGAGCAAGGCTATAATTAATTGTGCTGTACGAGGTCTGCTCAGAAAATATGGTAAATTTTCATTTTATAAAAAAAAAATATGTGTATTGGTTCATCAACTTTTTTCTTGTTCCTTTCGAAGTAGTCGACCTCAGATGAAATTCAGTTGTGTCAGCATTTTTTCGAATCCACGTACCAGTTCTGACATGACATGACATGACACGTTTTGGTTTGTCATGTCATGAATCCTTTTAATCTTGGGAACTGGGAAAAATTTATGAATGCGGTGGCTGAGGCATGACGAGTGCTGTATTAAACACATTCACAGCATCAGACTACCGACTACAAAAACAAAATACATATGTTTATAGCACGGACTTCAACCTGCCGTGTAGACGTGAAAATAATCATTCTTATATAAACACATGTATTCTATTTCTGTAGTCGTGTAGTCGGTAGTAGTCTGCTGTCGTGAATGTGTTTAATGCCTGAGAGCTGCTCATGCGATGCAAAATTGTATTTTTTCCACAATTTCGGTTGTTGGCTGAACTAATCGTTGCTGCTAATAGAGACTTTTTCCCGGTTCCCCTGATATACTATTTAAATACGTACTGCCCAGAACCTTAGGACGACTAGCCTGCACAGTGGCACAGAAATAGAGGAAATGCGCAATGCTGTCCTCTTCTTTATTCCCGCAATAGTGTAAAAATTTTTTATATTCAAAAAAAAAGGAAACAAGATTTTTTTAAAAATTATAAAAAGAGGGAAAAAGCTTAAAAAAACGATGTGATTGTGACGGGAAATAATATTCCGTAGTGCCACGGCAGATTTGTTATGCAAGCAGACCGGTTACGGCAATATGCGTTTTTCAGTGTTTTATTTGTTATGTAATTTTTTAAATTTCATTTAGTACAAAATAATTGACAAAAACATTAGAAAGATAATTTTATCTTGTTAATTTATATCTGAATAAAAGAAAAACAAAATAAAAACTAGACAAAATTTCGCAAATTTTTGTCCACAGTCCCGAGCTTGTGGCAACTGTTCTTTAATGTTACAGAAGTTCTTGATTCAACTAAAGGCTAAATAGCGTTGATGCTTAAATATTTAATAGCTGAATTTATCTCTTTTAACTGTAACTTTTTTTTCTTAAGTTCCTCCACCGCATCTTAACTAAACAAGAGTTGTAAACTATTTTTTATTATTAATTGTAAGCAAACAATACAACAATCAATGACTTCCTGGCAGCCCGTGTTACATAATCTCCAGAAGAATTAATTAAAAAATTTCCATGTCACATTTATTTCGCATCGCCATATGTGTCAAAGCTAAATAATGGATTTTAACACGTTTACAAAATACAATATGCTCATGTAACAATGTACGAGTGTTATGGCCATTAGTGTCACAATTTTAATAAGCCAAACAAGCAGAAGCTAATAAAATCCCTCAATAATCTTTCGTTTCTTATAAGATTGTCAACATATGCTCTGTGCTAAGGGTACATCTAATTATGGCACTATTTCTATTGGGAATCCTGGCTTTCAAAAAATATATTTTTATGCCAACTCGCACACACACACCCAACATAAACACCAACAAACACACATATTCTTTGGGTTATAAAATGTTGAAACGAATACACGTACGAATATGCGAGTAAACAATATGAGGGTAATAATAAGCACTTAAGTTACCTTTTTATGTTGTGCAGTATTTTGTGGCTTTAATTGGAATTTGCTGCAAAACGGAAATTTCTGGGGGGCAAAATTTGCTTTTCCACACAAAATTCCACCAAAGATGAGGAGATTTCTTAATAGTTTAAAATATGAGTAAAAGTGTGTGTGTGTGTGTGTGTAAATTCGAAAGTGTGGTTTTAAATAGCGTCATAAAAGAAATTCAGTAAATTTTCATTAAAAATGCCAGAGCATTGGCCGAAGGAAAATATTTATTAAGAAAACGAAACTCATATCAAATCGCTTGTGCACAGTGAAGCGACAGAGTCTCGTTTCTGTAGCTCTCACACTCTGAACTTGTGCTACGGAAATGGAAGAACCTGAAGCAGCCTAATGAGAATTGAAACAGAAAATGTATGTATTACACCAGAGTGTAACATAAAATGTGCTCATCATATAAAAATGTGCTTTTGTCACATGACAGTGCCAAGCGCCATTCTATTCAGTCTTCAGTGATGTGCCATTATTATTGAGATAGGCCGGCAATCATGCAAATCAGAATATTTCCATATTAATGTCTGAGTGCGGTATCGAACCCGGGATATTCGGCTGCTTTAACTGCTTCAGCCAACAGCAGTATTTTCTTGAAATGATTTTAGTGCACTAATTTTGTATTGAAATAATTTTTATTCAAAATCCTTTTCATTATAATAATTTTAATGAAAAAAAAAATTTATTCGAATAATATTTATTCGAAAAATTTGTATTTGAATAGATATTTTAATAAAAAAATAGATGTAATTTTTTTTTTCAAACTAAATACATGACTAAGTTGAAATTAATATTGAGGCTGGCAACACAATTGTGCCAAACGACGAACTTTTCAAATACATATGTATATAAACATATTAATTTTTTAACATATTCGAATAATTTTGTTCAATTAATTTTATATAAATTATCATTATTATGCAAATAAGTTTTATTTAAATAACTTTTATTTGAAAATTTTTTATTCGTATAATATATATTCGAATAATTTGCATTCGAATAATTTTTAATCGATTAATTTTTATAAAACTATTTGCTATTTGTGAACGTAATTTTTTTTCTATATATACATATGTGGAGTGGTTTCTAACTACGAGTATATAGAGTCTTTTTCTGAGTTCAGCGAATAATTTGATTTCAATAATTATTAAATTTTGGAAGTTTTTTTTTTAAACTACTTACATTCAAATTATTATAATCCAAATAATTTTTATTCAAATAATTTTATTCGAATAACTTTTATTTAAAAAATTGTTATTCGAATAATTTATATTCGAATAATTTTTATTCGACTACTTTTAAATCAAATAAGTTTTACAATTTGTTTTTTTCTTAAAACTGGTCACATTGAAATTATTATTATCCAAATAATTTTTATTCAAATATCTTCAGTGGAATAATTTGTATTCGTAGAACTTTTATTTAAAATAATTTTTATTCGAATAATTTATATTCGAATAATTTATATTCGAATAGTTTTTATTCGACTGATTTTAAATCGATTAATTTCAAATCGATTAATTTTTATAAAATGATTTGTTATATATGAACGTGAGTGTTTTTTTTGTGTTTATGCATAAATGGAGTATTTTCTAAATATATAGAGTCTTTTTCTGAGTTCAGCGAATAATTTTATTTTAATAATATCTTAATTTTAAAATTTTTTTAAAACAGTTTATATTGGAATTATTATTATCCGAACAAGTTTTATTAAAATAATTTTCAGTCGAATAATTTGTATTCGAATAGCTTTTATTTATATAATTTTTATTTAAATAATTTATATTTAAATAATTTATATTCGGATAATTTATATTCGAATAATATGTTTTAAAATATATTTTATTATTATTGTTATTCAAACAATTTTTATTCAAATGATTTTCAGTCGAATAATTTGTATTCGAATTGCTTTTATTGAAATAATTTTTATTCGAATAATTTATATTCGGAGAATTCTTATTCGAATAATATATTTTATAATTTTATTTTATTATTATTATTAATTGTGTTATTCAAACAATTTTTATTCAAATGATTTTCAGTCGAATAATTTGTATTCGAATAGCTTTTATTGAAATAATTTTTATTCGAATAATTTATATTCGAATAATATATTTTAAAATTTTTTTTATTGTTATTAATTGTGTTGTTCAAACAATTTTTATTCAAATGATTTTCAGTCAAGTAATTTGTGTTCGAATAGCTTCTATTGAAATAATTTTTATTCGAATAATTTATATTCGAATAATTTATATTCGAATAATGTGTTATATAATTTTTTTTATTATTATTAATTGTGTTGTTCGAACTCTATCGATTACTAAGTTGATATTATTATGTAGACTTGGGTTTATACGTACATACATACATGTGTCTGAATCCGTAAATATACAAGTATGTTTTTTTTATAAAATTTTTTTTTAACGAAATAATGACTTTCGATAAGAATTTACGGTGTATTGGATTTCCCTGATATCAGAGCATGCATTATATTGAGCTTGATGATATTTGGACTATGAAAATTGCCGATATTATATTTGAGGCTGTAGTAACTTTGGTTGCGGGCGGAATTTATAATGTATCGTAATTTAAAATTTTGCCTTTTCGTGGTGGTAAACATGTTGCGATATTAATCCAGTCCAATTTCAGCTCTTTATAAAATGAAATAGAATTGCTTCATATTATTTCATATATAATTTGGAATATCACAAAATAGTGCCACTGTGTCGCAGTTTCTCACTTCTTATTTTATTGTTAATAACTTAATTTTTTTTTTTTGCTTTGGCTACTGTTCCAAATTTTTAACAGCCACTGTAACAGATTTTTAAGAAAATCAGCTTAAAATTAACAAATTTATTACAATTTTTATTAGTTTTTTTTTTTTTGCTTCATATTATTTTCCTGCATTTGTAAGCACATTTTGCAAACTCTTCATACTTTTAGATTTAATATTTTTTTATGTGATTTTTATGTTGTTGCTTTCGTTGTTGCAGAAAAACGGTTGCCAAGTTTTAATGGGATTTCGTTATTTTTCCTTTTCATTCGTTTGTGTTTTACTTATTTTTTTTTGTGTATTCATTCCGACAGTCGTTTCATTTTGCTTTAAATTATTTTATATGATATTTTTGTTGTTGTTATTGTTGTTGTTGTACGTTTTCTTCGTTTCGCTTAAGCCAGTCAAGCAATCAGGAAAAAAGGAAACACTTAGGTAGTATATGACAACTTCCGGCTATGAGCATAATTTAGCGTTTTAAATTACATCTAAAATGAGCTTAAATGGTTCATGACACATTTTCATGAAATGAGCAATTTTCAAATATGAGAGAATGGCTACAATAATAAAAGGAACTAGAATTTTTTTTTAGATAAATTTAACTGTATGTAGAGGCATATTTGTTTTTGCACATGGACGTAAAAGAAGATTGCTGGAGTTACGGTAATAAAAAAAATATTCGTTCCGTTTGCAAAAATAATACAAGTTTCTTTTTTCTGACAAGAACGTGTCGCCTTAGTCAGTCCAGGTGTTCAACAATCTACAGCTCTAAGTAGATGTTTGCAGTTTCGGTCGAGTATAATCTTGCCTCACCTCAGCTTAACTTAAAATTTATTGATCGCATGTCATCAGGTCTGTTCTGCATTCCATGTGGAGTGAAAATTATCGAATTACAATGAAAAAATTTTTGGGGGTCTTTTAGCCAGTTCCTACGCGCATTTCGCTGGGGCTAATGCTCGCACACCTTCAGGGAACATTTAAACCCGTCTTCTGTTGCTTGATTGTTTGTCAATTTTCTGTGCCAGTTGCCCTAAAGTATGCAACGTTTGCTATAACGAACACAATCATCATCTAGCAGATTTTCCCGATGATGTGGCAGCCGTAACTGTGAAAATCGAAACTCCTTCTTTTTTAAAAAATCTCTTACATTCTCACATACATACATACATACACACTTTAGCTTATCTAAGCACACACTTATGCAAACATAATTTTTGAAACAGTAATTTTCTTATTGCGTATTTTTTTTATTTTTTATTTTTTTTTGGCAGACGTTTGCATATTCAGGTTTATTATTTTTGCAACGTTTACTTTTGCCATGAAATTGGTTGTTAGTGACATGACTCAGTTATCAAAAACTCTTAGGAAAATTTCCAGAAAGTGACAGAGAAATAAAATGTAATAGAAATTTGTAGAAATATTACAATTTACGGAAACATTTAAAAATAAATATTAAAAAAAATCTTTCCATTTGTCTGCTTCTAAAACTCTAACATGTGATTGTTGAAATAATTGCCACACGGTGCAAAAATAAAAAATAAAAAAGAACAAACCCAAAGAGGCTCACTCTCATGTGAAGTTTAATAAACCTGCCGTTGCAATATTTGCAGGATTTCTTTATCAAACAACAATTTGAAATTGAGTTTATCTTAAGAAAATTATGTAAAGCAACTGCATTATTCGCATTGTATGAGGTTTGTTCAAAAGAAGAAGTGACATTTTAATTTTTCTCTAAAAATATTTATCCATTCATCAATTGCTATTTGATATCCTTTGAAAGTAGTGCTCCCTCAATTTTAACCCACCGATGAGTGAGAAGGTCCCTAGGGACCTTTTTGCCTTTTCAAACTGAAATTACTCGTACTTCGGCCACTACAACTAATCAGAGGGTTAATACATATTTATGCCAGCGTGTTTTCTTTTTGTTCAATCCTCGAAGCAGCCCTGAAACACACTTTTTGGTATACAATGGGCGGGCCATTTATTGGTTTAAATTTGAATCACTGATTATTTCGAATCTGGCAATACTTGTGTCAATCTATTGTGTCACGAAGTTCAGTATATTTTCTCCACTGAACGAAATCAAACGATTTACGCTTCAACAATTGATTTCCAAAACAAAGACAATTGCACGAAATGTCGTACAAAATATGGTAGCAGAGAAGGACCAACAGGGCCCGGTCTACGCTAGTTTATTGCTAAAGCTAGTGAAACTGGTTTCATTGTTGATGCGGCTAAACATGAGCGTGTTCCTACAGTGCGTACATCCAAAAATATCGAAGTTGTGGCTGAGGGTGTACGTGAGAATCCATCAACAACTCGTCATCGTTCTCAAGAATTGAACATTTCACGCACCACTTTTCATCGAATTTGGCGAGAAGATCTCGTTATGACGCCTTAGAAACTACAATTGATTCATAAGTTGATGCAGCATCATCATCAATCTCTAACCGGCACAATTGTACTTCACAACAAAATAAATAAATTTGGCAAATATTTTAAACCGTTTTTGTTTTATTGCATTTTTATACCCTCGAAAAAAGAATTTGTAGGGTATATTCACTTTCTCATTCCGTTTGTAACGCATCGAAATATCCATCTCAGACCCCATAAAGTATATATATTCTTGATCAGTAATGAAATCTAAGACGATCTGAGCATGTCCGTCCGTCCGTCCGTGCTTCCGTCCGTCCGTCTGTGGAAATCACGATTCGGTACAAACGAAATGAGCTAGACTCTTGAAATTTGTTATAAATATATTTTAAAGCTTAGAGCAGGTTAAGTTCGGAGACGGGCTAAATCGGGCAAGGAGGAAAAAAGTTCCCCTAAGAAGTACTAAACCAACCCAGAAAAAACAACATAATTTTTAAAGTTTTATGGTTATTTTGTTAAGCAAATGATATATTTTTATATCAAATACGGTCCAACGCCTTAAACTGGAGCCATAAAAAAAAAATTATTTATGGACCCCGCCCACTTTAGTGGGCGTTATTATATGCTAAAATAGCATACAAATTTAACAAATTGTTTTACTTAAGCCTACATTCCTTAAAAATAAAATTTTTAAGCTTTAATGACGAAGCTGACACGATACCTGGTACTCCTCTGCCCTACCCCCTCCTCCCCCTTCACCACCCGAAATGACCCTACCAGAATTTTTTTTTAATTTTGTATGTAATCATCCCAAGCAGTTATTTTTAGAGTTTTATGACAAAGGTGAAATGTTTCCCCCACAGCCCTTGCCAGAGCGACTCCGCCTACATACAGTTTTTATGCCCTCCACAGAGAATTGGACCCTATAAAATAAATATGTATATTCTTGATTAGTGATGAAGTTTAAGACGGTCTAGCAATGCCCATACATTCGTCTGTGGAAAACATGATATTGTCTATTTTTGAAACCCGCTCCCTTTAGTGGAAGCGTTGACGTACGATATTTTATAAAGGAACTCTGTCCCACCAAGTTAAACATTTTAAATTCACTTACTAAATATATAGGGGGTACTTAAGATTCGACCCGGTCGAATATAACGTTTTTACTTGTTTAATTTAAACTTTTAAATGGGCCCTCCCTATACTTGAGATTTCTCAGCTACTCGGTTTTTATATTCTCAGTCGTTGGCAATCCTTTCATGAGTCTCTTCAATTCTGAGAACGGCGAAAATCGCAGATAGGCAAATTTGATGAATATGATTACTGTGTTGTTCTTGGCTAAAGAATCACGAACAAGCAATGGACCAACTTCAACAATTTTGGTCCCAATTTCATCGCAGCACCCTCCATAATGTAAATTTTCATAAAAATTTAAAGCCATGAGCCAACCGATGTACCGTCATCTTAAGCACCTTCCTTAATAGTAGTTCGATCATTCTCCTTGACAATTTTTTCACTTTCTCATTTTATTTTAATCAGTTACTGATGGGCTGGGGCATCGACAACAAGTATCGCCATTGAGATCATCTGGAAAGTCTTGTAGCAGTTGTTAGAATTTCTATGACTCAGAGTGCACTCATCATGTCACTGGGTGCTGTTGGCTGAAGTAGTAGAGCGGAGGGTCCTGAGTTCGAGCCCGCACTGAGTCATGAAATATTGTGTTGAATTCTTCTGATCAGCATTACTGCGTGGTTGTGTTAGTTATTGCCAGCCTGTTTCAATGATGAAGGCATAGTTACTGGTCACTGAACATAATTGGCAGCGACTGACACTATCATGTACTAAAAAGCAGAGTAACAGCACCCACCTTCGGCGGCCCTGTAGCAAAAATTAGCCGGCGAAGTAAAAAAAGGTTGAAATAGCTACAAAAAAACTGTCTATCTTCTCATCTTTCTTATTCTGTCCCCTCAATACTATCCCCTCGTTTTCAGTTCCGGCGCAATGCATTGCATATATAGGGGTCATCCTCTGAGTGCTGGTCCAAGATAAAAAAAAAATTCAAATGAGTTTAAGCTTTTAACTCCATTTTTTTACTTGAAATTTAATGCAAATTCTTTGATCAAATTTTTTGCGACTTCGGATAACAAAATAAACGTGATTCGGAATGCGTGTGGCAGCAAAGAAAAATAAAACATAAATTAAATATACTCATCCCGCGGAATTTGAAAATTCAGCCTACTTTTTAACAGACCTCGTATTATTAATCCAAATGGAAGTTAACAATTTCATATATAAATTGTTTTAACAATTTAAAATTTACTTACAACTGCATTTACTATGCCAGTCGGCGTCTCAATGCCCCGATACAACAAAAATCGTTACACATCAAATAAAAAAGAAAATTAAACTGAAAATTCTTTGATTTTCCACGTACAAAAATATCCCGAAATAAGTGCAGCAATCACAGAAATGACACACACACACACACACACAAACTTGCACACACAGCCTAAAGGTAAACCCGAACGTGCAGCCGAAAGTCGCGAGCAAAAATATCATAACCAAAACTAATATAAATAAAATAATATTTATACGTTTTAATTTTCCACATGGAATATGTTGTCGATTGCTGGTTGACTCAATTTATAACATCCGTAATAAGAGTGTGTAAAATGAAAATAAATAAAATTGTTAAATGAACAGCGACATTGAAGCCGCTGAGTGTGTGCGTATGTATATGTGTTTGAGAGGGATATCAATACTCGTGCCAGTGTTTGTGGAATCATACACGCACTTACACACCCCAATCGATCGATTAAATATTTATTATGTAACCGGCAATATGACAGAATTTTAAAATAACAAGGAATAACTCTATGACAAATAATTTATAAAATACTGCTATTCCACACACACACACACGCGCGCATTTTCCCTATTGTAAGAGTGCTGCATGCGAGTGTAATCCACTGTTGCCAGAACTGTGGATGCATCTGCATTTTATAGATTTTGCCAATGCAAAAAGGCGAAATGCGGATTTGAAGAAATTTGAGGTAAAAACGAGATTTTTGTTAAAACTAATGGTGATTTCTTTTCTGAAAAAAATATAATATTTTAACAAATAAAAATAATTTTTCGTAAGAGATGGTGGATTGATTTCTAATAAATTCACTATTTCCAAATGCCATAATATTGCCACTTTATATTGAAAAGGGCAAAATATGTAGCATTCTTTTTTAGAAAAGAAATCAACATAGTATATTTTTTACAGAGTGGGGCCAAATATAACTTTTTTCGTTAATATATTTTTAAAAATTTTCTTCATGTTATTTTGACATTCCAAGTGGGAATTTTTACAAAAATAGTGTCAGCTTCGTAATTATAGTCTTGTTGTGCGTGTACAACATTTTCCATAACATCTTTAAAAAATTGTGGTCGCAGCAACAAATGTTGGCCTAGAGTTGAAAGATTGTCTGCGGCTGGCTCATACACACTCGGTCCTTCAAATGACCTCAGAAAAAATCACAGGTGGGCAAATTTGAGGTTAGGACGTAAATTGGCTTATAAACACACTTTTTTCTTTTACAAATTAAGTTTTATGGACACCAATATAAAGTAGAGAAATCTGGGAATTAATAATGGAATATGATGCCGGGCAAATGTCCATCTCTAGCACTTCGGCAGATGCCCGCTCTTTTCACAAACTAATATTTAATTGATAATAATATTTAATCGATTAATTTTTATGAAACTATTTGCTATTTGTGAATGTGATTTTTTTTCTATATATACATATGTGGAGTGTTTTCTATATAGAGTCCTTTTCTAAGTTCAGCGAATAATTTGATTTCAATAATTTTTCAATTTAAATTTTTTTTTAAAACTGCTTACATTCAACTTATTGTAATCCAAATAATTTTTATACAAATAATTTTATTAAAAGAAATTTTATTTAAATAATTTTTATTCGAATAATCTATATTCGAATAATTTTTATTCGATTAATTTTAAATCAAATAAGTTTCACAGTTTTTATTTTCTTAAAACTGCTCACATTGAAATTATTATCCAAATAATTTTTATTCAAATATTTTCAGTCGAATAATTTGTATTCGAATAACTTTTATTTAAATAATTTTTATTCGAATAATCTATATCCGAATAATTTTTATTCGACTAATTTTAAATTAAATAAGTTTTACAGTTTTTTTCTTAACACTGCTCACATTGAAATTATTATTATTATCCAAATAATTTTTATTCAAATATTTTCAGTCGAATAATTTGTATTTGAATAACTTTTATTTAAATAATTTTTATTCGAATAATCTGTATTCGAATAATTTTTATTCGATTAATTTTAAATCAAATAAGTTTCACAGTTTTTTTTTCTTAAAACTGCTTACATTGAAATTATTATTATCCAAATAATTTTTATTCAAATATTTTCAGTCGAATAATTTGTATTCGTATAACTTTTGTTTAAATAATTTTTATTCGAATAATCTATATTCGAATAATTTTTATTCGACTAATTTTAAATTAAATAAGTTTCACAGTTTTTTTTTCTTAAAACTGCTCACATTGAAATTATTATCCAAATAATTTTTATTCAAATATTTTCAGTCGAATAATTTGTATTCGAATAACTTTTATTTAAATAATTTTTATTCGAATAATCTGTATTCACATAATTTTTATTCGATTAATCTCAAATCAAATAAGTATTGAAATTTTTTTTCATTATTATTAATGGCGTTTTTTTGAACTCTACCTATTACTAAGTTGAAATTATTATTTAGACTGGAGTTGAAATAAACAAGCAAATTTTTTTATTAAAATTTTTGGAAACGAAATAATGATTTTCCACATGAATTTACGGTGTTTTGGATTTCCGTGCTATCAGAATATGCAGCATATTAAGTTTGATGATTTTTGGACGATAAGAAATGTCAATATTATATTTGAGGCTGTCGGAATTTACAATTTGCCGGAGTTGTAATTTGCAATAGATAAATTTTACCTTTTCGTGGTGTTATTAAGTGGAGTCCTAAACGATATTAATCCAGTCCAAATTTTGAACCACATTGTGCACTAAAGCTTCACTTATCTAATCAAGACAGCGCCGAATTTCATCTTTCAGAGCATCAGTTGTTTGTGGTTTGTTCACTTAAACCCGGTCTTTCAAAGGGCTTTAGAGAAAATAATCTAGTGCCGTTAAATAACAAGAACGAGACGGCGAACTGATATCGCCAAATCGAGAAATTACGCGACTGGGTAATTTTCCATGCAATAACTGTGTTGTTTAGTCGGCTCTGTGGCCTCTAGCACCGCCCTGCTGAAATCAGCCAATTGTGGCCATAAAAAATGCATTATCGGGATTTGGTGGCGCAGAGAATTCACAGTGACGGCATTTCCTTGTTCGTTTTCGAAAAAAATACAGACCGATGATGCCACCTAACCACAAACCGCACCAGACATTCACTTTCTTTGAATGTAATGGTTTTGTGAGCCCTATATGCGACAATTTTGTTTGTTTTCATAACGGCCTATTTAAAAATGGGCCTCACCCCTAAAAATGATTTTGTTGAAAAATTTAGTGTTTTCGTTCAGTTTTTCAAGCAGCCAATTCGCAAACGTGTGCGGCTTTAATTTTTTAACGAGTTGAACTTTATAAGAGTGACGATGAACATCTTTAAGCAAAATGTTGCACAATGGGCTTCTAGTGATGCCCAATTGTTGCGCACGTTGATGTTCCAGGCTTATTCTCAGCGTATTGTCTTGCTTTATTATTAGCAGTAGTGCCGTGAGCCTCGAATTTTAGCCATTAAATTACTCACAGCGGTCTCGGAATGAGTCTGATTACAAGGAAAAGCTGCTCGAATTTTACGAAGTGTAACTGTAAAATTTTCACCATTTTAATAGTAAATTTTCATAATTAAAATTCTTTGTGGAAGAGTGTAGCGTTTTTTGCTTAAAATTTCTCAACTTTTTATTAAATAAATGTCAAAAAATGACAGCTCAATTCTTGACAGTTCATCATTTGACAGCCAATTTACTTGCTAACCTCAAATTTGCCCACCCGAAATAATTTAAAGCCGATTTAAATAATAAAATTCTGTTGTTCTGGTTCTACGTTTATTTGTGTATTTGTCCATTGTTTGTTCTCCATATATTATTTACGTAATCTAATAAAATGTACATAAATGAAAATTTTTAATCATCATGATGACTTTTGGTCCACACTGTACTCTTAGTTATTATATAGGCGAATGAAAATGTAAACAGCCAACCTTTAATGCTAAAAGAATTACAAAATTAAATATTTTATATCCTTGGATTTCCTAGTAGTCGGCTTGACATCTTGTGCTAGATGTACGAGGTATGTTCAAAAAATTATTCAAATTTACAATTTCACAAGTTTTTTATTTTGATGCTTGGAAACTGTAAATTTCTAAATTTGTCACAAATTGCCAAAGTGTGCAAAATTTTATACAATTAAAAGCAATAGCTCTAAATTTTTCATTATCATGCCTAAGCAAAAGGCCAAACTTTTATATGAAAAATGATTGTCGCTGAACAAGTCGAGCACGTCATGCGATAAACACTTTGAATTCATACAAACAAATAAAATTTATTTATTTATTTATTTATGTACACATACAATATAATTTTTAGTTTTAAGATTAATTACAAAACAAATTTATTTATTAAGCATTTGCTGTTTTCCATAAATTGATTGCGAAAAAAGAAAAGGTTTTCTGCTCCCATAGAGAGTTTTTGCCATATCAGTGGGATATAAATAAAATTGGCAAAAAAATAAATTTTATTTATTTATAAATTTTTTGTTTAATTTAAATGAATTTTGCAACGAAATGCATAAAACTTGATTTATTTTGCAATGATTTAGACTTCATTTTCAAAAAGCATATTTTTCGCAATATTGATTTTATATTTCCTGTGGAATTCAAATCTCTTTTTTTTTTGCTTCTCCGCTCTGCCCAAATGTTCATTTTTATTTGCTTCTGAATAAATTAGCATAAATGTTTTTTGAAAAATTTGTATATTTGTTTTATGATAAATTTAGTTTTTGTCTTTCACTATTTCACATTTCATATTTCGTATATCAAATTGCTTGCTTATGCGAACGTCCCTGTGGCAATTTTATAATGTGTCCCAAATGTATGTGCATTATTAATACTAATTGCGTTGTGAAAGAAATGCTTTTAATATATAAAGAAAGGTTTAGGGTAGCGGGCTTCGCCCTACTCTGTTCGTTTGGTTGTTTGTTTTATTAAACTCAAGGTTTTCGTGCCAACAACATTAGCAGCAAGAATTTCCCTTGCTGGCATTTACAGAAAGAGTAGTGAATGTGTAATAAAATGTAATTGTCAGTTGGTGAGTATTGGTTGCACTGTGTTGCCAATTACTCGGTTGTGTCAGTGGTATCGACTTGTAATAGTTGCTGTTGCTATTGCCTTCAACCATAATTAGCTGAAAAGTCAAGTTCTCTTGGTGTAATATATTTATGATTGTGGGAGCCAGGAGCCACCCCCCTTGGTGCACAAGTTTATGTGCAGGGTGCCTAACAACATGCACAATGTTTTGTTTCATTAGATTTTTTTTAATTTCTTTTAAATATTTTTTTTTATAGTATATTAAAAAATTTTTTTAAACATATATTTTAAATATATTTTTAAATATTTTTTAAATATATTTTTTTTCTATTTTTGTTAAATATAACAAATACTTTATTTCAACTGCAATTAACAGACACAAATAGCTGTTTTGTTAAAGAATTCGGATAAACGTAACGTGCGTCACAAAGTGTGTTTGATTTAATTAGATTAAATATATATTTTTTACTATTACAAATATTTTATTTAAACTGCAATTAACAGGTAAAAATGGATATTCTAATTAATGAATTCGAGAAAACGTACCGCGCGTCACAAAGTGTGTTTTATATAATTAGATAAATTTTTTTTTAAATGTTGCAAATATTTTATTTCAACTGCAATTAACAGGTACAAATAGCTTATTGATTTAATGAATTCCAGAAAACGTAACGTGCGTCACAAAGTGTGTTTTACTTAATTAGCTTACATATATACATATATGTATATATATACATATATATATATATATATATATATATATATATATATATATATATATATATATATATATATATGTATATATACATATATATATATTTTTTTATGTTAAAAATATTTTATTTCAACTGCAATTAACAGGCACAAATAGCATAATACAAATAACATAAATACAAAGAATTCGGAAAAACGTAACGTGCGTCACAAAGTTAGTTTTATTTAATTACAATAGAATTTTTTTTAATATTACAAATATTTCAACTGCACTTAACAGGTACATAATGCTATTTTATTTAATGAATTCGAGAAAACGTAACGTGCGTCACAAAGTGCGTTTATTTAATAATATTTAATATTTTTTCTTTATTATTACCAATATTTTATTTCAACTGCAATTAACAGTTAGAAATAGCTATTTTATTAAAGAACTCGGAAAAACGTAACGTGCGTCACAAAGTGTAGTTTATTTAATTAGATTAATTTTTTAAATATTACAAATATTTTATTTCTGCTGAAATTAACTGTTTTATTTAATAAACTTGGAAAAACGTAACGTGCGTTACAAAGTATTCATGGCTTTTGGCCAAAATTCCACAAAATATTTTGGCCGCAATTATTTTTTTTTTGAGAATTCTCTGATATGTATTTTTAGCAATTAGAATTTGCGTGCTTTATTATTAAAGTATTATCCCCTATTTGTAGAGTGCGTCACAAAATTTTGTGTTGAATTAATTGGCATTAAGGAGCTGTTAATAAATTATTTATTATATCAATTGGACGTAAACTTGATTAAATTCCACTAAACAGTGTAAAAAAATAGAAGTGATCTCCTTTGAAAAGCCAAAACATTTGTTATCCTTTCATTAAAAAACTCACACGAATGAAATATCCGTGCGTCACGCAAGTTTTCCTCACATAAATTCAAAAAAAAATACATTTCGTATTGATTTCGCAAAAAAAAAAATTAAAAAAAAAAATTAAAAAAAAAAATTAAAAAAAAAAAATTAAAAAAAAAATATTTCTTGTTTTCGAAAGCCACAACTCGTGCCCATCGATATTCTTGGTACGTGAAATATTTATCAAAACTAAAGAGAAGGTGTTGCAGCGTTCGTAAGCACCATAAAAATAGCCTCCATGGAATATTAATCAGCTGCAGGTCTCCCTTAATCACTTTGGATTAAATCCCAATCTAAGCGCTTTCTTAGTCTAACAAGGGCCACTGTGCAGTCAGCATAACCAAAACTTTGTATATTATTTGCTGATGCGTACACGATATCTCCCACTGCTTGAGTTGGCCACTGGTTAATACAATTTTGTCTATTTGTGTTATTCATTAGAATTTTGCACAAGCATTTACAAAAACACATGCAACAAAGTATTGAAAGATCATACGATGTCGCAACCGCAAAACTAACTAATGACAAGAGCTTGTGAGTGGCTCCTTCATATACAATCCTGAAGACAAATGTTGCTATAGCAACACGCATACACAAGCATACACCTGCACACACACACACGCACACATACAGGCCCGTGGACACTTGCACATGTCATAACAAAAAATTCCTCTAATAAATAGTGTAAACAAGAATTAAACGATATGTCTTGACTGTAAGGGCAACATTAAAGGCTGAATGTGTTGACTGACAGTCAATCAATCATGACAATTTCAGTTTCCTTTTAGGTTGCTCAAATTATAATTTAGTTAAGGGCCAAGTTTCTATTTATTCTTATTCAGTTTGAATGACTTGCTGAACTTTTCTAATAACACTTACAATAGGTGACACTTGAAATAAGTGAAAAAGTCTTTTTTTTACACACACGCGCTCAGATGTTCAAGATGTAAAACGAACGATAACAAATTTGACGTCAACATTTAGCTTTTAAGCACAATTGATTTACTGCTAATTGTTCGAAAATTTCTGGGCATTAAAATTGTTATTTAAATAGTCAGTTTGTGAGCAATTTTTCTATAAAAAAAATATTAAAAAAATTTTATTATAATTTTATATAGACTTTTTTTCTACGAGGTTGCTTCAGCACAATCCAATTAAATAATTATTAATAACAATTCAAAGAAAATTATTTGATATTAAATTATTTGATGTACGTATTCGATAACTAATTGGACTTGTTTGTTTTTGTGTTAATAAAGGGTTGTCAACAAGAATTGAGTTGTTGTTGTTGTTAACATCTCGCGTTAGCGTGATCCTTCGACCTTTACCGTATGTGCCAATCACGCCTGCAGACCACATAGCACACCCTGCAGTGATACGTTGAGCGTGCAAAGGCTTCTCAATAATCGCTCTAGGATTTTCAGAAGCCTAAAGGTCTCAGAAGGACGATTATGTTTTCCGAAAATATCACGATATTTACGAAATTTCGGTTTAACAGAACCACCATTTTCATCGTGGATTTTAATTATTTTAATGCGATTTTCGAGCGAAATTGAATTCATTCCAACAATTGCCAATGCATCTACTACGTAAACGTCAAAAAACTATATGTCAAAACTATCATGTTGTTGGTGTTGCCACAATTGAAAAAACGAAGTTCTTGTTGAAATCCACTTTAAACATTTTTATTGAGGATGCTGCTGGTTGAAGTGGGTAACGCGAGACTATGAAGCCGAAAATCCCGGCTTCGACTTTGCGTTCAGTCATGAATATTGTATCGAATTCTTCTAATCAGCATGAGTGCATGGTTGTGCTTGCTGTTGGAAGCCTGATTCAGTCGGCCTATTTTAGTCGGCCTGTTTCAGTGATTACTGAACATAGACTGTTCCGCTCAATATTTTGTCATATACAAAATTTTTTAAGTTAAATGTTTTGATTCTTTTTCTAAAATTTCCAAAAAAAAAATTAGTCAAATTGGTTATTGAGAAGTTTTTTTATCCAATAAGTCTCTACATTTTCCTAACTTTTGCCTTTAATACTAACAAATGCTAAAATAAACAAGTAACAACGTTATATTCGACCGGGTCGAATCTTAAATACCCTCCAAATATTTAGTAAGTGAATTTAAAATGTTTAACTTGGTGGGACAAAATTCCTTTATATAACATCGTACGTCAACGTCCACTAAAGGGGGCGGGGTCCAAAAACAGACTACATCATGTTTTCCACAGACGAACGTATGGGCATTGCTAGATCGTCTCAGACTTCGTCACTGATCAAGAATACATATACTTCATGGGGTCCAATTCTCTTTGGAGGGTATTAAAACTGTATTTTGCCGGGGTCGCTCTGGCAAGGGCTGTGGGGGAAATATTTCACCTTTGTCATAAAACTCTAAAAATAAATACTTGGGATAATTATATACAAAATTAAAATTTCTTTTTTTGATAGGGTCATATAGAGGGCAAAGGGGGAGAGGAGGTAGGGCAGAAACAGGTAGACATAAAACTCTAAAAATAAATGCTTGGGATGATTATACACAAAATTAAAAAAAATTTTTATTTATTTTTAATAGGGTCATTTAGCGGGCAAAGGGGGAGGAGGGGGTAGGGCAGCAACAGGCAGTCATAAAACTCTAAAGATAAATGCTTGGGATGATTATATACAAAATTAAAACATTTTTTTTTTGTCATTTGAGTGGCAAAGGAAGAGGAGGGGGTAGGGCTGAAATCGGCAGTCATAAAACTCTAAAGATAAATGGTTGGGATGATTATATACAAAATTTAAAAAAAATTTTTTTTTGGTAGGGTCATTTAGGGGGCGAAGGGGAAGGAGGGGGTAGGGCAGAGTAGTACCAGGTTTCGTCTCAGCTTCGTCATTAAAGCTTAAAAATTTTATTTTTAAGGAATGTAGGCTTAAGTAAAACAATTTGTTAAATTTTTATGCTATTTTTGTCTATAATAACGCCCACTAAAGTGGGCGGGGTCAAAAAATATTTTTATTTTATTTTATGGCTCTAAGTTTAAGGCGTTGGACCGTATTTGACATAAAAATATATCATTTGCTTAACAAAATAACCAAAAAACTTTAAAAATTATGTTGTTTTTTCTGGGTTGGTTCAGTTCTTCTTAGGGGAACTTTTTTCCCTCTTGCCCGATTTAGCCCATCTTCGAACTTAACCTGCTCTAAGTCTTAAAATATATTTATGCCAAATTTCAAGAGTCTAGCTCTTTTCGTTTGGACTGAATCGTGATTTCCACAGACGGACGCACGGACGGACATGCCCAGTTCGTCTTAGATTTCATCACTGATCAAGAATATATATACTTTATGGGGTCTGAGATGGATATTTCGATGCGTTACAAACGGAATGACAAAGTGAATATACCCTCCAAATTTTTTTTTTGGAGGGTATAAAAAGGTCAAGTTGAGCAAAGAGATGAAGGAAGGAAGTAACCCAGCAGCAGAATTAACATGGGACCAGCGCATGTTAACTTTTAGGGATCGATAAAGATTGTTCTAAAAATGGTTATCTGAAAGTCATTATTTTATTACCACATCCGACGAAGTAACTGATATCACAAAGAACATAAGCTGGACGCGTTAGTTAAGCTGCCAAATGGTAAAGCAGGCAAAGAAACAAACTTTATTTTTATATTTGGATTATAGAATTTCGTGTGCCGGATTTAGTATTTTCTGTGCTATTTCCCAGCCGCCCTGGCAGTCGCCACATCCCTAAAGGCTATCGAACTTGAAAAATTGTAACATTGATATCGAGCATCAAGTGACACTTATGTGGCATTTATTCGAAATATGTAAACAAACAAATGTCAACATAGACGATGGCATTTGCAAACACACTGTAGCTGACACTTGTAGAGACATACACACACACACACACAAGGACACAGGTAACCATACACACTTAACTCTTATGTGGAGATACAAAACACAACAAGAAATTGTGCCCTTTTGGGAATGTCCTTCTTTACTGTTTGTATATTTTTTCCTGTGAAAGATTATGCAATTCATGCCACATCAGTTTAGCAAATTCTTTAAAGAGCAAAGAATTTTTATGAAATTTTTAAGATTGCTTTCCGTTTTTTTTGGGGGGTGGGATTTAAGCAAGTGATTACTGAAGCCAGTCTAACAATAAAAGGATAATATTCTCAACAATGCATCAACTATTTTGTAAATAATGTTAAATTATATAATATTATGGGATTTAATATTAACAAGATTTTAAATAATCATTCTTAAAGGCATAAGAAAATGTAATCCAAAAAAATTTATATGATCACTAAAAATGGGTTGACGTTTTCAAGCACATCGAATTAAAAGTTAAATATGATATTTTTGGGAATTTTAAACCAGGAGGCAAATTAAGGCATTCAATATCGATCGAAATTTGTATTTAAATTGTATTGATATTTCGAGCGGTATCGAAGGCGGTCATTTTGCCCCAGACTTTGCTACAGTTCTGGCGAAGGAGTGTGCTGCTGCTCTGTTCTTTAGTAGGCGATAGTGTCAACCGCGGAAAGTACCGATAGGAAGAGTGAGGTAGATGACCTATCCAAAAGTTAAATGGCCACGTCACTTAGCGAAATTGTCGCTCTCAAGCCGGTAACGATACACCCCATTATGTACATTAAAATCGGCTGTGTGATGTCTGTTTGGACGCTGGCAACATCATCGATCCTAATTTCAGTGGAAATGCTATAGAAGCACTATGACGCACAGTGGGAGTTTTTGTGCCATAAGTAATATTTTCGACATATAAAATTTAAAAATGTAATGATGCAGTTTTGTAGAAAATTGATAAAGTATGAAGAATCCATATATTGTATTCCAAAAAAAAACGTTTATTTGTCTTCGAAATAATGAAGTAAAGGCACATGTAAATTTTGGTCCAAAATATTGAAAACTGTTTACGCACTTCTATAGTGTTTGTACGTAAGATAATTTTATTGCTCTGATTTAAATAGTGATTTTTATCAAATATAAACATTTCTGCGTTTTTAAGAAAAAAGTATAAAGTTCGCTCATATGGTTTCAAAGATATGATAGAATAAAATTTGTTCCATAATGTGCCGTAATTGCAAACTTCCTTGGATGAAAAAAAGTGTTGCTCGGTCGTGCTAGTTGCTGCCGCTATAATAAAATGAAAGGTAAGACTCCATGTTGACAATTAAAAAAAAAAGTTTAAATAATTAATAATCTTTTATAAAATCATAAAATTTCTCTCCAAATTCATGAAATTTTTATAAAATAATTATTTATAAAATAATTATTTATAAAATAATTAGTTTTGGTAAAGAAACAAAAAGTTGTGGGAAAATATATAATATGGGTTATATGGGCGGTGAGTGGTGGGCGTTAATTGAGGTAATAAAAGGCTCTGTGCCAAATTTCAACAATTTTGGGCCAAAAATAAATTTTGGTTACTATGGGCGGTGGGTAGTGGGCGTGGCTAATTTTGATGAAACTTTATTTTAATCTTAATTGAGGTAATAAAAAACTCTGTGCCAAATTTCAAAAACTTTGGGCCAAAAATAAATTTTGGTTTCTATGGGCGGTGGGTAGTGGGCATGGCTAGTTTTGATGAAACTTTATTTTATTTTTAATTGAGGTAATAAAAGGCTCTGTGGCAAATTTCAACAATTTTGGGCCAAAAATAAATTTTGGTTTCTATGGGCGGTGGGTAGTGGGCGTGACCAATTTTGATGAAACTTTTTTTTAATCTTAATTGAGGCAATAAAAAGCTCTGTGCCAAATTTCAACAATTTTGGGCCAAAAGTAAATTTTGGTTTCTATGGGCGTGGCCAATTTTGATGAAACTTTATTTTATTCTTAATTGAGGTAATAAAAGGCTCTGTGCCAAATTTCAACAATTTTGGGCCAAAAATAAATTTTGGTTTCTATGGGCGGCGGGTAGTGGGTGTGGCCAATTTTAATAAAACCTTATATTCTACTCAATTGAGCTAACCATAGGCTCAGAGCAAAATTTCAACATTCTACGAGCACTCCTTATATATTTTGCCAAACATTGTTTGAACAAATCGCACTGTGTGACGCCAAGCTGACTGAATTTTTGTTTCCAAAAATGGATATGCGATATTTGGTTACAACAACCATTAAGCGAGTTTAATAAGCGATTTATTGAAAAATTAATTTGGTGGCAACTTTATTTTCACCAATGGTCCTGTTCACTGCTGGCGCCACGCGTTGGTAAGATCTATCGCCTCTGGATTAGTTTTTATGAGTCTCAATTTTAAGTGATTGGCTTAGGCTAACAAACCAGTAGCTCTTTAAATATTGGAAGCCACCATTGAAGCCATATTGCCAGACTAATGGAAAAAAGTAGTCAAAAATTGGACTGACTACTTGGCGGAGATGTTCGTATTTAAATAATAAATCACATAATAAAAAAAATTTCATTCCAAAAATATTTCAGTCTTATAGTTATTGTCCTTCAACTAAAAAAAAAAAAAAAACACCCGATTAATTTCAGAGTTGTATTTGAATAGGTGCACCTGTACTAGTCTGTCAGCAGCCTCGGAATACCCTGGCGCTTAAGCAAATCGCTTCGCGGGCTGTGTTGTTTAAAACAAATAATTAAAAAGGTCCTCCGAACAGGATTTTTTACATATACTTTTTTTTAACTAGGGCCAGTACTATCGGAATGAACTCTACAAACACAGTGAATTGCACCGGATACGAGGGGATACTAAAGGAAGGAGAAATGAAAAAAGGTGAGGATACAGAAGTTTTCTTGTAGC
Organism: Linnaemya tessellans; assembly: GCA_951800035.1. NCBI lineage: Eukaryota > Metazoa > Arthropoda > Insecta > Diptera > Tachinidae > Linnaemya > Linnaemya tessellans. The sequence continues at coordinate 43,297,566 of OX637536.1, forward strand.
TATTTTAATCTTTTACTTCGCTGGCTAATTTTTGCTGCAGGATCGATGAAGGAGGGTGCTGTTACTCGGCCCTTTAGAATATTATAAAAAAATTGAAATATACCATGAGAAATAAAGAAATAAAAAAAGGGCATTTTTTCTTTTACAAGACGTAGGAATCAAAAAATTCATCTTAATTGTTTTATAATCGAACTGATCTATTAATGCTTGATTTTTTTTCTGCGCGGTTTCATCTTTTTCCGGGGTAATAAAACCCTTGTCAAATAGTTGTTTTGCCTTTGTTAAGTAGCTGAAGAGGATGGCATGTCTGGAACTAGAACATACAGGCATTTAGATAAAATTACCCTTTTTATTTCTATCGATTTTTCTTTTGCCCACTTAAGTGTGCTGTTGTGTGTGTGTGTGTGTGCCACCAAAAAAAGGTTGTCTGCCTCTACTGAATTCCCAAATTACCATTGAATTCATGTCAAATTTAGGATATTGATTCCTTATTGCCTTTACAATTTATTTGCTATTTCTTGTGGTGTTGTTGTTATCTCTGCTTGCGCTCTTCTTACGATTTGGTTTAATTGTTAAAGGACGATGTACTCGTATGTCCTTAGAGCATTGATTTTGTTTCTCTTGTCCTACATCATATTCTTTGTTCGTGCAGTTTGGATAATACCAGTCACATGCGTGATTAATTGCCATTTTGATAGAAGAAAAATATTTTTCTAAACATCTTCTTAAAAAAAACAGCTTAACAAAGTTTCAGATAATACAACTGCTTGTAACAGAGTTCTACTGAATAAGTAATAGAACTTAAAGCCTGTGCGCTTTCCTTTTGTTTCCGTTATCCGTTTTTGGTTTAAGCTTTTCTGTGGTTCGTTTTGTAATTACGCATCGCAATGTTCCCCTACAACCGCAAATATTTCTTTGCAGTTAAACACTTTTGACCGGCTCTAATTTTATTAATGTTTCTTAAAAAAAATTTTTTTTATAAAAATGTCACACTTTCTATAGTTAAGAAGGCTTGCAATAATGCCTTTCGGTGGTACTCCAAGTTCTTTAAAGAGAACAAAAATTTTATATTAAATAAAATTAATAAAAAAATATTTTGATTGAATGGAAGATATGTAAACTATTTTGCTACGATTTCATAGGACTTTTTTAAAAATTTATTGTGTTTCTTTAAATGGTTCTTTTAATAAACTATTTCTTTTGAAATTTTAATATGTTAAATCACATATTAGGGGCTTACACTAAATATTATTCCAATAATGTTATGTCAAAATAAAATTATTCGTATAAAATATATACGCACAAAATTTTGAAAAATAAAAATTATTTTAATAAAATAATTTTAATACAAAAAAAAATCGAATTAATAATTAGAATTGAAATTATTACAGCAAAAAATTTTTCATTAAACATTATTCGATCAAATATATGTCGAATTAAAAGTATTCGAATAAAACAATTTACAATAAAAATTTTGAATAATAAAAATGATTCTAATAAAAGATTTGAGTTATTCGAGTAATAAAAATACTCGATATATTATTGGAAATAAAAAATTTTTAACTGAAAGTTGTCAGAATAAAAATGTAGCTAAATAAAATTATTCGAATAAAATTATTCAAATAAAATTATTCGAATAAAATTATTCGAATTAAATTGTTAATTTTTTCAACGGTCTTAAGTTCGAATCTGCATGACTGCAAATGATTTTTTATTATATTATTAATAAATGAATTTGTTCACATTCGACTAATAAAAATTCATACATAATTTAAAAAAAATTATTCGAATTAAATTATTCGAATAAAATTATTCAAATAAAATTATTCGAGTAAAATTATTCGAAAAAATAATTTTTGAGGAGTGGATAGTATTTAAACAAAAGTTTTTAAGGTATAAAAATAAATCGAATATAATTATTTGAATTGAAATTATGTATTCCAACAAAAATAGTTATAAAAATTTGTCAGTTAAAAGTTATTCGAATAGAAAATTGTCGAATTGAAATTATTCGAATAAAAATAATTTGAAAAAGAATTTTGAACAATAAAAATTGCTCGAATAAAAATTTTAAGGTATAACAAAATTTCCATTAAAATTAATCGAATTGAAATTATTCCAAAAAAAGTTTGAAGGTATAGAAAAATGCCGATTAAAATTAATCGAATTGAAACTATTCGAATAAAAAATTTAAGGTATAAAAAAGTGTCCTTTAAAATTAATCGAATTGAAATTATTCGAATAAAAATGTAAAGGTATAAAAAAATGTCCATCAAAATTAATCGAATTGAAATTATTCGAATACAAATTTGAAGGTATAAAAAAATGCCGATTAAAATGAATAGCATTGAAAGTATTCGAATACAAATTTGACGGTATAAAAAAATTCCGATTAAAATTTATCGAATTGAAATTATTCGAATAGAAAAATTTAAGGTATAAAAAAGTGTCCATTAAAATTAATCGAATTGAAATTATTCGAATAAAAATGTAAAGGTATAAAAAAATGTCCATCAAAATTAATCGAATTGAAATCATTCGAATAAAAATTTGAAGGTATAAAAAAATGCCGATTATTAGAATAAAAATAATGGAGGTAAAAATGTTCAAGCCTTAAAATGATTCTACCAGAATACGACACAATTCGATACAAAAAATAAATCGAGTAAAATTATTTGAATTGAAATTATTACAGTAAGAATTTTCCAAATTATAAATAATTTAAAAAAGTATTTGGAGACTTAAAATTAGTAAAAAAAACAAGTTCTGCAAATTTTCAATAACAGAAATCATTCTATTTAAAATTTTGTGTTGTAACCTTTTAACCTAATTTGTTTAATTAAAATCATTTGAATATAAAACGAAGAAGCATTACGATGTATTCGAATAAAATTTAATGCATTATGAAAATATGTGGAGTAAAATATTTGAAGAAAGATTTGTTTTACTAAAATTCTTCGTATAAATATAAGACGAAGAAGCTGCTTGGAAAATGCGATTTATTTGAATAAAATATTTGCGTAATAAAAATATAACGTGTAAAATCATTCGAATAAATTTTTTTTTACTAAAATTATTCGAATAAGTATAATGGGAATAAACACTTTCGAAATACGAATTATTCAAATTAACTTCATGATATATAAAACGTGATGTAGTAAAATTATACGAATTGCAATTCGATTAAAAGTTGTTAGAATTCAAATTTCTCAATAAAAAAATAAATTAATAAAAAATTTTCGTATTTTAAAGAATAAAAATTATATGAATTGAAATTATTGGAAAAGAAATGTTTTGAGTAATAATTTTTCGTATGAAAATTTTGCGAACAAGAGTCGACTAAAATTAGCAGAACTGAAATTAGAAATAATCCTTTTAGCGATTTTGTTTTTTTCTACAGAGAGGCCTAAACCATAAATTGCAAAGAGAACTCACAAATAAATCAAAAAGATATCGTCGCCTCCTCAAGGTGAAAACTTGTTCCATAACATCCAATATGTCTAGCGGATTTCACTAGCATCTTTCTTTTCTTATACCTAAGGGCTCTCCATTGTATCGGTGTCATGGTTTTAATCGGTCGTTTTTTTTTAAGAATTAGATATTTCCTGGATTTGCTATTCATGGCGATACATTTAAAATAAAAAATTCTGTAGCATCCTTAAAGCCTGGAATGAATTAGAAAAACGCTCAGCTTTGCTGGAAAGCCTTATAGTCATATTCCTTTCTTTATCCTGCGAAAGTTATAAAACAAAATATCATATTTATAAATATCAGTGTCTGCCCATCTATTTAATGTTTATCTTCCACCACATAAATTATTCGAAATTTAAAACTGATACTGGATTTTATGACTGCAATTTGCGTGAGTGCATGTGAAATACCCTGAACAATTATATTATTTGTTTCGCAGCTATTGTTTCACTTATTTTTTTCTTCTTTTATTGTATCGAGGTAATGGTGGGAAATTTTTCCGTTTCCCATTTTTTTCGCTTATTTTTATTTCTGTTTCTGAAATGCACACGTTTAAGTGAATGCTGAATTATGCTGAAATTTAATTATTATCTGCCATGCAACCAACACAACTACAGCAACTGCATATTGAAACTGAATACAACAGTTGCTGCCGCACATCGACAAGCCAACAACAACAGCAACAAATGAAATAATAACAATTGCAACGAATCTGAAATTGTTCTTGCATACACGCTCTAATTAGTACCGGAACAAAAGTGTATACAGCCAGTCAGCCAGCCAGTCAGCCAGCCAACCATCCATTCATCCTACTTTCTTTTCAACTTTTACCTTAAAATCTTCTATTTTCGTATTCTCGTATATATTTCGCATTGTTTTTAATGAGAAACTCTCTGGTTTCTTGTTGCAGTTGGTGCTTGTGGGTTAGAGGGGCGATGCACGTACATACTTAAATGCAATAATTGTTGTAATATTATAGAATAAAATTATTAACAATACGGTTAGGAGGTTGTGTTAAGAGCAGGAAAACTTTTACCACTGAAACCTTAACTAGCTGTATTATTGTTGCAAGATCCAACTATGGTAACCCGAAATTTTGCAACATCAGAATAGCGCTGTTGTTTTTTGTAATAGTGTGGCAGTAACTGTGAAATATTGCCGAAAAGGAGGTGGCGTATAAGCATAATAATATTTTAAATCAGCTGGATTGAAGTAGAAGGTGAAAGAAAACATATTCTAAAGATATTCCTTTAACTGGGTTTCATTTCGTAAAATAGCTGTTCAATCTTTTTCACTAAATTATAGTGCTAATTTATTTTAGTTGTAAAAATATGTGTGTGAAAATAATTTTCAATTTATATTAGTGAAGACGCAGACCGGAAGCTGTACCAAGCCTCATTGTAAAAACACAGCTCTTTGAACCACTTAACATTTGGAGTAAAATTTGATTAAGTTCCAGAATCTATAAACTGGAGCCGATTTGGCCCCAACTGGTGAATATAAATTATGGTCTAATAAAATATAAATGGTGGCCCAGGGTGCCCTTTATATTACAGAAGAAGTCATATCTGAAATAAGTTTGGAATTCGAATAATATCAATTTCAAAAAATTGCAAGTCATTATAAAAAGTGCAAGTCCTAGTAAAAAGTCAAAGTCAATGTAAAAAGTGCAGGTCATTGTAAAAAGTGCAAGTCATTATAAAAAGTGTATGTCATTATAAAAAATGCAAGCCATAATAAAAGGTGCGATTCATTGTGAAAAATGCAAGCCATAATAAAAAATGCAAGTCATTATAAAAAGTGCAAATTATTGTAAAAAGTGCAAGACATTGTAAAAAGTGCAAGTCATTGTGAAAAGTTCCAATCACTGTAAAAAATGCAAGTAATTATAAAAAGTGCAAGTCATTTTAAAAAGCGCAAGTCGTTGTAAAAAGTGCCAGTCATTATAAATAGTGCGGGTCATTATAAAAAGTGCGAGTAATTATAAAAAGTGCACTTCATTATAAAAAGTGGAAGCAATTATAAAAAGTGCAATTCATTATAAAAAGTGCAGGTCATTATAAAAAGTGCGAGTATTTATAAAAAGTGCACTTCATTATAAAAAGTGATAGTCATCATAAAAAGTGCAAGCAATTATAAAAAGTGCAAGTCATTGTTAAAAGTGCAAGTTATCATAAAAAGTGCAAGTCATTATAAAAAATGCAAGTAATCATAAAAATGCAAGTAATTATAAAAAGTGCAAGTCATTGTTAAAAGTGCCAGTCATTATAAAAAGTGCAGGTCATTATAAAAAGTACGAGTAATTATAAAAAGTGCACTTCATTATAAAAAGTGCAAGTTATCAAAAAAGTGCAGGTCATTATAAAAAGTACGAGTAATTATAAAAAGTGCAAGTTATCATAAAAAGTGCAAGTCATTATAAAAAATGCAAGTAATCATAAAAAGTGCAAGTAATTATAAAAAGTGCAAGTCATTGTAAAAAGTGCTAGTCATTATAAAAAGTGCAAGTCATTGTTAAAAGTGCCAGTCATTATCAAAAGTGCAGGTCATTATAAAAAGTACGAGTAATTATAAAAAGTGCACTTCATTATAAAAAGTGCAATCATCATAAAAAGTGCAAGTCATTATAAAAATTGCAAGTAATCATAAAAAGTGCAAGTTATTATAAAAAGGGCAAATCGTAATTTGTAAAACCTTAGCTAATGTGTATGTTATGTCAATGACGTGTTGTACTTTGATAATTTCATATATCCCTAGAGACTGTAGACCACCCTTGACCCCTCATAAAGGGGTCAAAAACAAAGAAATACATTGTTAAGTTAACTGTATCAAATTTTAAAATGTTCATGGCTATCAGGTTAATAATTTCCTACGTCCATGTTAATTTTCGACCATCCTTGACCACTTAGTAGGATCATTTCCAAAAACAAAGACCACCATATGTTATTTCTCGGATCTCAAAATATCTCTATGCCAAATTTTATCTAAATCGATTCAGCGGTTTGAACGGGAAAAGTTAACAGATAGGCAGATATATTATCATACAGAGTTACTTTCATATTTATTATTTAAGCAAGGATAAGGGCCTAATTTATAAAAAATATTTCATGTTTATAACCTTTTTTTTGCAAATTTTCGTATAGAAATACATCAAATAAGGATATTAAAAACATCAAATATCTTTTATGAGTTACACCTTAAGTATTTACGATGCAAAGTTTTCCCTATCAACTAGCACAGACTGGATGAAAAAAAAAAATAATAATAAAACATAAAAGGCAATAGAGAACGAAACTTAATTTCGCGGAAGTTAATACGACAACAAAGCCTGCCTGCCTGCCTGGTGCTGGCAAGAATTTTGTTTCTTTGTTTTATACTTCTATCAGAAAAATACATAAAAAATAGAGCTGCTTTACAAACTCTATTCATACGAATTTCCAGTCGAGGCTATTTTTTTCGCCTAGAGTAAAAATTATTTGTTAAAAAAGAGATTAACAAAAATTTGAGCGATATGAAGCAGAAGATTTAGCGTGTTTTTGTTTAGCAAACATTTAATGAATGAATTAAACAAGACAGCAAACTGGAAAGCAAAAAAAAAAAAGAAACAAAAAGCTAAGAACCAAAATAAGCGGCAACCGGAAATGCTGTTGGTAACTCACAATGTTTCAAAATTAATTCAAATACACACGAGTGACTGCACAATGGCTATGCGGCAAACAGGCTTAATGCAAATAACTTTGAGAGTGTGAGTGAGCGACAGAACCCAGTCAGCATTTTATGAAATTAATGATCATATTCGAGTCTTTTTCGAGTCCTTCGCACGATTAAAATAAGCATTTATGCGCTCGTTTTCGAGTCGAAAATGACTGTTTATTAGGGAGAAAATGGTACCCTAGCCGCGACTCTTCTAAGGGAGTATTTTATGATTCGCGCTTCTGATCAGTTTCGACTCATTTTCGAGGCAGTTTTGCGAATCTTCTTCGAGTAATTTTTCAGTCATATTACTGGTCGTTTTCGAGTCTTTTTCGCATCATATTATACGCATTTTTAATTGGATTTTTGCTGTATAAATACAAGCATTTATTATTTATTGTTTTGTTTTTAATTTAATTTACAGATAACAAAAAATAAGTAAAAAATTATAAAATTTAATTTGTAATTTAAAAATTGTTATTTAATATTAAATAAATAAATAAAAAATATAAAATTCTTTATTCCCTTCATCCAACTCGTCGTCTTCACCATATTCCTGCAACTTATTTGCTAAACTTTTCTGGTTTAATTTTCCTTCAATTACATTTTTGTCTTTTTCCGGAGCTTTGGGCTTATTTTCTAATTTAAAAATTTCAAAAACTCTATAGAACTGTCAATACATGAGAGCCAAATCAGCAATGGTTATCTTCTCCGGCACATATCTGTAAAGAACCAAAAAATTATGTTTTTTAAACCATAACGATATGAAGTCCTTACTTACTCAATGGTTACGTCGCTTGCAGCTCCTGGCGATTTTTCTCTCGTTTTTCATCACTTAAAGATTCATTCTTCTTTTCTTTTGGTTTTACTCCTTCATCTTTGTGGGTATTGTCATTTACATCGGATTTATTTTTAGATTCATCCTGAACATCTTCATTTTCACGTTCATTCTCTTGGTTCTGTTTAAGTTTTTTATTTAACTTCTTTATAGCTGACATTATTACTTCTTTTTCTTTCTAATTTTTATATGACAAATGTAATATGTACACTTTATATATATTTTTTTGCTTGCTGTTTGTGTTTGTTTTTTTTAAATCACTTTCTAAGTATTACTGGGAATCATTTTCGAGTCTTATTTTAAGCGCAGAACTTCTTAATCAGTTTTTGATCATCTAAGGTACTCGAAAAAGACTCAGTTTGGTGAAACAATCTTCCACATGCTGACTGGGAATGAATTAATTTCTTTGGGTGTGTGTGTGTGTGTGCGTATATGAAAAAGTCTATTTGAAAGTTTTCCTGTGTGCACGGTGTGAGGCATGAATGCGACATGTTTACAATGAACATATTTGCATAAACATGACGCATTACACGTATCATAAACACAATACAAAGACAAATAAATCTCTAGAACAATTCTTTAGCGCACACAAACACACAAACACATATTTTTGTTTTAATATGCATGTTTCAAACCAGAAGAAACAAAAAAAAAAAATCATGCATAATTTTAATCTTCTTTTTATTTAATATATTTTTTTCTAGTTGCTCTACATTTTTTTTGGTGTGCCAAAAGAAAAGGCGAAATTTAGAAGCTTACAAAATACGAGTGACATGACTGTCTAAATTCCATGTATTCTCGTACTCATCGGTTTGCCATTATCATTTGCCTGTGAGGCGTACAGTGGTACAGAGGAGCATTTTCATTCAGTGCCTTAAATATTTTGTGGTGCCTTCATTCTACACCTGGAACCGGTTTCTTTGATTAATTGTCCCTCAGCGACAAGATGTTACTAACACAAACGTAATTTGCCAACATAAATATTTTGAGTATAATTTTCTAACAAGATATTGACTCAAAACCCGCAAAGAGTAGAGAAAATTTATGATATATGTTACACCATAGATTTTTTGTGGTACATTTTTAAGCAGTTAATGGCCCACTTATAATAATGAATTATATATGGTTTAAAAGGTGTTATTTTGTAGATTTGCACAATATAGATATAAAGCATTTTGTTTATGGTTTGTGTTGTGTAAACACACATTCGCATATATAGTATACAAATATTAAATATTCAACGATTGCTGGTATAATAATTATAATTGTGTGGTAGGCAGAGAACAAGTGTAATTTATTTTTTTCGTTTTTTACATTTAGAATAATTTTTTTAATTGAAATTTTACCTTCATTTACTTTCTTTATTTACTCAATTAAATTACATTTTTATCATGTCAATTCCTTTGAATGTGTTGTAAAGCGTGTCACAACACCAGAGCAACGCGTGGAAATGGTTGAAATTTCTAATCAAAATAATTGTTCTATTCGTCAAACTCATCGTGCACTGCTTCTATTTTATGACGTACATAATCGTCTTTTAGAGTGGCCGATTCGATGAACAATAGATCGTTTTCGGACCTCATTTACGGTTACTGATCATTTGCCTCCCGTGAGACACCGACGTGAGAACGCACTGAAGGAATTGTAGCCGCTGTATAGGAAAGCATTGAAAATGATCCTCATCAATCAATTCGTTGCCGTTTTCAGTAACTGGGGTTGTGCCCTTCCACTTTATGAAAGATTTTTTTTTAGTTGTTGAAAATTGCTATTCCAGATTGTGCCTTCTACGCGCCAACCGTGGCGGCCACATGGCAGAAATCATATTTAAATAATAATTTCATAAAATTTTCTTTCCAATAAAACTCGTTTCATTGATACTAAAAGTATACATCCTTGTTATATTCTCCAAAAAAGAATGAGGGTATATTCACTTTGTCATTCCGTTTGTAACGCAGCGAAATATATATCTGAGACCCCATAAAGTATATATACTCTTGATCAGTGATGAAATCGAAGGCGAACTGAGCATGCCCGTCCGTCCGTCTGTGGAAATCACGATTCAGTCCAAAGGAAAAGAGCCAGACTCTTGAAATTTGGTATAAATATGTCCTGCAGGATAACACAGGTCATGTTCCGAAATGGGCTGAATCGGGCCAGAGGGGAAAAAGTTCCCTTAAGAAGAACTAAACCAACCTCTAAAAAAAAATATAATATATAAAGTTTTTCTGTAATTTTGTTAAGCAAATGAAACATTTTTATGTCAAAGAAGGTTCAACGCGCTAAACTTAAAATAAAAAAAATCAAATGGACCCCGCCCCCTTTGGTGGGGATTATTATATGCTAAAATAGTGTACAAATTTAACAAAAATTTTTTACTTAAGCTTACATTCCTTTAAAATTGCATTTCTAAGCTTTTATGACGAAGGTGAGACGTAACCTGGTACTACTCTGCCCTACCACCTCCTCCCCCTTTGCCCCCTAAATGACGCTATTGAAAAAAATTAAATAAATTTTTCATTTAATTATTCCGAACATTAATTTTTAAGCTTTATGGCAAAGGTGAAATGTTTCCCCCACGGCCCTTGCCAGAGCTGCCACGCCAAAATACAGTTTTAATACCCTCCAATAAGAATTGGACCCCATAATGTATATATTTATATTCTTGATCAGTGATCATGTCTAAGACTATCTGGCAATGAACATACATTCGTCTGTGGAAAACATGATATGGTCTATTTTTGGACTCCGCCCCCTTTAGTGGGAGTTGACGTACGATATTATATGCAAAAATGGTGTAAATAAATATTGAACAATTTTTAACAATTTAATTCGCTGCGCTGCTAGTCCCCCCAAATAATTGCTCAAATTTCCTCGCTCATGCAAACCGGATGACGAAAACATAATTTCGAATCACTGTTCACATGATTGTGATTAGTTCTGTCATACAAAACATGAATGGGTGTGCGTGTGTATATATTTCAGTTACGTTGTTATCATTGTTGTTGTACGTGTATAAGTTCCTTTAATACTGTTGGGCTTAACACGTCATAGCAAACCAACAAACAGACAACCAGCCAGCCTACCAACCAACCAGGCAGCCAGTCAAAGCAACCATCAATTAAATGTGTCTCTTGAAGTGTGTGTGTGAGTGAGCCAGTGACTGAGTGTGTTTGTGTTACGTGCCAAATATACGAGTAGGCATATGCTTACGTGCTTTTGTGCAAGTGTTTGCCAATGTGTGTAAGATATTCGTATTAGTGCAAGTGTGTGTTTATAATGTGGCAACATAAATGTGCAAATTACATGTAAATACATGTATGAATGGTTGCATACAACTCGCATGTTTACTCCTTTTATCTTGTTAAATTTTATGAATATGCATATTCATAATACATACGCAGATGTGCATGTGTGTGTGTGTGTGTGTGTGTGTTCGTGTGCGTGTTTGTGTGCATATTGTACTCAAATTTGTAATTAGGTGTTATAAGATTCATCGTCACCATTCAATTTTTACTAGGCACTTCACAAACACGCACACATACCGAACCGAACCGAAATACAAACAAACATAAATTGAAATCATTCATGTTGGAGACATCCTCGTTATCAGCAACACCATCATTATCGTCCGCTGCGTTGCAGGCAATGATAATAATAATAAACAGTGCAACAAGACACCCATTATTGCAGCCTTGAATGCCTTCCACTAAATTATTTGCACTGTGTGTGTGTGTGTGTTTGCATTTGTTAGCATGCCGTTGTGCAGGCATGACTACAATAATGTGTGTTTGTGTATTTCCATGCAGTCCATTAACACATGCAAATCCAATAGTTTGGAGAACATTTTATCTATCGATTAGACTTAAGAACAATCATATTGTTGTGGATTTAATTAAGTGTAACCAAAGAATTGTTCAAATATGAATTGAAAATTGAAATTAAGCAGATGGTTTGTCATGGAGGTTAAATTGAAAACGGCATGAAAGCGAACGTATGAGTAATTTGTGTTGCTCAAATATTCATCATACGCTGTGATGTACTCACAAGGCTTTTAAACACATTGACTGCAAGTCTAAATAAAATATTTTTTTTTTAAATTTTGTTAACGTTTAATAAAATAATTTTTTTGTTGCTTTTTAATAAAATTTTTCTGTTTTTATTTCTTTCACATTTCACTGCCACCACCGTTAATTTATCCAGGTAATTAATTGCAACAGATATTCTATTTTTCAATTTTATTTTTCTAGCTAAAATTTTTTTTAAATATTTTTAAATATTATTTTTACATAATTACAATGATGTTGGCACGAAACTGTAATTCTGTTGTTCATTTGCATTTAATTAATTAAATTTGGTGCATGAGATGCGCTTAATATTTGTGGCCTCTTTTGCAAAACAGTTTAAATTAAAAAAATTTGATAAATTTTTAAAATGTTCATGGTTTCTACAGCTGAAATGAATACAAGGGTTGTAATTTTTTACGAGTATAAATAGTTCGAAATATTAATTAAAGTATTAAAAAAATATAACCATTTCTTATCAGATAATTATTTATTTACTTATTTGAAAAATACTTTACAAAGTGAATTGACAAAGTATTGGGGCACAGATGCCGTCTGGTGACTCAGACCATATGCCGGCGATATTATTAAACCGTATCTTTATCCGTTTTTGCGACTGACTGTACACGACCTAGACTTTCACATAGGAAATATGTTGCATTAAAAAAATAATTGCCAACGAGGCTGGATGTTGATTGACTCAGAGCTGCTTTCCGACTGGACTTGTCGGATATATTTTTTATAAAAACACTGGACGAGAATTCCGAGCTTTTTTTATACCTTCCAAAAAAGAATTGTAGGGTATATTTGTCATTCCGTTTGAAACGCAGCGAAATATCCAACTGAGACCCCATAAAGTATATATATTCTTGATCAGTGATGGAATCTAAAACGAACTGAGCATGTCCGTCCGTTCGTCCGTCTGTAGAAATTACGATTCAGTCCAAACGAAAAGAGCCAGACTCTTGAAATTTGGTATAAATATATATTGAAGGATAGCACAGGTTAAGTTCGGAGATGGGCTAAATCGGGCTAGAGGGAAAAAAGTTCCCCTAGGAAGAACTAAAGCAACCACTTAAAAACAACATAATTTTTAAAGTTTTTTTTTGTAATTTTGTTAAGAAAATGATATATTTTTATGTCAAAGAAGGTCCAACGCGTTAAACTTGAAGCCATAAAATAAAAAATAATAGTTTTTGAACCCCGTCCCCTTTAGTGGGCGTCATTATATACAAAAATAGTGTAAGAATTTAACAAATTGTTTTACTTAAGCCTACATTCCTTAAAAATAATATTTTTAAGTTTTAATGACGAAGCTGAGACGTAACCTGGTACTACTCTGCCCTACCCCCTCCTCACTCTTTGCCCCCTAAATGACCCTATCAAAAAAAAAACATTTTTAAATTTTGTAGATTATTATCCCAAACATTTATTTTTAGAGTTTTATGACAAAGGTGAAATGTCTCCCCCCACGGCCCTTGCGGCAGCGAGCCCGCCAAAATACAGTTTTAATACCCTCCAAAGAGAATTTGATCCCATAAAGAATATATATTCTTGATCAGTGTTGAAGTCTAAGACGGTCTAGCAATGGCCATACGTTCGTCTGTGGAAAACATGTCATATTTTCCATTTTTGAACCCCGCCTTCTTTAGTGGGCGTTGACGTACGAGGAACTCTGTCCCAGCAAGTTAAACATTTTAAATTTACTTACCAAATATTTGGAGGGTATTTAAGATTCGACCCGGTCGAACATAACGTTTTTACTTGTCATTTTTAGCAGAGTTTTTCTCAATTGGCCTGCCCTGTTCGTGCAGCACATGAAAGTATATGTTTTTTAACATATACTTTCATGTGCTAATATTTTTTGCGGCTTAGCAAAAAATATTACGGTAAATATTTGTGTGGAAGACATAAATTGTCTAACTCCATGGTAATTTTGGGACGAATCTTAAAAAATATCCCTAACAGTGGGAAAGGTGGTATAAAATATTCCATAAAAAATATTTGCGTAGAAATAATAATAATAAAAAGAAAAATATAAAACAAGTAACAGTTTCAGTATAAATGGGGCATTTAAGGAAATAGGATATACGTCGGAATATAATTTGTGTTAATATCAGTAAAGTGTTGATACACTTCTCGTATACAAAAACTGTTGTCCCCTTATAATAAGCCGCGAAAGGAGTTGTGACATGAGTATATATTGTGGGCGTGGCTGACAATCACTGCTTAAATTTTCCACCATTTTCTTCATATTTCATTCGACCTGATCGAATCTTAAATACCCTTCAAATATTTAGTACATAAATGCTGGGTCAGGGTTCCTTTAAGAAATTTCTGTGGCCAATTTCTAAACTCTATTTTGACAGGGTCACTCCGGGAAAGGCCATAGGTGAGACATCTCACCTAAATCGTTAAAACTTACAAGTTAAATTTTCGGGGTAGTTAAAAGAAGAATTTTTTTTTTTACAAGTTATAAACCTCTTATCTTATGCATATAAAATATATATAAAATAAATATATATAAAATAGATTCATATCGAATATACTTTATTTGTTGGTTTAGTTTTGTATGGGTTTCAAGGCCTACTATTCTTATTCTGTTGTTATTTTTGAAAATAATTTGTAATTTACAAGTTGTGAATTCTCAGATGGTTTTCGGAAGTATATGCATAAGATAAGAGGTTTTTAACTTTTCAAAACTGTCTACTGACGATTTGGTAAAGCACCAATGAAATGCATATAGACATTGCTTAACCACCAACAAATAAATTTCATTTATATATATATATATATATATATATATATATATATATATAATTTATGGGGTCTTAGAGGGATATTTTGCTGCGTTACATACGGAATGACCAAAGGAATATACAGTCGACTCTTGATAATTTGAAACTCGTTAATTTGAATCTCGCGGTAATTTGAACTGTTTTCCAAGTCCCTTGAAAAACACTCAATAAATTGAAAAATATCTATGTAATTTGGTGCCCTCAATAATTTGAAATTATTTGAATGGCATTTTCATCGCCGACTCGCTATAATTTGAATTTGTTGGCTCTACGCTCTATAATTTGAATTATTTTAATTGCTGTGTTTTATGCAAAATATAAAATAAATAAAACAACGATTTATTCCAGTTTTTTGCGATGTGCTACAAAAATGACTTGCCAACGTTCTATAATTTGAAGTTCGGTTATTCTACACTCTTTAATTTGAACTCCTAATGTGATTTTGTTTCTGTTTTTGAAAGAAATTTAAATCGTTTGCATTAGTTTCTGTGCCACGATTTTAGTATACACCACTACATCGACAGTTGCTAACATAAAAAAAAATTTAATTTCTTTGCTTTGCTTTTGCGGAATTTAGCGCGTGCAAATGGTTTTGCTTTTTTTTATGAAAATTCTTGTTAATTTGAATTTTTTCTGTCTTTCTTTCGATATTTTGAAGTCTCGTTAAAATTAAAACTCGATTATTTGAACTTTTTCTCTGGTCCCTTCAGTTTCAAATTATCAAGAGTCGACTGTACCCTCCAATTCTTTTTTAGAGTATAAAAAAAGTATTAATAGAGTCAACAACTTTAATTGATTAAAAATCAATAAATAAATTGGCATATTAATTTAACAATTTTAATTGAAATAAAATCCTGTACTCACTGCTCTATTTAAACGCGTTTGTACACCTATAAAATCATTATCTTTGCTTTCCTATAGTTTATACATTGATGTAAATTTTTGAAAAAAAAATATCATAAACTATTTTATAGAAATTATCAACACAAAGAACATTTCAATAATCACATGAAGCTATTGTTACAATATTACACTCTTGCGTAACAATAAAATTAAGACGTAAAATGTTAATTTCTGTTTTTGATATATAAAACAAAATCAATACTGTAATTAAATGAAATTCTAGTCAAACATCATGCACAGTGGGCTTAAGTGCACAAGTGGCAGCGATTAACGCCAGTAAATACTAAAGAGCAGAGAAACAGCACACTCCTTCGTCGGCTCTGTGGCAAAGAATTTGCCGGCGAAATACTAAAAATGCTCTATCTTATTATCTTTCTTCATCTGTCCTTTCAATACGATCCCATCCTTTCTAATGCCGGGGCAATGCATCGCATATGCAGCGGTCATGCCCTGAGGGTTTTAATAAAATACATTTTTTTAATGAATTTTTTAAATTTGTTCTTATATATTTTGCCCCAACAAATCCGAATAGTGGGGGATACGTTTCCCTGCTCTGAATTTTAAAATAGATAAGAAATAATATTCAATAACTTGAACTGAAAACACTGTATGATGTGTCACATGACAAATTAATTTACGGTTAATGTGTATAATTTTTTTTTTCAAATAAAATTAAACAGTTTCCAACAATCGATTTTGTGTCAGCCATCAATAATCCGTTTAAGTTGAATACAATACAATCTCTTTGTTTGTCCAACTGATCCCGGCATTGTGTTTTCCCATTTCAAACCGTCCTCAAGATAAACACTATCATGGCTGCCTGCCGGTATTGAGTTGCATAACAATTTCCATTTTACGGTGTTCTGTATTTGAGCCCTGATTAAAAGTATATTTTTGAAATTAATTAACAATAATAATATTGAGATAAAACTTATTTAATTTAATTAAACACATTTATGTGTGAAAGAGAATAAAGCCTTGAACAAATATTTAATGATTTAACGTCGATGCAAGTGGTCGTGTAAATGCCGCACACGGTTTAATAAATAAAATTGCAATTGCAATTAATTGCTTTTGAATGTGTGCAAAAGAACCAAATTAAATTGTTGACTATTAGTTTGTTGTTCTATAAAGATTTGTATTAGATTGATTGATGATTAAATATAATTTTTAAAATTAAAAGCAGTCAAGAGTATAATTATTGTTTAATCAAGCCAATAAATAATTTTAGTCGGTGATTTAATTGCTTTA
This sequence comes from Linnaemya tessellans, assembly GCA_951800035.1. NCBI lineage: Eukaryota > Metazoa > Arthropoda > Insecta > Diptera > Tachinidae > Linnaemya > Linnaemya tessellans. The sequence goes on from OX637536.1 coordinate 43,314,581, forward strand.
ATTTGGCTTTTAAAAAAAGTGCAGGATATTGTTATCAATATCTAAAAAAAATAAATATATAAAAATTGATTTTGTTTTTTTTTAAAGTGGTTTCTTAAACTTTAATATATCTGCGAAGTTTTATACATCCTGTTTTATATTCCATGTGGAAAATGTCGAAATTCGATCAACTGACTTTTAGAGTTAAAATAAATCTTTATTGTCTATATGTGACGCGCAAAATAGAAAGGGACCTAAGGGTAAAAACCGGGTTTGTTCAATAGAGTAATTTTAAAGATTTAAATACGTGTATCTTTGGTGTACCATCACTGAGCAAAAGGCGCATATCTCTGGGAGGGAACACTTTTAGGGCATGGGATCGGTCTCATTCGATGCTCAGATGTCGTCCACATCAAAAAAAAAAGTGAAAATTAATTTTTTTTTACCCTTAGGTGCCTTTCTGTATGCGCTGTATTTATTTATAAAGGATCGGCTCCCTTTGTCAATTTATTTATTGCAGAACCCTTTTTATAAAAAAAAAATAAAAAAAAAAAACATCAATACTGTAATTAAATGAAATTCAAACCAAAAAAAGTTTGACTTAGCTATAATGGAACAAAAAATTCAGAAAAATGGGACATGAAGAAAAATAATCAAACGGTAACACGGGTATTATAACAATAACATGTTAACATCAGGTTGATACAGTTCTCGTATTCTTTTTCACAATAAAATTTGTGTAAACAGGAACTGTTATCACATTCAACTAAGTGGTGACAAACACAATACACATGAGCACTGATGATGAAAGGGTTGCGTCTTTCGAAAATAGCTGTTCTGCTCTGCTGTGTAAGTTGAATAACCAAAACTGATGTTGACTTGCCTTTGTGCCTTGGAATATTTATCATGTCTTTCTGAGATTTAAATTACAATTTCGAACAATTAGCCAATAGAACCTTAATTCAATTTAATATAACAATATAAAATGTTCGTTAAAATTCTTACTACATGAAATTAGTATGCACAGTGGGCATAATTGCACAAAAATAGGAAGTAATAAATTTAAAATTTTCTAGTTAAATATTTTTGAATTATAAAAAGAGGCTATAAATAACTTTTTCAACTTTCAACAAATGCTTGCTGGCAACCACAAAACAAAAAACGAAATGGACCAATTTTGTTGTTGTTTTTTAAGCAAAAATTTCAAATGCAATCTTAACACGTATGCTAAGAATTTCAGAACATTATTAACATTGTGCATACCTACACAAAAATACCTTTCAGACAATATACTTTTCATCAATATCGGTAAAGGATAAAATACTTAGAAGTGTACGTCAAAAATATGTGTCCTGTTTATATAATATTAACATATTTGCATTCAATTTTATTTCTCATAAAGTGGGTAAGGAAAAATAGACTTTTAATTAAAAATAAGTAAAAAATTTGTTTCAAATTTTAATTTAATTGTGGCTACTCTTAATCAATAATCCCCGTTATTCTATTTGGCAACGTCAGCGTCACGTCAAGACAATATCAAAAATAGGACACTTACATACCCTTTCTGTGCCTCTTATTACTCTCTACGTCGTTGAATATAGCAAAAAGTTTTGAGAAACTGGCAATTGTTGAAGAGCATGAGTATAGAAGTGTTCTAATTTTCATATTGTCGTGACGTGACGTTGATGTTGACAAATAGAATAAGGGGGAATATAAATTTAGAAAAAAGTAAGTATGTCATAATTTAATTTTTTTATAAATTCTCCAAATTAAAAAAACTAATTTGCCTAATGAAGATTCTTTAATAATAATAGATAAATATAATAACTCGTCTTTTTATACCCCCAAAAAAGAATTGGAGGTTATATTCACTTTGTCATTCCGTTTGTACCGCAGAGATTTATCCATCTGAGAACGCTTTAAAGTATATATATTATTGATCAGTTTTGAAATCTAAGACGATCTGAGGATGTCCGCTCATCCGTCCGTCTGTGAAAATAACGATTCAGTCCAAACGAAAAGAGTCAGGCTCTTGAAATTTGGTATAAATATATCCTGAAAGATAGCACAGGTCAAGTTCGGAAATGGGCTACATCGGGCGAGAGGGAAAAAAGTTCCCTTAAGAAGAACTAAACAAACCTCAAAAAAATAACAAAATTTTTAAAGTTTTCTTTTAATATTTGATATATTTTTAAGTCAAAGAAGATCCAACGCGTTAAAATTGAAGCCATAAAATAAAAAAAATTAATTTTTGGACCCCGCCCCCTTTAATGGGCGTTATTATATGCAAATATAGTGTAAACATTTAACAAATTGTTTTAGTTAAGCCTGCATTCCTTTAAAATAAAATTTTTAAGCTTTACTGACGAAGCTGAGACGTAACCTGGTACTACTCTGCCCTAGCCCCTCCTCCCCCTTTGCCCCCTAAATGCCCCTATAAAAAAATGTAATTTTGTATATAATTATCCCAAACATTTCTCTTTAGAGTTTTATGACAAAGGTGTAGTGTCTCCCCCACAGCCCTTGCCAGAACAACCTCGCCAAAATACAGTTTTAATACCCTCCACAGAGAATTGAACCCCATAAAGTATTTATATTCTTCATTAGTGATGAAGTCTAAGACGGTCTAGCAATGCCCATACGTTCGTCTGTGGAAAACATGATGTAGTCTATTTTTGGACTCCGCCCCCTTTAGTGGGAGTTGACGTACGATATTATATGCAAAAATAGTGTAAATATTGAACAATTTTTATTCCTTAGGCCTATAAGAAGCTGAGTTGTTCTCTGATTTTGCATAGGTGAAACGTTTCCCCCACGGGTCTTCCCGGAATGACTCTCTGAAAATAGAGATTTAAAATTGGATACAGAGACGTCTTAAAGGAGCTCTGTCCCACCAAGTTAAACATTTTAAATATACTTACTAAATATTTGGAGGGTATTTAAGACTCGACCCAATAGAATATAACGTTTTTTTTTGTTTTTGTTTACTTTATTACTCTGCATAGGCTAACTTTGTTAGAACTCTAATTATAGCCGTAAAGGTTAAAACAACAAAAAATTACTCACATATTTAATTTTTTTTATAAATATGATACAATTTCTTAATAATAAATTTTATTGAAAATACAAATCATTTGACTATTGTGCTTATCCACATAAAAATACCTTTTAAGCCATATAAGTTTCATCAATATTAGTAGACGATAAGGGTCCTAAAAGCGTACCACAAAAAAAAGAGAGAGAAGAAAAAGACTGGGTTGGAAGCATACAATTATATTAAATAACAACAATGCTGTGACAATTCAAAACATATCTGTTACGCTTCGCTTAAATATGAGTTCTGGATATTTTCATTAAAAAAACTTTTTAGTTTAAGTTCTCCCATCGATTTAAATTTCTTTTTGTTTCAGACAAAAGTTTCTAAATTAAAATTATCTTGGCTCCAGCATCTTGAAATCATTTACAACAACAGCAACTATAATCGAACTGCAAAAACTAAAACAGCCATAAATCTTCGTTTATACCAAAATAAACAAGAAATTAATTATAATAATTCGTACTACAATAAAATAAAAAAGACAAAAAAAATAAAAATAAAAATTAAAATAATGGACAACAGACATTTGAGATAATTTTGTAGATTAACATTTTGATTGTAACTGATTTATTTGATTAACAAACTAATTTGATGTAAATTTACTTTAAGCGTTGAATTAATGCAGGAATGTGAAAAGGAACACATACACACACCCTACACATATAACCCACTAACTCAAGCACACATACAACCTATACTACTAAGCCAAATACTCATTCATGGTACAGTGCACTATAAAAGAACACGACTATTTGATAAAGATGTTCCAAATAAAAAAAAAGTGTTAGCTAGGGAAATAGTGATGAACATGCTGATGGGATGGGGAGGGGAAGGGGGACCATGCAGCTTCGATGAACTTTTGTAATTATACATGATTGGTGTTTGTTTCCGCAAGGCATTCATTATATTCTGTAAACGCATATTCGCATTAAGATTTCATACGCCAGTGGCATAATTATTACAGTGGCTTACTTTTGTTTTGGTTGTCGTTGTTGTTGTTGCTGCTACGCCTTTTCTCGTTATCGCTATTGTTCTTGCCACAACGATTAGGTTTCTTCGTTAAATTCTTATTACTAGGGAATATTTTTAGCATTCAAATTATGTTGTTGCTGCTGTTGGTATTATCACAACTTTACTCATTTACGCATGGCACAGTGCTTTGGCCTCATAGGATAATCGCGCAAATATAGTAAAACTTGTTATGGGTCTTTGAAATTAAGTGTTACATTCAATGCAATTTATTTGTCTCAGGCAATTGTTTTTATTAATATGTTTCAATGTCGTAGTTTTTTTTTGTAGTACGCTTTTAAGACTCTTATCGGCTATTAATCTTGATTAAACATAAATGGTCTAAAAGGTATTTTTATGTATCTAGATAAGCACCATATAAATCCTTAACAATATAATAAATATGAAAATATCTCTGTCTGTCTGTTAACTTTTCACGCATAAACCGCTGAACCAATTCAGATGAAATTTTATAGTGACTTCATAAAGACTTGCACTTTTCTTAATGACTTGCACTTTTTTTAATGACTTGCACTTTTTATAATCACTTGTGCTTTTTATAAAGACTTGTACTTTTTATATAATGACTTGCACTTTTTATAATGACTTGCACTTTTTATAATGACTTGCACTTTTTATGATAACTTGCACTTTTTATTATGACTTGCTCTTTTTATTATGACGAGCACTTTTTTATAATGACTTGCACTTTTTATGATGACTTGCACTTTTTATAATGACTTGCACTTTTTATAATGACATGCACTTTTTATAATGATGTGCACTTTTTATGATGCCTTGCACTTTTTATAATGACTTGCACTTTTTATAACGACTTGCACTTTTAATGATGACCTGCACTTTTTACAATCACTTCCACTTTTTGTTATGACTGGCACTTTTTATAATGACTTGCATTTTTTATAATGACTTGCACTTTTTATAATGACTTGCACTTTTTATAATGACTTGCACTTTTTATAATGACTTGCACTTTTTATAATGACTTGAACTTTTCATAATGACTTGCACTTGTTATAATGACTCGCACTTTTTATAATAATTTGCAATTTTTGTGATAACTTGCACTTTTTAGAATGACTTGTACTTTTTATAATGACTTGCACTTTTCATAATGACTGGCACTTTTTATAACGACTTGCACTTTTTATAATGACTTGCACTTTTCATAATGACTTGCACTTTTTATAATGACTTGCACTTTTTATAATGACTTGCACTTTTTATAATGACTTGCACTTTTTATAATGACTTGCATTTTTTATAATGACTTGCAGTTTTTATAATGATTTTCAATTTTTATAATGACTTGCGCTTTTCATACTGACTTGCACTTGTTATAATGACTTCCACTTTTTATAATAATTTGCAATTTTTGTGATAACTTGCACTTTTTAGAATGACTTGTACTTTTTATAATGCCTTGCACTTTTTATAATGACTTGCACTTTTTACAATGACTTGCACTTTTTATAATGACTTGCACTTTTTATAATGACTTGCACCTTTTTTAATGACTTGCACTTTTTATACTGAGTAGCACTTTTTTTTATAATTTGCACTTTTTATAATGACTTGCACTTTTTATAATGACTTGCACTTTTTATAATGACATGCACTTTTTATAATAACTTCCACTTTATATAATGACTTGCACTTTTTATAATGACTTGCAATTTTTATAATGACTTGCACTTTTTATAATGACTTGCACTTTTTATAACGACTTGCACTTTTTATAATGACTTATAGTTTTTATGATGACTTGCACTTTTTATAATAATTTGCATTTTTTATGATGACTTGCACTTTTTATAATGCCTTGCACTTTTATAAATAATTGCTTTTTTATAGTCCTTTGCACTTTTCATAATGACTTGCACTTTTTACAATGACTTGCACTTTTTCGTTACTTATATGACAAATATGAAAATAACTCTATCTGTCTGTCTGTTACCTTTTCACACTCAAACTGCTGAACCGATTTTGATGAAATTTGTCTTAGAGATATTTTGAGATCCAAGGAATGCCATCTATCTCAATTTATTTATTACGTGTCCATGTTAAAAGTTGTCTTTAAAGTTTCTGATTATTAAACGTTAATTTTAATATTATTTTTCAATTCTAGCTAAATCGAGGAAGTAAAATTTCGTCAATTGCTCCATAAAATCGTATTGTTAAGTTGTAAAAACGGGCCTAAAAAGTGCATTGAAAATATCTTAGCTTATTCACAGACTTTCAAAAACCATTTGAGAATTGCATAATAAATATATTTCTGATTTTGTTATTTAAGGTAAGAGACAAAGCACTGTGTTTGAATTTTTTGCTTTATCATTTTGCCAGCTATTGTAACTGACCTTTGAAAGTTGATTAAATGTTTTTGTTTTTTGGTTGCGATTCTAAACCGTTTATTGGACATGGGAACGAATTATCAGTTCATCAATGAAAGGAAACAAATCAATGAAGGATTCGTGCTTAGTTCCTCAAAGCTCTAGTGGTACCCACATTGTTGTTGGTTCGTTATTCCAGCAGTACTGTAGATCCTGTTGCCTTGATTGCTGTGTCATAATCAGCAGTGGCCGTAATAAATCTTGGAAACTCATTTCTTGCTAATTGAAGAAACAATCTCATTTGAGTCACTGCCTTAGTTGCATGTTGCTGAGCCACATTGTGAGCTTTCCGCTACAGAATATTTGTTCATTCATTATGGCTACGGAAACGTGCTTTAATTGTGCAGCTCCAACGAAGAGAAGCTAAAGGAATTCTAATATTCTCTGCTATCTGGTAAAAGAAGAAAAAATCTATAAGTGTCAATATCAGTTTAGCATTTACTAAAGTCCTGCTTGCTGCACTGCAATCCTCTTTCACTTACCTGACCTGCCTTTGTGATGCAAACTGGTTGTTAATACGCTTTCCATGCAACGTACTATGAATACAAATGTTTAAGTTAATACAACTTTATTGAACTGTTTATAGTCTTAACTGGTTTATTTGCGTAAAAAACTTGTCTTTTTCATGGAATTTTAAGTTGCTGCTGTTCGGTTTACTGGCCTTCATGGATTGTTGCATTAAGAAGAAGTAAAGAAAGTCTTCTAGCGAATTAGTAATTTAATGAAATTGCAATTAAGTTTGGAGGGTATCTGAAATTAAAATTAGATTAAAAAATTTGTAAAAGATTGGTAAAGCACGATTTTAAGATGCTGTACTGGGTTGTAAGATTTAAATGATTTCTTAATGACAGAGGAACTTCTTCAAGTACATGCTTTTAACAATTTACTGTACCCATCGCCTTCAGAAATATCAATTAGCAAATAACTTACCCCAAAATGTGTGGGGAATTTGAAATAGAAAGTGACTCTGCAGTTTCTGAACTGGTAATGCCCTTCATAATATATTGTTCAATGTAATAAGACAAAAAAATAAAAGACAAATTACAAAACGTACGTTTGTGGCTAAATAAAACTAATTCCACGAAAATATCAAAAATCCCAATTGGGAGATTTTAAATTTTTTTTGGGAATTTCACGAAACAAAAAAATTTAGTTTTTCACAAAAATAATTAATTAAAAAAAAGCAAGTGTACGAAATACAAAACTTTTGTTGTTGCTTTTTAAGCTAACTTAAAACGCCTTCTTAATATTTTTATGCTTAGAATTTAGGAAAAGTATTTAAATTGAGTACATCTACATTAAAATACCTTTTAAACGATATCTATTTCTTTAATAAAAATTAACGACATGATACTTTAAACTGTACCACAAAAAAGTGTAGTTAATTTTTATACAGGGTCCGCCTGTATAAAATTTCTCAATTTTTCAAATATCTCAAATTTCTCAAATTTCTTTTTTTATTTGAAAGTACAATCCTTCCGGTTAATAATGGAAAATAATTTCATTCAAATGGCTGCCTCGGCTGGCCATGCAGTAGCCTACACGATCGGTCCAATTTTTAAGCACATTATCGATTGTGTGTAGCTGTATTTCACCAATGGCTTCACGAATATTGTCCTTTAAAGAGCGTCAATTGTCTCTGGCTTGTCGGCGTAACACTTATCTTTGACGGCATCCCACAAATAATAGTCCAACGGTGTCACAGCGCAGCTTCGAGGTGGCCAAACGACATCAGCTCTGCGGCTGATCTTCAAAAACAGGGCCCAAATCATCGAGTGTAGCTGCGGTTGTGTGGCACGTAGCGCCGTCCTGTTGAAAACAAATGTTGCCAATATCCTCCTCTTCAATTTTTGTGAACAAAAATTCGTTCAACATGGCTCGATAACGATCGCCATTGACTGTAACGGCCACTCCTTGCTCATTTTCGAAGAAAAATGGCCCAATTATGCCTCTGGACCAAAATCCGCACACACAAACAGTGACTCATTTTGGGTGCGTCAGCTTTTCAATGTACGCGTGCGGGTTTTCTGTGCCCCAAATGTGACAATTTTGCTTGTTTACATACCCGCCAAGATCAAAATGAGCTTCACCTGAAAAGATGATTTTTTTTTGGCAAAATCGGCATCTTCTGTAAGTCGATCGCAGGCCCATTTTCCCAGCGTTGCTCAAGCGTATACACAACCATATTCGTTCAGCGGAAGGATAAAAGTAATTATCTGTCAAATCAGACATGTGCACGAAATAAGCACTAGTTAAAAAGAAAAAGTTAGATGGCGGACCCTTTATAAACGATCCCCTATAATTACATTAGCAGAAAGGATATCCTTTTTTACTTAAGTTGAAACTAGAGAACCACTCGAGAAGCTGAGATTTTTTTGTGACATCCTGTCTATTCCCAAATAAATTTTAGAAATCCCAAAATTGGGATTTATAAAAATATTTGCTTAACTTTTTTTTAGAAATATTTGGAATTTTAAATGGTTTAAAATATTAAAGTATTAAAATATTTTTATTGCAACCTTTTTCAATATGAAAAAACGTGCTTTAAACTTTTAAGAGATTTGCAATTCCCAAAGAAATAGCAAAAAGATATTTTTCGTGAATAATATTTTGTGGTACACTTTTAAATCTCTCATTGTCAGTGATATTGATAAAAATATATGGCTTTAAAGGTATTTTTATGTAGATGTGCACAGTATAAATAATATTTCCAATTTCTTATAAAATTTTTTTTTATTTCTATTTACAAATTTACATGTACATAATCGTAAATATTAATTTTAAAATATTTCGGCATAATTTTCGATTGGTTGGTAGAAAGCAAACAACAGCTTCTTGTTGTTCTCTTAAAATGTAACGAATAAAAGGAAATATGAAAAGTCAGCATTCATCTGGGGCCAAATTACGGGATTCGATATCGATCGAAATTTCAACACAATTTAAATGGAAATTTCGATCGATATCGAATGCCGTAATTTGCCCCCTGATCTTAAATTTTCGTAAACCCGACTTGAGGACATGATCGTATATAAAATAGAGACTAATGCGGTCTAGTTTGCACAACAGCGCGATTCTAGTTGCTAGTATAATGCAGTCGTGAGACGAATGGAACAATAAGCCCTGCATAGTTGGCAAATAGCATAGACAATATTCGATGCTGCTGGTGGTTAAAATGATTTCCACTTTTCTTTGCCGGCTTTATCTTTCTGAGAATATTTGCCATGTCTTACTAATTCCATTTGAAATGCTTAAAATGTTTTCCAATGAAAGTATATTCAATTTCAAATATCTCAATTGAAATTCTCTAAATATCTTTTGTTATTCTTTCTTACTTTCGAATTTAATTTCTTTGTGGTTACTTTTTTATTTCATTAACACATTTTCCTCTAAATTGATGGAAATTTAATTAAGTATTAGAAGTAGATTGCATGTGCTTCATAAGACTAGTATCAACATCATCATCATCATTATCATCATCATCTTCAAACTCTGTATTTTGCAAAATTCATAATCTGCAAGGAGTTTATTTTTCTGTGAACTTCAGGCCACAATCTTTCAGAGTTTATTTAACACAATATGTTTGTTTTAATCTAAATTTACTTCGGTTGAAAATGGTTATTTTATTTAATTCTGTTTTATCTGTTTCTTCTTTTTTTTGCATATTTTTTCTTCTTCATGCATTTTCATATTTTATTTAAATGAATTAAATACTTTATGTGCTTGTTTTTAGTTTAGTAGTTGTTGTTGTTGTAGTTAGTAAATTCAACAAACACAATCCTTTGGGCTTACTGGCATGTACACACTTACGCTTATGAATGTTGATATGATTAGTGTGCAGCATACAAACGCATGTGTTGCATGTTTTAGAAAATCTTGTTGTTGGCTTTTTTTTTGGCTTTAATTGTTCGTATTATATTATTTTTTAATGCAAATAACCCAACGAATATAAAAATGAACTATTGAAATATGTTGGTATTTTTCTTGGATTTCAAACTAAACTGTTTTTTAGCGTCTACAGGAAGATGATGTTTAATAAACTAGAGTCGAACTCGAACTTTCGCTTGTGATGTATGACCCAACAAATGCACATGCTGCTACTTATAACGCATATAAAATTCTTGTATGAAAATATATTTGGGAACATGATCATTCTTTTCATTTTGCAGAGTAAAGCGGTCATTGCGTGATAATGGAATGTCTACATACGAGATCTGTTTGTTGTATAAGGTCTTCCGATTATAATTTTGTTTTACATGTTCTCAGCTTTGTTTGTCAAAGTCATAAACGTTAGAAGTGTTGTGCCTGTTCGGCGATTTTCTTCTGTTGAAAAATATCAATCCAACAATTTGCTTAAAATTTTTTGTAAAAAATGGAATTAAGTGCTCCAAAGCACTTCAGAAGATGACAGTGTCATACGGTGATTGTACTCTGAGTCATGGAAATGTTTACAAGTGGTACAAGTGGCTTTTCAAAGAAGCTCGAAAAAATGGGAATGAAAACCATGAAAACTTTAACAAGTAAAAATTTTATATTCGACCGGGTCGAATCTTAAGTACCCTCCAAATAAGGGGTGTTTTTTATGAAGTTTTTTTTTATACGAATCACTCTGTTGTCTGACAGCTGTTTTGCCAGTTTAAAGTGACGTCTCTACTCAGTATTGTTTGGCAAATCATCATGAACAGGTTAACTCCAGAACAACGCTTCCAAATCGTGGAAATTTATTTTCAAAAAAAGTGTTCAATTAAAAATGTTTATCCGCTTTTTTACCGCAAAATTCTCTGCAGTGATGAGGCGCATTTTTAGTTGAATGGATATGTCAACGAGCAAAATTGCCGTATTTGTAGCAAAGATAATCCACACGCCGTTCAAGAATTACCAATGCATCCCGATAAATGTACTGTTTGGTGCGGTCTATGGGCTGGTGGAATCATCGGTCCTTATTTCTTTAAAAATGAGGAAGGACGACGCGATACCGTGAATGGAAATCGATACAGAATCATGATCAATGAATTTTTGGTGCCAAAACTTCAAGATGTGGATGTAAACGAAATGTGGTTTCAACAGGATGGTGCCACTTGTCATACTGCGGGCGAAACAATGGACTTATTGAAAGAACATTTCAACGACAACATTATTTCGAGAAATGGACCGGTGAATTGGCCTCCGCGTTCGTGTGATTTGACGCCACTCGATTATTTTTTGTGGGGATACCTGAAATCATTGGTTTACGTGGATAAACCAATGACGCTTTGGAAACCAGTATTCAACGTGTGATTGCTGAAATACGCCCTCAAATGCTTGAAAAGGTGGTCGAAAATTGGACCTCCAGAATGGCCTTTGTGCAAAATAGTCGTGGTGGCCATATGCCCGAAATTATATTTAAACGTTAAATGACAAGAAATTATCTACCAAATAAAAAATTTTTTTGGCCATTTTATAATTTGGCATGTGTTTTATTTAAATTTCAAATCAGAAAGCTCTTATAAAAACACCCTTTATTTATTTTTTGTCTTGTGCCTTTTGGGTTGACGCTACATCCTTGTTGTAAAACAACTGAGTTGATGTGAAAGTCCTAGCAATTTTTTTCTTTGTTCATAATTTCTTATTTATCATTTTTAGATCTGAAAGGATCTGTATCTTTACACAACTTCGAAAATCAGTTGCAGTGACATGTGAGTGTTTCTTTGTGCATAAATTATTTACTCTGTCCATCTGTCTGCGTGTTTATTAAATTCTTAGGCTCTTAAGTCTACCACATAAATCTTGAGCTCAATACAAGAACAATTTTTATTGTCATATGTGAGTTAATAATAAGGAAATGTGCTTGCGTGTGCATGTTTGTGCGTGCAACTACTACAAGTAAATATTATCATTCTAATGACAACAAATACTACAAGGGCTACTAAATCTAAAACACAAGTGACTGGATTTTCTAATCATTTTAAGTGTTTTGCCAATAGAACGATTGTGATTAAAAATGGCATTGGAATTTCGGATTGAGAGATGAAAAAGTATATATAATTAATTTAAATTTATTAATTTACGAGGGTGGTTCTATAAGAAAAAACATTTATGTTAGATTTGCTTCCGTTTAGGCGCTAAAAAAAAATCAAAAATGCGTTGGCATTTTAATGGACTTTTGTCATGGAAAGAGCGGGTGTGCGGGGTCAGATGCAATGGTTGCATCAATAATTTGTCCTGCCGTAAAAACAAAGCAGCAAGCCACGCCTACTTTGAGGTAGAAATTCGTTAATCCTTTATTTAATAACAGTCAGCCAATTTACCCTACACAAACCCTGTGAACTTTAAAAAAGGGGGACCATCATGGCGGGGTATATAAGAAATGGCTACTGTTGTGTTCTTTTCTAAAAAAATTCTAAATTTTTTGCACTTTTCAATGGAAAATGGTAACATTATGGCATTTGAAAATAGTGAACATTTTTTGAAAATTGATCTACCATCCCTTATGAAGATGTGTTTTATTTTAAAATTGCTCCTAATTGTGGGTTTTTAGAATAAATAGTGACAAAATGTTATATATTTTCCAGAAAAGAAATCGCCATTAATTTGTGCCTTAAAAAGGAATATGTGAATTGAGATTTGTTCCAGATTATAAAAACCACATAATATATTTTGGCAATTACTACACAATATTGCCACTTCTTGTATATCTCACATCTCCCGGATTTTATTCATTGGGGACTATTCGTTCAAATGGCATTCCGAATTGAACGAACAATGATGTCAAGAAACAACCGCGTGGATATTCTACTGAGTTTTGCGCCTCAGCTTCTGGACTCGAAATTTCTATATCGCTTTGGAAAGACAATAAAGCTGTGCGACTCGCATCGACCTACGCAGGCACGAAACCTTTTCAGAATGAAACAAACCCAAACACGCGGGTATCACGTTATGTGCGCTCTGAAAAAATGTTTGTTGACGTCGATTGCCTCAATATAATCCATGAATACAATAGGCATATGGGTGGTGTCGACCTGATGGATGGTCTTATTGGTCGATATAAAATTCCAGTGAAGAGCAACAAGTATACAAATCAATAAGCCTGATGCTAATGCTAGGCGATACCAGCTGCCAAACTTCCGAGCAGAGATCGCATTCGTACTTTGCATGCAGAGTGTTTAGCTACCGAAAGCTCCAGGGGGCCCACGTCAGGATCTTAAAAAGTGTACAGGGTATAAAAATCCTTCCTACCGCCTGCGGACCTCCGTTACGATGGAGTCGGACATTGTCCAAAGTTTTTATCACGCGCTGGCAAAAAAAACTTGTTAATTTGCTGGTTGCAGTTCGGAAACCCAAATTATATGTCGAAAGTGTAACTTAAACCTGTGTCTTTCTAACCTAAAGGATTGCTTCTACGATTTGCACAACAAATAACTGGAACAAACGTTTTTTCCTCATAAATATATTTATTTTGTTTAAAACCTTTTTGTTTTAAAATTGAACTAAATCTGAAATTCTTCTTTGTTTTTGTTATATTTTATTTTTATTTTCTGTTATTTTTTTTTATTTTTTAATAAAACATTTTATTCCTTAAAAAAAATTGCACTGATATTTTTGGCTTCATATCCCAAAGCCAACCAGAGGCGGTCTAAGTTTTTGGTCCTATAAAAACCGATCTGAGCAAAAAAATGTGTTTTTTCTAAATATTCTTTACTTTTAGAATAATTCAAACCCCAGAAAAAATTTTTTAATCCAGAAAAAAATTTGGCTACTAGAGCAGGGCAACTCAACCCTTACACTCAGGAAACGAGTACCAATCGGATTTTTTACACATATTCACATACGCTACCCGAACAGTAACGAAATTCACATCAATGAGAGAAGAGAAAATAAAAATTTTATTCATAGACAACAACAAATGCATGACTAAATTTTCAACCCGCGTTGCCATCGTTCGATTTTTTGTATTCTAGTAACTAGAGGGATAATTGTGGGATTTTATAATAAATAGTGGCAAAATGTTACATATTTTCCAGAAAAGAAATCGCCATACCTTATTTTCTCAAATAAATTGTATTGATTTTATGACGTCTTATCACATTGTTGTCACTGTATAGTGACTTCTATTTCACACAACAAGGTGTGTGTATGCATGTGTGTGTGTATGTATGTGTTTGTGTGTATGCGCTTGTGTGTGTTATTGTATTTCTATTTACCCAAATTCGTTATTTGCTAGTTTTCTTCAGGAATCTGTTTTGGTTTATAAGACTCACACACACACACGGACCCACACACACCCACACACACACACTTCTATCTGTCAATCTTCATTAATGCTGAGTTTATTTAATATTTACTGATACATTTTCCAAAACTCTAATCGAAATATAGTTTGTATTTACAGTTTGTGATGACAAAGCAAAACGATATGATTTTCCTTTAAAAATTTATTTAAACATTTTCCATTTTTGCTTCACACAAGATCAAATTTCATGCCAATCAACAGCCAGCCAACCCCCTCCAGTCCCATCCATCATTGTATATGTAGCCGAAGTACAAATAAATGTTTTAATGCATTTTTAGATAAAGTCATTCCATATTTTCTATTTGTAATTAAGATATTTAGAAAACATTTTGTTCCAGCTACTTAATGAATGCTGGCTGGCTGGCTGGATGGCTGATTGGCTGGCTGTTTGTCTGTCTAGGTGGCTGGCTGGCTGTTGTTGAGCGACTTGTGTTTTGGAAAGGCAGCCACAGAAGAGTGTAGAAATGGCAAACATTTCAATTAGTTTTTATTCATTTCCTTGTGTGTCAATTGGGAATGTTTGTTGTATTTTGTTGTATGCCCTGATGATGGCTTCTCTTCCTGTGGGTAATAACTGCTATCGGAATTTAAGTCTCGTATTGGCAATAAATGAGAAAGTTGATATTTATTTATTTACTTTTATTTTGCTTTTTACTGATAATGCAAAGACTAATGAGTCTTTGCAGAAACCTGGAAAAAATGGAGTTTGAGACCATTATTTTTGTTTTTTTAACATTTACCTGCTACATTTTATGCAGCGATATTTGGCAAAGCAAAACTCCGGAAGTTAGAGCATAAAATTTAAATATTAAAATTTCTTTTTAAATTTAACAATTCAGTTAAAAATGGCCTGGCCTGTTCTTTGCAAAGAGGGTTATTTATAAAAGTCGCTCCTTAAAATCAAGCCACAATATAAAACTTTACTTTATTTCAAAAATGATTCCTTGACATTTTTAAATCAAACACAAAAAGCTGCTAAGCAGTTTCACCTCAATATTGGCTTTATGTTGTCAACATTTTAAATGGCCTTTTTCCCTCCAATTGAATTCAAACAGGGAATATATTTTGATTGATTTAACCATTTTAACATTTTTTTTTGGTTTACTGAAATTTAATAAAAGCAAACTGATGCCTTTTTAAATACTCTTTTCTTCTATTAAGTGCGAGGTATTTTTATAAAATATCTCGCATTCGAATGAATGTTTTTACAATATTCTATATTGTCTTAAATTGATATTATTCGAATTCCAAAATTATTTCAGCATATTTTCAGTTTTTATCCAACCATATGTGTACTCATCCCCATTTTCCCACAATGACCGAAAACCTCTTCAGGAAGGTATTTTTTTTTTCTTCAAATGAATGTTTTTACAATATTTTAGTTGTTGAAAATTCGTGTTCCATATATCGGCCTCATGGCAGAAATCATATTTAAACTTTAATTTCATAAAATTTTCTTTCCATTAAATCCCCTTTCATTGATATTAAAAATATATTTCCTTGTTTTATTATGATTTAAACTTGTGTCACTCTATAAAAAAAAAAACATCCTTTAGTTCCGGCACAATGCACTGCATATTTTGAGGCTCATCCTCTTAGGGCTGGTCCCATTATAAAAAAAAACGTATCGCCAGTGATCGATCGGTGTTGTAGCGAAAATTGGCCGGCGAAGTAAAAATAATAAATTAAAATTGTTACTAAAAATTCTCTGTCTCATCTCTATACCCTCCAAAAAAGAAGGAGGGTATATTCACTTTGCCATTCCGTTTGTAACGCAGCGAAATATCTATCTGAGAGCGCATAAAGTATATATATTCTTGATTAGTGGGGCAATCTAAGACGATCTACCCACGTCCGTCCATTTGTGGAAATCACGATTCAGTCCAAACGAAAAGAGCCAGGCTTTTGGGATTTGGTATTAATATATCTTGAAGGATAGCACAGGTTAAGTTCGGAGATGGTCTAAATCGGGCGAGAGGGAAAAAGGTCCCCTAGGAAAAACTAAACCAACCTCTAAAAAACAACATGATTTTTAAAGTTCTTTTCGTAATATTGTTAAGTAAATGATATATTTTTATGTCAGAGAAGGTCTAACGCGTTAAACTTGGAGCCAAAAAATAATTTTTGGATCCCGCCCTCCTTAGTGGGCGTTATTATATGCAAAAATAGTGTACAAATATAAAAATTCGTTTTACTTAAGCCTACATCCCTTGAAAATAAAATTTTTAAGCTTCAATGATGAAGCTGCGACGTAACCAGGTACTCCTCCGCCCTACCCTTCCTCTCCATTTGCCCCCTAAATGACCCTATCCAAAAAAAATATTAAATAAATTTTACATATAAATATTCCGCATATTTATTTTTGAAGTTTTATGGCAAAGGTGAAATGTCTCCCCCACGGCCCTTGCCGGAGAGACCCCGACAAAATACAGTTTTAATACCCTCCAAAAAGAATTGAACCCCATAAAGTATATATATTCTTGATCAGTGATGAAGTCTGAGACGATCTAGCAGTGCCCATACGTTCGTCGGTGGAAAACATGATATAGCCTATTTTTGGATCCCGCCCCCTTTAAAGGGCGTTAAAGTACGATATTATATGCAAAAATAGTGTAAATATTGAACAATGTTTATTCCTTAAGCCTATAAAAAGCAGAGATGTTCTCTGATCTTGCAGAGGTGAAACGTGTCTCCCACGGCCCTATCCGGAATGACTCTGTCAAAAGAGATATTTAAAATTGGGTACAGAGATGTCTTAAAAGAACTCTGTCCCACCAGGTTAAACATTTTAAATTTCCTTACTAAATATTTGGAGGGCATTTAAGATTCGTCTTGGTCGAATATAACGTTTTTACTTCCTTATTGCTTTCCTTTTATAATTCCGACACTATTCAAGTGATAAGTAGGAGGTCTTCCCCTAGTTAAAATAAAAAAGGTGGCCAGTCCCCCTTATTGCTGATAAAAATTACTTTTGCCAACTTTTGTTGAATCGGTCCCAACGAACCAAATATATTTACAAACGATATTATTTATCTTTTGCAAAAACAAAAAAAAAAAAAAAAAGCGGGTGAAAAATTGTAATAATTTCCTGCTGTGAAAATGAATTACAGCAGGCTAAACTAACAAAAAAAAAAAAACATCCAGCGAAATATAATTTTTATTAAATGCTGGCATTAACCACACACCAACTTATCAAGTGCAACTTTAACTGGCGGTGGTTACAATCAAACAAATTGAACAATTAAAGGACTTGTTGGGCAAAAACCAAAACAAAAGCGAAAAAACCCCATGCAAAACTATTTGCATACAAATAAAATATTATAAAACCAGTGAGTGTAAACGAGTATTTAAATGGCAAATTAAGCCGAATATTTATATAATTAATTACAGCTTTATAAATTGGCAAATATATTAAAATAATTTTTGCATAAATTGGACATTTAAATATTGGAAAATATTTCCAATTTCAAGCACATGTATTATTAGCTATAGTTTTTTTTTTAACAAATTAAAGTATGCGAAGGCAATTTGTGGGTTAAAGTCTTTGGAACAAAACGAGATCGGTTTTGTTTTAGGTGCAGAAATTTTTTTTGCAAATCATTTGAAATAGCATGTAGTTAAATAACCTATTAATTGTGCAGATAAAATCTGATTGTTAAATTTTATTTTTAAAAATTTAGCAGGTCACAGCCAAGAGTTGTTTGTTTTGTGTTTGCCAGCATAAATTGTGAAAGATTAAACTTCAGTGATAACAGACACAGACAAATTGATGTGATGGAACACAGCAGTAAAATTTTAAATAAAATATCAATCTTGATAAGAAAATATAGAATAAATAAAAAAGAAATATTTTCTTTGTTATATAAACTAGAGCTGCTGTAAAGAAAGTGAACAGTTTGAGGCATCAATATGAATGGGAAACTTATTATTTCCTATCTGCTCTTGATAACAGCATTAAGTGCTCTGGCCAAAAGGAGAAAAGGTAAGACGGAAATTTTATGAAATAATCAATATATTTAAGTCTAGATATCGCCCTTCTTTCAGTTGCCAAATACCACAAAATTCCTTTGCATCGCAACTACGAGCCCGAGATAACAACTAGTGCAGAGGAATTTTTAATACCTCAACTGACTGATGAACCAAATTTGTTAATTATAAAACCGCGTAAATTTGAGGAGGAGGAGGAGGAGGAGCAGGAGGGAGAGGAAGAACAACAGGGACGTTTCTTCAAGCATATATTTTTATTAAAAGGTTTAAGGGAATCCCAATTCCAATCCAATATATCCGGCTACATGCTGCCCTATTTGATTATTAATAATCCCACAAATTTGACCAACATCAACACCAACACTTTGAATAATGTACCCGCGGCAGCCCCCCCACCAGGCACCACTACCACTAACACTCCTACAGGCACAGGCATTCCAACCGGTACAGGGGCTGGGGCACGCATAACATACAAACGCGGCAATCCTGCCCTATCCTATGCTCTGCCCGTACCCCTTAATACGCCCGTCTACCAACAACGCCAGCAACCGCAGCCACAAATTGTCTATGGCATTCCTTTAAATAATGTGCAGCCGAATAAACGCAAACGTAATCGTTTGCGTATGCGTAACGGCTTACAAAATTCCAAATTAAAGAACAGCAACAATCCCTTGAAGAAGATTGCTGGCAATTACAGAAATGTGAAATATTTTTAAATTTTAAACAAATCAATAAAGAAATATTTAAATAAAAACTTTGAAAACGTAGAACCAAAACTTCTTGTTTCAATGCTCTATGGTGCACACTGGGACCAAAGGCGGCCAATTCATGGTTGAACATAAAAAGGGGGAAAACCAAGTTCGTTGAAAACTAAATGCACTCACTTAAAGTGCATGCTATTCTATATCATCAAAGAAAAAAAATCTAAGGCCTTAATTTTGTAAAACACCTTGCGCTAGTGAAAATTTTTAAAATTACTGCACAGAACAAACGTACAAAATTTTGAATATTTTTAGGAAGAAAAGCAAATACAGGAAAAGAGAGCAAAGGGAGTAGGAATCAAGAATGATAAAATATTGATTACGACTTGCGCATGATTTACCGTTTGATGACGTATTTGTTCCCTCGGAGAGATTCACAAATGTTTATTATACGCCCCACACACGCATAAATTTGTTTGCAAACAAATTTAAATTTAAGTGAAAATTTAGCGTGTGTGGCATTGTTTGCAAACTTATTTCAAATTTTCAAAAACTTTTGAAAATTTATTTTGGTTTTGAAACAAATTTATGCGTGTGTGGTGAAGTTTGCATGTTGTCGGTTTTGTTTCTTTCTTCGTTGCACTTCGTGACACTTCGTTCTTATATTTTTCATTTTGCTGATGATTTCGCAGCGTAAACATCAGAGGACAAATGTGTTCTGCCTGCATGTATGTATGTATGTATGTTTACATTTACAAATACATGCCATACAAGGTGACTGCTTTTTTTCCGCTGTCCATGTGGTCGTGACGAAAAGTAAACACAAAATGAAATTTGCAAACAAATTTATGAAGTGTGTGGCCAGCTTTATATGCAAAACTAATACTTTCTCGTACAAAATAATATTTTATGCTATATTTGGCAACTCTTCATACCAGCAAATGAAATCGGATTTATGAAAGTGCAAGTTTTGTGTTATATTGGGTGTTTTTTATTGAGGTGTAGAACTTTAAGTTGGCATCACTTTTTTAACTGGTGGCCATTTTGTCAGCTGTCAAGTGATTAATATTTAGTTTGGTTTGCCATTTCATCATGAACAGGTTGACAAAAGAACAACGCTTGCAAATCGTGCAAATTTATTTCGAAAGTAATGGTTCAGTTCGCGAAGTTTACCGCAAAATTTTGTTCAGTGATGAGGCTCATTTTTGGTTGAATGGCTACGTCAACAAGCAAAATTGCCGCATTTGGAGTGAAGAGAATCCACATGAGACCCTTGAGACGCCATTACATCCACAAAAACTGACTGTTTGGTGTGCTCTATGGGCTGGTGGAGTCATTGGGCCATACTTCTTCCGAAATAATGCTGGAGAGTCAGTTACCGTTAATGGAGACCGGTATAGAGCCATGATAACCGACTATTTTGTTCCCGAATTGGATGGCATTAATGTGGATGAGTTGTGGTTCCAACAAGACGGCGCTACATGCCACACAGCGCACGTCACAATCGATTTATTGAAGGAAACATTCGATGAGTGCATAATTTCGCGGAATGGACCTGTCAATTGGCCACCAAGATCGTGTGATTTGACACCATTGAATCATTTTCTTTGGAGATATGTGAAGTCGCTCGTCTACGCCAACAAACCAGAAACGTTAGGGGACTTGGAAGCCAACATTCGTGGCGCTATTGCCAACATACGGCCCCATATGCTCGAAAAAGTGGTTGAAAATTGGACCTGTAGAATTGGCTTTATTCGAGCCAGCCGCGGCGGCCACATGCCCGAAATCATATTTAAACATTAATGGCATAAAATTATCCTTCCAATAAAGTCAAATTGATGGACATTAAAACGATTTTCTTGTGTTTTATTTCAATTCGAAGTTCTATACCTCAATAAAAAACACCCTGTATATTATAATAACTTCTGTTATAATTTAAAATAAATATATTAAAATAATTATTAAATAACTTAAAGTGTAAAAAACTTATTAAAACTTGATTTTTAACGCTCATAAACTGTAAACAAAAAAACCTAAATTAAAGAGAAAAGAGAACAAAAAGATCAAGCATGAAATGTGCAGAGGGCAATTGCAAACAAAGTGACAGCAAAAAAACAAGTGAGAAATAATTGTGTTAAAATGTAATATTTTTATCAAATTTTTTTTTGTTTTCAAAACGCTGTGTCATTTTATAGTTTTCCAAGAGATGAAGCTCAAAGGAATTTATGGCTGATATTTTGCAAGGAAAAAAAATTTATTTTGAATGGGGAAAAAAGAAAAATAATTAGCACTTGCGTTCAATATTTATATAAAATAACTATAAATGAACAATTTCAAATAAAAACGAGTGGAAAGTAAAATAATTTTTTAAAATTGTTTATTATCAAACAAATTTAATTTGAAAAATCGCAATTTGCCCCACTGTCCTGTTTTTACAATAACATAATAGTTCTCGAACTGAATTTTATTAGCCAATCAGAACACATGTTGAGTGACGTCAGAATTCCATCATGCGCAGAAAAGTATTTTTATTTCAGCTTGTTGGCGTAATCTTTATTTTATCATTCTTGGTAGGAATATTTTAAACTTTGTTTTTGTGTACATTATGACATTCGCCAACGCAAAGTGATTTACAAAATTTTACATCTAATGCTTTAAACACATTCACGACAGCAAGCTACCGGCTACATGGCTACAAGTGCCGCTAGCGGCAATTGTCGCCGTGTAGTCAGCTACATAATTATATGTTGAACGCAGCAGCTACAACGTAAACATTTAATTTCAGTGGTGCCACTTTCATGTATAAAAATAAAAGCGCTTACTCTAAATCTATTTATGGCTTTTGCACTTTTAATAAATAATTGTACATTATGATGCCCTTTTTTGCTATGGAACTATAAAAATGGTTTATAAGTTAATTTATTTCTTATATCTCATTTTCAAAGTGCCCCAACCCACGTCTTTTATCGATACAACAAATTAAAGATTAATCCCATTATTCATAAAAATTATGAGAGTCTAATAACAGCGTAATAAAACAAAATTGCATATGAAATTTGCTCTATTACACTCTTACAAGCCTCTCATAATTTTTATGAATAAGGGGGTAAGTATCGTTGCATGGGCTAATTTTTGAAGTAAGGAATTATTATTTTTTTTTTTAATCTTGGACCAGCACTCAGGGGATGACCCCTATATATGCAATGCATTGCACCGGAACTGAAAACGAGGGGATAGTATTGAGGGGACAGATTAGGAAAGATGAGAAGATAGATAGTTTTTTTTTTGTAGCTATTTCAACCTTTTACTTCGCCGGCTAATTTTTGCTACAGGGCCGACGAAGGAGGGTGCTGTTACTCTGCTTTTTAGTACATGTTGGTGTCAGTCGCTGCCAATTATGTTCAGTGATCAGTGACTGTGTCTTCATCATTCATCATGGCAACAACTAACACAACCACGCACTTATGCTGATCAGAAGAATTCAGCACAATATTTCATGACTCAGTGCGGGCTCGAACTCACGACCCTCCGCTTCATAGTCTCGTGTTCTACTACTTCAGCCAACAGCACCATTATTGAAATTATTTAACTTAAAAAATCACTTGTGTGAAATAAAAGGTTTTTAATTTTTTGCGCAAAGATTTGACTAGTGTGACTACACCTTTACATCTCCACCCTGATTTGTGTACCAAGAAATCTTCGTTTGAATTTGTTGCTTGTTTTAAAAACATGTGGGCTTGTTCTTTGCTTCTAGTTTTGCGAGCCTCACTATTATAGTTCCTCAGACTTGGAATTATTTATCTTTCATTATATATAATTTTTGTTTCTTTTTTTAACTTAGACAGCCTCACTGTTGTACTGATATGGGAAATTAAAAATCAGCCCGTATGGGGTATGATCTGCAACAATTTCTTGGAACTTGTCGTTTGTTCTTAGGGCTTCACTATTGTAGTTGTGCAGACTAATTTGATCCATGAAAAACTGGTTTATGGCACCATTGTGCTATTCGTAGTATGCATTTTCTCGATTTTAGTTTCCCAAATCTAATAACTTCCGTTCTTTGGCAGAAGAAGAAAATTGAAGATTTGTATAGATAAAATATCTCTACTTGTATATAAATTGTCTTCAAAACCCCCCGATTTTTAGGGTTCTGAAAATATATATATTTTTTAAACAAAACCTTTTTTCTTTCTTCCACATAAATTACATACATCGTTTTCCCTTTAGTTCAGCATTTTCAGGCCAAGAAATATGGACAAATAAAAACATTTTGGGATATTAATTTTTGAAGACGAAAAAATAGAGAATTTTCTTTTACTTCTTACTTTGACGGTGAATTTTCACAGCAGTATCTCACATGAGCTGGATGTGTACTATAAATTATGAGCCACTTTCGCCTTTTTATAAAAATCACGTAAAACAGTAGATAATAAAAATAATTTATTTACTTCATAACAAAAATTTATTTACTTGAGTAAATCAAATAAAGAAAACTGTACACTTGAATTCTTCATTAAAAAACAAGCCATTTCTACACTTGAGATAAGGAAGTACCACTGGTTACATTGGCACCCATTAATAATATTCCTTCTGAGCAATTTTGAAATTTGGCACGATTTTCTTTTTTAAGAACTTCAATCGTTCTATTTTGTTGTTTGAGAATTATGAAATCTATCCCACTCAGCAACGCTTTATATTTCTCATAATTTTTATTTTTGCTGCCAATATTTAAAAATCCGGTCCGTGGACACAACATATTCCCTAAAATAGAAAAATATCCTTAGAATGCATTTACAGTCGAAACTTAATTTCTAAATTAAAAATGTAATTTAACTTTATTTTTATATTTTATCTTCTGTACTTTTGCTTATATATATATATATATATATATATATATATATATATATATATATATATATATATATATATATATTGCTATTCTTCCTGTTTTGTTGTGCCCACGATATAAAGCTCATGCAGACAAATAAATGAACCCAGATCCAATCAATTGCAGGACATCGTCACGACCACATAAACAACGGGCAGAAGAAAATACTGAAATAAAACAAACAAACAAAAAAATTATATAAAAACAATAATAAAACGAACTGCATAAAAAAAGCCCTCAAACGTGAATGTGTGTTTATGAGCCAAAACTACATGAAAATAGAAAACGAAAAGGAAAGAGAACAAAAAAAAAACTCAAATAAAATAGAAAATTAATGAAGCACATCAGGACGAAGCCAAAAAAGCGCTAAATATTTCCATAAAAATAACATATGAAATACAGACATAAAATACACTTAAGCAATGAAAGCAAAACATTGGCATGAACATAGACATTGACATAGATATAAACATTAACATAGACATACATATTACCATGGACATAAATATTAACAAAAACATACACATTAGCATGGACATAAACACTAACATGGACTTAAATATTAACATAGACGTAAATATTAGCATGGTCATTAACATTGACACACTTACCCCCAGTTTTTGACTTCGTATTTAAGTACAAAATTAGTTAATTTTTCCATAAACTTAAGTTGTGTTTAAATACACTTTCAGTTTTTCAGTCTAAAATTAATTTTGGTATTTAATTGTGATAAAAGTATGGTAGCACAAATAAATAGTAAGAAAAATACTGAAAATGATCCAATACAAGAACCTTTTTACCGAAGTTTTGTTCCAATGAACAGCTGCTGTACCAATTTTCAGGTTGTTGAATGTAAACAAACAATGAAAAACACATGGTTGTATGAAAAACTTAAATTGAATTTAAATGTACAATGTGGGCTATTTAAATCTTATTTAAATTCGAAGTGAAAAACAAAATTTTGTATTTAAATACACTTTAAGTTTAAATAGTACTTAATTTTGAAGTTAAAAACTGGGCATTAATATACTTAAGCAATAAAACCACAACATTGCCATGAACATAGACATTGACATAAACATTAACATAGACATACATACTAACATGGACATAAATATTAACAAAAACATACACATTAGCATGGACTTAAATATTAACATAGACATAAATATTAACATAGACGTAAATATTAGCATGAACATTGACACACTTAATACACTTAAGCAATAAAACCAAAACATTGGCATGAACATAGACATTGACATAGACATAAACATTAAAATAGACATACATATTAACATGGATATAAATATTAACAAAAACATACACATTAGCATGGACATAAACATTAACATAGACATAAACATTAACATAAACATAAATATTAGCATAGACACAAACATGACCATTGCACCCAAATGATTAATATATATTATTTTGTTACCAACTCTCAAAACACTTAAAAATGACGTTTCATATAAAAAAGTTCTCGTTGGCAAATGAAACGAAAACTATTGCATGAACAGAAAGAAGCAAACATGCATTTAATGTGCGACCGTGTCAAGTTCGTTTTTTTTATTTTTTGAACCATAGAGTACAGCAACAATAATAGCCGAGATAGAACAACACAAGTGCATACATATTTACACTGGACACCAAATAAATGCCAGCAGCATGTTTGCATGGATTTTTTTTAACAATTCTGGCCCTGTAGTTCACATTCTTAAAGCTCTTAGAGCAGAAGAATTTTTTTTTGGAAATAATTAATTCAGTGTACAGAAAATTTTAATAGCAGTAACAGTAATAATAATAATAATAATAATTTTATAAAGGGACTTCCAATAGGAAGTTCCGAACTTTAACAGTTACGAATTAGTTTTCATATATTCAGTCCATTTTGCTAAATCAGCAGAGACGGATATAGCATTTAACAATAGGAAGAAATAATTAAATTGTTTTATCGAAACTGATATTTTATTCGGGCAACGTACAGCGTAAGTTTTCAGAAAAAACTCATCTTCAGCGATGGGAACCACTTCTGGACGAATGGGTACTTGAACAAAAAAAAAAAAAGAAAAAAGATTATGGAGTTTGCAGCGATACCAATCTACGTGGGATGAATACCGAAAAAGTCACAGTGTGATGTGGATTTTGGGGTGGTGGTCTCTACGGGGCTTATATATCCTTGAGAACAACTTTGGCCACCCTGTAAATTTCAATGGCGAGCGCTATAGGTCGATGATTACCAACTTGTTTGGTCTGAATTGGATGATCTGGACACTAGCGAATAAGTCAAAAATCATACTGATCCTCAAAGCCATGCCATCGCTCAAATTCAGCCGGATTTATTGGTCAGACTCATGTTAATCCGACCAGCACTCAGGGGATGACCCCTACATATCCAGTGCATTGTGCCGGAACTAGAAAGGAGGGGAAAGTATTAAGAGCACAGATGAAGAAAGATGAGAAGATAGAGACTTTTTTGTAGCTATTTTAAATTTTTACTTTGTCGTCTAGTTTTTTGCTACAGGGCCGTAGAAGGAAGGTGCTATTACGCTGCTCTTTAGTGCATGATAGCGTCCATCGCTACCAGTTACAATCAGTGACCAGTGTTATGCCTTCGTCACTGAAACAGGCTGACATCAAGTAACACAACTAGAGATGTGCGCGCGGATAAAATTAAGCTCACGATCACGCACAATCACAAACTGAAATTTTTTCACGCACGGCAATAGTTAAAAGGCACTCACGATCACGCACACTCACGAAAGCATTATTTTTAATCACAAACTTTCACGCACGCTGTTAAATATTTGTTTCAAAATCACCCGCTCTCACAAGCACGGTTCTAATTTTTTAATCACGGTCACGCACGAATGCGTGGCTATAATAATTTATAATAACGATTCACGTGACTCACGCGTAAATCACGCTTGATAGGAAAAAATCACAATATTTGCACATTTCTAAATACAACCATGTAATAATGCTGATCAGAAGATTTCGACAGCATATTCATCACCGAGTGCGGAGTCGAACTCGGGATCCTGCTCTTCTCGTATTAATTCAGCAAACAGCTCCCTCATTTGGCATTTTGGATGCGCTCCATTAAGATTCTCTGCTTTCTAGGGTAGACTTGTGTCCAATTCGCTCATTCGCTCAGTTTTGACTTGAACCTCTGATCAAACCTATGTAATTTAAATGGGTTTGATCAAAGGTTCTTGTCAAAACTGAGCGAATGAGCGAGTTGGACACAAGTCTATTCTAGAGCCGTACGGTGCTCAAGTGTTGTGGCTCGAGCAATTTTTCTGTGTTGCTGTTCATCATTATTTTTTCTGTGTGTCTCAGCCGTTTTTTTCTACCTTGAAAATTTTCGTTCTTCCGAGTTTCTTTGTCTTTATCGTCAACGTCCAAAGAATGTGTGCTCAACATCAACCACGACTTCTGTTTTCTCATAAAATTATTTACTGCGTTATATTTTCCTATTTTATGCAAACAGCTGCCAAAAAAAGGTCTGTTCTCTGCGTCCCTCAGTTAATTTCAGAAATAAGTGCGCGAGTATATTAAGTCAGGAATAGGAAATTTGTATCGCGTACCTTAACAAGTTGCTTCAATCAAGCAAGTAATTCACGAAAAAAATAACACACGCCATTACTGAACCTGCAGGGTATTTGAAAAAATACCCTGCAGGTTCAGGTTAAACCAAAAAGAAAACGTTGTGGTAGGAATTACTGCACAAGACTGTAGGAAAAGTTCAACATCATTTTAAAGTGGCCATTAGTCAACATCTCATATGCGCCAATATTTTAAGTTAAATACTCCGTGTAGATTTTCAAAAAAGAATGGCCATTCCATTAAATTACCATCATAATAAGTGAGCCGGGAGTGCAGAATTGTTCCACTTATCAAATATTGATTTTCATACTTTTCCACTTGGGCTGTTTGTCGATGTGTGGACAGCCGAAAAGAAAACCTTCAGACGGTCAATAGCAAGCACGCCTCAATACACTCGTCGCATGCCTTCAATTTGCTATTTATTTTATATTCAACTATTGCTGCTGGTCGGTCATTCGCTCCTACTCCTCCTCCTCCTCCGTGCAACTGCAGCTTTTGTTGTTTTAAGTTTGTTCTGTTTGTTTCTTTAGTGGTTTTTAAAAAAAATTTAACTGAATGTGAGAATTGAGACTTATTTGATGCGGCCAGTTGATGCTGTTGTTGTGGTTTCTCATACAAAATGTGTGCATATCAGCGACAAAAAAAATGTGTATATTTTTATAATAAAAGTCCACTTGTCCCAGAGATGGAAAAGTCATCAAAATACCTGTGCGAATAAAAAAAATTATTGAAAATTGTAAGTCTTATGCTTCCATATGACGCTCAGTAGTCCAAACAATGAACTATTGGATTTTTAATAAAAACGCTAATATGGCCACACTTCTTTTGATGTTTGTTATTGCAAAACCAAAATTTTTTTCTTAGTTTAAAGCATTACGTAGAATTGAAGTTTTAAACGAATTTTTTTTTAAATGGAAAACTGTTGCAAAGCACATGTGAAGATTGGCCATGTCTTTAACTAACATTTGAAATTGAACTTTTTTTACGTGTTTTCTTTAGCATTAAAAGGCAGAAAGAAAAATGCATTTTAGTTTTCGTAAAGCCATAAATGAAATGTCTGTCGTATTCCGAGAAGTCCAATCGCTTACTGAAATACTAATTTTACTGTTTAGTTGTCCATTTTTTGTGACTTGTTGTTTTCGTTGTTTTAAAAACCATGAGGAATAAAGTTTTTTTTTTATTTGTAAAGTGATAAACGAAGTGTGTGGACTTTTCAGGGGTGGCAAATCTTTAAGTAGATTGCAATTCTTGGGAAAACTTTCTGTAGTGCCAATTTTATTTTAAGTATTTAAATGGAATTGATGAAATTTTTCTCTGGCTTGCTGTAGCTGCAGTTTACTAAAGGCTTGCCTATGAAAATATTTATATAACTTAAAGTTGCAGCTGTTTTCGTGGGGCGCCACCAGCTGCATACAAATGTGATAGTAATAATTAAAATTTTTTGGCAAGAATATTTTTCTGGTTTATTCGAAACACTTCTAAAGTAAATCAATTTTAACTTCAGCAAATCGCAAAGAAATTAAATATTAAAAATAGATTAAAAAAAAAATTTTATTTAAAAAATTTTCAAAACATTTTTTTAAATCAAAAAAATATTTTAAAAAAATTAAATTTTTTTTTGTAAATTAAAGTAATATTAAAATTTTTTTTTAATTAAAATAATAGTTTAAAAAATTTTTTTAAATTAAAAAAATTTTATTTTTATATTTGCTTTAATTTAAAAAAATTTCAAAAAAATTTTCAAACATTTTTTTTAATTACAAAAATTTTCAAACATTTTTTTTTAATTAAAAAAATTTTCCAATATTTTTTTAAATTAAAAAAATTTTCAAACAATTTTTTTTAATAAAAAGATGTTCAAACAATTTTTTTTTAATAAAAAAATGTTCAAACAATTTTTTTTTAATAAAAAAATTTTCAAACAATTTTTTTTAATAGAACAATTTTCAAACAATTTTTTTAATAAAATTTTTTTTATGCTTCCAATTTGAGCTCCTTTTTGGCACCAAGTCCCAAATTAAAATTACTAAAAGTATGATGTACAATTGCCTCAATAGAAATAAAAAAGATTAAAAAAACAAACAAAAATGTTTATATGTTATAATTGTAGTTTTATATAAGTTAAATTAAAAAAGTAGCTGTTGGGATTAATATTTGTCTGATCTGACTACAATTTAACAAAACATAAATTTTTCCTTTCCCATATTCCGTATCGTTGAACTCAAATGGTCGACACTGTTCCACTTTAGACGCAATAAACCGTCTCATACGTGCGCACTCCAATAAAAGCTCACAGACGGAATCATGGAAAATTTTCCATAGAATAAAATAAATAAAAAATTTAAGTACTTTAAGGTAAAAGTGCTGTTTTTTCTCAATCCCATTAATACGAATATGTTGTACGTGTGAGCAGATAAAACAATAAATACACGAAATGTTTAGGGTATTTGACATGGCAAAAGCCACATGAAACACCGCATCAAATTGTCTTATTGTCCTTCTTCTGTTTGTTAGTAATTTTTTAAAGTTCCATTTTGCCACTTCAAAATAGGCTGCTGTGGAAAACAGTAAAATGAATATAGAAATTGAGTCTAGAACATTTCGTATGTTCGAATTCAAATTCTGCTGTTTTGTATTTTTTTTAATCAATTGTTAACTTTATTAGCACTTTTTCTTATGGCGATTTCAGCCACAAAACAAAAGTGACGACCAAAAAAAAAAATACTTGTTGTATCAACAATAAACTATGGAAGAGTACAATCAAACAAATTTAGTCATTTATCTATCGTTTTATATTCTGGCTGTTTTTAACACAAATTTGATTTACACAATGGCCTGTATTTTATTGCATTTTTCTTAAGTTTTACCTTTTTGAATATTTTGTTTTTTTTCCATCCAGATTGTTTATTGAAAAATAATAAAAGGCACATTTTCTTTACTTCAGTTATTTTACTACCCTATTTTTATTGCTGAAGTCCATGTTTTCAGAAGAAATTTGTAGCATGCAAAATTTTTTATCTGCTAGATGGGAGAACAAAAAAATAATAATAAGCTTGAAATTTAAAAAAAGATTTTTACCAATTGTCCACTCCATTCAAAATGACAACGTTTAGATGTACTTTAAGTATGAAAGAATTCAAACCAAAAAAGTTTGGCTTAAGTAGAATAGAAATGGAAAAAATTCCGCAAAATGGGTCTTGAAGAAAATAATCAAACGGCAACACGGGTATTAAATGAAAATATGTTACCATCGTTTGGCTCTCGTATTTAAATTTACTGATAAAATTTGTGTTTGTATTCTTCAGCCACCTAATAAGTTATGACAAACAAAACTAATGCACATGAGTACTGATGATGGAAGTCTAGTGGCTTCCAAAAATAGCTATTTCGCTCTGTTGTATGCAATTTCATAATAAAATTTGTTTAAATAAAAAAAACTGTTATCGTGTTCAACTAAGCCACTTAATAAGTGGTGACAAACAAAATATACTTGAGTACTGATGATGAAAGCGTTGCGGCTTTCCAAAACATCTCTTCTGCTCTGTTATGTAAGTTGGATAATTGAAACAACTGATGTTGTCTTTTCCGTGTGCCCTGGAATATTTATCGTGTCTTGCTGAATTTAAAAACAGATGTGCGAATAATTAGAATATGAATTATATTTCAAATTGCATTTGTTCCTTTTAATTCTTTTAATTTTTTTGCAGAAAGGGTTTTTAAAATTTTGGGTACAATAATTGTTCAAGGCTTTCTCTAAAATATCATGTCCAATAAGTCCAGCTTCCTTATCCTGTTATTCCTTTCGAAAAGAATAAAAAATATCTCCCAATGCAAATGTCTTATTAAGGGTTTTCAACAAAAACTTTGTTTTCTTAAACAAAATAAAACCAAAAAATGTAGATGATTCCAATTTTTATTGTATTACGAAAAGAAAAGATCGGCAATTGTGAATGAAAAATTATATCTGGCATATGTCCACCATATCAGTGATATCCACGTCATCAATAATAGGCCAAAATGGAATTGTTAACATCTCGCTATAGCATGATCCATTGACCGTTGCCGCATTTACAGTCTCATCTTCGGAAAAAGCGGCCGAATCACGCCTCTAGACCACATATCGCACTATACAGTGACACGTTGAGCATGCAAAGGCTTCTCAATACTCGCTTTAGGATTTAGGATGTTGACAGAAGGTCTCAGAAGGACGATTATGTTTTCCGAAAATATCACGAACTTTACGAAAAGTAAACAGAACCACCATTTTCATATAAACACATGTCTTTATATAGGAATGATTATTTTCGCGGCTACACGGCAGGTTCTTGTCTGTGCTACGTTTTTCATATTCTATTTCTGTAGTCGTGTAGTCCGTAGTATGTTCTCGTAAATGTGTTTAATGCATTAGATGATTTTATAAACCACGTCACCGAAACGAAATTGATACGAAAAATTAAAATAATATTTCAAAAATTTTAATATCTATACATTTGTTTGGATGACAACTTATGCTCCTCGAAAAGTTTATTCAGTGAAGCGCTTCAAGATGTGTTGGTGGCTAAAAATATTGAAAAAGTATGTTTTCGGTCTCTGACGATAGAGAATGTACAATTTTTCAACCTCTTTTGTTGGGGCTTAGTTTGACGGGAAGTGTCATAGAAGATCAACATTAAAACATAATTTTGTTGATTCACACAGGACGCATGCTTTTGTAGTTGAGTTTCCGGTGAACAGCACCACGCATTACAGAGAAAATACGTTCTTTGGCCGAACGGTTCCTACAGATGACTTTTCTGTCACTTTTAACTTGGGGAAGTCCAAATGGAATGTCCACAAGCACTGCTCTCTCTCTTTCTCTCTCTCTCTCTCTCTCTCTCTCTCTCTGTCTACAATCCTTCCCATAACCAATTTTCAGCGTTGTCAGCTTTGAAGTTTTGAAAAGCACTAAAGTCGGACAAAAAACGTGTAATTTTTGAAAAAAAAGCACTAAATATAAATATTTTTTTTATTTTAATTGCCTTTTATTTAAAATATGATATTATTTAACTTTTTTTCTATCTTACACATTTATTAACAAAAAAATTATAAAATAAGAGATCATTTATAACTATAGTATTCTATTATTTTTAAGCTTAAGGTCTCTTTATTTTTATTTAAAATATTTTATTTTTCAATATTTCGTCACTCCTTTGTGTGACTTCAGGAAATTAATTATTTTTAAATAATTAAGTTCCAATAAAAATAAAGAGACCTTAAGCTTTAAACTAATAGAGTACAATAATAATTATAAAGAGATCAAAAAAACCAGAAGAATTTTAGATAATTTATATTTTATATTTAATTATATTTAATTATTTTTAATAATTCATATATTACACTAAAAAATAACTCAACATATTATAAATATCGCCATAGAAAATGCAATAAATTTTACATTGTTTTTTATTCCCCTGTAAACTTTTAAAGTGATGCACTTTCTCTGCCATATTTTATTTCTTTTAAGGTAACAAAAGCAAAATAACGTTTAAAATAACAAAATATATTCATATAATAACGAATTGTATTTGTATTTGTTAAAGGTCAATATCAAAGTCCGTGAATTCCTCATCGCGGTCATCTGCCTATAATACCGTTTTTATTTCATATTCCAACGTTTTATAAACCATTTTTGTATGAATATGAATATTGACCTCATCTGGAATGTCGTACGTTTCGCAACAAGAATTTTCCCTTTTAAGTCCGTTTTTGATTTGTAAAAGCGCATTAACCGAATGCAGCGACATTCGGTTGTAATTTTTCTTTTTAAAAGACTCATTGAGCTAAAAACTCGTTCTACTTCAGCATTGGAATATGGTAAAGATAAAAGTTTAATAGCAAAATTTGTTATTGTCTGGTGCCACCGAATGAAAAGAAAGCACCAAAAAAAAAACACTAAAAACCAAAAAGCACTGAAGTCATCCCCGGTGTGCTGGTCCAAGATAAAAAATGAAGTAAAAGTTTTATCAACAGCACGTGTGCTTTATTCAAGTCTTCTCTTAAAACCCCGAAATGGATAACCTGTTAATGCATAAAAATTTATAAAAATTTTCAAATCACAGAACTTTACAATTTAAAAACTACACTCGAGCTATTCATTCCAATGGCTTCCAACACACGCCCTTAAATCTTCTGCCCTGTCCTCAAAAGAGTTCCGAAATGCTAACTTTACATTCTATAGAAATTCACAGATTTCCGATCTCAAGCAAAATAAAATTTAAACAAAATCTTTTGTTTTATTGCTCTATTTCTGTTTTTTTTAGAAACTTTAAATTCGTTTAGAATCGTGTGATTTTGTCCAAACTGTTGCATCTCTGGCTTCAGTTTTGGCAAGTTAGCCGCCTCCTTTTGCGGCCCTTCCTAATAAAGAAAAAAGCCAAATTACAGCAGTGAACATTGAGAAACCCAAAACCGAATTTCTAACTTCGGTAAACTGTCCAAGTTGTCACTTTTAAGTTCTACAGACAGTTGGCTGCTTCGTTTTCGGCCGTAGAAATGATTCACATGACTGCAGTATTGCCTTTTTGTTTATCTCTTGCATGCAAATGGTGTAGTATGTGTGTGAGTGTGTTTGTGCATTGCTTGCACTGGCATATGATGTGTATGTGCCGTGTAAATTTCCCATGTCTAGCCAAATGGAAAATTGCTTTGTAACATTTATTTACATATCCTACAATTTCCTTGCCTCTCCTTCCTTCCTCTACAACGTTCAGCTCTTATCCTTCCACGTTTAAACTTTGCTCACTGGCTGATAATCGTTTGTTCAAGTTATTGCTGCCTGTTTGTCTTGTTTATTTGCCAAAGAACTTTTTATTTTTATAGATATTTACAATTTTATTCTCACACTTTGTTTTCTTTTATTTTGCATTTATTTCATTTTATGTTTTTATATTTTTTCCGCAAAAATTTTTCTATTTTTTTTATAGTCTTCCAGAGAAGGCACAAGTTTTGCTCTTCTTATTTATTTCTTTTTATTACTCTTGTTGTTGTTGTTACTTTTAAACAAATAACTCCACTTTTGTGCCAACTTTAGGTTGCATGCATGCAATTCTATCAGGAGAGTAGATGTTGGGAAAGCGTTTAATGCTTCGAAGAAATTGTGTAAAATTATTGCGAACGACAGTTAAAGATATTTTCTTTCGATTGAGTTTGTTTTTCCATTTCGATTTGTTTAAAATGAAATCTTTTGCAATGTAAAGTTTAAGAAGAAATTAATTTTGTGCAGATTCTTATCTTAATTAAAATTATTTAAAAACTCGGTTTCATAAGGCAGCTGCAGAGGCTTCCATGATGATTATAATGATTTTGATGCACAATCACGTCATTACTCAGAAACTCTTACAATCAGCATCTTAAAACGTCTCTGGCATAAAATAAATAAAATAGCTTTACATTTCTTTTATTTTTAAAAACGAACGACCTTTATGACATTTAACTTTTCCCAATGTATTATAGTTTTCTTCTTTTTTTTTAAATAATTTTATACTAAAATATTTTTATGGGCCCCCAGATAATTTTTCATATCCAAACAGCCAAACATATTTGCTATACCACACACTGACAGCAGCCAACCAAATACATGCCATTTTCGAAATGTATTAGGGAGCAGTTAATAATGTAAAACTTTTTCAACATCAAGTGCAAATTGTTATTTCGCTAAAGGCACAGCAGCACAGCAACACCTGATAACTCCTAAGAAGAATGTAATTAAAATTCTAAATTCCAAATGATTTAAAACAAGGTGCTGGGAAACAGAATTAATTAAACATAAATATCTAAAGAGAAACTTTTCGAGTGACAAAATGACCGTGTGAGATATAATAATTATTTGAATAATTTATTCGAATAATGTTATTCGACTAATATTATTCGAATAATATTCGAATAATTTTTTCGAATTAATTTATTCGAGTACTATTATTTGTCTGCAACTTTTTGTGAATAATTTAATTAACGTGGCAATATATATTTTTCTTATACGGTAATTTTATTTAATTCAAATTGTATTTAAATAATTTTGTTTAATTAATTCTGTTCTTCCATATCATTTTCCCAGCCATTTTTTTTAGCAATAATATTACTCGAATGAATTATTTTCGAAACCAACATTTTTTTCACTTTATTTGTATACAAATAAAAGTTACTCGATTAATTTTAGTCGCATAACTGTTGTCGGTATAACTTAAGTCGAGTACTTTAAATATATATATTCAATTTACTTTTAAATAATTTTCTTTAAGCAATTTAAGTAGAATAATATATGAACATTTATTCAATTTTTTTGTAACAATTTCATTGCCTCACCTTTTTTTTAAAATAAAAAAAAAATTAGTGGAATAAAATTTATTCAAATAAAAATTTTTCGAATTAAATTTATTCGAATAAAATTTATTCGAATCAAGTTTGTACGAATAAAATTTATTTGTGTGCAATTCTGTCAAATAAAGCTTACTCAAATAATTATTTGAATAAAATTTTATTTGAATAAAATTCTTTTGTATAATAAATTTAAATTCGAATAAAATGTTTTTGCATAAAATTGGGTCAAATAAAATATGTGTTTACATAAAATTTTATTTGCATCAAATTTATTTGAATCAAATTTGTTCGAATATAATAATTTATACAAAAGAGTATATACAATTTATTCGAATACAAATTTTTCGAATACATTTTATTTGTGTAAAATTCGGTTAAATAAAACTTAATCAAATAATATATATTTGAATAAAATTTTATTTTTATAAAACTAGTTTTAATAAAATTTATTCGAATGAAATTTATTCGAATAAAATTTGTGCGAATAAAATTTATTTAACTAAAATTTGTGCGAGTAACATTTATTAAAAAAAAATTAATTCGAATGAAATTTATTCGAATAAAATTTATTCGAATACAGTTTGTTCGAATAAAATTTATTTGTGTAAAATTCTGTCAAACAAAGCTTACTCAAATAATATATATTTGAATAAAAT
The DNA here is from genome assembly GCA_951800035.1 of Linnaemya tessellans. NCBI lineage: Eukaryota > Metazoa > Arthropoda > Insecta > Diptera > Tachinidae > Linnaemya > Linnaemya tessellans. The sequence goes on from OX637536.1 coordinate 43,351,544, forward strand.
TTTATTTGAATTAAATTTATTCGAATAAAATTTGTTCGAATAAAATTTATTTGTGTAAAATTCTGTCAAATAAAGCTTATTCAAAGAAATATATATTTGAATAAAATTTTATTTGAATTAAATTTATTCGAATAAAATTTATTCGAATAAATTTTTTTTGTATACAAATAAAATATATGTTTACATAAATAAAATATATAAAATATATATTTACATAAAATTTTATTTGCATCAAAATTTTTTTTAATAAAATTTATTCGAAAAACATTTGTTTGAATAACATTTATCTGTATAAAATTGGTTAAAACAAAATTTACTCGAATAGAATTTATTCACATAAAATTTATTTGAACCAAATCTGTTGGAATATAATTTATTCGAATAAGATTTATTTAAAACTTGTTTGTATACTATTTATTCGAATAAAATTTATTAATCCAAATAAAATTGAAACGAATAAAATCTATTAACAACACAATTTATTTTAATAAATATTATTCGAATACAATTATACACAATATATTCCTCTATAACTTATTTAAATAAAATTACTCTCATGAGATATATTTATTTTACAATTCAACTTTATTCAAGTTCGGTTAATTTGGTCGCAACACTAGGATATCTGTCAAAGCAAAAGACTGAAATGTCAAATACTACCACAGTCGTACACGTAATGGAGTACGCACTAATTAAATTGTAGTGTCTAAATGAAGTGTTTTTCGAGTACGATGGTTGATTTAAAACTATATTTTCGAATATGATTTGATTGTTTTATTGCTTCTAAATTTCACAACTAAGCTCAGCTAGAAATAACTAATTATCGACTAGTTGCCCTCAATGACATATGGAAACTCCTAGCACGCTGTTCGCTGCCCTAATGTTTTTGTTTGATAAGTATTTATAACACTCATACGCTTTGACGCTTAGAAACTCCCTTTTATTTTAGCACAGAAGCCGTTCGTTCGCTTGCATGCAACAAAATAAATGCATTAAAGAAGAAAACCCCCAACACAAACACTTGCACTTACTCACACACGCACACACACACACGCAAACATTAGTTCTTAGTATGTGAAAACATGGCAAAAGTGACGCTAAGCTCTTACCAGCAAACGTACGACTGTGAGTATCAAATTACAGCAGAGAATAAAATAAAAAGGAAAAGCTTTCAACTACAAATTAAAATAAAAATTAAAAAAAAAAACAACTGAAAAGAAAGTTGCTTGACTTGTGAATGACTCTTGCGCCTCTTTGGAAACAGTAGCAGCAGAAACAACACCACAGCAAGTAGCAGTGATACACTTAAATTTAATTTTCCAGCAAGAAAATGCCAACTGGCAGTCGGTATAATTTTAGCTTCTGTGTGCTGTTACTGATGCAATTGCTTGCCACTCGTATTAGTGTGCCAGCAACAAACAGTTGCTTGCATTCATTTGTTACGAGTACGTAATTTTTTTGCCTCTTTTTATTAGTTGTTTTAAAAATAAGTTTGCATTTTTTAAGCTTCATAAGCCAGTGTTTGGAATCTTGCAATCTCTGTATGTGTGTGTGTGTGTGTATGTGTGCATGTTGCTAGTCGCTAGCACTAGCGTTTTGTTATCCTTAAAGATACAATTTTCATATCGTTCTTAACTTTTGCAGTTTTGTTGCAACAACCTCAAAACACTTTAAGTATAACTACAGATAATAAAAGATTAAATATACACATGTAACTTCCAAACACGAATACGAAATGCACACATACACACGCAAGCACACACATACACTCACACGAGTATGTGTATAAGCCCAAATGTATTATCTTGCTATAGCCGAGTGGTTGAACACAGACGCTTTACGGTTAAGTTGAGTGGCAACAACACTTGATCTCAAATCCGTTTGTCTTTGGCTGATGTTCTTGTGTACTTTTGCCATATTTGTGTTAATTTGTATGTTTTTAACGTTTTTCTTGGCAACACAAACACACAAGTTGTCATTAGCACGCATTATCGTGCAACAAAACAGCAACAACAACAAGAATATAACGGCAACGTTGGCAATAGCGGCAACAGCTACAACTGAAAAATATTGTTCAAACAATTTTAATGAGTAGGTTGGTGAAGACATCCTTTGAACAACTAAGACCCAATAACCAAGTCACACACACACACACGCACACACATACATGCGTGCATACTTATTTGACGGTGCACAACAAACAGTTGAGTGCAGAAAACTAGTAATGCCTGCTATTATTTTTTTAAAGTCAATCTTCCAGAGGTCCTTTGACGAAGGTCCAGCGTAAAATATTTTCACTGAAAAAAACAAAAATTAAATTAATTTTAAGGAGATGGTTATTCAGTAAAAAATAAACGGGGCCACAAGCCGCATTTTTTATATCCTCGAAGAAAGAACTGGAGGATTCCGTTTGTAACGCAGCGAAATATCCATCTAAGACCGCTTTAAAGTATATATATTCTTGATCAGTGATGAAATTTAAGACGATTTGACCATGTCCGCCCTCTGTGAAAATCACGATTCAGTCCAAGCGAATTGAGCTAGAGCTAGACTCTTGAAATTTGGTATAAATATATCTTGAAGGATAGCACAGGTTAGGTTCAGAGATGGGCTAAATCCGGCAAGAAGGAAAAAAGTTCCCCTAAGAAGAACTGAACCAACCCATAAAAAACCACATAATTTTTTGTTAAGCAAATGATATATTTTTATGTCAAAGAATAGTCAACGCCATAAACTTGGAGCCATAAACTAAAAAGAAAAAATTTTGGACCCCGCCCCCTTTAGTGGGCGTTATTATGTGCAAAAATAGTGTAAAAATTTAACAAATTGTTTTACTTAAGCCTACATTCCTTAAATATAACACTTTTAACCTGGTACTACTCTGCCCTACCTCTTCCTCCCCCTTTGCCACCTAAATGACCCTATCAAAAAAAAATATTTTTTTTTAAATTTTGTAGATAATTATCACAAACATTTATTTTTAGAGTTTTATGACAAAGGTGAAATGTCTCACACACGGCCCTTGCCAGAGAGACCCCGGCAAAATGCAGTTTTAATACCCTCCAAGAAAATTGGACCCCATAAAGTATATATATTCTTGATCAGTGATGAAGTCTAAGACGGTCTAGCAATGCCCATACGTTTGTCTGTGGAAACATGATATAGTCTATATTAAATTGAATTAAGATTCATAGAGTAATTGTTTGAAATTTGTTTTTAAATCTCAGAAAGACATGATAAATATTCCAAGGCACAAAGGAAAGTCGACATCAGTTTTATTCAACTTATACAGCCTAGCACAACAGCTTTTTTCGAAAGCCGCAACACTTTCATCATCAGTGCTTATGTTCAACTAAGCCGCTTAATAAGTGGTGATAAAGACAATACACATGAGCACTGAACTGATGATGAAAGTGTTGCGGCTTTCGAAAACAGCTGTTCTGCTCTGCTGTGTAAGCTGAATAACTAAAATCTGATGCTGACTTTCCTTTGTGCCTTGGAATATTTATCATGTGATATTCCAGGATTCTGAGATATAAAAACAAATTTCGAACAATTACCCCATGAATCCTAATTCAATTTAATATATCAATATAAATGTTTGTGAAAATACTTACTACATGATATTGTCCATTTTTTTGACCCATCCCCTTTCAGTGGGCGTTGACGTACGATATTATATAAGTTAAATGTTTTAAATTTACTTACTACATGTTTTTTTTACTTGTTTTCTATTAATTTTTTTGCTGATTATAGACTATTTAAAATATGAGTGAATGATATTTATTTATTTATTTAAATGTTACAAATCCTATTACAATTTATTATTATAACTTAGTTAACATAGAATGGAATGAAGGAAATTCATTCGTTGTAGTGGAACAGACTAGTCTAAAATGGGAATCGACTTCCACACTAATAGACCAGCAGACTACTCAGTAGCCTAATGAGGCACTCATGAGTAAACGATATTAAGGATATATTTAAAAAAAAAATTAAGTCACTATCAATAACAATGAAAATGACATTTAAACAATTATATTATTATTCAACTAATTTTCTTTTCTTTTCACTCTCTTTTCAGGTAAGCGTTAAATATTGACTTATTTGTGAAAATGTTTTATAGGTATGTACGCAAGCTTTCTTTATCATAAAATTGCTTTTTTAAATATAACATTTTTTAGGAGTATCGGAAAATAAAATTTTGAATTTCTATGGGCACTGCTACACATTCAATATATGTATATTGAACGCGATCCAGTATCGCGATATTTATTGAACGTGTAGCATGCAGTATTGATGGATCGCGGTCCATATCGCAGAATGGCCTAAAATATAAAATTCAGATCGTCGATCGCGGATCGCGTTATAAATATTGTACGTGTAGCATTTTCATGATATTATAACGCGATACGTTAACCCTTAATAGCCTACTGGTCCCGCTAGGAAATAGAATTGGGTCCAACTAGCTCATTCGCTCAGTTTTGACAAGAACCTCTGATCAAACCCATTTAAATTTAATAGTTTTGATCAGAGGTTCTTGTCAAAACTGAGTGAATGAGCTAGTTGGACCCAAGTCTACTAGGAACCAACCAGGTATTTCTTAAAATTTTCAGGTAAATAGAAATTGCGAAGAAAGTTGTAGAGTAAAATATGCTTAGAATTGCAAGTTTTATAACACTGATTTTTTTTCCGGCCAAAAGAAAAAATCAGGCTGTTAAGGGTTAATAAGAAGGGGGAAAAAACAAATAAAATAGCGAAAGCGAGTGGGTTCTGTCGGTGGAATCGGAATTAACGACCGAAAAAATTATTTTGAAAGACTTCATTTTTAATTTAGAGGCATTGCTAAAGCTTTTTTTTTTTGTTTTCTCGCGACATTTTTTTAATAAATGATCGTCACAGCACAAATACTGACGCGATAAATATTGAACATGTAGCATACGCTACATGTTCAATATTTGGATCGCGATCCAAATATCACAATATATATTGAACGTCGTGTAGCAGTGCCCTATCACTTGGGCAGCAAAATCCAAGTAAGCATTTAGCAGGGACAACAACCTACAAAGTTTTCGATATAAACAGTTGACTTTAAATTAATTTATTATTTAAGCTTTCGAATTCTTTTTAAAAAATTAAAAAAGAAACCCAAAATAGTTGGATATTTAAAAAAATTTAATAACCCCCAAAAAATTTGGTTTCTTTAAAAAAAATTTAAAAACCCCCAAAAAATTTGGTTTTTTAAAATTATGATTAAACATTTTTTTTTTGATGGGAACACTAAAATAATAATCACTAATTTATAAATTAAATTCTTTTTAAAAAAATTATAAAAACCCCGAAAAAGTTGGATATTTTCAAAAATTTAAAAACCTCCAAAAAAGTTTGGTTTTTTTAAAAAAAATTTAAAAACCCCCAAAAATTAGGTTTTTTTAAAAAAAATTAAAAACCCCCAAAAATTTTGGTTTTTTTAAAATTATGATTAAACATTTTTTTTGATGCAAACACTCCCAGAAGAAATGAGGTAGAACTCACGTATCGCTTCATCATAGATAAATGAGTGAACCCGTTGCTGTTGGATTTGAGAACCCAGAGTATAAAGTCCGTGTTACTTTCTCTTGAATTTATTATGGGGTGGACAATATTAATTAATTAACATTTTGCCCATGAAATAGAGTTTGCATTTTTGAAAGGAAAGATTTAATTGTCGTTGCCTCAAATCCAAAAAATAAAGTTCTTTTGCTACCATCCTCCTAAGCAAATTGTACGTCCTTTTTGGGTTTTTTCCTTATATTATAATTTTTGTGTTATTTTGATTATTGATGACGGGAATATTGAACGCTGCTATTCTGCTCTAACTCCTCTGTCTGGCTGTCAACACTTTCATTTCTAGGAAACTTCCTCTTTGCTATTTCATTCCCAGCACTTCTATTCTTCTTTATCTTTTTGCTTTTTTTTTTTTGTTGCTCTCTTCTGATGCCAAAACATTTTAAAATTCCTGATGCATTCAACAACATTTTCTCCAAAAAAAAAGAAATAAAAACAGCAGCAACAACAACAACAACTGGAATTATTATGATATAAAAATAATAGCAGTGAGAAAGAAGACTCCTCATAATAAAAGTGATAATAATACCAATAGCTGAATATCATTAGCCCGGCTTAAACTTTTGGCATTGTTTGCCATGTTAAACACTGACTACACGCTGCCACACCATCAAAACTCCCTTCCTCCTCTACTTAAATCATGTGCATAGCCCACAATACATTTAGCTACTTCTTGACAAAAACCCCCTTGTGCAACAACTTTTCAACTTAATCTTTTTTGCATCACAATGAGGGAAACATCTTCTAGCCAACCAACCAACCAACCTCCTTATCTAATTGCACTCAGGAAATGGAGCACACATGTTCAAGTGCTAATATTTGGCTTAATACAAAAATAAAGTTAGAAAATGCAACAACAACAACAACAAGGCGCAGAATATTATAATGCCCTCTTTTCCACTGGCTGTTGAGCCATAAACTGCATGCAAGACTAAAAATACTGCTTTTGCAAGACCATCGTTGCAATTTCGGGGGAACTTGGAAGAAAACATTTTCGCCATAATAAAAATCTATAGAAAACAGTAAATTATACTTCAGCTACAATTTTGATAATGTATGTTTTAATTATAAATACAAGCATAATCTTCAATAGACTAGCGATTGTTTTCCAAAAATTCCAAAGGGAAGTGAATAGCAGCAGTAGCTGCAGCAGCATCAGCAAAGATACAACAGTTGCAAGGCCTTTAACAACAATTTATGTGCATCGTAAAGGGAAACTGAGTATTCAACTTTTTCACTCTTGTTTCATGTGAAAGATTAGTCAGGCAGTTGCTTCAAAAAAAATGGGGGGAATTTATTAGCTGCAGCTTTGACGGCACAAAGGGTGCATTTAAAATGCGAACTTTTCAAAAGAATTGAAAACAAACTGATAATAAGTTCGGGGAGGGGAAGCGTTTTTGCAACATCATGTACTCCATAAGTGTTTCCATTATATTTTAATTGGCGCATTTGTCATGCCCTGTGATAACAAATAAATTGGTAAACCGCTTCACATTAAGGAAGTAAATCAACTCCTAAGTGATGCACAGTACTTCAGAAACCACCCATTCAATCAACTTGACTTTATAATTTTATTCTTGTTGTCACTTTTGTGTGTTAAAGGCTGGAAGGATTCAGAAGAAAAATTACAATCCAAAATTTTATTTTTAATTTTATTCAAAATTGATTTTGAACTTTTTTTATACCCTCCAAAAAAGAATTTGGAGGGTATATTCACTTTGTCATTCCGTTTGTAACGCATCGAAATATCCATCTCAGACCCCATAAAGTATTTTATATTCTTGATCAGTGATGAAATCTAAGACGAACTGGGCATGTCCGTCCGTCCGTCTGTGGAAATCACGATTCAGTCCAAACGAAAAGAGCTAGACCCTTAAAATTTGGTATAAATATATTTTGAAGCTTGGAGCAGGTTAAGTTCGAAGATGGGCTAAATCGGGCGAGAGGGAAAAAAGTTCCCCTAAGAAGAACTGAACCAACCCAGAAAAAACAACATAATTTTTAAAGTTTTTTGGTTATTATGTTAAGCAAATGATATATTTTTATGTCAAATACGGTCCAACGCCTTAAATTTGGAGCCATTAAATAAAACAAATAATTTTTGGACCCCGCCCACTTTAGTGGGCGTTATTATATGCAAAAATAGCATACAAATTAACAAATTGTTTTACTTAAGCCTACATTCTTTAAAAATAACATGTTTAAGCCTTAATGACGAAGCTGAGACGTAACCTGGTACTACTTTGCCCTATCCCTTCCTCCCCCTTCACCCTCTAAATGACCCTACAAAAAAATTTTTTTTTTTTTTAATTTTGTATATAATCATCCCAAGCATTTATTTTTAAAGCTTAATGACTGCCGGTTTCTGCCCTACCCCCTCCTTCCCCTTTACCCGCTAAATGACCCTATAAAAAAAAAATTTAAATTTTGTATATAATCATCCCAAGCATTTATTTTTAGAATTTTATGACTGCCTGTTTCTGCCCTACCCCCTCCTCCCCCTTTGCCCGTTAAGTGACCCTATAAAAAATAAATAAAATTTTTTTTTAAATTTTGTACATATATAATACTCCCAAGCAATTATTTTTAGAGTTTTATGACTACCTGTTTCTGCCCTACCCCCTCCTCTCCCTTTACCCTATCAGAAAAAAAATAAATTTTAATTTTGTATATAATCATCCCTGGCATTTATTTTTAGAATTTTATGACTGCCTATTTCTGTCCTACCCCCTTCCCCCCTTTGCCCCGTATATGACCCTATAATAAAAATATATAAAATTTTATTTTGTATATAATTATCCCAACCATTTATTTTTAGAGTTTTATGACAAAGGTGAAATGTTTCCCCCACAGCGCTTGCCAGAACGACCCCGCCAAAATACAGTTTTTATAAGTAAATATGATCAGTTATGAAGTCTAAGACGGTCTTGCAATGCCCATACGTTCGTCTGTGGAAAACCTGATATTGCCTATTTTTGAACCCCGCCCCCTTTAGTGGGCATTGACGTACGATATTATATAAAGCAACTCTGTTCCACTAAGTTAAACATTTTAAATTCACTTACTAAATATTTGGAGGGTATTTAAGATTCGACCCGGTCGAATATAACGTTTTTACTTGTTTTTTTATTAATTTGGGAAAAGAATTGGCACGAAATTTTTTTCATATTAAATAAAATAATTAATTTCCTGAAGAAGTCATACAAAGGAGTGACGAAATATTGAAATTAAAAATTAAATTAAAATAAAGAGACCTTAAGCTTAAAAATATCAGAATACAATTATTATTTAATATTTTACATATTATTTTGTACACTCATCTTGAACACATGGTTGCAGTTTCAGCTATTTAGGGCGTTAATTTTGCTTCTCAGAGTCGAAACGGTTGCAACTGATTTTGCATGTTTGGTGATATTGTGCTGTTGCAATAAACTGGATCAAAAAAATTGCATACAATTTTGTGTGAAAAGTGGATACAAGTGCTCAACAGCAGTTAAAGTGACAGCGGTGATTGTAATGTGAGCCAGAAAAATGGTCGCGACAAGGAAAAGCTTTTCAAAGAAAGCCGAGAAAATGTGAATGAAGGCTCTCACCTGCATGCCCCAGCACATTTTGAACCTATGAAAATCTTGAGAAAGTGAAGAAAATTATTGTGAAGAATCATCGAATCACTATTAAGGAAGCTGTTGAGGATATATGTATGCATACCATGCTTTTTTTTGTTAATTTTTTTTTTTTGCGAAATTTTGGTTATGAAACGGGTGGCAGCGATATTCGTTCGATAATTTTCTAAACATTGATCAAATAAACCAACGCATGCGAATAACTGCAATTCATGGCTTTTGCATCGAAATAATTCCACCTGATCGCGCGTCGGTGCTTGCTCATCAATTCTGGCCTGAAAACAGTGCCGTAATCATGTCTCAGCCAAATTTGGGACCTGTAATCCTGCACAATATTTTGGGGATATTTCATAAATAAACACCGAATGAGCTGGCTCAAGCTCAAGGACATACCAAAACGTGCATATCAGAACCGCTTTGAGGATTTAAAAAGAAAAAAACCCTAAAAATCTGTATTGTATCTAAGAGGATGGACTACTTTGAAATTATCCCCTTCAAATAGGGATTATTGAATAAGAAAAATATATTTTGAGAAAAATAAAAAATAAAAATTTTTTTGAACAGACCTCGTACTGCCAAGTATTTTTCGAAAGTCCCCATTATGTGCTGTAGAGTGCAAATTGCATAATTATATTGCATGCATTTTTAATTTGCCATCGAAACAAAAATTGGTTATATGAGTCTGTTCCGTGAACAAAACAACAACACCAACAACAACGTTCGTTAGTAATAAACCAAATTAGTCCATCGTAAATCTCACATGTAAGTGTTCATTACAAAAAAAAAAAACAAAAAAAGTGCGCATAAAATCATACAGATATTTTACCCAAAATATACTCGTCCTAGTGTGTGTGCATGTGTGTGTATGTCAATGTGTTAAAGTATTGTTGCAACTGTAAAGCCAAAAGTGAAAATTAAATTTTGTCAAATTTGCACTTGAATGGCCATTGACACATACACGCTTCTATGGGTTTGTAAATATACACAGAAACTTTAACTCACACATACACACACATACACACGTACACAAATATTGTTCGTTTTATTTAAATATATGTACATACACACTCACACCTTTAAATGTTTTAATATACTCGTGCATACGTTCTTATGTAGATATTAAAACCTTGTGTAAATGGTTATATACATATTTTTTGTTTTTGTTTCGTATGCGTGTGTGTGTGTGTGTGTATCCTTATATAGACGTTTATAATCAACCGCACAGCCTCAAACATCTGGGTGTAAAATATAAACACTCGCTCACTCACTCACACAACTACATTCGTACGAACGTTCATTATTAAAATTGCAATAGATGCCAAGTACATGCTGATACACTCACAAATAGTTCAACACACAAGTGCAAAACGCAGACACACACACACACACATCCTGTGCATGAGAAATACAGAAAATTATCGTAAAAGAAAATGTGATGTACTAAAAATATAAGAATTTTTTTTTCTGTTTCAAATTCTAGCCAAATTCAAATGTAAATGAAATTATACACAATTTTATTGTTGGTGTAGAGAACATTTCATTTAATACACGGAGTACAACAACTTCATGGAGTATAACAACTGCATGGCAAGGAACAAACGCCAGCAGGTATACAATTTCAAAGGACAAACACCGAAATATATTTTGAAATCATTTTGAAATACTTCCCTGCTACAGCAGCAATATTCTCTTCGGCACACAATTTTTTGGGTCTCGTTTTCAACCGAGAGGAATTCGAACACGGGTTCAATAATTGCTTGTTCAGTAGCGGGACTTTATTGGGAGGCTAGTGAACAAACAAATTGATCCACGAACTTCTCTAATTGATTTATTTCTTTCAGTGTAAATTTCCAGTATCGAAACTTTAAAAATAAAAAAAATTTCTGCTAAAATAGAGATTGCCAACTAATGGGTGTTTTTTTATAGAGTGTCACAAATTAAAATCATAATAAACAAGTAAAAACGTTATATTCGACCAAGTCGAATCTTAAATACCCTCCAAATATTTAGTAATTAAATTTAAAATGTTTAATTTGGTGGGACAGAGTTCCTTTAAGACATCTCTGTACCCAATTTAATATATCTCTTTTGACAGAGTCATTCCGGGAAGAGCCGTGGGAGAGACCTTTCACCTCTGCAAGATCAGAGAACATCTCAACTTCTTATAGGCTTAAGGAATACAAATTGTTCAATATTTACAACTATTTTTGCGTAAAATATCGTACGTCAATGCCCGCTAAAGGGGGCGGGGTTCAAAAATAGACAATATCATGTTTTCCACAGACGAACGTATGGGCATTGCTAGACCGTCTTAAACTTCATCACTAATCAAGAATATATATACTTTATGGGAGTCCAATTCTCTTTGGAGGGTATTAAAACTGTATTTTGGCGGGGTCGTTGTCGAAAGGACCGTGGAGGAGACATTTCACCTTTGTCATAAAACTCTAAAAATAAATGTTTGTGATAATTATCTACAAAATTTAAAGAATTTAATTTTTTTTTGATAGGGTCATTTAGGTGGCAAAGGGGGAGGAGGTGGTAGGACAGGGGAGTACCAGGTTACGTCTCAGCTTCGTCATTAAGGCTTAAAAGTGTTATTTTTAAGGAATGTAGGCTTAAGTAAAACAATTTGTTAAATTTTTACAATATTTTTGCATATAATAACGCCCCCTAAAGAGGGCGGGGTCCAAACATTATTTTTTTTATTTTATGGCTCCAAGTTTAAGGCGTTGGACCTTCCTTGACATAAAAATATATCATTTGCTTAACAAAAAATTATGTTGTTTTTTATGGGTTGGTTTAGTTCTTCTAAGGGGAACTTTTTTCCCTCTTGCTCGATTTAGCCCATCTCTGAACCTAACCTGTGGTAGCCTTCAAGATATATGTATACCAAATTTCAAGAGTCTAGCTCTAGCTCGATTCGTTTGGACTGAATCGTAATTTCCACAAACGGATGGACGTGCGGACATGCTTAGATTTCATCACTGATCAAGAATATATATACTTTATGGGGTCTCAGATGGATATTTCGCTGCGTTACAAACGAAATGAAAAAGGGAATATATATTTTAGTATCCACGAAACGGGCTTTATTGGAAAGAAAATTTCATGGAATTAATATTTAACTATGATTTCTGCCATGTGGCCGCTACTGCTGAAGCGTAAAATGCGCAATCTGGCACACCAATTTTCAACAACTAAAAAAAATGTTTCATAAAGTGGAAGGACACAACCCCAGTTGCTGAGAACGGCGACGAATTGATTGATGAGGATCATCTTCAATGCTTTCCTATACAGCGGTTACAACTTCTTCAGTGCGCTCTCATGTCGGCGTCTCACGGGAGGCAAATGATCAGTAACCGTAAATGAGGTCCAAAAACGATCTATTGTTCTTCGAATTTGCCGCCCTAAAGGACGATTATGTACGCCATGAAAATGGAAGAGGTGCCATTATTTTGATTAAAAATTTCAACACTTAGCATGAGTTGCTCTGGTGTTGTGACACTCCATAAAAACACGTTTTATATAAAATTAAATGAAAGTGTCCACAATTTGGAAGTTGTCAACTATAATGATGTTGTTAGCCATTTTATTTTATATTAACGTACTCCATATTTCTTTTTAAAGTTTCCAACGAATTTTCACTCGAAAATCACTTGGGGAAGAAATCGAGTGCAGCCTGAGAACTGGGTCATTATGTTTGCTCTAGCACAGACCTCGATATAAGTTTTTCCCTTCACTAATATTTTTGTTATAGTAAAGCGATTAAATAACACAACTTTCTCACGCACACGAGCAACATATTCGTGTGTGTGTGTTTGTCTGTGTTTGTATGTGCAGCAAGGAACCAAGTCCTGTATTAACATGTTGCATGTTTTACTTTCTTTGAGTATTTAAATGTAAGCATGTGTGTAATTTTCTTCTTCTTTAAACCAGATTTAATTACGAGTAAATCTGATTTCAATAAAAATGAAAATCTCTGCATTCATGAACGTTCTTACAAGGCGTGAAGTTAAAAAATTTAAATATAAAATAGACAACAACATTCTGTCTTCAGTCTTCTGAGCTCTTGCTAGTCATAAGGAAAATGTGTGTGTGTGTATGTGTGTGTGTAAAAGTCAAAGGAATATTTTGTTTGCTGACCTCAAGAAAATTATTCGTAATGGAAAGAAACAACAAGAAAGTGAAACATAAATTTCCAGCAACAATTCTAATAAACCTTTACTTAAACATTCTCTTTGGTTCAAAGCCAACGCAAATTAGATCTGAGTCACAAAATAATGTGAAATTGGCAAAAAAATATATTTAAAAATAAATAATAATTGTGCGAAAGTAAAAGTGATAATTTTTAAACAGGCTCAACTTCCTTAAGTAAATTTTGAAGCCAGCATTTTGTTTTTTATCCAATTCTAATATGTACCTTTTGGTATGTCCTTGAACTCCTTCTGCTAGTCTGTGTTTATCACGCGAAACACTTCGCTCTAACTGCTAACTATTTTATTTGAAGGAATAATATAGAAATTGATGAGTAAATAAATATTCTCTATGCAAAATTAAGACTGATATTATTTTTCGAACAATCCTCGTATATAGGTTTCTTATTACTTACTTGATAGTTACTATTATATTAAAGAGGACAAAGCAAAAGTTAATGACTACATAAATATTTGTTGTGAAAAATTAAAATTTACCTCATTTTTTGAACAGCCCTCGTATATACGTTTACAACTACTTACTTGCTAGGTAAATATTTTATTGGAGGGGACAAAACAAGAATTGATGAATAAATAAAAGTGCTTTGTGAACAATTTTTTTGAACAGGCCTCGTATATACGTTTATAACTACATACTTAGTTGCAAGGTAAATATTACAATGAAGGGGGCAAAACAGTAATTGATGAATAAATAAATATGTTTTGTGCAAATATTACACCCACATTATTTTTTGAACAGGCCTCGTATATATATTTATACCCACTTACTTGCTAGGTAAATATTACATTGGAGGGGCCAAAACAGGAATTTATGAATAAATAAATATGTTTTATGCAAATTTTACACCCACCTTTTTTTTGAACAGGCCTCGCATATACATTTATAACTACTTGTTATTTAAATATTACATTGAGGAGGCCTAAATAGGAATTTATGAACAAATAAATATGTTTTGTGCAAATTTTACACCAACCTTATATATTGAACGGGCCTCGTATATACATGTATAACTACTTACTTGTTAGGTAAATATTACATGGGAGGGGTCAAAACAGGAATTTATTAATAAATAAATATGATTTGTGCAAATTTTTCACCAACCTTATTTTTTGAGCAGGCCTCGTATATACGTTTATAACTGCTTACTTGCCGGTGTTATGCATTGAATGGGATAGCAAAAAATTTGATGAACATATAAATATTCCTTTCGGAAAATTAAAATTCACCTTGATTTTCGAACAGACCTCGTATATACGTTATGTATAGTTACTCACTTTCTAGCTAATATATTAACGATGACAAAACAGAAATTATTGACTGTATAAAATTTTTTGTGAAAAATTTAATATCTTTTAATTTTTTGAACAGACCTCGTATATATACGTTTATATACGTTTAATTACGTTTACTTGCTAAGTATTACATCGCAGGAGGCAAAACATAATATGAAGAGTAAATAAATATTCTTTATGAAAGATTTTATGTCAGCTTAGTTGTTGAACACACCTCGTATATTCCTGTATGATTAATTAATTGCCAGGTATTTTATTGGTAATGACAATATATAGAAAATAATAAATAAATAAATATTTTTTGTGAAAAATTAAAATTCAATGTATTATTTGGAACATCCCTCGTATAAATTAAGTATGTAATCCGATATACATATGTATGTATGTATATGATTTTTGTTGATATTTAAAATAAATTGAAGAAAATATGGGTCGTAAAGTTCTTTCTACTCTTAACTGAGTTACTTTGCATCCACACTTCATTGCCGAATTATTGGGTTCGTTCGATGCGTCATTGAGAATAGCTTTTTATAGGTTTACAGTTATTTTATAACTGGTTCGTACTCGTTATGCTGAAAAAATACAAGCGTTTATATATTTAAATTTTCAACCCCGTATACCGAAAATTTCACTCGACCCAAAAATATTTTTAAGCAGCTTTTTTAACCTCTTCAGTGATATTTTTTCTGTAAATTGCTCATATACACCGAAGGTTACTGTATGCTTTAAAATAAATTTTCTCTATATGCAAATTTCAAATGCTAAAATTACAATAAAAAAAATGTGAACTTTAATGTTTGCTGGGTATTGGCAGCAGTGCTTAAGTAAAAGTATTTGCCAAGAGTCATGTTGCTCTAGTGGTGGAATTAAAGTCTCTTTAAGTGCACATCTTGCAGTCTTAAAATTATCGATAGCAACACGAAATAAAAAGTTATTTTCCAGTTCAGTTTCTATTATTCTAAAAGCAAAGCAGTGTTGCTGGGCAAATGTGTGCAAAATGTAAGACAAACTTTTACTAAAATTTCTCTGATACATCATAATGGGGTTAAACCGAGTGAAACCTAAAAAAAAAAAAATTATAAAATCAAAATGTATCTGCAAATGTATTTGAAACAGCTGCATAGAAACTTACAGTTTAAAATACACACTCACACACACATACAAAACATTTTTTCAAAAGACAAAGCAAGTTTTCAAAGGGTTATAAAACTTTAGGAAATAGAATTTTGAACGAGCCGCACAGCACAAAAATCGATTTGTTCTAAAACATTTACAAAAAAATGGAACATTAAAAACTTCATTCACCAATTAGGTAATCGTTTTCGAAACAAAGGTCTCTTAGGACGCCACAAATCTACAACTACAGCCGCTTCAGCTACAGCAACCTTAAAACATTTTGTGTGTTAAACACAACAACATGCACGTGATTTTGTGCCCCCACACCCCTCCACACAAGATCTCATACATTAAAACGGTCGTCTATGAACCAAAAGGTCAAATAGAGTGAGACAAAGAGTTAAATTATTGTTTTGCATTCTAAAATTGTACAGGGTACCGCAAATCGTCCGCAAATGTTTGGCACAGAGGACAACACATGCAACAAACGATTTCGAACAAAACGTAATTGTATAAATACTTTTGCACCCCTCACCCACAAGCTGCCAAATGTAAAACAACAAAATACCAGTGGCCTTTTTATTTATTGAAATACTTTCCACTTGCATGTCTACTGATTTAAATACTTTTACAGAGAGACAAAAATATGGGTGAACAACAATTTTTTAGACTTGCTAAAATATTAAAATAATTGTCAAAAAGTACTTTTTGACAAAAGTGCTCTTTGACAAAAGTAGTTTTTGACAAAAGTTACTTTTTGACAAAAGTTCTTTTTGAAAAAGGTAGTTTTTGACAAAAGTACTTTTTGAAAAAGGTACTTTTCGACAAGAGTACTTTTTGAAAAATGTACTTTTTGACAAAAGTTCTTTTTGAAAAAGGTACTTATTGACAAAAGTGCTTTTTGAAAAGGGTACTTTTTGACAAAGGTACTATTTGAAGAACACCAATTGACACCACAGTATTTACAAAATGTAGTTGTTTTTAAGGAAAACTTTTTAAAGAAAAAAGTTCGTTTTGTTCCAAAGTAATTTCTGAAATAGGCACATTTATAAAATATGAAATACATATGTTCGAATTACTCTCTATCCTGTCACCTTTTTCATTTATCCTCGCAGCACTATCGCGCTTGAGGGCCCGGTCTATTTAAAATAGCAACAAAAAAATATTACATTTTTATTAAAATACCTTTAAGAACAAGGTACTTTTTGTTATAAGTAAATTTAAAAAAAGGCAAGAGCTATGTACAATGTACCTATTTTAATAGGTACTTTTTTCAAAAATTACTTTTATAAAAAGTACTTTTTGTAAAATATATCTTATATAATTGTTAATTTATATATATAAAGTGCTTTTTATGTAAAGGTGCGTTTTATAAAGGGTAGTTCGTCATAAGGCATTCATTATAAGAGGTACATTTTATAAACGTACCTTTTGTACCAGGTACTTTCCAGAAAAGCTGGTATACATATATAAAATATGCACTTCCAAGATTTTTCGTGAAAACTACTTTTATCAAACGTATTTTTATATGGAACGTAATAAATTTTAAGCACATATCCAAAAAGTACTTCTTTAACTGTAGGTACTTTTTAAAAAAGGTATTTATTAAAAAAGGTGCTTATAATAATTTTAAGTTAAAGGAAAATGTGTTTTTTGTAAAGATCCCTTTTTAAAAAAGGTAATTTTTGCAAAAAGTACTTTGGCGTTCCTTTTGGAAAGGGCCCTTGTGGTTTATCACAGTAAGTAAGTAAGTTTTGTAGAAAACGTAAGGCCGAGCTGAAAAAGTTACTCTTTGAAAAAGTACCTTTGAAACAATATTTTTTTTATATAGAAAGTATATTGGCATAAAGTATGTATTTCTCATGGAAGGTATTTTTAATAAAAAGTACATTGTATAAAATATTCTTCTGTATTAAACTATTTTAATTCTTTCGATAGAAGCTCATTTTTCATATATGTAGATGATTTTTTTTTTTTTTTTTTTTTTTTAGGAGTAGGACCAGCACTCAGGGGATGTCCCCTATATATGCAATGCATTGCGCTGGAACTGAAAACGAGGGGATAGTATTGAGGGGACAGATTAGGAAAGATGAGAGATGATAGACAGTTGTTTTTTTTTTTTTTTTTTTTTTTTTTTTTGTAGCTATTTCAACCTTTTACTTCGCCGGCTAATTTTTGCTACAGGGCCGACGAAGGTGGGTGCTGTTACTCTGCTTTTAGTACATGATTGGGTCAGTCGCTGCCAGTAATTGTCCAGTGATCAGTACTATGCCTTCATCACTGAAAACAGGCTGGCAACAACTAACACAACCACGCACTAATGCTGTTTAAAAGGTACTTTTAAAAGTATATTTAAAAAAAAACCTTTTACAAAACGTCCTTTTCTAGAAAGTACTTCCTATGAAACGTATTTTTTTTAAGTATCAAAAGTGCTTTTTTTTAAAAAAGGTACTTCTTATGAAAATGCTCTTCAGAAAAAGGGAATATTTGTACAATTCCTTTTATATAAAATATTATCAGAGAAAATATATTTATTGTAAAATTCGTAAATATATAAAAGGATTACTGTATAAAGAAGTAGGTTTTGAAAGTAGTAGTTTTTGTAAAGGGTACTTTTTAAAAAAGAGGTACTCTTTGAAAAAGGTACTTTTTGCAAAAACAGCTTTTTAGAAATGGTACTTTTTGACAAAAGTACTTTTTGACAAAAGTACTTTTTGAAAATGGTGCTTTTTGACAAAAGTACTTTTTGAAAACGGTGCTTTTTGACAAAAGTTCTTTTTGACAAAAGTGCTTTTTGACAAAAGTACTTTTTGAAAAAAGTGCTTTTTGAAAAAGTTACTTTTTGACAAAAGTACTCTTTGAAAATGGTGCTTTTTGACAAAAGTACTTTTTGACAAAAGTGCTTTTTGAAAAAGTTACTTTTTGACAAAAGTACTTTTTGAAAATGGTGCTTTTTGACAAAAGTACTTTTTGACAAAAGTGCTTTTTGACAAAAGTACTTTTTGAAAAAGGTGCTTTTTGAAAAAGTTATTTTTTGACAAAAGTACTTTTTGGAAAAGGTACTTTTTGACAAAAGTTCTTTTTGAAAAAGTTACTTATTGACAAAAGTGCTTTTTGAAAAGGGAGTTTTTTGACAAAGGTACTATTTGAAGAACACATTTTTTTAAATATTTTTGAGAAAAGATACTTTTTAAAATATGTAGTTTTTTGGAAAATATAGTTCCTGTACTGGGTATGGTATTGTTTTATAAGGATTACTTCTTGTAATATGCATATTTTTATATATGTATATATTGTTGAAATATGATTTTTATAAAAGGAACATTTCGCAAAAAGTATTTACTTTAAATATCTTTTCATAAGATCTATTTTTTATCTCTTTTTTAGAATGTACTATATAATATATAATTTTCATAAAAGGTAATTTTTGTTGAAGTATCTTTTTATATAGGTTATTAGTCATAAAAATATTTTATAATTTTTTTTTTAAATTAACGGTGTATAACTTACGTATCACGAAATGTATTTTTTATAAAATGTACTTCTTATTGAAGGTATTTTACTTGTAAATAGAAGAAGTTTTTCTACTTTTCTCTGAAATGTTTTTTTTCACCTAACCAACTTTATGATTCGCAGAAAAATGTTTTGTTACACTCTCAGCAAAATATGGGATCTTTTTCTTTTTGTTTAGGATTTAAAGAAAAAGTTATTAGAAGCGAAAGTGTATGTAGTGTGAGGTGTTTCAATCCCTTTCCGGTCAGTCTACCAATTCCAGTCCACTGGGCTTTAATTACATTTTCATGCCTTGCCTAATATTTTCGAACATTTTTCCTTTTTCAACAAAACAATTTAAAAAAAAATGCTGTTTAAATTGTTGGTCAAACTGAAATTCAACAACAATATCAAGCAACTTAAGTTGAAACAACATTAGCAATTTCACATATCACACTTTACCAGAGCATTTGTTATTTGCCATGCAATAGCGTTGCAGCCAGCATCACTTATATGGCCAAAAAATAAACAAACAGGCAAACAAACACATGCCTCGGCTCAACTAAATATTTTTTAAGTGAGAAATTTCAGCCTAAAATTGTTTTGTCCTTTCAAATTTCGCAAATAAATGAAACGAATGCAAAATATAAAAAAAAATACAAAAAATAAGCGAGAGGGTGTTTCGAGTTTTGTGTTTACTGAGGTTTAGAAATTTATTTGAGGTCACTTTTTTTCTAATACTCTAGATGTGTTGCCGGTCGATACAAGTGAAATTGTTTCAACACAAATATTTTTTCAAACTGCTTTTTTCAGTTTTAAAAATAACGACAAGCACAACCAAAGCCCAGGCAGCAATTTGTTTTAAAAATTTATTTACATATATTTCTGTTTCGAAATGATAATAGGATACCGAATTTTCGTCTAAAATCTGTATATCTGGAACCCGGTTTTAGAAAGGTTTCATACATATTTTATTTTAATAATACATTGTGGATCCGATTGTTGACTTTTGCTAACAGCCTTAACTTGTTTAGTGGGTATGCCACTATATTTGATAGCATGTATTTGTGTGGAATATTCGGTAATCCTACGAATATTAATACTGAAAAGTGCAAAAGTAGCAATCGCATGTGACAGACACATCTAAGCAAATTTTATAGATTTGCAAATTTTCAAAATGCAAAAATGGAAAAACACAATTTACTAGCAAAAAAAAGAAAAAACTTAAACATGGAACATGTGCATTTCATTTAATTCAATATAATGTCAGAAACAAAAACAAAAAACAGTTGTGTGGAAAAAAAATTCATTTGAGATAATATATTTAAAAAAATTATTTTGGCAAACTTTTGCTTAAACATTAAAAAAGTTTAAATACAAAAACAAGTTGGAATCCAAACAAAAATTTGTCAAAAACTTATTTAATCATTTTAGTTTTATAAAATGAGGTACACATTAAATAAATGTGGCTTTGCCAGGAATGGAGACGTTTTTTTTGTGGTACTTACATACAAGTTGTGTCAGGGATACATTAAATCAATTTGGCTTTGCCAGTGCTGGACATCAGTTTTTTGCAATTTCTACACAATTAGTGAAAGACTAAAAATTAAAAAAAATTCTTTGGTAGAAAAAAATTACATGTATTACGTAAAACATCATACATTTTTTTAAGAGATCAAAAAGTACTTTTTTGTTGTTCTGAAAATGTCCTTTTACTTTTCTTTAAAAGTACTTTTTTAAAAAACATATACTTGAAGTACCATTTTGAATCAAGTACCAAGACATTTTGAATCATTCCAGAAAGACATGACAGATATTTTAGGCACAAAGGAAAGAGGTTTTTAAAAAAAAAGAACTTCTTCTAAAAAGAACATATTTGAAAAAAGTACTTCCTTTACAAATAACCTTTGGAAAAAAATTTACCTATTGGAAAAAGTACTTTTCTCAAAAAGTACCTTTTAAAAAAGTACTTTTTTCAAAAATACCCTTTAAAAAGTACTTTTCTTAAAAAGTATACTTCCAAAAAATATTTTTCTTAAAGAGTATATTTCCAAAAAGTACTTTTCTTAAAGAGTACTCTTCTAAAAATTATTTTTCTGAAAAAGTACTTTTCTCAAAAAGTTATTTTCTTCTAAAGTGCTTTTCTAAAAAGTACTTTTCTTAACAGAACATACTCTTCTAAAAAGTACTTTTCTGAAAAAGTACTTGTTTAAAAAGTACTTTTCTTAGAAAGTACTTTTCTAAAAAGTTATTTTCTAAAAAGTTCTTTTCTAAAAAGTTCTTTTCTGAAAAAATACTTTCTTTCGAAGTGCATGTCTAAAAAGTACGTTTCTAAAAAGCAATTTTCTTAAAAAGTACTCTTCTAAAAAGTGTTTCTTAAAAAGTACTTTTTTAAGAGGTACTTTTCTAAAAAGTACTTTTCTCAAAAACTACTTTTCTAAAAAGTGCTTCTCTTAAAAAGTACTTTTCTGAAAAACTACTTGTTTAAAAAGTACTTTTCTTAGAAAGTACTTTTCTAAAAAGTTCTTCTCTGAGAAAATACTTTCTTACGAAGTGTATTTCTAAAAAGTACGTTTCTAAAAAGCAATTTTCTTAAAAAGTCCTCTTCTAAAAAGTGTTTCTTAAAAAGTACTTTTCTAAGAGGTACTTTTCAAAAAAGTACTTTTCTCAAAAACTACTTTTCTAAAAAGTGCTTCTCTTAAAAAGTACTTTTCTCAAAAAGTACTTTTCTCAAAAAGTACCTTTCTTAAAAAGTACTTTTCGTAAAAATTACTTTTCTTAAAAAGTACATTTCTAAAAAGCACTTTCCCAAAATGTACTCCTGTAGAAAGTGATTCTTAAAAAGTACTTTTCTAAGAAGTACTTTTCTAAAAAGTACTTTTCTCAAAAACTATTTTCCTAAAAAGTGCTTTGCTTAAAAAGTACTTTTCTCAAAAAGAACTTTTCTAAAAAAGTACTTCTCTAAAAAGTACTTTTCTAAAAAGTACTTCTCTTAAAAAGTACTTTTCCAAAAAGTACCTTAAAACCACTGTTTTAAAGTAAATACCGTTCAAACCGGTGCCGACATCCAGTTTTTATCCCCATTTCAATCCCTAAAAGTACTAATTACTGAAAAGTACCATACATGATTTGGTTTCACCAACATTCGTATACTTTTAGAGTTTTGACTCTGTCCGTCATAGATTTCGAGAAATTAATATACCAGAACTACCTTTTGCGTACTTTTTGCGCCCTACCAATACCGAATTCCAAAAATCGCTTCTAAATGGATCTAAACATCGCTTTGGCCTGGCAAATAACATATAAGTCAGTTACTACAAAAGTAATTTTTCCCAAAGACGAGAAAAAAAAAATAATGATAATTAAGACATACGTTTTTTTATTTTATTAATAATCAATTTTAATAGCCATAAGCATCGTAATCGGATATATAACGCAGAGTTTGAGGCCGCCTGCGTTGATTTTGAAAATAAAGTTCATCATCGTAATCATCCGCCTCCTCCTGCTGCCATAGAAGTTGATTAATTTGTTGCTGACGCAGATTTTGTCTATTATTGTTCGTGTTTAAGGGACGATTCTGGCCATTGTTAAGCGGACGATTTTGGCCATTTTGATTGGGACGTTTCTGGCCGCTTTGCTGATTGGGCCGTTTATGTTTATTTTTATTATTAGGCTTTTGTGCATTGGGATTGGGACGTTTGCCAGGTTTCTGATTGGGCCGTTTGTTGGGTTTCTGATTGGGACGTTTGTTGGGCTTGTGATTGGGACGTTTGTTAGGTCTCTGATTAGGACGCTTGTTTGGCCTCTGATTGGGACGCACCAGAATCAAGACATTTTTTTCGGCATTTTCTTTCTTTTTCTCAGCTGACGCATTAGGATTTGCATCTAAAGCCGTTGTTTCCCCACTTTCACTTACTCTCACTTTGTTGAGTTGTTTGCAGGGCACATCGCTGTAAATGAGTACGGAACCATAATTGCAAATATGCTGCACATCATCCTGAGCTTGTCTTGATTGAACTTGATCAATCACGTTTTTGTTTTCAATCTCGTAGATATCACCGTCTTTGGTTATGAGACCGGTGGCAGCTAAAGGCTTTGATTCCTCAGCCTGTAGGGAGTGATTTACAAACGTGGGCAGTTCAATAAGCAAATCTCCCGATTCAACTTTATTTTCCACAACCGTAATCCCTTCTCCGGGTGAAACTTGCACGTTGGCTGCTTTAGTAGGGCTCGTTGTGGGAGCCTGAACAGCAGGCTCTGCTGCCATGGGACTCGCTTCTAGTGCTGCTGCATAAACAAAAAATGCATTAATATTTTCAACTTCCATTTAATTTTGTGCTTCACTTACGGTTTTCTGTTGCATAGCAATTTGCTAAAACTGCCACAACGAACAGCAAAGAAAATAGTTTCATTTTGATTTCTAAACTTTTGTATGACACCAACAACAAATCGTGTGGCTCTTCTGCTACAACTTTGCCTGAGAACTAAGTTCGCGCTTACGTTTCCAGATGCTCTTATATTATCTCCAGCTTACAAGCTGCGGGCAAAAATACACAACGACAACAACAACAGCAGCAACAACTTATTTTGGCAAACTTTAAATATTCGTAATGAAATAATATTAAATAAATAAAATATTGAGAAAGCAAGAACATGAATTATTATGGATTCAAGCCCACGGCTTAAACCAGCAAAAATTTGGAAACGGCTTAACACACGAATTTATTATTATAATTAACCTTTTTTCTACTTTTCTAAATAAATTATTTTGGCCAGCATGCAAATGCCGCACAACCAACACAACCATATCAACTTTTGTATTAAAGAAGACGTTAGCAAATTATCATATTTTTCTGCTTTTATTTAAATCCAGACATTTGCTTTAGATATTTTGAATTAAAAATGTGAAAAGAAAGTTTTTTTTTAACAAAAGAAAAAATAAAGTGGAAGAATATTCAAGTGTCAGATATTTTGTTATCCAAAATTATTTTAGGTCAATGTTCTTTGATTTAATTTGATTTCTCAAATCAAGAAAAAAAAAAGAAAATAATAAAAATATTTTTGCTTCATCTGCCATAAAACTAATTTAAGCACAATTAATGCATAGAATTTTATTAAAATCCCAGAAATTATCACAATAGCTGTTCTCTTTTCTTTGTTAAGCTTTTAATAATTTCAAAATCATGCCGGTGACAATTTGAAGTGGAACTTTAAAACAGTTCGCGGCTACATTGTTTTGGTGAATGGCAAAAAAAAAAATTTAATAAACAATTAAGAAGATCGTTAATGAATGTCGAGCATTACAGGGAGTAAGTTTTGAAGCTGAAAATTTTATTAAATTATTGGGTTTTATTATCATGACATAGAGCGCATTCTTTTAGAGCCATAAAATTTTGTATTATAAAATAGAAATAGAATTAAGAAAATACCTCGAACTTTAATAAATGGAAGAAAATAAAGGCAACTGTGCCGCATCTTATAAACCCTTCACTGTAGTTCTTCTGTAACGCTGAAATCATCCCTTTTAATCTTTCTGATTTTCAAATACTAATTTATTTTATTCTAAAATAATAAATATGTTTGATTATGCCGTGATCGGGCATGCACGCACCTCCATACACATTTTTAGTTAATTATTATTCAATAAATATGAAATTGTTGTAAAGGGTGTTTTTATAAGAGCTTGCTGATTTGAAATTTAAATAAAACACATGCCAAATTATGAAATCGCAAAAAAAAATTTTTTATTTGGTAGATAATTTTTTGTCAATTAACGTTTAAATATAATTTCGGGCATATGGCCACCACGACTATTTTGCACAAAGGTCATTCTGGAGGTCCAATTTTCGACCAACTTTTCAAGCATTTGAGGGCGTATTTCAGCAATGACACGTTGAATACTGGTTTCCAAAGCGTCAATCGTTGCTGGTTTATCCACGTAAACCAATGATTTCAGGTATCCCCACAAAAAATAATCGAGTGGCGTCAAATCACACGAACGCGGAGGCCAATTCACCGGTCCATTTCTCGAAATAATGTTGTCGTTGAAATGTTCTTTCAATAAGTCCATTGTTTCGCCCGCAGTATGACAAGTGGCACCATCCTGTTGAAACCACATTTCGTTTACATCCATATCTTGAAGTTTTGGCACCAAAAATTCATTGATCATGATTCTGTATCGATTTCCATTCACGGTAACGCGTCGTCCTTCCTCATTTTTAAAGAAATAAGGACCGATGATTCCACCAGCCCATAGACCGCACCAAACAGTACATTTATCGGGATGCATTGGTAATTCTTGAACGGCGTGTGGATTATCTTTGCTCCAAATACGGCAATTTTGCTTGTTGACATATTTCATTCAACCAAAAATGCGCCTCATCACTGAAGAGAATTTTGCGGTAAAAAAGCGGATAAACATTTTTAATTGAACACTGTTTTTGAAAATAAATTTCCACGATTTGGAAGCGTTGTTCTGGAGTTAACCTGTTCATGATGATTTGCCAAACAATACTGAGTAGCGACGTCACTTTAAACTGTCAAAACAGCTGTCAGAATGATTCGTATAATAAAAAAAAACTTCATAAAAAACACCCTTTAATACTAATTAAAATTACAAATCCAGCCCTGCTAAAAAGTGTGTTTAGTGAGCAAAATACAAGTCACTGAACAAACTTAGTAGAGACTTAGCACCTAAATTGTGGGAAAAGTGAAAAAACCATAAACAAAATATATCGAGCCATTTTGAAGTTAAATTATTGATATTAAATTTGTTATTAATTAAAAAATTAAAAAATAAAAAAAACCTAAGAAAGATTCCAGATTTGAACTTGGGATCCTCAAAAATATGAAATATTTGTTTACTGTTAGTTGTCATGCGTTAATTGAATTGACTAAATTTTGCATATGTGAACAGGAAGATAATTATGGCAATAAAGTGAATATTGAGTCAATTAAAAATGCATGTCTGAACACCGTGTTAAACTTATTTATTTGCCTTAACTGCTGATTTCACAACATTGACAGAGTGCTTTCTTTCGTATATATACATTTGAAAAAAAAAAAAACAATTCATATAATTTTGTTTTTGTTTCAAATGTACTTGTTCGAAAGAAAGAATTCTTTCGACGTTGTGAAATAGGAGATAATATTTTTCCTTTTATACCCTCCAAAAGAGAATTGGAGAGTATAGTCACTTTGTTATTCCGTTTGTAACGCAGCGAAATATCCATCTGAGACCCCATAAAGTATATATATTCTTGATCAGTGACGAAATCTAAGACGAACTGGTCATGTCCGTCCGTCGGTCCGTCCGTCTGTGGAAATCACGATTCAGTCCAAACGAAAAGAGCCAGACTCTTGAAATTTGGTATAAAAATATATCTTGAAGGATAGCACAGGTCAAGTTCGGAAATGGGCTGAATCGGGCTAGAGGGAAAAAAGTTCCCCTCAGAAGAACTAAACCAACTTCTAAGAAACAATATAATTTTTAAAGTTTTTTTGTAATTTTGTTAAGTAAATGATATATTTTGACGTCAAAGAAGGTCTAACGCGTTAAACTTGGAGCCATAACATAAAAAAAAATTTGTGGACACCGCCCCTTTTAGTCAGAGCTCCGAAATCTTCGCTCGAATTCGAGTAGAGAGTGAAACTCGCTCGAATTCGAGCGCGAGTGAAAAAAAAAATATCGAGTGTACTCGATTTTTCTATGGCACTCGAATAAGAGCGCATATGCTTCGCTCGATTTCGAGTGCGAGTAAAATACGCTCGAAATCGAGCAGATTATACTCTTGCCGAGTACTCTTTCAGTCTTCCTCATACAGTGTAAAAATAGAAACTGTTTGTTTTTGCTGATTTGTATGTGTGCGTGTGTGTGTAGCAGCAAGTATGGTAAGACTGAAAGAGTACACAAAAACCACACGCATACTCAAGTCAGCAAAGACACACAGTTTCTATTTTTCCACTCGATTTTACTCTTAAGAGTAAACTCTCACTCTATTGCGAAGATTTTTACTTCCACTCTAATTTTTTAAAAAGGAGTACTCGCGAGTACTCCCACCTAAAACAAACGAGTGGAGAGTAAACTTTTTGTAAAACTCGTAATCTTCGAGTGCTCTTCTTCGCGAGTATTTTTCACTCGCGAGTAAAATCGAGTAAATCTGAGCTCTGCTTTTAGTGAGCGTTATTATATGCA
This sequence comes from Linnaemya tessellans, assembly GCA_951800035.1. NCBI lineage: Eukaryota > Metazoa > Arthropoda > Insecta > Diptera > Tachinidae > Linnaemya > Linnaemya tessellans. The sequence goes on from OX637536.1 coordinate 43,379,086, forward strand.
AACATAGTGTACAAATATAACAATTCGTTTTACTAAAGCCTACATTCTTTAAAAATAAAATTTTTAAGCTTCAATGATGAAGCTGAGACGTTACCTAGTACTCCTCTGCCCTACCCCCTCCTCCCCCTTTGCCCCCTAAATGACCCTATCAAAAAAAAATTAAATATATTTTACATATAATTATTCCGAACATTTATTTTTGAAGTTTTATGGCAAAGGTGAATCTCCCCCTCGGCCCTTGCCAGAGAGACCCCGACAAATTACAGTTTTTATACCCTCCAAAGAGAATTGGACTCCTATAAAGTATATATATTCTTGATCAGTGATGAAGTCTAAGACGGTCTGGCAATGCCCCCATACGTTCGTCTGTGGAAAACATGATATAGTGTATTTTTGAACCCCACCCCCTTTAGTGGGCGTACAATGTTATATAAAGGAACTCTCTCCCACCACCAGTTAAACATTTTAAATTTACTTACTAAATATTAGAAGGGTATTTAAAATTCGACCCGGTCGAATATAACGTTTTCACTTGTTGGTTTTATTGATTTCTAATACCAATGAATTTTTTTCAAAAACATCAAAGTCCTAATTTATAAAAATGTATTTCACATTCTTATTTGACAATTTTCGTATAGAAATACGTCAAACAACAATGTTATACGCATCAAATATATTTTTATGAATTACAGCTCAAATATTTGTGCTGAATTTATAAAGAAAGAAGAAAAAATTCTTTTAATAGATTACTTTTGTGTACCATAAAAGTATCAAATGTCCAAGCCTGGAATCATCTTTTTGATTCTGTTTGATTTTTAATAACAATTTAATTCTTTCTGAAGTATAAAATAGTTTTAATTAGCAAGAAATAAATTATAAAATGTTCGTTAAAATGCTTACTACATACAAATTTAAGCTATGGCTTGAGCTACCAATAATAAAAATTGGAAAACATTCACATGTACTTAAGTATAAAATTCAAACCAAAAAAGTTTGACTTAGATAAGATGGAACAAAAAAAATATTCAGAAAAATGGGACATGAAGAAAAATAATCAAACGGTAACACGGGTATTATAACAATAACATGTTAACATCAGCTTGATACAGTTCTCGTATTCTTTTTCACAATAAAATTTGTGTAAATAGGAACTGTTATCACATTCAACTGAGCCACCTAATAAGTGGTGACAAACACAATACACATGAGCACTGATGATGAAAGGGTTGCGTCTTTCGAAAACAGCTGTTCTGCTCTGCTGTGTAAGTTGAATAACAAAAACTGATGTTGACTTGCCTTTGTGCCTTGGAATATTTATCATGTCTCTCTGAGATTTAAAAACAAATTTCGAACAATTAGCCTATGAATCTTAATTCAATTTAATATAGAAATAAAATAGTTTTAGTTCGTTACTTTATATACTCGTATAAAAAATATGTTTAAATTTTCCAGCTCTGGAACCGAATTTTGAATTTTGTTGATTTTCAATAGCAATCTATTTAAGACAATTACCTATACATCAATCCAAAAACTGAGTCTATAGATTTTCTGGGGGCTTCGGAACAACGATTTTGGATTGTGGATGTTACACACGGAATGACTAAACCATTTCATCATTTTTGGTGTAGGGTATAAAAAGATTAATAAAATATAGAAAATAATCAAAATAATTTGTAATCGGGAAATATTTACCCTGCATTAATATTTACTAACGGTTGCAGTCCTGTGGCTGTATATGGCCGAGTGCGTTCTGTATTTTAAATATTGAGCCCTTTTTTCAAGCATTGCTGGGCATAGTCCCGAATAACAAGAACGATGTTGGCCTGTAAGACGGCAATTATTGGATTATCTGAATACACAGATGACGTCACAATGCCGGCAGTGACGTCGGCATAGTACTGGCCACTGAAGAATACTGACAGCAATCGACACTATCATGTACTGAAAAGCAGCTTGACAGCACCCTCTTTTTTTTAAGTTTTATTTTATTTTTATTTATTTATTTAAATTGCGACATAGCACAACAAGACAAGATGTCCTATAAATGATAGTGCTATTGATTACACAAAAACAGTTAAGTCATAAATAAAATGTAATATATAATTAGGTTTCAAAGGTTGGCAATAATATTAATATTTGTAACAAAGGAGCTTTTTTTAAACAAGACTTTAATAACAAAAGCAGATTTGCAATAAGAGGATGAAAAATATAATATAGTGGGGAAAGTAAGCAAAAATTATTAAATAGAAAAAGGAGAGCAGAAAGTAATATTACATACAAAATTTAAATAATTCTCTTTTAAATATGTTAGCGTTGCCTAAGTTTTGAATGTTGAAAGACTGATTGTGTGAATTAAGAACTGTCGACAGAATATAAGACTCCTATACCTCAGTTGTATAATGTTCCTACCGCGGTTAAATCTTGCGAACACAATTCTATCATAGATGTATGTCGGTTGTTTCGATATAATAATTTTGTGCATTGTAATTTCGTTCCCAGTTCCGGCCCAATGCATTGCATATGTAGTGGTCAGCCCTGAGTGCTGCTTATACTAAAAAAAATCAATGAGTGTTCGAACTCACGGGCGATGTGTTAACACCTTTTTGTTTATTTATTTTATATTAAACCCACAAAAAACAAAGAGAATGCAAAGCAACAGACAAATGTACATACATACATTGTTATGTTTGTACATAAGCTACATACGTTGCTGTCTTGCTATCTCATTTTTATATATGTACGTATAACCACGTCACTATTCTCTTTGCTATGCATAAGACAAAGCCGAAGATCAACATAAAACACTTTTTTAATATTACTCCAAATTAATACTCCGAATTAAAACACTTAAATCTCCGCTCGCCGATATCGGATCGCCTTAATTTTTGGCCTAAACTCTTCGTCGAAACCCGCACTAGCGTTTTAATCCAAAAATTAATAAAATCGGCTATGAATTTCCGGAGAAAATCGCGTGGGAAAATTATATGAAAATCGCCCAATAATTACTTTCAATACCGACTGCCAAGCAACGAACAAACACATACTCTTGCATCTTACACCTTACACTTGCGTATGTATTGAAACTGATAGTTTACTGCCCTAGAGGCGCGCGTATAGATGTTAACACATCAAAAAAAAAAACGGTTGCAAAAACCCACTTTTTGCTGATTTGTCATATCTATTTTTAAAAGAAGATTGTCATATCTATTTTTTGTCTAATCTATTTTTAAAAGAATCTCTAAATGTAAAAACAAATTATTTATTTCAATAAAACAAAAGAGTTGAGTTTAAATTTGTAATAAATTTCTTAACGTTTAAACCTTTATTATTTATATATATTTTTATTTAATGTTTTTATTTTCCAGTTTTCCAGTTGTTAAGGCCGACAACACTCCCACCATTCCGTTGTTCACTTTTACGACAGGCAACACGGAAATTGCAAAATAACTTCCTTTGAAATGTAAATTAATAAATCATTTAAATAAGCTTCCTTATTGATTAAACTCACACAATTTTTTATCGAGCTAACGGCGTTACACGTTTTCTTTTGGTTTGGGAATATTTTCATATTATAATTTTCAATTTTGCCAGTTTCCTGGCAACTTGCAATTGTGACAATGAAAATAAATAATAAAAAATTATTCTGCTACTTTTCGTGGCATTAAAAGAAATCAATTTAGAGGATCTATGGCATTTCCTACTGCTCTTTTTTTCTTCTTCGTTTTCTTCGTTCTTTTATTTATTTGATATTTTCCCCACCCCTGTTTTCTACTCTTTTTAACTTTTCTTTGCCCAGCTTTGTTCATTAAAGTCAGGGTGTTTGCAATTTTAGAAGGGCATACATTCATTAAATTATAAAAGAAAAAAAAACTGGTTAAATTGTAATTTAAACACGCATTCGCCAGCACAACTGAAAATGTTTTTCTTGATTTCTATACACACACACACACACACACACACACGCGCATATACGCATATACACACACACACACACACCAGCTACAGAGTCAGGTGCAGTCCAACAAGCATAAAGTTGTCAGTTAGTTATTTGATTTTAAAAGTTGTTTGCAATCCTTTTCAAGCATTCAAGCACGGAAGTTTTTGGAATTAAATTTTAATTTAAATTTAATATTGTATTCTGATATTTTTAAGCTTAAAGACCTTTTTTTTAAGACCCTTTATTTTAATTTAATTTTTAATTTCAATATTTCGTCACTCCTTCTGTGTGACTTCTTCAGGAAATTAATTATTTTATTATTATTATTTTATTTTTAATTTAAATTTAAGATCATTTCGAAAAGAATGTTCTTGTAAATAGAGCATAATATTATTCGTTGCTTTGATGACTTCAATAATGGCAGGAACACAACTGAGACGAACAACGAATTTCGTTCAGTACGACGAATTCGTTGGTAAAAATTCGCTCTTTAAATTCGTTGTATGAAACACAATAACGACGAATAAATTAAAATAATGAACAAACAAATTTTAAATTTTTCTAAAAATCTTTGCTATACTCTGATGCCAGATTCTTTAGACATTCAATAACACTGCTCAACAAAAAATCATATTTTGTCTCTCCTTTAAATAAAACTATGTGGACTATATGGATTTTGATGCGCTAAACTTAAATCCGTTTACGGGTTTTTCCATCAGATCGGGATTTTTTTATAGACGTGGCAAATTTTTTTTTTTGGTTGGAATACAACCATGTTTACATATAACGATGGTATATCGCTGTAGTGTTTGTAGCGCCCGCTACGACGTCAGTCTTATTGATGTTTTTTTGCTGCATTACACGCATTTTATCAATATTGGTTACCAGCGGTAAATTGATAATAAAATCCAATTTTTTAAACCGATTTTTATGGTTTATAGCTTATTTTATTTTCAAGATATGTGACCTGCTCCACTAAAAGGGACCTCTGCGCCGAAAATTTTTTTTTACTTTTTGAGTGATTTTTATAGGGAAAAAACGCCCTTTCAAATGCCGCAAACCGCAAGTTTCTATGTCTTTTAGTTTTGTTACAAATCATGCGCAAAACACAGAAAAACGAAGCGCTTTTTTTTAAACGCGTTTTTCTCAATAACTTCTTTTCGGCGCAGAGGTCCCTTTTCGTGCAGAAGGTCACATATGTAGCTCTCAGAAAAATGTGCAAAATGTTGAATATTTACTTTATCTTTTTTTTTAATTCCATTTTTAAACTAAAAAAAATTATGAATTTTGCAGGAAAAAATTTTTTTTGTATCCATTAATTTCTGAATAATTCCAAAACGTTTAGAGATAGAGAAAAATTATATAACTCGTTGTCGAGTTAGGGTGAAATATGTCTCCGTACCTGACTAATTTAGGGGAAAGAATTTGCCACCCCTATAAAAAAAAATTCCTACCTGATGGAAAAAACCGAAAACGGATTTGAGTTTAGCGCATCAAAAACCATATAGTCCACATAGTTTTATTTAAAGGAGGATTTTGCTGCTGGGCAGTGTAATTAGCCCGGTGCTATCCATTTGTTTCTAGAACAAATTCCTTTTATAATTATTTTCTGAACATGTTTTATTTTCTGTAAATAAATTATTCTTTTCATTTAACAGCTGATGAGGTGACCATATGAAAAAGTAGGAAATAGGAAGAAATACTATATTATAAAAAGTGTTCAAAATTAATAAAAAGTCATTCGAATAATAAATTTTTGTGAATTGGGTGAATGTACTGAAAATTTTCGTGCTACATGCAACAATACTGTAGTTAATTATGTTTTTTGAGTATATGAAACCTGGGCACCTCATATTGATTTGTTCGTCGTTCGCTGACGAAACAATTAGAAATAAATCTATTTCAACTTTCGCTGAGTATGACGAATTTCGACCAACTCCACGATTGTGTGCATTTTCATATACACCAATTTGTTTTATATTTGGCGACGAATATTCGCAGCCAAAAATTCGTCGATCGTCCCAGTTGTGTTCCTAGCTTAATGAGAAAATATTCCTGAACTGACCTTGATTTCTTTTTTTTTTTTAACTTGGACCAGAGTATTATGAATAAAGCTTGATATCAAGAATGATAATGATATACGCAAGATCACTGAAAACGTTACTCTGTTTGCTTTTATAGCCGCCCTTATTTTTTTGTTCGCTGGCTTGCGTTGCTATTCTATTCTAAAGAAGCGCAACATTTCATGGTCGTCGTGCATTGAAAGTAGACCGTTAAAGCAGTTTGCAGTCTAAAATCCTTTGCAAGTGATATTGTGGCAGTAAATAATATTTCTTTTTTTCTGGCTTTCAAAACTAAAAAAAAATGGAAAAATTTAAAAATAAAATAAAATAAAAAACTAAACGTAGACACACTGAAGAAAGAAAAATTAATGGTGAAAATATAAAAGTAGATAAAAGGATGTAGAAAAGAAAAAAAAAAGAGAAATAGAAACGAGTAAAAAGTTTGCATTACTGACGATATCTTTTGTCAGTAGATAAAGAAAAAGACGTTAAAATAGTCTTACGCAGCAGTAATCATTTTCTTTTTCGCTGCAACTATATTCTTTGTCCTCTCCTTTTAAATACATTCTATTCGTATTTTATAAATTTTAATTATGTGTATAGACTTAAGGAAAGGTGAAGCAGAGCTTAGAAACATTTAAATCTGCAGCTGAAAGCTCTTCAAATGCTTAAGTTATTTTACTATAGTTCGGGGGCGTATGATCGTTTCCTCTTTGAGTTTAACAAACGGTTATGGTTCGTAACTCTGGGGGTTATATTTCTTATGCCCGTCATGCAACCCACTGATTGTAAAATATTATTTAATAAAATTTCAATGGCTCTGTTGCTCTTTAAAACATACAATTTGTTTATTTTTTTTACAAAAGAGGGTCGAAAAGAGCCATGCAGCGGTTGTAGGGTTAAAGTGATTTACAAAAAATGTTCATAGTGTCCTATAAAAAATTGCTTAACTCATTTTGCACCTATAATTAAGAAATGATTAGTTTCCTTAAGCCTATTTCCTTTATGAATATTTGAGAGGAGAGATCTTTAACTCCTCACAAAAGTAATACTTCTTAAAGCAGACTTTAAGAATTTCAATTATTTCGAATTCGAATTAAATAAAGTGTTTTGCCAAGTCCACAGTACAAAACATTGAAATACATATCATTTTATAACCTTGCACAGTGGGCAATTTTCATAAAAAAATTTAAATAATTGTGCAGTTTTTAAACTTTTTTTATTGTAATAAAATTTTGATGTAGTATTTAAGGAAATGTCGTTATTGAATTTTGAGCAAGAAAAAAATTTCACTTTTACATAAAAAAGGCATTCAAATCTAAAAAAAATTTCTATATTTTTATATGTCAATATTTTGAACAGAAAATTATCATTTAGCTAAAAATATATAAGTAAATTAGAAATAAAATAACATTTATTTTTAAAGTTTCTGCAATTCCCAAAATATTTTTAAAAATCCCAATTTTGGGATTTTCAGTATTTTTAATGTATTTTTTTTTTTTTGTTATTTTATACCAGACGCAAATAATTTCGCAATATTTAACAGCACTAGGTAAAAAAAAATATTTCGATTGCGACATTGTGATTTTAAAAAACTTGAAATTGCTTAAAAATTTTTTTTTAAATTAAATGTGCTTATACTTTTTTTCACTGCCTTTTTAATTAAATGGCCACAAATTTGAAATCGTTATATATAAAAAAATTAAATAGGTAAATGGGAAATAGAATAATATTTATTTTAAAAGTTTCCGCAATTCCCAAATATATTTTAAAAATCTCAATATTGGGATTTTCAGTATTTTTACTATATTTTTTTATATTTTATTTTTTTTATACCACATGCAAATAATTTCGCAATATTTAACAGCATCTTAAGCCGTAAGAAGGTACAAAAAATATTTCGATTGCGACATTGTGATTTTAAAAATTTGAAATTTTTTAGAAAATATTTTTTTTTTAAATTAAATGTGTCTTATACTTTTTTTTAATGCATTTTAATTAAATAGACACAAATTTGGAGTCTTTATATTTAAAAAAAAAAAATAATTACGGAATTTAATGCACGGTTTTCTTGAGGAAAGGGAAAAGTAGGGGTTTTTTAGACTTAAACTGTGGCTAAGTTTTGAACTAATTTTCTACCAAAAAAATTTATTTGGGATAATAAAAATCGGAAAATCGGAATAATTGACAGAAACCTGTTAGTATAATGGTTATAGGAAATATTCTAAATATTTCACTCTTTAAAAAAAATTAAAGTTTCTGTTTATTTTTGTAGTTTCTTTCACAATGTCTAACTTCAGGTTGTCGCTGCAAAAGCCTCTTGTCTATTTTTGGAATTTCATAAAATTTAAGCAAGTATATTTTTGTTTTCATATTATTTTAATTTGTTTGTAAATAAATCCCGGAAATGACTGCCTTTGGCCCCAGTGTGCAGCGGTCACTTGGCTTTTTAATGCAAGAAATATATAAAATTTGTTTTTATTAAAAACAAATTTGCAGTTAGAGAACCTCCATTAATTTTTGTACTATTTTAAACAATCATAACTTGTTGTCCCTAATCATATACATTATTGTATCAAAAATAATATTATTAACATCAATAAACCATTAATTTTTCCTTGGCCATTCCGACAACTTTAAACGATTGTGTGCAACTCCTTAAAATGGAAAAAAAATCTAAATCATTTCTTTACTCATGACAAAAAAAAAATTCTCTTCTTTCATTACCGACCGCCAGATATAAAATATAAGAGAGCCTGTAGTGTCCCAGTTCAAACATGATTGACCGACCGCGTTTCGCATTTGCTTACATGTTTTATTTTTTTCATATAACGAGTATTTTTATTTTTTCTTTCCTGGCATTCATTCATTTATTTGAAAGCAATATAAACTCAAACGATTAAAGTTACGTCAACGCTGTTCACCCCTTAAGTGACATGGTGAATGACTAGAATGAATGAATGAAGGAATGAATGAATGAAGGAATAAACGAGCCAGCGGAGAAAGCATTTTATTTGTATAACAAACAAGTTGTAACTGAAATGTTTGCATATTTGTGGATGCCTCCCATAGTAGATGCGTGTGTTGAAGACACTTGGGGAACACAACAGAGAGAAGAAAGGAAAAAGTAGGTGATATGAAAGAAGACGTTTGTGAATTTTTATATCAACGTGCAAGAAAAAGAAGATATACTGAGTTTGAAATGTCATTTGGAAAAGAGGGGAACCAAATCATATTTTTTTTCTTTGGAAATACATATAAAACGCTATTGATAAATTTTATTGATATGACTAAAGTAATTATTGAGCAAACACAAGATGTTACGATTTGCTGCGATATTGTCTGGTCTAGGCACCTGTTAACTCGCTGGTGTAAGGCCATAATTCAAGCACAAGCATATTAATCACTTCGTTTGGTGAAGAGTGCAAAAGTTTCTAGGCGGCCGCATAGTGAACACTTGCTTGTTTTAGGTCGTTTTGTAAACCAGAACAAGTGGGTCGTTAATGCGTTGACGGCAGTTGACGGGAATATTGTGTACATCTGACTGCATAGAATTACACATTTAATATTATGATTGTATGTTAAACTATATTTCTATTTAAATATTTAACTTTCGTAATGCAGAGCAGTACAGTAGCTGGATTTTTTTTTTAAATTTCAGCAAAAAAACGATTTTCTAACGTTCTAAGAAATATTTCGTTTGAAAAAAATTTTCTGTCTGGAACATAAAAAATATTAATTCGGCATTCTGACCTGCTAAAAGTAAAATTTTTCATTTTAGTTGACAGTTTTGATTGTGTTGTCTGTTGAATATAAAATGGTGAACCAAAGTTTGCCCTGGCACGTAAATAGTTTCTTAGCAGCAGCGGTCGGTTGAAATTCCAAAAATGTGTAATTAACAAATGCGCCTTTTTAATATTTTCAGCTACACACTTTCTATTATAACAATAATCGTATTGCACTATGGGACCGCTGCGAGATTTAATGTTAATAAATGTGTATCTTTTGTATTGTTGGCCGGACTATAAAAATCATTTTAAATAAGAGTGGTAGAAAAGAACATGAACTTTCAGAAAATAAAATAAAATTTCGCCTTAACGAAATTTTAGCAAATCTATGGGATATAAAAAAAATCATTGTTATCAGTTTCGGTTACTAGTTTTTTTAATTAAAAAATTATCAATAATCCCAAAAAAAATTTTATATATAATTGAAAAAAAAAAACAAACAATCGGCATGAGTAAAATTAAAAATTTAATATTTCTTAACTACTTTTTAAATGCATAATTCGAAATCGAAAATCCCGAGTGATTAAAGAAATCATCTAGAAATACAAGAGATTTGCTTGTGTGAGAAAAATGCCTAGAGAGTGCGGTGGGAATCGAACCCACGACCGTTGGACTTACAACCGGGCATTGCAGCCACCCAGTCAAAGTGGCAGCCAGAATGTTCAACTGGCCTGTTCAACTGCCTTAGATGAAAGAAAAACAGGCCTTTTTTTTACCTACTTCTTAAAAAGTTTGTTAAATATAAAGAAATACATATCGAATAAATCCTCATATGTGACAGTTCCGGAGATGTTTTCATTTTAATTTCACAAAATTCTTCCATAAAATCATTTCCAAAAAGTAAAAAAAAAAAATTAAATAAAAATAAAATTAAATGAAATTTATTTGTTGGTGGTCTATATGCATTTCATTGCTGCTTTACCAAATCATCAATAGACTTTAAAGACCTCTTATGTTATGCACATACTTCTGAAAACCATCTGAGAATTCACAATTTGTAAACTACAAATTGTTTTCAAAAATCACATCAGAATAAGCATAGTAGGCCTTGAAACTCATATAAAGCTAACCCAACAAACAAATTATATTCGATATGAATCTATTTTATTTTTCTACACCTTTTGAATTTGACAATATGTCAAATAAAAATTTCATAACAATAAAATAAAAATAAAAATAGATGTATTAATAATTTTCTGTTTTGCATACGATATGCTGATGAAAAATTTTATCCGTCTGCAGTGGAAAGAGTCGTGAAAAAATCATGACTTTGTCAAAAATCGCTCGTTGGCAAAACTAAAAAAATAAAAAATAACTTAAGAGCAGATTACTTTCTATATAAAGTAATTCCAAATTAATTAAGGAACCTAATTTTTATATTCATGACCAGTTGGCTGAATTGCCTGCCATTGAAAGGTTTCGGTTACAACTTATTCCAAAATAAATTTTTTTTTAAACCTAAGAAAGAATCATGAAGCGTGAGAATTAAAATTTTTAAATTACTTGCACTTATTTTTAAATTATTATATCAATCTTGAGTAATTCACGTTTGACTTTTGTCCAACTTATGAAAATAAAACACGGTATTGGCATTTCTCTGATTCACACGATGATTTAAAATCATGTCTTAAAACCACGACTTTTTATTTGCGAGCAGGGGTTTGCTAGTTTTTCTCTTTCAAAAAAAAAATTAAACAATAAAATTGATTTTACAAAAAAAAACTCATGACTTAAAAATCATAGTGTAAATAGAAACGATTTTTAAAAGATACATAATTGTGAAGATAAATAGAAAAAATATCAAGGTTTTAAAGTTGTTAAGCAAATTATGCCAAAAAAAATAAAATTTTTTCGTAGTGATGTGGATTTTTTTCCACTGGATTTTATACAATTGCATATTATACTCCTTTAGCTCACTTTTGATTTAATTTATTTTTTTAAAACAAATTTAAAATGAAGATGCTAGGACAGGAAATCATTTCTCAAATACTTTTTTCAATCCAAATAAATACTTTTGAAAATTAGTGCGATATAGGAAACCGACATTTTCTATGAAATTTGGAACAAGAAAAAATTAGTTAAAATTGTTTACGAGTATAAGAAATTCTGAGTGCATGTTTAAGTTCATTGCCCAATAATACCTAGAAAATCATTACCAATTGCTGCAGCCCAAAATTTGTCCTTAATGTGATACCATTTTCCAAAACGTTACACTGGCCATTCATGTTGCAACACTCCAAACACAAAAAAAAACAAAAACTAGCTTAACTTTACCTGCGTGCACTTTTTTTATTTCCTCCATTGATTTTGGAAGAGAAAAATAAATGCTGAATAAAAATCTCAAAACCAAATTAAAATACCACAAAAGAAAATTGCTAAAAAATCAAATTCTTAAAATCAAGAAACCAAAGCAATCAGTCCCTTCAACACAACAACAACTCATTTAGCGGCCCACCTAAGAACAGCCGCCCAAACTACTCATTGTTTTACTAACGATTCACAGAAACGGTTTTCAGCAGCAGTGCCGCTGCAGCATCTGAATAGTAAAAGATATTTAAATAAAACAGTCAGCCAACTGGCAGCAGCCAACAACAAATAAAACAACAGCAACAAGCGCAACTGCTAAAGTGCTGACAAGTGCATTTCATAAAGATAATAATTCAAAAGATTTGCAATTTAGCTGTATAAAGACAACAAATGACAACAAACTAGAACATCACATCAAGCGAGAATGGGGCAGGCACCACACACAGTCACGACTAGAAGGCGCACGAGAAAGGAGGAAGAGGTAAAAAAAAAACAATAACTTGCCGGTGAAATCAACAGCACAATCAGCTTGTGAGCAGCATTCGATTCAACAACGACAGCAGCAACATGCAGCAGATTGTCTACTTGCGAGCACGTCATCTCCCACTTTAAAGTTTGCTGCATTTGTGTGTAATTTTTCAAAGCAAAAGCTCACTGAGCTGTTAGTCGGTCGGTCGATTTTGTTTTAGTTTTCAAATCTGCTGGACTATGCAACTTAAGGCTTCTTTGTGTGAAGCAAAATTTAAAAACGGATTTTCATTAGTCTTCAAAAACTTGCAAGGATTTTATTTATTTTTAGTTGCCCCAAAGACTAGATTTTATAATGAAAAGCGTTTGTAAATGTTCGAAATCTATTTTAGCATTCTGAAAGTAAAAGTAACAAGAGATTTTCTTTTTGGCAGATAATAATATAACAATTAATTTGTACAACACTTTGTGCAATTATGGAATTAGTAAACGGAAAGTATACAGAACAACAGTGAATCTGCGTTGTAATAGAGAATAGACAAAAAAAAAATAAATAAAAAATACATACATTTAAACAAAAGTTTATTTGACATAAAATTCAATTGCTGTAAATAATTTCAACTCCGGCACAAACACTATTGAGGTGCCCATATTCACATGCAGGCAGCCCTTGAACATTTCGTTGGAGTGTGTGATTTAAGGTTTTGTCCTAAATTCATCAATCACACAATTTTCATTTCTTAAATTTTTTACATATACATATGTACATATTTTATGCAACGAAGCTTTGAAATATTTTGATCCTTTTTATTTAATTTGTGTGAAGATAAATTTAAATTTATATTAGCGAAGACGTAAACCGAAAGTTATACCAAACCTATTCTGTAGTTAACAGAGGTATGTTAACAACTTAACACTTGGAGTAAAATTTAATTCATTTGGAAGCCAAAATCTAGCCAGTTCTGCCCGAACTAGTGAATAGAAATTATGGTCTAAGAAATACTTAATAAATACATATATACTGAAGGGATGTACTGAAAATATAAAATATTGTAAAAATATTAATAAAAAAAATATATATATTTTCCTGGAGACATTTTCGGTCATTGTGAAAAATGGGTACACATATGCCACTATATACAAATGGTGGCGCAGGGTGCCCTTTATATTGCAGAAAAATTCTTATATCTGAAATAATTTTGAAATTAGAATAACATCAATTGAAAAAAAAATTCATCGTAAAAAGTGTAAATCGTTGTAAAAAGTGGAAGTCATTATAAAAAGTGCAAGTCATTATAAAAAGTGCAAGGCATCATAAAAAGTGCAAGTCATTATAAAAAGTGCAAGTCATTATAAAAAGTCCAAGTCATTATAAAAAAGTGCAAGTCATAACAAAAAATGGAAGTCATTGTAAAAAGTGCAGGTCACCATAAAAAGTGCAATTCATTATAAAAAGTGCAAGTCATTATAAAAAAGTTCAAGTCATAACAAAAAGTGGAAGCCATTGTAAAAAGTGCAAGTCATCATAAAAAGTGCAAGTCATTATAAAAAGTGCAAGTCATAACAAAAAATGGAAGTCATTGTAAAAAGTGCAGGTCATCAAAAAAAGTGCAATTCATTATAAAAAGTGCAAGTCATTATAAAAAAGTTCAAGTCATAACAAAAAGTGGAAGCCATTGTAAAAAGTGCAAGTCATCATAAAAAGTGCAAGTCATTATAAAAAGTGCAAGTCATTATAAAAAGTGCAAGTCATTATAAAAAGTGCAAGTCATTATAAAAAGTGCAAGTCATCATAAAAAGTGCAAGTCATTATAAAAAGTGCAAGCATTATGAAAAGTGCAACTCGTTGTATAAAGTGGAAGTCATTGTAAAAAGTGCAAGTCATTATAAAAAGTGCGAGTCATCATAAAAAGTGCACCTCATTATAAAAAGTGCAAGTCAGTACTTATATATTATATGTACATATGTGTATATATTACTAATAAAGAGTCTTGCAGCAGTGACTTTCGAACTTTAACGGCCATCTTGTTGTATCTACATTTTTCAAATTAGTTATCATATAGTCAATCTTCCAAATCATCATGGAAGCATATGGCATTCAACTGCACGTAGAAGTAACAATTTTTTTTCAAAACTGCTATGGAAATGTACCGCCCTATTTTTCCTCGAAAAATCATCTTCAGCAATGAGACATATTTCTTGCTGAATCAGCACGTGAACAAACGAAATTGTCGAGTTTGGGATGGTGTCTATCCACATGAGATCGAAGAGCGTCCAATAAATCTTGAAAAAGTCACCTTTTCTGCATGAATTAAAGGCTCCTTGGCGGTGACCAGGCTATCACTGTCACCCGCGAGAGCTATAGGCCGGTGATTACCTATTTTTTTGTTGCTTAATAGGAGAAGCACTCAGGGGATGACCTCTTTACATAAAATTTATGCTGCCGGAAATAGAAAGGAGGGTATAATATTGAGAATAGAGATGGGAAGATAGAGAATTTCTCATAGCTATTTCAACCTTTTACTTCACCAGAAGTTTTTTGACTACAGGACCGACGAAGTAGAGTGCTGTTACTCCACTCTTTAGTACATGACGGTGTCAGTCGCTGCCAGTTTATGTTCAGTGACCGGAGCCATGCCTTCATCAGTGAAACAGGCCGGCAACAACGAACACAACCATGGCCTAGTGCTGATCACAAGAATACGACACAATATTCATGACTGAATGCGAATTTGAACTCGGGACTCTTAGTCTTGTATTGACTACTTCAGCCAACAGCGGCCTCATATGGATGACTGGATGCTCGACTAAACAAAATTATCGAATTTGGGACGATAGCAATTCACTGTGTGAAGATGTTGAACAGGCCATCACCATCAGGACGAGTGTTATGGGTCGATAATTATCAACTTCTTTTCTACTGAATTGCATGGCGGATCCACATGCCACAGAACTCATGCCACAAATCGCTAGTGGAGGATGCACTAGCGATTTGTGGACTCGGTCATCTCTCGTGGAGGTGATATGAACTGCCCACCGAAATCAAGCGATTTTATCCTTTTAGTCTTATTTTTGTCAGGTTGTCTTAAGTCACAGGTGTATACGAAAAAGCCACGAAGCAAGGGGATCCTCAAAATCAAATTCAGAGTGATTTATACTCCAGAGTCATGAAAAATTGAACATTCCGGGTGAGCTCTACCCATAACAGTCGGAAACTTTGAAATGGCTTAGAAATTTCAATGATATCTTACACATACTTTGTTTTTTTTTTTTTTTTTTTTAATTTAAAAATAGGAAGCTCTTAATGAAGGACACTTTCTTATTTTTAACGACCAATATTCTGATTAAAAAAAAACCCGATCATATCTCACACACACCTTGTTTTAGTTAATTTCAAAAATAACAAGTTTTTAATGAAACACCATCTTTATGTGGGCTCCAAATTTGGACTGTGTCGATTTATATTGAGCAATTGAGAATGGGATGATTAATATTCCAAGTAACAAGTCAACATTAATTTGATTTTGAACCTAGACAAGGAGAACAGTGCCGTTTTCGAAAGCCGCTACATTTTGAGCATCTGTTTTGAAGCATATTTTTTTTTTTGTGTTTATCACAACATATTAAGTGTTTTAGTTGAATTCGGTAACAGATTTTATTTACACAATTTTTATCAGGAAATAGTATACGAGAATTGTAAAGGGCTGTTCTGCTCTGCTGTGTTAGTTGAAAATTAAATTGATGTCGTATTTCTTTTTTTTATCTTGGACCAGCACTCACGGGTGACCCCTACATATGCAGTGCATTGCGCCGGAACTAGAAAGGAGGGGATAAGTATTGAGGCGACAGATTAAATATGAGAAGAATTTTTTGTAGCTTTTTTAACCTTTTTACTTCGCCGGCTAATTTTTGCTACAGTCGCTGCCAATAAGTGTTGAGTGATTAGTGCTATGCCTTCATCATTGAAACAGCCTGGCAGCAACTAACACAAACAGGCACTAATGCTGATCAGAAGAATTCATCACAATATTTCATGACTCAGCGCGGGATTGAACTCAGGACCTTCCGCTTCATAGTCTCGTGTTCGTGGGATATTAAAAATATGCTTCTGAATTTAATATGATGACTTGCAGCCTAGAAATCGCAATTGGAAATACTATTTCGTTTAAAATCAAAAAATTAGAAACGAGAAAATGTTTTAATAGTTCCTAGCACGATGGTGCTGCTGTCGACCGTAATAAGAACGATGATAAATAATTTTGCTAAAATATTTGTCAGTGAAATAAGAGCTGGCACTTGTCCTTTTAAAACTTCCACAAAAAGAGACCTGGAATAATAAAAAAAAAAATGGAAGGTGCATTGGATAGACTTTGGCTACAGAAGGCTTCCTGCTTAAGGAAATGCTAGTGTGTAAATCCGAGGCTGTGAATACTATGAAAACTGATTGCAAAGAAAATTTTTCTAGATTCGCCAGTTCTTTTACTGCTTTGACAAAACGGTGATATCTATTTTTTTTTTAAATATTTTTAGAAAATAAATTTTAAGATCAATAAAAATATAAATCTCTTATTAAATGTAATGGAAAAATAAATGTCTATTTTTTATTAGTTTTACGCAGCCATGATTTGCTTTACAATTAAAAAAAAAGGGCAAAATATTAAAGTTAAGCGTTTGCAATGTGAAAAATTAATTTTCCAACTTTTAAATTTCATCCCCCGTTTTAATCGAGCCTTGGCGTTTTACTCTTTCAATCTTTCAATATTTAATTTATTTGAACTAAAAGCTAAATTACTTAAAACTTTAACTCTTTGTAATTAAAAAGTTTTTTATAGTCTTTAAAAAGATATTCTTTGTTCTGGTTTACGTCATGCAGATACACGTGAAGTACCTTTTTCTTTGAGTAATTTAGCGTAAATTTCATGAATTTAATTAAAGTTTCACCTTCAGTTTTCTCGCATTCATCATCGTCATGTTAAACGCCATCAGAATCGTCATCATCATCATAATCATCATCATCGTCGTCGTTGCCGTCGTCGTGGTTGTTACCTTCTTTTGAAGAAACACAAGAGCACACAGAGGAATTGAACTCATTCATTGTTTGGCCTAAGACCTTTAGCAATTGAATGAGTGCGAGAAATCACAAGACGAATACATGAATTTATAAAAACTTTCGTTCTCCGGAACTCATTGAGTGGTGAATTTGTGAATTCGCCGCAAAAGCAGTTATCGACAGTTTTGTACTAAAAGTCTGCAAAAGATAAAAGTGCTTATAATAAGCGGTTTCTCTCAAATTCAGCAAAGATGGTGGCAGTACAAAAAATCAGGCATGCGTTTCTCTCACTCTCTTTGTTTCGAACTGCTGTGCTCTTGGTCTACTCATTTTCTTTTTCCGTGTACCTCTCAAAGAGTTTTTACAGCTCAATTGCTGTCTGCTTATGTTCCTGTTTAAGGTCTGCTGCTCTTTTTTTTTTTTTAATGAATATTTTTTCAATTTCAAATTCACCTTTCTGTTCGTTTGTTTTTATTATTTTTTACTTCCTGCCTGCTGTGTTATGTCAAGTATTTTTTCATTAGATTGAAATGCCTTGAAATCCTAACCAGACCGACGACCCCCGTTGTGTCATCGCCATTGCCATCGCCAGCGCCATCTTCTGCTCTATCATCAGTTTCTTAATCATAATATGGAGTATTTTAGAGGAGTAACATTACAAACACGACACGACATGACTTGACTTGTATAGCATTTTAACCATTTCCAACAACAACAACAACAACACCAACAACTTTATTTGCATTTAAATGTAAACGACCGCTTGTCAAAGGATCTCTAGCCTGCCTGCATTTGGGCTTTACTATTTGAAGGCATGTGCATACCGTACGAATGAGTGTGAGCTATTTCTATTTGTTTGCATGTATATGTATGTGTATGGGTGTGTGTGTACAGGTATGCTGTATACCACCTGGCTTGATCTATTTGGTTATGCTTCGTTTAGTCCTTTTTGCTCCCTCCAACTTTTAGAGCCAGTTTCCAGCATAGAATGCATGCTATGCTCGTAATAAACAAATAATTAAGGTGCTCAAAAGGAATTTTATAATGTTGAATAAGAAGCTAAAGCTTTACAAAAAAAAAAAACATAATAAAAAATAAAAGAAGGAAGAAATTGCCAAGGAAATTGTACAATATGCTGTTACGTAAGAAATTAAAAGGAATACCTAAAAAGAATGCCATTTAAATACATATTATTTTAGCAAAAAGAAGTAGGAACAAAATTGGGCAGCAAAAAAAACTTTTTGGCAGGTATGCGAAATGGTCTCTATCAGTGTTGTCAGATTAGGGACTTTCCGCCTAGACTTAGGGTTTTTTCCTATTTAGGGGCAGATTTAGGGGTTAATATTCTTTAGGGGGAAATTTGGGGGTAAGAAAATTTTATTTGGGGGATTTTTAGGGGATTTTCGAATTTATAGTTTGGTACAAAATAGTACATAATTTAACAACTCAGCATGTCAAAGATATTGTATCGAAATGACGAGTTAGAAAGTAATCACGCAAATACAAACATTAAAACATTTTTCTCGTTAAATCAATTTTGTTGGTTTTCCTTGAACTGCAAAATATACATTTTAAAAAGTTGTTCATCTCTACAATTTATTACCAATATGGCAAAAAAGGATAACATATATAAACAAAAATATAAAAAGGAGTGGGAAACAGATCAGCAGTTTAAAGGTATTGTATTTTTAAATAAAATTTTAAACACAATAAATGCAAAATTAAATTTCAGATTGGTTAGCCCCTGTCCAGGGAGACAACTACAAAGCTTTATGCAAATATTGTAAAAGCATTATGGTGGCTCACAGGAAAGACCTTATTGCACACCAAAATACGAAAAAACATATTGGATTTGCATTCCAAACAAAAGAAGTACATGTACCCGTAACAAGCTTCCTCAAGCTGTCTCTTACAAAAGAAAGAAAGAAAGATTGCAGATATATTTTTTGGGGGGCTTTTTATAAGAAAATAAAATAAAAATTTGGGAGTTTTCGTGTTTTTCGCGTAAGAATGATAGTACCTCAATTCAAATTTAATAGAGATAAGAATGATGAAACCAAATTACTACTTAAACTTTTCTGCTCTAGGAGGTTTTTAAAGAAAAAGTGTAGAGTCTAGGAGGTTTCTAAATTTTTTGGGGGAAGGAAAAAAAATTATCTGTCAACACTGGTCTCTATTATGGTTCAAGTAAAGAAAATTTAAAACAAGGGATTATTGACTTGTTCTACTCCTCCTTATTCTGTAGCTATTTGTCAACGTCACGTTAAGAAAATATTACAAAATAGGACACTTCTGTGCAGTTTTTATTCAGCAATTGACTATTTCCTACAGTTTAAAAAACCCTTCAATAATAAAATTGCAAAAATTGCGAGCATGATTATATACTTTAATTGATTACTGTTAATGATCGCTCTGTGACAAGTTGCGACATTTACCGAACTTATTTTTGTATACAAAAATTCCGTCAAAATATCTGAATAGCGTTCTCCAGTCACTGTCATGGCAGTGTTTCTATTTTCTTTTTCCAAACGTGAATACCACCGATTTTAATGAAAACATATTCGTAGCGTCAATCCAGGGATATGTGTGTGTATACCATTAACAGCCATACCTAAATACGGGCGGAAAGCGGAACGTTTTTTCCGCTGAGCTTTAACGCTGAAAGGCCATACCTAAACAAAAGCGGCTGCGTTATGTAAAAAAACAATAAAAACAGGGTTATCAAAGAAACAAATTAAACAACCCTGATTATTTTAACAGCTGGACGGACGACATTTGTGATTTTGCTATTGAAATTTTGTACAAATTAGAAACGTGCATACATACATATGTATGTATATAATCATATTGTAAATATTTTCTTACCACCATTTTCTAATACGAAGTGCACAAATTTTTCTTTTTTTATATATTTCACTTTTGTAAATGTTTGCTCATTTTCTCTGGTTACAATTCTCTTCTTTTGCAACCAACTTCATTAGAAAACGCTCTGTCAAAATCAGATTTTCCAATAGCAAAGCGTTGCCTCCGCGTTATTTCGGTATGCTCCATACAAAATGTATAGACATGAGAACTTTTGACAGCTAAAAAACGCTTGCCGCCCGTATTTAGGGATGGGAGTAAGTAATTCTTATGTTTTACTAATTGTATTATAATCTATAATCGTAAATAATTTTCGTGTTGCTCATACGCATTTCATCTCACCACAGCATTAGGAATAAAAAAAACGCTGAAAAGTATGCTATAGATTGTTAATACGTAATGCAATAAATGCACGTCTATGAGCAACACTTACACATACTTGAATACATATACGGACGTTTTTTGCTCTCTCCCAGAGAGATACACAAAGAAATATGCAGTAGATTTTGAAAAGTCTTACGTATGAGTGATATTTTAAGAAGTCGCATTTAATATTGCTCATACTAGCCGTGCTAAATGCCTGGGATTATTTGCACACAAATTATTTAAGATAGTGAATAAAAAAAATATCGTTCAATCGGGTGCTTTTGTTAGTCGCCGTTATCACTTAAAATGATAACAGAAGACAGAAATATTTTTGAAATTAATTTTTTTTTAAATTATGTATGAATTTTTATTAGTTGAACTTTCTTATGTAAATTGTTAATTTTTTCAACGGGCTTAAGTTCGAATCTGCATGACTGCAAATGATTTTTGTTATTTTATTATTAATAAATGAATTTGTTCAAATTCTATTTATTATTTTTTATATTAAGATTGGAATATTAAGAATATTTTCAATAATCATCAAACCAGTAGAACGGATCAGTATATAAATTGTTAATTTTTTCAACGGGCTTAAGTTCGAATCTCCATGACTGCAAATGATCAGTACTGATCCGTTCTACTGGTTTGATGATTATTGAAAATATTCTTAATATTCCAATCTTAATATAAAAAATAATAAATAGAATATGAACAAATTCATTTATTAATAAAATAATAAAAAAATCATTTGCAGTCATGCAGATTCGGATGCAGATGGCACACTGGCTCTATACGTGTGTGGTAAGACCAATTGTGACGTACGCCTCGTTAGTGTGGTGGACGTCCTTGGAGAGGAAGGTGAATATCAAACATCTTCAAAGGATACAAAGACAGTGCTGTATCGGCATCTGTGGCGCGATGAGAACCACATCAACTAAGGCGATGGAAAATATTCTATCAATACTGCCTATTGATATGCAGGTTAAATACGAAGAAGCTCTGGCTGCTACGAGATTCATGGTGGTGGGTGAGTGGCTGACAAGAGAACACATAATCAAGTACTAGGGTATAATACACATCTTAACCGGGAACAACGCTCGCACGGTTACGTGCGGTAGGATCCCTATTAGATATGTACGAGCACACTGCACCACCATAATATCGGAAGGTATGGAGTGGGAGGATGCAGGTACAATGAACCCCATAACAAACTTATACACGGACGAGTCGAGGATTGGTGACCGATCGGATGGAGGTTTCTGTGACATGGGTCGTAACTTTCGCAAATACTTCCGCCTGCCGGATCATAGCACGCTATTTCAGAGTGAGATCATGGCTATTGCGGAAGGGATAAAATGGTTGAAGGAAATCGATAACAGACTACCGGTTCGTATATTCACGGATAGTAGGAAAGTCAGCGAGGCCCTGAGGAATCATGTGGTTCAATCTCGGTGTGTAGTACAGTGCAAGGATGAGATTAACTCATACACGCACTGTGGGGGCATAGAGAATATATGGATTCCAGGACATCAGGGAATACCTGGAAATGTTGAGGCAGATAGGCCAGCAAAGATGGGAGCATTAATGGCGAACATCACGCTAGACAGTCCGAAGCCATTTCAGGTTTTTAAGAATGAACTAAGACGGTGGGCTATAGAATTGCATACAAGAGATTGAAATCATAATTAAAAAACCCCGAAAGTGCAAGGAAAATGGCATAACCAATTTTTATGGGTAAAAGCGAAAATCCTTGGCCTCCCTTCAGATCAAATAAATCTAAAAATCTCGAAAAAAAGCCATGCACTCTATATCTGTAAATTGGGCCTTTTGAACTACAAAAAATAGTGATAAAGCTGCGCAGCACCTAACGAGCACATGCTAAGCATGTGGTAATAAAAACTGTCTGCGTGTAAGAAAAACTGTCTGAATTTCCTTGATGAGGATAAGGAGGAAGGGCAATATTCTTGTCCTCCCACTCTGTCATGCTCTGCTGCTCTGCTAAACGCCGCTTAACACAATATTTTTTATAGTACGGCCCAAGTCCAGTGTTTAGATCATTTGTACGCAAAAATCAAACTACAGGTCTTCCAGCTTAATAATTCTTTCTATTTCATCCCAATTCCTGCGACCACATACTGTAAGCGTCAGTAAGCTTGTGCACATCGTAATGTGAGATTAACTTTAATCAAGGAAATTGTTCAGTTTAACTTTTTTCCCATTCTTTATTTCATATTCATAAAAAGCAAATCTTTTGTTGTTGTTCTGCTGTTTGAAGTTCAACATGAAAAAAAGTTGTGTTTCTTATTTTGTTATTGCCATTGTTGCCATTGTTCGTTTAGAAATGTCATCATGTTTAACTTGGTTGAACATTTTTTGGTTTATTTTTTTCGTTTTTTTGTTTTGTTTCTTTTTTTTTTTTTGGCCTCAACTGAAGTACTAGCATGGGTTCTTTGTTTTTGTAATATTCGTGGTTGTTTGCATGTTTAACAGGGCGAAATTGGATAAGACTTCATACATGAGTATCAGGCTTTAATACACATTATTGTCATATACATTTATTAAGCACACACACACACATACACACAAACACGCACACAAATATACTTTTATAATGCCAAATTCCTAACAACATTCAAACTAATAATAACAGTCTTGATATTAATAATAATGGCTGGAAAAGGGTAAAACACAAGTAACCAATTTGTGTTACGAGTACAAGAAAAAAAAAGTAAATAAATAAATAAAAAAAAAAATTAGGCAATCTACATACACTTACTCGCTAGAGTTATGAGAGCAAGACTTTAGCAGCATGTTGCAAGTAAATTGGATTAAATGGCAAAGCGTTGGCTTGTTTTGCCTCAAGTGGAATTTCCAAAAAAAAACAGTGAAATTAAATAGGCAGAGAAGAGGAATTGCAAATAGTTGAGAATTCTTAGGAAATGTTTGGTGTTTAAAATTAATTATGCTGTTCTGCGGTAACAAGGAGCAAAGAGTTTTAATCGAATAATTAGCTGATACTTATTTCAAACAGCATTAAATTCTAAATATGAGAGTGAATATCATTAAAACTTTTTTCTACAACTCCATGAGCCTTAAAACTCAAGGTACATTCAGGTATGTGATAGAAATCGATCGATTTAAATCGACTAGTGTGTGATAGATTTCGATCGATTTTATATTCCACTTATATTTCATTTCCATATAATTGTTATAATTAGAAAACTATA
Organism: Linnaemya tessellans; assembly: GCA_951800035.1. Classification (NCBI taxonomy): domain Eukaryota; kingdom Metazoa; phylum Arthropoda; class Insecta; order Diptera; family Tachinidae; genus Linnaemya; species Linnaemya tessellans. The sequence continues at coordinate 43,403,154 of OX637536.1, forward strand.
CAAAATCTTATAATACAACCTTTCACTTTGTGTGTTTGTGAATGACATTTTTTAAATTATTAAATAGAAATTAAAAATATAGATTTTAAATTAATAAAATGGCTTTTGTTGCTGCAGTTTCTCTAATTCTTTTTGAAGAAAGTAATGGGGAAGACAGTGAAAATTTAAGAAGAAGATGTTTAAGAGACAAATCAGATCTGTTGAGTTTACCAGAAGAAATTTATAACTTTGTTTGTGTACAAAAACAGTTCTATATCATATGTACATACATATGTATGTATGTGTGTACGTATTAATACCCTGCAGGAGATCGAACTAGTATCAAACTAGTATTGTACTAGTACAAAAATCACCAGTACTAGTTCCCAACTGTAAACTTTCCTATACCATGTTATTGCTTGAAATACCATTGAGTGTGTTTGGAAAATTACTAGTACCATTGCTACTAGATGGAAACTAGGGGAATACTAATACTATTAGTACTAGATGAGTACTAGTATAATTTCTTCTAGTCGGATACTAGTTCAATCAGTTCTGCATTAAGAACTGGTTTATATTTAAAAAAAACCCGTAAATTTATTGGTTTTTGAAACCCAATGAAATTTGTTAAGTCTTTGTCTTCACAAGCAATTTTTGCTTCATCAATTCTTAGTTTATAAAAGGAAATGGAAAGTTCCTTCAGGGCACACTCAATCCACTAGCACTTTGTACAACTTGAGTTACGTTTGGTACTCCAGCATATACCAAACACTAATGAACATACAATTCATATATCAGTTTTTATTATTTTAAAAAAGATCGCTGATTTTACATATGAACATAAATATTAACAAAAAAAACACGTTTAAAAAATTTAAAAATTAGCTTTTAATTTTATTTATATTTTAAAATGTCACTTTTTTAACACACCAGAAAACTGCGGCTTACTTACTTAAATTATCGAATAAATAAACTGATATGCAGGTGGCAAAGCCTTCTAATACTAGTCTTCGTTTCAAATTTGAATTTGTTTAAAAATTGTAACAATTAAAAATAAAATAAATGAAAATGCGAATTAACAATTCGCTTTAAAACATGATCAAAAAGTAATATGAAATTCTACAAGTAAAATCAATCTACAAATGAACTACTAGAAGTACTAGTACTTTTCTGTATATGTTCAATCATCATGTACCACAAAATATTGCAGTTATCCAACCCTGGAATCAATATTTTTTTTTTTTAATTTTTGATACCAATTTTATTTTTCCTGAACAAAAAAATAATTTTAACTAGTAAAATAACAACGTCAATTGCCTTTTCGGTTACTTTTATGTAAAAAAAAAAAATTCAATTTCCCAACCCTGGAAGCAAAATTTAAATTTTTTAAAATTTTCTTTATCAATGCAAATCTTCATGAGGTATAAAGTAGTTTTGTTTAAGAAAAACTCGAATTTTGCAACCATATTGGTTATTACATGTAATACAAAATATTGCATGTACCAAAAAAAATTTCTATTTTCCAACCCTGGAAGCGAAATTTTAATTTTTTGCTTTTTTTTCATCAGTGCAACGCTTCATGAGGTTATAATTTTTTTTAAGAAAAATTTAAAATTTTTAACCATTTTGGTCACTTTCATGTACTATGAAATATTGCACTTGTCCATCCCTGGATTCGAAATTTTATTTTTTATTTTTTAATTCTTCATACCAATTTTGCTCTTCCTAAATAACACAGTACGACAAAATCAAATTTTTTGAGTACACATGAGTAATGTTAACAGAATATGAAAATAGGCTTAAAATAAAGAAATACGTGTCTCGGCGTTTTGCTGTAGCACGTCAGAATTTTAAGAAAATCGATTTTAAAGATTTGAAGGACCGTGGAGGTTCACTTTTAACGTAATGCTATTATAAAAAGTTTTATATAAATAGAATGGGTGAACCGATTTAAATGCTTGAGCCAGTTTTGAAAAAGGAATTAAATTTGGATTTGTTTTATTACAAAAAAGGGCTAGAGGGTGCTTTAAATTTCATGTAAAATTAAAAAATATCCAAAAAATTTAATGTAATTGAAATGTAATGTAAAAATACAAAAATTAATATGATATCTTAACTATTATTTTGTGTCAAAAATGTTGGTCGTTTAGTTTTTCGTGTGTAAACTTCAGGATTTTTATCACGGCAATAATCTCAATAAAATATGGTACAGCCCCACAAAAATGTAGAATAATAACTGTTACTTTGTAATATTTTATTGAACTGAAAAACTTATGAAAAAATATGACAGCTACAAACTTATATACACAAGGTTGCTCAAATCCCAGACGACTTGTTTTAATTTTTTCTAATTGCAGAATTGTATTTTTAATGAATTTCGTAATTTTTTGTTGATATTTTTTAATTTTACATGAAAATTAAAGCGCCCTCTAGCGGAAAAAATTGTTTTTTGTAATAAAACAAATCCAAATTTAATTCCTTTTTCAAAACTGGCTCAAGCATTTAAATCGGTTCACCCATTCTATTTATATAAAACTTTTTATAATAGTATTACGTTAAAAGTGAACCTCCACGGTCCTTCAAATCTTTAAAATCGATTTTCTTAAAATTCTGACGTGCTAGAGCAAAACGCCGAGACACGTATTTCTTTATTTTAAGCCTATTTTCATATTCTGTTAACATTACTCATTTGTACAAACCACTGTCGTACTGTGTACTTTCACGTATAAAAAAATATGCAATTTCCCACCCCTGGAAGCAAAATTTGAATTTAAAATTTTTTTTTTTGGCCAATGCAAATCTTCCTGACGTATTAAGAGGTTTTGTTAAAGAAACACTTAAAATTTTTAACAATTTTAGTTACTACATGTACTACAAAATACGGAATGGGCCGAAAAAAATTTTTGAATTTTCCATCCCTGGAAAAAAAAATTTTATTTTTTTAATTTTTAATAGACCATTGAGGCTTCCCAAAGCAAGAAATAGGTTTAATTGACAAACATTAAAAAAAAATTGATTTTTGGTATCAATTTTTCGTCGAGAAATAGGTGTAAGCTGCCCAGCTCTGGAATCATACTTCGGATCTTTCTAAATTTCAATAGCACTCTATTTAAGTTAATTTCCAATCCAACGGTCCAAGAACGAAGTCTTTAGCTCTTCTGGGGGCTTGGAAAAACTTAAGAAAATTTCACGTACAGACAGACGGACATCGTTCAATCGTCATCGCTATTCATAAGGATCCAGAATATATATACTTTATGGGGTCCTATATTGATATCGAAGAAATTACACACGGAATGACAAACCTATATATACCCTTTCACCTTTTTTGTGAAGGGTATAAAAACATCCACAAGAAAAGAATTTTTGTGTCTTCACATTCATGTTGTCGCTTTTAAATTTTCTTTAATAAATTTCGCAACTCTAGTGTTATTATGCAGGTTATTTTAAAAATTATGTCACGTTGGAATATTTTGAAAAAATTATTATTATATTTCATATTTTGTGAATTGTATAACAAGCAAAAAACCCAAAAAAAAACATAAAAAAATAATAAAAAAAAGCAGAGCTCTTTGTCATACATGAGTTGTGGAAAATGTGCAGAAAAAAAAAAATAGTTCTACGAAAGACACTCTGACCAAAAATGAGTATGGAAAACTAAAATATTCATTTGCGATAACAATCTTTCGTACGTCATTCATGCATTCAGTCTTTTAACTGATTGTATTTCTAGTTAAATATAAGTGAATATGGAATATTCATGTGCACTCGTACATGCGCGTCTGTCTGTATGTGTGTCATATAGTTGTACATATCGCTGCTTTAATGCAACATGGTCATATCTCGAAAAAGATCAAACTTGAAAAACTGTGTTTCAAATCTACCCTTTCAGATACGATTACAGAAAAAATATATTTTGCTCTCAGTTCGGTGCAGTTTTTTTTTTTTCAAAGCAGACGGTATGCAATAGCACTTTTGTTTAAATAAGTAAAAATTTTAATATTTTGAGATATGACTATGTTGCATTAAAGGAGCGATATGATGGGCTGTGTGTAGGCATTTACAAGACACTCAAGTTCAAATATTTCAAAGTAAAAGTAAGCAGATTGTGAAATGAGTTTGGAATATTTGAAGCTAAAAAGCAATTAAATATTAACAAATTATTTTTTTGGCTTGTCTGGCCTCCAATTGATTGTCCGGCGAACTGTTGACGTCAATAACAGGTCAGGTCTTTATTATCTGCCATCTGAAGATAATAAGCAAAAGTTCTAGGATTTACGAATACAAATTGTTTAACAATCGTAAAACGAGTCAAATAATAATTAAAACTCATTTATAAATGGGGTGATTCAAACGTGGCCTCTTTTCCGGCATTACAGGGTGATTTTATGGTTGGCATAAACAACCAACTCTAAAGGGAATTGGCCAGATTGTTAAGAAATTTTAAGAGACTGGAAAGTGCTACACATGTGGCCAGTCCTGTACATCATCGCAGTGAACGTAGTGGGAAAATATCGCTTCTTTTAATGAAAGAGTGGCGCACAATCCGAATTTATGAATTCTATGGCTCTATACAGCAATCTTGCCTGAATTTAAATTTTAATCTATTTCTCTCCAAAATATAAAATATGTTTGCTTACCAAAGAAAAAAATTGTTTTCTAATTACATATTATGGTTTTATTTATATAAAATTTTAGGGCTAATTATTCGAAATTTTTTTTTTAAATTCAGATAGACATGATAAATATTCCCCAGGCGGAAAAGAAAAGCCAACTTCAGTTTTTAATTATTTAAATTATGCAGCAGAGCATAATTATGCAATTTCCTAATAGAATTTGTTTAAATAAAAAAAAAAAAAACGTTATCATGTTCAACTAAGCCACTTCATAAGTGGTGGCAAACAAAAAATACACATAAGTACTGATGATGAAAGTGTGTCGGCTTTCGAAAACAGCTCTTCTGCTATGTAAATTGATTAATTTAAAACCGATATTTATCATGTTTTGCTGAATTTAAAACAAATTTTCGAATTTAATATAGAAATCAAAAGGTTCGATAAAAATAATTAATATTAATGGTAGGAACACAACTGGGACGAACGACGAATTTCGTTCAGTACGACGAATTAATTGGTAAAAATTCGCTCTATAAATTCGTCGTATGAAACAATAACGACGAATAAATTGAAATAATGAACAAAAGAAATGTAAATTTTGTTAAAAATCTTTGTAATCCTCTGATGCCAAATTCTTTAGACATTCAATAATTAGCCCGGTGGTGTCCATTTTTTTCCAGAACAAATTCCTTTTTGTAATTATTTTCTGAAAATTTTTTCTGTAAATAAATTATTATTTTCATTTAACAGCTGATGGGGTGACCATATGAAAAAGTAGGAAATTGAAAAAAAGAATATATTATAAAAATATGTTCAAAATTAAAAGTCGTCCGAATGATAAATTTTTGTGAATTGGTGAATGCATTTTTAGCATATACTGAAAATTTTCCTTCTAGATGCAACAATACAGTAGTGAAATATGTTTTTCCACAAAAAACTAGTTTGAGTATATGAAACCTGGGCACCTCATATTGATTTGTTCGTCGCTCCCTGACGAAACAATTAGAAATAAGTCTATTTCAACTTTCGCTGAGTATGACGAATTTCGACCAACGCCACGATTGTGTGCATTTTCATATACACCAATTTGTTTTATTTTTGGCAACGAATATTCGCGACCAAAAATTCGTCGTTCGTCGCAGTTGTGTTCCTAGCATAAAGTGGATGTTCTTTTAATGCAAATATTTTTTATGTAATATTTTTATTAATTTTTTTTTTAATTTTTTTTTTAATCTTATCCTATCGAAATCATAGGTGAATTTCATATTCAAGTTAATTATCAATTCACCTCCTGAAAGAAACACACTAATCGAACTATGATAATGGGATTGATTTTATAAGCTGCTCCATCACAATTTTGCTTCGTCTCCGATTGCCCCAAAATGTACGCTGACAAAGATTGGATTCATGCAAACAGCAGAAGCAAAAACTCTGCCTGCCGCTTCCGCTTTTAGTGAAGGGATTTCGGCTGCCATAGTGTTACATTGTGTATCTGTGTGTATGTGTGTGTATGTGTGTGTGTGTTTCTCTCTGTGTTGTGTTACCAGTCGAGTTTGATTAAATGTTGGGAGGATGATTGTTGTTTTGGACTAAAAGTATCACTGGCTGTCCATTCGACTGTCGTTTTAGTTGTGTCACTTACGTAAAAGTGTCAATCGACATGTCCAACGATTGGCTGCATATATTGCAATGCACTTGCTTGTGTGTGTGTGTGTGTGTGTAACCATGTAAATAATAAATGCACGTATCCACATAAAAATTTGTGCACATTTATTTACATGAAGTAGAGTTGTTGTGTTATGAAGAGCAGGGCATTAGAGGAATAGTTTGCCCGAAAGAAAAAAAAAAGTTATAAAAAGTAAACAAAAATTTAATGGAGAGAAAAAAATAATATCACGTTCGTTTAATACACATATTGGATTGTGCATGTGTGCATGTGTGTGTGTGTTAACACGGATTGCCCATATTTCCCTGCATTCGTTTTCATTTCACTCTTTGCTTCCCCATGATTCATTTTCTTTTCGCATATCCTATTTTTTCTATAAATTTTCCCTTTTACTTTATAAATTAAACAAATTTAATGCTTTTGAAAGAAATTCATTGGCCAAAGAAATTAAAAGAACCAAAAACGGCAGCTCCGCAGCTGGAAAACCAAATAAATTTATAAAATAATGAAAAGATTTGCTTTAATATAAAAAATTAATTCAAACCAAAAAAGTTTAGCTTAGGTATAATGGAAAAATAAATTCAGTAAAGTGGGCCGGCCATGAAGAAAATAATCAAACGGATATCCTATTTTTTCTATTCATTTCATTTGCTGCTGCTGCTATTTTTGCATTTTCACAAACTTATGCAATGCAAATATTCCACATGTTGTGAGTCCCTGTGTGCTGCTCCTGGCTTCCATTATTTCTACTTTTCTTATTTGTTGTTGTTGTAAACGTACGCGAGCTGGTTTCATGCATTTGCATGTTCCCGTTTTCCCTATTTGTTGGCCTGCTCATGTGTGTGTGTGAAACAAAATAGCAAATTTATTTTTTATCCAAAACATTAATTTTTAATTCAAAAGACATGCTGCAGCAGCTCGAATTATAATGAGAGTAGGAACGGCAACAGTAACGGCGGAGAAAGTCATTTAAAACTTCATTATGCTGCTGCTGTGGCACACTGAGAGGTAAAAATTTTTTCTTATTCAGGAATCAGTGGGAGTGAAAACATACAATTAAAGGCTGCATCTTTGAAATATAGTCACATTTAGACAAAATGTTGTGGGAAGATTTCGTCAAATAAATGCTTGTGTGAGCAGTCAAAAAACCACGTGAATCCTTTCAGCCGCTACTCTTTTTAACAATTAAAGAGTAATTCGATGTTCGGTTTCTAAAGTAAAGTTCAGTGAAACAAACAGTTAACAATGACTGACTGAAATTTCTATTTCATGCTAATGCCTTATTTGCCGTGCCATTCATTATGTGCCATATACCATATGATTTAATGGGCTGCCTCCAAATTCTGGTTGCAGCAGTTGATCCTTCCACCACTTCTCATATTTCTGGCTGTATCTCGGCCATGCCTTAATAGATATTCATTTTACATTTCTCTATATTTAGAGGATTATCCTTAAATGCATCGAATGATATAATTTTGGTGGCCAATAGATGTCGCTAAATTATAAAATTACTAGTTCTGGATAGTTTGCATTTAATAAAACCAAAATCGATGTGGTTGTGAGACTCGCGGCACAACCTGTTGCAAAGACTTATCGTCCAGGGGCCAAATAACCGCATTCGATATCGATCGAAATTTCCATACAATTTAAATACAAATTTCGTTCGATATCGAGTACCGTAATTTGCCCCCAGTTCATAACCTTCAGATACAATTCGAAAAACAGTCCATTATAACACGGCGATAGCGCTCTGAATTGACGCTAATGGATCTTCCAGCAAGATTTTCGAAAAAAATACGGTGCCATGACACCTTCAAACCCACAACAAACACCAAACAGTCAATCTTTCTAGATGCAATGGTTTTTATACAATTACTTCTGGGGTTCTTCAAACCCCAGATATGAGAATTTTCCTTGTTGACGTGATTACAGACTGAGAAATGGGCTTCTTCCTTGAAGAAAATTTTGTTACACAAATCAGCATTGAAAGCCTGTTCCTCCAGCATCCAATCAGCATATTTACGGAGTTGTGAATGGTCAGCCGACTTTAGTAGTTACGTGAGTAGAACTTAAAGTGGGTGGAGGTTTGGAATGAAATGCAAAATATGCCCCAGTGAGCCGTAAGACAGGCTGGATTGCTGGCAGAGCCATAGAATCGACACTAGATCGATAGAGATTTCAGTATTGGATTCATGTATTGGAAATAATTATAAATAGATTTTTACTGAAAATCAACAGAATCCAAAACACGGTAGCAGAGCTGGAAAATGTTAATTTGGTTTTTGTATATAAAACTGTTTTTTTTTCTGAAATTTAACCCATTTTATACTTCCGAAAGAATTAAACTGTTATTAAAAATCGAACAAAATCAAAAAGACGATTCCAGGGTTGGACAATTGGAACTTTTTTTTGGGTACAGAAAAAATAAATTTTCCCTTTTACTTTATAAATTAAACAAATTTAATGCTTTTGAAAGAAATTCATTGGCCAAAGAAATTAAAAGAACCAAAAACGGCAGCTCCGCAGCTGGAAAACCAAATAAATTTATAAAATAATGAAAAGATTTGCTTTAATATAAAAAATTAATTCAAACCAAAAAAGTTTAGCTTAGGTATAATGGAAAAATAAATTCAGTAAAGTGGGCCGGCCATGAAGAAAATAATCAAACGGCAACACGGGTATTCGGTTTACTACAATTCTCGTATGCAATTTCCTAATAAAATTTTTTATAAATAAAAACTGTTATCATATTCAACTCAGCCACTTCATAACTGAAAGGAAACAAAAAATACACATGAGTACTGAAAGTGTAGCGGCCTTCGAAAACAGCTGTTCTGTTCTGCTGCATAATTTAAATAATTAAAAACTGCACTTGGCTTTTGTTTTGCGCCTGGGGAATATTTATCATGTCTATCTGAATTCAAAAAAAAAAAATTCGAATAATTAGCCATAAAATTTAATATAAATAAAACTATAATATGTAATTAGAAAGCAATTATGTTCTTTGGTAAGCAAACATATTTTATATTTTGAAAAGAAATGAATTGAAATTGAATTTCTGGAAGTTAAAAAAAAGATGGTTCCAGGGCCGAACCTAGTTGCACGCCGGTGAAGGGTATATACGATTCGGCATAACCGACTATAGAAATTGTACTTGTTAATTTCGAATATTATTTGTGCTGAATATTTTCTCGCCAAAAATTAAAAAATTTCTGCGATCTTCTAGGGGTTTTTAATTCCTTCCTATGCGCATGTTTTGATGCGGCTAATGCAGATTATTATGGAACGTCTACCTAAAATTCATAAAATATCAATTTACTTTCCGCAAAATCATTTAAAAAAAAAACTGGAAAAATTGCAGTTTTAAAACGAAATTAAATTTCTTTCCGTGTAACATTTATCCCATAAGTTCATTTTAAATATCTCCACAGTCACTTTGAAGCACAAACACTTTAAGCCATATTCGGCTTTACAGTGAATAGAAAACCGATTCTGTGTTGCAGTCATACGAGGACGGCAAGCAAAGCGGCATTTGAATATCTTTTCGCAGTCAATCTAGTGTAACGATATTCATTTCTATTTCACTTTTTTTGTTTCTTTGCTTCTCCATCTTTTTTTTCTTCTCCAAGCAACTAAACTTTCGATGAATTCATTTTCTTATGCTAAAGTAAGCAAAAATCAGCAGCATCATCATGCCTCACCGGTATTACAGCCATAAATGTTAGCGTGGCGAAAAGCGTGAAGTAAAACAGCAAACGTTTGTTGCATAGTAATCGACACAAGTGGTTAAGATTTGCTAGAAAAACTGGCAGCAACAAAAAAAAAACAAAAAAAAATGAAAGGAAAAATGTCACAGATATATCGAGAGAGAGAAAAAAAAACGGAAACTAAACATTAATGCGACACATGAACGTTTGCCCAAGTTAAAATTGCGGCAACAAATTCCTTTAACATCACACAGACTTACAGATAAACCCAGATCTTGCTCGGCTTTGTGCAACACACTGACAGGCAGCATAAAAAAAAAAAAAGAAAAGAAAAGCAATGGAGGGACTGAATTGCACAATGAAAAAATATGAGGTTTTTAATGAAAATGAAAACGCATCCTTAGAGAGACAGAAAAAATAACAAAAAGAAAATAAAAAGAAACGGTTGAAAGGCGAAACGAATTTGCTTTATTTGCCTGCCTATCGCGTTGTTCTTTTCACATCTTTCCTGCCATTTACTGTGCTTTTTCCTCTTTGTTTAGTGTTTAGTTACAGTGACCCCCCCCCCCCCCCCCCCCCCCCCCCCTCCTTGTGTCTGTATGTGTGTTCGCAGCGGAGTAAGAATTAGAATAAAACCGGTCATTTTGATTTGGCCCGATGGCCTTAAATACCTTAAAGGTGCTTCAATATTTCCGCAAGTGTGTCATTAAAATAAATGTCTTATTAAAAGCCATAAAATGAAATTGGATTAACACTCGTTTTACTGATCTCTGCTGCAGTTCATGGTAAGGGTAAGCATTCCTAAAGTAATTGCTAAATAAATAAGGCGACAACTTGCAAACAACTAATTGAATTTCTTAGGAGATGTGTTTGCATCATTGTTGTATAACAGTGTGTCAACTACAGCGGTATTTTGAAGCGGTTTTTTGCTAAATATTCCTGCGATTGTGTAAGATAGCCAGTCTCTGTCTTAACCGCGGTTTACTGTCGCTGCAATTCTCGTATACTATTTCTTACTCAACTTTCCTTCAATAAAAAAATATATTCCAAAAAAAAAAAAATCAACATAAATTTGTTAAATATCCAACTAACACAGCAGGAGCAGAACAGTTGTTTTCGAAAGCCGCTACACTTTCATCAGCAGTGCTCATTTCTATTTGCCATCACTTTGTATGGTAGTGTCTAATAACACTGCTCAGCAGCAAAATCCTCTTTTACATAAAACTATGTGGACTATATGGATTTTGATGCGAAAACTCAAATCCGTTTTCGGTTTTTTCCATTAGGTCGGAATTTTTTTAGGCGTGGCAAAATTTTTTCCCCTAAATTAGTCAGATACGGAGACATATTTCACTCTAACTCTAGAACGAGTTATCCGATTTTCAAAAGTAAAACACCAGAAGATGTGTAACAAAATTGTATTTATTTTAGTCCCATATAATTTTTCTCTATCTCTTATCGTTTTGGAATTATTCAGAAATTAATTGAGAAACAAATTCCTTTTCGTGAAAAATTCGTAATTCTTTTCAGTTTAAAAATTGAATTAAAACTATATAAATAGAAATCACTATTCAGTCCAAACGAAAAGAGCTAGACTCTTGAAATATATCTTGAAAGATGGCACAGGTCAAGTTCGCTGAATCTGGCCAGAGGGAAAAAACTTCCCATAAGAAGTACTAAACCAACCTCTAAAAACATCATAATTTTTAAAGTTCTTTTCGTAATTTTGTTAAGCAAATTAAATATTTTGAAGTCTAAGAAGGTCCAACGCCTTGAACTTGGAGCCATAAAATAAAAAGAATTTTTGGACCCCGCCCCCTTTAGTGGGCGTTATTATATGCAAAAATAGTGTAAAAATGTAACAAATTGTTTTACTTAAGTCTACTTTCCTTAAAAATAAAATGTTTAAACTTTAATGACGAAGCTGATACTCCTCTGCCCTACCCCCTCCTCTGTTTTGTCTCCTACATGACCCTTTACAAAAAAAATTTAATTAAAAATTAATTTATGTGTGTCAAGATAAATATGCCGAGTTAAATATGTTTTGACGTAAGCAGTTACGTTTTAACGTAAGCAGTTAAGTATAACGTAACGAAATGGCAATCAGTGAATTTTTTTTTTTATGAAAATCCATATTTATATACAAAATGATTATCGGAGTGTCTTCTATACTCAAAAAATTTATTAACTCCCTATATCTCGTTGTGGAATGAATTCTTTCTTTCGTATAAATACATTTGAAACAAAAACAATTTATGAAATTTTGTTTTTGTTTTAAACATATTTCTACGAAATAAAGAATTCAATCGACAATGAGAAATAGGCAGTAAATATGAATTTTCATCAAAAAAAAAACTTCACTGTTTGCCATTTCGTTACGTCATAACATATTTAACTTCCCAGCTAAATACGTTGCTTCGTAACTGCTTACGTCAAAACATGTTTAATTCGGCATATTGATTTTCACTCACATAATAAATTTTACATTTACTTATACCAAATTTTATTTATTTATTATAAATATATTATGAAATTTATTTTTGGAGTCTTATGTCAAAGGTGATATGTCTCCCCCACCGGCCCTTGCCAGAGAGGCTCCAAAAAATACAGAATTAAAAAGAATTAGACACCATAAAGAATACATATTCTTGATCAGTGATGAAGTCTAAGACGGTCTAGCAATGCCCATACGTTCGTCTGTAGAAAACATGTTGTAGTCTATTTTTGGACTCCGCCCCCTTCAGAGGGCCTTGACGTACGTTATTACATAAAGGAACTCTGTCCCAACCAGTTAAACATTTTAATTGTACTTACTAAATATTTGGAGGGTATTTAAGATTCGAACAGGTCGAATACAACGTTTTTACTTGTATTCTTTAAAAATAAAGTAGACGCTACACAAACACACAATTAATTAAATTCGATGCTGGAAAAATCATACACATCGCATTTTATTTAACCCACAAAAAGAGCTAAAAAGCACCTAAACAAATTTAAAGAAGTGTAATTATATCAGAAAATAATATTGAAAATATGTACATCTTCAACCCCAAACCATATGGACAGACAGTGTCTTCCCTCACAAACTCACACAACTGCTGACGTACCTGCAGAAAAACATTTGTGACGCAATTAAGACAAAAATTTTTTTAAAATAGCAAATTTACATATAAGTTGCCAACCGCAGGATTATTTTATGTCCTGGGATAAAGAAATTTGCTCAACGTACACTTCAATATCTGGTGTTGCTCGTATAGAGGGAACATTTTGTTTGCAGTAGTTGTCGTTTTTTTTCTTTTCTTTTTCTTCTTTCTTCAGACTCACACGAATATTGCTGTTATAGAATATGATGTGTTTACGAACTTATGGCTTATGGAAAATAACCGCATCTGACCTAAACCACAAAAGCCATTGCCGTAAACCACAATTGAAAGCAGCTCGAAGCACTAAGATTGAAGTATGATGGGAAATAAAGGACTCAATGACTGACTGACTGACTGACTGAGTGACTGAAAGAATGAAAAGTTGAAAATACTTGGGCTTTACGTGTGTGCAGGTACTTCTACTCCAATCCACTTGTACTATCATGCACTTTACTCCGGTTACAGTTTTTTTTTCTTTTTAAATTCTCGTACATTTGCTGATCACACAAGAGTCGTCTGAGCAGTAACAGAGATGGAAAGTGAACAATTTCAAAATAAATTAAATTTATAGTTCAATTTATATATTTCGAAATTGTTGTTTAACACTTTAGCTTTTAATTTTAATCGTGTGTGGCTGCTTAAATGGCCGAGTAGGTGATCCGTATACTTGGTGAAGTTCTCTATCAGTTTGGCGAACGGGACGTGAGTTTTAGAAATAAATTTTTAAATTCATGTAATTCTTTGCCAAAAGTGATTTGCCAAAGTCAAGTATAAACCGTGTTGTTTAGAGTAACACAACACCAGAGCAACGGCTGCTAATTGTGGAAATTTTTAATCAAAATAATTGTTCTATTCGTCAAACTCATTATGCACTTCTTTCATTTTATGGCCTACAGAGCGGCTAATTCGAAGGACAATAGATCGTTTTCGTACCACATTTACTGTTACTGATAATGTGCCTCCCGTGAGACGCCGAACAGTGCGCACTCAAGAAGCATTTAGCCGCTGTGCAGGGAAGCATTGAAAATCATCCTCATCAATCAATTCGTCGCCGTTCTCAGCAAGTGGGATTGTGTCCTTTCACTTTATGGAAGATTTTTTTTAGATGTTAAAAATTAGTGTTCCAGATTGCGCCTTCTACGTGCCAGCCGTGGCGGCCACATGGCAGAAATCATATTTACATATTAATTTCATAAAAGTGTTTTTCAATAAATCCCGTTTCAGTGATATTAAAAATTTATTTCCTTGTTTTATTATTTTGTTTTTTTTTATTATGATTTAAACTTGTGGCACTCTATACAAAACACCTTATACAGGGTGGCGCAAAAGTAATCCTCCTTTCAGCTATATGCTATAAATTTTGCGACATATGACAATCAACTGTACTTCGGCCATTTACATGACATCATATTCTCGACTTGATGTAAAAAAATTAAAAGACCAAATAAAAATAATCCACAAGAACAATCAAAGTTTTTAATTTTTTTTTAAATTACAGCCAAAAAACATCGGAAGGTTATTTTTGCGCCATTTTCTGATAGGAGGATTACTTTTGCGCCACCCTGTACTTTATTTATGCAAAATTTTCTTTTAGAGAAAAATCTTGCCTAAAAACTTCTCATACTCACCACCTGCACTTGTTCAATTGCAGACTACTGACCGCAAAGCGTCATCAGCAACAAACAACATCTAGCAAGACAACAACATCACTTCATTTTGAGAAATAGAGAAAGAATTCTGTTTCGTATTTTAATTCATGCTATTTTCACCCAAATTTGTTTTTCTACATGATGACTGCGTCAAACCACATCAAGTGTTTTTTCCCCCAAAATATTTCCACTCCACATGTACATCATACACCCATTCAGTCATCCATCCAGTCATCCATTCATTCATTCATTCATTCGTTCGTTCCTTCGTACAACATTTGTACAGATGGTTTGCAACATTGTAATAAATTTTAGACAGGTGTTGAGTTACCATGAAACACACACTAACAATTTTGTAATCAACATCTAACGAATATTTGTATTCAGTTGAGCTTTAGTTGTTAGTTGGTTGGCTGCACGTTTCAACTCTGGCACACTTCATGTGCTCGTCATATGGTGTCTGGCTGCTTTCTAACAAATCAAATATGTTTATTGGATGTTCTTCCACTCGGTGGTTTATGTTTTCAGTTTTGGCTTCATCGATGGCAAATACCATTTCGGTGGAAGATAGCAAATGTCTGGTTAAAGACATGTTTTGGTTAAACTTGTTGCAACAGGACCTCCTTCTAGTTGAACTGATAATAAAAATTTAATTGTGTGATTAACCTGCGATGTAATGGCCAATATCGGTGGGTGGAGCGAGCAGCTTATTTCCCATAAGCTGCACGTGAAATTGCCATTCTACTGACCTGTAAAATATACGATCGCTTGAAAAGAACTAAGAGCAAAGTCTTTATTATTTATCACACTTAAAAGTCGCTAGACAAAAGTTTTTTTTCCAGTTTTTTTTTCGTTCGTTGCTGCATATAAAAGAATTTTTCAGTTGGAAACATATTGACTGTTTGTTTCTTATCTACAAACATTTTAAGTTTTCTTTCTGTTTAATGGTCTATTGTCTTTTATGTCTTAATAAAGTTACTCTGTCTGGAAATATTTACGTTCTAGCAATTTTATTGCACACATAAGTAAAGGAAAGGAGACAACTGAAAATAAGAAAAACTCCGAAATGTATTTTTGTCTAACAGCATATGGAACAATGCAAAAATAAAAAGTAAACCTGTTCCAGCATTATTGCTGTTTTCTTTCATTGTTTGCTAAACATGTTTAACCCAGGGAATCAGTATTGCGAGTCAGAGAGAAAAACTCCGCTTTTCTCAGTTTACATTGTGAATTAGTAAAATAGACAGATATTTTTTTCATAATTTCTATTGGTTCCCAGTTTAGAAATTGTCTAGCAAAATGAGCAGATCCTAAAGACTTGACTTGAAATTCATTTTGTATTATTTTAAAAATAACATAACATATTCTCTTAAATATAAATAGGCAAGTTGGGAATGTTTTTCGGAGTAACCTTGATTTGTTTCGCAATTCTCTTGAGACATTGTAGATTTGTATTTGTCCTTTAACATATTCTATAACTATAATCATTGCATATATAAATATAAATAGCAAACTTGCGGAATACCATTTTCGCAGTAGTTAAGCTTACTCCGAAAAATGTTTTTAGTCTCCGGACTTCTTCCATTGCTACTTAAATGCATTTTATAATAATTAATATTAAAACATATTTTATAACTATTCCATTAAATATATAAACATAAATAGCAAACTTTTGCGATACCTTTTTCGGAGTACTTAAGCTTACTCCGAAAAAACTTTTTTAGTCTTCGGACTTCTTCCCTTACAAATTAAATCAATTTTATAACAATTCCAATGGATAAAATTTTTGTAATTTTTTTCGGAGTAATTTTTTTTTATTCAGACTTAAAACATATTTTATAACTATTTACCATATTTTATAACTATTCCTTTTCATATAAATACAAACATAAATATCAAACTTAAGGCTACTCCGAAAAAAGTTTTGTTAGTCTTCGGATTTCTTCCCTTAAAACTTAAATCCATTATATAACAATTCCATTGAGTGACATTTTTTAAATGTATTTCGGAGAATTTTTTTTTTCATTCGGACTTGAAACATATTTTATAACTACTCCTTTACATATATAAACATAAATGGCAAACTTTTGGGATACCTTTTTCGGAGTACTTAAGCTTACTCCGAAAAAATTTTTTAGTCTTCGGACTTCTTCCCTTACAAATTAAATCAATTTTATAACAATTCCAATGAATAAAATTTTTGTAATTTTTTTCGGAGTAATATATTTTATTTAGACTTAAAACATATTTTATAACTATTCCTTTACATATAAATACAAACATAAATATCAAACTTTAGGGATTCTTTTTTTTTGAGTACCTAAGGCTACTCCGAACAAAGTTTTTTTAGTCTTCGAACTTCTTCCCTTACAACTTAAACCCATTTTGTAACAATTCCATTGAGTGAAATTTTTTAAATGTTTTTCGGAGTAATATTTGTCATTCGGACTTAAAACATATTTTATAACTATTCCTTTACATATACATACATATAAACAAAAAAATCAAACTTTCGGGATACCTTTTTCGGAGTACTTAAGGATGCTACGAAAAAAGGTTTTTTTAGTCTTCGAACTTCTTAACTTACAACATAAATCCATTTTATAACAATTCCATTGAGTGAAATTTTTGAAATTTTTTTCGGAGTAATTTTTTTCTTTCGGAGCTTTGTAGAAAAATTTAAGGTTTCTAATTTTCAATTTAGGTTCGAAAGGATTATAACAAGCCGTACTAATTATGCCCATAAATATAAATAAAGAATTTGTAGGCATATTTTCGGAGTAACTTTGATGTCTTGGCCTTTCGAAGTTCCCCAGCGAAATTATGTGCTTCTGTTGGGTATTTAATATACATTTTAGAAGTATTCTATTTTATAAAAGTAGAATTCTTGGAGAATATTTATTCGGAGTAACTTTGATTTCTTATGTTGATTTCTTTTCTAAAAAAGAATGCTACATATTTTGCACTTTACAATAAAAAATGACAATATTATGTCATTTGAATACAAATGAATGTACCATCTCTTGCGAAAAATTATTTTTATATTAAAAATACGCCCAATTGTAGTTTTTTAGGAAAACAGAGATAAAATGTAAAATTTTTTTCAGAAAAAAAATCGCCATTAGTGTTTGCGATTTCTAAAGAATTTTAACATTTTATATTATTTATTCCATTTATTTATATATACGATTTTTTTCGAGCAAAATTTAATTTTTTAATGCTGGTATTTTTTAGAACAACAGTGGTTCTCTAGTGGATGTCAAGTATATATTATATATAGTAATTTAAATAGCAAATTTTCGGAGATATTTTTCGGTATGACTTTGTTACTTGTATTATTTGGAACTTTCAGAGTGAAGTGTATATTTTTCCAACTACAAAATATAATTAGCTAAAAACTGCATCATAATCATATAATTATTATTCGTAATCATAATATAGTTGGTGTGATTATAATATGCCTTCTTCGTGCATCATAATTCATAAATGAGTATTGGACAGCTTATTTGCAGAATATGTGTGTCCTCTTCTTTGAATAGTTGTTTATTTTTTAAATTTTAAAATATTAAGTCGCATGGCAATAATGCCAATTCATTGTTGAGTTAAAAAAGCCGCTCTTAAATCCTCAATTAAATCTTGCTTTGATTCCTTTTAAGAAAACTATAGAGACAATCAGACCGACAAACTTTTTAACAAACGCGGTTGCCATTTAAATCGAAATTTATTTTCCCCGTCCAGCACAAACAACACAAACAATGTATAATAACTGGATTACGAGCTCTTTTTTTCTCTTCTTATTCTTCTTCTCCTTAAAAATGACTTTATTATAAACAATACAAATTCGTAGCTGCTCAGCCAACCTCACATGATTATTTTGTTAAAAAAAAAAAAACAAATCGTATAATTTCATACGTTTTATTCATTTTCATTTTCAGTTTCATTTTGTTTTTATTTCCCATTTACTTTTTCTTTTGTATTGAAAATGTCATTGCTGAAGTGTTGTTGTTCTTGCTGTTGTTGTTGTGTCGAGCTTCATTTAAGAGCTTTGCCTTTAACTAAAGAGGTTTAACGTATAGATGTTGATATTTAAGCCTTTAGTTGATGGCGGTGAGAGGCAAACGGAATGGCATGGTTAGTGCTGCTTTCGAAGCACGACATTAAAGTGACAGTGCATAACTTTTGTTTCGACACTATTGCCAAACCACACACTATCACCCACACACAAACACAGAGACAATAATACAAATACAAACACTTACAGATTCCACATGCGATTTACTTTGCAACAGAAAATATAATTGCTTCCATGAGTGTGTGTGTGTCTGCAAAATGGTTTTTTGTATGTCATCATCCTGTTAAAGTAAAATACTCGCAAGTAACAACAACAACAACAAAATATCACAGCCACCAATTTACACCACTACATGCACATACAGATAAAGATTTCTTCGCTTTGTTTTTTTTTCGCATGCATCCAACGTATGTGTAATCCTTGGGATATAAGATTTTTTTCGTTTCCGGTGAATGTAACTTCGGTTTGTGCATCGTTGGTTAGCCTTTTAATAGTTTGTTATTTTTATTGTTGTGTTCACAATATACTTTTACGGACAAAGTAAACGACGGTTGAAAGAGGAATGGTGTTATTAGAGTTAAAATTATTTATTTAAGAAATTTATTTGTTTTCCACCAACTCGAGGATGTGTGGAAAACTTGTATTCAGTTGCTGGGATCTTAAACGATCGCTATGCATGAAGTGCCGCAAAGTGTCTCAAATATTTGCCAGAGACAAGCAATCAGCAACAATTTTGCCAAAAAAAAAAACAAGTGCCCGACACTGTTTCGACTTTTTTTTTGAGCCTGTGAATTTGAGTGTTTTTAATAAATTCATTTCAAATCATTTCTTTCAATTAAATAAAAATGAAATTGTTAATATATTTTTCTAGTTTAAGTTTGACGTTGACATTTTTATCATTTGCACATCCTCGTATGTCGGCTTTGGATTTGCACATGACGTTGCAGTTTCTTGTTTCTTTTCTCCATACATTTTCATATTGTGAGTGCGAGAGTTCTTTTGCTGTTATTTAAAAACCCTGAAAGAACAAAAAAAATAAAAATAAATAAAATAGGGAAGCCGGTGTAAAAAGAAATAATTGTGTCGTAAATACCGTGTTTAACGGAAAAGAAAACCCACGTTCGTTTTAACAATTTCTTTAAATTGTATTTAATCATAATCCTTTTTGATTCATTGTCCAGCACTATTTTCGGCTCTTTATTTTAATTCATTAATAAAAATGTTATTATTGTGCTGCGTATGTGTGTGCGTATTTATTTCTTCATTAAATTGCTGGGAGGAATTTTGTTGTTGTTGTATGGAATGACAAAAATTTTTCCAGGCGGAGCTTTAACAAATTTAACAGTTGGCTTTTATTCCTTGCATTTTTAATTATTATGATCAATTAGTAACATCATAAAGGGTCCGCCATCTTACGTTTTTTTCAGCTAGTGCTTATTTCGTGAATGGTAACACTCATGTCTGATTTGACAGATAATTAGTTTTATCCTTCCGCTGAACGAATATGGTTGTGTATACGCTTGAACAACGCTGGTAAGTGACCCTGCGATCGACTTACAGAAGATGCCGATTTTTCAAAAAAAAATCATTTTTTAAGATGACGCTCATTTTGATCTTGGCGGGTATGTAAACAAGCAAAATTGTCACATTTGGGGCACAGAAAACCCGCACGTATACATTGAAAAGCCGACGCACCCAAAATGAGTCAGTGTTTGGTGCGGGTTTTTGTCCAGAGACATAATTGGGCCATTTTTCTTCGAAAATGAGGAAGGAGTGGCCGTTACAGTCAATGGCGATCGTTATCGGGGCCATGTTGAACGAATTTTTGTTCACAAAAATTGAAGAGGAGGATATTGGCAACATTTGGTTTCAAAAGGACGGCGCTACGTGCCACACAACCGCAGCTACACTCGATGTTTTGCGCCCTGTTTTTGAAGATCGCATTATCAGCCGCAGATCTGATGTCGTTTGGTCACCTCGAAGCTGCGCTGTGACACCGTTGGACTATTATTTGTGGGATGCCGTCAAAGATAAGTGTTACGCCGACAAGCCAGAGACAATTGACGCTCTTTAAAGGACAATATTCGTGAAGCCATTGGTGAAATACAGCTGCACACAATCAATAATGTGCTTAAAAATTGGACCGATCGTGTAGGCTACTGCATGGCCAGCCGAGACAGCCATTTGAATGAAATTATTTTCCATTATTAACCGGAAGGATTGTACTTTCAAATAAAAATAGAAATTTGAGAAAATATTCAGTAGCTTTTTTTTGTAGGATTTAAAAAAAAACCGAATTCCCAGCCCTGCCGAATAATAACTTCCGTAAATTTTCGATGCCTTTGTGTGGTTTTGTTGTTGTGGAATATAATATCATTTTGCTTCTATCCATCTTTTTATTTCATACAGGCTCCTCTTCTCTGGCTCATCCATTTTTAGTCAATTGGCTAATGAATCGCAACGACAAACCCTTTTTCCTCCTCCCCATTACCCTAAAGTTAAAAAGAAGAGAAAATTAAATTTTGAAATTTCGGAATTGTAATTTAACACCTCAATTTTTAATTTGCCTCGTGCTCAATCTTTTTTTTACGCCCTCCAAAAAAGAATTGGCAGGGTATATTCACTTTGCTATTCCGCTTGTAACGCAGCTCAATATCCATCTGAGTCCCCATAAAGTATATTATTCTTGATCAGTGATGAAATCTAAGACCATCTGAGCATGTCCGTCCGTCCGTCTGTGGAAATCACGATTCAGTCCAAACCAAATGAGCCAGACTCTTGACATTTGGTATAAATATATCTTGAAGAATAGCACAGGTCAAGTTCATAAATGGGCTAAATCGACCCAGAGGGAAAAATTTTCCCTAAGAAGAACTAAATCAACCTCTAAAAAACAACATAATTTTTAAAGTTGTTTTTATATATTTTTATGCCAAAGAAAGTCCAATGCGTTAAACTTGGAGCCACAAAACAAAAGAAAATAATTTTTGGACCCCGCCCCCCGTTGTGGGCATTATTATATGCAAAAATTTTGTAAAACATTAATAAATTCTTTTATTTAAGCCCGTAAATATTTTCACAAACTCAATTCAGCTATTCCAATTGTTGTGTGCAATAAAAGACATTCCCATAATCATTTTTTATTTACTGGCAATGCATGCCAACTCCTTATTTCGTCACTGGCGGCGAAATCCCTCTCTGATCACACACACTCTCATAGCCTGTTAATTGACCTTTCATGGCCTGTAAATATTTTCACAAAATGCTCAAAAAATATATTAAATATGAATTTTCATAGAAAAAACTTCACTGTTTGCCATTTCGTTACGTCATAACATATTTAACTTCACAGCTAAATACGTTGTTTCGTAACTGCTTACGTCAAAACATGTTTAACTCGGCATATTTATCTTCACTCATACATAAATTACTTTTATTTATAATTGAAGTCCACAGGATATCAAAATATTGACAATAAAAAGTTTATAGTAATTTTTTTTATAAGAAATTTACTTGAAGCTCATTAATAAAGGATATTATTCATAAAATATATAAAAAATTCAAGTTCGCTCGCTTTACGTACTGTAATGGCTTTTAATAAAAATTGTAAAATTATTTCTAAAAATATATACAAGTATTCACAAAAATCCAGGAACAACAATAAAACAATTTATAAAAAATGTGACCTCAAGAAGAAAAAATTAAAAAACAATAAAAACCAAATTTTTTTTAGGTTAATCCTTTCAGTCTATTAATAATTTTAAAAATAAAACGGATATACAATTTTAGCAGCATTTCTGTAGAAATATTATTATTTTTTAATTTTTTCTCATAAAAAATGAACTTAAAACATTCTCAAGGGCATCTTGCGATTTTTTTCAATTAACTGTTTATTTTTATTTGACAATAAGTTGAAGACTGTTTGTGATTCGTCACAGCTGAATTAAACCCTTTTGGCACATTATTCTTCAATTTATGTTTTTATTAAGAGTTTTTTAAATAATATTTTTGGAACTTTTCATTTGTTTTATTGTCCTTAAAGTTGATTCCTTTTTGGGCAAACGTTTTGTCAAATATCTTTATTTTCATGTTGTAGCATTTAAAAGTATTTATTTCTTTTTTTCCCAAGTCAGCAAAATTTCGTTATCCCTTGCTTCTCATATATTTTATGCTATTCTTGCTAAATAATTTTTTTTTCTGTGTTGCTTAATTTATTTATATCTTGAAACAAGATTTAAGGAAATATTTTTTTTTAAAGGGTTCAGTAGCAGTTTACTTTTTGTTATTCCCCTTAACAAGTTTTGGGATCTGAAAATACTTAAACATTTAAAGTGTCACCTTTTTTTAGTATTTTAGATAAAATTTTATTTTTGCTTTGATAAGACGGTGTTCTCTGTAGTCGTCTATGTAATAGTGTTTTAATCTGATTAAGTCGGGGTTTCCTTTGATACGTCTTTTTGCGTCATTTTATAAAGCAGACAGTTTATCGCAACGCTATTCAAAAAAATTTTAAACAAATTAAATTGGAGACAATTTCTATATCTATTTATTTACTGCCTTTTATTTTTATGCTTTAATATTTTTTGAGTAAATTTTGTCCACCGCCAATTGATTTGTTGCTTTTGGGATGCATAAAAACCTTCATTGGCTCTAAACGTCAACAAAATACCACAAAAAACAAGTGCAAGTCATCATGAAAAATGCAAGTTATTGTAAAAAGTGCAAGTCATCATAAAAAGTACAAGTCATTATAAAAAGTGCAAGTCATCATAAAAAGTGCAAGTCATCATAAAAAGTGTAAGTTATCATAAAAAGTGCAAGTCATAATAAAAAGTGCAAGTCATAATAAAAAGTGCAAGTCATTATAAAAAGTGCAAGTCATTGTAAAAAGTGCAAGTCATTGTAAAAAGTGCAAGTCATTATGAAAAGTGCAAGTCATTATAAAAAAAGCAAATCATAAAAACTACAAGTCATCATAAAAAATGCAAGTCATCACAAAAAGTGCAAGTCATCTTAAAAATTCAAGTCATTATAAGGAGTGCAAGTCATTGTTAAAAATGCAAGTCATTATAAAAAATGCAAGTCATTGTAAAAAGAGCAAGTTGTTATGAAAAGTGCAAGTCATTTTATAAAGTGCAAGTCATTATGAAAAGTGCAAGTCATTATAAAATGTGCAATTCATTATAAAAAGTAAAAGTCGTTATGAAAAGTGCATGTCATTAGATAAGTGAAAGTCATAATAAAAAGTGCAAGTCATTATAAAAAATGCAAGTCATTATAAAAAGTGCAGGTTATTGTTAAACGTGCAATTCATTATAAAAAGTGCAAATTATAAAAGTGCAAGTTATAAAAGTGCAAGTTATTGTAAAATGTGCAAGTCATTATGAAAAGTGCAAGTCATAATAAAAAAAAGCAAATCATAAGAACTGCAAGTCATCATAAAAAATGCAAGTCATCACAAAAAGTGCAAGTCATTGTAAAAAGTGAAAGTCATTATGAAAAGTGCAAGTCATAATAAAAAGTGCAAGTCATAATAAAAAATGCAAGCCATTGTAAAAAGTGGAAGTCATTGTTAAAATTGCAAGGCATTGCAAAAAGGGCAAGTCATTTTAAAAAGTGCAGTTCATTGTTAAAAGTGCAATTCATTATAAAAAGTGCAAGTTATTATAAAAGTTCAAGTTATTATGAAAAGTGCAAGTCATTTTATAAAGTGCAAGTCATTATGAAAAGTGCAAGTCATTATAAAAAGTGCAGCTCATTGTTAAACGTGCAAGTTATAAAAGTGCAAGTTATTGTAAAATGTGCAAGTCATTATGAAAAGTGCAAGTCATAATAAAAAAAAGCAAATCATAAGAACTGCAAGTCATCATAAAAAATGGAAGTCATCACAAAAAGTGCAAGTCATTGTAAAAAGTGCAAGTCATTATAAAAAGTACAAGTCATTATAAAAAGTGAAAGTCATTATGAAAAGTGCAAGTCATAATAAAAAGTGCAAGTCATAATAAAAAATGCAAGCCATTGTAAAAAGTGGAAGTCATTGTTAAAAGTGCAAGGCATTGTAAAAAGGGCAAGTCATTATGAAAAATGCAAGCTATTGTAAAAAGTGCAAGTCATTTTATAAAGTGCAAGTCATTATGAAAAGTGCAAGTCACTATAAAAAGTGCAATTCCTTATAAAAGGCGGAAGCTTATTCGCTCACACCTACACGCTGGTGTGAAGTATTAAAGTTGGGTTTTTTCTTAATCTTAACAACTAGAATTAGAAAAAAAAAGTCAATTTGGCGTGACAAGGCAGCGAAATAAAAAGGAAAAGTGGTCATTGAGCCCTTGTTATAACTTTTAAAATTTTTAAAATTTCTTATTAATTTAAGCGAAAGTTTGAAATAATATCTTTAGTTATTCCAAGAAATATTGATGATCTGCATTAGTCACAGCCAAAAATATCCTCTACCATCACTTTTAAGTTGTTGTAAAAATTAGGAAAAATCAGAATGCATGATTAAAATTAAATTGAATTAAACTAAAACTTAAAATAATTTAATTGCCAATAATCCAGCATAAAGATTGCCAAAGTTAACAAAAAAAAAAAAAAAACAGTGAAGCCTATTAAGAGTTTTCCTCTAGCCAGAACCATCCACTAACTTTTTCAATATAAACAATTCCCGATAAGCGCACACAAATCACTTCCCCTTCCGGTTAATTATAACGAACACCATCGTGTACTTTAACTTTGCAACAAAATCAGTTTTCATCAGCTTACCTCTCCTCTTTATCACTGACAAGCTAATCAAGAGAAACTGAAAATATGTTGTAACACTGAACAATAGCAGCAGGCAAGATGGTAAAATAAACGACAAGATGTACTCGCATAAAGCTCAAGTTTTCTACAGTTTAACCAACCAGATGTACAATCTGTGTTGCCTGCCTGCCTGCCTGCTTGCTACTCATTTTGAAAAGACAATGGCCACATTTAATGAAGAACAACAAACACTCGTACCATCGACGCAGCAACGTTTTATCGTCATCATCTGTATCTGGTGCGCCTGCTACAAAAATATTGTTGTTGTCGTCATTATCCTTCTCACCGTCATCGTCATCGTCATCATCATCATCATCGTCCCCGGCAACATCCTACTTATTAAGAATGTTATTATTCTTAGCATCTGTATAGAAATTATTGAAACTAATCATATTATGAATACCCATGATATGAATTGGAAAATATTGAATGAGTTGTAGCTGTGAGCTGTGGCATGGCTGACAGCAAGATAAAGTTTCTGGCTGTTTGCTTTGTGTTGTATTGTTATCGATGACAGGCCGCATAGAGCCGACACAGCGACGAACAACAGCAAATGGATTTAGGAATTTTATTTGTAGACAAGCAAATAGATTTGAAGAGAACAACGCCTAGCCATGATTAATTCCACCGAACTATAATAATTTTAATAATAAAGCTTCTTCTGTGTAGCTTGGGAAAATGTACAGTGTGATGGGTTATAGTGCATACAATTTTTCGCTATTCTATTTTTGCAAAGAACGCTGCTAGTATAGACAGACAAATGGATGGGCAACAGTTCCGAAATAAAAAAGTTTGAAACTATTAACAAAAATATTACATGTTTCTCCTTTCAAATGTAACAACAGCAATAAAAAGTTTTAAGAAAAAAAAAATTAAAAAACATTTTTTTTAAGAAATATTAAACTACTAGAAAAAGCTAACCGACTGCCAAAACAACTTTAACGAGGCGAAAAGTCTTAAAATCTATTGTTTGCAGGAAATTTTGGAAAAGACGTTTAAAATCAATGAATTCAAAATCTGCTCTCATATTGAATCTAAACATTCACTTATTTTTTTTTTGTGTATGAAAAATTGCTTCCTTCAAAATCATTTAAGTGGTTCGAAAGACAACCCATGAATTACAAAATGTAATAAAATTATTCTCAAAGAACTGCGTAGAATTAAGCGATGCGGATCTTTTGTTTTATTATTAATTGTTCAATTCTTAAGTGCCATGAACTTACAATAAATTTATTTTTGGTCTCAGAAAAGAAGGAGTTTGGAGAATGCATGAATTCATGATGAATACATGATTTCATCATCGCGACGCTTCTTATGATAAAGGGTGTTTTTATAACAGCTTGCTGATTTGAAATTTAAATACAACACATGCCAAATTATGAAATGGACAAAAAAAATTTTTTATTTGGTAGATAATTTCTTGTCATTTAACATTTAAATATAATTTCGGGCATATGGCCACCACGACTATTTTGCACAAAGGTCATTCTGGATTTCCAATTTTCGACCAGCTTTTCAAGCATTTGAGGGCGTATTTCAGCAATGACACGTTGAATACTGGTTTCCAAAGCGTCAATCGTTGCTGGTTTATCCACGTAAACCAATGATTTCAGGTATCCCCACAAAAAATAATCGAGTGGCGTCAAAGCACACGAACGCGGAGGCCAATTCACCGGTCCATTTCTCGAAATAATGTTGTCGTTGAAATGTTCTTTCAATAAGTCCATTGTTTCCCCCGCAGTGAATGACAAGTGGCACCATCCTGTTGAAACCACATTTCGTTTACATCCATATCTTGAAGTTTTCGCACCAAAAATTCATTGATCATGTTTCTGTATCGATTTCCATTCACGGTAACGCGTCGTCCTTCCTCATTTTTAAAGAAATAAGGACCGATGATTCCACCAGCCCATAGACCGCACCAAACAGTACATTTATCGGGATGCATTGGTAATTCTTGAACGGCGTGTGGCTTATCTCTGCTCCAAATACGGCAATCGGCAATTTTGCTTGTTGACATATCCATTCAACCAAAAATGCGCCTCATCACTGAAGGGAATTTTGCGGTAAAAAAGCGGATAAACATGTTTTTGAAAATAAATTTCCACGATTTGGAAGCGTTGTTCTGGAGTTTATTTATTTATTTATTTATTTATTTATTTATTTATTAGGTCAATAGATATTTACATCCTTACTGACTAAAATATGAATAACTGAACATTATTACAAATATAAAAATAATTGGTTTAACAATTTAGATATAAAGTAAGATTTCTTTTCAGTACGTTATTACTCTCAGATAAGTTAATAATGTGATAACATTTATTAAAGTTAACCTGTTCATGATGATTTGCCAAACAATACTGAGTAGAGACGTCATTTTAATCTGTCAAAACAGCTGTCAGACAACAGAATGATTCGTATAAAAAAAAACTTTATAAAAAACAACCTTTATAAATAAGTTATACGAAATTAAGTAATTTGGGGTTTTCTTTGCTCTTCAATATTTTTATAAGTTT
The DNA here is from genome assembly GCA_951800035.1 of Linnaemya tessellans. Taxonomy (NCBI): domain Eukaryota; kingdom Metazoa; phylum Arthropoda; class Insecta; order Diptera; family Tachinidae; genus Linnaemya; species Linnaemya tessellans. The sequence goes on from OX637536.1 coordinate 43,431,303, forward strand.
TTATGAAAAATTAAAATCTATGATTAAAAAGAAATTTCATAGATTTTAATTTATGTATGAATTTCTATTTTAATAGCGAACTTTTATTTATGTAAATTGTAATACAGGATGTTAATTTTCTCAACAGGCTATAAGTTCAAATCTGCGAAAAGGCAAATTATTTTTTTATTTTTATTTAATAAATTAATGTGATTACATTACAAAAAGTTCTTAATATTCCACTCTGATAAATAAATAGAATGTAATCACATTCATTTATTAAATAAAAATAAAAAAATAATTTGCCTTTTCGCAGATTTGAACTTATAGCCTGGGGGATTACTCTGTAATGCGATGCGAAAGGAATTGCTTTCGCATTTCAATGTTAATAGCATACAAATGCGTTCAGTTTTTCATTCGCATCGCATTACGGAGTAACCCCCCTGTTGAGAAAATTAACATCCTGTAATACAATTTACATAAATAAAAGTTCACTATTAAAATAGAAATTCATACATAAATTAAAATCTATGACATTTCTTTTTTCATTTTCATATTAATTCCACTCTGATTTACAGAATTACGCTCTAAGTTTTCCGTTACAGTCGTTACAGTTTTTTTTAATATTTTAGGTAACATATTATGTCTTATGTGATTATAATAACAACAATAATAACGGTAGTAAACACAAATCATATATAGAAATGCGTCAGACATTTTGTTGTAGTACACTTTAAGTTATCTTTTCGCCTATAAATATTGATGAAATATATATCGTTTGAAAGGCATTCTCATGTAGATAAACAGAATGTAAACACACTAATAATATAAAAAAAAATTTTAAATATATTTTTTTACAAATTTTTATTTATAAGTGCGATTATTTCAAACCAGTTTGTAGGAAATGAAATTGCCTGAAAATATTTGAATATTTTGTCTTACACTTTTTGCTATCCTATGGTCCACCAGCGTTGATGGAAAATATATTGTTCAAAAGGCATTTGGGTGTAGATGTGCACAATAAAACCCATTTTATATATAAAAACGGCACAAGTTATTTTGTGGTACATTTTTCTGTATATAATCGTAAAGCAATATTGTTCAATTGTATATGATTTGAAAGGTTTCTTTGTGGAGATATGAACAATATAAAAGTTTTTCTAACTGCTTGCCTTAAAAGTTTAAAATGTTCTTCAAAATCACAATAGCACAATATTTCTACTCTTGTAAATACCCTTATATACCATGGCATTAATGAGGAAATGCTCGTACAAGATATAGTTTTGAAAAAATTAAGCCATAATTAAATATTTTAGATGAACAATGAAAATGTTATTTAAGCAATTTCTTTTCTTTTTTTTTTTCTTTTCAGGTATGCGTTAAATATTTATTTATTTGTCAAAATGTTTTATCGGTATGTACACAAGTTTTCTTTATCATAAAATTAAATATAATATTTTATGTCCACATTAGCAAAAAAAATAAAAAATATATTGAACTCCCTTATGTGAAAGGTTGACAAGACAGAAATACACTTGAAAAAAAATTACCCGTGTGAAGAGAAAATTCGAAATATATAACGGCAGACACAAAGCAAGTACATGAACAGAGCTCTGTTGTCCAAATGAAATACAGGCCACATTTCTGGACCAACCTTGAAAAAAATGAACAGACAACCAGGTCCATAGCTTTCATAATATATTAATACTTTAGTATGGCTATGCCGATAGCCTTTGAGTTTTTGTACACAAAAAATGTAAAAATCTAGAGAGGAAAACGGGATTATGTGGGCGACTAAGAATTGCTTTATATTGTAGCTCTTGTGCTACTCTAACCGACCGATCGATGCCGTGAAGCTTTGATTTTTTGTAAAAAAATTGTAAAATTCTAGAGAGGATAAGCCAGGATCCTGGGAAAACGGGAATATGTGGACGACTAAAAATTGTTGCATTTTGTAGCTCTTGTTGTCCTCAATCACGTGCAATGGCCACAACCCTTAACAGCTGCTGTCTGCTCAATAAAGTTGGGTTTAAATCTTATATTGTTGTGGGATTATTCGTGTACACTTTAGATTAAAAAAAAAAACAACACAAAAAAAAAGCTAAGAGTCAAATCAAACGATCTTAATGGTCTATTCCGCCTCTACAAAAATTAATACTATTTTCCAACGACAAATAATACCGTTTTCGGAAGAACAACGCTGTTCCTTCGTGTAACGTTCCATATTGACTAACCGGAGAAAATGGCAGCAAAATTAAAATGATACCACAATTTGGCAGTGCTTTTAATTAATGAGAAAAATTTTTAAAAATTAAAACGTTGGATTTTTTCATTATGTAACTGAACACTTCCATAATGAAAACAAGTAAAAACGTTATGTTCGACCGGGTCGAATCTCAAATATCTTCCAAATATTTAGTAAGTAAATTTCAATTATTTAACTTGTCTTTTAAAACATCTCTGTACCCAATTTTAAATCTCTGTTTTGAGAGAGTCATTCCGGGAAGGGCCGTGGGAGACACGTTTCACCTCTACAAGATCAGAGAACATCTCAGCTCCTTATAGGCTTAAGGAATAAACATTTTTCAATATTTACACTATTTTTGCAAATAATATCGTACATCAACGCCCACTAAAGAGGGCGGGGTCAAAAATAGACTCTATCATGTTTTCCACAGACGGACGTACATATGGGAATTTTTTTTTTTTTTTTAGGAGTAGGACCAGCACTCAGGGGATGTCCCCTATATATGCAATGCATTGCGCTGGAACTGAAAACGAGGGGATAGTATTGAGGGGAAAGATGAGAATATAGAGTTTTTTTTTTTTTTTTTTTTTTTTTTGTAGCTATTTCAACCTTTTACTTCGCCGGCTAATTTTTGCTACAGGGCCGACGAAGGTGGGTGCTGTTACTCTGCTTTTAGTACATGATTGGGTCAGTCGCTGCCAGTAATTGTCCAGTGATCAGTACTATGCCTTCATCACTGAAAACAGGCTGGCAACAACTAACACAACCACGCACTAATGCTGATCAGAAGAATTCAACACAATATTTCATGACTCAGCTGGGGCTCGAACTCAGGACTCTCCGCTTCATAGTCTCGTGTTCTACTACTTCAGCCAGCTAGTGATGAAGTCTAAGATGATCTTAGACTTCATCACTGATCAAGAAAATATATACCTTATGGGGTCCCATTCTTTTTGGAGGGTATTAAAACTGTATTTTGTCGGGGTCGCTCTGGAAAGGCCCGTAGGGGAGACACTTCACCTTTGACATAAAACTCTAAAACTAAGTGTTTGGGATAATTAAATGCAAAATTAAAAAAAAATTTTTTTGATAGGATTTTTTAAGGGGTAAAGGGGAGGAGGGGGTACGGCAGAGGAGTACCAGGTTACGGCTCAGCTTCGTTATTAAAGCTTAAAAATGTTATTTTTAAGGAATGAAGGCTTAACTAAAACAATTTGTTACATTTTTACACTATATTTGCATAAAATAACGCCCTCTAAGGGGCGCGGGGTCCAAAAATTATTATTTTTATTTTATGGCTCCAAGTTTAACGCGTTAAACCTTTTTTGACATAAAAATGTATCAATTGCTTAACAAAATTTCAAAAAAACTTTAAAAATTATGTTGTTTTTTTAGAGGTTGGTTTTGTTCTTCTTAGGGAAACTTTTTTCCCTCTTGTCCCATTTATCCCATTTCCGAACTTGACCTTCAAGAGTCTGCCTCTTTTCGTTTGAACTGAATCGTGATTTTCGGACGGACGTGCTCAGATCGTCTTAGATTTCATCACTGATCAAGAATATATATACTTTATGCGGTCTCAGATGGATATTTCGCTATTTCGTTATAAATAAAATTAGGATTCTCTTGTGCTTTTTGCTGGAAATAAATTGCATGTCGTTACTGGTAATCTGTCGGTTTCAATTCTTGGACAAGTTGAATTTTGTATGGAAACATTCTTATGGTATGCAAAATTCGCTGCAGCGACCCTCTTGAGATGCCAAGTTGTGTCGAACGTCTCCTGGTTTATGTTTCTGGAACCTCCCGAATAGTCTCCTGTACCACTTGAATATTGTCAAACGTGTGGGCAGTTCGTAGTCTGCCGGAACCAGGAACGTTCCTTACTGCTCCTTGTTGTCGAAAATTTGCAACCAGACGGTTTATTGTTGACTGAGAGGGTGCAACCCGCACATTAAATTGACGACGGTATGCACGCTGAGTTAACACAATGGACCGTTGATTTGAAAACTAAATTTCAACGATTTGGGCACCTTGTTCAGTTGTGTATTACTCCATTATTAATTGTCCAAATCTTCTGGACAAAATAATTGAAAAAAAAAGAAAAAAAAATTATAATAAAAAAGTTATAAGGAATTCACACCACTTCGGTCTTTCTGAGCCACCCTGTATGTAAATAGTGCCTGATTATGAAGAAAAAAATGACAAGATCGAAAAAATAACGGTAAAAAAAACATAAAAAATTAGTCACTGAGTCCAAACCATATCCATATAAAACAGTAAATATATCATTTACAGCTGTTTTAAAAATTGAATATTTACATATGTAACTAGTGCCAAAGTTAGGGTTAAGGGAACTTTTTTCCTTCTTGCCCGATTCAGCCCATTTGCGAACTTAATCTATGCTATCCTTAAAGATATATTTATACCAAATTTCAAGAGTCTGGCTCTTTTCGTTTGTACTGAATCGTGATTTCTACAGACGGACGGACGGACATGGTCAGATCGTCTTAGATTTCATCACTGATCTAGAATATATATTTTCAAAACGGGATGTCAGAGATCCTACTTGAATGCTTGCGGGTTACAGGCAGCCACGTATACCAGAATATATATATTTTACGGAGTCTCAGATGGATATTTCGCTGCGTCAAAGTGAATATATCCTCCAATTCTTTTTTGGAGGGTATAAAAACCAGTTGCGTGTATTTTCATGCGATAAATTTTAATCAATCAACAAGACGATTTTGAACTCCCTTGTTAATTAGGGCCTTTTTAACATCACATGACAATGTATGCAACAAATATTTATTTAAACTGTCAATTTTGAGAGGAGAGCACTCTCCTAACAAAAATAATTTTTTGTATATATATTTTATGCCACACTGTACTCCCATCATATATTTAGTACTGCCAAAGTTATTGCAAAATTGTATCTGTATGAGAACTGATAGTAATTGCATCAGAATAGAATATCGCATGTACGTTTACTTAAATAGCTTTTAAAATAGACTGACTATTCGTTATTGTTCTATATAAAAGGTTCCAGGGCGAAGAGCTAGACGGGACACACCGACTGAATATTAGCGAAAGCAAATGAGAAAGAGAAAAAGCAATAGCATTTGCCATGAGGTGTAATGAAAACAATAGACTCCAAATGACAATTAAGATGATATTTTCTATTGAAAAAAGGATAATGTCTATAAAAGAAAATAACCGATTGATGCGATAGAACACGTTGTACGTTTGTAAGTTCTCTATAAGTCTGTATTCATTAGAATAACAATAACACAACAACATCCTATTCATTGCGAGACAATGGGGTGCAGTGTTTCGTTATAATAAATGATAATGATGATGATGATGATGATGATAAAGGTGTTTGTTATTGGGTTTTGTGAAAATTTTGAAGTGTTATTTTAGTTGTGCTCTTGGTGTAGTTGATTTTTTAAGAGGCTATTATCTGGTGGGCGGTGTAGGAGTTAGTTATGTGCTCCAGTATGTGTGTGTGTCGAAAATTGTTATTAACTTCTAATAGTATTAAAATCTATTTCAAAGATAAGACTATAATAGCACAGCAATAAATCATGAACAGCTCCAACTCAAAAATGAAAACTTTTTGAAAAATTTATTTCTTACAGAAAGTTTTTAGTTACTTTGACTATCAACTTTTCCATAATAACAAGTGCAATTTGTTGTCTGAAAACACTTTAGTGGCCAAAATAAATTATTTTCTAAAAACTTTTTAAATATTGGATTGTGACTGTTTTAATTTAAAAATTCATAACTTTAAATATAATTATAAGATTTCAATACAGACTAAAATAAATGAATGGCACATTTACATTTTTAGTTGTGACAATTTCGTGTTTTAGTTATTAACTCAAAAGATTTTGTTGTACAGTAAAGGCAGTTCATAGTTTTCAATTTACTGGCTACTTAATATTAGAAACGACTCAAGTCTTTCTCTTAAAGATGATCATATATCCTCAGCACTATATTTACTTTGTGCACATCTACACAAAAATACCTTTCAAATCCTATATTTTTCATTAACATCAGTGGACGTCCATCCTACGTGGAAGTGTACGACAAAAGTATATGTGTCCTATTTATATGAGGGCATATTGATATAGAAGCTACCTAGCGCTAGATGGCAGCACAAACACAAAAACTTTTTTATTTTTATTTCTGCATATCTCATTCAAAATACCTTTCAAACAATATATGTTTTATCATTATTGGGAGAGCATAAAGTAGTTAAAAGTGTACCACAAAAAAATAGTGAAGTTTTTCTATACAAGATGGAAGATTTTTAATTAAAAACTTGTTGCCTTTCAGTTAGAGGGAAGTGACGATGTTTCTTTTTGCCATTGGACTTGAATTTAAGAAAATCACCCAAAAATATGTAAAATATTCTACTCTTAATAAATACAGTCGAATTCGCTTCAGCGCAACGCGCTTAAAGAAAAAAATCGGATTACTGAAAGCGATACAAATCCCCGCCAGTCTTATTCACTTCGCTTTAGCGAAACACTGCTTTACTGAAAATATCGTATTACTGAAAACCAAAAGCTAGCCCACAACTACGTTTTGTATGAAACTTACTTCGCTTTAGTGAAAGAATAAAGAATGACAAATTTATTTATTAGAAATCGATTGCATAACTTAAGGCTGAAAAAATTGTGCATGTTTTGTCCGTTAAAAAATTAAATGGCAACATGTATTTTGTCCTTTTCACTCTTACGTACTTTATTGTAGTTTTCTATTATATTGTCAATGCAAGTGGTTAGACATTTTCGAAGAATTCGTGGAAAATTCGTGAGACTGAGTTCTTATTAATTTATATATTTTTTAACCGCATGCATACAAATGTAAAAAATACTCAATGCACAGCATTGTGAAACTGAATTATTTTAATTTATATTTTAAACTTTTATTTTTTGTTTTAAAAATAATTAAAAAATATGAATATGTTTCTATGAATAATTTTTTATTAAATAAAATTTTTACATTAAATTGACGTAAAAAAATATACAGATTTGATATAAAAAGTATCGTTTTACTGATTTTAAGCAGTACGCTTAACCGTAACAAATTTCAGTAATCCGAATTACGTTTCAGGGAAAAAAGCGGATAACTGAAAAAATTGGGTTTTCGTTATTTCCAGTAAAGCGGAGTCGACTGTAAAATAACGCAAGATTGAGCAACTTTAAAAAAAACAAGTAAGAATGTTATATTCGACCGGGTCGAATCTTAAATACCCTCCAAATATTTATTAAATATAGACTATTTTGAAGGGGTCACTGCGGAAGGGGCCGTGGAGGAGACCTCTCACCTTTGCCATAAAACACTAAAAAGTTATTAAGAGTAAAGAGAGTTATTAAAAGTAAAAAAAAATTTTTCATAGGGTCATTTAAGGGGCAAAGGTTGGGGAAAGGTAGGGCAGAGGACGATCACAGAACATCTCAGCTTCTTAAAATTTAATTTTTATGGAATGTATTTAAGAATTTACACTTTTTTCCCATGTAATATGTAACTTGAACGACCACTAAAGGGGGCGGGGTTAAAAAATGCATTTTTTAAATTCTCTGGCTGCAAGTTCACCGCTTTGAACCTTCTTTGACATTAAAATATATAATTTGCGTAACAAAATTAAAAACAAAAAACTCTAAAAATTATGTTGTTTTTTAGAAGAAAATATTATCAACTTTGGCGCACACACATACGTCTATTCATATACGAACACTTATTTCAAATTTAGCGAGTAATTGAAAACCATATTCCACATAATATTATATTTTTAATTTACACAGAAGAATAGAAATGAAAGGAGATACTGAATGCTTCTTAAGTTCGAAATATTTTCCCAATACAGTGTAATTCAATCAGGATATGCTCGCCTACTTTTAGTTGGCTTTTAAATTACAGTTAAATCAATCAGGTTTTTTTCCTTGCATGCCTTTAATGGATAAAGGTGGGATGTGTTTAAAAATCCTTTAACCACCAAAGCTACAGTGTTCTATGGTGCTTCGTTTGCAAAGTAAGTAAGGAAGCCAATTACGTTCAAACAGCGTAAAATTTACATAGACATTCATGCAATTGTGTTGTAACTCGTGCGAGGATAGAATGAAAAGCATTTTTTTCGAAAGTTCATTTAAATATTCTGCAGTGGATGTTGTATTTTTGAGTTGTCCAAAACTGGAGACGCAATCGAACTTGTGGCTCTGGGTTTCATAGTCTCACCCTCAATTATATTTCAAAGCGTGACAGCGACGCAGTGATTCCATAAGATGCTATTAAATTAATGGTTTCAGGTGCTGCGGGACCTTAATAAATATTTTAAAGTCAGTAAACCGAATCGTTTTAAAAAACGATAACTTTTTAAAAACGAGTAAATAGTGTTCTACGAATTACTCGATTTGGTTGCATTCGAAATTAATTTCGAATACAAAATTTGAACATCATAATCAGCTGTTAATTGAAGATAAACAATTTGAGATCGCCATATTAAAAAATACGTCGTCATTTTCCATAAGTTTCGTGATTTACACAAACATTCATATATAATTAAGTTTTTTTTTCCAATTAAATTTATAGAAAAAATTAGTGCATTTTGATCAAAAGTGATTTTTGTTCCACGGCTCTAAAAACTTGATCGGTAAAAGTTTTTTTTATTCTTCCAAATATTTTTCTTCATACTTGGAGCAAAAATATGAAAAATTTAAGAGTTTTTATAAAATGAATTTTTTTATGCTTAACGGCCATTTTCACAATGAATGATTAAGACTTAACATTTACTTTAACGACAACTTTCGTATGCCCAACTTGACGTTAAAGTCCAGGTTAATTTTTAATCGTACATTATGAAAAGGGCCGTAAATGTATTAAATCTGAATGTGATTTCTATAAAATTAATAAAACAAGACTTCCAAGAAGTGCATTCTATTTACTTTCGAGCAGGTTTGTTTATTCGTTTTAAAAACGAATAAAATTGTGTGAATTCTAATTAAAGAACACGAAAATATGTGGATTCGTTTTAAAACGAGAAATTTACTCGAATTCGTTTTACAGAACAGCCACGAAAATATATTTTTTCGACATTGCATTTATAAAAGGACTTCAAGCCTTAAGGATCGCCAAAATACAAATTATATATATATATATATATATATATATATATATATATATATATATATATATATATATATATATATATATACCCTGCAGGAGATCGGACTAGTATCAAATTAGTATTGCACTAGTACAAAAATCACCAGTACTATTTCCCAACTGTGAACTTTTCTATACCATGTTAATGCTCGAATTACCATTGAGTGTGTTTGGATAATTACTAGTACCATTGGTACTAGATGGAAACTAGGGGGATACTAGTACTATTAGTACTAGATGAGTACTAGTATAATTTCTTCTAGTCGGATACTAGTACAATCAGTTCTGCATTAAGAACTGGTTTATATATAAAAAATCCCTAAATTTATTGGTTTTTTAAACCCAATGAAATTTGTTAAGTCTTTGTCTTCATAAGCAATTTTTGGTTCATCAATTCTTTGTTTATAAGAGGATATGGAAAGTTCCTTCAGGGCACACTCAATCCACTAGCACCTTCCACAACTTGAGTTACGTTTGGTACTCCAACATATACTAAACACTAATGTACATACAATACATATATCAGTTTTTATTATTTTAAAAAAGATCGCTGATTTTACATATGAACATAGCTATTAACAAAAAAACACGTTTAACAAATTTTAAAACAAGCTTTTAATTTTATTTATTTTTAAAATGTCACTTTTTTAACGCACAAGAAAACTGCTGCTTACTTACATAAATTATCGAATAAATAAACTGATATGCAGTTGGCAAAGTCTTCTAATACTAATCTTTTTTCAAATTTGAATTTGTTTAAAAATTTTAATAATTAAAAATAAAATAAATGAAAATGCGAATTAGCAATTCGCTTTAAAACATGATCAAAAAGTAATATGAAATTCTACAAGTCAAATCAATTTACAAATGAAGTACTTGAAGTACTAGTACTTTTCTGTATATGTTCAATCACCTTTTGAACTAGTGCTTGCTATACTAGTAAACGTACCAGTAGGTTAAAGACAATTAACGTTTATCCTCCTGCAGGGTATATATATGTATATATATACATATATATATATATATATATATATATATATAAGTATATATACATATATATATATATATATATATATATATATATATACATATATATATATATATACATATATATATATACATATATATATATATATATATATATATATGTATATATATACATATATATATATATATATATATATATATATATATATATATATATATATATATATATATATATTAAAAGACTTTTCGCTCCAGCCCTCTCATGTAACTCATGTTTTTATGCACAAAACTTCTATGCACACCCTGACACTTTCAAGATATTTATACACGAGATGTGTGGTTGTGTGCCACAGCATGTTGAACTATTTCTTTTTTTTTTTTACTCACATGCCTTGTCAATTTTTGAATTTTCCACAACACTTTCGAACTAAAAAATGTTTGCCAAATAAAAAAGTATATTTTGCAAGAGCTTTTATGTTTTTTTTCTGCCTGGCACTTCTTCTTATTGGTTTTATTGTTTTTGTTGCAGTCCTTTATCTTGTTTCTAATTCATTGGATCGCAAAATCTATCGTGTTCACCTTAATTGGGGAGCACAGCAAACACAACAACAACAGCAAAAGGCGACAAGTACAATAAAATGATTATTTTAAGAACTGCAACAAGAACAATACGAAGAGCTTTTATGTTTCTGTTAATACGGAATGCTGTAGCGACACTTTATCGTATTAAATTTGTTATAGTATTTGTAACGTGAATTAGAAAATCAAAACCAACAACAATTTTTAATAATTTAATTTTTATTGAAAATAAATAGGAAGGAGATCATATGAGTTTTGTCTCATTTATGGGCAAATAAATAATTCTAAGGCCTTCAAAGTGCCCAAAATTCCCTCTAGTTGGTTTTATGGGCGTGAATGCTGCGATATTGCATCCTTACACACACTCACACATACTCGTTTTCAATTTGCCATTCTGATGTCTTATTTTTTTCGTAATTTTTGTCATTTAAATTTTTCAGGTTGTTACCGATGTCTTGTCGTTGCTTGTAACGAAAACGTATCCAATTAGAAAAAACAAGACTGACATCGATTGTAAGCCGTCTATTGATATTACCAAACACACATTCAGCCTCTCAGCCAACTGATTGGTCATCCATTTACTCAGCCGTGTATCCGAAATGGAGACCAACTTGTGCAACGAAAAAGTTCTTTAGCCTGCCAGTTGTTCGCTGTATATTTTTTTTCTCTTTCCAAAGGTAAAATGTGAAATTATGGAAAAAGATGTCCGAAACGGTGTTTGGATTAATATTGGTTTTGCTGTTGTTGTGCCTGCTAATACTATTAATGCTGGCTCGCTGGCTGGCTAGCTGGCATGATAAAAATTAAGCTGTTTATGCTTGAGTTGTGTTAAAGTTGTTTCTTCTCTATTGGCTGTTGTAGCGTTTGCGAAACAAAAATGTTAATTTTTAATCCGCAACAACATCGTAAATGTGTGTGTGTGTGTTAGGCATGTGTAGTTAATACGTTTCCACTTACTTGAAAAAGCGTTTCACATATACGCTATTATTTATTTTCCTCTTGTATTATTTTACTTCATGATTTAGGCTTCATGCCTGCAAAAAAAATTAAAGTCACTCTTAAGATTTAAAACTTGGTGATAGCCGTTAGTGAGAAAATGTTTAGTTTTTAATTTAAAAACAAGAAACGAAAATAATTGTTCAACAATCAGAAGCTCAGACAAATTTATTGTGTCGTTATTTTGTTGTATTTCTAAATATCACAAACATAAAATATCATGGATATCATTTGATTAATTTTTTTTTTCTTGTCGATATTGTAAAGTGTGATCGTGAAGGCCCCTCACGCGCATTGTTTCATTTTAGTGATTTCACTAATGAGAGTTAGGCCATTTTTACATGACGTCAGCTCTAAATAAACTACACAACGAAGTACGTGATGTATATCAGAACCATGTGGAAAAATTATTTTAAAAAATATGCACAAAGAAAATGTAAGAATAAGAAATTTTCTATTCAGGAAAAAAAAGATATAAAATTCAACAACTTATTTGTATCCTTATTAATATAATAAATGCGAAAGTAACTCTGTCTGTCTGATACTTTTCACGCTAAAACCGCTGAACCGATTTAGATGAAATTTGTTATGGAAATATTTTGAGATCCGAGGCATAACATAGGTTATTGTTTTTGGAAATGATGCTTTTAAGTGATCCAGGGTGGTCTAAAGTTTCTAGGGATATATGAAATCATGAAACTGATAACTAAGAACTTTTTAAACTTTGGTACAGTAAGCAAAAGTTTCCACTTTTTAAAACGAGTTGCACTTTTTGTAATGAGTTGCACTTTTTATGATGACTTGTACTTTTTATGATAACTTGCACTTTTTATAACGACTTGCACTTTTTATGATGACTTAAATTTTTTATGATGACCTGCTTTTTTTTAAAGGAGTTGTATTTTTTATAATGACTTGCACTTTTTATAATGACTTGCACTTTTTACGATGACTTGCACTTTTTATGATGACTTGCATTTTTTTATAATGATTTGCACTTTTTATGATGACTTGCACTTTTTATGATGACTTGAATTTTTTATGATGACTTGCACTTTTTATGATGACTTACACTTTTTATAATGATTTGCACTTTTTATAATGACTTGTTCTTTTTATGATGACTTGCATTTGATGACCTGCACTTTTTTTAAATGAGTTGTATATTTTATAATGTTTTGCACTTTTTGTAATGACTTGCACTTTTTATAATGACTTGCACTTTTTGTAATGACATGCACTTTTTATAATGGCTTGAACTTTAACAATGACTTAAACTTTTTATAATAACTTGCACTTTTTATAATGAATTGCACTTTTTACGATGACTTGCACTTTTTTTAATTAATTGCACTTTTTACGATGACTTGCACATTTTTTTAATGATTTGCACTTTTTATGATGACTTGCACTTTTTATGATGACTTGGATTTTTTATGATGACTTGCACTTTTTATGATGACTTGCACTTCTTACAATGATTTATAATAACTTGCACTTTTTATAATGACTTGCACTTTTTACAATGCCTTGCATTTTTTATAATGACTTGCTCTTTTTATGATGACTTGCATTTGATGACCTGCACTTTTTTAAAGGAGTTGTATATTTTATAATGTTTTGCACTTTTTGTAATGACTTGCACTTTTTATGATGACTTGCACTTTTTACAGAGGCTTGCTCTTTTTTAATGACTTGCAATTTTTATAATGATTTGCACTTTTTATGATGACTTGCACTTCTTACAATGATTTATAATGATTTGCACTTTTTATAATGACTTGCACTTTTTACGATGGCTTGCACTTTTTACAATGACCTTTCATAATGATTTGCATTTTTTATTAGTTGCACTGTTTATAATGACTTGCATTTTTTTTAATGAGTTGCACTTTTTGTAATGACTAGCACTTTTTATAATGACTTGCACTGTTTTCGTTACTAATATAATAAATAAGAAAGTAATTTTGCTTATCTGTCTGTCTGTTACGTTTTCACTCTCAAACCGCTGAAGTTTTATGTAATCTTTGTGGACAAGTCGCGCGTAAAACTAATAAAAAAATTAAATATTTGGGATGAAGCCGATTATAAACTTGAAAGTTTGAAACTATTTACGAGCTGCATAATTTTGCAGTATTCGCATGGAAAAGATATGACGAATTGAAATTTTACAGTGACACACAATGAAACCACACAGAAGTGCATTTTTTTCAAAAACACTTTTCATTTTTTGATTTGCTCTCCGGCATTTATTGACAGTAATTTACTGAAATTATTTCATTAATTTCCCTTAAGCAAAAAAATCTTTTTATATTAATTTTCATATAAGACGCACATTTCCGCTTTTGCTAAAGACAAACAGCCAATATTGCAATTGGCTTAGGAGGGAAGAAGAACATGACGAATTGTCACAAAATGTATAAAAAATGTGTCATATTGATTAGCAAATATTTCTTGAATGGTGCCGTTTATTTATTTTTTCTTCTTTGTAAACGAAATAGCATCAGCAGTTAAAAGCAAATTTCGCTATTTAGTATGCAATTTTTTGTTGTTGTTGTCATGTTTCGCTTTTCAGTAAGACAACAATCATGACAACGATTCACTCGCAACAAAAAGGATGAAATAGAGAAAAAGATTTTGAAGTTAAATTAAACAGAAAATCGTTTAGTTGTGAATACAATAAGTGGCCAGCATGAGTGAGTAACAAACAACAAGAATCGTGGATGACTAGAAGCTGCGATGGACGGAAAAGTTTGTTACATGCCTCATGATATTTGGTACAGTTAGTGTCCTTTTATTTTATGAAAGCATTTATAAGCCTGCGAATATCTTGCTTTATCTGCTTTCCTTCGTTTTTTTTTTTCCAAAACAAAATTGAAAAAATGGCAGTATAATGACTGCCAGAATCAAGTGACTGTATAAATATCTGACTGTCTGACGGACGAACTGAAGAGCTTTAAAGGCAATTTAAATTTGTTTAGTGTATGTTTCAGTGACCATTTTGTTTTACTTTTTTTCCATTTTGTTGCAAGATCAAATAAAGTTTTTGATAGCAAGAGGATGGGCAAGTGAGGGAGGGATGGGGAAAGTGGTTTTTGCAAATAGAAAAGAAAGATTAATGTTGTTTAAAGGTTGGCAAATAGATTTATTTTCTTTTTCTTTTATTCTCCTCTAGATGATTGGTTTTTTTTTTCTTAACCCATATTTGGCCTACCAACTATTTATATAGTTTGCATGACTTTTGACCATTTTGCTCCCAAAAAAAGAAATGTTGTTTTTGTATATAGTGCCAGGCTGTGCTTACTTACAGTTCGCAACAGTTTCAAAGAAAGATAAACAAATATATTGATAATACTCATACATGTCTCATATGTATGGTTACAGCAAAGAGTCCTTTTTAGAAAAGACAAAAAAAAAATGAGCTGACAAATGGAACATAAGTAAATATTTGTCATTAAGAGATGTAGTATCGTACATAAGGCTAGATTGAAAATAAAAAAAAGGATTGTAAATTTAAATGTGAAGGTATTTATTAAATTCTTCTTATCCTTTTTGCAGAATCAAAGTGTATGGTTTACTTGTTCAGACATAAATATCCTTTTGAAAATATGCAAGAAAACAAATCTGTGTAGTCTAAATGAATTTATACTGAAAACAAGAAATATAGAAATATTAGAAATATAGTAAAAAAAATTAACAATATAGTAAATATTTCGACATAACTTAACAATTTTAATGAATTATTTAAAAAAAGAGATAGTATTAAAAATAAATTATATTTTATATTAAACTAGAGTACCCCTGTCCGCGTTGCTGGACAATACAATAATATACGTTTACGTCTTTGTATTAAAAATTAAATTTTCTGGAATAGATATTTTCCTGATTTTCGAATAATTTTATACCCTTCACAAAAAAGTGAAAGGATATATACATATATGTAGGTTTGTCATTCGGTGTGTAATTTCTTCGATATCAATATAGGACCCCATAAAGTATATATATTCTGGATCCTTATGAATAGCGATGACGATTGAGCGATGTCTGTCTGTCTGTACGTGAAATCGGTTTTCCAAGCCCCCAGAAGAGCTAGAGACTTCGTTCTTGGACCATTGGACTGGAAATGAACTTAAATAGAGTACTATTGAAATTCAGAAAGATCCGAAGTATGGTTTCAGAGCTGGGAAGCTTACACCTATTTCTCGACTCAAAATTTATACCAAAAATCAATTATTTTCTTTATGTTTGTAAATTAAACCTATTTCTTGCTTCAATGGTCTATTAAAAATTAAAAAAATAAAAAAAATTTTCCAGGGATGGAAAAATACAAATTTTTTTTCGGCCCATTCCGTATTTTGTAGTACATGTACTAACTAAAATTGTTAAAAATTTTAAGTTTTTCTTTTACAAAACCTCTTTATACGTCATGAAGATTAGCATTGGCCAAAAAAAAATTTTTTTAATTAAAATTTTGCTTCCAGGGGTGGGAAATTGCATTTTTTTTATACGTGAAAGTAATCAAACAGGCAACTGATGTTGTTTTTCTTTTTTTTTGCTAACTAAACCTGTCTTATAATTTAGGAAGAACAAAATTGGTATCAAAACTTCAAAAATAAAAAATAAAATTTCGAATCCAGGGATAGACAAGTGCAATATTTCATAGTACATGAAAGTGACCAAAAGGGTTAAAAATTTTAAATTGTTCTTAAAAAAAATTATTTTATACCTCATGAAGCGTTGCAGAAGTGAAACGTCTCGCCCAAGGCCCTTGCCCGAATGACTCTGTCAAAGGAAAATTGGGTACAGAGATGTCTTAAAAGAACTCTGTTCTTCCAAGTTAAACGATTTAAATATATTTACCACATATTTGGAGGATATTTAAGATTCGACCCGGTCGTATATAAAGTTTTTACTAGTTATTATTTAAATATTTTTATTTTCTTAAATTTACTCCTTATTTACTTTTTATTTCCTAAAACTCTCATCTTCTTAATAATTAATAATTCCCTGCTTATTTTGAGCACATAATGGACCGACAAATAACCCGCTTTAATTTTTAAGAAATTAAAATCACATCGAAATTGATTTCATTCCTCATGTAATTCGTTGTGGGCAAAAAATAATAATTTTGCTTTAATATCAAGGGACACGACAAACCCGCTCCAAATGGGAATCATTCATGTGCATAAAAGTAATTTTATTATAATTGTTTAAATTTTGAATTTCTAAGGAAAAAGTTTTTGTGCTTTAAATATTTTTCAACATTTTAATGCTGAAAAAAAACCCCTTTTGTGTTTGTTAATATAATGAACGCTTTGCCAACGTTATTGTACTCTTAGAAAGCGGATCTCCTGGAAATTACTAAAACTGTTTCAACATTATGTGCATTTTTTTTATTGTTGCTGTTGTTGTTAAGGACTCACATTTTAGCCGTATCAAATTTTACAATACATGTCCTTAATGATATCTAGACATGCTTAGCAGCAATAACAACAAAAATGTCTAGCAACGAGCACAGAAACAGTGATAAAGAGTCCATATAAAATCCTACATGGATTCATGTTGTATGTGTGTGAGTGTGTGTTAGTGTCACACAAAACATTTTTACATCAAATACGGACATTTGTAGTTTCATGCATACCTTGTGTTAACGAAATGACCCTTAAAATAAAATGTGTGTTGTTTTTTTTTTTTGCTCTCTTATTCCATTTTTATTTATGCTGCTTATGTGAATATCCTTTTAGTTTTATTTCAGTTCTTTATTTTATTTTATTTTATTTTTTTGTTGCTCGTAAGAGTCTAAATTTTGTCACATAATTTAAAAGGAATCATAAAGAAAAAGTCAAATGGCCATTTATAGTCATTTCGTTTGCTGCTTTCAACCGTATAGAGATATTTTAATGAATTGACCATGAAAACAAAACTTGTTGAAAAATTATATTCCTTTCGATGATAATGATGACAATCATTGTGCTTGAAACACATACACACACATGCACACACACACGCAATAACAACACAAATGTTGTAAACAGTAATAATCATGATTTACAGCTACATTTTGTGTGTTCGGACAGTAGATTTATTTATAAAGGACTTCTTGTGCTCTAAACCCTTCACTGGCTTGTGAGTGATACGTTTTTAAAGAGTTTTTCAATTATTAGGCAGCAATACATTGATGGTGTTCACTATGAAGTACTTATATAATTATCAACTTGTAGGTAAGCAATTTTTTCTTGTTAACTACAAGATATTTAATTCTATTAGTAACACTCGAAGGTCAAGGTTCGACCACTTGAGATTTACTGTTCAAAATAAATCTTATTTCGTTTTATTCTTTGCACAAAACATTTTCAAGAAGGAACAGAAAGTCCCAATACATTTTCATCTAGCCAAGAATAAAAAATTATACGGATAACGTTTATACGATTTTAAAACAAAAAAAAGCGTAGTAGTAAGATTTTGTTGTTGCTCTTCAAGTAAATTTAAAATGTTTTTTTTTTAAATTTTATGCTAAGAAATTAATAACAACATTTATTTTGTGCACATCTACATAAAAATGCCTTTTAAACCATTAATGTCTCGTTAATGTTAATGGACGATAAAATACTCTTAAGGGTTCCACAAAAAAAAATTAGTGCCATATTTACACAACAAGAGCGTCCACTTGATATTTATTTTTAAAATAAATCTCCATACTCTTATGCACGATTCTTTCTTCAAGGCTAACGAAATATATGAAAAAGAAGAAAAAAAAAGTATTTTCATTACGCAACACATTTTAAAAGGACGACGGGAAGCTGCTGATCCCAATAAAAAATTATACAAAGACCTTTAAAACTTTATATATGTGCGTTTAAGTGCACGTAAAATTGTTGTTTTAATAATAATACTGAGCTTGAGGCTTATTTTTATAAAATAATAACTATTTATTATTTTTATCAATATTTCGATGTCATAAATTAATTAATTTTTATATTAAATTGAATTAAGATTCCATAGGCTAATTGTTCGAAATTTTAATTTTAAATCTCAGAAAGACATGATAAATATTCCAAGCACAAAGGAAAGTCAACATCAGTTTTATTCAACTTACACAGCAGAGCAGATCAGCTGTTTTCGAAAGCCGCAACACCTTCATCATCAGTGCTCGTGTGTATTGTGTTTGTCGCCACTTATTAGGTGGCTTAGTTGAATGTGATAACAGTTCCTATCTACACAAATTTTATTGTGAAAAAGAATCCGAGAACTGTATCAACCTGATGTTAACATGTTATTGTTATAATACCCGTGTTACCGTTTGATTATTTTTCTTCATGTCCCATTTGTCTGAATTTTTTGTTCCATCATACCTAAGTCAAGCTCTTTTGGTTTGAATTTTATACTTAAGTACATGTGAACGTTTTTCCAATTTTTTTATTATTATTGGTAGCTCAAGCCATAGCTTGAATTTGTATGTAGTAAGAATTTTAAATTCTTATTACATAATTAATTTTTAATTGTTATCTTGAAGAAGATATCCAGTGAATATCGAAATATTGATAAAACTAATAAATAAATAGTTTTTAAAGTTAATATTTTATAAAAATACGCCTCAAGCAAATTACTTAAAATTAAAAATCAAAGGCTGAAAAATTATAATAATATATTAAAAATTTTTGTTATTGTTCAAACAGTTTTCAAACACTTAATAATAATTTTTTTTCTAAAAACTTAAAAATATTTATATTGTGCTCATCTGCATGAAAATAGCTTTCAAATTATGTTCATTTCCTTAATATTGGAGTACCATAAAATACTTCAAAGTATACCACAAAATTATGTGCCATATTTATATTTACCATTTTAAAGTGGAAGAGCAACTGTTTTACCAGTTATAATCTAGCATAATGCTTTATTTGTTGCTAAATTTTTAGCGGTTTTTATCTCAGCAGACTTTAACATAATACCAAAATAAGTGAGAAATTTACCCCTATTACGAATGGCGGCGTCGATGTCAGTCACATCGACTCGGCAGCAAAAAAGTATCACTTGTCTACTAGTTGCCGATACAAATTAATTACTCTTGACAATCTCTTAGTATTTTGCAAGTCATATAAGATTGATAGAGCACATCAATAGTAGTCAATTGCTGTCGACAAGAGACAATTTTTTGGCTTTGCGTCGTGCTGGTGCGTCGTCGATGTCATCATTCATAATAGCCGCTAATAACTAACATAATTTTAGTTTACAGACTGATCCCCTTATTCATAAAACTTTTGAGAGGATTATAAGCAAGGCGAATTCATACAAGGTGAACTCACTTATGCAACTCTGTGTAAAATTTATTGAACTGTCAAATGAAATGCTTTGGAAAAAATGGCCGCAACGAAAAACAGTACAAACCAGAAGAACACTTTGACAGTTCAATAATTTTGCCTTGGTAACAGCTGATCACCAATTTCTGAACTAAGGCCACCTGGTATGAATTCGCATTGATTATAAGAGTGTAATAGAGCAAATTTCATATGAAATTTAGTTTTATTACGCTGTTGTTAGACTCTAATAATTTTTATGAATAAGGGGGTGAGTGTACAATTGATGTTGTTATGCCCTTAATGATAAACTCTTTATTTTTGTGGCAATTTTCCTTAACAACCAATTTTTCGCTTTTGCTGTTTGTTCGATGGCATGTTAGAGATTAATTAATGAAATTCTGTTGAAATGTCAATAAATAAAATTTGAAATTGGAAAATGACCTGTTCTATATTAATAATCGCTAAATTGATTTTCGTACAAATATCAAGGTTTGTGTTGCTTCAAATGACAATTTCCCAATACGAAATTGCTCTTATTATTATGTTTTACGACGATACAATAGATAAGCTGAGAACGATAAAGGGCGGGAAAAATAGAATAGATTAATCGGCAATATTGTAAAGACAAAAAGTAATATTTGTGAAAATGGAATATGGCTTTCAAGACTTTGATTGCTATAAATATCAAAGAGTTAACGAATAGCAAGACTCTAGGAAAGTTAATGTACGTTCACAGCTTTCAAATATTTGAAGAAATAAGCGTAACCACTATAATTTGATAAAAGTTTCTTTAATATTTCGTGTGTATGCCCGTTAAATGAAACTATAAAAAACAATACTGATTGTGTGCTTAATTTTTATTTCAAAACTATTTTCTTAAAATTATAAAAAAATTAAACCAAAAATTATTGGTTACACTTATTGCGTCAAATATTGATAAATGTTTCTACTAAAATTTATTATTAGAATTATGTACGAGGGCGGATTGATATTGAAGCTACCTAGCGCTAGATGGCAGCACAAACACAAAAACCTTTTTTTGTTAGAAATTGCGATCTGTCAAACGTCAGCTGTTGAAATATTACCCAAATTCATCGATTAGTTTATTTGTTGTTGTCATTTGAAGTACGCAACTTTTGTGTTTCTTGAAAAGTGGAAAAAAGTGAATTTTGTGCAGTGGTCAAGCACTATTATTTGAAAGGGGAAACGGCGAAAGAGACAAAAGAAAAGCTCGTTAAAACATTACGGTGAGTCTGCTCCGTCAGATTACATGGTAAAATATTGGATTGCTGAATTTAAACGCGGCCGAACAGGCACTGCAACAACACCATCAACAGGAAGGCCAAAAGAGGTGGTGACTGAAGAAAATATCAAGAAAATCCTCGATATCGTTATGAATGATCGATCTCCGAGTCAAGTTACGTGAGATTGTGAAAATGGTATATATACTCGTATCATATGAACGTGTGTTTAACATTTTGCACGAACATTTTTGCATATGAAAAAGCTATCGGCAAGATGGGTGCCGTGCCGCGTTTGCTCAGTGTCGAACAAAAACGAGTTCGACAGACCACTTCACAGCGGTGTTTGGACATGATAAAGCATAATCCTGTTGATATTTGGTGTCAATTAATAACTGTGATGACACGTGGGTCCATCCCCTACGCACCTGAAACCAAAAATCAATCGAAATAATGGATGGAAACTAGTGGAAGTGCTCCGAAGAAGGCGAAGACAGTGAAATCGGCTGGCAAGGTTATGGCCACTGTATTTTGGGATGCACACGGACTATTGCTCATCGATTGTCTTGAAAAAGAAATTATAATCACAGGAAAGTATTATCGTGCATTATGTCATCAATTTATTGATTTAATCAAGAAAAAACGACCACATTTGAAGAAGAAAAAAGTGCTCGTTCTTCAAGACAACGCACCGGTTCACTCAGCATTAGATACGATGGTAAAATTCCGTGAAATACACTTCGAATTGGTTGATCGATCATCCACCTTATAGTCCAGATTTAGCCCCTAGTGACTTTTTCCTGTTTCGAAACTGTGAAAAAATTGCTCGCAAGGAAAAGATTCATCTCAAACGAAGAAGTGATTAGCGAAACTAACGCGTATTTTGAGGGGTTCCCTAAATCGTATTATTCAGATGGTATAAAAAAGTTGGAATATCGTGTCGCTAAGTGTATTGAGCTAAAAGGAGACTATGTTGAGAAATAAATGGTTTTTGAAAAAAAGCAATGTTTTTTTCCTACTTAAGTAGCTGCAATATCAATCCGCCCTCGTATACCCCACAAGTGAAACGATAAAAAATCAATACTGATTATGCATTACATTTTTCATGAAATACACGGATTCTCATTTTAAAAATTTTATCCTAAAATTATTGAGAAATTAATTACTGAAATTATGTATGTATTTTATTAGTTGAAATCAGTATTGATCTATTTTGCTGATTACAAAAAATATTCAAAATATTGCCCTCTTAATAAAAATTAAAATTTTAGCAAATTCATAAAAAATAATTTATAGATCGCAAATTCGAACTTAGAGCCGTTAAATAATTTTCAGATTATTAAGATATGATTGCAAAATAGTTCTTGTAAATAAAAGAAGCTACAGATGGATGAACATTGCGTCTAAAAAAAAATGGATATAAAAATAGTCATCAAGTTGTTCATTCAATAAAAACATTTATATTCAGAATTAATAAAAAAATATTTATATTGTGCAAAAATACATAAAAATACCTTTCAAACCACATTTATTTAGTTAATATAGTCAAACGATAAGTTATTCAAAACTGTACCACAAAAAAGTGTCGCGTGTTTATGTGCAAAAGACTGGCCGTCACAAATAAATCGTTCAGCTGCTCGAATGTATTAGAAGTCTTACTTCTATCACCCACCCCCACGGTACAATAAAAAACTCTCCTCAAACAAACTATTGTTTTCTTTCGCAGTGAATTTGTGAAATAATTAAAAGTCAAATTAAAGAAACTACACTCTCTTTTATTCCATTTCAATTCCTTCCTTATGTCTTGCCAGGAAACAAAATTTCAATGAAATCCCAAAATATCGCTTAAAATGCAACTGCTTCACTTCTTACCTGAGATACAACATACAAATACATTCAAATACATTCTCTTATAAGTGCACCATTAAAAATTCTTTTCATTCACTTTCATCTTAAATGGCCAAGAATTAAAAAGTTTATCATATTCCAAGTGACTTACTCACGCATTTGCCAACAACAAAATACGGACACGTCAGTTCAAAAAAATAAAAATACAAAGAAAAAGTATGGCAGGAAACAACGTGTTTCTTGCTTTTATATTTAAACTTTTCAACTTATTTCATATCTGCGTAATATCTTTATCATCTTTTCCAGCTTCATCATCGTCATAAAAAATAATCTCTAAAGAAAGAGTTGCAAAAAGAAACTATTCACCGCAACATTGTTAAAATTTATATGACTGAAAGTTGCACAGCAAATGGTTGAGCAGCAGACAAAAAAAAAAATACTTTCTTGAATGAATTTGATTTTTTGCCGCTGCAGTTGTGTGTCAGTCATTGATACAAAAAAAAAAAAAAGACGCAGGAATGTCTCCCAATCCAGGTTAAAAGTTTAAAGAATTATTTTCCTAATCTCGTACTTCCCAAAGAAAAATTTCAAAATCCCAAACTTGAGCTTTTTAGTATTTTGTCTGCTCAGTTAAAATACAGTTTCTCTCCTGGGCTCAGGATGTCCTTAACAATGCGCTTCGTTGGGGTTACTATCCTCTGCTGCAGAATAATAGTTATAGTTAATACTTTTTGTTTATATTCTTTATTTATTTTTTTTTTGTTTCTTGTTATTTAGAATAAACAAACAAATAACAAATTTTCTAGTTAAAACAAGTTGAAACTTTTGACTATTAAATGAAAATGTTTACCACAAATTATGCGCGAAAAACAAAACTTATTTTGTTCTCTGTTTCTTTCTCAATTTTAATTTTAATGTGCAATAAAACTTGTTGGTGGTTTTCGGTTACACACTTTATATTGTTAAAAGCTTGGGACGGGGCAAATTTAAAAAAAAAACTTTTGGTTTCTAAGATCTCATATACAAAATGTTTTTTATATATTTATTTATTACTTTTTTTACAGCATGAAAACCACTCAATTAGACAATAAAGCTTAAGAAATTGCATTCAGAACTAAATCCTAGAAATCTATAAAAAGTCCTTAGCTAAAAAAAAAAAAAAAAAAAAAAAAAAAAAAAAAAAAACTGTTACACAGTGAAAAAATTCAGTCACTTAATAAATACAGAAACAATAAATGTTTATTTGTATGAACATACAGCTGCACACATCTATGATTCCTTCATCAAATCATATTTTTTTGTATTTTATTTTAATTATTTCAAATGTGCTTTTACAAATATAAAAAAAATCAAATATGGCATTTGCTTTTTAAGCTAAATTTTAAATGCTTTTTTAAAACTTTTTTGTTAATGATTGAAAAAAAATTTTATATTGTGCTTATGTGCATAAAAATACCTTTCAAATCATGCATGTTTCATTAATATTGGCCAACGATAAGATATTCAAAAGTGCACCACAAAAAAATGGAAGCGATTCGTTTTTATATATTTAGTGCCAGAAATATAATACTAACACAAAAATATATTTTTTTCTTAGAAATTCAGGTTTTTAATAACAAGTTGTATATCATTATATATTTTTTAATCGCATATTTAAAAGTTTTTATTAACAGCCAGGCTGAGGTTTGAAATTGGTTATTTAGAAAATTCCTATTCAATTATGAACTTTTTCTGAGAAATTTAAAATTTGTCATTATGGTAAGAAAAGCTATCCGTACAGACATCAAGGCCGCTACACAATCTCATTAGCGTTCTTTTGTTAAATTTCTGCACTTTTTGCAGGTGATGCTTAGTGAAT
The DNA here is from genome assembly GCA_951800035.1 of Linnaemya tessellans. NCBI lineage: Eukaryota > Metazoa > Arthropoda > Insecta > Diptera > Tachinidae > Linnaemya > Linnaemya tessellans. Next base: position 43,456,503 of record OX637536.1, read on the forward strand.
GGATTCATATAGAAGAGCGCAATAAACTAATAGAAATTAATTACTGCATTTACTGTACGAAGGGTGCATAGCAGTCGTTATATATGTATGTAACCCATGCAGCTCCCTTGTTTTGTTGTAATCTTACTTGTTTTTAACGCAAGACAAATGACGTAAATAAACTTTTGCACTTTTTATGTAGACAAAGTGCATCGAAGTTTAACAGTTGAGAGTCAAACTTTCGTGTAGTTAATTAATGAGAGTTTTTAGTTTGTGGCAAAATAACGACTACATGGATGTTATAATTTTCACACGCTCACAGGGGAGCACATTAACACAAAGACACAAATAACAAACATTAAAAGTTACAATTATTTTGATTTAAAAAATTATAAAATTTTTTTTATAAATTTAAAATTGCAAAGACATGTACGAAAGTTATTTATTTTTCAGATTCATGCAAAGAAAGTAAATAATTGTCCAATTCATAGCCTTTTCTAGGAAGTTGCTTCCTGGTCAACGACGTCATGAGCTAAAACAAAAATGAATTTGTTTTTGGTTTAAATGTTATAAATGCGATCGAACAAAAGCTTGAGATATCGTTGAATATAATGTTATATATATTTTGTTAATTTAATATAATTTAAAAACATTTGCTTAAACATTTTTGTTGTTTATGAAGAAGTTATCATAGATCTTCACACACAATCATCATTATCGTGTTTGGCTTAAAAGTGTACCACAAATTCCCGCACTTTTCGTTGTTGTTTTAGGAAAAACGTTTCTTTTATACTGTCGGTATTCTCACTTGGTCATTCCGCGTGTAATACAGCGAAATATTCCTATAAGACCCCGTAAAATATATATTCTTGATCAGTGATGCAATCTGAAACGATCGGACCGATATGGGCCCGTCCGTCCATCCGTCTGTAGAAATCACGATTCAGTACAAACGAAAAGAGTCAGGGTCATAACTTAATTAACCGGGAATAGAAACAAAGACCATTCCTTGCAGTGAAATAGACCAGGTGGGAATAGAACCCACAACCTTCACACTAATAGGCTATCACAGTACTTACTAGCCTACATTCATGATTAAATGAAAGCATTCATGATTAGATGATAGCATTCATGATGAAATGATAGCACAAGATAAATTAAAACAAAAAATCAAGTCACTCTTCAATACTTTCGATTAACACTGAAAATCATATATAAAAACAATTATATTATTATTATTCAACTGATTATTTTTTTATCTTTTCTCTCTCTTTTTAGGTAAGCCATAAATATTTACTTATTTGCACAAATATATTATAGATAAGCAAGAAATCTTTCTTTATCACAAAATTGCTATATCAATAATATATATTTTATTATTATTATTATTTGCTATATCAAATAATAACAATAATAAAGGGTGTTTTTATAAAAGCTTGCTGATTTGAAATTTAAATAAAACACATGCCAAATTATGAAATGGCCAAAAAAAATTTTTATTTGGTAGATAATTTCCAAAGCGTTGCTGGTTTATCCACGTAAACCACTGATTTCAGGTACCCCCACAAAAAATAATCGAGTGGCGTCAAATCACACGAACGCGGAGGCCAATTCACCGGTCCATTTCTCGAAATAATGTTGTCGTTGAAATGTTCTTTCAATAAGTCCATTGTTTCGCCCGCAGTATGACAAGTGGCACCATCCTGTTGAAACCACATTTCGTTTACATCCATATCTTGAAGTTTTGGCACCAAAAATTCATTGATCATGATTCTGTATCGATTTCCATTCACGGTAACGCGTCGTCCTTCCTCATTTTTAAAGAAATAAGGACCGATGATTCCACCAGCCCATAGACCTCACCAAACAGTACATTTATCGGGATGCATTGGTAATTCTTGAACGGCGTGTGGATTATCTTTGCTCCGAATACGCCAATTTTGCTTGTTGACACATCCATTCAACCAAAAATGCGCCTCATCACTGAAGAGAATTTTGCGGTAAAAAAAGCGGATAAACATTTTTAATTGAACAGCGTTTTTGAAAATAAATTTCCACGATTTGGAAGCGTTATTCTGGAGTTAACCTGTTCATGATGATTTGCCAAACAATACTGAGTAGAGACGTCACTTTAAACTGTCAAAACAGCTGTCAGACAACAGAGTGATTCGTATAAAAAACTTCTTAAAAAAGCACCCTTTATTATAATATTTTATGCCTGTATAAGGAAATAAAATATCGAATTCCGTTGCACTGTGGGGTGAAAACCCTTCCAAGTGGGGATTAATTCAAAAGATTAACTTTAAGTTTCACAACCGTTTTTGGTACCATATGAAAATAGATAAAATTCTACATCACTAACTGCAAAAATAAAAGTTCTTGATAGTTGACTTTATTTGCAGTGTGTGTTCAAAGTTCAATATTTTTTGGTATTTTTGCGCGCATTGATTAAAAAAGAAAATTTTGATATTTCAAGTGATTATAGTTTTTGTTAAGACTTCTATAAGTAAAAGTTTTATAATAATGGAACCGTCAACTTCAGGTATATGAGCATTGAAAAAATTATTTTTTGTTTAGATAAATATTTTAGAAATGTTTAAAAAAATAAAAAATAAAATGTCTCCAAAAATGTGGTATTTTTGAGATATACATTGAGTTTCAACAACTTTGCGGATGAGTGCAGGAAAAAATGCTTTTATGCTATTAAAATATAAGAATTTAGCTAATGAATCCCAGAATACCTATTTGCGCATTTGTGCAATTTTTGAGTTATGAAGGTTTTTGTGAAAGAATTCCGGTTGCTAAAAATCATTGTGAAAAAAACCAAACAAAACAAGTAAAAACGTTATATTCGACCGGGTCGAATCTTAAATACCCTCCAAATATTTACTAAGTGAATTTAAAATGTTTAACTTGGTGGGACAAAGTTCCTTTATATAATATCGTACGTCAACGCCCACTGAAGGGGGCGGGGTTCAAAAATAGACAATATCACGTTTTCCACAGACGAACGTATGGGCATTGCTAGACCGTCTTAAACTTCATCACTAATCAATAATATACATATTTACTTTATAGGATCCAATTCTCTTTGGAAGGTATAAAAACTGTATTTTGGCGGGATCGCTCTGGCAAGGGCTGTGAGGGAAACATTTTACCTTTGTCATAAAACTCTAAAAATAAATGCTTGGGATGATTACATACAAAATTAAAAAAAAAAAATTTTTTTGGTAGGGTCGTTTAGGGGGTGAAGGGGGTGGAGGGAGTAGGGCAGAGAAGTACCAGGTATCGTCTCAGCTTCGTCATTAAAGCTTAAAAATTTTATTTTTAGGGAATGTAGGCTTAAGTAAAACAATTTGTTAAATTTTTATGCTATTTTTGCATATAACAACTAACGCCCCCTAAAGTGGGCGGGGTCCAAAAATAAAATTTTTTATTTTATGTCTCCAGTTTAAGGCGCTGACCGTATTTGACAGAAAAATATATCATTTGCTTAACAAAATAACCAAAAAACTTTAAAAATGATGTTGTTTTTTCTGGGTTGGTTTAGTTCTTCTTAGGGGAACTTTTTTTCCCCTCGCCCGATTTAGCCCATCTTCGAACTTAACCTGCTCTAAGCTTCAAAATATATTTATACCAAATTTCAAGAGTCTAGCTCTTCTCGTTTGGACTGAATCGTGATTTCCACAGACGGACGGACGGACGGACATGCTCAGTTCGTCTTAGATTTCATCACTGATCAAGAATATATATACTTTATGGGGTCTGAGATGGATATTTCGATGCGTTACAAACGGAATGACAAAGTGAATATACCCTCCAAATTCTTTTTTGGTATAAAAACAAGTGGTTTTTATTATTTTTTATATTATTTTTACTAAAGGCTCTTATTTACAATTTAATTTACTAATTTATCGTTTTTCATTCCAAAGTTACAGCAAAAATAGTCAAATAAGACCATTTTCTCCAAAATACAAAAAAGCCCATAAAAGGTTAACAATTTATTTTTCAACAATTTTTGTTTTTTAAATTCTGTTTTTATGTATTGTTTAATACTCATCATTTGAAAATTACGTGTTCTATGAATTAATCGCCACTTTGTCTACCATTCACCCCACTGTGCGTTGTCTAAATGACTTATATGCAACAAGTACACTTAAAACATTCTTAGAACATCTTATTTGTATCTGTCAAGCTGAGATTTGTTATTTAATCTGGCTGCCTTGTCTGCAACAACTCCAATAGCGAAAGTGTCAACTGTAATACCGAGCGGTCATCAGCATCTACGGCATGCACGGAAAATTATGTAAAGAAATATGCTATAGATGACTGCAATAGATGTATATGGAACACAGAAACACACACATATCTGTATGTGTGTGTGTGTGTATTTCATTGTACATACTGCTGATGAATAAAGTCTGGCAAGTTTTTTTTTTATAAAAATTTTATATTGTTTTGGCGGCATATTACCTCAAGGCTTTTTAAGACTGTTGTTTTAGTTGGCTAAAAAAATAGCACACAGAATTTTACAGACACAGAATAATAGTACAGACTACATAAATATTTTCTTTACTAAAATTGTCTGCTTTAAATGAAAAAGTTTTAAGTCATACTGGCGATGCAAGAAAAATAATTTGCTTTTAATTTCTTATAAATTAAAATACGTTCTATTTATAGAATAGGATCAGTTTAACCCATAATAAATAATTTTAATTTTTATTATATTTTTAACTATAAATCTTGTGAATCATTGAAAATATATGACGTGATACTCTGTACTTGCAAAAATATATGCAATCACTTAATTGAAAGTATTTTCACTTCTAAAGTTAAATCCCGGTTTTAACATTAAAAGCCTAGAGAGGTGGTTTCAAATTATGCCCTATTTTGCTTCCTCTCCGATTATGAATTCAAACTGCAAATTAAATTAATCAAATATTTTTTCCGTCCCTTTTTTAAATTTTTCCCTAATGATCTTCAAGGTCAAACTTAATTTCCATCTATTTTATTTTCAATAACTGAGCAGCATTTGTCATTCATGTTCATGTTTTAACTGCAGGCTGACTTTGTCAGAGATGGAGGCAATGAGGCAAGAACTGAATGTGGCATGCAAAATGACCTGAAAAAAACTAGCAGCGTGGTGCCACATGAATAGGACAGATTTTAACGTTCGAAAGATCTATTACCACATGCTTACATACTGACGCATGTTCGATCATCTAGCTTCGTTTGTAACTCTAGAAGGAATTAATACTGAGGGGTCAGAACCTCTCGATATCCTTGCGAATTAATTTCTTTTGTGTAATTTTCAAACACTTAATTGAAAAACCGTTCGTTTGTACAAAATATTATAGAAATTATTTCATATTTTTTTATCATTTTACAACTGCTTTACACAGAGAGAAGAACTGTTTGGAAATCAAATTATTTCCTATAAAAATCAAGCCGATTCTGGCGGATCTGGTGGAATATTCGGTCCATTCTTTCAATATCAGCAGCTGTTTTTTTTCTTTAAGTTGACAACACTCTTTTTAAGTTAGCATTTCATAAAACCTACAATTCAAAAAAAGTTCCAAGTGGGTTTGCACATAAAATTAGTTTTTAATTATAAAATTAGATTTAAAAATGTTTTCTGAAATTTTATAGGTTAATAAAACAATTTTTTTTGTACAAAAATTAATTTTCTAAACTAATTATGAATCAATTTTTTTATAGCCTCCAAAAAAGAATATGAAGGGTATATTCACTTTGTCGTTCCGTTTGTAACGCAGTGAAATATCCATCTGAGACCCCATAAAGTATTTTATATTCTTGATCAGTGATGAAATCTAAGACGAACTGAGCACTTCCGTCCTTCCATCCATCTGTGGAAATCACGATTCAGTGCAAACGAAAAGAGCTAGACTCTCGAAATTTAATATAAATACATCTTGAAGGATAGCACAGGCTAAGTTCGGAAATGGGCTAAATCGGGCAAGAGGGGAAAAAGTTCCCCTAAGAAGAACTAAACCAACCTCTAAAAAACAACATAATTTTTAAAGTTTTTTTTTGTAATTTTGTTAAGCAAATGATATATGTTTATATTAAACAAGGTGCAGCGCGTTAAACTTGGAGCCGTAAAATAAAAAAATAGAAAAATTTTGGACCCCGCCCCCTTTAGTGGGCGTTATTATATCCAAAAATAGTTTAAAATTTTAACAAATTATTTTACTTAAGCCTACATTCCTTAAAAATAACATTTTTAAGCTTTAATGATGAAGCTGAGACGTAACCTGGTACTACCCCTCTTCCCCCTTTGCTCCCTAAATGACTCTATCAAGAAAAAAAATTAATTTTGTATATAATTATCCCAAACATTTATTTTTAGAGTTTTATGACAAAGGTGAAATTTCTCCCCCACAGCCCTTGCCAGAGCTACCCCGCCAAAAACAGCCTTAATATCCTCCAAAGAGAATTGGAACCCATAAAGTATATATATTCTTGATCAGTGATGAAGTCTAAGACGGTCTAGCAATGCCCATACGTTCGTCTGTGGAAAACATGATATTGTCTATTTTTAAACCCCGCCCCCTTTAGTGGGTGTTGACGTTTTTAGTTGTTTTTTTTAATTTGCCTGTAAATATTTAGAAAACAATTCGAATTTAAATTATTCTTTTAAAAGAAATTTTTTTAAGAAAAAAAACCTGATGACCTTCGTACCTTGAGCAAAGTAATTTTATGTTTTATTCCAACAATTCTGACCTACAGTCAAAAGAAAAAAATAAATGCTCATTAATTATTATTAAATCAATAAATATATAAGTATAAAAAAAAATTTAAAAAATTTCCGTATGAAACTAGTATAAAAATTCTTGTTTAGGATAGTAATTTGTCTGCTAAAATTGTTTCTAAATAAATATTTTCCTCTTTCACATACAAATAATTTAATCAAAATAAACAAATTTATCAAATTGAGCCTATTGAAAATTGCTTAGATTTGCATATGATCTCACAGTTTGAAAATATTGAAGCTTTTTTAATTTAATTATGCAGGATTTCAAACACAATATATATATATATATATATATATATATATATATATATATAACTGCCAGCGGCTGGAGAGTAGAATATTTACTGTTCTACTTTCACTTAGAAACCTGTTTTACTTATATATTCGTATTCCATTTTAGCCCACATTGCCTGTCTACTGTTTTGGGCAAACAGATTAAATGATAATCAATACTGACATTAACAAAAATAAAATGTAGATTTTGCATTTTTTTGTTTTTTTTTTCTTTTCACAACAAATAATGCCCAAAAACATAAAAGGTACAAAAAAATTTGCATAAAGACTACGCACACACCCATGCACATGCAAGAAAGAGATGGTAAACATCAGTGAGAGAATGTTCCTTAGGGGACTTAATAAAACAATGTTGAGCATGTGGGCGTATAAGTATTTAATGTCACAACTAATTAAACCATTTATTACTCATACGCATGAGGTTTTTCTTCCAGTATTTTAATACAATTTATTCATATTTAACGGGGACTAAAACGAATAATTTTTTTTATATGCAAAGAAAACAAAAAGAACCACAAGAAAAAATCGGGGAAAAAAATTTTGATTTTGTTTTTGTGGTTTGCGGTCTTCAATCAATAACAAAGATAGTGAGTTAAATATTAACTGCAGTAAAATTTAATTATTCAATTGCAAAACACTAATTTGCACTATGCGTGCTTTCGTGTGTCACTTAACATATTTTTTTTTATCTTGGACCAGCACTCAGGGGATGACCCCTATATATCCAATGCATTGCGCCGGAACTGAAAACGAGGGGATAGTATTGAGGGGACAGAATAGGAAAGATGAGAAGATAGACAGTTGTTTTTGTAGCTATTTCAACTTTTTACTTCGCCGGCTAATTTTTGCTACAGGGTCGACGAAGGTGGGTGCTGTTACTCTGCTTTTTAGTACATGATAGTGTCAGTCGCTGCCAATTATGTTCAGTGATCAGTGACTATGCATTCATCATTGAAACAGGCTGGCAACAACGAACACAACCACGCACTAGTCTCACGACCCTCCGCTTCATAGTCTCGTGTTCTACTACTTCAGCCAACAGCACCCACATGTTTTTTTTTTGTGACAGTGGAAAAAGTTAAAAGTGTTTAACGAATTTGCATAAAATTTTGTGTAAAAAATATAATTAGCTGCAATAGTCACAGTGGCATCATACGCTGATTGTAGAAAATATATTCACAGGTACTACAAACTTTTCATAGAGGGTCGAGAAGATGTGAATATAACGACACTCGTACTGGCCGCTTTCCGCACGTGCGTAACTGATGAAAATATTGTGAAATACATATATTAAAAAAATGTTACGGAGGAAAACTGCAGGACTATTTGAGAATTTGACGGTTGCCTATTGCGATGCAAATTCGTTTGAAAATCTTGACCATGAAAGGAGTGGCAGCCAAATCCGTTAAAAAAATTCCAGAATTTTTTACGCAAAACTGTATTTTTAACCAAAAATAATAAACTGCATATCAGAACTACTTATACTAAATATTATAACTAAAGACAATTAAAATGAAATGTAAATAAAGTGGATCACAACAGATTTTGATAAATAAAAGAATATTTAAAAAAAAAATTACAATTTTCCTTAATTTTGAACAGACTTCATATATAATTTTTTACACAAAAAAAAATTATATTCTTTTAATGTTTTGATATAAAAATTTTTATTTTTCGTAATTTTTCTTTGGAAATTTATTTTTATTTAATTTTGATTTTATTTCTATAGAAATGATATTTTTTATTATGCACTGATTATGAAAGCGTTGCGGCTATCGAAAACAGCTGTTCTGCTCTGCTGTGTAAGTTGGCTAACCAAAAACTGATATTGACTTTCTTTTAAGCCTGGGAATATTTATCATGTCTTTCTAAATTTAAAATTCAATTTAATATCGAATAATTAGTAATTATTTAAGAATTAGGTTAAAGTCTACTGATAATTTGGTGCAAGAGTCAATGAAATGCAGGCATATAGACATACTGGACCACATAACAAACAAAAATCACTAATAGAAATAATTCTAATTTTGTTTTCTTCTTCGAACATAAATAGTTATAAAATTTAAAAATAGAAATCATTTTTTAAATTATAATAGCCCTTTGAGCGGTCTTAACGCCAATGGTATTGCATAATTGCATTTGCAAAATAATTGGAAATGCTCTTAAATACTCTCTCAATTCGCAAATGCAATAATGCAAGACCATTTGCACAAGAGTGTGAATAGGGATAATATATTTTTATCGATATTTGATTTGGCATAATTTTTAATTTCTAATATTTGGCTCATTTTTTAACAAAAAGAAATCTTTTTCTTATGGAAATTTACATTTTAATTTACTTTTTAATATTATTTGTTTATTTTTCATAAGAAATACAAGGCTTTTTATTACAACTTTAATAAGAGAAATACAATTTAACGTTGAGAAAATTTTTTGTAAAAATTGTATTCATTTCGATTGAAAATATTTATAATGAAACTGAATGCAGAACTATGATTTCCAAACAAAAATAAACAATTAAAAATGTTATATTCGACCAGGTCGCATCTTCAATACCCTCCAAATATTTAGTAAGTAAATTTAAAATGTTTAACTTGGTGCGACAGAGTTCCTTTAGGAGATCTCTGTACCCAATTTCAAATCTCTATTTTGACAGAGTCATTCCGGGAAGGGCCATGGGAGAGACGTTTCACCTTTGCAAGATCAGAGAACATCTCAGCTTTTTACAGGCTTACCCCCTTATTCATAAAAATTATTAGACGCTTATAAGAGTGTAATAGAGCAAATTTCATATGAAATTTTGTTTTATTACGCTGTTATTAGACTCTCATAATTTTTATGAATAAGAGGGTTAAGCTATAAAAATTGTTCAATATTTACAACTATTTTGGCGTATAATATCGTACGTTAACGCCCCACTAATGGGGGCGGTGTCCAAAAATAGACTATATCATGTTTTCCACAAATGAACGTATTGGCATTGTTAGACCGTCTTAGACTTCATCACTTATTAAGAATATATACAGTTTATGTGGTCCAATTCTCTTTGGAGGCTATTAAAACTCTATTTTGTCGGGCTCTCTCTGGCAATGGCCGTGGAGGCGACATTTCACCGTTGCCTTACAACACCAAAAATTAATTTTTGGTGTAATTAAGTGTAAAGATTTTTTATAGGGTCTTTTATGGTACAAAGGGGGAGGGGGCAGGGCAGAGGAGTACCAGGTGACGTCTCAGCTTCGTCATCAAAGCTTAAAAATTTTATTTTTAAGGAATTCAGGCTTAAGTAAAACAATTTGTTAAATTTTTACACTATTTTTGCATATAATAACGTCCACTAAGGGGGGTGGGATCAAAAAAATTTTTTTTTTTTTATTCTATGGCTCCAGTTTAACGCGTTGGACCTGCTTTGACATAAAAATGTATCATTTGCTTAACAAAATTAAAAAAACAACTTTAAAAATGATGTCTTATTTTAAATGTTGGTTTAGTTCTTCTTAGGGGAACTTTTTTCCCTCTGGCCCGATTCAGCCTTTTTACGAGCTTGACCTGTGCTATTCTTCAATATATATTTATACCAAATATCAAGAGTCTGGCTATTTGCGTTAGAACTGAATCGTGATTTCCACAGACGGACGGACGGACCGACATGCTCAGATCGTCTTAGATTTCATCACTGATCAAGAATATAAAATACTTTATGGGGCCTCAGATGGATATTTCGCTGCGTTACAAACGGAATGACAAGGTGAATATACCCTCCATATTCTTTTTTGGAGGGTATAAAAAAAAATTTAATACTGCATGAGTGGCGTAAATGAAAATTTCATCTTTTTCTGATTTTTGTTGTTACAGCAGTAATCCTCCACATATTTATAATATTTTCATTCCGAGTGAAATACAATCTTAATGAAATAAAATTTTAACAAAATATGAATATTAAATAACAAATTAAAATTCGAATTTCGTTCAAATGCTAGAATCTCTTGTGCAAACCAATAAAAGTAGCATAATGAACACTTGTGGTCGTCCATTTGCTAATAGACTGTAAAATGCAAATTTATGAGCAAAAATTTGCTAAGCAAATTGTGGTAGAAATTTTGTATGGGGCACCTATTTGTTTGCTGCTGGTGTTATTGTTTTTGAGTACAACTAAATTTCCAACAAATTCAGACACTTTTCTTATTTAGTTTCACAAACAAAGACTGCTTGTTACAACAACAAGACTGCTGGCATACAAGCCTAAATTTTTACAGATTTACATGCACACATTCACATGGAACATGTAACACACAAAACAATGAATGGCACAAAGCGACATGAAGGGAAACATCCAGGCATTCAAACTAATTTCCAAACACAAATCCTACACAAAATACACAAAAGTTTACTTAGATGTATGTGTGTGTGTGGATACGTTTTGCTGGTTTGTTTGTTTGTGTTCACTCATTTGTTATATTTGTTGTATGGTGAAGCAAGAATTTCTCAAAGGACTACAGCATTTTAAAATTCCCCAACAAACAAACACTTTCTTTAAAATGCTCTACTTAGTAAAACATTATGCTGCTCACCTAATGCCCCTTTTATCATTCCTCTGGGTTGTTTTTTTCTTTTTTTTTTTTTTTTGAAATGGAAAAACTAAAGTACAATGACTGTTTAGAAAACTGTAGCACTTCAATTGCGAGTAATTCCTTCAAGTTTTTTTTTTCTTCTTTTTTGTTTGAAAATTAAGAAGCAACAATAACAAATATCAAACTTTCTAAGATAATTACAACTTCTGAAGCGAAGCTGTAAAAATAAATAACCAAACCTGAATGTGTGTGTGTGTGTACGTGTAGGGTGTTCTATATTGTGAAATTGTTTTAATCATTAAAGTGCTGCATAAACAATTCTTTATAAAATATTATAACAAGGCTATTTTCTTAAAAGGGCTTGTGAGAAAACCAAATGTAAAAACTCCATTAAAAACTTCCATAAAGACCTTCATTCATTCAACCAACAAATGTGCTCTCATGAGCGTAATAAATATCTTTGGGAAAACTTTTTTTTTATATCCTAATTGCTCTGTGCCTGTGCAAACTTTCAAGAGTTACACCACCAATTGAAGATATGCCGAGGAAAAACTTGGTTTACTGCTAACCAGCAAATATATGAGAATTGAAATTAACTGTTAACAATTCGTGCTTATGATTTACTTGAGAAGTTCAAAATAATCCCAGCAATAATTTTTGTAAGATGTATATTTCCTTAATACGTATGTTATCATTGGTACATTTTCAAAAGGTACTTTTTGAAAAGGACCTGTTTTGAAAGGTGTTTTTTTAAAGGTACTTGTTTAAAAAATCCTTTTTACAAAGGGCCTTGTTACCAGGTACCTTTTCAAAACTTACGTATTTAAATGGTGCTTTTTTAAAAGGTAATTTTTAAAAGGTACTTTTTGGAGTGGTACTTTTTTAAAAGGCATAGTTTTAAATGGAATTTTTTTAAAGGTACTTTTTTTAAAGGTACTTTTTTAAAAGGTACTTTTTTAAAAGGTACTTTCGTAAATAGTACTTTTTCAAAAGGCACTTTTTTAAAAGGTACTTGTTAAAAAGATACCTTTTTAAAAGCTGGTTATTTAAAAGGTACTTCTTTAAAAGGTACTTTTTTTAAAAGGTGATTTATTAAAGTTACTTTTTAAAATATACATATTTTAAAATATACCTTTTTAAAAGTCACTTTTTCAAAAATTACTTTTTTAAAAGGTACTTTTTGGAGTGGTACTTTTTGTAATTGTACTTTTCTAACAGGCTTAGTTTTAATTAGATTTTTTTTAAAAGGTACATTCTTAAAAAATACTTTCGCAAATGGTACTTTTGCAAAAGGCACTTTTTTAAAATGCACTTGTTAAAAAGAAACCTTTTTAAAAGGTACTTGTTTAAAAGGTACTTATTTTAAAAGGTGATTTTTGAAAGGTACTTTTTAAAATATACATATATTAAAATGTACCATTTTAAAAGTTACTTTTTCAAAAAGTACTTTTTTGAAAGTTACTTTTTGGGGTGGTACTTTTTGAAATGGTACTTTTCTACCCTTTTACTTTTACTCTTTCAAAATGTACTTTTTTATTTAAAAGTTATTTTCTACAATAGTACTTTTACTAAAGGCACTTTTTTAAATCTACTTGTTAAAAGGTGGTTATATAAAAGGTACAAGGTACTTATTTTAAAGGTTGATTTTTGAAAGGTACTTTTTAAAAGGTATATTTTTAAATGGTTTTGTTTTTAAATGTACCTTTTTAAAAGTTACTTTTTCAAATGCTACTTTTTCAAAAGATATTTTCTACAATGGTACTTTTTACAAAGGTACTTTTTCAAAATGTACTTTTTCTAAAGGTACTTTTTCAGAAGGTACTTTTTCTAAAGGTACTTTTTCAAAAGGTACTTAACAGAAAAAGTATATTTTTAAAGGGTACTTTTTTAAAACGTAATTGTTTAAAAGTCACCATTTTTAGAGAAACTTTTTCAAAAGGTACTTTTTTAAAAGATAATTGCTTAAAAGATAATTGCTTAAAGATGCTTTTATATGGGTGAGGTTAGGTTAGGCTGAAGAGAGGGGCGTATACAAGAGCTATCCCAATCCGTTCAGGATTACACTTAGGCCTAATAGGCCTGTTGTGCGCTCTATAAAAGGTTAATATTTTTATTTATTTATATTAATTTAAAGTAAATATTTAAAAGGACCAATTTTAAAAGCCACGTTTAACAAGGTACTTTTTAAAAGGTACTTTTTTAAATGATACTTTATCAAAAAAAATTTTCTTTTACAGAAGGTACTTTTTAAAATGTATGTTTTCAAAAAATACTTTGTTACAAAGTAGTTTATTAAAAGGTACTGTTCTAAAAGGTACATTTTTATAAGGTACTTTTCTAAAAAGTACTTTTTTTTATTAAGTATCTTAAAATAGGCACATTTTATGCATCACAGTGCCTCTGTGGCATCCCAAAAATTAATAATTAAAAAATAGCGGTTTTTAAACGACGTCCTTTTGATCAGTTTCTTTAGGTGCGATTATTAGTTATAGAAATATTCACGTTGCATAAATATAATTTATGTCACTAAGTGCTAAAATATCTCTATTGAAAAACGAAATGAAATGTTAAACAGAAACGCTTTACTGCGTCTACTTTTCCCTGTTCTTTAAACTCTTTATTCAGTTGTATTTGAAAACTACTCGTAAGCTATTCTGTTGAAATTCTAAAGATATGTATCTGCTATAAAAGTAACTGCTTGAATGCTTTTATATGTGAAACTCTCCTTTTGTGTATCGAAAATTTGCCATTATTTATTTTTTTTTTGTTATAGCATTTGCTGGAGTTGTTGTGTTTTTATTTCATTTTATTTTTTATTTTTTGTTGCTGTTTAAGGATTTTGGGTCTTTCGACAAATTACAACTTTTTTTTCTTTGTTTAACTTTTTGAAGAAAAAGAAGCAAAATTAAAATATTTTATTTATAAACAGAACAATTTTCTTTATTTCAATTTTATATGTGCCTAAATGTGATTGTGTTTGGTAAGAAAAATTTAACTGAATAAACAACACAATTGTTGAAAATTAAAAAAATGAAACTACAAATAAATAAACCGAACGCGCCAACGTATGCAAACGAATACAAAAACGCACATCAAAAAAAAAAAAAAGATTCAAGAGTTCTTCAGATATTCAACAATAACATGAAACTCACTTCGGTGTGTGTTTTTTGCATGATTGTAGTCTGCACTTACAGAAAAATTGGAGTTAAATATGATAAAATTATTACAAAAGATATACGACAACAAAATCAGCCTTTGAGCCGAAGCAATGGCTGCTCTGAATTGAAAATGTTGCTGCATACATTTCGAATTCCTTTTAATTAGCGACCTTCTAAAGTACTCAACACAATTGTGAGATAATTATTTGAAGGAGGTGTTTGGTTGGGATGTGTGGGACAGTAGGCAGTCCCACACAGCACACATAATTTACACCAGCCACAAATTTAACAGAAAACCTAAATTCATGCACAGCTTAAATAGTGAATTAAATAAAGTGTTTTCCTTGTTATCTCAGGCTTAAGGAATTGCTTAAAAATAAATTAAATAAAACTGATAAATCAGCATACTCGTATAGGAAACTGGAGCATTATGCTGCATATTAAAATATTATAACGAATAGTATTCAACAAACAAAAACTAAATATCTACACCAACATGCAAATAAGAAATATCTATAAACTCGTACTTCTATGCAACTGCACACAAAAAACATTAAATTGTCAAAGCCTAAACTTTTTATTTTAAAAGTCTTTTTTGTGTTTTTTTTTCGTCTTCTATTTCTTTTAACAAAAATTATCAAGACAAATGAAAATATATGAACATACACTTAGCAACTAATAATAAGAGAAAACAACAGGACTAACAAAAATTTCAAAATAAAAGTATTCGTTTCCCACAGACACACAAAAACAGACACACACCCACACAGAGGCACATACTGGTAGCAAAGCCTTAACACAAGCAGTGTTGCCATTTTGGTGCTTTTCTGGTGCTAATAATTAAAGTTGTTGCAGCTGCAACATACTTATTACTACTGCTCTTTAAAACGTATGAACTATGGGAAAAAGGACAGATGAAGATGGAGACTTTGTTGTAGCCATTTAGTTCTATTCTTGAACATTGAATTTGCTGGACAGTACCGATGAAGGCGTGTGCTGTATCAGTGTTGTCAGATTAGGGGGTTTCCCCCTAGATTAAGGGTTTTTTTCTATTTAGAGGCAGATTTAGGGGTTAATATTCTTTAGGGGGAAATTTGGGGGTAAGAAAATTTTATTTAGGGGATTTTTAGGGGATTTTCGAATTTATAGTTTGGTACATAATAGTACATAATTTAACAACTCAGCATGTCGAAGATATTGTATCGAAATGACGATTTAGAAAGTAATCACGCAAATACAAACATTAAAACATTTTTCTCGTTAAATCAATTTTGTTGGTTTTCCTTGAACTGCAAAATATACATTTTAAAAAGTTGTTCATCTTTACAATTTATTACCAATATGCCAAAAAAGGATAACATATATAAACAAAAATATAAAAAGGAGTGGGAAACAGATCAGCAGTTTAAAGGTATTGTATTTTTAAATAAAATGTTAAACACAATAAATGCAAAATTAAATTTCAGATTGGTTAGCCCCTGTCCAGGGAGACAACTACAAAGCTTTATGCAAATATTGTAAAAGCATTATGGTGGCTCACAGGAAAGACCTTATTGCACACCAAAATACGAAAAAACATATTGGATTTGCATTCCAAACAAAAGAAGTACATGTACCCGTAACAAACTTCCTCAAGCTGTCTCTTACAAAAGAAAGAAAGATTGCAGATATATTTTTTGGGGGGCTTTTTATAAGAAAATAAAATAAAAATTTGGGAGTTTTCGTGCTTTTCGCGTAAGAATGATAGTACCTCAATTCAAATTTAATAGGGATAAGAATGATAAAACCAAATTACTACTTAAACTTTTCTGCATTAGGGGTTTTTTTTAGAAAAAGTGTAGCATCTAGGGGGTTTCTAAATTTTTTTGGGCGGAAGAAACAAATTTATCTGACAACACTGTGCTGTATTTCCCTCTTTAGTATACAGTGTTTTTTTAGAGTATCACAACACTACACCAACGCGTGCAAATTGTTGAAATTTTTAATCAAAATAATTATTCTATTCGTCAAACTCGTCGTGGCCTTTTTCCATTTTATGGCTTAAATAATTGTCCTTCAGAGCGTCCAATTCGAAGAACAGCTATGTATAAGTTTAACATCAGCTCCTGTCCAGAGCACCTCATCTGACGATGCTTTCAACATAGTGTGAAATTGGGTGTACACCACCATCCCTGTTATGATTTAGGGGTCCCACCTAAGCAAACTGGTGTAGTTCCATACACCGTTTTGGCGAAAGTAAAGTGGTGGCTCTAGATATTTCTAAGGCGTTCGATAGAGTGTGGCATGGAGCACTCCTGTCCAAACGTATTGCTTTTGGTGTCGGAGACACTTTCTCTCGGTTTATATCGAGCTTCCTCAGGGATCGCTCTGTACGAGTTGTTATAGATGGGGTCTCATCCGATGAGTTCAGAGTCAACTTAGGCGTACCGCAGGCCTCCGTTCTTTCTCCTACTCTATTTCTAATTTTTCTTAACGATCTACTTTCCCAAACTTCCTGTCCTATTTACTCTTTCGCAGATGATAGCAGCCTTTCGCATTCTTATTCATTTAACTGCAGGCCGTCAACGTCTGAAATCGAGACGAGGAGGCAGTTTATGAATGTCGTTCTGGATAGTGACCTCGCCAAGATTTCCGAATGAGGTCAGGCGAACAGGGTAGATTTTAATGCCCGTAAGACCCAGTGTTGTATGCTTACGCATCGACGTACGTATGACCATGCCGCTTCATCTGTTTCTATGGGTGGTGTAAGTATTATGGAGTCAGGGGCTCTTGATGTTCTGGGCATGAAAGTGCAGTGTGATGTCAGATGGACGGAACATGTCTTTCAGGTCGCAAAAGGAGCATTCAAGTGCCTTGGCTTCTTAAGACGGTGCAAGAGATACTTCACCCCTTCTGATCTTCTTAATATTTACACCACTTACATCCGACCGAAGATGGAATACAACTCTCATGTTTGGGCCGGTGCTTCAAAGTCTATTTTGAAGTTAATCGACCGCGTACAGGAGAGGGCGATAAAACTCATCGGAGACAGTAGGGTAGCCAACTCTATTGACTCTCTTGAGAATCGTCGCAATGTGGGGTGCGTATCGTTGTTCTATCGTTACTATAATGGCAGGTGCTCTGGTGAAATTAGGGAACTTGTTCCTGAAACCCATTCTTTCTTACGCTCAACGCGTTTTTCATCAAGAGCGCATGCGTTTGTGGTCGATATTCCAACGAATCGCACTACGCATTACAGAGAAAATTCGTTTTTTGGCCGAACAGTCCGTATGTGGAACAAACTACCTGCAAATGTCTTCCTCGCCACTTACAATTTGAGGGGGTTCATGTCGAATATCCACAGACGCTACTCCCTTTATCCTCCTTCCCAAAATCTATTTTCCTAGTTCCAGCGCAATGCACTGCATATATAGGGGTTATCCCCTGAGTGCTGGTCCTACTCCTAAAAAAAACCCCCTGGTCGTCCAGTTGCCAATTTCTACTATATGGTAGGTCCATGCACTAACACATTGCTAAAGTGTGCGATCCTATCTAGGAGATCTTTGTACCATAAGAAGCTTTTGTTGATTCACAACGACACATAGATTTTGCTACTATCAGCCGGACCGAAGCAAAACTAAAAAGATCGGTCATCAATCCTTATCTGACAAATCTTTCAATAATTGATGTAAACCACAACCGCCACGTGTTCTCCCGAAAGAGGCCTCACCAATATCCAGTCGCAGTAATATTGCTGGGCCAGTACTGAATCCCGTGGTACCAGTTTAGACTACTGGTGAAGCCTCGAAAGCTAAACCATGTGTAGATTCTATAAACTTTCTATTGACTTCAGTTTCTGTTTTACCCAAACTTAGATGTCCTTGCACCTGTTGTTTCTCACTCCGGATCGTAGGCGAACCTACTTCTTTTAGATTCTTCTATATACACATCCATTCCACTGTTATTTAGAGATTGGGCAGTAGCATATAAGTTTTAAGGACCTACCTGCAAAAGGAATGGCTGCAAAGCATTGTAACTCCTCGAAAGCCAACCACTATAGGTTTTAGCTTTCTATTGACTTTTGATCCTTAACTAGAATCTAGGCGTCCCGCAGAGGGATTTGTTCATACAATGTTTGGCAAAAAATATAAGGAGTGCTCGTAGAATATTGAAATCTTGCTCTGAGCCTATGGTTAGCTCAATTAAGAATATAAGGTTTTATTAAAATTGGTCACGCCCACTACCCACCGCCCATATAACCCAAAATTTATTTTTGGCCCAACGCTTTTGAAATTTGGGACAGAGCTTTTTCTTACCTCAATTAAGAAAAATATAAAGTTTCATTAAAATTCGCCACTCCCACTACCCACCGCCAATAGAACCCAAAACTTATTTTTGGGATAAAGTTTTTGAAATTCTGGCACAGAGCCTTTATTACCTCAATTAAGATTAAAATAAAGTTTCATCAAAATTGGGCACGCCCACTACCCACCGCCCATAGAAACCAAAATTTATTTGTGGCCCAAAGTTTTTGAAATTTTGGCACAGAGGCTTTTATTAACTCAATTAAGAAAAATATAAAGTTTCATTAAAATTTGCCACGCCGACTACCCACCGCCCATAGAACCCAAAACTTATTTTTGGCATAAAGTTTTTGAAATTTGGCACAGAGCATTTTATTACCTCAATTAAGAAAAATATAAAGTTTCATTAAAATTTGCCACTCCCACTACCCAGCGCCCATAGAACCCAAAACTTATTTTTGCCACAAAGTTTTTGAAATTTTGGCACAATGCCTTTATTACCTCAATTAACGCCCACCACTCATCGCCCATATAACCCATATTATATTTTCCCCACAATTTTTTGTTTCTTTACCAAAACTAATTACTTATTGTAATTTTTCCATATTAAAAATTTCATGAGTTAAGGCTGGTTGTCGCATACAGCTGAAACTGAAACTCAAACTGAATTCCATACGTTTGCGACTGAAACTTAATAGCAACTGAATTTAGCAGCTGAATCCGATTTTTCAGTTGCTGTTGACAGGAACTGAATTCAGTACATTAGCAACCGAACTGAAAAAAAGTACTTTTGACTTATTTTCAGTCGCTGTACGACTGAAATGTAATTTTTGACATGTCAAATTTGAAAACTATCACTTTATTTTGTTTGAATGAATATTCACCATGCATTTTTTTGTAAAATTTAAATAGCGCGTATAAATAGTTTAAAAAAAAAACGTAAACAAAGCCGACAAATTACATTTGCTTTGATTCAGTTTCAGCTGTATGTTGCAACCCACGCAACATTCAGTTGCTGTTTTAGAACTGAAAAAGTAAGAACTGAAACTTAAAAAAATTCAGTTTCAGTTTTAGTTTCAGTTTCAGCTGTATGCGACAACCAGCCTTTAGGAGACAAATTTTATGATTTTATAAAAGATTATTAATTATTTAAACTTTTTTTTTAATTGTCTATATGGAGTCTTACCTTTCATTTTATTATAGCGGCAGCACCTAGCACGACCGAGCAACCCTTTTTTTCGTCAAAGGAAGTTTGTAATCACGGCACATTATGGAACAAATTTTATTCTATCATATCTTTGAAACCATATGAGCGAACTTTATAATTTTTCTTAAATATGCAGAAAAGGTTATATTTGATAAAAATCACTATTTAAATCAGAGCAATAAAAATATCTTACGTACAAACACTTTAGAAGTGCAGTTTTCAATATTTTGGACCAAAATTTACATGTGACTTTACTTCATTATTTCAAAGACAAATAAAGGTTTTTTTATGGGATACAATTTATGGATTCTGCATACTGAATCAATTTTCTACAAAACTGCATCATTACATTTTTAAATTTTATATGTCGAAAAAATGACTTATGGCACAAAAAGTCCCACTGTGCGTCCTTGCGCCTATTTTCTTATTTCAAACTTGCGGAGGTAGCAGGTGGGCCCCTACTACTTTAGGTCTTCTTGCAGTAGTCCAGCTAAGTTTCCTACTGGACATATAAGTTCTATGCGTTACCTGCAAAAGTTATGTTTGAGAAAACTGTGTAAACCCCGAGAGCAAAAACAGTATAAAAGTTTTCAGCTCTCTATTGACTTCGAACCGCTTAATGCTCCTAGGTGTCCTTAGACCTTCTTCCTTACATCACGCTACGTAGCAACGAGCCTCCGCCCAATTTCTATCTCCTACTACAGGGATCGTACTAGGACGATTTATTATTTAGTAGAGGTTAACCTATTACTTTTAAAATTCTTATATGATCTCCTGTTGCACTGTTATTTTAGAGATTGGACAGGTAACATATTTGTTTTATGGATTAGCAGCAAAAGCCACGTCTGTAAAAACTGCATAACCCTTTCCCCGGATCTGTGTTGAAAAAGGGTCTGATTTCCGGGGGAAGTTCGAAGAATAATAGATCGTTTTCGGAACACATTTACTGTTACTGATAAAGTGCCTGAGGTAAGACGCCGAACAGTGCGCACTGAAGAAGCTGTACCCGCTGTACAGGAAAGTTGGCATCACTGATCAGAAGCACACATGCATTTGGAGAGAAAGAGATGTTCCAAATTATGCACGAATAAATGCATACAAACGAGACTGGAGTAAATTTTAAACAAAAAGTTCTCAAACACACACACAATTTATATACTCACACATTTATAAATAAACAAATTTGCATAAATATCCCTACGCATTTTCGGAAAGGTAATTCAATATGTGTATGCACACTCATGTGCACGCATACCAACCGGCATTTATGTATTTGTATTCACACAGCTTTTGAAGATATTTTGGAAAATGTGCTGTTATTTGATTTGATCACAGTCAGCTGGTTTAAAATCTTTAGAATTTTATATAGAAAAGCAGCAAAGCACTTGCAGAATATTAAACTGCTGTAACTTTTATTATATGTTTGATCCAGCCCCAGGTTTTAAAAAAATATGTATTACAATAGGTCTTTTTTTTTGTTACAATAGAAGGTCAAACTGTATTGACATTTCTGTTTACTGAGGCTTGGCAAATCCTCATGAATCCTTTAACTGCAGAACTTCTCTATCTTCTCATCTTTCATCTGTCCCCTCAATACTATCCCCTCCTTTCTAGTTCCGGCGCAATGTACTGCATATGTAGGAGTCATCCCCTGAGTGCTGGTCCAAGATTAAAAAAAAAAAAGTTTCCCAATTGTGAAATCCATTTTACGGTTGGTATAATGGGACAAGTGAGCAACCACTTCGTGCAGTTATTGATCGTTTTTAACCATTCAAAACCATCAACGATTCAAACCCAGCAACAAGACAATGAAATGAGCATACCAAAGACCCTTATTCCGTAACTAATTGACAACGTCAAGACAGTAAAAAAATAGGATACTTTTGTTTTGCTCTTCTTCAGCAATTGGCTATTGCTAACAGACTCTTACTATATTCAAGACCTTAAAAAGCAGTCCTAAGATGTAAAAACAAGTAAAATGTTATCCCAAAATATTGGATAGCGTCCTAGTTTTGATATTGTGTTGACGTGACATTGAAAAGGAGTTACAGAATAAGAAGGAATGTTCAACGATTAGTGATATAAATTTAGTATTTTAAATTAAAACCACACAAAATAGTTTTTATTAAGGCAGAACCCTGTTACGAAAATGTCTTGAAAAAGAAAAAGAAAATTATATCATAAAATCGAATATTTTAATATTGCTGAAATTCCTCATGCATGCACACAGTCATGTGCTTGCAGACTGAGCACTTGAAAGTATCCGGTGTCAAAGAAAGTAAAAAAGATGCCTTCTATAAGGGCTTTTTTGGGAATCAGAAATCACACTCTTCTAATACCATTTCTTTGTTTACTGAAAGATCATCACCTGGCTTTTACACTCTTCTTTTCTTTTTAAAGATCAAACTAAGTAGGCCTGATCACAGATATACGTCAAGGGCAGCGAGGGCAGCAGTATGCTAAAGTAATTTATAAGGTTCCTTAAATGCTCATTTGCCAAACCATTTGATTGCAAGTACAAAACAAAAGGAAAATTGAACTATTTTTTTATTGCTTCTGAAACAATACATTTTTTAACATTTTTGTGATAAATAATTTCTAAAAATATTCTACATACTCTGCATATCTACAAGCAAATACCTTTTAAACCATATGTTTTTTATCATTATTGGGAAACAATAAGATACGGAAAACTGTACCATAAAATTTTGTGTCTCTTCTTAATAGACTTCTCAAAGAATATTTTCTTTACCACCTTGGATGGTAGCTTTGACTGTAGATTTTTGCAGTTTCCCAGCCCTTTAAAAACTTTACACAAACTAAATATAAATTTTAAAATATATTGTCTTAAAAAAAATCCTTAAAAAGGCCTTCTTGGTCAAGGCCTTTTAACATTTCTGCACTGTGCTTTCATATTTTATTCCACATACTATGCATATCTACACGAAAATACCTTTTATACCATATGTGTTTTATCAATATTGGCCAACAATAAGGCACGGAAAAGTGTACCACAAAATTTGTGCCTCATAACAGACGCCTTTAAGCCTATATTTTTTACCACCCTGAATAGTAGTTTTGACTGCCGATTTGTGCAGTTTCCTAGTCCTTTTTTACTAAGAGCTTTACACAAACTAAATTTAAATGTTAAAATATAGTTCCTTAAAAAAAATCCTTAAAAAGGCCTTCTTGGTCAAGACCTTTCAAAATCCTTTCACTGCATTTTCATATTTTATACCAGTTTCTGCCGGTATTTTTTGCATTCTAAACTTTATTTACACACATAAACAAATATTTGCCATAGTCTTGGCAATCATCATCATTCGTATATTGCATTTGCAATCGGGTTTATGTGCATTCATGTTGTCTTCATAAATGCATTCATGTATGAGTAAATTTTATTATTTTATTTTCATATTTAAATGCTATTTGTTGGACGTGAGCATGTGTATGTAAATTTTCTTCTTTTTTTTCTCGTATTCCTAAACAATAATTTAGAATTCAAAAAATTTGTCAAAACAAATTATCACTTGAATTTTGCAACATTCTCTTGTTATTACAACATAATAATATGTGTAGCAAACGTTTAATGCAATTATTATATTGTAAGACAATAGTCGGTAGTTATGTGTATGATACTTGAATATTTCTATACTCGTAATATAAATAATACAAAAGCAAATAAAATAATAGAGTGGAGCTCTGCTCACAATCTTGTAGAAGTGTCTTGCATCCAACTGTAATGGAAAATGTTTGTCTTCTATAGCAAAAAAATTAAAAATTGGGTGATAATGTGCAATGTAGTGAGTTAATTTATTTATAATCTATTGTGGTATTCACATGGTATGCTATTTAGTATTTTATTTTTTTATTTATTAATAGTTATTATGACCTCTGCTGTCGCTAATGTGAAGCATTTTAACACTCCAACTAATCACTTTAAGGATCGCTTTTGCAGACAGACAGAGTTACTTTCATATTTATTATATTAGTAAGGAAAAAAGTGCAATTCCTTACAAAAAGTGCAAGTCATCATAAAAAATGCAAGTCATTATAAAAAGTGCAAGCCATTATAAAAAATGCAAGTTATCATAAAAAATGCAAGTCATTATAAAAAGTGCAAGTAACCATAAGAAGTGCAAGTCATCATAAAAAATGCAAGTTATTATAAAAAGTGCAAGCCGTTATAAAAAATGCAATTCATCATAAAAAATGCAAGTCATCATAAAAATGCAAGTCATCATAAACAATGCAAGTCATTATAAAAAGTGCAAGTCATTGTAAAAAGTGCAAGTCATCATAAAAAGTGCAAGTCATTATAAAAGGTGCAAGTCATCATAAAAAGTGCAGGTCATCATAAAAAGTGCAAGTTATTATAAAAAGTGCAAGTCGTTATAAAATATTCAAGTCATCATAAAAATCTAAGTCATCATAAGAAGTGCACTTCATCAGAAAAAGTGCTAGTCATTATGAGGAGTGCAAATCATCATAAAAAGTGCAAGTCATCATAAAAAGTGCAAGTCATAATAAAAAGTGCAAGTCATTATAAAAGGTGCAAGTCATTGTAAAAAGTGCAAGTCATCATAAAAAATTCAAGTCATCATAAAAAGTGTAAGTCATTATAAAAAGTGCAAGTCATTATAAAAAATTCAAGTCATCATAAAAATCAAAGTCATCATAAGAAGTGCAATTCATCAGAAAACGTGCTAGTCATCATAAAAAGTGTAAGTCATTATAAAAAGTGCAAGTCATTATAAAATATGCAAGGCATCATAAAAATGCAAGTCATCATAAAAAATGCAAGTCATCATAAAAAAATGCAAGTCATTATAAAAAGTGCAGGTAATCATAAAAAATGCAAGTCATCATAAAAAGTAAAAGTCGTTATGAAAAATGCAAGTCATCATAAAAAATGGAAGTCACCATAAAAAATGCAAGTCATCATAAAAATGCAAGTCACCATAAAAAATGCAAGTCATCATAAAAAAATGCAAGTCATCATAAAAAAATGCAAGTCATTATAAAAAGTGCAGGTCATCATAAAAAATGCAAGTCATAATAAAAATGCAAGTCATCGAAAAAATTCAAGTCTTTATAAAAAGTGCAGGTCATCATAAAAAGTGCAGGTCATTATAAAAAATGCAAGTCATCATAAAAAATTGCAAGTCATTATAAAAAGTGCAAGGCGTTATGAAAAATGCAAGTCATCATAAAAATCCAAGTCATCATAAAAGTGCAAGTCAGATAAAAAGTGCAAGTCATTATAAAAAGTGCAAGCCATTATAAAAAATGCAAGTATCATAAATATGCAAGTCATCATAAAAAATGCAAGTCATCATAAAAAAATGCAAGTCATTATAAAAAGTTCAGGTCATCATAAAAAATGTAAGTCATCATAAAAATGCAAGTCATCGTAAAAAATGCAAGTCTTTATAAAAAGTGCAAGTCGTTATGAAAAGTGGAAAAGTGCATCATAAAAAATTCAAGTAATTTTAAGAAGTGCAACTCATTACAAAAAGCGGAAGCTTGTGCGCTCATACCAGCGTGTATTAAGTATTAAAGTTAATGTTTTTTTATTTAATTGTCCGCGAAGAATATGTGAAATTTCAAAGTGTATGTTATTTCAACGATGTGTTGGATTTTTATTGTACCAACGTTTAAAACGTTCTTAGTTTTCAGTCCAATATTCTCATGTATTCCTAGAAACTATAGACCACCCAATAATTTTTATTAAAATAATTGAGAAAAGCAAGAAGCCACAAAATAAAAGATATAAATATATTACATTGCTACATAATTATGTGCCAACCAACACACGTGCATTTAAATGTCGGCAAATGCATCTGTATTTCATTCTGACTCTTTTGTTTAGCAACGAACACAATACAAAACTTAATTCTATTTTGTACGAGTTCATTAGACGAGATTAAATGTAATTTTTAACAATGGCTTTGCAATTTCAACTTGTAATTGTTCTTTTCTTTTTTTTTTCTTTTGCATTTCATTTGTTTTTATTGTTGGCAAGATTTCATTTTCTTAAAAACAAAATACACTCGCATGGCAAACAAAAAAAAAAAGAATAAAAAGACACTAGAGGAATAAAATTTGTTTATAAGATTTTGTTATTCTGGCAAATTATATTGTAAATATTTGCTAAATGAAAAGAAACAATTTATTTGATTACAGACAATAGAGAAAATAATTAGATTTTTGCACAAAATTAAATTACACGTGATGTTGCCTTTAAGCCTTTGAAATGTGAATTTGCATTTATAGAGTTTAATTTCAAAATAAATATTTGGAGATTTAAATAAATTTACATAAACAGTCATCCCTAGATAATTGAAAGTTGGAGAAGTCAGTAAAAAAATAAATTCAAATAATCGAGAGTTCAAATCAAAAAAAAGGAAGTGAAATAATCATCAGGGATAATTCGATCCAAAGAAACCTTTTAGTTTAATTAAAGTGGAAAAAAAGTTCTTTGAAACGATTTTACAATTCTCAATGACTTCCCTGCAGCGAATGCAGTTGCCAAATGAAGTTGCACTTGTTTTCTGTTCATTTGCAAAAATCTTCATAAAATGTCATCATTAAGGACTTCATAAATTATAATTTTGCTCATAAAAGTATGGAAATTAATTAGTGAATTTTAGTTTTATTTTCTTAGATTTTCTTCTCCATTTTCATTTAAGATGAGAAAGTTTGAATTCACGAAAAGATTTGCCAGAAACTAAAATTCTCAAACTAAAACGCGTATCTGTCAACTGTAACGAACTAAAGTTTCCCTAAAAAAAACGTGGGCAATTAAAATGCATGCAACACACCGTCTGCACGAGAAAAGCATGATAAGTAAAGCAGTAGGGTATTTTAGCGAGCCGCACCATCCGTACTTTCCGGATTGCTTCCACTAAAGCAATCGTTGCTGCCTTAAAATGCTCTCTGTGCGAGCCAAAACTTGTCACACACGTTTTAAAGAAAAAATGTCTCAATTCAAAATCTGTATTAAAATTGTATTGAATTTTCCCATATCTCCTAAAAGCTTTAACTAATCCTGCTGCCTTAAATCACATCATCATTCGATGTAGGATGCAAAAATTAAAAGAAAATATAATAAACTAATCCTCTTTACGAAAATCTTTAACAACAGGTCAAACAGAAATATTTTCTCAACATAAATAAATATTTCGCGAGCTGTAATTTGAATGAAGAGCAGCAAAAGGGAAACTACAAAAAAAATAAAATAAAAAATAAACAGAAAATTAAAGAAACTCAAACTTTTGCGTTAAGTCTTCAATAACCCAAATTCAAGTGTCTGCTTATAAGTTTGTTGCTTGCATTGCACTATGGGTAAAAAATTATTATATTTTTTTTTGGTCAAGTGTCAAAGATTATTGGCCAACTGTTTGAAACAAGAATTAAAGAACTTGAGCACTTGGTAAATTATTCTGGAAGTAGGCGGCCTTTTATACTCCAAATGAATTTACCATTTCCCAAGGGGATACTGTTGACTGAAGTAGTAGAACACGGGACTATGAAGGGAAGGGTCCAGAGTTCGACTCCACTCTCAGTCATGAAAATGGTTTCGATCCCTTCTAATCGGCATTTGTGCATGGTTGTGTTAGTTGTTGTCAGTCTATTTCACTGATGAAGGCATAGTACTGGTCACTGGACACAATTGGCAGCGACTGACACAATCTTGTACTGAAGAGCAGAGGAACAGCACCCTCCTTCGTCGACCCTGTAGCAAAATATTAACCAACGAAGTAAAAGGTGGAAATAGCTAAAAAAAATTCTCTATCTTGTCATCTATCACCATCTGTCCTCTCAATACTATCCCCTCCTTCTGGTCATCCCCTGAGCACCGGTCCGAGTTGAGAAAAATTTTTGCTAAAAAATCGATGAGCAACATTCCGTGTGCATCCCAAAATACAGTGGCCATAACCTTGCCAGCCGATTTCACTGTCTTCGCCTTCTTCGGAGCACTTCCACCAGCTTCCATCCATTGTTTCGATTGATTTTTGGTTTTAGGTGTGTAGGGGGTGGACCCACATGTCATCACAGTTATTAATCGACGCCAAGAATCAACAGGATTACGCTTTATCATGTCCAAACACCGCTGTGAAGTGGTCTCTCGAACTCGTTTTTGTTCGACACTGAGCAAACGCGGGCGGCACCCATCTTGCCGATAGCTTTTTCATATGCAAAAATGGTCGTGCAAAATGTTGAACGCACGTTCATATGATACGAGTGTGTTTACCATTTCAACAATCTCACGTAACTTGACTCGGAGATCGATCATTCATAACGATTTCGAGGATTTTCGTGATATTTTCTTCGGTAACCACCTCTTTTGGCCTTCCTGTTGATCGCGTTGTTGCAGTGCTTGTTCGGCCGCCTTTAAATTCAGCAATCCAATATTTTACCATGTAATCTGACGGAGCAGAATCACCGTAATGTTTTATCGAGCTTTTCTTTTGTCTCTTTCGCCGTTTTTCCTTTCAAATAGTGTTTAATCACTGCAGAAAATTCACTTTTTTCCATTGTTCAAGAAATACAAAAATTTCCTAGCGCTACAGATTTGATAATATCTTAAAAACTGATTAATATTTTAATGAAATCAATTGGTTTTTTGTAATTGATTTCTGTTGTGGCCCTCTTCTGGCTAAAGCATTTTCATCGCCCACAATCTAAAACACAAAGTCTAAAAAAAATTTAATGATCCAAGAGAACAGAGTGACTTGAGGGTCAGGCAAAGAGAGTTTTCCATTCTTGTCTCTTCGCCTTGTTTCTTTGGGCTTTTTTGAATTGAAAACCATATTCCTTTACACCACATGAAATTTGGTTTTCTAACAGACCGGTTTCGTATGCCATTTTCCAATGATTTCGACATTTTAGATTTAGCAGAAGCTGCATCATAGATTGATAGATAGTTTAGGTTAGGTTAGGCTGAAGAGAGGGGCGTAAGCGGGGCTATCCCAATCCGTTCAGGATTACACGTAAGCCTCATAGGCCTGTTGTGCGCTCTATTATAAGGAGTTCCCAGTCTATTATTGGGAACCCCCTTTTTAAATCATAAACTTGATTACGTTAAGAACCTAGTTTCTTCAATGTACTTCCTTAAGTCTTTCCAATTAGAGCCCCTAAGACATTCCATATCTGGGGGCAAATTACGGCATTCGGTATCGATCGAAATTTCCATTCAAATTGTATTGAAATTTCGATCGATATCGAATGCGGTAATTTGGGCTCTGGTATAATTTCCTGATTAAATGTTTGCCTCCTGACTTGGCTAAAAGCTGGACAGTATATATATATATATATTGATTCCTATGGTTCCAAATTGGAACAAAGGGCCGTAACGAAATTCTTCCATTGGGATCTGTCCTGTGCGATTTGTCTGATCTCAGACCAGGTTCTTCTTGTTTCGCTAATTTCGGATTCTAGTTGCCTTCTCCAGGTGTTAGCTGGACAGTAGCTGGACAGGTATTGCTCAAGTGTTTCGTCATCTTCCTGACAGCCCCTGCATGTTATATCGTCAACGATACCCATGTGTGCCAGGTGATTCCTTAACTCTGTATGTCCTGTTATTAAATAAACTAATCTCCGTAGTACTGGCCTACTCAATGTTAGGATCTCCTCTGTCCTGTTACCATCTGGGCCCCCTCCACCATAGAATTCTAGTCACCCTACCAACGGTAGAGTGCTGCCAATCTCTTGTATGCAATTCTATAGCCCATTGTTTAAGTTCGTCCTTAAAAACCTGAAATGGCTTTGGATTATCTAGTGTGATGCTAAGAGATGAAAGATCTGTTCCATTGATGGGCACTATGACACCATATGGTTATTTGGAGCCATAGATCACTTCTTAGTCGAAGTACTGCATGACACGCCTAATAAGTGCCACTATAGACTTTGAAAATGCCCCGCCTGTTCTCATCCGATACTAAAACCTCTGAAACACGCTCCTTCCTTCTCACAAAATTATACATTCACATAAAACGTGTGCTCTAGTCTCCTCCAGCTCACTCTTCCATCAATTTCAGTCCAAAATGGCAAGTGAGCAAAACTGCCTCATAGTGCATGATTTAATTTTATAATTAAGTTTTCAAATACGACTTAAGCCACTCACTCACTTTCAAATTGTCACATTGTCGCAAAATAAAGGCAGAATGCTGGCTGAAGTTACTTTTGGTTTAGAAATCTAAAACTGCAAGTTTTTAGGTCAATTTTTCTAAACACAGAAGAAAGAAAAAAAAATTGTCAAGAAAATAATCTTTGCCAAAATTATATTATCACCATCAGAAGCTTTAATTGGCCTCTGACGCTGGCTCTACCCATGCCTCTGCCTGCCCTTTGTCAGTTGGACAGACATCCTCAAAATCTTAAATAAGGGATTTCAAATTTTAATTTATAAATTCTGATATTTTTAACGAGCTCCTCAACAGATATGAAACTTGAATAGAAAATTGTATCGCCATGGCAAAGACCAAATATTTAATAGCAAAATTTAAATATTCAAGGCAAATGAGCGCACACACTGATTATTGCCATGTGTGTGTGTGTGTGTGTGTGTGGGTGTGTTTTGTCACTTTAAGCAAAGGCTGTCGTTGTTAAGTTTTCTGTTGACTTAAATCTTGCTGTCATATCAGTTAATTTACTCCTTTTTTTCTTAAGCAGGTCGACGATACTTTCGACTTATTTTATATTTAAGGATTAAAGTTTTGTATCTTTTCTGTTTCCGGTTATGAACAAAACTTATTTGTTTGCTCGCACACACCCACACATGAACGCAGTCTTGTCTGATATTTTCAATTTAATTTAAAGAACTTATTGTCATCAATGTTGCCACGGCTACTGCTGCTTTTCCCTTTGCAGCCCTTGAAGGTGTATAAATGACAGTGTGCTGCTGCTGCAGCTGCTGCTGCCAGGTGGCTTGACAGCCAAAGATGAGTAGCAGAGAGAACAAAAAGAAAACAAAAAAAAAAAACAGCAAAGTAAAGGATTTAAGATTTAAGTCAATCTTGTGCTATTTCATCCACGAAACATTTTACTCGCGTTACATGAACAGCCAAGAAGTCATTAAAAATAAATAAGAAGCTGCAACAACAATAGCACTTTCAATAACAACAGGAAACACAATTATTATTGCAAATAGAAGAAAAAAAAACTATATAATAAACAGGCAAAGTAGGGAATATTAATAACAGACCAGGAAGAGATTTAGCAACTCGGATAACAGCGCCAGCCAGCAGTTTTAAAATTTATATAATAACGCAAGTCCTTAAACAATGGAAAGATTAATTGAAGGGTAGACAAGCAGATGGCGGAATTGTCATATTATTTCAGGAAAGCTAAATTATTAATTTCGTAAATTAGAATTTGCTCTTTAACGAAGAATTTACATCTTCTTTAAGAAATAATGGAAACCTCGAAATAGATGTTGCAAGCAGATTAAAATTCTATGAATGCGAAGCTCTCATGATTCATATCGAATTAAGCAAAACTGTTATACACTGAAAAAAAAACACTTGGCTACTTTTGCATTGTGTGTTATATAATAACACTGTGCAACACCATCATGTTTTTTTTATATTACATGCAAAATATTTATCAGATATATATATTTTTTAAAATAGTCGAAATTTAATACTTTTTCAATGCACCGTATTTTTTTAACCCGCTGAAACTTTAAATTGTAAAAAATAATGAAAGCCCTGCATATGTTGGGGTAATCCCCTGAGTGCTGGTCGGAGTTAACAAAAAAAAAGCTATTGTTTATAGAAATTTTTAATTCTACTTATTTTGATTTTTATTTAATTTTTTTATTATATATTTTTTACTATTTATTTTTTTCTTTTCATTATTTTTTTTATTTTTAATGTTTTTTCATTTTATTTTTGCAATTTTCTTGTAATTTTCCTAAATATTTTAATTTTTGTTTAATTTTTTAATTTTGTTTTATTTTTATTTACATATACATATATGTATTTTATTATATCTTTTTTTTATTATTTATAATTTATGTTTTTAATTATATATTATGCAAATAATATTTTTTATTATATTTATTTATATATATTTTTTATAGTATTTTTTTATTATTTTATTTTCTAATATATTTTGATTTTTGTTTAATTTAAAATTTTATTTCATATTTATTTATATATATTTTCTTATTATTTATTTTATTTTATTATTTTTAATATTATTTTATTTATTTATTTATTTTTTTTATTATTTTTAATATATTTTTATTTTATTTTATATTTTATATTTTTATATTATTTTTATTTATATATATTTTTTATTGTATTTTTTAATATTTTTAATAATTTATTTTTATTTTTAATATATTTTTTTATTTTATTTTATTTTTAGCTATGGAAATAATATTTTTTTATTGTACTTGTGATTTTCCTATATATTTTAATATTTGTTTAATTTTTTTATTTTTATTTATATATTTTTTTATTAATTTTAATATATTTTTATTATAATGAAATAATATTTATTTATTATTTTTATTTATTATTTTTATTTATATATTTTTTTATTGTATTTTTCATTATTTTTAATAATTTATTTTTAATATTTTTTAATTAAATTTTTTCTATGGAAATAATACAATATAATTTTATTGTACTTGTGATTTTCCTATATATTTTGATGTTTGGTTAGTTTAAAAATTTTTTTTTTTTATTAATTATTTTATTATGTCAAATAAAAGTTTCAGAACTATTTTATTTTATAATTTTTATATATTTTTATTTAATGGAAATATTATTAATTTATTATTTTTATTTATATATATTTTTTATTGTATGTTTTTATTATTATTATTTTTAATATTTTGTTATTCAATTTTTTTCTATGGAAATAATACAATATATTTTTATTGTACTTGTGATGTTTCTATTTACATATTTTGATTTTTGTTTAATTTAAAAAATTTTTTTTTATTTTTATTTATATATATTTTCTTAATATTAATTTTATTTTATGATTTTTAATATTATTTTATTTATTTATATTTTATTTTTATTTTTAATATATTTTTATTATATATTATGCAAATAATATTTTTTTATTATTTTTATTTATATATATTTTCTTATTATTTATTTAATTTTATTATTTTTAATATTATTTTATATATTTTTTTTTATTTTTATTTATAATATATTTAAAAAATTTGTTTTTAATGGGGAAAAAAGAAAAATAATTAGCACTTGCGTTCAATATTTATATAAAATAGCTATAAATTAACAATTTTAAATAAAAAAAAGTGGAAAGTAAAATAATTTTTTAAAATTATTTATTATCAAACAAATTTAATTTGAAAAATCGCAATTTGCCCCAATGTCCTGTTTTTGCAATAACATAATAGTTCTCCAGCTGACTTTAATTAGCCAATCAGAACACATGTTGTGTGACGTCAAAGTTCCATCATGCGCAGAAAAGTGTTTTTATTTCAGCTTGTTGGCGTAATCTTTATTTTATCATTTTTGTTAGCACATGCGTTCTTAGTTTAGTATTGATGCAAGATTTCTTCAATGAAGAGAGCACACAGGACTTTATCTATTTTAGATAAAGTACAAATTGTTGAAGAACTTCGTAAAGGTATGAGTGGATGGGTATTGGTCTTAATAAATATATACATACATGCGTAGTAGTCCGAATAATTCGCTAATCCGGATTGGATTCTGCAATCAATTATCCGGATTATCGAATTATCACTGTATTGTTATTGTTATTATTATAAATTTTTTTACACTAAATATCTGTAGTCCTGAGCAACACTATTCTTTGTAAAATTTTTGTTAAAAATTTTATCAAATAATTTTTTAAAATTACTTTCTTGAAGAAGTTACACAAATCGTGGCAAAATGTTGGCAATAAAATATTTTTTTTTTAGAAAAAGCCAACTGAATAAATAAATATAAATAAAAAGGTCAAAATAAAACAAAAATTATAATAACTATTCCTATAATTATTTTCAGTTTTTTTTTAATTCTTATAAAATATGGTTTTATTAAATAGGATGATTGCCTTATCGTGTTGCTAACCTTTCTTGTTACATTTTGTATATATTTTTCTTATAAAAAAAAAATAATAATCATAAAAACCGTTGCCCTCAACATAAATAATTATGTGTGTTTATGTGCACCACAATTCCCAGTTAAATCGCAGTCATTCATTCGCCAATAATAATATTTCCCCTCAAGCGCTTTAAGTCTCCTAATAATTTCAGCATAAAGTAGCTGTTACACCTTTTAATCGCATCAGTTACTGGCAATTTGTTTAATTTAATTTGACTTGTTCGTTTGTTTGTTTGTTTGTTTGTCGTCAATATTAATTGATAATTCTCGCATTTCCGTGTTGTGATTTGAAAGCACAAATTATTAATGTGTCTGTAATTATTTTAATTAATACCAAAATTGTGTTCGCCATAAATTATTAATGCAGAAATGCTGAGGCGATAAAATATGGATGGCATTTTAAATTCATAATGATAATTATTGATTTCTGTACAATTGACCAAATATTTCCATATGGGCTTAAGGCCTCTTCGTTAATGCAAATGTTTGCATAAAATCTAGTAAATGAAAATAGAAATAGGAAAATGGAATATATTAAGGAATTATTCGTAAAAAATGTATGTAATAGCGATGCAATGCATAGCGACGGAACTATGAAAGAGGTTAGATGATTAAAAATAATTTGTTGTAGAAATTTTATTCTTTACTTCACTGCCAAATTTTTGTGACTATAACGACAAAAAAGGATGCCCTGTTTTGTACAAGATATTGCCAATCACTAACGCTACACTTTCGCCATCAGTGCTACGCCCTATGCCTTCGTGATTGAAACAGATCACCAATAAACTAACGCAGCCATGAACTGAAGGCCGAAACACATAGAATCCGTCATACGTTATACGTCGCCTTTTTCAACTGACATTAACGTACTGACGGAGAAGGTTGGCACAATCAGTACTTTGTTGACGGATATTAAATCAATTGTATGTTCCCCATTTTATTGATTTGTGTTAAATTTATATATTTTATAATATTTTTTTGCATATTATTTAATTTTTCCTGAACACACAATATAAAAAATTTATTAAAACAATTTGAAAAACTCATCGATTTCTGTCAAAGTATTCAACGTACGTCAAAAGTGGGCCAACTTTCGTACTTTGCTTTGGCGCAGAAGTACTGAATGTAACAACTCACATAAGAAAGCATGTATTTCAACTCAGTTGTCAGTTGAAAAAGGCGAATTTTAACGTATGACGGATTCTATGTGTCTCGGCCTTGATGCACATCTGAAAAAGTCAATAGCATGACTGAATGTGGGCTCGAAGTCGGGATCGTAGGCTTCTTAGTCAAAGTTTTTACTACCTGGTGGACTATTCACTATTGACGTGAGGTCATGTGGCAGCTGTTAGCTGAAGTAGTAGAACACGAGACTATGAAGCGGAAGGTCCTGAGTTCGAGCCCGCGCTAAGTCATGAAATATTGTGTTGAATTCTTTTTATCAGCATTAGTGCGTGGTTGTGTTAGTTGTTGCCAGCCGGTTTCAATGATGAAGGCATAGAACAGGTCACTGAACATAATTGGCAGGGACTGACAAGATCATGTACTAAAAAGCAGAATAACAGCAGCACCCCCTTCGTCGGTCCTGTAGCAAAAAATTAGCCGGCGAAGTAAAAAGGTTGAAATAGCTACAAAAAAAAACTGTCTATCTTCTCATCTTTCCTAATCTGTCCCCTCAATACTAACCCCTCGTTTTCAGTTCCGGCGCAATGCATTGCATAGATATATGTATAGGCGTCATCCCCTGAGTGCTGGTCCAACATAAAAGTATAAAAAAAGAGGGTGGGCAATTTTGAGGTTAGGAAGGAAATTGGCTTAAAACACACACTTTTTTTTGACAAATTCAGTTTTATTGCTGCCAATGTAAATTAGAAATATGGGCATTAATAATGGAATATGATGTCGGGCAAATGTCCACCTCCAGCAAGCACCTCGGCAGATGTTCACTGTTTTTATATAATTTTGAACCACATTTTGCGACAAAGTTTTGCTTATCTCTTCAATGCAGCGCCGAATTTCATCTTTCAGAGCGTGAGTTGTTTGTGGTTTGTTCACTTAAAGCCGTTGCTTCAAATGGCCCCAGAGAAAATAATCCAGCGGCGTTAAATCACAAATACGAGGCGGCCAATTGACATCGCCAAATCAAGAAAGTACGCGAGAGGGAAATGTTCCATGCAATAACTGAATTGTTTGACCGGCTGTGTGGCTTGTGGCGAAGTCTTGCTGAAATTAAAGGCCACTGATGTCAACTTCAGGCAATAGTGGCCATAAAAAAATCTAATTATCGTGTTTTAGTGCTCATTTTCGAAAAAAATACGTGTTGATGATGCCGCCTGACCGCAATCCCCACCATACAATCACTTTCTTTGGAAATAAGAGTTTTTCGAGGACAGTTTGGGGACCTTTTTGAGTCCAGTATGCGACAATTTTGTTTGTTTACTCACCGTCTAATTGAAAATGACCCTCATCACTAAAGACGATTTTGTTGAAAAATTAGTTGTTTTCATTTGTAAAATTTACGCTATTTTGATGGTAAATTTTTCAAATTAAAATTCTTTGTTCAGCAGTGTAGCGTTCCATAGTTAAAATTTCCCAATTTTTTGATAATTAAATGTCAAAGGATGACAGCTCAATTCTTAACATTTCAGCATTTGACAGTCAATTTCTTTCCTAACCTCAAATTTTCCCAAACTTTATATAAAAATGAATTAAAAGGGTTAATCAAAGTGGGTGTTGAATATATAAAATTCTTTTGTTTCTTTTTAAGAGGAACATTATTAGAAAAGAACATCTTAGAATTTTAATATAAGCCATATGTTCAAGAAAAGAACATAAAGAATTGTAAAAGGCAGAATATTTTTTTGTTGGAAATGAAATTATAAATTGTATTATCATTTAATTGATCGATAATAGAACAAAAACTTTTACTCGATGTAGTGCAGCATATGAGAGCCTAATGTTGATTTCTTTTCTAGAAAAAAATGCTGCATATTTTGCACTTTTTAATAAAAAATTGCAAAATCAAGGCATTTTGAAAAAGTGGATTTATTAGAAATTAATCCACCATCTCTGACGAAAAATTACTTGTATTTAAAAACTGCGCCCGCCTAGTTTATTAGGAAAACAGTAGCCCTATTCACAATCCTGTGCAAATGGTCTCGCATTTATAAATTGAGACAGTATTTGTGAGCATTTTCAATGTATTTTGGTTGGTGTAGAGTACAATTATTTTGCAAATGCAATGATGCAAGAAAATTTCCACAAGATTGTGAATAGGGCTAATGATAAAATGCTACATTTTTTAGAAAAGAAATCACCATAAGGTGGTAAACGAGGGCTGGCTGCCACACTAATAGGCTAGCACACTACTCCCTACACTTCTTAGGCATTCATAAGTAAGTGATAACCCGAGATATATTATGTAAAAAAAATTAAGTCTTAATTCGATACTTTGCATTAAAATTGAAAATGATAATTAAGCAACATATAATAATTTAATTTAATTGAATTTGATTTATTATTATTGAAAATACAGTAGAACAAGATTTATTCTTATAATTATTTAACTGATTTTCTTTTTTTCTTTTCAGGTAAGCGTTAAATACTTACTTATTGGTCAAAATGTGTTATAGGTATGTGTACGCAAGCTTTCCTTATCTAAAATTGCTCTATTAAATAGAATTATAAAAAAAATAAAATAAAATAAAATAAACGTTATAAAACTCATTATTGTTTATGAAAATGCACACAATAATTTCTTCTTCCGATATTCGTCATACGCCGCAAACTATGCAGTTGATTTATTTATATATCTTACGCCAATAAACGACGACTACCTGTTACATATTCATGCCTATTCCATAAATCGAGACAATTTAAAGTGACTCGGCTTAGAAAATTTACAACCACTAACAGCAGCACATTTTTTCAACCCCTTTTAAGATTTCTATATGTTAAGATTTCTATATTTTAATATAAATATGTGATTTAAAAACGATCAATGGGAAACGAGAAATGTAATCAGATTCGATTTGTAGGACAGACCCGATAATTAAAATTTCAAGTAAACATTTACTCCAAACACAAACTCATACATAAAAAAGTTTCTATGAAAAATAAGTAAAAACTTTCTGCCTTATTCATAAAAAATATTTTTGCTTTATAAAAGGTTTATAAAACAAATTTTGTGTGCAAATCTGTTTTATAAACTTTTTATAAGTCAAAAATATTTGTTTATGAATAAGGCCTTTTATATTCGACCGGGTCGAATCTTAAATACTCTTCAAATATTTAGTAAGTAAATTTAAAATGTTTAACCTGGTGGGACAGAGTTCCTTTAAGACATCTCTGTGCCTAATTTTAAATATTTTTTTTCAGAAAGTCATTCCGGGAAGGGCCATGGGGGAGACGTTTCTCCTCTGCAAGATCAGAGAACATCTCAGCTTCTTATAGGCTTAAGGAATAAAAATTGTTCAATATTTACATTATTTTTGCATATAATATCGTACATCAATATCCACTAAAAAGGGCGGGGTCCAAAAATACACTATATCAAGAATTTTAACGAACTTTTTATATTGCTATATTAAATTGAATGAAGATTTTTATAGGCTAATTGTTCGAAATTTTAATTTAAATCTCAGAAAGACATGATAAATATTCCAAGGCACAAAGGCAAATCAACATCAGTTGTTTAGTTATTCAACTTACACAGCAGAGCAGAACAGCTGTTTTCGAAAGCCGCCACGCTTTCATCAACAGCGCTCATGTGTATTGTGTTTGTCACCACTTATTAGGTGGCTTAGTTGAATGTGATAACAGTTCCTATTTACACAAATTTTATTGTGAAAAAGGATACGAGAACTGTTAACATGTTATTGTTATAATACCCGTGTTACCGTTTGATTATTTTTCTTCATGTCCCATTTGTCTGAATTTTTTGTTCCATCATACCTAAGTCAAACTTTTTTGGTTTGAATTTTATACTTAAGTATATGTGAACGTTTTTCCAATTTTTATTATTGGTAGCTCAAGCCATAGTTAAATCTTAATTCAATTAAAATCTTAATTCAATTTAATATAGACTATATCATGTTTTCCACATGTTTTCATCTTAGACTTCATCACTGATCAAGAATATCAAGAACATTGTGGGGCGAATTCTGTTTTGGAGGGCAATCTAAAAATAAATGTTTGGGATAATTAAATGTAAAATTTATTTAAAATAATTAATTTTTTTTTATAGGGTCATTTTAGGGGCAAAGGGAGAGGAGGGATAGGGCAGAGTAGTACCAAGTTATGTACGTCTCAGCTTCGTCATTAAAGCTTAAAAATGTTATTTTCAATGAATGTAGGCTTAAGTAAAACAATTTGTTAAATTTTTACACTATTTTTGCATATAATAACGCCCACTAAAGGGGGCGGGGTCCAAAAAATATTTATTTTTTTTGTTTTAAGGCGTTGGACCGCATTTGACAGAAAAATATATCATGTGCTTAACAAAACCAAAAAACTTTAAAAATTATGTTGTTTTTTCTGGGTTGGTTTAGTTTTTCTTAGGGGAACTTTTTTCCGTCTTGCCCGATTTAGTCCATCTCCGAACATAACCTGTCCCCCAAGATATACATATACAGGAGTCTAGTTCTTTTCGTTTGCACTGAATCGTAATTTTCACAGACGGACGGACGGACATTCTCAGATCGTCTTATATTTCATCACTGATCAAGAATATATATAAAGGGTGTTTTTATAAGAGCTTGCTGATTTGAAATCTAAATAAAACACATGCCAAATTATGAAATGGCCAAAAAAAAATTTTTATTTGGTAGATAATTTCTTGTCATTTAACATTTAAATATAATTTCGGGCATATGGCCACCACGACTATTTTGCACAAAGGTCATTCTGGAGGTCCATTTTTCGACCACCTTTTCAAACATTTGAGGGCGTATTTCAG
This sequence comes from Linnaemya tessellans, assembly GCA_951800035.1. NCBI lineage: Eukaryota > Metazoa > Arthropoda > Insecta > Diptera > Tachinidae > Linnaemya > Linnaemya tessellans. The sequence continues at coordinate 43,496,822 of OX637536.1, forward strand.
CAATGACACGTTGAATACTGGTTTCCAAAGCGTCAATCGTTGCTGGTTTATCCACGTAAACCAATGATTTCAGGTATCCCCACAAAAAGTGATCGAGTGGCGTCAAATCACACGAACGCGGAGGCCAATTCACCGGTCCATTTCTCGAAATAATGTTGTCGTTGAAATGTTCTTTCAATAAGTCCATTGTTTCGCCCGCAGTATGACAAGTGGCACCATCCTGTTGAAACCACATTTCGTTTACATCCATATCTTGAAGTTTTGGCACCAAAAATTCATTGATCATGATTCTGTATCGATTTCCATTCACGGTAACGCGTCGTCCTTCCTCATTTTTAAAGAAATAAGGACCGATGATTCCACCAGCCCATAGACCGCACCAAACAGTACATTTATCGGGATGCATTGGTAATTCTTGAACGGCGTGTGGATTATCTCTGCTCCAAATACGGCAATTTTGCCTGTTGACACATCCATTCAACCAAAAATGCGCCTCATCACTGAAGAGAATTTTGCGGTAAAAAAGCGGATAAACATTTTTAATTGAACACTGTTTTTGAAAATAAATTTCCACGATCTGTTCATGATGAGTTGCCAAACAATACTGAGTAGAGACGTCACTTTAAACTGTCAAAACAGCTGTCACACAACAGAGTGATTCGTATAAAAAAAAACTTCATAAAGAAATACCCTTTAGTTTATGGGGTCTGCATTGCAAACGGAATGATAAAGTGAATATACCCTCTAATTCTTTTTTGGAGGGTATAAAAAATATATTCTAATGAAAATTACTCTGTTATTTTTTACAGTGTGTAACAACACAGAATTTGTTTTCAGTTTTCGAGTTACAAACTCAAGACTCACAACATAAATAAATCAAAATTTAAAACTTTTGAAAATTAAATTAAAATCACTAAATTAATTTTGGCATAAGCAAGAACTTTTATATAATTTATCAAAAACCAGCCTTTACATGTGTTGCTTTGCACAGTGCACAACCATAAATCAATAATGCAAACATAATAACAACAAAAATTACAGCAACAATGGAAACTAAAAATCAAAAGTGAATTATGATATTTCTAGCAGAAAAAAATAATAAATAAAATTAAAGAGCTTTTCTAGCTCAAGCCTTTTTAAATATGCTATAATAAAAATGAATAATATTTGAATAGAAAATGCAATCAAATTTGACAAAAAATGCCGAAAACTATTTCATGGCCTTTTTTTCTTTTTATTCTATTTTGATTATAATTAAGGTTTTCCATAGATTTAACAAATTCAAACAATATGGAGCATAATTGTGAAATTTCTATTTATTTAATTTTATATTTTTTATTATGCCTGCAGAATAAATTTATCGTTGCAAATATCTGTGAACGTGTCATGCAGACAATTTTCCATAACAATTTATTATTAGGGGTATTCACAGTTTGCGGCAAAGTTGTCAGGCAACACTTAAATTTGTTAATGTTATGAACTGGATTATGGTGATAAATTAAAAACAGTAATTTTATTCTAAATATCTTTGCCGGGGGACTAAATAAAGATTTTACACTGTGCAGCAAAGAAATTAAATAAAATTAATATATGGTTTCCTAAAATGCAAAAGGCCAAAGGAGTTGCCAAAAAATTTTAAATACAACATATTTTAATTATAGTGTTATTTTTGCTAATTTACTTCGCAATGGATAAATAATTGTTTTACAAATTTTCGCCACTTTGAGAATTCTGGATTTCAGATAACGATAATTAAAACTAGTAGATATTTTTAATTATCATAAAATTTGTTTATTTGCTCATTTTATAAAATCTTTTAAATATTTTGTATTAGATTTTGTGTTAAATATCCGAAGATTTGTTGTTTGAATTTTGCTAAAAAAAATGTTGAACGATTTTAACGATTCTTTAAAACAATCAAAGAAGTAAATAAATTTCAGTTAATAAGAAATTGCCGAAACCGGTTTCTTTGATAACCAAATTTCGGGTGGGAGGACAGGACATCTTTTTCAAATACAGGGTGTTGCAAAATTAATCAGCCAATTTTTTTTTATTATTTAAATAAAAATTTATTTCTAATGAAAATATTTGTTTGAATCTTTAAAATTTATTTTTGTTAAGTGAAAAGGATTGCATCCTTGAAGTCACTGACGCCATTTTTGCTTCACTTTTGTGCCCCTTTTTATCACAATTTCATAAGTTTCTGTAAGATTTTTAAAGATGAATGTTTGCATTCCTACTGAATATCCATCCACCTTAAAAGCCCATATTTTCCAGACGTTCTTAGCATAAACCCTCGACTTCAGTTGACCCCAATCGGCAAATCTTACTGTCCCTGCCCAAGAATTAGATCAGGCGACCAGAAAACGCTTCCCTCACAATATATATTACCTACAGCTTTAAGGACATGCAACGGCTCTTCGTGCAGCACATGCCAATTTTCAGTGCCTCAGAAATGAATATTTTATTTATTGACGCAACTGCTTAAATGGGCAGGTGCCTCGTCGCTCATAATGATTTTCGACTGAAAAATCAACCTCTTCGTTGTTGAGATGGCTGACGGTAATTCACAAAACACTGAGCATAAAAATAATATTAAAGTTGTTGCCTGGTGTAGAGGCTGCAACCGGTACAAAAAAAAAATTATTTATAATACAAGTGCTCTAGTTACTCACATGCAGTCAACTAATTTTGATATGACAAATTTTCCGGTCAATTAAAAATATTTAAGGTCATTTTCACAGTTAAACTATTCACCTATTTTTATTTAAACTATTCATTTTAAAAACTCTCATTTAAATCAGGTTGAGTGTAAAGATTTGTTGCCAGATTAGTTTAAAACACACACACACACACACACACGCACATATACATATGTACGTACGAGTTTGTAGCACAGGACAAATCTTTTACAAAATTTTTAACTAAATTTCCAAAAATCAAAGTGATTTTGTTTAATTTGAAAAATAAACGAACGAGTTTTAAAATTTAAATATTCCCATAAAACTGTTTACTGTTTTCTTTAGCATCTCGCTAATGGTTTTTAAAGTTTTGTTTTTAATTTCATGTTAATTATACAAAACAAACCAGAATCTCAATTTTAATAGACAATAAGCCATTTTAATGTATTTACAATAACAATTTGTTTAAAATAGAAAAATTTTTAAGTTCTTTACAAGGGGAATAACAAAAAGCATGAACAGATCCATACAATGGAAGAGGTTCATTGCAATCTTGTTTTTTTTATAAGCCATAAGTTAGTTTATAGCGTCACCGGGAAATTTCAAAAAAGTATAAATAAAAGATGGTCAGTCAGTAATCTAAAAATGTTATAGGCAGAAACGATGTCATAGACACCCCTGTAGAAAATGTTATGGGAATGAGGGGACACAAATTTATACTCTTATTCCTAACAAATCAACATCGTGTTCTTTTTAGTAAAATATGCTATTGTTAATTGTTTGGTAGGAAGAGTTTCTAATGTTAAATATTTGTAAAAGTATAAAGAGGTATAAAGAGTATATTCACGTTGTCATTCCGTGTGTAACACAGCGAAATATCCCTCTGAGACCTCATAAAGTATTTTATATTCTTGATCAGTGATGAAATCTAAGACGATCTGACGATGTCCGTCCGTCCAAACCGTCCCTCTGTGGAAATAACGACTCAGTCCAAACGTAAAGAGCTAGACTTTTGAAATTTAGTGTAAATATATCTTGAAGGATAGCACAGGTCAAGCTCGTAAAAAGGCTGAATCGGGCCAGCGGGAAAAAAGTTTCCCCAAGAAGAACTAAACCAACCTCTAAAAGAAACAACATAATTTTTTAAGGTTATTTTTTTGTCCAAGAAGGTCCCACGCATTAAACTTGGATCTATAAAATGAAAACAAATTTATTTTTGGTCACCGCCCCCTTTAGTGGGCGTTATTATATGCAAAAATAGTGTAAACATTTAACAAATTGTATTAGTTACAAATAAATTTTTGAAGCTTTAAAGACGAAGCTGTGACATAAGCTGGTAGTCCTCTGCCCTACCCCCCCCCCCCCCCCCATTTCTCCTTTACCACCTGACTGGCCCTTTCAAAAATAAAATAAAAATAATTTTAAAATTTAATTTATGTGTGTGAAGATAAATATGACGAGTTAAATATGTTTTGACGTAAGCAGTTACGAAGTGAAGTTAGATATGTTATGACGTAACGAAATGGCACAGCTAAATACGTTGTTTCGTAACTGCTTACGTCAAAACATGTTTAACTCGGCATATGTATCTTCACTCACATAACAAATTTGACATTTAATTATCCCAAAAATTTATTTTCAGCGTTTTATGGCAAAGGTGAATTGTAACCCCCACCGACCCTTGCCAGAGCGACGCCGACAAAATACAGTTTTAATAACCTCCAAAAAGAATCGGACCCCATAAATTATATATATTTTTGATCAGTGATAAAGTCTAAGACGATCTAGCAATGCCCATACGTTCGTCTGTGGAAAACATGATATTTTATATTTTTGAACCCCGCCCCCATTTAATGGGTGTTGAAGTTACATATTATATGAAAAAATAGTGTAAATATTTAAAAAATTGTATTCCTTAAGCCTACAATCTTTAAAAATGTAATTTTTAAATTTTTACGACGAAGGTAATATGTTCTCTGATCCTTCCCTGTCCTACCCCTCCATACCCCTTTGCCACCTAAATGACCTTATAAAAAAAAATTGTTTACACTTAATTGGCCCGCAAATTTAGTTTTTAAGTTTTTACGATTTAGGTGAGATGTCTCTCCCACGGCCTTTCCGGGAGTGACCCTGTATATAGTTTTAAAATTGGGTATAGAAACTTCTTAAAGGAACTGGGAGCCAGCAGGTTAAACATTTTTAACTTATCTCAGTCCCTTTTTGGCACGTTGATGTAAAATATTAATACGTAAGTTTTTATGCGGACGGAAAGGTGTCTCAGTCATGCTCCTCCCAACGACCTTTTTAAAATAAATTTTTTTATTGTTTACTCAAGACAAATACCATAAAAATGTAAATTTTAGTAAGAATCAAAATGGAATTTTTATTTACGAAATATTTGGAGGGTATTTAAGATTCGAGCCGATCCAATATGGGCATTTGCTCCGGGTAGATAACCAAAAAATATATCATAAATATTGTTAAAATTTCATTATTTCATATTAAATAAACTAGTCTCTTTCTTGTTATCGGTTTCTTGTTATAAAGGGTGTTTTTATAAGAGCTTGCTGATTTGAAATTTAAATAAAACACATGCCAAATTATGAAATGGCAAAAAAAAATTTTTATTTGGTAGATAATTTCTTGTCATTTAACATTTAAATATAATTTCGGGCATATGGCCACCACGACTATTTTGCAGAAATGTCATTCTGGAGGTCCAATCCAATTTTCGACCACCTTTTCAAGCATTTGAGGGCGTATTTCAGCAATGACACGTTGAATACTGGTTTCCCAAGCGTCAATCGTTGCTGGTTTATCCACGTAAACCAATGATTTCAGGTATCCCCACAAAAAATAATCGACTGGCGTCAAATCACACGAACGCGGAGGCCAATTCACCGGTCCATTTCTCGAAATAATGTTGTCGTTGAAATGTTCTTTCAATAAGTCCATTGTTTCGCCCGCAGTATGACAAGTGGCACCATCCTGATGAAACCACATTTCGTTTACATCCATATCTTGAAGTTTTGGCACCAAAAATTCATTGATCATGATTCTGTATCGATTTCCATTCACGGTAACGCGTCGTCCTTCCTCATTTTTAAAGAAATAAGGACCGATGATTCCACCAGCCCATAAACCGCACCAAACAGTACATTTATCGGGATGCATTGGTAACTTTTGAAGGGCGTGTGGATTATCTTTGCTCCAAATACGGTAATTTTGCTTGTTGACATATTTCATTCAACCAAAAATGCGCCTAATCACTGAAGAGAATTTTGCGGTAAAAAAGCGGAGAAACATTTTTAATTGAACACTGTTTTTGAAAATAAATTTCCACGATTTGGAAGCGTTGTTCTGGAGTTAACCTGCTCATGATGATTTGCCAAACAATACTGAGTAGAGACGTCACTTTAAACTGTCAAAACAGCTGTCAGACAACAGAGTGATTCGTATAAAAAAAAAACTTTATAAAAAAACACCTTTTAAAATGCTACACACTATTATTATTGAGTATTAAGTTTTTTTGTTAGGAAATTTGAAGATATTTATGGAAAAATGTATGGTGCGTTCACGGCCGGTACTTAAGCCAATTAAACAAAAACCAATAGAGATATTTTATAGTCTAAATACTGGTTAGAGACCTACAATTAATACACTTTTAAAATAAATTAATCACTCTTGAATATTCCATTCCATTTCGCAGATTTTTATATTTCACTACTCTTAGCCAAAGTTGACTTCTATTTTGCGTACATTCGTGACCTCATGTTTTTTTAACTATTATTATGAAAACTTAAATTCGATGAAATCCATCTTGTGCACTAAACACAGAGCTACCAAAATGCTATCGATTCGCAAAAAAAAAATGCTAGGAAAAGTTTCCTTTTCTATATACTTTGTACATCAAAAACGTAGGAACGTACGTACGTTCGTTACCCCAGGTAATGCCCATATAACGTTCTTGCTTGTTATAATTGGAAAATGTACGGATTTCGATTTTTAATACCAATTTCAAATTTCCTGTACAAAATAAGTTTAATTAACAAACAAACAAAAAAACAAAAATTAGTTTTAGCCACAGTTTATGCCAAAAATATGATTAACTTTCCAACTCTGAAACCATATTTGGATTTATACTGATTTTCAATAGCACTCACTCTATTTAAAACTATTTCCAATACATCAACCCAATTCTCCAGCTTCGATCTTATCAGAATAGTATATATACTTTATGGGTCTCATGTTATTATTGTGGAAATTACCTTCATTTATTTGATAGTAAATTGCATGAGCAAATGTCGTGGCAAAAATGCTGTAATAGTGTTTTATACTGATGGCTGGTTTGTCATAAGTTTCGTTTTAATAGATTTCTTAATGCCAAATTATAATGCGTCATTTATATACGTCACAGCCAATTAAATGCTTAATAAAGTTAAACTAATGAATTAAAAAAATATATAAAATGTAAAACCAGAAATTCCTAATTTTAAATGCAAAGCACGAGACATTGATTCGTTTCCTTAGAGAGTTCACTGGAATACGAGTAGAAGCAACTCGTATTATTTTATTGGTGGTGGCATATGTAAACATGGAACATGATGTTTGTGTTATTTAAAGCTATTCAAGAAAAAAAATATCTCACGTTGTGATAGCAATAAATTTCAATCGATTAATTAATCGTGTAATTAATTTAGCAGAACAAATATTCTTCAAAAAATATCTCACGTTGTGATAGCAATAAATTTCAATCGATTAATTAATCGTGTAATTAATTTAGCAGAAAAAATATTCTTCAAAAAATATCTCACATTGTGCTAGCAATAAATTTCAATCGATTAATTAATCGTGTAATTAATTTAGCAGAAAAAATATTCTTCAAAAAATAAATACACTCGGGTACGTTTTATGCGGATTTTTTTATGCGGATTCGAATTTATGCGATTTTTAAATGAACGATTTTTTTAGAATTGCAACAGGTTTTGAAATTTTATCTGTTTTTAGGCTTTTTTAGCGTGTCTAAAATAAAGCCAAGTTTGCATCACTTATATAAATAGTTGCCACAGTTTTTTTTATTTTGTGTTTTTCTTTGCTATGCGTAGACACGTATGAGTGGCTTGTGTGTGTTATTATTGAAAGAACAAACTGGGGATTCCCCTTCTTATTAGCTGGTGTTTTTTTTAATCACGACATTATAAGCATAGTAGGCCTTGAAACTCATATAAACAAAACCCAACAAATAAATAATATTCGATATGAATCTATTTTATGATTTTTGAAAATCATTTTCGTTTGTGAGTTCTCAAATGGCTTTTAAAAGTCTTTACATAAGATAAGAGGTTTGAAGCTCTTTAAAACTGTGCTTGAAGTCTACTGACGATTTGGTAAAGCACCAATGAAATGCATCTAGACATTGCTTGACCACCCAACAAATAAATTTCATTTTGTAAAATAAATATATTTTTGCTGATTTTTTTTATGCGATTTTGTTTTGATTTTTTAACTAAAATTTGAATTTATGCGATTTTTCGGAATTTTGGAACGAATCATAAGTTTTTATATGAAGCTATAGTATCGTTTTATGCGAATTTGATTTATGCGATTATTTTTAGAACGCAGCTATCGCATAAAACGAGACCTGAGTGTAATCGATTTATGAAATCGAAGTATTCAGTTTGTTTTTAATTATTATGTAATTAATATATAGTTAATAGAATTGTTTGAGTCTTGAGGTTAGCTTTTATTAATATTTGTTATACAGGGTGGCTCAGAAAGACCGAAGTGGTATGAATTCCCTATAACTTTTTATTTACGACATATTTTTTAATTTTTTGTTTTTTAAATACAGTAAATTTATAGGGAATATTTTTATTAAAAATTTTATTAGTTATTAAAAATGATATCCCGCAAGTGGTGGCCATTTTCTGCTCCGTACAAATATGCTCTTTCCAACACATTTTCCATGACCTTTCGCAAAACTTCCGGTGTTATGTTGTTAATTTCGTCTCGACTATTGATTTTTAATTCCTCAATTGTCCTAGGCTTATTAACATAAACTTTCCCTTTTAAATAACCCCAAAGGAAACAGTCTGGAGCGGTTAAATCCGGGGAACGCGGAGGCCAATTAAAATTGCTTCTACGCGAAATTATTCTTTAACCAAAGATGTCGCGTAAAAGAGCCATTGTGGCCCTCGCAGTGTACGCTGTGGCTCCATCCTGTTGGAACCATATTTGCGGATGGTTTTCCACAGCTGGCCTTACAAAATTTTCCAACATGGCCCGATATCGATCACCATTGATGGAAATGGCGACACCTCGTTCATTTTCAAAAAAAATATGGGCCAATGATCCTTTCTGAAGAAACACCGCACCAAACACTACACTTAACTGGGTGTAATTTTCATTGATGAAGTTCTCTCGGGTTTTCCGTAGCCCAAATCCTACAGTTTTGCTTGTTAACGAACCCATTTAATTGGAAATGGGCTTCTTTACTCATAACTAAATTATGAACAAAATTAGGATTCTCTTGTGCTTTTTGCTGGAAATAAATTGCATAGTCAAGTCGTTGCTGGTAAAATTGTCCAAGTCTTCTTTACAAAATACTGAAAAGAAAAAAAATATTATAATAAAAAAGTTATAAGGAATTCACACCACTTCGGTTTTTCTGAGCCACCCTGTACTTCGATATTTCGCTAACCATCGGTTAGCTTCTTCAGGAAATTATTATGTTATCGAAGTATAACAAATATTAATAAAAACTAACCTCAAGACTCAAACAAATCTATTAACTATTAAAAGAAAAAATATTAAAAAAAAATTTAGGTAAATTATAGGCAATTAAAACCTTAATTGAGCTCAATTGAACATAACACAACTCAATTAAAAATTGAGCAATTACTTTCGTAAATTGGGACAAATTCCTCTAGTATATTCAGCAAGAAGAGTGGGATTCTGTTCAATGTTCTGTTGTGGGTGCTGTTGACTGAAGTAGTAGAACACGAGACTATGAAGCGGAGGGTCCTGAGTTCGAGCTCGCGCTGAGTCATGAAATATTGTGTTGATTTCTTCTCATCAGCATTAGTTCGTGGTTGTGTTAGTTGTTGCCAGTCTGTTCCAATGATGAAGGCATAGTCACTGATCAGTGAACATAATTGGCAGCGACCGACACTATCATGTACTAAAAGCAGAGTAACACCACCCACCTTCGTCGGCCCTGTAGCAAAAATTAGCCGGCGAAGTAAAAGGTTGAAATAGATTAAAAAAAATAAACTGTCTATCTTCTCATCTTTCCTAATCTGTCCCCTTAATACTATCCCCTCGTTTTCAGTTCCGGCGCAATGCATTGCATATATAGAGGTCATCCCCTGAGTGCTGGTCCTTGGTTGGTTGGTTGGTATACGTGGCTGCCCGCTACACGCAAGCATTCAAGTAGGATCTCTGAGATCCCGTTTTGAAAAATCACTCCACTCGTCAGTGACTACCTATGGAAGCCGTACCCTGATCTCGGGTACGGATGGTTACTAGATCCACCCCGTCGCATTGAGGTATCTAATAAGGTCCCCCAGACCTATACCTGATAACTCCGCGAGGTCGCCTATGATACTATTGCCTAAGAATTTGTGTCTCGTGTTGTGCAAGGCCGGGCATTCGCAAAGGAAGTGATAAACTGTCTCCTCCTTGCTCTGATCCCGGCAGCTCCTACAGAATGCATTATGGTTGAGACCTAACCTGCCTGCATGTCTGCCTATTACCCAGTGCCCCGTCACAACCGCTACGAGCCTTGAGATGTCCCTGCGATTCCTGTTAATCAATTGTGCCGTTCTATTGTCGTTATAACATGGCCACATGCTTCTAGCCACCCTGCACGTGTTCAGCTTACGCCACCTGTCCGCCGCTTTCTGCCGGAAATGGCTCTGAATGGTGCTCCTTAGGGTGCCAAACGGCATGCTGGTCCTACTCCTAAAAAAAAAAAAAATTTGTTGAATGAGAGAGAGAAAGAGAAGGAGAGAGAGAGAATGAGATTCTGTAGAATGACAAATTATAAAATTATTATTATTATTATTCATAGAATACTTTACAAAGTAAATTTGCAAAGTATTGGTGCACAGATGCCGACGGAGTGGCTAAGACCATATGTCAGCGATGTTATTAACACGTATTTTTTCCGTTACTGTGACTGACTGTACATGACCTATGCCTTCACATAGGAAGTAGCAACGTAGTTGACCACGGAAAATTCCTCAGAAGAACTGTAAAGCTATACAGTTATCAGAGGTGTTGGAATTAACTAGTGCGAGTGAGACGCAAAACTCTCGAAATAGATTAAACGATCAGTGGTCTGGCTGCAATTAGAAAATAATTGTCAACGAGTCTTGATATTGACTGACTCAGAACTTAAAATTCACTAATTAATTATTTTTCGATTAATTTTTTTCATCAATATTTCCACGGTGAAATACCAAAAAAAAGTGTTTGTGTTTTCGTTACTTGTATGAATTATTTATCACAATTTTTGTGCAAAAAAGTTTTTTTTTATTTTTTTTGCCACTTAGAATTCCCACAACAAGTCTGAACAAGAAGACATCAGAATTTAATAATTTGCTGTTTATTTCAGTAAAATAACGAAAACACACTAACTAACACACATTCAATTTCTATCAATCACAATTTTTATAAATCGTTATACATGAACGCACACACAATTTTACACCCTTCGAAGCGTATATTTTTTTAGTTTATAGAGTGATTCCAACCGGAATCAATAGCTCAGATTACCGGTAAACATTAAGCGGCACGGTACGGGAGAATAATTGAAATTTTGAAAAAAAATTAATTATTATTTAACGTGAACTTACAGACATACAGGCGGATAATGTTCAACAATCAGTGGAAATTTGTTGTCACAGCGGCTATTTTGGCCATGCTGCAACCACAAGGTAAAAAACTAATTATTATTTGTAGAAAAAGATTTATGGAAGTGCAGCTTAAAAGTGGGGTTTTAAATAGATTTTCTTAGATTTTTTTAAAAATATATATTTTATAATTCTCTTGAAAAAAGGAGACAGAAGAAAAATTTATAAATTAAAAGCGCACTAAGTTTTTAAAACATTTTTGCTTGCTTTTACCAGGGGAGGGGGGGGGGGGGGGGCGTACAACTTATAGAGAAGATATTGTGTCGCAATTCGTTCTAATATGTAGAGCAAACTTTTATCCATTTGCTTACAATGAAATCTTTAAGAAAAGTATGAAAAATATTTTTCATCATTTTCTTATTATTATTCTTATAAAAAAAAAATATTTTTCAGTGTTCTTTTCTTAAAAAAAAAGTGTGCACCTTAAAAAATTCGCCTTATTTGGAAGGCTGTGCATGTTACGCCTCAAATAAATTGAAAAAGTTGATAATTTGCTATAAAACAGCTGACTTTTGCTTACATACAAGGCTATCAAGCCTAAAGTTGTGTTCTTTTCTAGAAAATAATGCTAAATTGTTTACACTTTTCAATAAAAAAATTGTAATGCTGTCATTTGGAAATAGTAAATACAAGTGAAATTAATCTACTATCCCTTGCGAAAATTAATTTTTGTTTTAAAAGTGTGCCTTAAGGCAATTTTTTGGAAATAAAGTGAAAAAAATGTAACATGTTTTCTAGAAAAGAAAACGCCTCGAAACTGGGCAGTAAAAAATAAAGTTTTTATAATTATTTTTTATTTTTTGTTATGAAACCCACCAGAACCAGCACCATATTTTAAAGATAACTTTTAACACAAAATTTCAAAAAAAGTAGAATTGTTTTTGTAAAAAATTTTTCGAAACTTTTTTGAAATATAAAATAAACCGGCAATCGTTATCAATTTTAATTTAATTTAATGTAAGCGTTTGCATTGAAATAAGAATTGTTTTTAAATTTTCAAAATCAATATTAGCTTCCAAATGTTAAAACGGGGTACTACACTTTTACATATTTTCTGTTCTATTCTCGTTAACTAAGAAAAAGTGTTGTTACGTTGTTGCTTTGATATTTTATACAAAAAAAAATTGAAAAACCCGGTATTTCATCAGAAAAAATACTATAACTAAATCATGCCTTATTTTAACTGCTACGAAGTATGCAGACGGCATTTCAAAGAAAAAGTGTGGTTTATCTGCAAGAAATCAATTAAAATGTAATACAATAAAATTGTAACAACTTCGTCTTTGGTAGATACAATCCTCGCCCCTCGTCCCTCGCCTCTTTAGTGCGAACGTGCATTTCAAAGTTTTTGTTATATTTGGTGGCCCATTCGAAGTTATTTAAAAAAATGTAACTTCAATGTTACAAAATACTATCTGAAGTTATAAGAAGTTTTAAAAATTTATATAAATTAATCTTTGGCGTTAAACTTTTTATTTTAGCTGGCAACACACAGTTCTTTCCACAATATAATGCCCCTCACCCGGGCTCTGTGTCCCGAGCAAGCAGCACCGCCTCTGAAAGTCAGCTAGGTCTTGGAGCATTGGGCCTTTCACGTGGCGTTGTTAATGCTCAGACTCAGAGTGAGTCCGAGGGCGGATATGACAATGGCGGTACCACTTCGATTGCCAATAGTAGGGCTAGAACGCATGGAGTTAATTTAGGTGGCTTGAATATTGGCAGCACTCTGACCAGTTCCAGAACGCAGACCAATGGAGCAGTTTCTAGAGGTCTGGCCCATGACTTTAATGTTGGCGGTTTGGGTATTGGATCATCATTGTCCCGAGATAATTTGAACAATGGCCTGGGCTTGCACCATTCCCAGCAAGGAGGTCTGCAGTTGGGTTTGGGCCTTCTAAATGTTGATTTATCCAGAAAGCAACAACAACAACGAGAACAACAACAGCAGCAATCACATGCATTAACACAAGCGCAAGCCGAAGCCCAGGGCCCCGATGCCTATGCCACATCTAATAGCAACGCTGATACCCAATCCCGGCAATTGGGTTTGCTGGGATTTTCCAGAACTCAATCGCAATCAGATGCTCTGAGCGCCTCGAGATATGGACAAACCTCTGCTACGGCTGGTGGCTCGACTAACAGTTTTGGCGGCAGTAGAACGCACGGTTACGATTCAGTTCCCCGCAGTTTTCTAAGAGCGAAGCGTACTGCTCAGTTCATACCGTTTCTTTACTCAGACAGTGAATATGATCAGCTAAGGCGCGATTTTGGCAGCCGTCCCTATAGGCAAAATTCCAATGCTCAGGCCTTTGCTAGCGACGAAGATGAAGATTTCGAACAAGAAGACGGAGGTACTGGTCAAAGTAATCGGGATATAAATGAAAATTCTGTATTTGAAAATAATGATGCCTCCAGTATCGGTTCAAATTTGGCCACAGATGGCAACAGTGGCCGGTTTAGGTCGTCTAATGTTAATCAGGGGAAGTCATTTACCCATGATGAGTCGCTGAGTACAAATAATGATCAAAGTCAAGCTTTAAATTTTGCTGAAAATCAGGAACAGGCTGGTAATGCTCATGTGGGCACTAAAAATCGTTATGGGGCTCAAGGCGGCTCACAGGCCACCAACAGCAATGAACATGATACTTCTAGCAGTATTGCCAACACAAATTCGGCGGCCCATAAAGATGTTGAGACCAGTGGCCCCCAGGCTGATTCCAGCGCCCAATCATCTGTTCAAAGCAACAGTGGAGAAATCTCTGCTGTGCAAACTAATTCTCATGTGAATTCGACACAAGATCCAGAAGGTTTTGTTAGCAACACGACCGATAATAATGGCAACTCTGTTGCAACCGCCTCTGCTAGTTCAGGTGTTAAGGGTGACCATGCCAACGGCCATGCAGCTAGTTTTAGAGATTTTAGAGGAGCTCAACTTATTAATACAGCATTTGGTAATATCGGTGCGGCTCATGGTTTCACCAACGGGCACTCAAGATTCCGAGGTTAGAAAAAATACTCACTAACTTGTCACTCTGGATGTTATGCACTGTGTGTAGGGTGTCATTTCAATAAGTGGCGAAATTTATTTAAACTGTTTTTAATTTTTTTTTTATAAAAAATTTTTAAAATATTTTTTTTTAATAAAAAATGTATAATTTTTTTTAATAAAAAATTTATAATTTTTTTCAATAAAAAATTTATAATATTTTTTAATAAAAAATTTATAATATTTTTTTCAATAAAAAATTTAATTTTTTTTTATTAAAAAAATTTATATATTTTTTATTTAAAAATTTATAGTATTTTTTTTATTAAAAAAAGTATAATATATTTTTTAATAAAAAATTTATAATATTTCTTTTAATAAAAAATTTATAATATTTATTTTTTAATAAAAAATTTATAAAATTTTTTTTATTAAAAAAATTTATAATATATTTTTTAATAAAAAATTTAGAATATTTTTTTTAATAAAATATTTATTACTTTTTTTTTTATTAAAAAAATTTATAATATTTTTTTATTAAAAAAATTTATAATATATTTTTTAATAAAAAATTTATAATATTTTTTTCAATAAAAAATTTATAATTTTTTTTTATTAAAAAAATTTATAATATTTTTTTCATTTAAAAATTTATAATATATTTTTTATTAAAAAAATGTATAATATATTTTTTAATAAAAATTTTATAATATTTTTTTAATAAAAAATTTATAAAATTTTTTTTAATAAAAAATTTATAATATTTTTTTAATAAAAAATTTATATTTTTTTTAATAAAAAATTTATAATATTTTTTTTCAATAAAAAATTTATAATATTTTTATTAAAAAAATTTATAATATATATTTGAATAAAAATTTTATGTTTTTTTAATAAAAAATTTATAATATTTTTTTTCAATAAAAAATTTATAATATTTTTTATTAAAATAATTTATAATATATTTTTTAATACAAAATTTATAATATTTTTTTAATAAAAAATTTATAATATTTTTTTTTATGTTATGTGTATACATATGTATATGTTTTTATTTAGTTAATAATTTGAGTGTTGTTTTTTTTTTTGCAAAATGCACTTTTTCGTCTGTAGTTTATGTTAAAAATTTGTAAATAGCTCATAATTAATTTTGTATTTTGTATAAAATATCTGAAAGTCCAATTTGGTTACATGAGTAAGGAAAACGTTTTCAAATTTTTTTCTTTTCCTCAAAACATAAAAATTATTTATGTTGGTAATAGATTTTTTTTTTATATTCCTAAACAATTAGAAATATGTAAATTACATGCCTCTCCTTCTGCTGTGAAAATATAATCAAGGAAGCAGATGTTTTATATTTTCTTAATGTGCATATAATTATCCAATCTCTCCTATTTATAAGTTAAATTTTTGCTTACGAGTATCGAAATTTATTGCGAATAAATGCTATTACATTTATTGCCATCAAAATATGCCATATTCCATGTGGCATCAGTAAATTTTGCTAATTTAATGAACAGAAATAAAATGCTTGGGCTTAAAAGAAAATGTCCTTTCCATATAGAAATAGCTTAAAGATAAGTTTTAAGAAAATATTATATATCGTAAAATTTTGATTTTTATCTTAAATACTTACAATGACAAATGCACGCTCTATTTCACATACACGGGGAAGCACCCTAGTGGGGCGGATTGATATTGAAGCTATCTAGCGCTAGATGGCAGCACAAACACAAAACTTATTTTTTGTTAAAAATTGCAATCTGTCAAACGTCAGCTGTTAAAATTTCACCCAAAATCTTCGATCAGTTTATTTGTTGTAGTCGTTTGAAGTACGCAACTTTTGTGGTTCTTGAAAAATGGAAAAAAGTGAATTTCGTGCAGTGGTCAAGCACTATTATTTGAAAGGAACAACGGCGAAAGAGACAAAAGAAAAGCTCGATAAAACATTACGGTGATTCTGCTCCGTCAGATTACATGGTAAAATATTGGATTGCTGAATTTAAAGGCGGCCGAACAAGCTCTGCAACAATACCATCAACAGGAAGGCCAAAAGAGGTGGTGACTGAAGAAAATATCAAGAAAATCCTCGATATCGTTATGAATGATCGATCTCCGAGTCAAGTTACGTGAGATTGTTGAAATGGTAAACACACTCGTATCATATGAACGTGTGTTCAACATTTTGCACGAACATTTTTGCATATGAAAAAGCTATCGGCAAGATGGGTGCCGTGCCACGTTTGCTCAGTGTCGAACAAAAACGAGTTCGACAGACCACTTCACAGCGGTGTTTGGACATGATAAAGCGTAATCCTGTTGATTTTTGGCGTCAATTAATAACTGTTGATGAAACGTGGGTCCACCCCTACACACCTGAAACCAAAAATCAATCGAAACAATGGGTGGAAGCTGGCGGAAGTGCTCCGAAGAAGGCGAAGACAGTGAAATCGGCTGGCAAGGTTATGGCCACTGTATTTTGGCATGCCCACGGAATATTGCCCATCGATTGTCTTGCAAAAAGGATCCACAATCACAGGAAAGTAGTATCGTGCATTATTGGATCAATTGATTGATGCAATCAAGAAAAAACGACCATATTTGAAGAAGAAAAAAGTGATCTTTCTTCAAGACAACGCACTGGTTCACTCAGCATTAGATACGATGCTAAAATTACGTGAAATACACTTCGAATTGGTTGATCGATCATTCACCTTATAGTCCTGATTTAGCTCCTAGTGACTTTTTCCTGTTTCCAAACTGTGAAAAAATGTCTCGCAGGAAAAAGATGCATCTCAAACGAAGAAGTGATTAGCGAAACTAACGCGTATTTTGAGGGGTTCCCTAAATCGTATAATTCAGATGGTATAAAAAATTTGGAATATCGTGTCACTAGGTGTATTGAGCTAAAAGGAGACTAAATTGAGAAATAAATGGTTTTTGAAAAAAAGCAATTTTTTTTCCTACTTAAGTAGCTTCAATATCAATCCGGCCCTCGTACATCGCATATGAAATGTCGCAATATATCGCCGAAGGAGTAAAAATTATTCTGTGAAGTAGCAAAAATTATATTTTATGACAAATTGCTAAACACATATAAGCACTTGGTCACTTGATCACTTGGTTCACTGTGTTGGTATTTTTGTGGTAAATGTTTTGCTGGGTTATGGGTTAACAAACTTGTAGCCTATTTTAAGGGTACTGGAAACACAAAATACATTAATTTGCTTCTTTTTAGCATTTAAATTACACAAACGAAAATCATCTTCTTTCTACGTTCAACAACGACAAGGACAACAACAACAACGACACCAACAAAGTCAAACATTCGAACCAACTTTGGAGATAATGAAAAATTCAGAAGAAATTAATTGGCCTAAAAATCGCATACAGGTTTATAATAATTATCCACAGCAACAACAACAGCAGCCACAGTCCCAGCCACAGCCACAGCCAAAGCAACAACAACAGCAACGTGAACAACAAATCCATCCGCAACAACTTCATTATAGTTCAATTAATCCTAACTCTTCCACCGAACAATTTGCTGTAATTGATCAAAATGCACCGAATGGACGTACTTTCTCTTTTATTACCGATTTAATTAATAACTTGAAAAAACCAAACTGCATCTATCCCTGCACTCTGGATGCGTATCATCAGCATCGTTGCTGTGAAACTGCAGCAGTTGTGCCCCCACAGCCACTGCCGCCACCAACACCGCCTCTATTCATCCGGCCACTAATAACTATTCTATCTCCAACTGCCCCGTCACTACTTCCTACACTTAATTTCCCATTGATACCCACACAGTGTTGCAGCTCTTGTCCAGCATTTGGCTATTATGGCCCACCGCCTTGCCTGCGTTACACAATGGCAGCTGGTGCGGGACGTGTCACATTGCGAATGGCTTGACGTGTTGTTTTCCATTAAAGTGCTTTTTGCTTTTTTACTGTTTCAGTTTTATTTAATTTACTTTTCTGCAATTAGTTGTCGTACTTTTTCTTTTTCTTTTTTTTTAATTATAAATAATCACATTAATTTTAATAAAGTTTTTATATGAAACTGGACACGTTTGTGTTTGCCAACAAAATATTCCATTAATTCAAACAACTTTAGCTTCATTCATTTTTATTTTTATGTTAATGCATTCATACACATATTCTCCTTAAACCAAATTCTCATGTCACCGCATCTAGGCTATTGGCTGCAGTAGTTAAATCGAGACTACAATGTCTAAAATCTCGAGTTCAACTCCACACTCTGTCATGAATGTGACGACGAATTCACCAAAAATAAATTTTTGTATCGGTCAATATAAAAATCAAATTGAATGGAAATATAATTTATTTAAAAAAAAAAAATTTTTTTTAGAGGTTTAAATTAATTTTTTTTATGTAGTAAGAATTTTAACAAACATTTTATATTGCTATATTAAATTGAATTAAGATTCTATAGGCTAATTGTTCGAAATTTTTAATTTAAATCTCAGAAAGACATGATAAATATTCCAAGGCACAACGGCATGTCCAAACCAAACCAAAAAGTTTGACTTAGGTATGATGGAACAAAAAATTCAGAAAAATGGGACATGAAGAAAAATAATCAAACGGTAACACGGGTATTAAAATAATAACATGTTAACATCAGGTTGTTGCAGGTCTCGTATGCCATTTCCTAATCAAATTTTTTTAAATAAGAACTATTATTATATTCAACTAAGCCACCTAATAAGTGGTGACAAACACAATACACATGAGCACTGATGATGAAAGGGTTGCATCTTTCGAAAACAGCTGTTCTGCTCTGCTGTGTAAGTTGAATAACAAAAACTGATGCTGACTTGCCTTTGTGCCTTGGAATATTTATCATGTCTTTCTGAGATTTAAATTAAAAATTTCGAACAATTAGCCTATAGAATCTTAATTCAATTTAATTTATTTTTATTTTTTTTTAAATTTTTAATTTCTTTTAATTATTTTTAATTTTTTTTTAATTATTTTTAAGACGAATTTAGCACTAGTGCATTAGTTTGCGTTAGTTGTTGTCGGCCTGCTTCAGTGGCGAAAGAATAGCTGAACTGAACACTGAACGTAACCGGCTTCGATTGGCACTATCATATTCTAAAAGAGCTGAGGAACAGCACTCTCCTTCACCAGTCCTGTAGCAAAAATTTGCCGGCGAAGTGAAGATTAAACAAATTATCCATCTTCTCATATTCCTTCATACTATCTCCTTCTTTCTACTTCCGAAGCAATGCACTGCGGGACTCATGCCCTGAGTGTAGGACCTACGAAAAAAAAACAAGTAAAAACGTTATATTCGAACGGCTCGAATCTTAAATACCCTCCAAATATTTCGTAAATAAAAACTATTCTTACTAAAATTTACATTTTTATGGTATTTGGCTTAAGTAAACAAGAAAAAAATTTTTTTTTTTAAAAAGGTCGTTTCCAATGTGTTCCGAGGAGCATGACTGAGGCACCTTTCCGTCCGCATAAAAACTTACGTATTAATATTTTACATCAACGTGCCAAAAAGGGACTGAGATAAGTTAAAAATGTTTAACCTGCTGGCTCCCAGTTCTTTTAAGAAGTTTCTGTACCCAATTTTAAAACTCTATACACGGTTACTCCCGGAAAGGCCGTGGGAGAGATATCTCACCTAAATCGTAAAAACTGAAAAACTAAATTTTGAGGGTAGTTAAGTGTAAAGATTTTTTTTTTTTTTGATAAGGTCATTTAGGTGGCAAAGGGGGATGGAGGGGTAGGACAGGGAAGGATCAGAGAACATATTACCTTCGTCGTAAAAATCTAAAAATTAAATTTTTAAAGAATGCACTCTTAAGGAATACAATTTGTTAAATATTTACACTATTTTTTCATATAATATGTAACTTCAACACCCACTAAAAGGGGGCGGGGTCAAAAAATAGACTACATTGTGTTTTCCACACACAGACGTATGGGCATTGCTAGATCGTCTTAGACTTTATCACTGATCAAGAATATATATACTTTATAGTGTCCAATTCCTTTTGGAGGGTATTGAAATTGTATTTTGTCGGGGTCGCTCTGGCAAGGGCCGGTGGGGGAGACATTTCACCTTTGCCATAACACTCTAAAAATAAATGTTTGGGATAATTCAATGTAAAATTCATTTTTAATTTTTATTTCTTGACAGGGTAATTTAGGGGGCAAAGGGGTAGGAGGGGTTAGGGCAGAGGAGTACCAGGTTACGTCTCAGCTTCGTCATTAAAGCTTCAAAATTTTATTGTTTAAGGAATGCAGGCTTAAGTAAAACAATTTGTTAAATTTTTACACAATTTTTGCATATAATAACGCCCACTAAAGGGGGCGGGGTCCAAATATTAATTTCTTTATTGCTCCAATTTTAATGCGTTGGACATACAAATATATTAATTGTCTAACAAGATTACAAAAAAAAAAAATGATGATTATTGAAAATATTCTTAATATTCCAATCTTAATATAAAAAATAATAAATAGAATTTGAACAAAAATTCATTTATTAATAAAAATAATAAAAAATCATTTGCAGTCATGCAGATTCGAACTTAGGCCCAAAAAAATTAACAAAAAAAAACTTTAAAAATTATGTTGTTTTATAGAGGTTGGTTTAGTTTTTCTTAGGGGAACTTTTTTCCCTCTGGCCCGACTTAGCCCATTTACGGACTTGAGCTGTGCTATCCTTCAAGATATATTTATACCAAATTTCAAGAGTCTGCCTCTTTTCATTTGGACTGAATCGTGATTTCCACAGACATACGGACGGACGGATATATCAGAATATAATAAAAAATTCTTATCTTAATAATTTATGTCCTTTGAAAACAGTGACTTTGTTAGAAATTTGTCTATCTTCCCCGAAGAAAATAATTTTGTATTAAAACTGACTTCAACTGGAAATTGTTAGAAAAAAAGCAAAAAACGTTTTACAAATTTGTAAAGAAGAAGACATAAACCGCATTTTCCCAAAAATAAATATATTTTATTTAAACATTTTATTTAATACTTTTTTCTTATACTCGTAATAATTTAAACATTTTCAAGAAGTCACGGCTGATTCAGCCGTCATCTGGTCCTGCTTTTCCTCTTTAATTTCCCCAGCTATTTTCTGCTTAGAATTATTATCACCTTTGCCATAAAACGCTGAAAATAAATTTTTGGGATAATTAAGTGTAAAAAAATATATGGTCATTTTAGATGTTGGTTTAGTTCTTCTTAGGGGAACTTTTTTACCCCTTGTCCGACTTAGCCCATTTCCGAACTGGACCTGTGCTATCTTTCAAAATATATGTATACTAAATATCAAGAGTCTGGCTCTTTTCGTTTGGACTGAATCGTAAATTCCACAGACAGACGGACGGACATGCTCAGATCGTCTTAGATTTCATCACTGATCAAAAATATAAAATTCTTTATGGGGTCTCAGATGGATATTTCGCTGCGTTGCAAACGGAATGACAAATTCTTTTTTTGGAGGGTATAAAAAATACCCGATCTTTAGTTTTTACTAAATAAAAGTTTAAAATTTCTATCAACGTTCTTTCACTAAATTTTGCTGACCGTGCAGCGTTAGACCGGCCAGTTTCTTGCTAAATAGTTTAATTTAAAAAAAGTTGTTCTCTAGTATTTTTATTTATCGTAAAAAAGTCCCGTTACTTTTTATTTCATTGTGATCTTAAAACGTTTTTATACACAAAAAACTATTGCGATTGTAAAACTGGATTAAATTTGCATAAAAATAATTATGGAAAATATTGTTATGGTTTGGCATTTGAGCTGATGTTTTAATATTAAAAAAAAAAGATTTTAAAGTTCCATAAATTATTAATGAGTTTTTTTTTGTTGTGGGCTGGCTAATTTATACATGAAAACAAAATTTTTACACATGCGGAATTTATTAATGGCCCGAATAAATAATAGAAAATTAAAAGATCAATAAACGCAAAAGAAATTTGTTTATCAATTTGGCACAAACAACCAATTATGCGAACACAAATAATAACATCCCACTCTATTGATGTCCAGTTTACGGCTAAAGTCACACATATTCTGACGCTTTATAATTAATTTAGTTGTCAGTGTGAAAGCGACGACTTGCAAAGTGGGTCTGCCTATTACAATTGTTTGCGAATTCAGTGAAAAACAACACACAATTTTAGGCGAAGAGAATTTTCTCTGCTCAGCATCATTTAACATGAGGTTTATTATAAATTTTTATATTGACTTTATCATTCCGAATAGCGAACTATTAAGACCCAATTTTCTTGATCAGTGATGAAATCTAAGACGATCTGGGCATGTCTGTCCGCCCGTCCGTCCATCTGTGGAAATCACGATTCTGTCCATACAAAAAGAGCCGGACTCTTGAAATTTGGCATAAATATATCTTGAAGCTTAGAGTAGGTTAAGTTCGGAGATGGGCTGAATCGGGCAAGAGGGAAAAAAGCTCCTCTAAGAAGAACTAAATCAACCTCTAAAACACAACTTAATTTTTATGCTTTTTTGTTTGTAATTTTGTTAAGCAAATGATATATTTTTATGCCAAAAAATAAAAAAAATTTGTTTTTGGATCCCGCCCATTTTAGTGGGCGATGACGTAAGATATTATATGCAAAAATTTTATTCCTTAATTCCATAGTTCTTTAAAATTAAATCTTTATGTTTCTACGAAGATGGTAAACTACCCCGCCCTTCCCTCCCCCACCTTTATTCCCTTAATGCCCCTATCAAAAAAATAAATAAATAAAGAAAAAATATTTGTTTTACTCTTAATAACCCCAAAAATATACTTTTTGGTGTTTTATGGCAAAAAGACATGGCCCTCACCCAAGGCCCTTCCTGCAGTGAGCTCGACAAAATAGAGTTTTAAAAAAGAACTGCAGGGTATATTCACTTTGTCATTCCGTGTGCAACTCAGCAAAATATCCCTCTAAGACCACATAAAATATAAATATTCTTGATCACTCCGCCCGTCCGCCTGTAAAAAGCATAATAGAGTAAAAAAAGAGTCAGACCCTTGAAATTTTATATAGATTATTTTTGAAGAAAAGCACAGTCACAAATTTGGAAATCGCCTGAATCGGACCAGAGTGAAAAAAGTTCCCCTAAGAAGAACTAAATAAACCTCTAAAAAAACTTATTTATTTTTATGTCGAAGAAAGTCCCACGCCTCAAACTTGGAGCTATAAAATGAAAAAAAATTAATTCTTGGGTCCCTCCCCCTTTAGTGGGCGTTATTATATGCAAAAATAGTGTAAATATTTAGCAAATTGTATTCTTTAAATCTACATTCCTCAAGAATTTAATTTATAAGGTTTTACGAGGAAGTTAATATGTTCTATGATTTTCCCCTGCTCTACCTCCCGCCCCCTCTCCTCCATCCTTTGCCCCTTAAATTACCTTATTAAAAACAAAAATGTTTTTCTACACTTAACTGCCACGCAAATTTAGTTTTTAAGTTTTTACAATTTAGGTGAGATGTCTCCCCCACCGGCCCTTGCCAGAGCGAACCCGCCAAAATACATTTTTGATACCCTCCAAAGAGAATTGGACCCTATAAAGTAAATATGTATATCCTTGATCAGTGATGAAGTCTGAGACGATCTAACAATGCCCATACGTTCTCTGTGGAAAACATTATGTAGTCTATTTTTGAACCCCGCCCCCTTCAGTGGGCGTTGACGTACGATATCATATAAAGAAACTCTGTCCCATCAAGATTTTTTATTTTTTTATCTTGGACCAGCACTCAGCGCATGACCCCTATATATGCAATGCATTGCGCCGGAACTGAAAACGAGGGGATAGTATTGAGGGGACAGATTAGGAAATATGAGAAGATAGACAGTTGTTTTTGTAGCTATTTCAACCTTTTACTTCGCTGGCTAATTTTTGCTACAAGGCCGACGAAGGTGGTTGCTGTTACTCTGCTTTTTAGATAGTGTCAGTCGCTGCCAATTATGTTCAGTGACCAGTGACAATGATGAAGGCATATCATTGAAACAGGCTGGCAACAACTAACACAACCACGCACTAATGCTGTTCAGAAGAATTCAGCACAACATTTCATGACTCAGTGCGGGCTCGAACTCACGACCCTCCGCTTCATAGTCTCGTGTTCTACTACTTCAGCCAACAGCACCCATTAAACATTTTAAATTTACTTACTAAATATTTGGAGGATATATAAGATTCGACCCGGTCGAATGTAACGTTTTTACTTGTTTTGTTTTTTTGCTGCGTGAAAACTATGGGTGACTGTACTGACATTTCTGTTCAGTGCGGTCGATCAAGTCATCATTAATCGATTAAGGACGAAGGCCATAGCAGCCAGTTCCTAAAACTTTTTTGTAATTATTAATATATAAGTTTATTTTTGTATTAATAAATAAAAATAAATAAATAATAATCGATTAACGGGCAAACATCGTTTTCAAATTGTAGAAATTTGGTTTAAAAAAAAATTTAATGAAGTCGCGAATTTCTGGATCGTTTTTTTTCGATTCCAAACCTTCAACAGAGAAAAATATACTCACCGAAGAGAATATCGCCGGTGGAGTGAGTTGAGCACAGAACTGCGATGTTCACTGAACTCATTCTCTGTGCGATGACTTCATGTCTTCCCCTTTTATACGCTACGACAGTGTATTTATGCTTAAGCATCATTTACGCTAATTATTCCACTAAAAGCTCTCATCAGGTGTCTTGTTCGATTTGTTCTGCTTTCCATAACTTTACGAGTCGGCTGTTAGCGTAAGAAAAGAAGAAAGAAAGAAAGAAAACAAAAATACGCACGAATTATATGAGAAATCAGTGAGAAAATTTAAAAGCATTTCAACTGTTAACACGCACATCAACGATCATTCCATCTACTGGATTCGACTGAACAAAAGCACAAAGAAATAGAGAACGTTTTTGGCCAATTCTTTGCAGATGATTTTCTGAAACACCAAAGAGTTACCAACAAAATAAATAGCAAAGTTAAAACCTAATGTGTTGGGTTAACGCTAAAACAGTCTAAGAAGTGTTGCGCATGTCAAAACAAGTATCAGTCACAAAATTAAAAAAAAAAAAAACTAGAAATTATTCTTTTGAAGAAATATAAAGAAAACTATTAATGATCTTGGCGAATATCATACGAATTATTAGTTAAAATGAAATTGTCAATGCTGACATGGTCAGTGACCGCAGTGTTAGTGTGTGCGAGTGCAGTTTATGCCGCAGGAGATCAAGATGCAAAAGTGGAGCAATCAACTGTGTCCCCAGTTGCCAACATGTCTCTAGAGGGTAAGTAAACCAGGAAGATTTAAAATCCAAATGTTAATATATAAAATTTCGAAATACACCAGGCGAAGCAATGCAAGCCCCTGCTGTAGTGGCCTCAACTACTGAGGAGACAGCAAAGGAAGTGATTAAACAACATCCGGCGGATTCTCAACAACACACAATCGCTGACTTTATCATACATCCTCTGATAGCCCTAAAACCACGTCTGCCTGCCACTGAAAAAGGTAAACAGGCGGCCGTAGCTTCTTCGTCCTCCTCTACACCTTCTCCATGGCAGCTTTTCAATTTTAGTCCCGCCCAAAGTCTAGGATCATCTGTATCTTCTTTGGCTGGCACCGTAACAGGCTGGTTGGGCAATCGCATACAATTACCGGCTTTGGTTGACACACCGGTACGCGAGTCTGCAAATACCGCCACCACAACAACAACAACTGCCACACCAGATATTGTGGTAAAAATACAACAACGTCCTTCCAAACAAAAACCTTCAAACAACAACAGGCATCGTCCATTGCGCAAGAACAAGAGACCCAATCGATTCTATATAAATTATGAAGATTACAGCGATGAAAATGACTACTTAAGCGACTACGACGACGTGGGCAGCTTCAATGGAAAACGCAGGAGATATCAGATATACGAAGATGATGACTACGAAAACGAAGATAATAATGGAGTTGAAGCAGTGGAAGATAATGATGATGATGATGAGGTAGAATATGCAAAAGAAGATGATGATGATGAAGTACCTGTTCGGCAGGAGGTCAATAGGGTTCAAAAGCCAGTCAATCTTATTAACAGCCAAAGAAGGCGACTTGGCAACCAACAACAACAACAACAACTGCTACAAGACGAAATCAACGAGCTAGATCAATACAATGACAATGATGACGATGACGATGATCAGGATATTAAACGTTCCGAAAATGAGTTAAATTTTATACAACGCGGCCAACAAAATTTAATGAAACAATTAAAGCAATTTGCTCGCGGACAAACTCCAGCTGAAGTGGCCACCAACTCTTTGCGTAAAACTCAAATGGCTGCCCAAAATAAACGCCGTCCACAACAAGCCGCCCTACTTTTAATCAATCACAGAGGCCAGACTTTTTATTTGCCCTCCGAACTTTTGCAAGTAACTAATCCGGCCCCATCCTCTCAACGTTACACCCCACAATATCCTGCAGCAGTCTACAAAAGGAAAACTCCACCCAGCCAATACATAAGCATTCCCTGGTCTCAGTTGGGAATGTCACCGCACGAACAAGTCGTTTCACAACGCTTGATCCTGAAAATACCCCCCAAATCCAAAGATAACATACAAATTCCGGGAGGCATTAGAAAAAAACCCAGCAGCAGTGCCAATGCTGCTGTGCCCCTCGTATCAGAAGCCTCCCCCATGAAAGATCTTCGGCCATCAAGAATACCGCCTACACGTGCACACACCACCAGCAGAACCACCTTAAAGCCCTCTTCAGCTGTGGCTAAACCTGCTGCTCCCACGCGTATAGCTCCTGCCAAAATACAGCAAATGGCTCCGGCATTGGAAGACTCCTCTGAATCCTTGGAAGATGAGACCAACTCATCTCAATATATTGTAATCGGTGATGAATCTGTTGCGAAAAAATTCACACGAAACAATTACAGAGAAATTTTAAATTATTTCAAACAAAATCGTGTAGGACGACAACTAAATGATGGCAGCACGAACGAACAACTCATACCCGTTCACATTGTGACGGGAGAAGAGGAACCTTTTAAGGACGTCAACACTAAAAATGATAATTTGCTAGCAAATGCAGCTTCTGTTAATGTTGCACATGATTCTATAGCAGAAATAGGTGAGGAAGTTAAAGTGGAAAAACCGGGCCAGATGATGGCTGAATCAGCCGTGACTTCTTGAAAATGTTTAAATTATTACGACTATAAGAAAAAAGTATTAAATAAAATGTTTAAATAAAATATATTTATTTTTGGGAAAATGTGGTTTATGTCTCCTTCTTTACAAATATGTAAAACGTTTTTTGCTTTTTTTCTAACAATTTCCAGTTGAAGTCAGTTTTAATACAAAATTATTTTCTTCGGGGAAGATAGACAAATTTCTAACAAAGTCATTGTTTTTAAAGGACATAAATTATTAAGATAATAATTTTTTTATTATATTCTGATATTTTTAAGCTTAAGGTCTCTTTTGGTTTCTTATTGAAATTAAAAATTAAATTAAAGTAAAGAGACCTTAAGCTTAAAAATATCAGAATATAATAATAATTAACAAGTAAAAACGTTATATTCGACCGGGTCGAATCTTAAATACCCTCCAAATATTTAGTAAGTAAATTTAAAATGTTTAACTTGGTGGGACAGAGTTCCTTTATATAATATCGTACGTCAACGCCCTCTAAAGGGAGCGGGTTTCAAAAATAGACAATATCATGTTTTCCACAGACGAACGTATGGGCATTGCTAGACCGTCTTAGACTTCATCACTGATCAAGAATATACATATTTACTTTATAGGGTCCAATTCTCTTTGGAGGGTATAAAAACTGTATTTTGGCGGGGTCGCTCTGGCAAGGGCTGTGGGGGAAACATTTCACCTTTGGCATAAAACTCTAAAAGTAAATGCTTGGGATAATAATATACAAAATAAAATTTTGTATTTGTTTTTATAGGGTCATTTACGGGGAAGCGGGGGTAGGGCAGAAACAGGCAGTCATAAAACTCTAAAAATAAATGCTTGGAATGTTTACATACAAAATTAAAAAGAAAAATTTTTTTTTTTGTAGGGTCATTTAGGGGGGGTAGGGCAGAGGAGTACCAGCTATCGTCTCAGCTTCGTCGTTAAAGCTTAAAAATGTTATTTTTAAGGAATGCAGGCTTAAGTAAAACAATTTGTTAAATTTTTGTACTATTTTTGCATATAATAACGCCCACTAAAGTGGGCGGGGTCCACAAAAATTTTTTTTTTTTATTCTGTGGCTCCAGTTTAAGGCGTTGGACCGTATTTGACATAAAAATATATCATTTGGTTTACAAAATAACCAAAAAACTTTAAAAATTATGTTGTTTTTCTGGGTTGGTTTAGTTCTTCTTAGGGGAACTTTTTTCCCCCTTGCCCGATTTAGCCCATCTCCGAACTTAACCTGTTCTAAGCTTTAAAATATATTTATACCAAATTTCAAGAGTCTAGCTCTTTTCGTTTGGACTGAATCCTGATATCCACAGACGGACGGAAGGACGGACGGACATGCTCAGATCGTCTTAGATTTCATCACTGATCAAGAATATATATACTTCATGGAGTCTGAGATGTATATTTTGATGCGTTACAAACGGAATGACAAAGTGAATATACCCTCCAAATTCTTTGTTGGAGGGTATAAAAAGAGGTCAAGAAACCAGAAGAATTTAATAAGAATTTTTTATTTAGACTCAAGTTCAAAAATTAGCCAGGCGAGGTAAAAGGTTGGCTACAAAAAATTCTCTGTCTTCTCATCTCTTTTCATATGTGTCCTCTCAACACCTATCCCCCTCATTTCTACAAGGCGGGCCAAAAAAAGTCGTCCGATGACTGCTCCAGCGGGAACAGCGCACCATGTAGTCACTTTGCCTCCTTGTGAATCACTCGTGGATTTTTGGTGCCCCAGAAACGATAGTTTTGCTTGTTCACGTACCCGCTGCGGTGAAAATGAACCCCATCGCCCAGTATGATTTTGGTCGGAAAGTCGTCCACTTCGTCCTCGAGATTGAGGATGGGGAGTGTATCGCTCCTTGGCTTGTTCACTTGTATTCTATATCATTCTAGTTCACAAATGTCAAAACAGATTTGGCAGTGGCCGCCATTTGTACAAATAAGAGTATCTTCCAATAGGGTGATTCCTTTTGGTCCATCTTGTATATCCGGAGCAATGCACTGTTATCGCCTGAGTGCTGGTCCAAAGTAAAAAAAAATATTTATTTATATATTCAATATTTCTCCTCTCCTTCCTGTTTTTATACCCTCCAAAGAAAAAAAATTGGAGGATATCTTCACTTTTCATTCCGTTTGTAATGCAGCGAAATATCCATCTGAGTATATATATTCTTATAAAGTATATATATTCTTGATCAGTGATGAAATCGTAAGACGATCTGAGCATGTAGGTCCGTCCGTCCGTCTGTCTGTGGAAATCACGATTCAGTCCAAATGAAAAGAGGCAGACACTTGAAATTTAGTATAAATATATCCTAAAGGATAGCACAGCTCAAGTCCGTAAATGGGCTAAGTCGGGCCAGAGGGAAAAAAGTTCCCCTAAGAAAAACTAAACCAACCTCTAAAATAACATAATTTTTAAAGTTTTTTTTTGTAATCTTGTTAGACAAATGATATATTTGTATGTCCAACGCATTAAATTTGAAGCCATAAAATCAAAAAAATTTATATTTAGACCCCGCCCCCTTTAGTCGGCGTTATTATATGCAAAAATTGTGTAAAAATTTAACAAATTGTTTTACTTAAGTCTGTATTCCTTAAAAATAACATTTTGAAGCTTTATGGACGAAGCTGAGACGTAACCTGGTACTCCTCTGCCCTTACCCCTCCTACCCCTTTGCCCCCTAAATTACCCTGTCAAGAAATACAAATTAAAAATTAATATTACATTGAATTTTCCCAAACATTTATTTTTAGAGTCTTATGGCAAAGGTGAAATGTCTCCCCCACCGGCCCTTGCCAGAGCGACCCCGCCAAAATACAGTTGTAATACCCTCCAAAAAAAATTGGACCCCATAAAGTATATATATTCTTGATCAGTGACGAAGTCTAAGATAGTCTAGCCTTGCCAATACGTTCGCCTGTGGAAAACAGGACATAGTCTATTTTTGGACCCCGCCCCCTTTTAGTGGGCGTCGACGTACGATATTATATGCAAAAATAGTCTTTTTTTTAACCTATAAGAAGCTGAGATATTCTGTGATCTTGCAGAGGTGAAACGTCTCTTCCACGGTCCTTCCCGGAATGACTCTCTCAAAATAGAGATTTAAAATTGGGTACAGCGATGTCTTAAAGGAACTCCGTCGCACCAAGTTAAACATTTTAAATGTACTTACTAAATATTTGAAGTTTTTACTTGTTTTCTTTATTCTAAAAAAAGCAATATTTTCCCGAAAGAGTCACCCTAAACAGTGGCGAAATATTGAAGATATAAGAAAATGTTTAAAAAAAAATTTATATATAAAAAGACCCAAAGTTAAAAAAATTATTTGCGTAGGAAAAATAGCACACAATTCAATTAAAATTTCGTGTCAAATATAATAAGATAAGAATTTTTAATTATCCGTTTTTATTAAAAAATTTCAGGCCACTTTTTTTATAAAAGAAATTGATTTTTTTTTTTTGCTTTGCAATATTTAGATATCCTTTGGATATTTTCTTCTTATAATTAAAATTTAACAATATTTTAAAAAAAATTGTATTATTATTTTTTTTATAAAAAAGTGATCTAAAACTTGTTAATAAGAACAGATAATTAAAAATCTAAAGATCGTATAATCAGCAATCAAAGAATTCAAAATCTGAGATTTTTTTAGTATTAAAAGTTAAATTTTCTTTTCTAATCTATTGGCATTTTACATTTAAACTATTAAAGTGATAAAATCAATTAGGATGTAAAACAAAAGATTTGTGGGAATTTGTTTTAAGAAAATATAAAAAAGAAAGGGACGTGTTGTTGTCGTTTTACTACAATTTGCATTTAAAGTCATTAAAATCAATTTTAGATTCTTTTATGATTCTGAGCATTTATCTGTTAATAAACTGATCAAAAATAAAAGATTTGAAATTCTTAAAAAAAAAAATATCTATAAAAAGTGTTAAAAAGCGTGGTTTTCTGATGTCAGCAGGTAGTTGACCCAATTCTTTAATTTAATCAAAACATTTGAAATTTGGCTAACAAACCAGTTTTGAGAAAAAATATATTTTAATAAAATATGCAGCCAAAGATTTGCATAAAATTTAAATAACTAAGATGAAAAAAATTATAGGCCAGGCTTAAGCTTAAATATGCGATTATTTTTAAGAATCACTAAGGGAATATTTTGAATATTTTGTGTAATCTTCAAACTTGCGGAATGGAACAGTACAGATATCGGTGGCCACTACGCCTTTTCATCAGATTTCTTTGTTCAGGATGGCTAACGAATACAAAATACCTTATTTTCTTATCATTTTGTATTTTCCCTCAATAACAATATAATTTTTATATATCTTTTCCTTTCATAGCTCCGACACTATGCATGGCATGAGTTGGGTTCAGATCCTGACTACCGGTCCAAGATAAAATTTTTATTTTATATAATTATAAATTTTTATTTTTCGAACTTGTTAATTTTATTACTAAGATAAGAATTTTTTATTCAGTCTTAAGTTCAAATCTGCAAATTGAAAAATTTTTCTCTCTATTTTTTTAAGAATTTTTATTAAATTCAAGTTATTTTCTTAATAATGGAATATTTAGAATATCATAGTAGCAGAACGGATCAGTACTGATTTCGAGGTCACGACGCCTTATTTCTTATTCTCTTATCAATATTCATCTGCCCTCAATAACAATATCCCTTCTTTTCATATACCCTTTCCTTTCATAGTTCCGACACTACGAGTATACATGGTATGACTTGGGTTCATATCCTGACTAAAAATTTTATTTTATGTGAATACAAATATTTATTTTTCCAACTTATTAATTTTATTATTAAGATAAGAATTTTTATTCAGACTCAAGTTCAAATCTGCAAATTGAAAATTTTTTCTAATATTTTTTTAAGAATTTTTTATTAAATTCAAGTTATTTTCTTAATAGTGGAATATTTAAAATATCATAGTAACAGAACGGATCAGTACTGATTTCGAGGTCACGACGACTTAACGAATAAAATATTTCTTATCAATTTTCATCTGCCCCCAACAACAATATCCCTTCTTTTTATATACCCTTTCCTTTCATAGTTCCGACACTATACATGGTATGACTTGGGTTCATATCCTGGCTACCGGTCCAAGATAAAATTTTTATTTTATATAATCGTAAATGTCAATTTTTATTTTTCGATCATTATTAATTTTATTATTAAGACAAGAATTTTTTTATTCAGTCTTAAGTTCAAATCTGCAAATTGAAAATTTTTTCTCATTTTTTTTTTAAGAATTTTTTATTAAATTCAAGTTATTTTCTTAATTCGTTAAACTAGCGGAACGGAAAAATAAAATTCTTGTCTTAATAATTAATTTTATTTTATTAAAAAAATAACCAAAGCGGCAACGTTGCTCACAATCTTTAAAATTTTTCGCTATTGCGTTTTCTGGCCAACAATAATTTCATAAATTTATTGAAGTGTCGTTGTGACTACGAGTAAGTGTTTAGAAACACGGTTTATTTGGGTGCCTGGCTGCTGGCTGGCTGGTTGGCTGGTTGGTTTAACATGCGCTCTGCCGTTGGGTCGCATTACAAAAGAACAACAAAATATACAGTCGTACAGACAAAAAAATTTGTCGGTGATGATGTTTAATGTTGTTGGGGTTTCTTTTTTTTTATTATTTAAATTAGGTTAAGACTTCCAAATGATTAATGAATTTTAATCAAGACAAATAGCATGTAAAGCAAAAGAGAACCCATCAATTGAAGAGTGTTGACCCCCATCGACACCATAAAAAATAAATATTAACTATTTAAGATTTGAAAATAAGCAAAACTTTTAAACAAGTTGAAAAGAAAAAATCTAAAATGTGCTTTGGATGTTTTTTTTTCTTTTTAACAGTAAAATTAAAGAAATACAAAATATTTATCTCAAATTGTTCAATGAACAAGTTCGAAACCTCGTCTAATTATAGAGTACGAGTGCTGTTCTTTTGTTGTTGGTCATTTTCATACACAATTTCATTAGAATTATGCAATTGAATTTCGTATATTTTTCTGGGAATATTAAACCTGTTGCAACAAATTGTAAAAATTTTCTAAATATGTGATAAGTAACGGCAGCGAATATATTCTTAAAAATTATAAAAGCCGCAGGCAAATTACAGCATGGCCTTTGGCAGAATTTAGCGAGACAACCAAAAGGTATAAGATTTTTAAGAAATTAAGTTTTCTAATTAATTGTATACAACTTACAGAGATTCTGCTGTATTCCCAAATATGAAAGCCATAAATTTCTTGGAAATAATCCCGTGTAACAGTTATACTGAAAAAAATATATATTCATATACTTCTATTAATATTCAAATAAAAAATGTGTTCGCATAATAAAAGACTGTAGAGAATCTTTTACAATATAATAAATAAGTTTTTATCAGATGTTGGAAATGTTTTCTTTTTGTGCTGAACTTAAGACTATTTATCACGCCGTTTTTTGCAAATGTTTTTGTTGGACGATTTAAATTTTATTTTATTTCTATTCTTCTATTGTTGGCAAATCCAAGAAATTAGGCAAATTGCTGCATAAATTTGCCTGCTCACATGTTAAAATAACCAAGTGGGTACTTTTTCTTTTTGTTTTTCGATTTCTGTGCTGTTTTGCAGATTTTTAATCTTGAATTTTGTAAACTTTTATTAGACAACTAGACAGACATTATGATCGAGAGTGTTCATGGTTGTTTAAGTTGCTGTTTTTAAAAATAAAAATTATTTAATTTACAATCACAACACTTACAAAATTGAACTTGTATTAAATTACATACGAGTATATTTCTACACTCAGTCATGATACAAGACCAATACCTCATTTAATTAACGCGTTAGGGAATATGTAAAATGTGTTATGTAACGTGCGTCACAAATGTTTTGAGACTTTTAGAAAAACTGAGAGACATTTTTTGGCTGCAATTTTTTTTTTTCGCTTTATAATGCAAAATTTGCTAAAAGTTACGAAATCTAATATCAACTTTCCAAGCTACTACCGTTTTTTTGTAGCGTACGTCACACAATTAGTAATAAATTATTACGCAACTGATACATTTAAAAAAATATTTTTTATACCATTCGAAATAATGCGCAAAGTCCACTAAACACTGAATTTCAATTGAAAGTTTTTCTTTGGAAAAAAAATTTATATATTTTAAACCTAAAATGCCTTCAAAATGAAGATAAAAAATTAATTTTGTAAAACATAAAATTAACAAGAAACCAAAAAAGTTTGGCTTAGGAATGATGGAACAAAAAATTCAGAAAAATGGGACCTGAAGAAATTAATAAAACGGCAACACGGATTTTAAACCAAAAATGTGTTACACTTCTCGTATGCAATTTCCTAAAAAATGTTTTTTTAAATAAGAACTGTTATCACATTCAACTAAGCCACCTAATAAGTGTATTGACAAACACAATACACATGAGCACTGATGATGAAAGCGTTGCGGCTTTCGAAAACAGCTGTTCTGCTCTGCTGTTTAAGTTGAATATTTAAAAAACTGATTTTGACTTTACTTGGTGCCATCATGTCTTTCTGAATTTAAAATAAAAAATTTCGAACAATTAGCCTATAAATCTTAATTCAATTTAATATAAAATTAACACGTCTAACAATATATAAATTCGAAGAGAAATAAGCATATAAATTTAAAATTAAAAATTATTTAATAAACAAAGTAATAAAGAATTTGTTTTTTTTCTGTTAAGATTTCACAATTTTCTCCCTTTTTTTTTGTTAAATTTTAAAGTAATTAATATACACCTTTTTGCAATTTAATGCTTAAGATATTTCAAAAGTCTTTGGTATGGTTTTATAGTCGCCGGTCTAATCGAAAGGGAAAATTGAGGTGATTTTTTATGGATTCGCCCAGATGACTTGGACTTGGCCCTTGAAACAAGAGTGTAAATTAAAAATTATAGGCTAAGTTTCATAATATTAAATTGAGAAAGAAAATCCAAATAAATCACCCTTTAAAAATATTCTTTTGTAAATTACTTACAATCATACAAATAAATGTCTGCTTAAATGACTTTTCTATTCAACGTATTCATAAGACCCATTTGAAGTAAAAAAAAAATTATTTAACTTTTGCGGTCAATTACAAAATAAAGTAGAAATAATTTATGGCATTTGACCCAAATCACACACATACGAGCTAAATTCCATAGCATTGTAAAGGACTGCCTGCCATTCAACCACAAAATGGCAAAGCAAGTGTCATGTTTTCACAAAAACTTTTGTCAATTATTTTACCTTCAAGGTATTCTTGTTTAGGTTTTATTTAAAATTTTCAATGAGTCTTTTTTTGACACCCGCAATTACGTTGCTGGGTAATATACAAATTTAATTTCATTTTAAATATTCAATTGTATTTGTCATTCATGGAAACACAGTAAGTGTGTGGCAGCTGTCTGGAATTGTCTGCCAGAGGTGGGAGTATCTTTCTATTTTTAGATTTACCTACATTTTATTTTTTTTTTATTGTCAAGTTTTTTTTTTTACTTTGTATTCATAATTTATTTAAATTTAAATTACAAAGATTATTTTGTCAGAATTTCATAATGAAAAGCCTGCTGTGCAGTGAAGTTTAAGAAATCGTCAGGCGATTTTATTTGACGTACGAGTAGTAGAAGGAGGCCTATGGAAGAGGTCGAATTGGTTTCTTTTGACATTTTTAATATACGAGTCTGGCAGTAGCCGAAAAAAAAACAACTAACTCATCTAACAATTTCACTGCAGCCTTTGTTATTTTGTATGAAAGTGAAGAAATAGAAATACAATTTGTATTAATATCAGTAGAGTATTGATACAATTCTCGTTTTCTTATACAATTTTTGAATTTCTGAACATGTTTTTTACAGAAAATGATAAAAATGGTAAAACTAGTTATTTAAGCTTTTTGGATTTTTTTTTTAAATTTCACACGTATTATGACTTCACTTTGAACTTCAGTCATCAACTAATCCAAATTTGTACAAGCATGTCAAATTTCACAGACACACACACATATGACCGAATTGTAACTCCAGGAATAACTCGGTGATTCCCCGTTTTATTTTTACTTTAATGAGCGAAAAAAAAAATTGTTTAGAAAACAAACAAAAATGCTTCCAGAAATTAAAGTTCCCGGTCTAATTTTAGAGCGTTTAATATGGTTTTTTGCATTTTTAGTTCAAAATTATTGAAAAAAAATATTTTCTAGTGGAAATAAAAACAAACAAAAACACTTTCAGAAATTAGAACCACAGGTTCTAATTTCACCGTGTCCAATACATTTAAATGGCCGGTTCTAATTTATGGACAGTTCGAATTTGTGAGATTCTACTGTAATAAAAAATGTTATCACATTAATTTTAGCCACCTAACACTTGGATGCTGTTGGATGCAGTAGTTAACATGGGACTATAAAGCGGAGTATGCAGAGTTCGTGTCCGCACTCAGTCATGAATATCAGTCCTCAGTCCACTAAGTCATGAAATTCGAGTCCTTCTGATCAGCATGAGTGCACGGTTGTTTTAGTTGTTGCCAGTCTGTTCCAGTGATGAAGGTATTGCACTGGTCACTGGAAAATTACTTGCTGAGTAACAGCACTCTTCTTCTTCGGTCCTGTAGTAAAAAATTAGCCCAAGTAAATGTTAAAATAGCAACAAAAAAAACTCTATCTTCTCATAGTCCTTCAACTGCCTTCTTATTGCTATCCACTTTTTTTCTAGTACTCGGACCACCACTCAAGGGATAACCCCTAAATATGCTGTACATTGTGTGGGAAATTGAAAGGAAAGGGAAAATTTTGAGGGCGCAAATGAAGAAAGATTAGAAGATAGAGAAATTTTGTAGATATTTAAACCTTTTAAATCGCCTGCTAATGTTGCCCATGATTACAAAATGTAATCAAATTATTCTAAAAGAACTGCGTAAAATTATTTTTTTTTACTATTAATTGTTCAATTCTTAAGTGCTATAAACTTACAATAAATTTATTATTGGTCTCAGAAAATAAGGAGTTTCTTAATTTTCCCGCTTCTTATGGTATAAATAAGTTATACGAAATTAAGTAACTTGGGGTTTTCATTGCTCTTCAATATTTTTATAATTTTTTATGAAAAATTAAAATCTATGATTAAAAAGAAATGTCATAGATTTTAATATATGTATGAATTTCTATTTTAATAGTGAACTTTTATTTATGTAAATTGTAATACAGGATGTTAATTTTCTCAAGTTCAAATCTGCGAAAAGGCAAATTATTTTTTATTTTTATTTAATAAATGAATGTGTTTACATTCCAAAAAAATTCTTAATATTCCACTCTGATAAATAAATAGAATGTAATCACATTCATTTATTAAATAAAAATAAAAAATAATTTGTCCTTTCGCAGATTTGAACTTATAGCCTGTTGAGAAAATTAACATCCTGTAATACAATTTACATAAATAAAAGTTCACTATTAAAATAGAAATTCATACATAAATTAAAATCTATGACATTTCTTTTTTCATTTTCATATTAATTCCACTTTGATTTACAGAATTACGCTCTAAGTCTTCCGTTACAGTCGTTACAGGTTTTTTTCATGTTTTAGGTAACATATTATGCCTTCTGTGATTATAATAACAACAGTAATAGCGGTAGTAAACACAAATCATATATAGAAATGCGTCAGACATTTTGTTGTAGTACACTTTAAGTTATCTTTTCGCCTATAAATATTGATGAAATATATATGGTTTGAAAGGCATTCTCATGTAGATAAACAGAATGTAAACACACTAATAATATAAACAAAAATTTTAAATATATATTTTACTAATTTTTATTTATAAGTGCGATTATTTCAAACCAGTTTGTAGGAAATGAAATTGCCTGAAAATATTTTAATATTTTGTGTTAGACTTTTTGCTATCCACCAGCGTTGATGGAAAATATATTGTTCAAAATTCATTTGGGTGTAGATGTGCACAAAAATCCATTTATATAAAAACGGCAGAAATTATTTTGTGGTACATTTTTCTGTATATCATCGTAAAGCAATATTGTTGAATTGTATATGATTTGAAAGGTTTCTTTGTGGAGATATGAACATTATAAAAGTTTTTTCTAACTGCTTGCATTAAAAGTTTTAACAATTCGTTTAAAATGTTCTTCAAAATCAATAGCACAATCTTTCTACTCTTGTAAATACCCTTATATACCATGGCATTAATGAGGAAATGCTCGTACAAGATATGGATTTTAGAAAAAAATTAAGCCATAATTTAATACTTTACATTAAGAATGAAAATGTAATTTAAGCAATTTCTTTTCTTTTTTTTCTTTTCAGGTATGCGTTAAATATTTACTTATTTGTCAAAATGTTTTATCGGTATGTACACAAGTTTTCTTTATCATATAATTAAATATAATAGCCCTATTCACAATCTTGTGCAAATGGTCGTGCATCATTGCATATGCAAAATAATTATACCCTACAGCAACAAAATACATTGAAAATGCTCTCAAATACTCTCTCAATTTGCAAATGCTATAATGCAAGACCATTTGCACAGGATTGTGAATTGGGCTAATATTTTATGTCCAAATTAGCAAAAAAAAATTGAATACCCTTATGTGAAAACCTGACATGACAGAAATACACTTAAAAAAAATTACCCGTGTGAAGACAAATTTCGAAATGTATAACCCTAGACACAAACCAAGTATGTTAACAGAGCTCTGTTAGCATGTTAACATAGCGCTGTTAAGCATGAAAAATCCGAGTGTTTGTATTCCAAAAGGAATACTGGCCACATTTCTGAACCAACCTTGAAAAAAATGAACAGAACAGACAACCAGGTCCATAGCTTCCATAATATATTGATACTTTGGTATGACTATACCGATAAGCTTTGATTTTTTGTGCACAAAAATTTTATAATTCTAGAGAGGATAAGATAAACCATGATCCTGGGAAAACGGAAATATGTGGGCGACTAAAAATCGTTTTATTTTGTAGCTCTTGCTATCACGCCCAATGGCTTTAACCCTTAACAATTGGATTTTTAATAGGGAAAATTTAATATCTGTTCCTTTAATTTCTTTCAAGGTTGATCCATAAAAGTGTCTGGTATTCCATTTGGAATACAAACACTCGGATTTTTCATGCTTAACAGCGCTATGTTAACATGCTAACAGAGCTCTGTTAACGTACTTGGTTTGTGTCTAGGGTTATACATTTCGAAATTTTACTTGCTAATTTTTTGCTACAGGACACACGAAGCTCCGGCGCAATGCACAGTGCATCATATGGGATGTGGTGCGAATTAAAAAAGAAAAATCCAATACACATGGGTACTGATGACGGAACTGTAGCGACTTCCGCTTTCCTGCATACCATTATATATTAATATATTAATATCAGCAGGAAAATAATTTCACAAGTTTTGTTCAACTCATAACTAAAAAATAAATAAATAAATTTCCTTTATACGAATATATGAGTCAAACGTATAAAAATATCATTTAGAAGAGTCAAATACAGCCGTTGACTATTAACAATTTTGAAATTCGCTCCAGAGTATGTGAACGACAATTCAATCACACAATTAAAAAGGGAGCCGACCTCGTCAAATAGTCTTCTAAATGCCGGCTGGTATCTTCCAACTGGTAGCTGGAGAGCTGCACGTACGAAAAATATGTCTATGGGTTAGAGAAAAGGTGTGATTTGACTCAGCGGTTTTTGCACTTGCGGTTGCATGTGTAAATGCTAAATGATGGACGTTTTGATAAAAAAAAACATACACTTATAATTAAGAACGGCGGCAAATTAATTTCACAATATTTGTCAAAGCAATGACTAGAAAATAATTAAATAAATAAATTCCGTTTAAGAGAATATTTGCTCTAAAATGTATAAAAACATAAGAATCATTTCATTTGAATAACAAAAATTGCCTCAGGCAATTTTCTTTGATACTCAAGCGTTCGAGTTTGTTAATTAATTTGCATGTTTCCATCTCTCGGTGCTACAAAAACCAGCCTTCTAACAATTATTAAGGTGATTATTCACACACACACACACACACTCACACACACACAAAATGTGCGAGTAAAATGTCTGGTAAACAAGAGATGATTCGACAATAAAATTAAAATCATTTTGTACCTCAAATGATAAATAAATATCATTTATGGACACAAGCAGGTAGAAAACAAATTGTTTGTCAGTACAAACAAACACGCACACACACACACTTGCACGCACATCGCTCAGACATCTTTAAAGACAAGAAACCAACAGCTTTCAACACTGTCTAAAGTAGTGATCAAAGCCAAAATCACAACCATGTACTTACCACATGCTGCATGTTGTTGTATGTACCAGTGCCGGTAATCACAAACTAGGTTAAAGACCTCTGGCTTATAAATTCGAATAAGTGATTATTTAATTTAGTACAAAATAATTTCGGTAAAATAATTTTCAGTGCAAAGAATATACACGAGAGAGAGATTAAGTCAACCAACTATTGCTTTTGGCCAAATATCAATTATGTCAAGTAGAACATGTGAGACGGGAAAGCACATTGAGAAATAAACTTAATGCGTTTCGAATTAAAATTGCTTAGATAAATTAATTTTTGTTTGTATATGATTTTTATGTAATTAGAATTGTTAATTACTTTTATTTTTTCCTACTTGTTTTATAGGATTGAGATTTGCAAGAAAAATATATTTATGGGGAAATTATTACAAAAGAAATTGATTGAATTGAACTATTCGCCCTGTGAAATGCAATTAAAGAAAATTTAAGGAGTTCAAGGGGAAACCTATAACGCTACTGTCGGAAATATTCAGCAGCGAAAGAAAGAAAAAAAGTAGAAACAAGTAAAAACGTTATAGTCGACCGGGTCGAATCTTAAATACCCTTCAAATTTTTAGTAAGTAAATTTAAAATGATTAACTTGGTGGGACAGAGTTGCTTTATATAACAAAGTACGTCAACGCCTACTTAAAGGGGCGGGGTTAAAATATAGACAATATCATGTTTTTCACACACAGACGTATGGGCATTGCCAGACCGTCTTAGACTTTATCACTGATCAAGAATATATATACCTTATGGGATCAAATTCTCTTTGGAGGGTATTAAAACTGTATTTTGGCGGGGTCGCTCTGGCCAGGGCTGTAGGGGAGACATTTCACCTTTGTGATAAAATTCTAAAAATAAATGTTTGCGATAATTATATACAAAATTTGAAAAAAAATTTTTTTTGATAGGGTCATTTAGGGGCCAAAGGGGGGAGGAGGGGGTAGAGCAGAGTAGTACCCGGTTACGTCTCAGCTTCGTCATTTAAGCTTAAAAATTTTATTATTAGGGAATGTAGACTTAAGTAAAACAATTTGTTAAATTTCTACACTATTTTTGCATATAATAACGCCCACTAAAGAGGGCGGGGTCCAAAAATTATTTTTTTTTATTTTATGGCTCCAAATTTAACGCGTTGGACCTTCTTTAATATAAAAATATATCATTTGCTTAACAAAATTACAAAAAATTATGTTGTTTTTTAGAGGTTGGTTTAGTTTTTCTTAGGGGAACTTTTTCCCCTCTGGCCTGATTCAGCCCATTTACGAACTTGACCTGTGATATCCTTCAATATATATTTATGCCAAATTTCAAGAGTCTGGCTCTTTTCCTTTGGACTGAATCGTGATTTCCACAGACGGACGGATGTGCTCAGATCGTCTCAGACCATTACTGATCAAGAATATATATGTATATTTTATGGGGTCTCAGATGGATATTTCGCTGCGTTACAAACGGAATGACAAAGTGAATATACCCTCCATATTCTTTTTTGGAGGGTATAAAAAGGATATTACTATTTTTCAAATGATTTTTTTTAGAAACTTTCTATTTGGCAACACTGTTTTTGGCAGCTCAGCTGTTACAGTTAAACATGTTCAGTTTGGTCCATAAATGAACCACGAATCGACTTACAAACAAACAACTCTTGCAGACTATTGAATTTTATTATCAAAATTCATGGGCAGTTAAGAACGGGCTCATCTCTGGCTGCATGGATACGTGAAAAAGCAAAATAGCCATATTTGGTGTGAAGAGCAGCGAGACACATCACGTGGTTTCAACAAGGTGATGCCACATGCCACACAGTTCTTGCCATAATATCCCGCTTGAGAGCCGAGTTCGGTGAATAGTTTATTTTACGTTTGGGCCGGTCAATTGGCCGCCTAGAACGTGTGATTTAACGCTTTTAGACTATCTTTTGTGGGACTATGGTGCGGCTATAGTA
The DNA here is from genome assembly GCA_951800035.1 of Linnaemya tessellans. NCBI lineage: Eukaryota > Metazoa > Arthropoda > Insecta > Diptera > Tachinidae > Linnaemya > Linnaemya tessellans. The sequence continues at coordinate 43,539,956 of OX637536.1, forward strand.
CCAAGCCGTCAATAGTTGACGCAGTGCAAACCAATATTTAAGAATTTACCGGCCGATATGCTGAAGAAAGTATGCCAAAATTGGACCCACCAGATTAACCATTTGAGGCTTAGCCGCAGGCAGCATTTAAATGAAATCATCTTTAAACTTCCAGTTGTATAGATCGCGCTATAGGCTAAAATAAATATTTCATATATTTCTTTCAATTTTATGCGATTGTACCCTCCAAAAAATTCTAGTAAAAGATTTTCGCTTTTGCCCTAGATACAAGATGTATCTGTTAATCCTTGTTGAATTACCTTAGATCAATTCCACAATCTTAAGAACGTAGAGGATGATCTCGACTTGAAATCCGCGTGTGACTCACGATGGGCCGTCCACACATTCACAAAACCTGTAGGAATGATGCAGCCGTATTTTTTTTTTAGCAAGAATGTCGAAAACACGTTTGCTGTTACTAGCGAACGCTATTGTGCCATGAAAAACGAATAATGATTGTTCCTCAGTGAATATGTAACTTCAACAAAAGGGTGCAATCGCACTCGCAGTAAAATTCACAATAGATATTGTGAAGAACGCGTATCCCAGCTGAATTTTAGGGATTCGGCAGAATCTCAAGATTGTCCCGATTTTATCATCTCAGACTCCTTTCTTTTGCGGATAGTTGAAATGGCGGACTTATGGCAACAACCCCCCGATAATAGGAGTTCTTAAGATGAATATTCAGCAGGAATTCAAAAATCAGACTGAAAGTCATGGCATTGAGATAAAATTAGCAACACTGGCAGCAGTAACTGGACGGATAGCAACTTTTTTACTTGACAAATGAAATTGTAAACGAATTCCATCACACAAAATATTATTGTTTTGTTTAGTAATAAACTTATGCAAAAACTAAACTGTTAATTTTGAGCTACCCTGTATCATTTCAGCAATGATGTCAATTCTATCATCAGTAAATTGATTAAAAATCCAAAAATTTCCATGTGTACTTCTTAATTTTTTGTTTCATCATTTCCCGGACTTTGCAATCACATCACATACATATTTGAAAACTATGCTTGCACAGTGGTGTATAATGATAAAAAATTGCTAATATGACGAGAACTTCTGAAGTTAAAATTGGGTATTTTCTAGTAAATTTAAATGATTGGATGATACAAGTTTGCAAAATAAAGGCTTGCGAAGATTGTATCAAATTGTTAACATTTTTATTATAAAGGGTGTTTTTATGAAGTTTTTTTTTATACGAATCACTCGGTTGTCTGACAGCTGTTTTGACAGTTTAAAGTGACGCCTCTACTCAGTATTGTTTGGCAAATCATCATGAACAAGTTAACTCCAGAACAACGCTTCCAAATCGTGGAAATTTATTTTCAAAAACAGTGTTCAATTAAAAATGTTTATCCGCTTTTTTACCGCAAAATTCTCTTCAGTGATGAGGCGCATTTTTGGTTGAATGGATATGTCAACAAGCAAAATTGCCGTATTTGGAGCAAAGATAATCCACACGCCGTTCAAGAATTACCAATGCATCCCGATAAATGTACTGTTTGGTGCGGTCTATGGGCTGGTGGAATCATCGGTCCTTATTTCTTTAAAAATGAGGAAGGACGACGCGTTACCGTGAATGGAAATCGATACAGAATCCTGATCAATGAATTTTTGGTGCCAAAACTTCAAGATATGGATGTAAACGAAATGTGGTTTCAACAGGATGGTGCCACTTGTCATACTGCGGGCGAAACAATGGACTTATTGAAAGAACATTTCAACGACAACATTATTTCGAGAAATGGACCGGTGAATTGGCCTCCGCGTTCGTGTGATTTGACGCCACTCGATTATTTTTTGTGGGGATACCTGAAATCATTGGTTTACGTTTTGGAAACCAGTATTCAACGTGTCATTGCTGAAATACGCCCTCAAATGCTTGAAAAGGTGGTCGAAAATTGGACCTCCAGAGTGACCTTTGTGCAAAATAGTCGTGGTGGCCATATGCCCGAAATTATATTTAAATGTTAAATGACAAGAAATTATCTACCAAATGAAAAATTTTTTTTGGCCATTTCATAATTTGGCATGTGTTTTATTTAAATTTCAAATCAGCAAGCTCTTATAAAAACACCCTTTAAATGCATAAATTTGTATATTCTATTTTTATACAAAAAACGTATAAAAATAAAGTGGATCTGTTTTTAATATTAGATTATAAAAATATAATACGAAGATCGGAGAAATTAAAAGAACGTAAATGTATAAATTTTTTAAGTCGCCCGTTGCAAATACATGCGTATAATAACTAGGATTTGTTTTTAGACTCTCTGCCTTTTCATAACAATAAAATAAAATAAAAAAAAAATGTATTAAATAACTTTAAAAAAAATATACATGAGTACTGATGACGGAAATGTAGCGATTCCCTAAAACAGTACTGTTCTTTTCTGCTATGTAACTTAATTAAAAAGTTTGATGTTGTTGTTTCCCTTGTTCCTTGCAAATATTTATGATGACCTTGTGAATATAAATAATTACGAACTTTAGCCCATCATTTAATTAATTTAATTTAATGAAATTCCTCCGCCATTTTAATAAATGGTGTTTGCAAAAATTACCTCCCTCTGTAGAATAAAACTACAGATTTTTCCTACAGTAAAAAAATTTTTTTACACACTCTTGAACAAGCAACATGCCATAGTGTCTTGCAGAATTGTGATAATTCAATTTTAATTTACCGGCCGTTTCCTGTTCTGGTTATCATATTTTTTTTTATCTAAAATATTTTAAAGATTTTTTTTATGTGTTTTTCACCCATAAAATTTTAAATAATAAAAAAAAAATTAAATTACTTGAAAAGAAAACAAACAGCATTGGATGGTCATTAGATATTCGCCCTTTAGCTAGTTCTAAGTTGCGCTTGCGCAAAAGAATTTTTTTTTTTTTATAAAATTCTTATAAAAACCCAAAGCTTTGAAGAAAAGTTTTACAGTCCATTAAAGAGGTTTCTTTTGCTTGCTGACAATTGCAAAGCATAAAATATTAAATTAAATTGGATTTTAAAAAAGGATTTTATAAAATGAAAGTGGGCTTTTTGGTGGTATTGGCTTCTCTAGCTCTGACCAGGGCAGGTGGGTGTTTAGTAGTTTCACTATTTCTGCTTAATTTTGTTAAAAAATTTATTTTAAATTGTTAAATTTAGCTGTTCATTTTCCTCAAAATCGTATGATGCATCAAATGCGTCAGTATGTGGCTGGGTCCTCTCCATATATCGTTTTGCCTGCACCGAATGGCCGTTCTCAATCTGTCTTGCAAGGTCTTGAATTTATTGAAGCAAATTATGACGACTTTGATCATGAAGATGAAGAATTGGATGATGATGTAGAGGATGTGACTGAAGATGTTGATGATGATGATGACGATGACGATGAGGATTTCATTGATGAGGGCAAGTTGCCAGACAATTCTGAAGAGGAAGAAAATAATGAGGATGATAATGATGAGCTGGATAATATTATGAATTTTCATTTAAATCTACGAAAATCTTATGGTCAAATTAAAAATGCTAAGAAAATGCCAAAAAGGGTGTCCAGCCAACGGGCCACTGCTACTCGTATAATGATACCCGATGAAGTTATCGAAATTGAAGCAAAAAGTTTTATTGACGAAAAGTCAGGCAAAGTAGCCTTGTTGTTGCCCCAGGACATCTTAGACTCAATACCAGATGGCAGTGTTGTGGCCTTAATGCGAAATAATGCTGCCAGTGCTGATTCAGAGGGACGTGCCAGTCGCGTTATTGTTAGACGTCGACGCAAAAATGGACGCCGTACTGCAGCCAATAAACGGCGTAATAATCACAGACGCCGAAATGTAATTGTCGTGCGTCGTGGTCATGCACGCAAAGGCCATCAGCGCCGTAACAACCGCCGTCGTATTTACCTATAGGTTTAAAAAAGTCATATGCTGCTTTTATTTCCCAATTGGTTTTAGTATTAGTTACTTTTAAGAAAAACTTTAATTAAATAAAAAAAATGGATTTTAAACTAGAGAATATTCATGAGATCCTTCTTCGCCAAAAATATTGAGTTTTTCCGTTTCATTTTTTACTTTTCCAACTTTTTGTACTCTTTGAAAATGACATGTAAAAGTTAAATGAACTTCACTAGGATTCATCAGCTGGCGAAGGAAATGACACAATGGGACGTTTTCAATTCAAGTTTTGATGCTGTTTCAAGAATGATATTTGGGCTGTTGTTTTAGGTGTTTATGTTTAAAATCTTCACAGTCTCGTATCAAGGGGCCTTCTGGGTAATTCGCTTCGAAAAGAAAACTGTTGTATCGAATTACACAATAACCGCCAGGACTAAAATTTTATTAAAAATATGAAATATTTATAATTGTTGTTAGTGATTCTCGATATTTTTTATACGGCATCATTTAATATCCACAAAAATTTAAGCATCCAACTTCCACAGCAGAATTGTGATATATTCGAAAGTCATTATACTCCCGTCATCAGTACTCATGTATTTTTAATTTCTTGTCACCACTTATTAAATGACGTTTTTATACCCTCCAAAAAGGAATATGGCGGGTATATTCACTTTGTCATTCCGTTTGTAATGAAGCGAAATACCCATCTGAGACCCCATAAAGTATATATATTCTTGATCAGTGATGAAATCTAAGATGATCTGAGCATGTCCGTCCGTCTGTCTGTCTGTGGAAATCACGATTCAGTCCAAACGAAAAGAGCCAGACTCTTGAAATTTGGTATAAATATATCTTGAATGATAGCACAGGCTAAGTTCGGAAATGGGCTAAATCGGGCAAGAGGGAAAAAAGTTCCCCTAAGAAGAACTAAACCAACCTCTAAAAAACAATATAATTTTTAAAGTTTTTTTTTTGTAATTTTGTTAAGCAAATTATATATTTTTATTTTTAAACTTGGAGACATAAGATAAAAAAATAATCATTTTTGGACCCCCGCCCCCTTTAGTGGGCGTTATTACATGCAACAATAGTGTAAAAATGTAACAAACTGTTTTACTTAAGCCTACATTCCTTAAAAATAAAATTTTTAAGCTTCAATGATGAAGCTGAGACGTAACCTGGTACTACTCTGCCCTACCCCCTCCTCCTCCTTTGCCCCATAAATGACCCCATCAAAAAGAATTTAATTTTGTATATAATTATCCCAAACATTTATTTTTACAATTTTATGACAAAGGTGAAATGTCTCCCCCACAGCCCTTGCCGGAGCGGCCCCGCCAAAATACAGTTTTAATACCCTCGAAAGAGAATAGGACCCCATAAAGTATATATATTCGTGATCAGTGATGAAGTCTGAGACGGTCTAGCAATGCCCATACGTTCGTCTGTGGAAAACATGATATAGTATATTTTTGAACCCCGCCCCATTTAGTGGTCATTGACGTGCGATATTATATGCAAAAATAGTGTAAATATTGAACAAATTTTATTCCTTAAGCCTTAAGAAGCTGAGATGTTCTCTGATCTTGTAGAAGTGAAACGTCTCTCCCACGGCTCTTCCCGGAATGACTTTCTGAAAATAGAGATTTAAAATTGGGTACAGAGATGCCTTAAAGGAACTCTGTCGCAACCATTTAAACATTTTAAATTTACTTACTAAATATTTGGAGGGTATTTAAGATTCGACCCGGTCGAATATAACGTTTTTACTTGTTAATTTATAAAAATTGTTAATTTTTTCAACGGGCTTAAGTTCGAATCTGCATGACTGCAAATAATTGTTTTATATTTTATTAATAAATAAATTTGTTCAAATTCCATTTATTTATATTAAGATTGGAATATTAAGAATATTTTCTATAATCATCAAAGCAGCAGAACGGATCAGTACTTATTTCGAGGCCGCTACGCCATCTCATCAGCGTTCTTTGTTCAATTTTTCCACTTTTGCAAGTGGTGCTAGTTAGTAGGAATATCAACTATTTAACCAATATTTTAACGAAAATTGAATATGAGAAGTTCCCACATTCATATTTTTAAGTTATTACATTTTTGGTCAGTACGAAATTCCCCAACCCTGACGATTAATATTCCCAATATTCCATGTATCTCTTTCGCTTTTTCCAGAGCCATCGGCTGCTGATAGCTAAAGCTTCTTTGTTATTTATGTTCAAGTAATTGAATTTAGTTGTCAATTTACTTTGAACAAGTGCGCGTACCCCCGCAATGTTTTAAATTATGTATGAATTTTTATTAGTCGAACTTTCTTATGTAAATTGTTAATTTTATCAACGGGCTTAAGTTGAGAAAATTAACAATTTACATAAGAAAGTTCGACTAATAAAAATTCATACCTAATTTAATTTATAAAAATGTTATGAGAAAATTTCATACGAGAATTGTAACTGATGTTAATACAAATTGAAAGCCTGTCTACTAATTTTCTTTGTGTTGTATATCCTGAAATTTTTCAAATTTGCCGTTTTCAATTTTATCTTTAGATATGCATATGGGAATTTTTTTTAAATGCTCAAGGAAAAGGCTTTAATTATAATGTCGATGTTCGAATCTTTTTCTTTGATATTAATTAAGATTGATTTTATTGGTATCAGAGAGTTTTTAACGGCATTTTAACTTAAAATGCTATGAAATTTAAAAAAAAAAAAATTTTTTAATATGATTTCCGGCAAATATCAGCTTCGGTTATGAGTTACACAAAAAAGTCTGACGGCGTCAAACCTCATTAGTTCGGTAGCCAGCTGTTATTGCCAAATTGTTAGATTACGTGCTCTGAAAGCTTCACATGTAATAAAGCAGAAATCGACCGCGCGATGTGATTCGTGGTATGGTTTTGTTGAAATCACATATCATATTAAATTCACTTAAAGGAGAAAAGAAAAAAATTGCCTTAATGAGAATTGCATCGAATCAACAAATTCGGATTATCCGCCTCACTTTCACTAACAGAAGCAATAAGCTCGGCAGTGCGAAGATTCACAGGCCTGACTAGAGTCTCTTTAAATTTTTTTTATAATTTTACCAATTCCTTGCGGCCGATTATGAGGACCCTAAACACTCCTCAATGCTCGGATAATGATCACTTTTGAATCACACAGACTTGTAAGTAGGTTTAACTATTTTCACGCACTCTTCGTTGGTTAAACAAATCATTTTCGTGAATTGTAAAGTTTTAATACCAAAAAAATTATCATGCCTATTAAATGCTTATTTAACGTATAAAATTTGTCAAATAACACTTTAATAAACATAAAATATTTTTTATGAATAAGACAGTAAATCCTTTACCAACTGCTTGGCCCACGATGTCACACGATATCCTTCTGTCGAAGAAATGCATTTAAGAGCACAACGAAATTTTAGAACTAGTTTTCGTTTTAAATGTAAATATTTGACAGGAGTGACAGTAAATAAATGACACTTCAGGTGACAGGTAATTTAACAGCTGATATTCTTACCAAATCGCCAAAACGCCACACATCAAACAATTTTTAACCGGACAATAATTTTAGATTATTATTGTTATTGCGAACAGGTTAATTTATTAAATAATATAAAACTAGTTGAACAGCGGAACCATAAAAAAGATAAAAGAAAAAACGTCCGAAGGTGTTGCGGCTTTCGAAAACCGCTGTTCTGTTCGGCTGTGTAAGTTGAATAAAAGTGATGTTGACATTACTTTGTGCCTTGGAATATTTATCATGTCTTTCTGAGATTTAAAAACAAATTTCGAACAATTAGCCCAAGGCGAATTCATACAAGGTGAACTCACTTATGCAACTCTGTGTAAAATGTATTGAACTGTCAAATGAAATGCTTTGGAAAAAATAATGGCCGCACACAAAAACAAAAAACCAGAAGAACACTTTGACAGTTCAATAATTTTGCCTTGGTAACAGCTGATCACCAATTTCTGAACTAAGGCCACCTGGTATGAATTCGCCTTGAATCAGCCTATGAATCTTAAGTCAATCCGTCCGATCATGTTTATCTCACATGTTGCTTAACCAGAGATTATTTGTGGCAACATTTTGCCTTTACTTTCATTATATTTTCTGCTTGAATTTACTTATGGGAAGAATGTGTGCATATAAAAATATTGATTAAAAGAAAAATGATCATTAATCAATCAATCAATCAGTTTTTTTTAAATGTATAAATTAAGTGAGTAACTTGTGGAGGGGTTAAAAATAGTGACAGTAAAATTTAACCTCAAGCGTTTTTAACATTTTGCTGCTGCTCTTTTCACTTCAGTCTGAAACTTAATTATAATTAAAAAAAAAAAAAGGAAAGAAAGCAGTAACGGACTGTGTCTGTGGGAAGCTGTAGCAAATTTTTAATATTTTTGGAACTTTTAAAACTTTTTGCTAGAATTAATATTTTTGCACAGATTATTAGTTCTTTTATTTTTCATTTCTTTTGCAAAACTGTCTTATTTGCAAAATTAATTTGATGCATTAATATCTTTTTTGTTATTAATTTTATTGTTTTTTTTTTTTCAAAAAATTTTTTTTTTCGATTTGTATGGAACTTTGACATGCTCAAAGGAAATCAATCAAAAATAAGTTTTTGTCCCGAAAACTGTTACGCCAGAAGGCGTGAAATTAGTAACTGTTTAATTTTGAAATCGTATATATAAAAGATACACAGAACAGTTCTAATAATTAGTTAGTGGCGTTCTTTCCAAACAGTTGGGAAATCTAGAGAAAATTATCCTTTTGCACAAATTCGAAATTTAAATAAAATTGTTGCAAACGCGTTTGAGCCGTAAAGGAGCAATGAATGTTATAAAGTTTTCATTTCTGCTGTTGCTGTGCTCAGCCTTAACGACAGTTGGTAAGATTAAAGAACCTTTTTTGGAAACTTTTCAATTGACAGGATCTCATTGATTTTAATTTGTTTTGTGTAGATGCCAGACTATCCCATAACGACTATAGACTGTTAAATAATAGGCCACAATCAGTTGGTAAACATGATAATGTTTTGCCCCAAGGACGTTTTTCAACTGCTCTCCTCAAAAAGTTTAAAACATTAAAGGGAACACTAACAACAACAACAACACCGATTACCACAATCTTCACTTTTACATCACCAACGGCAACAACAGGGTTTACTCCGATCAATACTTTCAGCTCTCAAATTAGCACCGATGCTACAGCACCAGACACAACCGTTAATACACCAACAAGACCGGAACTTCCGGACACTGATACTGGAACGAACATAGATACTTTAACTAATGAGGATGAACCTACTACTGATGTACCAGCTCCTGCTCCTGCACCAACTGTCCCTGCACCAGAACCAATTGTTCCTGCCCCACGTGGCTTTATAAGTAACTATCGAGACTATGAAGACAATAATGATGACTATGATAATGACGATGTTCTTGATGACGATGATGATGATGATGATGATAACCAAGTGAAGTACGTGAATCGCGCCTATAACTCATGGAACGAGATTGACAACGACGACTATGACGATGACGAGAATGACATTTTAAATAGTTTCGAAAATATCAATTACCACAATCAAATCGGTCGTGCCTCACGAGCACGTCCTTCACTTAGGCAACGTAACGTAAAACGACGCCAATACTTAATGAAACGCCAGCAACAACAAACACTTAGGCGAAAGCAAGCTAATCGCCGACGCAAAATTAACCGTAACAACAAGAAAAAACGCCGCAATCAAGTACTACTTAAGCGCCGCCGTCAAAATCGTAAACGCATCCGTGTAAATAATAGACGCCGTTTGCAAGAATTTTTAAAACGTCCTGGCAATAAACGTATAATTAGGATTAATGTTTGAACAGAAAACACGAAAACGGTCGTAATAAATTCGCGATTTAATTATGAAAATAAAAACAAACAAAAAATATTCGTATTTAAATTTTTTAATGCTTGAAAGAAGGAATAAGTTTTAGGCCTCTTCTTAAACGATGCTGGTCGATCTTCAAGAAACCAAATGAATTTTGTAACTTGATTTTTGTATAACTTTTACTAAAAGTACCAATTTGTGTTCTATTTCCACAATAATTATATGCGACCCAATTGGGTAGTTATTTTTTTAAGTAGGGGAAGCACTCCTAGACCTAGCACCGCTAGATATTCAGTGCATTGCGCCGGAACTAGAAAGAATGGGATAGTACAGAGAAGGCAGATAAAGAAAGATGAATAGATAGAGAATTTTTTTTTAGCCATTCAAACCTTTTTAATTTGTCGTCCAAATTTTTTGTACAAGGCCGAACTCGTGCCATTTTAACTACTTCAGCCTGGGTTCTTATGACCACAGAAGACGCCAGAAAACCTAGAGTCTTCGTTATTGGATTGCTGTTTTGCAAATAGTCATAAATAGATTGCTATTGAAAATCAGCAAAATGCAAAATATGGTTCCAGAGCTGGACAATTCAAACTAATTTGTGATACTAGAAAGTAACGAACTAAAAATAATTTCTACTATTATTTTTAATTTGTTTGTTAATTAAATCTACTTTATACCGCAGGAAAAATTAAATTCGTATCATAAATCAAATAAAATCAAAAATACTACTGCAGGGTTGGACAATTGTAACTTTTTTTATGTAGTAAAAATTTTAACGAACATTTTATATTGCTATATTAAATTGAATTAAGATTCGATAGGCTAATTGTTCGAAATTTTGATGTAAATCTCAGAAAGACATGATAAATATTCCAAGGCACAAGGCAAGTCAACATCAGTTTTTGTTATTCAACTTACACAGCAGAGCAGAACAGCTGTTTTCGAAGGACGCTAACCCTTTCATCATCAGTGCTCATGTGTATTGTGTTTGTCACCACTTATTAGGTGGCTTAGTTGAATGTGATAACAGTTCCTATTTACACAAATTTTATTGTGAAAAAGGATACGAGAACTGTATCAAACTGATATTAACATGTTATTGTTATAATACCCGTGTTACCGTTTGATTATTTTTTCTTCATGTCCCATTTTTCTGAATTTTTTTTGTTCCATCATACCTAAGTCAAACTTTGTTTTGTTACATAAAAGAAATCAACTAAAACAATTTTTTTTATATTCAAAATTTTCTTTATATAGATATTAAACATGTTTTTGCAGGAAATTCATTGTTACGTATTAAAAATTAGAAAAGGCTAAAAGGCAGCCCCAGAGCTGTGAATTTTTATTATATAATCATTTAACGTAGTTAATCGACATTTTTTTATTGTTAATATATTATGTTTATTTAAGCAAGAGGTCAATTATTTTTTATAAAAACTTTATTTTTTTATTGCGAAACATCGGAATAAACAAAGTTTTTGAAAACATAATTAATCTCTTTCTTAAATAAACATAATTTATTTATTAATTATGGTAATAAAAAAAATTTTTTTTTCATCAAACATATTTTATATTTTAGAAAAAAAATAAAATGTTAATTTTTCCAACGGGCTTAAGTTCGAATCCGCATGACTGCAAACCATTTTTTATTATTTTATTAAGAAATGAATTTGATCAAATTCTATTTATTATTTTTTATATTAAGATTGGAATATTAAGAATATTTTCAATAATCATCAAACCAGCAGAACGGAGTACTGATTTCGAGGCCGCTACGCCATCTCATCAGCGTTCTTTGTTCAATTTTTCCATTTTTGCAAGTGGTGCTAGTTAGTAGGAATATGAATGTGGGAACAGGAGAAGTTCCCACATTCATAATTTTAAGTTATTACCTTTTTGGTTAGTACGAAATTCCCCAACCCTGACGATTAATATTCCCAATATTCCATGTATCTATAATAAATAGAATTTGAACAAATTCATTTATTAATAAAATATTAAAAAATCATTTGCAGTCATGCAGATTCGAACTTAAGCCCGTTGAAAAAATTAACAATTTACATAAGAAAGTTCGGCTAATAAAAATTCATACATAATTTAAAAAAATAAAATAATATTGAAAATCAGAAAGATCAAACAGATGATTCCAGGGTTGGAATGAATGCTTCTACATACTTTAGAAGTACACCGATGAAGAGTATATAAAATGCGGCATAGGCTAATATGGTGCTCAGACATACACCTTAATTGTGTTTATCGCAATTAACAGCATTATTGAGCTCAATTACTCATACAAAATTTTAATTAGCTTAATTGTCTTTAAATTGAGCAAAGCTTAAAATGCAGCACTGTAAAAGTTTGTTTAGTGAGCACCATAATGCCTACTGAACAAACTTAATGAAATTTGACAACTCATATGTAAACAAATTCACAGAAAAAAAATATGGCGAGTCAAGTTGAGGGTGAGGTTTTAAAATAATTTTTGTTATTTAACAATTAAAACAAATGAAAAATAAAAAATTTATTACGTACAACAAAACCAAACTCTTTTTAAAAGCCAAACTTTGTTCCATTTTCGCAAAATTTTAACCACAAATTTTCACAAGCAAAATGTAAACAACACCTTTTTGTCAGCTGCTGTCAAACGCTAATTGAGTTAGCTATATTGAGTGTGTGTGAACACTTTTCAATTAACTTATTATTGACTCAATTAAACATGCATGTCTGAACACCATATAATATTGCAATATATAACTTGTTTATAAAACTTTTTTTTTTAAATTATGTATGAATTTTTATTAGTCGAACTTTCTTATGTAATTGCTAATTTTTCTAAAAAATATTCGAATTTATTAAGCAACTTTTTCGCTTATTTGCCACGAATAATTTTTGATAAATGATTTCATACTGCCAGTAAAATTGTCATAAACTTAATTACCCAGCTCGGATAATTGCCTTAAACATTTACATTCTGAAGTAAAATGTTCCCCTGAGCTTAATTGAATTCAATTTAATACAGTGTTCACACATGCTTTTTTAATTGAGTTAATATTCAATTTATTGCCATAATTATCTTCGTATTCATAAATTATCTTCCTATATGCAAAATTTATTCAATTCAATTAACGTATGACAACTAAAAAAATTTTTTTATATATGTGAGGGTCTCAAGTTCAAATCTGGAATTCATGTTTTTTTTAATTTTCTAATTAGCAATAAATTTTATATCAATAAACTCAACATGGCTCGACTTATTATTTTTGTTAATTTTTCTTTGGCCACATTTTAGATGCCAAGACTCGACGAACTTTATTCAGTGAGTTGTGTCTTGCTTACTAAACACGTTTTTTAGCAGTGTTGCATTTGTAATTGCACGGCTTATTATAACAATTAAGTGTTAATTGAACAATTAATTAATTAAAATTTTATATCGTTCATTGACCTCAATATTGGCATTGATTGCGAAAAACTCAATTAAGTTGCATATCCGAAGACCTTGTAATTTAATTTATTATTATTTTTATTTTAATGGCTTTAGTACAATTTGCCTACAACAGTGCAGGTAATACAGTCTCCGTTTTTAATTTTTTTTTCCTTTTTATGTGTAACTAGCTACACCCGGTGTGCTTAGCTACCCCCATTGTCATGAAATAAAATAAACATTTGTAAGAAACAGTATTTATATACATAAGTATATTTTTTGTTTAATAACAACGACATACATAAAAATAATAAAGGTTTTTTTTAATCGCTGAGTAGACAATATCTTTGTTTTACTCTCTTCAGCAAGAACATATAAATTTTTTGGTTGTCCAACTCTTGAAAACGCAACATATAACTGGCCATGCGAAAAACATGGATTTTCTAAATTCAGTCCGCACTATCCCTGCGACTTGTTGATTGTAATTGAAAAAGCAAGGCGAATCAGGAACTGCAATCACTTGAAGTTGAATGGCATGTTGGTGGGAGTGAAGGGAATGCGCGGAATAAGCACATCTTCTCCTTTCGACTTTCCGTTAACCTAAGTCTAAGAATGTATTGGTAGAACATTTTTTATATGTATATCATAAAACAAATAAAAAATTTAACAAAATATAAGAAATGTTTATGTGTGCAAAAATAATACATCCTACCGGATTGTAAAGTGCAAACATTACGCTCGCTGATGCGTGTTGAGTTGCCTCTCTCAAGTTTGTTGAATATACAGGACGTATACGTGAAGAGAGATGTAATTTTTTTATTGATAGACCGAGAGTTGGAAATCGACGTATTTATTTATGGCGTATGTCTCCTTCTTAACGAAGGCGTATCTATATTTTAAATTTCACCAAAATCAAGTTGAGGTTCAGAAATTGTCCCCATTACTTCCTCCTGGTCCTAGTTTTGAAAATGGACATGGCCTATGTAACTTTATGGACACAGATCTATCTATGTTAAAAATTTCATTAAAATCTGTTTGATAGTTTCAAAGGGATAGAAAATTCCCCCTATCGCCCTCCTGGTTTTAGTTACATAGCCTATGTGCATTTTTAGACGCAGATCTATCTACGTTCTAAATGTCATTAAAATCGGTATGAACGTTTCGGAGGATCAGAAATATCCCTCCATCGCCCTACTGGTCCTAATTTTAAAAATGTACATAGCCTATGTGACTTCTTAGATACTGATCTATCTTTGTTCTGAATTTCATTAAAATCGGTTTAAACGTTTCGGAAGGGCGAAAAATTTCCCCCTATCGCCTTCCTCGTCCTAGATTTGAAAATATAAATAGCCTATTTGAATTTTTAGACGCAGATCTATCTATGACCAAATATTAATTAAAATCGGCTTGAAGGTTTTGGAGGGATAGAAAGTTCCCCCGTATCGCCCTCCTGGTCCTAGTTTTGACAAAATTAGTACCCCATAACCTTCCCGGAGTTGCACAGACTATGTGCACCAAATTTCATTGCAATCAATTGCTTCGACAAAATTTTAGAAGTAGAAGTTATATATTCTTAGATATACAGAATTAATATTTTTTATATTGGAGGTGACACGCCTACTATAACCAACCCGCCCATTTTGTTCATATATACGTCAAAGTCGTCCATACAAAATTTGAGTACTCTAGCTGTTGTAGTTTATGAGATATGAGTCATTAAATACTTATTGGGTATGTGGGCGTGGCACCTCCCCTACTTAAAATTTCAAAGTAAAAAGTAGCCTATAGTTCCTTCCAGATATACAGGAAGGTGCTGTTAAAATTTCATGAAAATCGGTCCGGCCGTTTAGCCGTCTATAGACTTCAAACAAACCCACACACAAACACACATTCATTTTTATATATATATAGAAGATATGAATCATTATGTTTAAAATAAAACTACTAGGTTTGTTAAATTTAAATTTTTTTCTATATATACACACATATTCGTTTAATTACCTCACTGAGGTATTAAAGCGTATGCCTTTACCGCATAATTACCTCCAAAAAAAATTAAATGTTTGTAAAGAATAGAAAGAAGAAAATAGAATTAAATTACAAAATAATAATATTCAACTAAAATATTTTTGAATAAAAAAAATATTTTTTAAAAATATATACATATTTTTAAAAAATACTTTTTAAAAAGATTTATTTTTAAAAAAATATTTTTTAAAAAGATATTTTTTATATAAAATTTTATAAAAATATTTTTAAAAACATTTTTAAGGCCTAATTCTTAAAAAATATTTCATTCGTATAACATTCTTTTTTGACATATTTTTATAAAAGATTTGTAAAATAAGGTTATAAGAATGAAATACTTTTAAATTATGTATGAATTTTTATTAGTCGAACTTTCTTATGTAAATTGTTAATTTTTTCAACGGGCTTAAGTTCGAATCTGCATAACTGCCAATGATTTTTTATTATTTTATTAATAAATGAATTTGTTCAAATTCTATTTATAATATTTTATATTAAGATTGGAATATTAAGAATATTTTCAATAATCATCAAACCAGCAGAACGGATCAGTACTGATTTCGAGACCGCTACTCTATCTCATCAGCGTTCTTTGTTCAATTTTTCCACTTTTGCAAGCGGTGCTAGTTAGTAGCAATATCAATTATTTAACCAATGTTTTTAACGAAAATTGAACAGGAGAAGTTCCCACATTCATATTTTTAAGTTATTACCTTTTTGGTTAGTACGAAATTCCGCAACCCTGACGATTATAATAAAATAAAGCAATAAAAAATCATTTGCAGTCATGCAGATTCGAACTTAAGCCCGTTGAAAAAATTAACCATGAAATATTTTTGTTTAGTATTTTTTGTTTTATTCTTTAATAATTCATTCATATTTTTGATATATTTTTTTTTCATTTTTTTTTTGACCCACTTAAATAAACTAATTTATTTTTTAATCTGAATTCTGTGTTAAATAACTACCCACATTAAAAAAAAACTTTTTTTATAACATTTTGGCCAACAAATATTTCGCCAAATGAATGTGTGTGAAATTATTGACATAAAGTTAATAATTTGGCTGAAACAAAGACAAAGTAAAATGGCCGATAGGCCTACAATGGGCTTACACTCTATTGCTAAATTATTCAAATGAGCTAATGCTGTTTTAATAGTTATGCAGAATTATTTATTAATAACGTTTTTAAGTTATGAACTATAGAATGTAGCGGATGATGTTTCTAATCGATTTTTTTTTTTTTGGAGAAATGTAAGAAAGTTTACAGCATTTTACAGCATATAAATATGGTTGAGTGGCTGGTTGTCTAGTCAGTGTTGCGCCAAGTCTTACAACTTGATGGAGTTGGAAAGTTTGTTAAATTAAACAATTAATATAAGATTATTAAATTAGTAGAGAATTGTAAAAAACATGGCTGCTCTCAAGGCCACTTTTATCGTTGTTTGTGTAGCAGTTGTACTGCAACGATCAGCAGGTAAATTGAAGCCACTAAAATTTGTTTACTCATGACCATTTTTTTTTTAAATAAAACGAACATTTATTTTAATTTGCAAGGATTTTCCAAAACTGGACATCACATATTTGATAAATTTGCTGCTTTGGCAAACATAAAGTATCCCACTGACAAATTTGCTGCTTTGGCAAACATAAAGTATCCCACAACCACAGCACGGCCACCGAGACCTGATCCAATAACTATTATAACATTTCCAACCTACACCGATACAAATCCAACACTTATTGACACGCCAACAGCATCGACAGACAACCTCGCTCCAACTGTAATAGATACTCCCATAGATACAACTACAAATGATGACGCTGCACCAGACCCAAATGGAACAGACGGTGCTGATGGCGCTGACACACCTACTAACACAGCTATAGACACATCTGTAGATACACCTGTAAATGCAGCTGTAAATGCAGCTGTAAATGCACCTGTAAATGTACCTGCTGCGGTTGTTCCAGCTCCTAATACTAACAATGGCAACACCGGTAACAGAGCACTTAATGGTCTACGATTTTACTATGACAACGACGAGGAAGATGAATCTGATAATGACATCATTGAATTAGACGAATTGGACTTGTCAGAAGGTCGTGCTACTTCCGCTCAACGACCGAATAATAAGAAAAAACGCAAACCGAACAAACGCAATCGTCGTAGGCAGCAACAAATTAAATTTAATCGTCAACAACAAAACAAATCGAGGAGACGTCAAAGTCAACGTCGCCGCCAAGCTTTACTAAATCAAGTGCGTCGCGATGAGCGTCAACGTCTTTTGCGTATCATAAATTTGTTGAACCAAAGCAGCCAAACGCCTCTTAAAATTCGCATTCGACGTATTCCCAATAGACTTCCCCCACAATATTTTCGCCAAAATTGATACGCTTTCAGGCCATGACAATCCAATAAAGAAAAGTTACAAATAAGTCAAATGAACTTTTTACTCAATTTATTTTTTACATTAAATCATCTTGTTGTTGTCCCTGTTTCTGATAGAACATAATTGCATGTTTTTTTTTAACAGCAGATATAATATTGATTTAGTGGGTAAAGCTAATTAATTACTATACACACGACAGAACACAATAATAGGAGAGAAAACAACACTTTATTTATTTTGATGCTATAATTATTTGCCAACGTTCCTTTAAGAGAATGCCAAAAATAGCACACTTAGCCGCTTTTAAAAATTCCTTGCTATTTTCTAGAGCTTAAAAAATTCTCGAAGGCTGTCAGCATTCGTCAACTGGTTGTTGTCAACGATCAGTACGTAACCGATATGATATGATATTTTCTTGACTACACATCGACAAATATTTAGTTACAGAATTATGCATTAAGCACATTCACGACAGCAGGCTACTGACTACAGAAATAGAATACATTTTTTATACCCCCAAAAAAAGAATATGTATGGTATATTCAGTTTGTCATTCTGTTTGTAACGCAGCGAAATATCCATCTGAGACCCCATAAAGTATATATATTCTTGATCAGTGATGAAATCTAAGATGATCTGAACATGTCCGTCCGTCCGTCTGTGGAAATCACGATTCAGTCCAAACGAAAAGAGCCAGACTCTCGAAATTTGGTATAAATATATCTTGAAGGATAAGTTCGGAAATGGGCTAAATCGGGCAAGAGGGGAAAAAGTTTCCCTAAGAAGAACTAAACCAACCTCTAAAAAACAACATAATTTTTAAAGTTTCTTTTTGTAATTTTGTTAAGCAACTGATATATTTTTATGTCGAAGAAGGTCCAACACGTTAAACTGGAAGCCATTAAGTATAAAAAAAAAAAAATTAAACCACGCCCCCTTTAGTGGGCGTTATTATATGCAAAAATAGCATACAAATTTAACAAATTGTTTTACTTAAGCCTACATTCCTTAAAAATAAATTTTTTAAGCTTTAATGACGAAACTGAGGCGTAACCTGGTACTACTCTGCCCTATCCCCTCCTCCTCCCCTTTGCACCCTAAATGGCCCTATCAAAAAAAATTTTTTTTTTAATTTTGTACATAATTATGTCAAACATTTATTTTTAGAGTTTTATGACAACGGTGAAATGTCTCCCCCAAAGGCAAGGGCTGGCATAGCGACCCTGCCAAAATACAGTTTTAATGCCCTCCAAAGAGAATTGGACCCCATAAAGTATATACATATATATTCTTGATCTGTGATGAAGACTGAGACCATCTAACAATGCCCATATGTACATTCGTCTGTGGAAAACATGATAAAGTCTATTTTTGGCCCCGCCCCATTTAGTGGGCGTTGACGTACGATATTATATGCAAAAATAGTGTAAATATTGAACAAATTTTATTCCTTAAGCCTACAAGAAGCTGAGATGTTCTCTGATCAGAGAAACGTCTCCCCCACGGTCCTTCCCGGAATAAATCTGTCAAAACAGAGATTTAAAATTGGGTACAGAGATGTCTTAAAAGAACTCTGTCCCACCAAGTTAAACATTTTAAATTTACTTAATAAATATTTGTAGGGTGTTTATGATTCGACCTGGTCGAATATACCGTCTTTACTTGTTTTTATCTCGGACCAGCACTCAGGGGATAACCCCTACATATGCAGTGCATTGCGCCGTAATCAGAAAGAAGGGAATAGTATTGAGATGAGAAGATAGAGAATTTTTTGTCGCTATTTCAACTTTTTACTTCAACGACTAATTTTTTGCTACAGGGCCGACGAAGGAGGGGGCTGTTCCTCTACTCTTTAGTACACGATTGTGTTAGTCGCTGCCAGTAATTGTCCATGCCGTCATCACTGAACCAGGCTGACCACAACTAACACAACCATCAACTAATGCTGATCAAAAGAATTTGACACAATATTTATGATTGGGCGTGGTGTTGAACTCAGGACCCTCCGCTTCATAGTCTCGTGTTAACTACTACAGCCAACAGTACCCTCAAGAAGAGATTTCATGTGTTTATATGCGAATGATTATTTTCACTGTTACCCGGCAGGTTGCTACTTTTCCTATATAAAAACATATATCCTATTTCTGTAGTTTCGTAGTCGGTAGCCTGCTGTCGTGAATGTGTTTAATGCATTAAAGGGAATAACATATTCTTTTTTTAACTGTTTACCTTTTTTAAATGCTGTTGATTGCAGACGTTTTCACATAAATATTTATAACTCGAGGTGGTCTCAGCCTATTGGTCACAGGACTTCTCCTGTGATGCACCTCTATTTCCTGCTGGGAAAATTGTAAATTTTAAAATAATCTTGGTTATTGGAAAAATCTGGTTTTCACCACATCTTGATTCTCTGAGTTCCTAGGGAGCATTTCTGACTACTCCTGGCAGAGGACCACTATATCTGTATGTACTATATGTGTTTGTGTGTGATTGCGTGTGTGAGCGCTAACCACTTACATATAACTTTTGATTCGGTCACGCCGAATCAAATGAAACTAGTTTTATCAAACTTACATGTCCTGTGAATTTGGAATAGTAAATTTCAAAAAATTTTAAAAAAACATGATTTTGAATTCTCTTCATTTTTTTTTATTAAATTTTTATATAAAACAAGAAACTTATATTCGACCGGGTCGAATCTAGAAATAAATGAACACCTTGGCCCTACAGCATTTTTCTACTTTTGGTACAATTTCTTTTGAATGCGTCACACTGGGGGGGGTTTTGATACCAAAAATGGGAATTAATTGGAAAATTAAATTTAGGAGAACCGAATAAATTTTTGTAGTCGGTAAAAGTACACAACATTCCACATCACTAGTGCAAATTTTTTGTTTTTGACAACTACGTTTTTAACGTTTTCTTCGCGTGCAATATAAATTTCAACTTTTGGTGTCTTAAAAATTAGTTTTGAGTGTTTTCCAAAGTGATAATTAAAAATATTTTAATTGAACCTTCAACTTCAGGTTAGTAAGATTAATTTATGTTTTTTGTTTTTATGTGTAATTTGAGTTATTATTTTTAATTAATTTTCACGCGTAAGCCAATAAATTAGTGAATTTCGGGAAATATGTCGATAAATAGTTGTCAATAAAGCCAAATTAAGAAAAAAACATTTCGTGTCTAAAAATTTAAACGCTTTTGAAAATATGTATGAAAAATTTTTCTGCACTTTTTTGCACATTTTGAAATAAAATTCAAATGTATTGTTGCACCTACATAAAAAAAATCTACTTTTTATAAAATGCAATACAAACGTTAGTGTTATTATTGCTTTTGTTTTCATGAGAGCTTGGGTTTAATTATTAAATTAGACTAGATAAAAACATATTAAAAGAAGAAAGGGAGTTTACTCAAATCCTGTAATATCATATATTAGAAAATTTAAAGAAAAAAAACCCATAATTTTCATATGGAAGCAATTCAATTCTTAATATTTGATTCAAGTCTCGATAGTGAAGAAAATGCCAGTGATGATGATAATGATATTTATACCAATTATACAGATGATGATGGTTATTGATAAGCATTCGATACGTAATAGAGCTGTTCAAATATGTATTTTTATTCCCTTTTTAACCTACTGCCAATAAACTTGCATTAAATAAAGAACTAATAATAGTAAAAAAATAATAATAATAATTTGAAGCCTCTTACTATCATAGGTTTCTAGATAGCAGATTTTTTAATATTATTTTGTATGGGAAGTACTCCTTCCCGCAGTCCTATTCCGCCAATTTTTTTGCCCAACTTCGAAAATCGCTCTCTTTAATTGATATTGACCAAAAAAATCTAAAATTATAAACAGGGAAAGTCACCACGAATTAATTCCCATTTTAGCCATCGAAAACCCCACTGTGCGTCACTTAGGACAATCAACATAATATTTGAGTGATTTTTTCACACAAAAAGAAATTGTTTTATAAATAATGTTCGAATATATTTTTTTTAATTTTTAAATACAATTTGACCAACGAAAGCTACAAAATAAAAAATTGATTTACTTTTGTGGTCATGGCGGTCAATACGTTAAATGATTTCGAAATACTCGTACTCCAGCATAATTGATTTATGTGAAATTATGATGTCGATGATGAGTTGAAAGAAATTTCTATTTCTTTATGGCTTTTTCTATAACAATGAAAATTGCCTGCAGCACCTTCAGTGAGGCTTTAAATTCTTAAGTACCAAAAAGAAAATAAATAATAATAAATAGTTTTACTTTCGCATTTACCGTTTTCTAAGTACTTAAACACAAACATTTTTGCATTGACCGTAACATCAAAGTAAACAGTTGGCGAACATGAAATCTTTGGCCAATTATTTGGAATGGTATAAAAAGCTGTGATTTGCGTTGGATAATTATTAGATATAGATTTGCCATTGCAGAAATCACAAGGAACTTAAAGAAAAGTGTTGGAATATTTCAATTATGAAAGTGATAACTGTAACATTTTTTGCCCTGTTGGCATCACTGGTGCTAGTCAGCAAGGCCAAGGGAGAGAATAAGCGCGGAAAGGGTAAGAATTGTTGCGTTTTATTATTTTTTTAACATTTTATTTTATAATTGAAAATTATGTTCCCTTTCCATCAAGTCCATCGTTATTATGACCTTGAAGATGATCTAGAACAGGCTGACAATCATTTTCAATTGATGGATTCAAATCAAAAGAGCACTGGGTCCAGTGGCCGTTTGTTTATGCGCAAATTCTTTTCTAAAAACATGTTTGGCCAAAATCAAAGTCCACAAATTATACCCATAATTATAACCGGAGCAAATACCGATGATGATGATATTAATAATCAGCCACCTTTAATTGATACTCCTGTTCTTATGCCCACTGGCACTACTACAACAACAAATACGGATACGTTACCTACAACGGATATAGATACGCCGATAACAACACCAACAGGAACCGACCCCGTTAATCCAACAATTCCAAATAATCCAATGAATCCAACAGATCCAGCGACGCCAACAAATCCGGCGGCTCCAACAAATCCCGCGGCTCCAACAGATCCTACGAATCCAGCAATTCCTGGTAATCGTATTCTCTTGTATGGACGCCGTCCGAGCGAAGAGAATGACCAGCCATACAATGAAGAAGTCGCCGCGGAGTACGTTATCACCGATCAGGAAATTAAGAGCTCCACCAGTGCCAAGGCTAATCGTGCTCCAACTCATATTAATTTGCGGCTACGTGGTGGCAATCGTGATCAATTCATTAGACTACGTTTACCAGCCAACAATCGTGGTTACTTTCAGAACGGTCAACGTGTTGTACTAAATGGAAATAAAAAAAATCGTCCTGTTAAAAGGCGCGTGATCAGGAGGCGTCGTAATCGCAGACGTCCCAACAAGAATAAAAATAAACGCCGTCGCTTTGTAGCTGCTTAAGTTCTTCAAAAAAATTATAATTTATTTAATTGTAAAATGTGCTTAAAATTTTATTTAGAATAAAAACCTGCATACACACACGTATGTATGTAACGACAGATCTTGTTATTTTTTATTCTTTATTTTTCTTTTTAATTTTGTTACATTTTCCGAAGTAGTTAAAGGGTACACCATGAGGCTGAATTAAGGGGAGAATGTTACCTTTTGATACAAATTTAATTTTTGTAAGTTCCTTTAATATTCCCCGATATTCTGTAACTATTTGCCAACGTCACGTCAAGACAATATTAAAAATACAACAATTAACTATTTTGGACAACGTGAAACTACTCCCTACGACCTTAAATATAGCAATAGGCTGCTGTAAATAGTCAATTCCTGATGAAAAAGAGTATGGGGGTGTTCTATTTTTGATATTGTCTTGACGTGACGTTGGCCCATACTTACCGAATAAAGCACCTTTCCAAAATTACACGACGAAGTAAAATCTCAACATGGTCACCTCCTTTTCAATTCTGGCCCAGTGCTTTGCATATGTAGAGATTGTCCCTTGAGTCCTACTAAAAAGAAAATTAAATAAAAAATTGCGTACTTTTTAATCCTTTTTTTAATATTACACGCCACTGTGCGTCATTTTAGGAACCACTAATTTTATTTAGTTTTTTTCATTAAACTTTTATTTTTTCAATGGCGAAATACATTTACCAGGATCGCTTGGTGGTCAACATTCCACGACTTAACATTTACACTGAAAATAATTCTTTATTGCAAATAACCTTCTTTCTTCAAATTGCTACTGAAACAAAACAAAACAAAAAAATAACTCTTTATAGTTTCTTTTTATTCATTGCGCTTACACGTATTTGTTTTCTTTCTACCAGTCAATAAAAATTTAGTATAAAGAGTTTTGTTTAAATTGACAGATTTTGTTGTTTTTTCAGGCAAATTTAAAATAATTTTTTAACACTTTTGCTACAAAATATTTACATTGTGCTTATGTTCACTAAAATACCTTTCGAACCATATATATTTCATCAATATTGCTGAACGATAAGGCATCTAAAACTGTACCACAAAAAAATGTGTTGCTGTTTCATATACAAGATTTTATATTTTTATCATTTTATATTTCAAATTTGACAAGTCTACTATTATTTTAGTTTGTTTTATTGTAAAAACTGGCTCTTGCAATTTTCTTTGGTCTTGAAGTGTTGGTGTATTAAAACACTTACGGGCTGACGATGTTAATCTAGAAAAGTTTTTTCACACGACATCACGGGACAGACAGTAAAAGCAGAATTTTATTACAATAACTTTTGTAGGATATTTTAGCCCACTATATTACACTGGATCTTCAAAATTTTCTTTCCTTAACAAAAAAAAAAAAAACAAAAACAAAGACAAAAGTAAAAACAATACAATCTTTTTTAAGCTTAAGGTCTTTATGATATATATATATATATATTTTTCGATATTTCGTTAGCCTTTGGTTAACTTCTTCAGGAATTTGTTATAATTTGTTGTTTTCTTTCAATTGAAAAAAATTTTTTGATTACAATTCTAAAAAAACAATGTGTATCATAAAAATTGAAAAATTGCCTACATGTGAAATAACTACATAAGTCTATATGTTTATATATATGAATATTAACTAATATTAGTGAAAAATTACATAAAAAATTGTAATATGCAAAAATAAAATGTTATTATATATAATACATAGCTTTGATATTATTAACATAAAAAACAATGAAAAAACACATCGTGTGTCACTGAATTTTAAATACTACAAATACAAAATGTTAATAACATAAAATAATTCTAAATATTATGTTATTAAATATTAACATAATGTAAATTGAAAAATACAAAAAATTTTTAACATACATGGATGATTTTAAATATTTTAACCAACACAAATACATTCATATTATTTTAATATAACAAAAAACAATGAAAAATCAGTTAATATATATTACAAATTTTTATAAAAAAATATAACTGCCAAAAACAATTTTTTTATAAATATGTATGTACATATGTGTAATGTATTCAAAAATGAAAATGTTTTACATAAAAACAACATAAACAATAAATTCCAATAAACATACACATATAACATACATATACACATACACATATATATATATATACATACATATACACACACTTATAAATATACACATACATACACATATACATACATATATACACATACATACATACATACGTACATACATATATACATACATACATACATACATACATACATACATACATACATACATACATACATACATAAATATATACATATACACATACACATACATATATACACACATACACATATATATACATACACACATATCCATATGTACAACACACATACATATATATATATACATACATACACATATACCCATATATAATGTGTAATAAATACTCTAACATGAACAAAAGAATTATTATATATACATATAATATATTTTTGTCCTAAATTCTGTTATTATTTTTGTGTAACAAATATCTATAAGATTGTGCAACATTGACTGTGTCTATTCTGAAATTCATTCTCTTATCTATAGGAACATTTATAATTTGTAACATTTCTAGCATATATCTACGTTTGTAATTAAATTCTGTATTTAAAATTGAAATATTTTCAAAATCAGGATAATGATCTGAATCAAAGCAATAAAAAATAGGTCGAAAAATTAGAAAAAAGCAAATTTATATAATTGTGAGCCCGGCATAATAAAAAAGAGTGATGAATAGTGAATATTACTATCAAAATAGAATAAATCAAGAAAGAAACAGGGCATACATTGGAGCAAGAATTGTACACAGTGAAAATAATAGTTATAGAAGCAGATTTCAATATACTCGGACTATTAATGGAAGTTTCAGCAGACCACAAGGAACGTACAATAATGGTAGAGAAGAAAGAAGTTTAAACATATCACAAGGAACATATAGAAATAGTAGAGGTAACAACGTTGTCACAATAAGAAGAGAAGAAAGAAACCTGCACAATTATAGAAATAGAAGAGATGGTTGTTACATAAACTACAACAGAAGCAGGAGAATTGAACAAAGATTAATTGATAATGAGGAAAGAATAAATGTATATAGGATACTAAAAAAGAATAATGAAGCAAGATGGACAATGAATAGGTATAAAAAAATTAGGGAAAAAATTATTAAATGTAAATCAACAATAACGTTTTTAATTTCTTGTCGAAATAAAGGCGTTATTCCTAATTTCATAAAAAATTCCACTAAAAATATTTTTAATATTTTCCATGAAAACGGTCAATGGTCAACAAACTTGATGATTTCGAGAAATATACAAAATTTTCAAAGAAAGATGCTTAATTGGGCAATAAAGCAGAAACATGAAAACCTAAAGGAGTATAATATTGAATTATCGGCCATGGAAGCAAAATTAAGAAGAATATTATCTACTATAGAATTAACGTATTTTTTAGAATATACAGAGAGGATAACAAAAACATTCACAGATAGAACTAAAAAGGTACATATTAAAAAATTAAATTGTCTTGTTAGTTTGCAAAAAAGAGAATTAGGAATCAGATTAAACCAAAAATGGTTTGTCAATAAATCTGATGTACTGTTTCCTCATGATGTTGAATATATTTTGTCTTTAGGGAAGAAATATGCATTACCTATACAAGAAAATAATTTTCCTATTATGAAGGTAATAGCTGATGGAGAAGACTTCATTCAGACTATACAAGATAAGGAAAAACAGGAGATAGTTAGGTCAAGATTTACTAATATCTTAGATAATCACATTAATAGAAGTAAATTGACAAATAGGGATAAATATATGAATAATTGTCTAAAATCAACAAAGAATTTTTTAAGATTAAATAAACATATAATTATTTTGAATGCGGATAAGGGAAATGTAACAGTTGCTATGAATAGAAGTGACTATAATTTAAGAATAGATAATATTTTAAATGATATTGATACATATAATTTAATTAATAGAGATCCTACTACTAGATTACAAAAATGTAATAATGACTTAGTTGAAGAACTTTTTAAGGCAAATATTATTTCTAACATAGAAAAATATAAATTAAAATCAAATATTTCTACTTCTCCTAAATTATATGGATTACCTAAGATCCATAAAGATAATTTTCCGTTGAGACCAATTTGTTCTAGTATTAATTCTCCTTCTTATGAACTTAGTAAATACATAACTCGAATTTTGAAAAAATTAACAATGGACTCAAAATATAATATATCCAATTCTTTAGATTTTAAAAACCGGATAAAGAAAATAAAATTAGATATTAATGAGAAATTAATATCACTTGATGTTGTATCTTTATTTCCAAGTATACCAGTTGATTTAGCAATGAATATTATTGATGAAAGTTGGAATAAGATAACACAATATACAGACATTAGTAGGAGTTTGTTTTCACGTATAGTTAAGTTTTGTATAGTGGATAGTAGATATTTTCAATGTAGAGATAAAATGTATCAACAAAATAAGGGTCTTCCTATGGGATCTCCAGCCTCTCCGGTTATAGCTGATATAGTAATGGAAAAATTATTAGATGAATGCATTAGTAAATTGACTAATAAACCAAAGTTTTTAGTAAAATATGTTGACGATTTGTTTTGTATTCTTTCAGAAAGTGATATAGATAATATATTATCAACATTTAATTCTTTTCACCCTGATATACAATTCACAATTGAAAAAGAAAAAAACTCGAAACTTTCTTTTTTAGATACATTGGTATTAAGAAAGGAAAATGGATTATCAATAGATTGGTTCCAGAAACCAACATCATCTGGCAGAATTATTAATTATTATTCAAAACATCCAAAGAGGATGATAATTAATACGGCCAAGAATCTTATAGAGAGAATTTTAACGTTAAGTGATGTTGAATTCCATAAGAAAAATAAGAAAAAGATTATGCATATATTGAGTGACAATAGTTTTCCTTATCATCTTTCTTGTAGATTGATAGGACAATTTAATGATGGAAGAAATATTATTAATAGTAATAATTACATTAATAATAACAGTAATAATAGCAACAACAATAATAATAGTAATAATAATAATAGTATTAATAATAATAACGGTAATGAACCAAAAATTTATAAATCATTAATATATGTACCAAAAATGTCAGAAAGATTAGAAAAGTCAGATATGTATGATAAAACAAAGTACAAGATGGCATATAAGATGTATAGCACTTTAGGAAATGTTTTTACCAACATAAAAGATAAGATTCAGAAGTTAGATAAATCTAATGTAATTTACAAAATACCTTGTAAAGGAAACGACAATGACAATTGTGATAGCGTGTATGTAGGTACGACTAAGAATAAATTGAAAACTAGAATAGCTGGACATAAGACAGATCAAAGATATAGGAATATTAATTCAAAAAAGACAGCTTTATGTTCACATTGCTTTGATTCAGATCATTATCCTGATTTTGAAAATATTTCAATTTTAAATACAGAATTTAATTACAAACGTAGATATATGCTAGAAATGTTACAAATTATAAATGTTCCTATAGATAAGAGAATGAATTTCAGAATAGACACAGTCAATGTTGCACAATCTTATAGATATTTGTTACACAAAAATAATAACAGAATTTAGGACAAAAATATATTATATGTATATATAATAATTCTTTTGTTCATGTTAGAGTATTTATTACACATTATATATGGGTATATGTGTATGTATGTATATATATATATGTATGTGTGTTGTACATATGGATATGTGTGTATGTATATATATGTGTATGTGTGTATATATGTATGTGTATGTGTATATGTATATATTTATGTATGTATGTATGTATGTATGTATGTATGTATGTATGTATGTATGTATGTATGTATGTATGTATGTATGTATGTATGTATATATGTATGTACGTATGTATGTATGCATGTGTATATATGTATGTATATGTGTATGTATGTGTATATTTATAAGTGTGTGTATATGTATGTATATATATATATATGTGTATGTGTATATGTATGTTATATGTGTATGTTTATTGGAATTTATTGTTTATGTTGTTTTTATGTAAAACATTTTCATTTTTGAATACATTACACATATGTACATACATATTTATAAAAAAATTGTTTTTGGCAGTTATATTTTTTTATAAAAATTTGTAATATATATTAACTGATTTTTCATTGTTTTTTGTTATATTAAAATAATATGAATGTATTTGTGTTGGTTAAAATATTTAAAATCATCCATGTATGTTAAAAATTTTTTGTATTTTTCAATTTACATTATGTTAATATTTAATAACATAATATTTAGAATTATTTTATGTTATTAACATTTTGTATTTGTAGTATTTAAAATTCAGTGACACACGATGTGTTTTTTCATTGTTTTTTATGTTAATAATATCAAAGCTATGTATTATATATAATAACATTTTATTTTTGCATATTACAATTTTTTATGTAATTTTTCACTAATATTAGTTAATATTCATATATATAAACATATAGACTTATGTAGTTATTTCACATGTAGGCAATTTTTCAATTTTTATGATACACATTGTTTTTTTAGAATTGTAATCAAAAAATTTTTTTCAATTGAAAGAAAACAACAAATTATAACAAATTCCTGAAGAAGTTAACCAAAGGCTAACGAAATATCGAAAAATATATATATATATATATATCATAAAGACCTTAAGCTTAAAAAAGATTGTATTATTATATAAAAAATAGGTCGAAAAATTAGAAAAAAGCAAAAGTAAAAACGTTATATTCGACCGGGTTGAATCTTAAATACCCTCCAAATATTTAGTAAGTAAATTTAAAATGTTTAACTTGGTGGGACAGAGTTCCTTTATATAATATCGTACGTCAACGCTTACTGAAGGGGGCGGGTTTAAAAATAGACAATATCATGTTTTCCACAGACGAACGTATGGGCATTGCTAGACCGTCCAATTCTCTTTGGAGGGTATAAAAACTGTATTTTGGCGGGGTCGCTCTGGCAAGGGCTGTGGGGGAAACATTTCACCTTTGTCATAAAACTCTAAAAATAAATGCTTGGGATAATTATATACAAAATTAAAATGTCTTTTTTTTTTATAGGGCTATTTAGAGGGCAAAGGGAGACAGGGGGTAGGGCAGAAACAGGTAGACATAAAACTCTAAAAATAAATGCTTGAGATGATTATATACAAAATTTAAAAACAAATTTTTTTTTTGTCGGGTCATTTAGGGGGCAAAGGAAGAGGAGGGGGTAGTGCAGAAATCGGCAGTCATAAAACTCTAAAGATAAATACTTGGGATAATTATATACAAAATTTAAAAAAAAAGTTTTATTTTGGTAGGGTCATTTAAGGGGCGAAGGGGAAGGGGGGGGGGAGGGGTAGGGCAGAAATCGGCAGTCATAAAACTCTAAAGATAAATACTTGGGATAATTATATACAAAATTTAAAAACAAATTTTTTTTTTTGGTCGGGTCATTTAGGGGGCAAAGGACGAGGAGGGGGTAGTGCAGAAATCGGTCATAAAACTCTAAAGATAAATACTTGGGATAATTATATACAAAATTTAAAAAAAAAATTTTTTTTGGTAGGGTCATTTAGGGGGCGAAGGGGAAGGAGGGGGTAGGGCAGAGTAGTACCAGGTTTCGTCTCAGCTTCGTAATTAAAGCTTAAAAATGTTATTTTTAAGGAATGTAGGCTTAAGTAAAACAATTTGTTAAATTGTTATGCTATTTTTGCCTATAATAACGCCCACTAAAGTGGGCGGGGTCAAAATATTATTTTATTTTATTTTATGGCTCCAAGTTTAACGCGTTGGACCTTTTTTGACATAAGAATATATCATTTGCTTAACAAAATTACAAAAAAAAAATGATGTTTTTTAGAGGTTGGTTTAGTTCTCCTTGGAGGAACTTTTTTCCCTCTGGCCCGATTCAGCCCATTTACGAGCTTGAGCTCTGCTATCCTTCAAGATATATTTATACCAAATTTTAATAGTCTGGCTCTTTTCGTATGGACTGAATCGTGATTTCCACAGATGGCGGACATGCTCAA
Source organism: Linnaemya tessellans (assembly GCA_951800035.1). Lineage (NCBI taxonomy): Eukaryota > Metazoa > Arthropoda > Insecta > Diptera > Tachinidae > Linnaemya > Linnaemya tessellans. The sequence goes on from OX637536.1 coordinate 43,571,213, forward strand.
ATCGTCTTAGATTTCATCACTGATCAAGAATATATATACTTTATGGGGTATCAGATGGATATATCCCTGCGTTACAAACGGAATGACAAACTGAATATACCCTCCAAATTCTTTTTTGGAGGGTATAAAAAAGGACTAAAAAGTCCTGTCCTTCGAAAGGGTTAAATTATCTCCAAAAAAAAAACTTCTCAGAGTGTTTTGAATAGATATGCCGAACAAAATTTTTAATTAATATGTAACCAATACAAGATTATAGAACAGTTGAAGTCCACATACACAGAGTAGCAGATCTTTCAAGATCATTAAAGTTTTTATAAACCTTTGATTTGATTAAATAATTATTTAATTATAATTAAAGCAGTATGAAAGAAAATAAAACTGGTCAACATATAAAGCAGAAATAATGTAATAATTTATTTCCTATGCATTTAACAGGACATCGTATCACAGCAACACGCACTCAATAATAAAAATTGAAAACTTTTCAATTAGAAAATATTTATTTGCCCTGTTATTAATTTTATAAGAATTAAATGCCAAAAAAATTTACAAATAAAACAGCGGAGACATTAACACAGCATTGTCAGTTACATACATCATAATCATCATCCTCATCACCACCATCACGATTTGTAACAACTTCATCAACGCCGTCATTAGCAGAATCTCACTTAAGGCCACCTGTCACTTCGATGGCCGCACCATTAACGTACGATGATTTATCTGATGCCAAAAACGCTATTACTTCAGCAACTTCAGTTGGATCACCCATACGGCCCAACGGACAACGTACAACAATTTCATCTTTGATTTTCTCTGGCACCAGATCCGTCATCGGTGTATTGATGTAGCCCGGCAAAATGGCATTCACCCGTATGCCAAATTTGCCAAATTCCTTTGAAGCCACCTCAGTAAATGATATAACACCTGCTTTGCTGGCTGCATAATTTGCTTGCCCAATATTATTCATTTTGGCCACAATACTCGAAATGTTCACAATACTGCCGCCCTTAATATTGTGCTCAATCATTGCCATGGCAAACTGTTGTGTCACCAAAAATGTACCCCTCAGATTTACACCGTACACATCATCATAATCGTGTACAGGCATTTTCAGTAAATAGCCATCTCGTGTAATGCCTGCGGAATTGACTATCACATTGGGGGCAGTTTGGAATTGAGTGCAGGCATGTTTAACGGCCTGTAAAACGCTGTCGTATGAAGAGACATCAATTTGCATAGGATGTACATCTATGGAATTAAAGTGAAACAAAATCATAGCATAAGCTACGGAGTACCATAAAATGGAATTCGTTGAGCAAAACTCACCACTACCCAATTGTTTGGCCGTCTCTTCAACCGCTCTTATATTGCGATCAGCTGCTATAACCTTTGCTCCGTAAGCATTTAATAACTGGCATGTGCTGCGACCAATACCAGAGCCCGCGCCTTAATTTTGCAGTTTACTTTAATATCAAATTGATGGGTGATCTTAAAAATATCTTGATCTTACCAGTTACAACAGCCAGTTTCCCAATTAATTGTTTGGCCATTATGCAAATCGAATCTAGATTCGAAATGCTTCCGCTTGTACAAATATTGATGAACTAAAAACACTTGCTATCGCAGTAAAGACAAATAAACAAATGAAGATCAGCCAATATGTGAATAAAAACAAAATGATTAACCGTAAGGCAGGGCTGCCAGATGTCTTGTTTTCTGCAGCCTAAAAATCAACATAAAACTCCCATTTTATGGATTTTATTTTTCATCCATTTAACAAATTTATTGTACGCAAATATAAAATGTTTGTTTTTATTTTAAAATCAAATATATTTTTTTTTAATTTCATAATATTCTAACAAAAATCTCCAAACCTGTTGCTAACAGGGATTAACACAAAGTTTCACATCAATATTAAAGTGGAAAAGTTCAAAAGGTCGAGTTATAGCTGAACCATATAACACTTATGTGGCACAATTTTCGTTTGTATTCATGAGAAATTTCATTAATATTTGAAAAAATAAATTAATTGTCGATTTCACAATGTCGACGGAGTTCTTACTCTCGTCTAAATACATTTAAAACAAAACCGAGTTATAAAATTTGGTTGTTGTTTCAAATATGTTTGTACGAAAGAAAGACGCCACTGGACATTATGAAATAGGCAGTAAATATTTATACAGCAGAGTCTTTATAACACTGTGCGACAAAAAAAAGATCTAAGCGTATTCTATTTTTCTTGTAAATTTTGTCAGGTATAACAAGAAAACGACTTCCGAAAAATCCGATATTCATATACTTCATATATGATAGTTTAAAAACTTCAGACAATATTATACGATTTACAGTTGTTTAATATATTTGGAAAGAATAAACTAAGTACTTTTCTTTTATTTATTTAAGTAGCTTTTGAAAATATCTAGGAACTCCTGTAGCAAAACTGATATCGTTAAATAATTTTACATATTTTTATGGAATCCGCAAATAAGATTCACATACATATACAAAAGTTATATATACACCCCTATCGTGAATAACAAGAGGAATTTTTGTTCACATGATATTTTTATTCCACTCGAAGGGAAAAATGGTATCGTGAATCTCCCGTGAGAAATTATTTCCGCTGTCAGTTCTCAGTGAATGCGAAAAAAGAGAAGTATCCGAAAACAACATGAAAAATCAAAGAATTTGTGTAAAAAATTTTAGGTTTATGCAATAATTTTAAAAAATTTAAAAAAAATATCACTAAATATTTAGTAGTCAAATAATTTGTATACCTTTTGAAAACCAGACAAAACAAATTGAAAATATTCTTAATCTTTAGAATTGGAGCAACAAGTTTTACAAAGACGCAGACAATTGATTTGTTGCAAAAAATATAAGTTTGTGTCTTCTTAATGGGTCTTGCCACTTACATAAAATTTGCAAACTCTAATATTCGAATTATAATAGAAAATAGTTACATTTTCTACTCTATTCCCCACCAAAAACTAAGTGAATAAATTAAAGAGAAAATTGACAAAACTCGCGGAAAAAAATCATTCACGATCAGGGGAAATCATTTATGAAAAAAATTCCCATGATTGCAATTTTATGGAAAAGGGAAAAACTTCGAGGAAAAACTTATTCATGATAAGGGTGATATTTTCGGATAAAATGTAGTTTGACTATTATAAATTTTAATAGCTTATTAATAGAAATTTAAAAATATAAAATATTTTTTGGGGAACTGGCATCATAGGCTATTATGTGGACTAACAAGTGGAACTTACTTTTGAAACAATTCCAAAACCACAATAAATATATACCAAAAATATATTAAACCAAAATTCTCTAATGTGAAAAATCCCAAAAGCCTTAAAGATTTCTTATGTTTATCTGGCATCTCTGGCTGGTGGTGAAAATGAAACATGAGAGTTCTCTTTATAAATGAATGCCACCAATCTAGGCTGCCAGTAAATTTTTTTTAAATCTCCGATTTATTGAGAAAAAAACAATAATCGTCCAAATGAATACCGTTTTTATTCGGGAATGAATATAATTTTAGAATAATATTTTTCATCAAAAATAAATAGGTTTCCATCTATTTGAAAATAAATTTCCACAAATTTATTTAACCAAATACTTATACCTATGAATGAGGGACATTAATTTTAATTTTTTAGTTCAAATATACCGAATATTTTTTAAAGTTTTGAAATATATATCTAACAGATCTGGTGGTAAATAAAAAATTATAAAATACTTTCAATCTTCAGTATAACATATTTCGTCTTACCATGTTTTGGGATATTGATTTTTGAAACATACTAGATTGATATATTAAATTGAATTAAGATTCTATAGGCTAATTGTTCGAAATTTTTAATTTAAATCTCAGAAAGACATGATAAATATTCCAAGGCACAAAGGCAAGTCAACATCAGTTTTTGTTATTCAACTTACACAGCAGAGCAGAACAGCTGTTTTCGAAAGACGCAACCCTTTCATCATCACTGCTCATGTGTATTGTGTTTGTCACCACTTATTAGGTGGCTTAGTTGAACGTGATAACAGTTCCTATTTACACAAATTTTATTGTGAAAAAGGATACGAGAACTGTATCAACCTGATGTTAACATGTTATTGTTATAATGCCCGTGTTACCGTTTGATTATTTTTCTTCATGTCCCATTTTTCTGAATTTTTTATTCCATCATACCTAAGTCAAACTTTTTACGTACTAGATTGATGTCTTCGATGTTCTGTAGTGTTTTGGTTAGCACAAATACTAGACCAAGGCGAATTCATACCAGGTGGGCTTAGATCAGAAATTGGTGATCAGCTGTTACCAATGCAAAATTATTGAACTGTCAAAGTGTTCTTCTGGTATTTCGTTTTTGTGTGCGGCCATTGTTTTTTCCAAAGCATTTCATTGGACAGTTCAATAAATTTTACACAGAGTTTCATAAATGAGTTCACCTTGTATGAATTCGCCTTGTACTGGACTTTCCGTTATTTAGTGCAAAATGTGATTCTAAAGGTACGGTCACACTGATCAAATATTTGCCTAAAAAAAGCGTAACCACTAAATACGAATGAAAAACGTTTTAATTAAGGCAAGTGTTTATAGAGTTAAACAATTTCCAATAATATTGAATTCAGTGACACTTTCTATTTATTTTGAATGAAACTGTTTTACTTAATAAACATATATCTAAGCCGAAATAGGTTTCATTAGCTTTTAGTGGTTACACTCTTTGGGGCAAATATTTGATAAGTGTGAACGTACCTTAAGTCGTACATAATCTTTTGGTGTTTTAGCAAATTACTACTGGGAGTAACAGTGTGCGTTGTTTTGCGTTTTAAAATGATCACTCGTAGTACGATCAGTGGCAGTACCACAAAAAATTAACGCCTAAGAGTATGCAATGATCTATATAAGAGTATGCACTGATCTAAATTATATTTCCACGATCTGTCAGAATAGAGCTGCCAGACTGCTCAAGATCACTCCATATATATGGAAATATTACTCAGCGATTTTATACGATATTATTTTAATTATAATGTTTATTAACAATTGAGTTATTTTTAAATAATCGTAAACAAACATCAACTCGTATAATTTCGAGACCAGGTCATACCGTCAAAACGTGATACAACGGTTTCTGGAAACTTTTCATGGAATAAGGAAAAAAAACGGTCGCTTAGTGCAAGTTGTATGTTGAAACATATTCTCCACTTTACAAAATTTTTGTTGCAGACCAAAAAAGTTACCGCCATTAACCGTCAAGTAGAAACAAGTTCTTGTACTGTAGGGCTATTATGAGGACCATAATCATCTCGAAAATTGGCCACGTTCGAACCAAAACATTTGTAGTTAGTTTTACTATTTTTACGCATTTTTCGGGTATTAAGTGATTCATATGCGTAAATAGAAAACTTTTCACTAACTAAATGATACTTCAGATAAACAATATTTTTTAGCAGCTAATAGCTTTACCATACCGTTAGTTATTAAACCATAACATTAAAGACTTAAGGCCTTATTCATAAAAAAAATATGTTTGATTTATAAAAAGTTTATAAAAGAGATTTCCATACAAAATATGTTTCATAAACCTTTTATAACACAGAAATATTTTTTTATGAATAAGGCACTTATTATTCATAAAATATATATCTGATTTATAAAGGGTTTATAAAACAAATTTTTTATGGAAATCTGTTTTATAAACCTTTTGTAAGTCCAAAATGTTATTTTATGAATAATGCCTTAAAGGTCTAATATGGTGTTCAGACATACGCCTTAATTGAGTTTATCGCAATTAACAGCATTATTGAGCTCAATTACCCATACAAAATTTTAATTAGCTAATTGATCAATTAACGCTTAATTGTCTATAAAATTGAGCAAAACTTAAAATGCAGCACTGTAAAAGTTTGTTTATTGAGCACTATAATGCCTACTGAACAAACTTTATGAAATTTGACAACTCATATGTAAATAAAAAATATGACGAGTCGAGTTGAGGGTGAGTTTTTAAAATAATTTTTTTTTATTTAACAATTAAAACAAATGAAAAATAAAAAACTTATTACGTACAGCAAAAGCAAACTCTTTTTAAAAGCCAAACTTTGTTCCATTTTCGCAAAATTTTAACCAAAAATTTTCACAAGCAAAATGTAAACAACATCTATTGTCAGCTGCTGTCAAACGCTAATTGAGTTAGCTGTATTGAGTATGTGTGAATACTTCTCAATTAACTTATTATTGACTCAATTAAACATGCATGTCTGAACACCATATAATTCATAAGAAATTGTTCCGATTTATAACAGGTTAATAAGACAAATTTTCATTAAAAAAATTTGTTTTATAAGCCTCTAATAAATCAAAATTTTTTTATTAATTGGACCCTTAATTTTAAATCAATAAATGTTATGAAAATCTTTCGCTTAAAATCTGAAAAAAAAAACTGTGGTAAAGCAAAACTTTTGTCGTAAACATATTACGAATCGCGCTTGTCAGAGAAAAATCCTGTTCGTGACTTTGGAATGCACCCACCCTTTAAATAAAACACATTTTATTTGATACATTTTTCATTTAAATATTTTTATTTAATAATAAAAAAATCATTTACTTATCAACAAAATTGCCAGCATTTATTGGTTTAAATCAAGCAAATATATATTTGGATTCGACATTTCCTTATTTCTAATACACTATTTTTAAGGTTTATAAATTTACAACTATTTTTATAAGAGTTTTTTCTTTTATACAATAAATTCATGCAAAATATTATAAAAATATACAATTTAAATAACTATAATTTGTTTTTTGTTTATTTAATCATGATCTCATATAATATACGACGCGGAATGAAAAAATGTCTACTGTATAAAAATAATAGAATTTCCGGCCTTGATCCTAGAAAGTCAATGTTTTTTACATTAGTAGCTTTCGTTCTTCATTCTATGTCACATATAACAAACTTATGTTATTAAGGAAAAGGAAATTTGAGTATTGAAATGTTATTGTAAGATTATTGAAATAAATACTAAGAAGTTATTAGTAAAATATAAAAGGATTTTAAATTAAAGTTTAGATGTACAACTTTTCTTGCAGAGTATTTCCAAACTTCGCAAATTTTTATAACTTGTAATACTGACGATTTTCAGTGAGGTCAATTAATTTAAAAAAAAATTATTTGAATAAAATCCATAGAAAAAGATTCTTTTAATAAATGCACATTTTTACATTCAAAATATTTGAATTATATTAATAAAAAAAAAACATTCGAACATTAAGGGTTTCCCATCCAAAAAATTCTTAACGTGCTCTTATCCAAATTTTATTCGCCTGGAAGCGCCAGAATTGTGTTATTTGAAGATTTTTTCATTGTAATATCAGATTCGAAATACATTTTCTAAATTAAAATTTTTACATATTCGAATAAACATGCGCTCCAAATTATTTTAAACGTGAGTTATTAACAAAATTACATTGGTGAATTTAAAATTATTGAAATGGGGTATTGCTGGAATGCAAGTTTATTGAATAAAGCTAGTGTAAGATATAATTGAATCAACAAAAATATTCGATTAAGAAATATTGAAATAAAATTTTGTCTAATAAAACTGTTTGTATAAATATTTTACAAATGACAATTACTGCAATACAAATTGCACAAACATATATTTTAAAATATTCCGATTAAAATTATTCGATTAAAAATTTTCCGAATATATATTATATTTTGCGTTTATTAATTTCATTGAAGTTATAGGAATCCAATTATGTGAAAATATTTTATTGTAAGAATATTATTATTAATTTTAGTTTTTCTTTTAAGGGTGTCCCTTCCAAAAGGTTACTGCCGTATATTTTGCCGACCGCGAAGACACAATAATATTTTTATTTGTTGATTTTTTTAATGCGATATCAGAGTATGAAATTTGAGTATGAAATTTTTCAAATAAAAGTTTTAATGTATTCGAATAAAATTATTCAATCGATAAATATTCGCATCAAATTTTTATTATTATGAATCTAAAATTATTTAAATAATGATATTGCAATGAACATTTATTGGGTAAAACGACTGAAAGAAATTACTAAAGCTCATATATTCGAATAAAAAATATTCGATTAAATAATAATCGATTAAATAATATTCGATTAAATTTTTGTTTAATAAAAATATTTTTATAAATATTTTTCAAACAAAAATTACTACAATAAACATCGTGCGAATGAATAGGTGTTAAAAAAAATCCGCTTCAATTATTTGTATAAAAATTATTCCAACGAAATTTTTTCAACAAAATTATCGATCGAAATTTAAATATATTTCATGTGTGTGTCTTTTTGGGATTTCACAATCGAAGGCCTAACTCCCTACTAAATATTGTTAATATTTTCTTTTATTCGCATATTGTACTCGCTGAATACTTTCACTAATTTTCATAATTTTACTAATTTATAGACGGCAGGTATATAATTACTCACTTTTTTATAAGACCTTTTTGAATTCAATTTGGTCACCCCTTACGAAGTCAGTAATATTTCGAAGAATCACTGAAGAAAAGTTGAACAAATTAATATGTGTAGGTTGTGTCCGTTCGTTCATTTTATGAAAAGTTAATTTTAAGATATTAATTCTTAAGTTCGTAATAAGGGATTTTTACTAAAATTAAAAAAAAAACAATTACAGTTGCATATAAATTTTTTTTATTTGGTAAATACTTTTCAATCAATTTATAATAAATACTATTATATAGCAAGCTTATATTTTTTTGTTGTTCTCTCTTTAGATTTTCACTGATTAACTTTTTATTTGTACACAAAAGCACAATTATGACTTTATTATTATTATTATTAATCTTAAGATATAGTTTTGTTTTTCTGTAAGACACTACATTCAAGGTAATTTGCATAATATGCTTTATTTAGATTCGTTAGTGAAGCATGTAGAATTTTTCATTTATTTTAGATTCAAACACTTTACATAAAATTTACCATAATTTTAAAAGTCCTTATTGTATTGTAGTTAATGAATTCTTTTGGGACTTGTTCGTTTCAATTATAATTTGTAGTTTGCTATAAAACTAAAATAAATTTTCTTTAGGCATTATTAACTTAAGTTATTGTACTTAAACTCTATCAGGTACTTTGGCTTTTACACTAGAACTAAAAAAAAAAATATCATTCATTATACACATAAGCTAAGCGTCAATACGATTACGTTACATTTTTATTTTGTTGATAAATTGAGACGAAATTTATTATATTTTTAACATTAAATAGTCCTTGACAACAGAACAAAAATGAAGTTTCCTTAACTTTTTGACGCGTGTCTTATTCAGGCTAATGAAGAATTTCTTATTTCCTAAGATTTTATCAAAACTACAATGAAGTGTAATTCTAAATATCTATTCATATATAGAAGTTTTTATGCTAATAGTATTTCTTTTTTTTATATTTTTATTTTTTTATTATAATTTTTTTTGCATTTAAAAGAAAATTTATACACACTAAATTTTAAAATTGTAATAGATGCTTTTCAAAGGGCTTTTAATATAACTTAAAGCAGTGTTAGCTACGTTCGTTTTCTATGTTGGACTGGTAATAACTGTTGGATAAAATACAACATAATATTCATTTATTCTTTAAATATTTTGTTGTTGAAGTCTTTTGTAGTTATTCAAATTGAGACTTTCAGAGAGAATACATTGCATTATAGCACAATTGGTAAAAAGTTATCAAGGGATTAACCTTCTCAATCCCCTTAGCAATTTCTGTTGCAGCAATTTATTAAAACTTCAAATTTTAAAAAGACTATCATTGTTAAAAAACTGCTGAAATGTATAAAACAAAAGCAACTCAACAATTCACTTCAAATCTAGTTAATGATGACGTTTTCCTTAACTGCAACTTTGCTTTTACGTACTTCACCACTAAGGTTTATAAATTAATCAAAAAACTAATTTTGCTGCTCAGAGAAACTCACCACAGCTAGAAAAAATCCGAAAACTAGTAAGAAATATAATACAACGCTTGAAACAAGGCTGGGATTAAAAAATGTCATCTAATTCGTTTTCCATAAATTCACCACGAGGAACTTTAAATTCACCACACCTATTTTTGTTCAGAAAAGTAATAAAATGCATGAAACAAGGCTGTTCTTAAAAATATCGTCTTTTTGCGTTTTCAGAAATTCACCACCAATAACTTTAAACTCACCACACCTGTTTTTCTTCAGCAAATATATCGACATAGAATATATATCAAAAAATTACTAAACAACATATCATTTGCAGCCAAATATCTGATATTTAACAACATCAATGCAGCAACAGAAATTTTATAATGAATTCCCCAATTAAGAAGATATTCTGCCTTATTACCGTTCTCGAATCGACTCGAGTGTTTGTAATAGATTAAAGAAAAATTCTGAATTTTTCTTTAATTTATTACATTCTTTCGAGTCGAATCGAGAACCGTAATGAGGCCCATTAAAAATTATTCCAGTTTTAAATAGATGGATAAAGACACTTATTATGAAAATGTTAAATATAAATTGTAAAAGTTTAGTAACGCTCAGGAATTATTTTGGTGCCGTGGTGAATTTCAAACAAATGCAAAAGTATAAAGTGTTGTCAATGCAGCTTTTTTAGTTGAATTATATATGAAATAAACTAACAAAACTGCGAAAGTACAAAGAAACTTTGATTTAAATATTTACATATTCTGTATTCTTTTTACAAATCCAATCTGTAATCCCAAAAAGTCTCTTCAATATAAATTGTTTTTCTTGCCTAACAGTATGACTTTTTTCAATTTGTGTGAATTCACCATGTGGTGGATTTTAATTACAATGCCAGTTTAAGTATTATTTACAATTTCAGTCTTTCTTTTAATTATAATTATACTCGATAGTATTTAGCAAATTTTATTATTATTATTTTTTTTGTTGCCTAATTAATTTTATAAAATAATTATGCTTTACCTTAAACAGCAGTTGGTGGTGGCAGTAGAGAGGAGTTCGATGATCTTAAATAAGGATTGCCATAAATGGCACTGAAACGTGGATCCACCGCTGATGCTGGTGTGGCAGTCACGACATGCGTGGCGGTACTTTGATTGCTACAACTGCCGTTTGGTGACGAACTCACCACTGAAGCCGTTGTTGATTGTAAACTGGGGAGACCATTTTCCTGACGTATATCCCTAGATCCTATAATGCTGCCAGTTAAACTGCCACCACCATTCGAGGATAAGAACGTCATGGGCAGGCTTTGTTGCTGTTGATGTTGTTGTTGTTGCTGCTGCTGCTGTTGCAGTTGTTGTTGTATATGATTTTGATGATTGTTTTGTATAATGGTCGAGCTGCCATTCGATTTGGTCGAACAAGTTGTGAGATATTGTGGTGGTGGACTGTAGTGTGTGGTATAGTCACCGTAAGGTACATAACCACCAGATATATCCACCTTCAGATCACTGTAATTGGAAGTACGATCACCAGGTTCCATTTTACACGAACCGACCCCGCCATTTTTGGTTATTTGATGTTCGCTTATAACATCTGCTGGTGGAAGTTTCGAACGTTTTTTACATTTGAAATACACCAACACCAATATGGTAATGATCATTAGAAGCGCTACAGCTGAAATGCCGCCCACGATTGTCATTAGCAAGGGAACACTTTCTATAAAAAATTTAAAAAAGAAAATAGATGGAGGGTAGGCTGATTAGTAGAATATTAAATACATTTTTTCTTTTCTTAAAAAAATTTACTTAAACATTTTTAAATAAATATTGCGATTAATTATATTAAGTACTCACTTTGAGCTTGCAAATTGATCTCGGCCACATCATTGCCGTAATCATTAACCACCGTGCAGTTGTATTTGCCATAATGATAAGACTGACTGTCGCGTATAATTAAGGTGGATTTGACTCCGCCTGGCACAGCATCCACTAGAACAGAATAATCGTGGCCCAATTCCGAACTGATTTCATGGCCATTAAAAGTCCAGGAGACATGACGAGCACGCGGCACCGAAGTGGCAAAACATTCTATACGCGCTGTATCACCTAATAGACCATATTGCGTGCGTGCCGAAGAAATGATGGGAGAACCCTTCAGATAAACATAAGCATCGGCTGTAATTTCCGCATAACCGGGAACATTGGCTTTGCAATAATAACGACCGGCCGTTTCGTTGCTTACACTGAACGTTAAATTGGGATTATTACCCACAACCTTTAAGGACAAGTAAGAACAAGGATAACAAAATAAAAAATTCGCTTGGAGTTGCAATTAAAACGATATTAAAAGAACAGACAGATTCAAACACCAGTCGGGGTTTTATTTTCAGCAAAAAAAAAAAAAAAAGTTTTCAATACTCACTCTATCAATGGGATGTTGGATCCACACCACATCTGGTGTAGGATTACCATCTACTTCACAATTCAAGGTGACCAGACTGCCGATATCAGACTCCATGGAACGAGGTTTCTCCTTAAAGGTGGGACCATCTAAAACGAAACAAAGAAAAAGAAAATCAGTACAGAATATGAATAAAATATTTATAAAATTTAATGAAAATACTTACAGCTGATGTCCAAAGTCTCACTATCTTCACTCTTGCCTATAGAATTTTGCACTTCACACTTCACTATGGCATCATGGAATTTTCTGGTCACATTGCGAATGACCTTAAAATATAATTAAAAAAAAAATAATAAAGAAACTATTAAAATCCAAGATCCTGCTTGCCACTCTTAAATTGCCAATTTACCATTTCAGTTTTTTGTCCTCCACTAATTGGCTCATCATTTATGTACCACTTGTAACGCACGTCGCTGGGATTAGCATCGGCCTTGCACTCCAGCCGGACTTGAGCATGCTCCAGGATACGTCCATTACCCACAGAGCCTCCGATGACATTCACCCGAACTTTGGGAGCATATTTAACCTCTAATCTAATCTTGGCAGAGCGATAAGTTCGATCTGCGGTATTTTGGGCCTGGCAAGTGAAAGTCGTATTGTGATGTTCCTTTTTGGGTGTTAGTTTTAGCACAGACTTAGCTGTAAATCTTCTAAGATCCGGCAGGGGAATAACTGTATATTCTATATTTTCCGTTATAACATTGCCAAAGCCATCAATCCAAGTAATTTCTGCTGCCGGTTTGCCACCCACCGACACACACTCAATATCCACTTTACGATCCTCGGTGGCATAAATAACATCACCTTGAGATATTTTGGGTGCCTCTGGCGGTACTAGAACGGTAATTTTGGCAAACGTGGATCTAACGGCTGGTTGTCCTTCCGGTCCTGGACTAACTTGACACTGATAGCGCGCGTCATCGTCCAGCATCACCGGATAAATGTCCAATGAATAATCACCTTCCTCATCACTGCCTATCATGGAATAACGTTCAAAGCCGGCCAAGTCCCTGGAGGTACCCAAGCCAAAATCATCTTTAGTCCATTGCAGTACACCCTGTTTATTAATGACGCGACAGGGCAGAGTAACGCGAGCACCCACTACCGCCGTTTGATCTTGAGGCTCCATGGCAAAACGTTGATTTTGAAATTGGGTAAAGAGATTTGAAGACTTGCCCTGGCACTCGGGCAACAAAGAGAAACAGCTAACAAAGACGACTGCCAGAAAGCAAGCAGAGCCAGTGGCACTTTCTTTAAACCGGGCCATTGTTTTGAGAGAAAAGTTAGTTTCGGGCTTGAAAATGCTGTAATCAGGATCAACAGATCTAGAGAGAGAAAGAGAGAGAGAGAGATAAGAGAACTTTAATTAATTTCCGTTATTTTTCATGGATTTCTGAGAACGTCTTATGCCAAACTAATAAATAATTGCCCGTTTTATATGAATTTAAGGTTTCACATATCTAAATGCTTATTTGAAAGGAAAGTTGTAAGGTGGTATTTTAAATACTCTAGGCGAACAAATTTCTTTTTTAAAATTCTCATTTGGTCTGCAAATCCAGTGAATAGGAAACAAGAATTTAGAACTTTATTAAATTCAAAGTTTAGGTAAAAAAAATATTCTCTTTCCAGCACAAACACGAGTTCAGAATTTCATTAAGTTCTTGAGATATATCATTTCAATTCGGGTCGACTCGATATCTCGGGTAAATAAAATCTTTAGAATGTTTAACATGTCCATACGATCAGCTTAGTTGTTGCAATGATATCGATTACTTACAGACTAAATGGCAGTAGTAGAAATATTCTCCCTTATTCTATAACTCGTTGTCAACGTTACGTCAAGACAATATAAGAAATTGGCCATATTGCAAATCATGCTGACGACCACGAAATATTCTGTAATCCCTAGAATATAGCAAAAGGCTGTTAAAAGCAGTCAACAGATTAAGAAAGAACGTCAGTGATCTATTATTGATATTGCCTTGACGTGACATTCAGAAATAGATACAGAATAAGAAGGATTATATAATTCCATGTTGCTAGCAACATGTTGCTGTAATTCGAAAACAATTCATTGGAATTGTACAAACTTGCAAGTTCAAATGTCTATTATAACACCAGTAGCAAAGAGAAAAAATAATATTTGCTATAACAGCCATCAGGGATGGAGAATTTGTTTATAACCCAAAGTGAGAAATGATAATTCTCGTATTCTACTTCGTTGTGAATACGAGAATAATTATCGAATATCGAATATTTGTTATAACAATCATCAGGGATGGAGAATTTTTTTATAACCCAAAGTGAGAAATAATAATTCTCGTATTCTACTTCGTTGTGAATACGAGAATAATTATCTAATATTGAATATTTGTTATAAAAATCATCAGGGATGGAGAATTTTTTTAAACCCAAAGTGAGAAATAATAATTCTCGTATTCTACTTCGTTGCAAAAATTTATTAAATAATTAATATTTCCACCACCTACGAAAGAAGAAAGAAACATTAATAAGGGACGTTGGTGAGGTAGCGCAGAGGCCTTGAATTGTGCTCTGATTTCTTCTGTTAATATGAGGTTTAACAAAGTTTCTTGTAAGACATTTTTGTGCACAATTTTAAAACACTATTTGGGGCAGAGTCACTCCGGGAAGGACTGTGGGGGAGACATCTCACCATTGTCGTTAACAGTTAAAAAGTGGATTTTTGTTTTTTAGAAACAAAAAAAATTTTTTTTTGTATAGGGCCATTTAGGGCCATAAGAGGAGAAGGATAAAGCGGCATGGCCACACATCAAACTGATGCTTCAAACTTGTGTATGTGTTGGTAAAATTCTCTCTGGCAGTGAAAATCTAAATTGTTTCGATATTCTTCAAACTCACATCAAACCATACGTGTGAGTTTTTTCACTAACACTGTCAAAGAAAAGCAGAGTTTGAAGCGTCAGTTTGATGTGTGGCCATGCCGCCTAAGGCAAATTAAGATTGTCTTAAAATCCAAAAAAAATTTCACTTTTAAGGAATGTAGGTTCAAGGAATATAATTTTTTAAATGTTTAAACCATTTTTCCACGTAATGTGTTACTTCAACGCCCACTAAAGGGGGGTGGGGTCCAAAATTAATTTGTTTGATTTTATGGCTCCAAGTTTAACGCGTTGTGTACCTTCTTTCACCTAAAAATATATCATTTGCTTAACAAAATTACAAAAAAAAACTTAAAAAATTTTGTTGCTTTTTGAAAAAGTTTGGTTTAGTTCTTTTTAGGGGAATTTTTTCCCCTCTGGTCCGATTCAGCCCATTTACGAACATGACCTGTGCTATCCTTCAAAATATATCTGCACCAAATTTGAAGAGTTGGGTTTCTTTTGTTAGGACTGAATTGTGATTTCTACAGACGGATGGACGGACATGACTATATCGTCTTAGATTTCATTATCTATTAAGAATATATATACTTTATGGGGTCTTAGAGGGATATTACGCTGCCTTACACATGGAATGACAAAGTGAATATACCGTCCAATTCGTTTTTGGTGAGTATAAAAATGTAGACGGTATTCAGAATATTGGGAAAATTTATTTGCATCATTGCATTTGCGAATTGGAAGAGTATTGGAGACCATTTTCTATGTCATTTACTGCTATGGAGTATAAATGTTTTGGTATTGCATTTTTGCAAGACCATTTTGCACCAAAGAATGAATATCTATCGCCCTTGTAAATAGTCTACCTCTACTAAAATAATTAATCTAGCACAAATTTCTTGATTCAAAATTAACTTGCAAATTTTGGGGATTTGAACTAGATATTTAGTAGTTCTGTACTATTTTTAATTAAAAAAAGGTTACAACACCCTGATGCAATTACAAAAAAAAAAAATAAATTATTCCTTAACAGTAAAAACCGTTAATTAAACAAAATTTCTCATTACTTTATTAAAGCACAGAAATTCGACATTTTCCCGGCCAACAAACAATTTAAATGATCTCTCTTCCTGTTGTAACAATATTTATTTACAAGTTAACTTTAAGTGGAGTTTTATTTGAATACGAACGAGTACTTCTTTCGAACTTGCCACAGTGGGTAATTTAAAGTAACAAATCTTCCAGAAACAACAAAACAAAAGTACACAACACTTTATTACAGCTTTATAGCTTTTCGTTGGTGCTGCTGGCTGGCTGGCTGGTTGTTTTTGTATAGTTGATCACTGAAACCAGAAGCAAAATAAATAGGGGAGTAGAAAGAATGCCGCACATAAATCTAATGCCACGCCACGTACCTACTCGAACCACTTGTAAAATAAACTTTAGGTTGCCCTTCCACAAAAACATTAAAAAAATAAATAATAAAATACAAGTAAAGGAACACAACAAATTATTTTAATGAATTGTTAAATTACAATTTGTGCGGCATTCTGGTGAAAGAGAATTTTGTAACCCAAAAGAAAAATTAAACTTTTCTTTTATTTGATTTCTATTCTTTCTTCAAATAACAAGTGTATCGTAATGGTAATCAAATGTACCTCATTCAGTGCTGTATTTTTGTATGGCATCGTAAAAGTCTTTTTGTTTGTTTAGTTGTTAGAAAAATATGTATGTAATTCGTATACGGAAAGTGTAATGAATGCATTACAACTACAAAACAAATGCTATTTAGTAAATTTAGTTGCAGAAGAATTCTGGCAAAGGTTAGATCATTTGCTGGTGTTTTATTAACTTTTTTATACAGGTGTTTCACACACATTTTTCTCACGCATTTCACTTAAAGCTCTTTTCCAGTTTTGCTCTTGTTGTTGTTGTTTTCTTGTTCGCCTAAAAAGGAAATTTCTTTTGGATTTTTTTTTTCTTTTTTTTTTTGTTTGAACTTACACTTTTGCCAGAACACAATAAATATTTCCTAAACAATTTGGAAAATATTTAAAATAAACACTGACATACTTGTACATAAAGTGTTTTGTTAATAAACTCAATGGCACTGCAGTCGGTGAAAACTTCATGTTAATTATGGAAATTATATCTAAATTTAGGTTAATTATCGAAAGCCAACAAAAAAGAAAAGGCCTGAATAAAATGTGGTTAATAGAGAAAAATTAACTGAAATTGTTAGACATTAAAAGCCTAACATTTTTCGTTAGGCATTAAGTAAAGTGTTGGCAACATGTTACTGGGTAATTTTGTTGCAATTGATGTTTAAACAAATAATTTGCAAATATATTGAAGAAATAGTGATAATTAACTGTTATCCACATATAAGATGGTGCAAAACTAATTATCCAATTTTTGGTTGTCAATAAGTCTTTTTCTAAATTAAAAAAAAAGGTGTTGAATTTTATTTGGACTTTACAATTTTTTTTATCAAATGCAAGAGATGATCTCCGTGAAGTGCCAGAACTTTTTGGCAAATTCTGAAGCAAGTAAAGAAATGTCACAATAAATAAATGAAGAACTAAACTGAAAGAATTTTCTTCACAAAATTCTATGAATGTTGACGTTAATCCAATGAAAAATTTCATTAAAATTCAACCAACGGCGCGATTCGTTGGATTAATGAAAGAAGTTTCGCTAAAATTAGTTTAATAAAAGCTTCGCCGTCAAACAAATGAAATACTTTCGTTGATGCTATCACCTAATTTAATTGATACAGCGACACAATTTTTATAGCCTCCAAAAAAGAATATGGCGGGTATATTCACTTTGTCATTCCGTTTGTAACGCAGAGAAATATCCATGTGAGACCCTATAAAGTATATATATTCTTGATCAGTGATGAAATCTAAGACGGTCTGTGGAAATCACGATTCAGTCCAAACGAAAAGAGCCAGACTCTTGAAATTTGGTATAAATATATATCTTGAAGGATAGCACAGGTCAAGTTCGTAAATGCGCTAAATCGGGCAAGAGGGGAAAAAAGTTCCCCTAAGAAAAACTAAACCAACCTCTAAAAAATAACAAAATTTGTTAAGCAAATGATATTTTTTTATACCAAAGAAGGTCTAACGCGTTAAACTTGGAGCCAAAAAATGATTTTTGGATCCCGCCCTCTTTAGTGGGCGTTATTATATGCAAAAACAGTGTAAAAATTTAACAAATTGTTTTACTTAAGCCTGCATTCCTTAAAAATAACAATTTTAAGCTTTAATGACAAAGCTGCGCCGTTACCTGGTACTTCTCTGCCCTACACCTCTCCTCCCCCTTTGGCCCCTAAATGACCCTATAAAATTTTTTTTTTTAATTTTGTATATAATTATCCCAAACATTTATTTTTAAAGTTTTATGACATAGGTGAAATGTCTCCCCCAAGGCAAGGGCTGGCCACAGCGACCCTGCCAAAAAACAGTTTTAATAGCCTCCAAAGAGAATTGGACCCCATAAAGTATATATGTATTCTTGATCAGTGATAAAGACTGAGACGATCCAGCAATGTCCATACATTCGTCAGCGAAAAACATGATAAAGTCTATATTTGGCCCCGCCCCCTTTAGTGGGCGTTAACGTACGATATCATATGCAAAAATTGTGTAAATATTGAACAATTTTTATTCCTTAAGCCTATAAGAAGCTGAGATGTTCTGTGATCTTGCATAGGTGAAACGTCTCTCCCACGGTCCTTCCCGGAATGACTCTCTGAAAATAGAGATTTAAAATTTGGGTACAGAGAGCTCTTAAAGGAACTCTGTCCCACCAAGTTAAACATTTTAAATTTACTTACTAAATATTTTGAGGATATTTAAGATTCGATCCGGTCGAATATAACGTTTATACTTGTTTAATTTTTTTTTTCTTATTTTATCTTAGACCAGCACTCAGGGGATGAGCCCTACATATACAGTGCATTGTGCCGGAACTAGAAAGGAGGGGATAGACAGAGATTTTTTTTGTAGCTTTTAAAACCTTTTTACTTCGCCGGCTAATTTTTTGCTACAGGGCCGACGAAGGAGGGTGCTGTTCCTCTGCTCTTTAGTATATGATTGTGTCAGTCGCTGCCTTCATAACTGAAACAGGCTAACAACAACTAACACACCCATGCACTAATGCTGATCAGAAGAATTCGATACCATATTCATGACTGAAGGCGGGGTTGCATTCACCACCCTCCGTTTCATAGTCTCGGGTTAACTACTTCAGCCAACAGTACCCTTAACAAGGGATTAATATCTCCCAATACAATAAAACATTTGCATCTATTCAATGAAACTACTTCATTGATACTGTAAAGTCAATTCATTGATAAAACAATATAATGTCATTGATTTAATGAAGCAGAATTGTTAATACAATCAAATATTTGCGAAATTTTCAAAATTTTATTTGTGAAAAAAAAATTGAATTAAAGCAAAATTCTTTTAGTGTAAAGTGGAAATTATAGAAAACATTTACCTAAGAAAAGCTTGCAAGCCACTTGCAATTGTACAGGCCAAGATGCAAGAATTAAACGACAACAACTTCTGCTCGATAAAAGCCACATTATTAGTGGGCTTCCGTTTCTGGAAGTTATAAATGCAGGAAAAAAAAACACGCACATACACACAACCATCTTTAAGAAATTAAGTTCGTCAGAAGAAAAAAAAATTTTTAAATTAAAAGAAATCGTAAAGAAACAAGTGTTTCTGAGGTTTGCAGCTGAAAATTTGTTATTTCCGTTTGACTGACGGTGTTGTGTTGCTTGAGGATTTTTTTTTCTTCTTATTTTTCAATATATTTTTATTACATTTATTTTTTTTCTACGGCTAACCGGCATTAGCATCATGCCTTCATTCACACACACACACACACACACACAATCACTTCATTCATCCATCTAAGCAAACAGCCAACAAACCAGTCATCCATCCATCCAGCCATCCATCCATCCAACCATCCATCTATACATCTATTTACTCATTTATTTTTTTATTTATTTATTTATTTAATGAAGTTTGTTACTGGAAGTTTGTACAAGTTGATTTTAAATGCTGTTTTTTTTTGCTTCTCCCTATTTTTCAGGTTTTCGATCAAATGAAATTAAAAACAACAACAACTCCAGCATTTTCTTGTTCGGTTTGGTGAAAAGGTATGTACAAAATTATATTTGCTGCTATTTAACCAATTTTATATTATTACCAAGATAATTAACTTTATTACACCAAAATATGTTAAATGTCTTATTTTATTGTAATTTGTTTACGATCAGATATTTTAAATTGTGTGATTTGTTTAACACAACTCAACTAGTTTCGTATTTCATATGTACGAGTATGTGGCCTCTGTTTGAAAATGGAGAAAATTATGAATTAGACAGGAAGTAAGAAAAAAAATAAATAAATAAAATTTATGATGCCAAATGGCAGTAACAAGAAGCTGTCATTTATTTCGTGCTAACAGGCTTAAGAAACAGGCGGCTAAACTAAGATTTAACACAAGCAGCACGAAGATTTATCTGTTGGTATAGAGATTTAAAAGAAAAAATCGTAGCAATGGCGTTACTACAACTTAACAATGATAGTAATTTAAACAATAGTTTTTTGTAGCGTTAGCTGAAACGCAAAATGCCCTATTCTATATATTGTTAATTTTAGATGCCAATGGAAAATCTGATTAAAATGCAAAATATTAAAGTGTTCATAGCGATTTTTTCTCATAAAATTTTGGTCTCTGAAATTTCGTCATTATTTGTATGAAATACCACTTAATTTATAAAAGTATGGATTTGAAATTAAAGTATCTTTCATTAAGATCTGCTTATTTTTAAATTTAAATGACACAAAAAGTGTGTGAGATATCATTGAAAATTTCTGTTCGCTAGAAAGGCCTATTGATGCCATTTTGTGTGGCATCAATGGCATAAATAGGTCATACTATATCCGCTACGGCTGCTCTGGGTGGGTCGCATTAAAAGTGTTAAATTTTTCATGAATCTCACTGAATGTGACCTACAGCATGGGTTATGTTGGCTTTGAGGACCGCTGTTACTTATGGCTTATTCGCATACATCCACAGTTTAAGAAAACTCTACTAGAAAAATTCCAGCGGAGCCAAATCGCATCACTTTTGCGTGAAATGACCATGACCTATAATCGCTTGTAGCGCTATATGTGTGTTAATATAGTGAACCTCATTATTATCGTTACAAAACTATACATTGAATTAGTCCCATTGTGCCATGATACGAATTGATCCCACTTGGGCAATATGAATTGGATATACTATTCAATAAGATAAATAGGCCCCACTGTGTGCAATATGAATTGACCCAACTGTGCAATGAGATCAATAGCATCTACTGTGCAATGACGTAAATAGGCCCCACTGTGCAACATGAATTGGCTCCACTGTGCAATTAGATGAATAGCCTCCACTATGCAATTACATGAATAGGCCCCACTGTGCAATATGAATTGGCCCACTGTGCAATAAAATGAATATCATCCACTGTGCAATGACATTAATAGGCCCCACTATGCAATATGAATTGGCCTCACTGTGCAATGAGATGAATAGCATCCACTGTGCAATGACATGAATAGGCCCCACTGTGCAATATGAATTGGCCCCACTGTGCAATATGAATTGGCCCCACTGTACAATGAGATGAATAGCCTCCACTGTACAATTACATGAATAGGCCCCACTGTGCAATATGAATTGGCCCCACTGTGCAATATGAGTTGTCCCCACTGTGCAATATGAATAGGCCCCACTGTGCAATATGAATTGACCCCACTGTGCAATGCAATGACTAGGCTCCACTTTGCAATTAGAATTGGCCCCATTGTACAATATGAATCGCTCCCACTGTGCAATATTAATTGGCCTCCACTTTGCAATTTGAATTGGCCTCATTGTGCAGTATTAATTGGCACCACTGTGAAATGAGATGACCAGGCTCCACGGTGCAGTATCACAAATGAATTTTATAACTTTAAAATTTTTAAATTTCGTTGTACTGCACACATTTTCTGAACAACTGCATAATCATTGCTGGAGATGCGTTTAACATATTTTTTAATTTTTTTTTATATGAGTGCACAAATCTTTTAACTTTTTTCCAAGAGCACTTAAGCAGGCCTCTCTATTGCTTAATACAATGCAGTCTGTTGTCAGCTTATTAGAGAAAACACGATGCAACAATATAAAATTTCACAAGAATTATTGTGTTGAAATGAAAGTGCCTGAACAACTTTACCTTTAGATTTTCTTAACTACTTTGCTGCCTCTCCCAATTCTAACATTTTCTGAAAAGTTAACATTTTTATTTCATTTCATATAGTCTTTTTTGTATTTTGTGCAACTAAAAACCTCCAGCTCTCCATGATCTTTTTGTTTAAAAACACCCAAGTTGTATTTGATTTGTAGTGTCCAATAACAAGAAAATATGCTGCTAGTAAATCCGATTATAACTAATTATAATACTTTTGTGTACGAAAGTGTGTCTGTGTATGTGCACAGAGCCAAAGAACAAGTAGAATGACTAGAATGATTGCCACAAGAAGCCCAAGTCTAAAAGCCTAAATCTGAATGAAACTTTTTTTGTACTGCCCACAGGGTCTTTGATATTTAAAATTGATGAATTACTAGAGTTTCATGCCAGTATTTTTATTGTAGTTGTTTTTTTTTTTTTGCTTCAGCTGTTCTGTTGTGCTTCAGGAAAAGTTTTAAAGAAGTTTCAAGTGAAAATAAAAGCCAAAAATCTTGTACAAGAATTTTGTTTATGGTTATCAAAGTTCAACAAAACAAAGTTTTAATTATTAAAAAAAAGAATTTTTAAGAAAAATAATAATGAGCAGGTAATCAGTTAATATTTTTCTAAATACAATTCTGGCAATTTTCTAAAATGACTTAATGCTTACTTTAATTAGCGAGTACAGTTTGAAAATTATCTTATACAGTTGACTCTTGATAATTTGAAACTGAAGGGACCAGAGAAAAAGTTCAAATAATCGAGTTTTCATTTTAACGAGACTTCAAAATATCGAAAGAGAGACAGAAAAAATTCAAATTAACAAGAGTCTTCATAAAAAAAGCAAAACCATTTCCGCAAAAGCAAAGCAAAGAAATTTAATTTTTTATGTTAGCAACTGTCGATGTAGTGGTGTATACTAAAATCGTGGCATAGAAACTAATGCAAACGATTTAAATTTCTTTCGAAAACAGAAACAAAATCACATTAGGAGTTCGAATTAAAGAGGGTAGAATAACCGAACTTCAAATTATAGAACGTAAAATAAATGGTTGTTTTATTTATTTTATATTTTGCATAAAACACAGCAATTAAATTAATTCAAATTACAGAGCGTAGAGCCAAAAAATTCAAATTATAGCGAGTCGGCGATCAAAATGCCATTCAAATAATTTCAAATTATTGAGGGGACCAAATTACAAAGATATTTTTAAATTTATTGAGTGTTTTTCAAGGGACTTGGAAAACAGTTCAAATTACCGCGAGATTCAAATTAACGAGTTTCAAATTATCAAGAGTCGACTGTATATGCAAATTCGTATATGGGGAAATTCCTATTAAAAAATATTTCCTTGCAAGTTTTTGCAATAAAGAAATATGTTTCATACATGCATACTTTACAGAATTATAAGACTGCCCTCGTACCCAACCCACTCTTTAAATATTTACATACTTGAATATTTTAAAATGCTTTAAACAAAAATTATTATTAAGTGGTCTTTATGTTTTCCCTTCAATTTTTATCGATTTTCTTGTTATAGTTTGCGTTAAGACCCCCGCTCTCATTTGGAAAACACCAGATAAAAAGCAAAAAAAAGCCATTTCTTATCAAATTGTATTACAATGTTTTAAAATACTTTTCTATTGAAAAAGGAAAACTGGAACAGAGACAACAACTAAATAATGGAAATATTCAAACGTGGATGTGAATGTTGCAACGCTGTTTTTTTTTTATATTCTGGTTGATTATTTTTTCATTTTGTTTTTTTTTTTTATATGAAAATTTCTCGTTGTTTATTTTCCATAAATTTTCCGCTTTTTTTTTTCTTTTTGTATGTTTTCCAATAAATACTAATACTTAAACAAATATTGAGCTGCATAAAAAAAAGGCGCCAGCTACATGACAACATGACTTTCTGTTTCTTGGTTTAAGGGTTGGCGGGGCGGGGGGTGCGGTGATGCCTTGTTAATAGTGTATGTAATAGAGGCTTTAGTTATACACTATCGTTCTCCCTTACCCCCCGTTAGCTGGCAACTAGTCAATGTGACACCCTGCAAGCAGACGTATTGAAATGGAAAATGTTGAGAAATAAGCCACGTAAAATGGGCAATAAGCAACGAATTGCAAATACTTTACTCTAGTATTTAAATTTTCTTCTTTATTTTATTTTTTTCTTTTTAATTATTGTTGTCTTTTCTAAAGTTTGTTCGAAAATGAAGTGTATTAAGAGATCTGCACATGTTTTAAAGTATTGCTTACTGAGGCACTTACGCAACAGGAATGTTGCGTGTACCGTATTCTGTATATAGAACACGAAATTGGACAATAATTTTTCGAAACTTGTGGTAAATCTAAAAAGACTTTTTTTGCAACTTAGAAGTCCCAGAAAATAGTCTTAGTTTGTGCCTCTTGTATACTCCAAACATTCGTACAGTGGGGGACAAAAATAAAAGAACACCTGCAAATATGTAGTTTCACATTTTAATAAAATTTTTAATTTGAATTTTTGTTTAATTTTACGAGGGCGGATTGATATTGAAGCTACCTAAGTAGAAAAAAAAACATTTTTTTTTAAATGAATTTATTTCTCAACACAGTCTACTTTTAGCTCAATACACTTCGTGACACGATATTCCAACTTTTTTATACCATCTGAATAATACGATTTTGGGAACCCCTCCAAATACGCGTTAGTTTCGCTAATCACTTCTTCGTTTGAGATGAATCTTTTTCGGACATTTGAACGATGTTATATTCCACATACACACAATGGCATCAATAGGTCTTTCCAGCGAATAAAAAATTTTGGTGATATCTCACACTCACTCTGTTTTATTTAAATTTCAAAATAGAAAGCTCTTAATGAAACACCCTGTATTTTGTTACTGCAAAATCTTTAGAGCAGATGTTAGTTCAACAAGACGGTGCAATAGCAGGCTCAGCAGGAGTCATAGGGGATATTGTGAGGAAGCAAGATCGCCGGATCTACAATTATTTCCCACAAGACAGCATCGAGTTATATTTTTTTAAAACATTTTGTAGGCATTTGTTCACAGTAAAATTTCATATGTTTTCCTCCAAACGAATAGTGTGTCAGTTTCGTAAAACTTTTTCATAGAAATTTTTTACTCTTCGAAATTTTTTTATGCCCCACAAACATCCTGTAGGGTGCTTCGCCAAGTCCATTAAGCATTTAAACACTATAGACTATTTTTATGATTTAAATTCTAAAACTAAAAGAGCCCCGAAGGTCTTTGTTGCAACATTTAGTGGTAGAATGTAGCTCGAGTATTTGCCATTTGGTTAGTGGTTAATGCAAGTGGCCCAAAAGAAAACGAAACGAAACGAAATGGAAGACACGGTTGTATGACTCATACGGCAAATGATTTGTTATAACAATGATAAAAAAATAAACGTTAAGAACGAAAAGGCAAAATAAATACGAAATAAAAAAATAAAATAAAAAACAAATTAAAAAACCAAACAAAATTTCCAATAAAAAGCAATACTACCCCTAAAGCACGCTACCCCCAGCTCTGCCTGCTTCTACACAAAATGATTTTCTATTGAAATTTTTATAAAGACGCAAGACAGGAAATTTCCTAGACGTTTATTACATTTTCTTGTTTAATTTTTTC
This sequence comes from Linnaemya tessellans, assembly GCA_951800035.1. NCBI lineage: Eukaryota > Metazoa > Arthropoda > Insecta > Diptera > Tachinidae > Linnaemya > Linnaemya tessellans. Next base: position 43,597,447 of record OX637536.1, read on the forward strand.
ATTTCTGTGTTTTTTTTTTCAAATATTTTTCTTTGCTTCTTAGTCGTTCGTTAATAATAAGGCCAAATAGAAGTCTGTGTATGGAAAATAATATTTTTGTGAATACAATATTTAAGAGGGTGTTAAAATTTGTTCGTTTATTAAACCCTCTTAACACTCAACCCCCTCATATTTTGTTTTAGTGTTTGTTTATTGGAAATAAACTTGGATGCAATCATTTTAATCCTACAAAATAAGAAAATAAATTTTCCCTACAAAAGTTCTACTAGTGCTTTATTCAGGGATAAATTCATATATTTTTCTATTTACTTGCTTATGTTTTTTTTTCAGAATCTTAAATGTCTGAAGAAAATATTATTATATGCATCTAAAGTTTGCTTCCTTTAAAAAATATTGTAACTCAGTTGTAAAGGATGCTGTAAGCTTATAAATAATGCTTGTGATTATAGAGTTTTGCTGCTTTTAGTTGAGCCAGAGATGAAACTCCATCAATATTGACAACAAAATAACAATTTGATAACATCCTTCTCAGTTTTACTTTAACAACAATATTAACCCTTTGTGGGTGGGAGGAGAAGGAAACTTGCGCATTGCGATTTAATGTGGAAGTGAAATAGAAAGAGTAGAAATTTTAGATCTTTTCTGCTATTCCAATAATCCTCTCTTAAGGCTGGTACTCTATTCAAGATTCCTTGTGAAATATTGTCTAATTACCTATGCAAATTTTTTATATGAAATATTTACGAAATAATATTGCAAAAGTTTTACTCTTTTCTAATTGTGAAGAAATATATAAAATAAATCTGGCAGGATGTTTATTTAAAGAAAAGATTTCTGGCAACATTTCTTTCTCTTTTATTGCGAGAGAACTTAAACGTTGTGTTTACACACCTAAAACAGTGTTGCATACATTCTGTAAAAGCAGAGAAATATAGAAAATCGCCAAATTTTTTTGCATTGAAATACTCCATGTTGCTCAACATTTTTCACAACTTCGAACAGAGTACTAGGCTTTAAGTGCAGTACTTTGTTTAAATTTGTGAAAAATGTTTCAGCAACATTGATTAAGTCAATGCGAAAAATTTTTCATATTTAAAACATTTTTTCTCATATGAAAATCACTAATGTTAAAGAACTTTCTAGGTTCTATTTTATTTTGGGCAAAAACGGTTCCAAAATCATAATTGCCGACATTAAATAAACCATTTATCAATATAAGATCCATTCTCTTTCATTTAATCATTATAAACAGAAAAAGTCTGGCAGCATGTTTATTTAAGGAAAAGGCTTCTGGCAACAAGTTTGTTCTCTTTTGTTGCGAGAGAACATAAACGTTGTGTTTAAAACAGTGTTTGCCTACAAGTTCTTAACGTATTCCATGGAAAAGTGAAAATTTCAACAATTTTCAAACCACAATAAATTTTAAATGAATATATAAGTTTTTCTTTAATAACATTAAGTTTATTTTGGGACTAAAAAACAATTTGTTTTTTTTTATTTCATTTTACAAAATTTTTTTTTTTGCAAAAATTGAGTCTCAACATCGCTAAAGCGATAACTGGTTTCCACTTTATTAAAACTTACTGAAGATTCGTAAAAAGAAAAACGTGTAATTTATCTATAGGCGAAAGTGTATTCACCTATTGTTTGTTGTTGATTTCAACATACATGTTCAATCATGTTCCGTACATGACGCGATTTGTTTGTACGTGACAGAAAATAAGAACTTATTTGTAATTATAAATCAGTTTTTTGTGTCTTTTATTTAATTATTTTTTTTCTGCCAGCAACAAACTTGATTCCCAGTTAATTTTTGCTTCATAGGCAATTTTTCTCAATATGAAAAAGTTTAACTGGAATTCACTGGCAACCTTCACAAGTTAAAATGTTGCTTGACTCTAACTATGTCACACGTGACACAATTCAATTACATATTTTTTCTTCAGCATTTCTGTGCATGATTAGAGGCCAGTGTTTAGCAATAAAAAAAGCTTAGATATCTGATATATTAATTTAAAATTGTATATAATTCAAGCACTGGAAATAGTGGGGTCTGTGTCTGTACGTGATTGCGAAATGCTCCTGTAAATAAAAAATTAAATCTGTAATTTTTTTATATAAAATTTGTCAATTCATTAACGCTGTGCTTCGTTTATAGAATGAAGGATCCCTAATCTGCAATTCCTGATAAAGAAAAACTGTCAGATGATCCAATCCTGTAATAAAATTTATAGCAGGAACTTCAAAGGATCTCTGTTTTGTTTTTATATGCTTTTGCATAAATTTATTTTGCAAAATAATTTTATCAAAATTTTTATCAAAAAATAAAATTGAAACCTTTTTTAAAATCGTTTATTCGACATATTGTCTCAATTAAATTAGTGAAAACCCGTTTTAATAAACTTTTCGAGTGGCATGATTTGATGTGCCTTTTGCATGATTTGATCTGCCTTTTGCATGATTTGATCTGCCTTTTGCATGATTTGATCTGTCTTTGCATGATTTGATCTGTCTTTTGCACGATTTGATCTGTCTTTCGCATGATTTTGTCTGCTGCTCTTAATTCCAGTTTACTACGACTTTATATATTTTAAAAATATTTTAAAATAAGTTTAACAAAAGCTCTAAAGCTCCACAAAGTTTTGAAGCTTCGACAAAAATGTATAAGATTTCGTAAGAACAAACATTAAAAACAGCTCAAAGACTTTAACGGATTAAACGTTGGCCAGCCAATTCTTGCTAAGGAAATTATTGAAGAACACTTTCTCATACACAATTTCATTTCGCGCTATAACGTTTAGGATTTTCTTTGCTTATATATTGTTTTGGTTGCCATCATTTTTAGGACTATAATAACATGACACAAACACTTGCTTATGAAAATGTTTAACAATATCCTTTTAATGTTATTACAAGTGTGTCCTTGTCGCCAGCTTTATCAATGTCTAAAATGGAAAGACGGCAGGCAGCATTAAAATAAATATTAAAAAAAAACGCAGTATAGCTGCGATGCTGGCTGGCGTTGTTATTTGAAAAAGCGAATCAAAAAATGATAATAATAAGGACGATATTGTAACAAGAGCCACAAAAAAAATAAAATAAATAAATAAAAAAATACTGCTGATGCTGTTGACAACGACCGGCAATGTTGACAACAAAAGAAAGACATTTTTAATTTTGTTACTTTTTATTTATTTCCATTCTTGCCAGGCTAGATTTCCTTAAACTTTTGCTTTGAAATTGCTTACACAAATATTGTTAACGTTCGTTCAACTGAAGCTGGGCTGGTGCCTTATTGGCTGGCCCTCTACGGTTTAGTTTTTTGTTTCTTGCCCGGGCGTTATAGCTGCAGTTAAATATTTTCTTTATTACAAAATACTCGTATAAATGGAAAGAAAAACTCTAAATAATTTTTTATGACAACATTCACACTTTTCTGTTTAGTTTAAAGTCTTGTGAGTTTTAATGTTTTCTTTTTTCCCCCCATATTCTTGCTATTAAATCAAATATTTCTTTTTTATGAAATATATCAAAGACACTTTTCAAGCCAATTTATGTGTGTCTTTCTTAGCCATAAAGCTGGGTTAGGGAGTATTTGTCAGTGTGCCCACGTTAAGAAGTATATGCGCTTTTATTGGAGATACAACTGCCATAAAAGACATTAAATGAAAAATTATGATCAAAATTATAAGAAGGAAATTTATACGCGAACAGAAGAAATAATAACAACAGAGAATGTCCAATAAATTTTTATTAATATCTCGGATAATTTGCTTATTTGAAATAAATAACTTTTTAAATTAATATTTTGAAATAGCGAGCGATAATATAAACCAAACAAATTAAAATGGCTACTGAGATCGTAAAAAAGCTTAAAATAAAATTTTGGTTTTTTGCTTTTAAAGCTTAAGCGCAGAACAGCTTTCTTCTTTAATTTATGGCCTTTTATTTACAATTTTACTATTGCAAGGCCTTGGAAAAGTTTCACAATTATTTTGGAAACTGGCAGTTGAAGCATTTGGCGAATAAGTTTTTTCACGAAATGTTTATGCTTGTGAGAGTTTGGGTTCCTATATTTCTGTTCTAACTTTCCGCTAAGAAAATGTAAAATTTACAAAAATAAATAACAATTACTTGATTGGGCTCAAGTTCAAATCTCCAATCTGCAAATTACTTTTTTTTATGAATTTTTATTAAATTCAAGAATATTTTATAATCATCAAACTCAAGAACGAATCAGTACTTGATGATTATAAAAAATTCGAATAAAATATAACTTGAATTTAATAAAAATTTAGAAAAAAAATAATTTGCAGGTTGCAGATTTGAACTAGAGTCCAACAAAAGTAATTCTTATCTCATTAATGAGTTCGACAAATAAAATTGTATATTAAAATTTTCAAAAAATTATTGATTTTACTCTGTCTTGAAAAAATTTCAACGTTTTGCGTCTCCCTGACAACTCCTGAGCGAGCGTCACTTTGTCTGTATGTATACATGAGTGTGTGTGCGTGTGTAATTATGTGAACCACGAATGAAACGATTCGAAAAAAATAGTTGTTTTAAAAATTCCTGATCAATTATAGGACTCAAAAACTATATCAATCACCATTTATCACATCAGAATCGGTTGATTCATTCAAAATGAAGAGAAAAAGATCAGATAATTGATTTTATTATATATATTAAGTTCGATATCTTTTTATAAAATTATTACAAAATTTTATTTATTGACATTCAATATTTCATTAAGTCACCCATTCTTGAGTATTTAGTGAGCAAGAGCGAGAAAGGAATACAAATGGTATATATTAATATTTCAGCACTCTCACACAAAATAAGATTTGCTGCAACAAAAGCTTCATAGTGTAAAGTTTACACTATGAAACCGGGACTAGCAGTTTCATAACATTGTGAGGAATATGTAATAAAATAAAATTGAATTTTAATATGTAAAAAATGGCTTTGAAACATGACAAAAAAAAAGTAAATAAATAAAGTATCGTCCAATAAAAGTTTAGCAGACATCAGGAAATGTTACCTGAAGAAAATAATCATACGTTACCTCGGATATTAAATAAAAGTGTGTTACCATCGGTTTCATACAATTCTCGTATGAAATTTCCTAATAAAATGTGTAGAAATAAAATCTGTTATCATATTCAACTACGCCACCTGATAAGTGGTGACAATAAAAAAAATACACATAATTGCTGACAATGAAAGTGTAGCGGCTTTCGAAAACAGCTGTTCTGCTCTGTAAGTTCAATAACTAAAAAACTGATGTTGACTGTTCTTTGGAATGTTTATCATGTCGTTCTGAATTTGAAAAAAAAATTTAGAACAATAAATCTCAATCAAATTTAATTTTGATTCAAAATATTTATGTAAAATCGATAGTGTTTTACTCTGCTGGGGGAGCTTAAAAGCACAGAATAGAACAACAAGCCAAGTTACGGCATCTTTGGTATTAAAATTAGTAAGAAGTTACAGGAATCACAGAGTGCAATCTCCATTTTTATTTTTATTTTTTTATATTAATTTTTTTTAAATTTATATAGTTTTATGCTTTAAACACACTCACGACAGCAGGCTGGCGGATACATGGCTACAAGTGCCGCTAGCAACAATTGTCGCCGTGTAGTCAGCTACTTAATTATTTTTAAGGCAGCATCTACAACGTAAATATTTAATTTCAGTGGTGCCACTTTCATATATAAAAATAAAAGCGCTTACTCTAAATCTATTTCTGGTTTTTGCACTTTTAATAACTACTTGTACATTATGATGCTCTTTTTTGCTATGGAACTATAAAAATGAGTTTAGAAGTTAATTTATTTCTTGTAGCTCATTTTCAAAGTGCCCTAACCCACGTCTTTTATCGATAATGGCTATCAAGTATATAACAAATTAAAGATTAAGTATCGTTGCATCGGCTAATTTTTGAAGTAAGGGAATTTTTACTTGATAAGTCAGATAGAAAATTTAAAAATTTAATAACACATTCCTGCTTAATTGCGAAAGACCTATTTCCTTATGCATTTTTGATTTTCAAAAATTTTCATATTCTTGACTAGATAATAACATTTTTTAAATGTTTATTTATTTAAGACTTTTCATTGTATTGACAGCACTAATCTGGTTATTGTCGCCTATGATAATAGAAATTAGTTTAATTTGACTACAACCATAAAAGTAGCACGGACAACAACCTATCGTGTAGTCGTGAAATATTCACTCCCGTATAAGAACTTGTATTCTATTTTTGACAGGTTGTAGTCGGTAGCCTGCTGTCTTGAATGTGTTTAATGTTTAACCCTATACACTGCCGACCTGTGAATCATTAGTTTTTTAATCCTCCTTTCATTAAAAAAATTTAAGTTTTATATCAATTCAAGCTATTGCATGCAACTCTGTACTTCTTAGCTTTTTCTTGAGTATTGAAGAAATATTGTTTTTCTCTCTAAAAAAAAGTTTTTCTTAGCTTAACCATGTTTGATATACGAGTACTTAGTATTTGAAATAAAATGATTTTGAAATTTATTATTATTTAAAAACAATTTCAACAAATTCATGTGGTCGCTTATTCATGCTGCCTTATTACGAATGCCGCTAGCAACAATTGTCGCCGTGTAGTCAGCTACTTAATTATTTTGAAGGCAGCAGCTACAACGTAAATATTTAATTTCAGTGGTGCCAATTTCATATATAAAAATAAAAGCGCTTACTCTAAATCTATTTATGGTTTTTGCACTTTTAATAACTACTTGTACATTATGCGACATCGACGTCACGTCGACTCGACAGAAAAAAGGTATCACTTGTCTACAAGTAGTCGACAACAATTACTTACTATTGATAATATTTTAGTATTCTTATTATTGTCGAAAAACAATTGATTTTTATTATTTATTTATTTGTAAAATTTCTGTGGTAAATTTGCCAAGCAAAAAGCTTTTAATAAAAATACAATGGCAGTGTTCAGTGCCAACGGCCTTGATCAAATGCAAATTGGGAGAGTAATTGAGAGAATTTTCAATCTATTTTGTTTTTGGAGTTGAGTACAAATATTTTGCATTTGCTGTTATGCAAGACCATTTGCTCCCAACAATGAATACCGTCAATAATTTTTATAAATTAGGAAGAAGGCTTCTGTGTTGTTAAAAAAAATAATAATTTTAGTATTACCATAAATAAGATTTTGCCACCAACCAAAAAAAAATGCCAGCAACAAAAATTTTTCTAATAAATTTAAGCCCAATTTTAATTAAATATTAAAATTTCAAATATTTTGTGCCAAACATAGCAAATATTACAATCGATCTTTTTGGCTGTGCTTAAAATTGAAATATAATCTCCTTTTAAGCTTTTTCTCCAAAGTAAATTTTTTATAAAGTGTTAGAAAAATAAGTCATCAACAAAATTTTATTAGCTTTTAAACGTTTAAATTTCATGAATGTTTTCCAATTTAGGACATGCAAGTAGAAGCTTTTTAATTGATTTTTATTTATTTTTTCTTAGATTTTTGTTGTTGTTGTACACTTGAAGTAGAAATATGGATATTTGTTTATAGTTTAGCTGACAATTATGGTCAAGATTAAGCGCCATAATTTCAGTTGGCTTTAAAGCACACACACACACACACAAAACGAATAAATTTATTTATGTTTCATTTCAAATCAATTTGTTCGTACGATCGCTGAGTGTCATTTGAATTTTTGATTTAAAAACTCAAGAAATATGATAAAAAATCAGATTATTTATGAATGTCGTTAAACAAACATTTTTTGTTATGGGGTCTGTTTTTTATAAATTTATTTATTTATGGTTTTTTTTCTTTTTTTTTAAATTCAAAGCAACAGTAACACAGTTGTTGGCTAGTGCTCAGGCGTACTGAAGAGACAATCAATTGGTATTATCAAATCTTAAGACAGGTTTTTTTTGAGCTACACTTGAGCGCAGGTAAGCCCTGCACCATAGAGAAATAAGTTTCTAGAAAAATAAACAGCCATAAAGCTTAAAAATTTAAATTATTTTATTACAATTTTTCAATTAATTTTGATATGAATATTATGTTACCAAAAGTCATTGTGTTTAACTTTCATAATTAACTGAAACAAAACAAAATTGTTTTCTATGGCCATTTATTGTAGTTTTAATTCCAAATCTTCCTGTTATCCTGTAGCTCACATATTTCTGCCACAAAATCCATATATACATTTATTTTATGACTTCTCTAATCAGCTTCATATGCTCTAATTTGCAGGTGTGTAGAGTTAAACTTTTATGACTTGTTTTATTTCTGGCATCTAACAATCATAAAAAACAATTTTAAATGTAAATGAAATTCACACTTTTTCGGTTGAAAATGGTAGTCATAGAAATACGAGTAATAAAAAATGAAATAATAATACAAATATTATTTATACTCGTATGAAGAGTGCTATTTCTACCTACGTGTAAAACATATATTGTTTTTTGTTATTTAAAATACCTCAGATACAACATGTTTGACCCGTCTGTGTTTAAGCTTGTCTCTGTGTGTTTTCTTAACTTTACATTAGCCAAATCTGAAGTGTGTTTGGAAAAAAACCTTAGACTAAAAACTGAGTGGGCGTTTTAAAAACTTAAAAACTAACATTGACGTTTTTTGTTGGCTGTTGTCTTTTTATTATTTCTACGATTCATTGTAGTCATAAAGGAAAATGTAGCAATACTAATATATTAAATTATTTAATTTATATGCCATAAACTGGTACAGATGTGGCTTTTATTTAGTTTTTGTTTGTTTTTATTATTGTTATATTGTTTAAAAGTTGTACACTTTAAATAATTATATTTAGAAAACAAGATTGTAGAGTAGACTATGGCGCCAAATGTCTTACTGGACCAGTTTACTTTGTTAACATATTTGTAGTCTTGCTGTTTTGTTACAAGTGTGAGTGTAAGCAAGTTTTTTTTTGTTTTTGCCATGTAAGATTTTTAAAACAAAAACAAATTTAAGTCTTAGTGTAGGCTACATATTTTCCTATAAATGTAGTGCCTTAGTGTAGGCTACATATTTTCCTTTAAATGTACTGCCTTAGTGTAGGCTACATATTTTCTTATAAATGTAGTGCCTTAGTGTAGGCTACATATTTTCCTATAAATGTAGTGCCTTAGTGTAGGCTACATATTTTCCTATAAATGTAGTGCCTTAGTGTAGGCTACATATTTTCCTATAAATGTAGTGCCTTAGTGTAGGCTACATATTTTCCTATAAATGTAGTGCCTTAGTGTAGGCTACATATTTTCCTATAAATGTAGTGCCTTAGTGTAGTCTACATATTTTCCTATAAATGTAGTGCCTTAGTGTAGGCTACATATTTTCCTATAAATGTAGTGCCTTATTGTAGGCTTCATATTTTCCTATAAATGTAGCGCCTTAGTGTAGGCTTTATTATTTGTCGCAATTTGTTTTTTGTGTGATATGGCTTAGTATATATACGTGGCTGCCTGTAATCCTCAAGCATTCAAGTAGGATCTCTGAGATCCCGTTTTGAAATGCCTTAGTGTATACCATGAATTCTTAATAAAACTGTTTCATACAAAATTATCCATGATGTTGATGCTATTCACAAGATTTAATTTCTTAAATTTTTTTTTTATTTTTATCTTGCTTTAATAATATTTTCAATGCGTAATAAACTATTAATTTTATTAAAAATGTTTTGTAATATATAATCCCAAATATAAATTTTTTTTAAATTGTGGAATGACCCCGAAGTATACGATTCATTGGGCCAGAATTAGAGAAATTTATTACAGAAAGAAACATAAAATTAGTAATACTCCTGGTTACTCGATTTTATTTTGTTTAATGGAAATAAGGGGAAATACCTCTTTAAGAAGTTAATGATTTTTTACGTTTAGAGGTTTCAAAATTGACTGGTCTGGCAACGCTGCTTTAATACTTTTTATTTTAAATATAATTTATTTAGTAATCATTTGACTGCTGATTCTTCTACTTTTCGATTTTTTATGAACTATTTATATTCTAATATTTCGATAGCCTGTGGATATTTTCTTCAGAAGGTTCTTCGCATTTGAAACTCCTTTCAATACTTGGTTATTAGAAATAAACGCCTTTTGCCAAAATTCGTTTGACAAAATTTTTCAAACAAAAAATTTTTAAATAGAATTTTTGTTTGTTTGTTTTTTACGAAAAATTAATATTTCCGTTTAAGAAAATGAACAAAAATACTAAAACTTATTCAAAAGTGGCCACTTTTTAAGCATCGCGTGGTTCATAATCGAACCACTGTGCAAGAAATCGCCAAGATTAAAAGAAAATTTAGGAGACTACAATCCTTGTAGGTGTGATGTGTGCGCTGCCGAAAATCACCCTTATCGTGTTTGGCGTTTTTCACCTTCAGAGTCGACATTTTGTAATAGATTAAAGAAAATTTTAGCTTTTTGTCTTTAAGCTATTACAATTTGTCGAATTTGCAGGCGTAAAACGCCAAACAAAATAAAGTGGAATATCTCTTCTGTTATTGAAAATGTGACGATTAATCCAAATAGTTGCTTTTTAGGGCGTTTGTCAGCAATTGGGTTTATCTTACAGCTGATTGTGGCCACTTGTTTTTAGCCTAAAATTGAAGATTATGAGCTGGATGATTTGCAGTTTTATAGCTCAACCGATTTTGATTTTCTTGTTTGTAAAAGTTTCCCAAAACGCATAATTTCACATATTGAAGAAATTAATTTTGGCCACTAAGATCATGCGATTTGAGGTGGTAAGAGAAAATCCGTTTAAATGCAATTAAAGGAAAGTCAACATCAATTTAATTATTCCAATTACACAGCAGAGCAAAACAGCTGTTTTCAAAAGCCGCTACATCATCTTATGTAAACATGTTTTTTTCAAATGCACACATTTTGACAAGCCAATTAATAATAGTGAAAAGTTAGCAATTTGATCGTGTATAGCGTCCTTAATAACAACCAATTTTTTGTAAAAAAGGCAAAAATAATTTTAATTGGTTTTGTGCTAGAATCAAACTATTTTTATTTTTGTCGGTGTATTAACGATCTTGATTTTTTTACATTTTATCCTAAAAATCTTAAAGTTATAAAAGAGGTGATTTTACGTTTATAACAAATTAATGCGTAAAAACGCAAAAAATCCAGTTTCTTAGCCCCTTTTCCTTTTTTTTTTTTTTTGCTAAATTCATTTAAATTTTAAAAATGTAAATAATTTTTCGGTTGATTTTTATGGCCTAACGTAACTGGCTTTTGATTTTAATTTTATCATCACCCCTAAATCGCAAAGAAAAAAATAAAATAAATAACAAAAAATAAAATTAAATTATTAAAGGCTCTCCCTCTTGTGTTTTTATTATTTTGCTGCCTGCCTGAAGTACAAAAGGAAGTTTTAATTTTTAGTTTCTCTTTTACTTTCAATATTATTCTGTTGTAATTTAATACAAGTTTTAATACGAGTCTAACCCTTTTTCGGTACTACTTGTCTTTAATCATTTTCATTTATTTTGTCTTATTTTTTATACACATTTTTTTCTTGCCCCATTGTTGTATGCCAACATGTGTTGCGTGTAAAATAATGTTGTTGAGTGTGTGTGCGGGGATAACAGCCTTATGAACAAGATTTCTGCGTATGTGCATGTGTGTGTGTGTGTGTGTGTGTGTGTTAATGTAATTGCCACTACACAAGTATTAATTTTCTTTTCAATATGATTTTTTACCTTAATTTTGTTTTATACAGTTTCTCCCCAAAATCTTACAATTTCAAAAAAAAGGGTACATCCAGTTTTTGCACAAAAGCTTAAAATAGGATACTTGTATTTTGTTGTTTAAGGAAAAAACACATATTCTTAACAATATATATCAATCAGCAGTCGGGCTCAGGTGTTCAGTAAAACTTGATTTCAGTTTATTTATAACCATGAAAAAAAAAGATAGACTCAGATTCCTTAGACTTATTTTTTAATTTTAGGGTTTTTAGCCGTTAAATATGGGGGCCCTTGTTGTTTTTTACGCAACTAACAATTTATGTTTATATTCATGGCATACACACACACATACATACACATAAATACATACATACACAGCTTTTGCAACTAACCATGTTTATCATTAAAGGATTAATTATTATTATGGCTTTTGATGTTTTATTTGCCGTTTCTTTTTCCTTCTTCTGCCGAAAGTTAAACAGTCCAGGCAAACGGGTCCTTTTGTGTTCAAGGATTTTTGGTTTTCGTTAACAACATTCGGTTTAATGATCCGTTTTATTGCCAGCATAGGGAGTAAAACGCTGGTTTCGCTGTAAATTTGTGCCTTGCAAAGAACTTGTCTTCCTTTTATCGTACTTCTTTTGGTGAGTTTTATCAAAAAGACTACTTTTATTGCCTTTAATTTACTATTCCCTTATTTTAGAGATTATAATGGAATATTAATTAATATTCCTGAAAAACAAAAAATAAAGAATATGTTATTATGCTTCTCTGATTAAGTGTTTTTGTGGGCTTTTATTTTTATTACATGCTGGGGCTCTTGCTGTTAAACAAACAAACTACGCCATTACGCCTAAAAGCGAACTATAAAAAATCTATTAGTAAAATATGATACATACAGGATATAAAAGCGTTTGCTTAACAACGCGTTTCAAAGTTTACAGTTTTATAGAATTTGCCTTTTTAAAGTATATCTAGAAGATTTCCCATGCTCACTAGGCGCGGTTGCGAGGTGGCAGAATTTTCCTTATTTCAATTGCGTTGCTATTAATTTTAGACAATTTTATTTTTTAATATACGTGTACGTTTTTGAAAAGCCTCAAGTTTTTCAAAGGTCAATTTCCTTATTCTATAATGATTTGTCGACAAATATGAACTTTTTCTCTTTAGCAATTCGCTATTTTCAAGAGTCTCTTCACGTTTCTTAGGCCTTACAGAATAGTCACAGTTTGTCAGCAGTAGCCAATTGTTTTGCAAAAAAGTGAAAGTCATGGATTGGTGTTTGGAAACACTTTCAGAATAAAAGACAATATTTATATCAAAACCTGGGCCCAAATTACGGCATTCGATATCGATCGAAATTTCAATACAATTCATATACAAATTTCGATCGATATCGAATGCCGTAATTTTCCTCCTGTTTAAAAGGAAATTTCGTAAAAGCTATTTTTTTAATATATTTGTTACCTGTTTTTTTTTTGTTTTTAATAAGTACTTTTCTAAAAGGTACTTTTTTCAAAAAGTCCTTTGTACAAAATCACATTTTTGTAAAAGTACTTTATTTAATATATTTTTTAAAGTGCTAGCTCCCAAAAAAACTGTTTTTCAAAAATAGTACCTTTTGAGAAGTACTTTTTCTAAAAGGTATTTTTTAGCAGATACTTTTCCAAAAGGTACGTTTGTTAAAAGATTGTTTTTTGAAAATAGTACTTTTTTTAAAAGGTATTTTTTAACACATACTTTTCGAAAAAGTACTTTTGTTAAAACACAGACTTTTAAATCTTATTTTATTCTAATTTATTAAGAAAGTAAACTTCTTACGTGTACTTTTTAGCTAGTGATGTTTTTGCAAAATAAAAAGGGAAACGATTTTAAGTCTTAAAAAAATTTTAGAGCTAATTTCTTAACAGGATTTTTTTTTCTTCAAAAGTTTTTTAAGTACTTTTCTACAGAACACGTTTTTAACAGTGCAATTTTTAAAAAGGTACTTTTACCTAAAGCTAATATATGAGAAATGGTACTTTTTTTAATAAAAGGTACTATTGTAAAAATTTTATACTACTAAATGGCACTTTAGCTATGAAATTTCTTAGTTAAAAATACGTTTGTTAAACAGTACTTGAGTCACAAATGGCGTTTGCTAAAAGTTATTGTTTTCGAGGTACTTTTTATTTAAGGTACTTTTTTCTCAGAAGGCACTTTTACTGCAATAGATCTTTTCCAACAACTTACTGTACTGAAAGGTAATTTCTTTAGATCGTACTTGCGTATTTAAAGGGTGTTGTTTTAGAAGGCACTATTTTGAAAGGTAATTTTTTTTTAAATAGGAATAGGTACTTATATTAAAAGGTACTTTTTTGAAATATACTTTTTTTTAAAAGTAAGTACCTTCAAAAGATCCTTTCTTAAAGATTACTTTTTTACAGAGCACATTTTTTAAATGGGTACTTTTATTAAAAGGTAATTTTTTGAATGAATACTTTTATTATAATGTATTTTTTTTAAGAGATTTGATTTAAAATTTAATTTATTTTAAAACCTGCATTTTTTAAAAAGTACCTTTTCAGAAGGTAATTTTTGTAAAAAAGTACTTTTTTGAAATTTATATTTTTTTAAATATACTTTTTTTAAATGGACTTTTTTAAAGGGTACTTTTTCTAAGGGAACTTTTTTTAATATGGGTACTTTTATTAAAAGGTACTTTTTTAAATGGGTACTTTTATTAAAAGTTATTTGTTAAAGAGGGACTTGATTTAAAATGCACTTATTTCAAAAGGTGCATTTTTGAAAAAGTACTTTTTCAAAAGGTACTTTTTGTAAAAAGTACTTTCTTAAGAAGTAGTCCTTTTAAAAATATATATTCAGCCCAATTATGAATAACAACTCCCCGGGAATTTTCTCTCTTTTCCCTTTTCCCTTATTCTAAATAGAATCTCCCCGGGAGATTTTTCCCTTCTCCCTTTTCCCTTATTCTAAATAAACTTCGAAAATTCGAGACTCTTCCCCGGGAAAAAAGTAGGTATTATGAATGTAAATTAAAGGGAGAATTTGATAATAAATTTAGAAAATAATTCCTTCAAAAAATTGCAAGGGAGTTGTGCTGAAAAAAATATTTTTCACTTTTTAAGTCAAAACAAAATAACTGAAAGCAAAACAGTTGACTGCGAAAATTCGAAATTCCCTTTCCCATAATACTGTTCTCCCCGTCTGTTTAGAATAAGGGAGTTTTATTCCCGGGAAAATGAATTGCCCGGGAACTCTTTTCCCCGGGAATATTTATAATTGGGCTGATTGTAGTTTGATAATTTTCAAAGATTTTATATTTTACAATGCTAAAAATTATTATTATTATAATTTTATTTATATTTTTGTGGTTAATAATTAATACTTATTGAATGGGTCAAAATTTATTAATTTTATTTAGTTTTATTTTTTCCAAATCTACTTTTTCAAAGCTATATTTTGAAAGCACTTTTTCAAATGTTGATTTATTTTTATTGACCTTATCAGTTTATTGTAATATTAATCAAGCTTATGATCGTTTTTATAAAATTTTATTTCGCCTAATTTTTATTAAAATTTTTACATTAAATTCAACACAAGAAATAGTAAAAACTTGAAAAAGTTTCCTAGTAACTAAAAAACTAGATTGTATTTTAAGCGGTAAAATAAGTGGTTTCTTTTTTAAAACTATGGACTGAAAGAAAATAACCGATATTTGACTTCTATGCTCTTGAGTTTAGAATAAAAAGTTATATCTGAAGCCTTAACACGGATTAAATTAAAATATTAATTTTTTTTATTTTGCCATAAATAAATGAATATTGAATAATTCTGCCAAATGAAAATAACAGCCTGCTTTCTCTCAGCTGCCTCACCTTCAATTGTTAAGCAAATAACAATTAAAGTTCATAATTGTTAGTCTCTCTTGAACTTTTCATTGGCAAAAAGTGAAAACTATTCATAAACATTTATCTAGTGCACAATACAATTGTGCAAACTTGTCCTTGTAAACAAAACGTTTAACCTGCTCTAAAAGTTTTACATGGGGAACAAAAAACTGAAAAGAACTGAAATGAATTCTGTGGCACAAAAGCAGCAATTACGAGCAGTAGGTTTTTGCTTTGTTTCCAGCTAAATCGAACACATGTCACATGTCACATTTGTTTTATAATAAGATTCATAATCAGTTTGTAATCTTTTATTTGTGGTTTGATAATGATTTTAATTTCTAAATGTTGCCTGCAATAATGGACACGCCGATAATGATCTGCAACAAACAACATTGTGCAACAAAGAATGAACAATGAAGGGGAATGAATACTAAGTATTTTGCAATGGAGTGAAATGATTTCATTTTTTATTTTTTATTTTTTTATATTTATAAATATATTTCCATGAAGTTGAGATAAATGTCAAGTGGATTCTTTAATTATAGAGAGAAATAATGTGTTTGACAGTATCAACGTCAATATGCTAAAAAGAAAGGGGAATGAATGAATGAATTAATGATGGACAGACAAGTTGGAAATATTTATAATGAAATTGTTTAAGTGATTTTTCCAATTGCTGTTTCTATGGCATTTGAACTTGTGAAAGGATGCAAGAGATGGTGGATGAACAGGTTTAAGGATGTGCTATACAATTTGAACAACTTTTTCTCACTCTTATGTAAAGTGCATGAATTTTACCAGCAACACAATTTTCTTAAATTATATTTCAACAAAAAAAATCCCTGCTAGCACTTGTTTCCCCTGTATTTGTCATATGATTTCTTTTTTTGTGTGCTTAATTTGACAACATCTTGAATACTCAAGCATTTAGTTTTTGGACATAAAAATGAACAAGAAAAGAAGAAAAAGCATGTAACTTTTTGATTGACATCATACAAAGATGTTGAAGATGATGAGTTAAATATTGACATCAAACAGCACATTGTATGACAAGACACACACACAAAAAAAAATGAAAATAATAATAAGTGAATATAAAAGAATTTTTCAAATTTGTTTCGTTAATATAAATTAAATGTATCATGTCATGCTGTATTTATGCTGCAGCAGCAGCAGTTGAAAATAAACCCAATATATGATATTTGGGGCTGAATTTTTCCCAAATA
Source organism: Linnaemya tessellans (assembly GCA_951800035.1). Taxonomy (NCBI): domain Eukaryota; kingdom Metazoa; phylum Arthropoda; class Insecta; order Diptera; family Tachinidae; genus Linnaemya; species Linnaemya tessellans. Next base: position 43,614,298 of record OX637536.1, read on the forward strand.
TGGGAATGACAATCTCTGGAGCCCAGTACAATCAATCATGTCGTTAAGACGTTCGTTCTCTTCAAATATAGAATGCACCACAATGATGTTGCAATGTCTTGAAGACATGTTTTTGACGGTTCACCACTTTAAGGCAATTTAGTCATATCGGAAAAAATTTTAAATTTTTACTTATTTAAATAAAAATGCTCTTTCATAACATCCGCATATGTCAAAGAAATTTCAGCACTATATCTTAAGCTAAACCGAAGTTATAGCAGAATAAATTTTGTGCAATCGTGTCTTAAAAATTTTAATCACATTTTTCCAAGTTTAATCATTTTTGAAATATGACTAGTCGTATGTTGCACTAAAGTCACGAATTCCTCGAAAATGTCTAGTCACTTGCATTGACAATATAATAGAAAAATACAATAAAGTACGTAAGAGCGAAAAGGACAAATACATGTTGCTATTAACTGCCTGTTCGCCGATGTCGAAAGCTATCATTCGATCGAATAAATAACATTTAAAACAAAAACAAATTTAAAAAATTGTTTTTGTTTCAAATGTTACTTCTACGATCGAACGATAGCTTTCGACATCGGCGAACAGGCAGTTAATTTTTTAACGGACAGAACATGCACAATTTTTTCAGCCTTAAGTTATGCAATCGATTCGATGTTTTATTTTTTCACTAAAGCGAAGTAAGTTTCATACAAAACGTAGTTGTGGGCTTGCTTTTGGTTTCCAGTAAGACTAGCTGCGTTTAAAATCAGTGCGGGGATTTGTATCGCTTTCAGTAATCCGGGTTTTTTCAGTAAAGCGTGTTACGCTTAAGCGGATTCGACTGCACTGAAATAATAAATGTTGCTCAACATAATAAAAAAAATCGATTAGAACTATATACTGTTTATATGCTGTATAAATGTATATGATGTTTAAAAATTGTTGCTAATATTTTCCTAAACATGTTGCTAAACATATTTGTAATTAACACATCATACAACTTCCATACACGTTTGTGAATAAGAAATTTGTCTCAAAATGCTGTTTGATTATACAAAACAAATTATAATTTTCTCACAATAATATTTTTAATAAAATAACATTCATTTATTTATTTCTTTTTTTCTCATTTTCTTTAAATGAATCTAATTTGTTGACTGGATATTTCACACAAAAAAAGAAGAAAAAAAAATCATGAAAAATATAACGCTTTCATTTTGTTCATTTATAAAATATTTTTTATGCTCCTAGTAAATTTTTCCTTTGTTTTTAATTTAATATTTGAAATCCAACAGATGACTGTCATCTGTTTGGCTTTATTATTCAAATAGTGTTGTATTGTTATTCTTCTCAAGTCTTCCTTGTTTCATCTTGTTGCAGCTCCAAAGTCCGTCTGTCTGTCTGTCTGCAAATTGTATACACATGTTACTAAGGTGACAAGATGAAAACATGGAAAAAATATGAAATAAATGTTTAAAAGCACTACAAAAATAAACTTTAAGTCTGCCACTATGGCAGTCATTTATAAAAAAATACGAAACAAAACAATTTCTTGTTTTATTACAATTTTTTTTCTTTTGCTTTTGCCAAATTGTTGCATGCTTTTGTTTCCTCGTTCATTCCACTGCCTTTCTTTAACTATTATTCACTTTTAAGGAAATCGATATGTAAACGCAGTTGTAACCCAGAGTTTCATATTTATGGATGCCTTTTTGTAATTGTTTTGGTTTGTTAACAATGGACTGGTCCAAAAGTCGTAGCAGAGAGAAATGAAAAATATTTCATATGCAATTTTCAATGATTTGTTCATATTTATCTTAATTTTATTTCATATATTTTTTGTTTTTCTTCTTAAACTTTTATATTATTTATGTGTTTATTTGTTTCAGTTTTGTAAATGCAAGTAAACTTTCTTGCCATATTTCTTTCTCTTTGTTGGCTGGTGAAAGAAGAAATATGTTTGCATGTGTGTGTGTGTGTGTTTATGTCGGTATGTGTATCTGTAAAGAGTTGCAAAAAGTTTGGAAATTTAAATTTCTTATTAGAATGCCAGTAAACAGGAACTGGAGAATTTTTTTAATAATTTTTTTTTCGATTGATAAAACAGGCTCCGGAATTTTATTAAATAAGTTTGAATTGTTAAAGTGAGGCACAGTGGAAAAATTAAGTCAAAAAAGGGCAACAAGACCTCGAAGCCAATACTGATCAAAACCAATGACTCTTAAGGGAGGATCACACGATTGTCGCAAAGCACAAATTTTACACAATTTTTATTGTGCAGATTTTTTTTTTACAATAAATAAATATTCCGAAACAAATTCTCTGCGGTCACATGATTGTCTCATTTTACATAAACTTGATTGTCGCAAATTGTCCCAAAACCATTAATTGGCAATAATTGTCGCACTCCAGTCACACGATTGTTCTAATGCATGGCAACTCTGAGAAACAGCTGTTGTGCTAGATGCCAAATTTTAAAGGTCTTATTCATAAAAACTATTTTAGATTTATAAGAGGTTTATAAAGCAGATTTCCATATAGAGTTTGCTTTATAAACCCTTTATAAAACAGAAATATTTTTTATGCATGAAACAGTAAATCGTTTAATATATTTTTTACTTAAAGATAATTTGTTCTCTAAGGAACAAATGGTGATCCTCCCTTTATAGACGGTCTAGAAAATAACAAGCGCTTTGTCCATATCGATTACTGCTGAAGACAAAGAGTAGTTAAGTAAGTCTGCTATTTCTTGTCCTAAATTTTTTTTTTTTGGAAAAACATGCTGCCAGATTTATTTTAGATGTTTTTCACGGGATGCTGTTGAGTGAAAAATTAGGTTAAGAAGACGAGAATTCCTAGTTCCGCGCTCACTCGTGGTGTCGAATTTTTCTGATCAGCGTGAGTACGTGGTTCAGTGATGAAGTCATAGGCCGGGTTGATTCAGTGACGAAACCATGGGCTCTGGTCACTGAACATATCTGACAGCGTCCTAAACAGCACCCTCCTTCGTCATCCCTGTATCAAAAATTAGCCAGGGAAGTAAAAATTAAAAATAGCTACAACAAATTCTTTATCTTCTCATCTTCCTTTCAATACTATCTTCTCAATACTATCCTCTCCTTTCCTTCGCAATTCACCCCATCTTCGGCTTGTTGATGGTCTTGAATCGAGAAGTGTAAAATTAATCGATCAATAACTGCACGAATGGCTTCATTTACGTTAAAATGAATGAAGTATTCCATGCGCTTCGCGATCAGATTTATTTATTTATTTGTTAATTTTTTATTTTTTTAAAGCAAATGTCCGAAATTCCAAAGAGTTGTTCTGGTGTTAAACGACTCCTTATGATTTGTCGAAATTTAGTGAACAGAAATATGAAAACAATATGATATTCTCAGTTGCCAAATAAATGTTATCGATTTGTGTCCTGCAGCTAAAAAGCTCCTCATAAAAATGTTTGCCTTAATTACTAAGATGCAAATTAATAGTCAGGCTTAAGTTCTCCGTAATCACAAATTATTTATATATGTTCCGCTAGTTTAATGATTTAAAATATTCTAATATTCCACTCGTAATAAAATTAACTTGAATTTAATAAAAATCCATAAAAAATTATTTGCAGGTGCAAATTATTAGTCAGGCCTAAGTTCAAATCCCCGCAATCACAAATTATTTATATATGTTCCGCTAGTTTAATGATTTAAAATATTCTAATATTCCACTCTTAATAAAAATAATTTCAATTCAATAAAAATTCATAAGAAAAATAATTTCCAGGTTGCAGATTTGAACTGGAGTCCAATAGATAAGAATTCAACTCAATAATAAAATTACTTATATTTTAAGAATTTTTTTTTTCAATTTTTATCTTAGTAATTTAATCATAATAAAAATTTTCTACAAATTTTAAGCAGAGTTTACTGGCTTAAAGTTAAAAAAGCCTTAAAAATATATTTCTTTTAATATATTTTCTTGAACTAAGCACGTGCTTAGAAAACTTTTGAAATCTTAAATTCTCAGGGGCAAGTTTGACACGTTTAAGGAAATACTTCAGGGCAATAAAAGAAATAATAAATTATTTTAAGACTATTAATAAAAATATGTGTTCGAGTCAGTGCTGCTGCTAAGGAACTTTTAATGCCATCAGCAAGAAAAATCTTAAGATGCCATCAAGAAGATTTGGAATAAGAAATATGTGCAACAAAATGGATTTCCCTACAAGGACTTCAACTAAAACGTACTCGTACATTAAACAAAAATGTTAAACCGCCACACTAATGAAATTAAAATTGTAGTTGTGGCAACGCTGGGTATGAGTACAGGACTGACGCACACTCTCTCTCTCTCTCTCACACACACACTTAGTCTTGGTATCAATCACTTATTTATGCCCCAAGGATTTTGATTTTTTACCAATAGTAATTCATTGTTGCTGCTATTGTTCCACTCGTACGTACGTTGTTGTTAGATATTCTTGGCATATCGTTTGTTTTGTCTGGCAGAAGTTTAGTGTCAAATTTATTGTAAAATACAATTTAACCTAAAAATAGATTACACAACTACACTATTATGTTCTCTTTTAGTTTATTTGCTATTGAGTTTTAGTTATTTTTCTTTTCCACATACAAATGGGAATATTAAATGGGAATTATTTTCGTGCTGCACAATATTAGTTCGTTTTATTATTATAACATATTTAGTTGTGTTTTTCTTTCTTTTAGTTTATTTTAAATTAAGTACGTTTGCTTAACAACAACATAAATGTGCTACTTTATTACAATTTGGGTTCCTGCGGGAGTTAATGTATCATGTATTTATTAGTTATGTCGAGCTTAATTCAAGTCGTTTATTTAAATTTGCTTAATTCATAAAAAAGTGTTTTATTTTGATAAAAATAACAAATTTTGTATGGAAATTGGTCAACTAAGAAGGTTTTAAGTATAAAATATTTTTTTTTTGGAATTAGTCTTTAATTCTTATATGACAAATAGAAATTTGCTATTATAATACAGTCGACTCCGCTTTACTGTAAATAACCAAAACCCAGTTTTTTCCAGTTATCCGATTTTTTCTCTAAAACGTAGTTCAAATTAGTGAAATTTGTTACAGTTAAGCGTACTGCTTAAACTCAGTAAAACAATATTTTTTATATCAAATCTGTATATTTTTTACGTCAATTTAATGTAAAAATTTTATTTAAAAAAAATTATTCATAGAATTATTCAATTACTTGTGGAAATTTTTCCCGAATTCCTCGAAAATGTCTAGCCACTTGCTTTGAAAATATAATAGAAAAATACAATCTATTTCGCTCTTAGAGCCATTTAATATTTTAACGGACAAAACATGCACAATTTTTCCAGCCTTCAGTTATGCAATCGATTTCTAATAAATAAATTTATCATTGTTTATTTTTTCGCTAAAGCGAAGTAAGTTTCATACAAAACGTAGCTGTGGGCGTGCTTTTGGTTTTCAGTAATACAATATTTTCAGTAATACGATATTTTCAATAAAGCGATGTTTCGCTAAAGCGAAGTGAATAAGACTAGCTCCGTTTAAAATCAGTGCGGGGATTTGTATCGCTTTCAGTAATCCGATTTTTTTCAGTAAAGCTTGTTGCGCTAAAGTCCATTCGACTATTCACGCTGTTGTGCAAAAGTCCTTGCATTATTGTTTTTGCAAATCGAGAGAGTATTTGAGAGGATTTTGAGCTTATTTTGTTGTTATAGAGTACAATTATTTCGCAAATATAATTTGCTAATATAATTTGTTTATTAATTGGAAATTAATTGGACTAAATTCCATTTTATTTCAAAGGATATACTTGCACTTTCCCGCAGTCGTGGAAACTTTTTGTTTTAAATTTAATAATCGTTCGTCTCTTTATTTTACGTTCTCTGCAGTTTCCCGCAAACGTGAAAAACTTTCGTTTTAAATTTGATATCCGCTCCTCTCTTTATTTTTCCATTTCTCTGTTGTGAAGTAAATATTCTCTTGGAGGAGATATTTTTATTTACAAGACCTTGCAGCCAAATATCTGATTTCTAATTTTTTGATTTTACCATGGATTCAAATTCAATGAATTTTAATAACCTTTACGAAAAATGGTCAAAGGGTTTCTCATTGCGTGTGTACAAGTTCCACAATATAAAGTCTTTATATTCTGGGTCCTTATGAATAGAGAACTCGAATAAGAAATGTCTGTCTGTCTTTACATGAAATTGGGTTTCCGAAAAACTCAAAAAAATTACAGACTTCGCTCTTGGATTGCTGCATGGGAAATAGTCGTAAATAGATTGGTGTTGAAAATCAACACAATCCAAAAAAGGGGGCCCAGAGCTGGAAAATTTTAACTTATTTTTGGTATTTGACAAAAAAACTGACTACAACTAATTTTTGTTTTTCTGTTAATTAAATCTATTTTATACATCCAGAAGAATTAAATTGGTAAAAATCAAACAAAATAAAAAAATGATTGCAGGGTTGGATAAGGGATTTTTTTTTTTTTTTGGTACACAAAAGTAAACAAGTAAAATAAATTTTTCCTTTTTCTGCATATATTAAACATATTTGATGTTTTTGAAAGAAATTCAAAAAGCATACACCAGAGCTGGATAATTTTTTTTTTGTATTTCAAGCTAAATTAATAAAAATTTTTTTAATAGTCAAAAGTATTTTATATATATTAGGCAGAAAAAAAATTAGTAGTGAAAATCAGAAAGGTCAAACATTTGGTTCCAGGGTTGGAAGGAATATGCTCTCCAGGCGTGTGTCACTGAAGGGTATATAAGATTCGGGTATAGCCGAAAACAGCACTTTTATTTGTTTTTTCTTTTTAATTCTCAGAGGATGACCCCTACATCTGCAGTGTATTACGTGGAAAATAGAAAGGAGGGGATAGTATTGGGAGGATGGATGAAAGTTGAGATGTTAGAGAACTCTGGACTTTCCGCTTCACAGCCTCGTATTAACTACTTCAGCCGGGAGCATTAATGACAAACATCACACTTGAATATCCTAAGCCATTTCAAGTTTTTAAAAACGAAAGGAAGCAATGGGCTATAGAATTGCATACAAGAGATTGGCAGTTCTCTACCGTAGGTAGAGTGACCGAAATTCTATGGGGAAACCCAAATGGTAACAAGTCAAAGGAAATCCTAAGATTAAGTAGGCCATAGTGATGGGGACTGGTTAATATAATAACAGGGCGTACAGAGTTATCCCTTTCAGACCTGGCGCAAAACTACCAGGAATAGGAATTTTTTTTAAATTTGTGGAATATGTGGTCTCTACAGCGTATGAAAATATAATCAACGATCTTTCAAGGATTTCCAGGACACGCAAAATCGATACACAATCAATGCATGCTAGTCTATTTCACATTGGGCTAACAGAAGCAAAAATATTGAAACCGAAACCTAACCGCACAATCGATGCATCACGGTCTGAAAGGGTTAAGGAATCACCTGGCACACATGGGTTATATCGTGGACGATATAACATGCAGAGCCTGTCAGGAGGATGACGAAACACTTGAGCATTACTTGTCCAGCTACTGTCCAGCTTTTAGCCAAATCAGGGGACAAACATTTAATCAGGAAATTATACCAGATATGGAATATCTAAGGGGTTCTAATTGGAGAGACTTAAGAAGGTACATTGAAGAAACTAGATTCTTAACGTAATCAAATTCAAAGGTTTCCATGGTGAGAGGTTTCCATGAGAATGGGAACTCCTTATAATAGAGCGCACAACAGGCCTGTGAGGCCTTAGTGTAATCCTATATGGATTGGGATAGCTCTTGCTTACGTCCCTCTCTTCAACCTAATTTAACTACTTCAGCCAACAGCACCCTCATTCCCTCATTGTTATTGATAGCAGTTTTAAATATTAATAATCTCATACACTGAGATATTGAATAATAAAAAAATTGATCTACTTAAGATTTTAACTCAAGGACAATATGCGTATCGGTTTCGCTTTTATTTCTTTTTGAGGTAATAAGGATTATCGTTACCTCCCTAATATAAATATATACCCCCTTATTCATAAACATTATGAGAGGCTTATAAGAGTGTAATAGAGCAAATTTCATATGAAATTTTGTTTTATTACGCTGTTATTAGACTCTCGTAATTTTTATGAATAAGGGAGATAATGTTTAAGGTCCATAATTTCGCAAAAAATGATAAATTAAACTTTTTGGGAAACTAAATATTTTTTAACTCCAAGTAAGTTAAATAGTAACTGGTTACGTGCAGTGCAAATGTAAGTACATTTGTAAGGGCTTGCCCTTATATTATCGTAGTAGTTAAATCATAGCATACTTTTTGGCATGAAGCACAGTTTTTGTTTTAATTGTCTTTTATTTCAGTTGAATCTTTATGCTAATAAATGAGTGAGTGGGTATTATTAATTTTTAAATAAATCTTACTTACTTTTACTTTTAGAAAAATTACAAAAACTGAAGTGTTTGTTATCCAAATGTTTGCCGCATTTTTGTTGAACAATTTCCGTTGAATAGGATATTCCTTTTTTAAGTGTTTTTAACACAAAATCGAATCGAATAATCGAATGCAACTGCTTTACATTAGCTCTTTTATGGAGTTTTAAACTTTTACACTTTTTTTTTAAACAAAAAGCATTTATTGTTTAATTTTTTAGAAGCCGTTATTTAAACGAAAATATTTATTTTAAACTTTATTTAAAAAAAAACGTTAATTTAAATAAAATTTTTCTTTAAATTGTTTGCAGTCACACGGTAAATAAATAACGATTCTATACAATTCACTTAAATTTATTTCTTTATTTTATGTTAAATTTTTCGAGTGCTGAAATTTAAGGCGCTTAAAGTTTAAGCTGGAAATACTGTTTGTGTGTGTGTGTAAATTTTCATTGAGAAAATAATACTTTTCAAATCACCTTAAAATTTTTAAAATGTTGTTACTGAACATTGGAAAATATTTAATTAGCATGTGGTTTTTTTTAACAAAATTTTTAAGGTTTTTTTGTTGTTGTTTAAATATAAAGTAAAATCAATTTGCTGTTAATCCGTTTTAAAACTTTTTTTTTTGTATTAATTTATTCACTTCTCTTTTCACTGCCTTTGAGAAATTCCAATTTCTTTATAAAATGTAGGTTCTTTGCGCTTTGCTGGAATATTTTGAAAGGTTTTAAGTTGTTGGCAATAAATTTCGTTAAAATTTTATGATCGTTGTTAAAACTTGATTTGATTTCTTTTTTTATCTGTTTAATTCTCAAACAATTCTTTATCCCTTTCTTTGTGCCAGTCCCAACATTTTTTTATTTTTTTTCTTTCTTAGTTATTTATTTATACATTCAAATGTATTCCATTTGTTTATCGGTATTGATTTAATTAAACATTAAATTTATATGGCAAAATTGATAAGGGAGTGCATAATTAATGGCCAATTTTTTGTTGTTTTTTTTTTAATAAAAAATTTTTAAAAAATGTTTAAGCGGCTTTTGGCAAAAACTATCATACACTTGCACAAATTTTTGTGTTTATTTACTTTAATTGAAACTTTCGTATAAAAATATAAGTTTGTAATATTTTCTTTGCAAAATTCCAGTTTTTTTAACACAATTTTCAAAATTATTTGTTAAACTTTGAAAGCGAAAACTCGTTTTTTTTACAAACTGCTCGCTCTGGTACATGAAAATAAAATTCAAAAATTCGTTGACAAAGAAATCACACGCACACGTTAACCGAATCTTTTCGCTTTTTGGTTTCTGGGTACGCACGCCACCACAGTTCGAAACGTTATGAATGCTCATTCCCAAACCATGGACTCTTCAGGTCGTATGTTTTCTTTATTTTTCTTTCTTCCAACAGGCCAAACAAAGAAGTCTGTTTTGGTTGCTAGTACATGTATTTACTTTTATTTTAAAATCTACTTCTGCTTGGGTTTGAAAGAGTATCACTGTGTGCGTGTGAGTGTCTTTTATGTGTATAGATTTGGTTAAAAATAGCAGTCAACTTGGCTTGTAATTGTACGAGTGTGTGAAGTCTGCTTTTGCAGAGAAACAAAAATGTTCTCTTAAATTTCAGTTTCTACAGAAAAAAAGAAATATCTTACAGACTCAATAAAATTGTGCTACTTTTAGCGTTTTCAATGCTGTAAATTATTCGTGTTCACAAGCAGCTCTTCAAGCCGGTCTCTTTTGGTTTGATTTAAGCACTTTTTGTTGATTGTGAAGGGACGGGGGAATTGTATAATTTGCAGCCTTCAGAGTCATTAATTTAGGTTATATATACGATTATGTGTGTGTGTGTGTAGTATGCAGATCGGGGGGTTACCATCAACATCATCCCCACTGTTGTAGTCCCCTCTTTACCGGGCCACTTCACTGTTAGTTGAAGACTTGCATATCAATCTGTCCAGGAATTCCTCTCCATTATTTTAGTATAACGGAGCTATCCGTATTGTGTGATCGCCATTTGCTGGTGGTGCTCCAGGCATGATTTTCTTTAGGCTGAGGCATCATATCCATATTTAGGAAGCGAAAGGATTTGATTTTGTCCCACTAAAACGTGTCATAATGTGAAAGGAAATTTTTTCAAAATTTTCAAAATGTTTTAGATTTCACAGAAACAAAATTTTATTATAAATTTTATTATATGTATGTGATTTTCACACCTTCTGTGTATTCGAAATACTTTCAAAAATTGAATACAAATATTAGTTAAACAAATGTTTCTTTGTATCTTTGGAAATACATCAGCACGATTCAAATTTAAAAAATTAACAGTTTTAATATATTAAATTGAATTAAGATTCATAGGCTAATTGTTCGAAATTTGTTTTTAAATCTCAGAAAGACATGATAAATATTCCAAGGCACAAAGGCAAGTCAATATCAGTTTTATTCAACTTACACAGCAGAGCAGAACAGCTGTTTTCGAAAGACGCAACCCTTTCATCATTATCAACTTCTCTCAGCAACTTCTCTATTTTCAACAGTTTCATCTGTTGTCGATGTGATGGGACGTCCAGAACGAGTACATATCTGTATAAACTTGTACCAATTCAGAGTGCAATAAAAATTTAGTTAAAATATTTTTATATTCTCGATTACACGAAAAAGAAAGTTTTGAGTTCAATTTGGTGTCTTCTACAAAATTTTAATTTTTTTAATGAAAAATCCAGTAGACTGCTGTTTTTTAAACGAATTCAAATTCATGGCGTAAAAAAATTTATTTTGAACCGGTAGACGCACACCAAAAAATTTTTTTATTATGTTTTTTTTTTTTTTTGTAATCTGTTATTGATAGAAAACTTTTGTCTGGTTTTCCTCATCAAATTATAATGTAAATTAGTAATTGATCTAAACATTCTTGGAATATTAAATAAGTATCGACTTCAGCTAAAGACACACAAGAATCACTTTAATAACATTATTTGTTTCCTTTATAAAAAAATACAAAAAAAAAAAAAACAAAAAAACAAGAAGTCTGTTCTGTTGTGCCACACGTTTTTAATTAAGTGATTTTTTTAATTAGGCCCTTCTGAGGCATGAACACATTGTCACCCTTATTCAAACACAGACTCATTGAACACACACTGTTACACCCACACACACACACACACACCCACCAAAAGTTTTCCTTGTTTACCGTTATTCAAATAATAACAAACTACAGCATAAATCTGCAAAGGCCGTGCAGCGTTTTCCAAAAGAGAAATTTTCTCTTAAAAAGAATTCAAAATAAGACTAGATTTTCTCTTAGTAAACGTTACTCTTTGCTAAGAGTTTGTGTTTATGAATGAACAATTTTATATATATTTTCTTTACAGAGAAAATTTATTTATAGCAGAAATTTAATCTCTTTAGACGGTGATTTTTTTTTTTTGTTGGAAAATTCTGTAAAATCTTTAAAAAATTTATTCGGTTGAATTGAACTGTTTTTATCTCGTCGTTGTATCGCCAGTCTTTAGCAAATGACCAAATTTAAAGTGAGTTGTTTTTGGATGAGTTTTTATGTTGCTTGTGTGTGTTTGTGTGCATGTACAGGATTGTGCATTTAGTGCAGACAATATTTCAGATATTTTTATAGATTTTTTTGGGGGTTTTCTAAATTTTTTGTGTGTGTTTTTCAGGTTTTCTTTAAAACAATTTTCTTTATACTTTTTCTCATGCTGTTTTCATTTCGTATAAATTTTCTTGTTTTTTTTTTTATAAGAATTGTGTATGAATGGGTCAAGTTGGAATTTATTTTTCAGTTTTGTAGTCTAAGCTACGTTCCATTTTATTTTTATTTTCATCTTCATCATTTTTCACAGCTGTTTTTAATTTCATTCCATCCTCATTGTGGGTTTTAGATTTAAATTGGTTAGAGTTTTTAAAGTTAAAAGGAAAATAATTTACAAAATTGGCAAACAAATATAAAATGTCTCAATTTTGGGATCTGAACAACTGTCGTTTAGTAATTTTTTTCTATATTTTTCTTAATACTTTGAACAGAATATTTATTTAGATTTTTAATGGAAACATATGGTTGCTTGTTATACTTGTGTACACACACACACACACACATATATAATGTAAATATCTTTGAATTTAAATCCCTTAAGTTTTCCTTGATTTTTTTAAAGTTTAAGTCATTTGCATTTTTCAAGTTTAAAAAGAAACTTTGTCGAACTCCACAAAATGGCAACTAAAGTTTCTGACAGTTGATAAGATTTATTAAAAATATGCTGGGGGAAATAGTTGCAAAATAACCTAAACCTTTTGCGATCTCTTTTCCGTTGTGACGCTCAAAAAGAATTATTCTATATGTAAATATATACAAAAAAATATATATGTATAACCCAATATTTTTCTTAATAATTGGTTCATCAATGACGACACATTCCATTGGGGAAGCGCTGAAGCAGATACAAAATATTTTAATTGAATAGAAAATATATATGTATACATATTTTACATTTCCTGAAATTAATAAAATTTATATATAAAATTAAGACCTACCTTTAATTATTAAGAAATGGTCGAAAATTAGCAAAAATATAGAAGGCTTTTTAGCCTTCCGCAGTTAAATTGCTTTATGGAATTTTCCTATTTTTGCACATTTTTGTAGAATTTTGCCCTTCTTACAGCTATATTGAGTTTTAATCAATATTAGAGACTAATTCGTAACTTCTAGCACATTTACGAAAAATTTGCAATGTCTTGTAAACACCGGACAATTTTGCAATGTCTTGCAAATATTACAAAATTTTGCAATGTCTTGCAAAACATATTAACTTAAGTTGTACTATCTATTTTCTTTATTTTTAAAAAATATTGCAAGGTCTTGCAAATTTTAGAAAATTTTGCTATGTCTTGCAAAACATATGAAATTGAATTAGGTTTTATATATTCGATGAAAATATCACTAACACTTACACAGCACCAATATTAATGAAATAATACAATCGATAGAACAACTCAAAGGGTATGTGAATTGGATATAAGTAAAAATAAATTTTATTATGTTTGGAATGCTGATAAGAAGAAGAAAAAATGGTCCATCCTACTAGGGTCCAAGTAAAGACAGGATATAATGGGAAATGTTGAGAAACAGGCTGATGTAGGGTAGGAGAAGCTCTTTATTTTTTTGCGATTGGCAAGAATACCATTGCCTTTCGTGGGAAAAACTGTATTTACCAAAAAACAAAAAATTTGGTTTGATTGCAAATGCTATAGATATGACTCGAGAACTGCTTAATTTTATTAGAGACGTTCAAAAAAACATAGAATGTCATTCGCAATTGTATTTAAATTTTATTATTAATTAATCGCTTATTATTCTATTTATTTTCTACTAAAAAATATGTTAAGAAATAAAAACCAAGGGGTAGCAAAAAAAAAAAAGTTCAAAATTATTTGTGTTTTTCTACGTTTGCCTAACTCACCGGAAAGCGAAACTCGAGGTCTTTTAACTTTGCAGATAATTATAGCAATTTCTGTACCATTGCAAATATGTTATATTACGCGCATGAGATTTGCTTATATCAGAAAAATATATCTTATTTATTTTTACTATATTCAAAAAGAAAGGGCAGTAAGAATACTTTCAGATGAAATTGGAATAATTTAGCCGCAGAACGTGAACCACTTAAGGCACACTATTGATGCATACTATTCTCATAGTAAAATTAGCACTTAAACTCATTTTGAATTTTGAAATTTGATGTCTTTGAAAATGTATCGTATATGGACATGCAAACTATTAGGGTGAGTTTTTGTTCCATTCTCAAGAAAGGGTAAGAAGAAACTCATACAGTTATAGGTTTGAAATATACCACACAATTTTCCTCATATTGTGCGACATAAAAATACTGAATACAAAAAACGCTATTACGAGATTTTCTATTCCGTCGACTCTTTATAAAACAAAGAGATCGACTTTAATACCCCGACAAATGAGCCAAAAGCATAATTTCTCCAAATGTCAATATTACTACATTATTTTTTATTTATATTTTTTTTTGTTACACAGTGTTAACCACTCCTAAATTAGAAACTCATTATTTTGAAAGACAATAAAGTAATTTTGTTATTGTCTATTGATTATATGCAGCATCACAAACAACTCTATATCAACCCCAGCGTGCATCAAAAATTGTCACATTCCGTCCCAAGAATATTATTGCTACTCTAAACCAATTAATTTTATTCATATTTTTAATTTTGTTGGTATTTAGTAAGTTTTCTGTAAGAAAAAAAAATTCAAATAAATTCATCTCAATATTACTAAACCAATTAAATTAGTTAAAATAGTTTGTCAAAGCCATGGGTGATCAATAAAAGGCTTCCAGAGAGTTGATTATTAAAAAATTCAAAAATTACCTTCAACTTTTTTTTTTTTTTTTTTTTTTTTTTTGAAGGCGTATCTCCGTTTATTTTTATTACTCGTACCTGGTTAAAATTCAGCTTAAATATAATCAAACCAGTCAGTGGTGAAAATTCATTAAACTTTAATTTTGTTTCATGTCTTTTTTATGATTTTTTAAATCATTGTTTTCTTTATTTTTTCTCAACTGATAACAATAATTTAAAAGCAATTAATTTATAAATTTCGGGTTGCCGGAATTTAAACATAAATTATTTTCAAATTAACATTTCAATAGTTTTTCAACAAACCGATCGAATTAGTTAGACAACATTTTATAATTTTTGAAATCATCTACGAGTATAAAAAAAAAATCTCCCAAATTTTATGGTACTCGTTTACAATTCTTATGCATGCTTTAGTTTTTTTTTCTTTAATGTAAAAAATTTAATCTTGGGAATCATGAGAGAGCACTTTGTACACCTGATTTTTTGTTAATTTTTTTTTTCTTAAACATCTAACGTGTTGGGCACCTTAAGGAAAATCGCACACAAGGCAGTATTTTCAGTTTGCAGGAAGCCACAATTGCAGCTGTTAAAGCAGTTCTCTTATTCAACGGGATCTGTAAAAATTTATTGAAGATCTACATTTTTTGCCGTACGCGACTACGAGTGATTATAACAGTTTATTTTAATATGTTATAATTATAACAGTTTACATTCGTATGTAACCAAGATATTCTGCCGACTATCAATATTAAGTTAAATACTATTTTTTGTAGACAAAACACGCCCACATGCGCCTAAATCAAATCACCAGAAGACTTTAATCAGACTTTAAACACCTCTTTGCTCTCTGTTGACGACCATTCGAGAATTACAAACATTGAACTCCTTCCTTTTTGAAAGTCTTTGAAAAAACCTGTATGAACCAACTCCATTTCCCTAAATAAAGAGTGTTTTTTTATGAAGTTTTTTTAATACGAATCACTCTGTTGTCTGACAGCTGTTTCGACAGTTTAAAGTGACGTCTCTACTCAGTATTGTTTGGCAAATCAGCATGAACAGGTTAACTCCAGAACAACGCTGCCAAATCGTGGAAATTTATTTTCAAAAACAGTGTTTAATTAAAAATGTTTATCCGCTTTTTTACCGCAACATTCTCTTCAGTGATGAGGCGCATTTTTGGTTGAATGGACATGTCAACAAGCAAAATTGCCGTGTTTGGAGCAAAGATAATCCACACGCCGTTCAAGAATTACCAATGCATCCCGATAAATGACTGTTTGGTGCGGTCTATGGGCTGGTGGAATCATCGGTCCTCATTTCTTTAAAAATGAGGAAGGACGACGCGTTACCGTGAATGGAAATCGATACAGAATCATGATCAATGAATTTTTGGTGCCAAAACTTCAAGATATGGATGTAAACGAAATGTGGTTTCAACAGGATGGTGCCACTTGTCATACTGCGGGCGAAACAATGGACTTATTGAAAGAACCTTTCCACGACAACATTATTTCGAGAAATGGACCGGTGAATTGGCCTCCGCGTTCGTGTGATTTGACGCCACTCGATTATTTTTTGTGGGGATACCTGAAATCATTGGTTTACGTGGATAAACCAGCCACGATTGACGCTTTGGAAACCAGTATTCAACGTGTCATTGCTGAAATACGCCCTCAAATGCTTGAAAAGGTGGTCGAAAATTGGACCTCCAGAATGACCTTTGTGCAAAATAGTCGTGGTGGCCATATGCCCGAAATTATATTTAAATGTTAAATGACAAGAAATTATCTACCAAATAAAAATTTTTTTTGCCATTTCATAATTTGGCATGTGTTTTATTTAAATTTCAAATCAGCAAGCTCTTATAAAAACACCCTTTACAAATAATATATATGTACGAGGGGCGGATTGATATTAAAGCTACGTAAGTAGGAAAAAAAAATTTTTTTTTCAAAAATCATTAAAAATTCTTTTTAGCTCAATACACTTTGTGAGACGATATTCCAACTTTTTTATACCATCTGAATAATACGATTTTGGGAACCCCTCAAAATACGCGTTAGTTTCGGTAATCACTTCTTCACATCTTTTTCCTGCGAGCCATTTTTTCACAGTTTGGAAACAGGAAAAAGTCACTAGGAGCTAAATCTGGACTATAAGGTGGATGATCGATCAACCAATTCAAAGTGTATTTCACGTAATTTTAGCATCGTATCTAATGCTGAGTGAAACGGTGCGTTGTCTTGAAGAAAGTGCACTTTTTTCTTCTTTAAATGTGGCCGCTTTTTCTTGATTGCATCAATCAATTGATCCAATAATGCACGATAATACTTTCCTGTGATTATGGATCCTTTTTCAAGATAATCGATGAGCAATATTCCGTGTGCATCCCAAAATACAGTGGCCATAACCATGCCAGCCGATTTCACTGTCTTCGCCTTCTTCGGAGCACTTCCACTAGCTTCCATCCATTGTTTTGATTAATTTTTGGTTTCAGGTGTGTAGGGGGTGGGCCCACGTTTCATCAACAGTTACATATTAATCGACGCCAAAAATCAATAGGATTACGCTTTATCATGTCCAAACACTGCTGTTAAGTGGTCTGTCGAACTCGTTTTTGTTCGACACTGAGCAAACGGGGCACGGCAGCCATCTTGCCGATAGCTTTTTCATATGCAAAAATGTTCGTGCAAAATGTTGAACACACGTTCATATGATACGAGTGTGTTTAGCATTTCAACAATCTCACGTAACTTGACTCGGAGATCGATCATTCATAACGATATCGACGATTTTCTTGATATTTTCTTCAGTAACCACCTCTTTTGGCCTTCCTGTTGATGGTGTTGTTGCAGTGCTTTTTCGGCCGCGTTTAAATTCAGCAATCCAATATTTTATCATGTAATCTGACAGAGCAGACTCACCGTAATGTTTATCGAGGTTTTCTTTTGTCTCTTTCGCCGTTTTCCCTTTCACATAATAGTGTTTAATCACTGCACGAAATACAGTTTTCTTCCATTTTAAAGAAACACAAAAGTTGCCTACTTCAAACGACTACAACAAATAAACTAATCGATGCATTTTGGTGAAATTTGAACAGCTGACGTTTGACAGATCGCAATTTCTAAACAAAAAAAGTTTTTGTGTTTGTGCTGCCATCTAGCGCTAGGTAGCTTCAATATCAATCCGCCCTCGTATATCTTTTATACCAAAAAAAAGCAATAAGCTGAAACAGCATCTTCAGTTCTTAAAAAAAAAAAAATAAAATAAAAAATTCTAACAAAAATTTTATACAAATATTTTTATTACAAAATGATTTTGTTTATTTTTATCATCATCATCTTTTTTTTTTGCCATTGTAGTCTTAGTAAAACACACTTTAAATAATTCGTCACACAATGCAGCACGCACACATTATAATATTTGGTAACACATACTGTAATACAAAGCCACTCACACACACATACACACACACATTCACATTAAAAAAAAATAAGTTTTCTTGTTCAACTGCTGTAATAACTAAAATAATATTTATTTAACAAACAAAATTGAAATTACGAAAGAGACAAAAACGAAATTAATTTCACATCTAAAGAAATTTTACTTGGCAACAAGCAACAGACAGACGGACAGACAGACAACAAATGACAGTCAGTGTGTAGTAAAGGAGATGATTTTGTTTTACGTAAAATCAGCCATCAACAGCAAAAAACCATAGTCTGTATGCACATCATTATTTTCACTATAAAAATTAAAAAATAAATTCTTTTAAAATTCACTTTCAAAAAAAAAAAAACAAAAATAAATAAAACCAAAAAATTAAAAAATAATGATTCTAGAGACAGCTGTTTAAAAGTATGGCCACATTTCATGCAGATTCAGTTTAAAGCAAGACCAATTGTTGTCTAATAGACTCGGGCATCATATTTATTTTGTCGTTAATAATCAGTTTTGAATTGCAGTTGAATGCAATAAATTAATTAAATTATATATATGCTTGAAATTTTTTTTCAATTTAGATATTTTTTTAAATTAAAGTGAAAATATTTTTTTTTGCTGGGGCCAAATTACGGCATTCGATATCGATCGAAATTTCAATACAATTTAAATGGAAATTTAGGTCGATATCGAATGCCGTAATTTGCCCCCTGGACTGAAAATATTTTATTTAATTGAAAATATATTTTTGAATTGAATTGAAAACATTTTTTATAATTGAAAATATTTTTCCTGTTTAAATTAAACTTTTTTTGCATAGAATTGAAAATATTTTTTCAATAGAATTGAAAATTGAAATAAATATATTTTTTTGAATGGAAAATATTTTTGAATTAACTTGATCGATTTAAAAATATTTGGTCAATTGAATTGAATATATATTTCTTTTTAAAATTTTTTGGAATTAAGTTGAACATATTTTTTCAATAGAATCAAAAATATGTTTAATATGTATTGAAAATATATTTTAATAAATTAGAAAATATTTTTGAATTAAATCGGTTTTTTCTTAATTGAATTGAAAATGTATTTCGAAAAAAATATTTTGTCAATTGAATTGTAAATATTTTTGAATGTAATTGAAATTTCTTTAGTTGAATTGAAAACATTTTTTTAATTAATTTCAAAATGTTTTTGCAATTGGATTGAAAATATTTTTGAATTGAATTGAAATTTCTTTAGTGGAATTGAAAAGATTTTTTCAATTAATTTAAAAATATTTTTTCAATTGGATTTGAAAACGTGTTTTTAATTGAACTGAAAATATTAGTTCAATGGAATTGAAAATATTTTTGCGGTTAAATTAAAAATATTTTTAAATAATTTGCTATATTTTTACTGAATTGCAAATATATTTTCAATTAATGTAAACATTTTAATGATTCAACAAATTTTTTCAATTGAATTGAAACTATATTTTTAGTTAAATTGAACTTTTTTAATTGAATTGAAAATATTTTTATGAATTGTGTTGAAAATATTTTTCTTTATTAATTTCAAGATTTTTTTGGAATTGATAATATGTTTTCAATTGATTTAAAAATTTAATTTGAAAATATATTTCCAGTTGAAGTGAAAATATTATTTCAATGGAATTTGAAATATATATTCAATGGAATTGAAAATACATATATTTGGGGTTAAATTAAAAATATTTTTAAATAAATTGCGATATTTTTACTGAATTGAAAATCTATTTTCAATTGATTTAACCCATATCGTCCCAGAGATATTTTTTTCGAATACGTTTATAAAACTTCGTAGTTAAATGGTAATTCGGGTTTAGGGAGTACGAATCAGATGACCGAATTTTTTAAAAAAATGTTTTTCAAAATTTTTTTTTAATTTTCTTTAAAAAAGATATGTTCTTAGTTTTTCCCACACAGAGAAAAAAAATTTAAAATGCTTAAAATTTGCTGTTTAAAATGCTTAAAATTTACTGGGACGAAATGGGTTAAAAATATTTTTTTGATTGATTTCAAAATATTTTTTTTTAAATTGAAAATAAATTTTTAGTTAACTGAAACTTTTTCAATTGAATTGAAAATATTTTTATAAACTGACAAAATTTTTCTTAATTAAATTGAACATATTTTTTTAAATTGAATTGAAAATTTTTTTTCAATTAATTTAAAAATTAAATTTCAAAACTTATTTCCAGTTTAGTTGAAAATATAATTTCAGTTGAACTGAAAATATTTCTCAATAGAAGTGAAATTTTTGGAATTGAAAATAATTTGTTTAATTACATTGAAATATATTTTAATTGAACTGGAAAGGTTTTTTCGATTGGATTTGAATACACTTATTGCAATTGAAATATGTACATATGTATATTGTTTTAATTTTTTACTATTCTATAATTTTGAAATTTTGGAAGATATTAATAGAGGATATCGAAATATTGAAAAATAAATGAATAAAAGTTTTTACAGTTATTATTTTATAAAAAACAGGACTCAAAAGTACTGCTATTTTTTCAATTGAATGGAAAATATTTTTGAAATTAATTGAAATATTTTTTTAATTGAATTGAAAATAGTTTTTTGCTTAAATTTGAAAAGATTTATTTAATTTGAATTGAAAATAGTTTTTAAAAATAATTCTTTCAATAGAATTAAAAATATTTTTCAATGGAATTTGAAATATATCTTCAATTGATTTGAAAATATTTTATTTAATTGAATTGAAATATTTTTTTTCTATTTTAATTATTATCTTGCAAATTAATTAAAAATCTAGTCTTCTAAAAATATCTTAAGCAAATAGAGTTCTTCCTGGTAGTATTTCGTTGAAGCGCATAAAATACAATATTTTTTCACAGTATTTTTTTATGTCAATTAGTAACCGGAAAAATTGTTCAATTTTATATTCGACATTTAATTTAGCTTGCAAAAAGTATATATTTTATCCGAATCTTTGATGAGTGATAAGGCACAATGTGCTGTTGCCTGGAAAATCATCAGCTTAATTAATTTGTGAAAATAAAAAAAAAATCCAAATATCTTGCCAATAAATAAATTACTTCCTGCAAACTGGGAAAAGTATAAAAGTTTCTAAATTCGATTAAAGTCTTTAAAAATCCTGTGCAAATTATATCCTGCCTTGTACGCACACACGACAAGCTACACACACACACAGGCGCGCGATCTGTTGCACCAATACACATGTAGCTAGCGACACCAAAAAGCGGATGTCTGACATTATAAAACAACCTCAAACAGTATTAAAATAGTACGGGGCTGCTGTTGTATTCATTTTCCCTTCGTTAGCGCTAGGGCAAAGCCAAAAAGATGCAAAATTGGAAACAGGAAAAATAAAACAGAAAAGATGTTCAAATGCGTCTGGTGGAAAGGAGGAAAAAACAGCAACAACAACAACAACAACAACCGGTGCACTGCAGCTTTCTTAGTTTGGAGTTCAAGGCAAACGCAGCGACATGATTACAAACACTTATGTCAGTATTTGAAAAAGAAAATTACTTAAATATATTATGTATTCAAGTGTGCGTGTGTGTGTGTGTGTGTGTGTGTGCAGTCGTGTATGTGTTTACTTAGTGCTGCTTGGTTGTTAGTTGTACATGGTTCGGTATGTAAATCGTTGGTTGGCACTGTTGCTGTCGCATTTGCTAAAGTCCCCGTGCATTTTATTCTAAAAATATAAAGAAATTTTCGCTTTTACTATTTTTCTTCTTGCTGTTGTTGTTGTTGTTGGGTTTTTGTGGACTTTGCACACCACGCAGCTCATTTTAGTTTCTACTCTTAGTTTGCAAAAATTTGTAAAGCATATGGGGTGTTTAAAAATTCCAACCAATCGCTACCCGCCCCCCCCCCCCCCCCACTGCCACACTTGCGTTTGACACAGAGGCTGCTACACCACCTGCAGTTCGATTAAAAGAAAATCTTTTTAATATTCATTGCAATTTTTTAAAATTAAAGAAATTTTTTTTACAAACAAAAAACATTAAAATGATTTAGCTAGTTCTCCTTATAAAGATTTTACTTTATTTTAATTAATTTACAAGAATAGGCAATTTATTTATTAATAAATTTATTGCCATATGGTAAGAACACAACTGGGACGAACGACGAATTTCGTTCAGTACGACGAATTCGTTGGTAAAAATTCGCCCTATAAATTCGTCGTATGAAACACAATAACGACAAATAAATTGAAATAATGAACAAAATAAATGTAAATTTTGTTAAAAATCTTTGTAATCTTCTGATGCCACATTCTTTAGACATTCAATAATTACCCCGGTGGCGTCCATTTTTTCAGAACAAATTCCTTTTTGTAATTAATTATTTTCTGAAAATTATTTCTGTAAATAAATTATTCTTTTCATTTAACAGCTGATGGGGTGACCTTATGAAAAAGTAGGAAATAGGAAGAAAGAATATATTATAAAAAATGTTTAAAATTAATAAAAAGTCGTCCGAATGATAAATTTTTGTGAATTGGAGAATGCATTTTTACTATATACTGAAAATTTTCCTTCTAGATGCAATAATACAGTAGTGAATTATGTTTTTCCACAAAAAACCAGTTTGAGTATATGAAACCTGGGCACCTCATATTGATTTGTTTGTCGCTCGCTGACGAAGCAATTAGAAATAAGTCTATTTCAACTTTCGCTGAGTATGACGAATTTCGCCCAACGCCACGATTGTGTGCATTTTCATACACACCCATGTGTTTTATTTTTGGCGACGAATATTCGCGACCAAAAATTCGTCGTTCGTCGCAGTTGTGTTCCTAGCAATAAACAAATTCCCTTAAAGTAAAATTTTCATATTTATTATTATATTCTGATATTTTTAAGCTTAAGGTCTCTTTATTTTAATTTAATTCTTAATTTCAATATTTTGTCACTCCTTTGTGTGACTGCTTCAGGAAATTAATAAAATAAAATAATTAATTTCCTGAAGAAGTCACATAAAGGAGTGACGAAATATTGAATTTAAGAATTAAATTAAAATAAAGAGAGCTTAAGCTTTAAAATATCAGCATATAATAATAATTAAAAATAGGTCAAGAAACCAGAAGAATATTTCATATTTATTGCTAAAATCAAAAAAAAACCTCCCTATATTTTAGACCAGCCAAACAGCACTGAGTCACTCACTCACTGTATTGTTAAACCTAAGCAACCCTTAATTAAGCTTAAAAATGCCCTACTGATCGTTTTGTCTTTAAATGATCCTCAACATTAAGCATTGCCTATCCTACGGCTAAAATGCAAAGTATCCCTAATCAATTCATGGCAAGTGTTTAGCACAAATTTAATGTATATTATAGTGTTTAAGGTCCATGGGTCGTCTATTGGTTTATTAAGACGCCATGTAATTATAAACGACTAAAGAGAACACAAGACCAGAATGAAGAACGAACACGAAAAGTAACTCGCACACAAACATATTTTCTTATTTCAAATATATTTATAGAATACTGGCAAAATACATACATACATACGAGTACATACAGATAAACGAGGTCAGTTTAAATAGAAATCTTAACATAATTTACTCACATTAATAATTTAAGTTTTAATAAAACTTTAGTAAAGGGTGTCCCAGAAAGAATGTACTTTTGTAATTAATTGATTTCTATTTATTCTTGATCTTTCAATATTATTTTAGTAATACTTTTTTTATATGAAAATTTTTAAAATATAAATTTTTTTTTTGGGTGGCTTCTTCAGGAAAATATTGTTTATCTTTTCAGTTTTTATACCCTCTAAAAAATAATATGGAGGGTATATTCACTTTGTCATTCCGTTTGTAACGCAGCGAAATATCCATCTGAGACCCCATAAAGTATATATATTCTTGATCAGTGACGAAATCTAAGACGGTCTGTGGAAATCACGATTCAGTCCAAACGAAAAGAGCCAGACTCTTGAAATTAAATACAAATATACCTTGAAGGATAGCATAGGTCAAGTTCGTAAATGGGCTGAATCAGGCCAGAGGGAACAAAGTTCCCCTAAGAAGAACTAAACGAACCTCTAAAAAACAACATGATTTTTAAAGTTTTTTTTTTGTAATTCTGCTAAGCAAATGATATATTTTTAAGTCATAGAAGGTCCAACGCGTCAAACTTGGAGCTAAGAAAATTAAAAAAAAAAATGTTGGACCCCGCCCCCCTTAGTGGGCAAAAATAGTGTAAAATTTAACAAATGGTTTTACTTAAGCCTACATTCCTTCAAAATAAAATTTTAAGCTCTAATGACGAAGCTGATACGTAACCTGTTATTACTCTGCCTTCCCCCTCCTCCCCCTTTTGGCCCCTAAATGACCCTATAAAAAAATTTTTTTAATTTTGTATTTAATTATCCTAAACATTTATTTTTAGAGCTTTATGACAAAGGTGAAATGTCTCCCCCACAGCCCTTGCCAGAGCGGCCCCGCGAAAATACATTTTTAATACCCTCCAAAGAGAATTGGGCCCCATTAAGAATATAATCAGTGATGAAGTCTGAGACGTTCTAACAATGCCAATACGTTCGTCTGAGTAAAACATGATATAGTCTATTTTTGGACCACGCCCCCTTTAGTGGGCGCTGACATACGATATTATATGCAAAAATAGTGTAAATATTGAACAAATTTTATTCCTTAAGCCTATAAGAAGCTGAGATGTTCTCTAATCTTGCAGAGGTGAAACCTCTCTCCCACGGCCCTTCCCGGAATGACTCTCTCAAAATAGAGATTTGAAATTGGGTAAAGGAACTCTGTCCCACCAAGTTAAACATTTTTAATTTACTTACTAAATATTTGGAGTGTATTTAAGATTCGACCCGGTCGAATATAATGTTTTTACTTGTTATTATTGAATTTTTTTTTTTCAAATTAAAAAATTTAAATACTTCCCCCTTATGCCGTAAGGATTTGTTGACGTCAATATTATATTAAAAATAGGAAAATTATTTGCACCTTTTCTTCATTAACTCCGTATTCTTAACACCCTCTTGCTACTTTCTAACCCTTGGAGAAAAGTCTTAAGGACTTTAGCACAATGATTATTTCAGTATGCCATTTTTGATATCGTCCCCACTTTAACGTCGACAAATAGTAACAGAATAAGGGGGATTTTAAAATTTTTTATACGAAAAGTCCTCGAGTTTAAAAAAATTATTACTAAAATTTATTGTTAATTATTTAACTTTTTGACCTTTATTTTGGTAATTTATTTTATTATTTATTAAGCTGGAGGTCGTTTTTTTATATAAAATTATTAAACAATTTTTTTATTATTCAATATTTCATTAACAATTTGTTAACATCATCAAGAATAAGTAACAGGAAATTGAAATAATTTTATATAAAAAACGACCACGAGCTGAATAAAGAAAATAAATTTATTGTTAAATTAAATTTTCTTATATTTCTTGGTCAAGTGGCAACCCTGAAATATATCAGCTGTTTCATACCCTTGTGTTTATGGCGATTATTGAAAACGGATCGTTTTATGATACAGAGCACTTTTTAAAAGTGTTAATGATTATATTTTTGCCTTTGTTTGTTGTATATAAAAAAAAATTATATAAAAAACAAAAAATAAAAATAATTTTTTTTTCATCTTGGACCAGCACTTAGGGAATGACCCCTACATATGCAATGCATTGCGATTGAACTAGAAAGGAGGGGATAGTATTGAGGGGACAAATGAAGAAAGATGAGGAGATAGAGAATTTTTTGTAGCTATTTCAACCTTTTTACTTCGCCGGCTAATTTTTTGCTACAGGGCCGACGAAGGTGGGTGTTGTTACTCTGCTTTTAGTACATGATCGTGACAGTCGCTGCCAATTATGTTCAGTGATCAGTGACTATGCCTTCATCATTGAAACAGGCTGGAAACAACTAACACACCCACGCACTAATGCCGATCAGAAGATTTCAACACAATATTTTCATGACTCAGTGCGGGGGGTTGTACTCAGGACCCTCCGCTTCATAGTCTCGTGTTGTAGTACTTCAGCCAACCACACCCACATTTTTCTGTTAAAAATTTTTAAATACATGTTGTTATATTAATTTTAATTATAATTATTTTCCTAAAGAAGATACCCAGAGAATATCAAAATATTGGTTAACAAAAAATTGTTAATATTTTTTTTTGTGGAAAAATTGAACAAAGAACGCTGATGAGATGGCGTAGCAGCTTCGAAATCACTACTGATCCGTTCTGCTGGTTTGATGATTATTGAAAATATTCTTAATATTCCAATCTTAATATAAAAAATAATAAATAGAATTTGAACAAATTCATTTATTAATAAAATAATAAAAAATCATTTGCAGTCATGCAGATTCGAACTTAAGCCCGTTGAAAAAAAAAATTAACAATTTACATAAGAAAGTTCGACTAATAAAAATTCATACATAAGTTAACAAAAAAATTTAAATTTCTTTTAAAAAAAGTGACCTAAAATTTTATAAAAAAAATCCAAGAGTTAACAATCAAAGAATTTAATATTCTTATTTTAATGATGAATTTAAACAGTGTAATAAATTTTTTTTGTTACTTCCAAGACCACCCTCGTATACTTTTAAATCCAAAGGAAATTTTGCTAACGGGAATTTGCAGCGCTATTTTTAGCGACAAGTGCTCAGGCTTTATTTTTCCACATTTTCCCAGTTTGTGCTTCATTTTCTTTGCTAGTTTTTTTTTATTATTTTTAAAATTTTATTTCTTTTTTCTTTTATTTTTGGACTCGTGCATAAACATGCAAATGCAAAACTTTAGAGTATGACGATGCTGCTGAGGACTGAGTGCAAGGTTAGTTTGGTTGTGTTGCACATTTGGCTCCGTTGCTTGGCTAAGCTACTAGTTGGCTGGGTTGGTTAGCTGGATGTTTGACTGGATGGCTGGATGTTGTCTTGTCTGTCATTGCAGGCAAAATGTTAAGTACACATCACATAATCGAGCTAAGAGATACCATATACTTAAGTACATGTATTTATGCATGTGTTGGAATGCTTAAGTGTGTATGTAAGTGTGTGCGTGTGTGTGTGTATGTTAAAAGTATTATAGTGTTTGTTTAACAGACAATATGGCTTTTGGCTTCATCGTTGTCGCTATCGCTGGTTTTCTGTTTACTTTTTCTTCTATTTATTTTTTTCCGTCAAATATTTGCCATTTTTAGTTTTAGTTTTTCGGTCTTCTGTATTGCAAATGACTTTGAAACTGTTGGTAAAAATCCCGTTTATTAACATCGTTCAGGCAACAATCGAGGCAGTTAGTCAACCCAGCCCAGACCAGACCAAACCAAACCAGCCCAGCTCAGCTATCCAGTAACAAAGTATTTGTGAAAGAGAATGTGTACTTTTATTTTAGCCAGGAATTGCAAATTGACTGTAACAGTAGCAGCAACCAACGACTATTAGAAATTTCTCTTTCTTTTAACATGCAAATATTTTTTTTATTATCATATTTCGCTATTCAGCTGGCTATGGGCAAGATCTCTATTAACTGTATAATTAATGAAAATGCCATCAATAATATTTAATTTATGTACGAGACAAGGACATGTTAAACTCCAGCAAAGAATGGCGCAGCTGTAGGGGAACTAAACAAATTAAAAAATATATCTGGGCAGCAAATATTAATAAATCTATTGAAAATTTGTTGTGAAGCTTGTAAAATCGTAATTAATTTTTAATTTAGTAGATTTCTCAAACAACACGCATAAACTTATATATAAATATCTATAAAGTCACAGGCTCTTTGCAGCCGCACACTGGGGCCAAATACAATCATTCCATAAAAATTGGTCGCATTTTATACCCTCCCAAAAAGAATATGGAGGGTATATTCACTTTGTCATTCCGCGGCGAAGTATCCATCTGAGACCTCATAAAGTATATATATTCTTGATCAGTGATGAAATCTAAGACGATCTGAGCATGTCCGTCCGTCTCTGGAAATCACGATTCAGTCCAAAGGAAGAGAGCTAGACTCTTGAAATTTGGTATAAATATATCTTGAAGGATAGCACAGGTTAAGTTCGGAAATGGACTAAATCGGGCAAGAGGGAAAAACGTTCCCCTAAGAAGAACTAAACTAACCTCTAAAAAACATCATACTTTTTATGTCAAAGAAGGTCCGACGCGTTAAACTTGGAGCCATAAAATAAAAAATAATATTTATTTTGGACCCCGCCCACTTTAGTGGGCTTTGTTATATGCAAAAATAGTGTAAAAATTTAACAAATTGTTTTATTTAAGCCTACATTCCTTGAAAATAACATTTTTACGCTTTAGTGAAGAAGCTGAGACGTACCCTGGTACTACTCTGCCCTACCCTCTCCTTCCCCTTTGCCCCCTAAATGACCTTATAAAAAAAATTATTTTAAATTTTGTATGTAATTACCCAAACAAATTCAAAATTCAGAAAAATGGGACATGAAGAAAAATAATCAAACGGTAACACGGGTATTATAACAATACCATGTTAACATCAGCTTGATACAGTTCTCGTATTCTTTTTCACAATAAAATTTGTGTAAATAAGAACTGTTATCACATTCAACTAAGCCACCTAATAAGTGGTGACAAACACAATACACATGAGCACTGATGATGAAAGGGTTGCGTCTTTCGAAAACAGCTGTTCTGCTCTGCTGTGTAAGTTGGATAACAAAAACTGATGTTGACTTGTCTTTGTGCCTTGGAATATTTATCATGTCTTTCTGAGATTTAAATTAAAATTTCGAATAATTAGCCTATAGAATCTTAATTCAATTTATTTTTGAAGTTTTATGGCAAATTTGACATGTCTCCCCCCCCGGCCCTTGCCAGAGCGACCCCGTCAAAATACAGTTTTAATACCCTCCAAAAAGAATGGGACACCATAAAGTATATTTATTCATAATCAGTGATGATGTCTGAGACGATCTAGCAAATGCCCATACGTTCGTCTGAGGAAAATATATTTGGACCCCGCCCCGGCGTTGACGTACGATATTATATGCAAAAATAGTGTAAATATTGAGCAATTTTTATTTCTTAAGCCTATAAGAAGCTGAGATAATCTCTGATCTTGCAGAGGGGAAGCGTCTCTCCCACTGCTCTTCCCGGAAGTGTCAAAATAGAGATTCAAAATTGGGTACAGAGATGTCTTAAAGAAACTCTGTCCCACCTAGTTAATCATTTTAAATTTACTTACTAAATATTTGGAGGGCATTTAAGATGCGATCCGGTCGAATATAACATTTTTAATTGTTTATTTTTGTTTGGAAATCAAAGTTCTGCATTCAGTTTTATTATAAATATTTTCAATCGAAATGAATACAATTTATACAAAAAATTTTCTAAACGTTAAATTGTATTTCTCTTATTAAAGTTGTAATAAAAAGCCTTGTATTTCTTATGAAAAATAAACAAATAATATTAAAATGTAAATTAAAATGTAAATTTCCATAAAAAAAAGATTTCTTTTTGTTAAAAAATGAGTCAAATATTAGAAAATAAAAATAATGCCAAATCAAATATCGATAAACATATATTATCACTATTCACACTCTTGTGCAAATGGTCTTGCATTACCATTGATGCAATACCATTGGCGTTAAGACCGCTCCAAGGGCTTTTATAATTTAAAAAAAATGATTCCATTTTAAAATTGTATAACTATTTATGTTCGAAAAAGAAAAAATAAATTAGAATTATTTCTATTAGTGCATTTTGTTTGTTATGTGGTCCATTATGTCTATATGCCTCCATTTCATTGGTTCTTACACCAAATCATCAGTAGACTTTGACCTAATTCCAAAATAATTACTAATTATTCTATATTAAATTGAATTAAGGTTTATAGGCTAATTGTTCGAAATTGTTTGTTTTAAATTTAGAAAGACATGATAAATATTCCCAGGCACAAAGGAAAGTCAATATCAGGAAAGAGCAGAACAGCTGTTTTCGACAGCCGCAACGCTTTCATAATCAGTGCATAATAAAAAATATAATTTCTATAGAAATAAAATCAAAATTACATGAAAATAAATTTCCAAAGAAAAATTACGAAAAATAACAATTTTTATATCAAAACATTAAAAGAATATAATTTTTTTCTGTAAAAAATTATATACGAGGTCTGTTCAAAATTAAGGAAAATTTTAATTTTTTTTTATATATTCTTTTATTTATCAAAATCTGTTGTGATCCACTTTATTAACATTAAGGTTCCAATGTTGTAAACCATTTTGTTTAAATAAAATTATATATAGGAAACCAAAATCCAATTTGTAAAAAATTAATTTTTTTTTGTACAATTCGTTTTTTTAAATTTTTAAGAAAAATAAAATCAAATATAACAAAACTTTTAATAAAAATTATTTACGGAAGTCCTTCAGTTGTTAGTGTTTAAATGGAAATTTAAAAAAATATAAATTTAAGTTATTATTAAATAAAAATTGACCCACTGCAGAGAGCTTTGAGCCCCTCTGTGCATTGAAATGAGACAAGATAGCATTTTTTTTTGCATAAAAATTATGCTACAAAATATGTGGAGAAAACTCGAGGTGAAAAATAAAATTGTTGTAAAAGTTTTAATGAAAGTAAAGGTCAATTTAAAGCAATTTACCTGGTCGATTGCGTAGACCTTCTTAAGCGCTCTGGTTGCTTAAATTTGCTTTATTGAAATTTATTAAATTAATATTATATAATAATAAATGGAGTGAACTTCATTCCCTATAAACTTTATATGCTTGTAACTCTTATCACTGGCCTAAAAACACTCGCACAGTTTTGAACTTAAAAACTTTTCTTCATGGCCAAAACTGTTAACTTTATAAACGCTTCTAAGAACTATTTTATTTCGTAAAGTTTTCATTATCTCTTTCTGCACTGCCAGCCAGCCTGTCCTTTTTGGTAGTATTAAATCTTAAGCGACAAAACAAGTGCCTGTCAATGTATGCAAACGCAAGTGTGATTGTTGGAAACAAAAAAAAAAAAAAGAGAGAGAGAACAAAATATAGGAAACTTTAATAATGTCGCTATGAAAGTTGGCCAGGAAACTGCGGTATGTTTGTTCAAACTGCTGCTCTAACTTTCCAGTCTGTCTGTAAAAGTATTTGAAATTAAATTTCCGTTTAATATTTATTTTTTTCCCCATCTTTCTTAACAAACAATGAACCAAGACTGGAAAAAGCAAACCGATTTATAAGCTGGTATGTGCGCTGTAGGACAGCAAAAAAGAATATAGAAAAAAATAACACAATTGAGTTTTAATCGGCTGGTGCGGAAATTTATACTCATACAGCATTCACTTAAATATGATTCATTAAAAACACTTTTTCTAAAGTTCTTTACAATATACCAGTTGTGGTTATAAAAAGTGTTTGCTTTTAAATTTCCAGGTATTCGTCTGTGTTCTATTTCTAATTAAACACTTTTAATAAATAAATTGGTTTCTTGAATTGGCGCCACCTAATAAATGATAAAATTAAATACACATTGGGAATGATGAAAAAAGGTTAAAAAAAGGACTGCCCACAAAAGTTGGCGCGAAAGCACTCGGAGGCCACAAAAAGGCCCATTGTGATGTCCAGAGGACTACACCCTACACAATCCTTGCAAATGAAGCACTGGCTCCTGAGAACCACTCAGAACTTCTCACAAAGCCCGCCAGGGCAGCTTGTGGAGCATCCCTAAGACAGTCTACATCCCGCAGGAAATGTTAAAAAAGTGCACCGGGTTTCTAAAATAGCGCTGTTCTATTCTGCTGTGTAGATGGAAAACGATATATGTGGTGATTTATTTATTGATCATGTCTTACGAACTCTAGTCTAGCTGTAATCATTGAATTTAATGCAAAAAAATATTTATATATATTACAACTTTTTTTAATAATAAATAATATTTACATTGTGCACATCTACACAAACATACCTTTCAAATGATATATCTTTCACCAATATTGGTAGACTATAAGATACTTAAAAGTGTACCACAAAAATATGTATTACTTAATTACAACTGACTTGTATCAGCGGTCGCCATTTTATTGAAAATTATTTTTCTTTCTATTGACTTGTGCTCATCATGGATTATTAAAAATTTGACAAATATGAAAGAAATTTTATTTAAGTCAGAATTAGATATTTTGCTTTAAAATGAAATCTAAATCAATTAATTTTCTTTTATTTCTTTGCAGGTAAGTGTTCCATATTAACCTATTTGTCAAGACGTTTGGTCGGTACGTACGCAAAATTTCTTAATAATAAAATTGTTGTACTAAATTAAATATAAAGTGAACTACAAAAATTACATAAGGCTAAAGTTTGGCGTTTAGAATTTCTACCGAACACCGAAATATTTTTATACCCTCCAAAAAAGAATATGGCGGGTATATTCACTTTGTCATTCCGTTTGTAACGCAGCGAAATATCCATCTGAGACCCCATAAAGTATGCAATATATTCTTGATCAGTGATGAAATCTAAGACCATCTGAGCATGTCCGTCCGTTCGTCCGTCCGTCTGTGGAAATCACGATTCAGTCTATACGAAATGAGCCAGATTCTTGAAATTTAGTATAAATATATCTTGAAGGATAGCACAGGTCAAGTTCGTAAATGCGCTAAATCGGGCAAGAGGGGGAAAAAGTTCCCCTAAGAAGAATTAAACCAACCTCTAAAATACAACATAATTTTTAAAGTTTTTTTTTGTAAGTTTGTTAAGCAAATGATATATTTTTATATTAAAAAAGGTGAAACGCGTTAAACTTGGAGCCATAAAATTAAAAAAAATAATTTTTGGACCCCGCCCCATTTAGTGGGCGTTATTATATGCAAAAATAGTGTAAACATTCAACAAATTGTATTGTTTAAGCCTACATCCCTTAAAAATAACATATTTAAGCTTTAATCACGAAGTTGAGACGTAACCTGTCACTATTCTGCCCTACCCCCCCTATAAAAATTTTTTTTTAATTTTGTATTTAATTATCCTAAACATTTATTTTTAGAGCATTATGACAAAGGTGAAATGTCTCCCCCACAGCCCGACCCCGCCAAAATACATTTTTAATACCCTCCAAAGAGAATTAGGCCCCATAAAGTATATATATTCTTGATCAGTGATGAAGTCTGAAACGATCTAGCAATGCCCATACGTTCGTCTGTGGAAAACATGATATAGTATACTTTTGGACCTCCCCCCCTTTTAAGCGGGCGTTGACGTACGATATTATATACAAAAATAGTATAAATATTGCGCAAGTTTTATTTCTTAAGCCTATAAGAAGCTGAGATGTTCTCTGATCTTGTAGAGGTGAAACGTCTCTCCCACGGCTCTTCCCGGAATGACTCTCGCAAAATAGAGATTTAAAATTGGGTACAGAGATCTATTAAAGGAACTCTGTCGCGCCAAGTTAAACATTTTAAATTTAGTTATTTAAATATTTGGAGGGTATTTAATATTCGACCCGCTCGAATATAACGTTTTTACTTATTTATTATTATTTTTATGGGATATTTATTTGCATGTGTCCATGAAACACTATAATAGTATAAAACAAGTAAGAACTTTAAATGCGACCGGATCGAATCTTAAATATCCTTTCCAAATCTTTAGTAAATAAAAACCTTTTCTAACAGCGTCAAAGCAATTTACTTTATTATTATAAATTAAAAATGTTTAAGCTGCTGGATCAGAGTTCCTTTAAGACATTTTTGTGCCCAATATTTTAAAACCCTAATTTGACATGGTCACTCCGGCAAGGGCCGTGGGTGAGACACCTCACTTTTATTGTCGTCAAAACTTAAGAAGTGAATTTTTGAGGTAATTAAGTGCAGAAAAAAAATTTTTTTTTATAGTGTCATTTGGGGGTCAAAGTTGGGTAGGGCAGGGGAAGGTCAGAGAACATCTTATCTCCATCGTGAAAGCTTAAAAAATTACTTTTTAAAGAATGTGGGCTTAAGATATACAATTTATTAAATATTCACACCATTTTTTCATGTAATAAGTTACTTCAACGCCCACTAAAAGGGACGGGGTCCAAACATGGATTTTTCTGATTTTCTGGCTCCAAGTTCAACACTTTGACATGAAATTTGCTTAAGAAAATTACAAAAAAAAAACGTTAAAAATTATTTTGCTTTTTTAGAGGTTGATTTAGTTCTTCTTAGAAGAACTTTTTTCCCTCTGGGTCGATTCAGCTCATTTACGAACTTGACCCGTGCTATCGTTCAAAATTTATTTATACCGAATTTCAAGAGTCTGGTGCTTTTCGTTTGGACTGACTCGTGATATCCACAGACGAAGGGACGGGTGACCGTACAAATGGACATTTCTAGATCGTCTTAGATTTCGTTACTGGTCAAGAATATATACACTTAACGTGGTAGCGATATTTTGCTGAGTTACACACGGAATGACAAACTTAATAGACCCTCCAATTCTTTCTTGCAGGGTATAACAATAGTGCCATCCAAATTGCGAACAACGAACTTTTGTCGTACATCATTTTTGCCAAACTCCGAAATCGTATTACAATCATTCGGTTAGATATTAAAATTTAATATTTATAAAATATTCGAATGTGCTCGGACGACGAGTATTATTATGTGAAAGTCTTTGCATCTGTTGAATCGAATCATGTTTCTAATCGTACCAAATCCCAGTGCGATTTTGGACTCTAGTTCGCAAAATGTCTTCTGAGAGTTCATCTGCTACTTCGTTTTCACTTATGCCACATCAGTGTTGCCTCATTATTAAATTTTAAAACGCACTAGTTTGGCTTGCGGCATACTTTCCAAACACCTCCTGATTATTTTTTATAAAAATGTTATTGCAAGAACTTGTTGTAGAACAAAATCACTCAGTTTTCGGAAATGAAAAGATGCCTTAAATAAATAAATAAAATTTATTCACTGATATCCTGCAGTTTTATAGTTTCCACATAACAAGCGATTTTATATCATTGAATTAAGATTCATAGGCTAATTGTTCGAAATTTTAATTTAAATCTCAGAAAGGCATGATAAATATTCCAAGACACAAAGACAAGTCAACATCAGTTTTTGTTATTCAACTTACACAGCAGAGCAGAACAGCTGTTTTCGAAAGACGCAACCCTTTCATCATCAGTGCTCATGTGTATTGTATTTGTCACCACTTATTAGGTGGCTTAGTTGAATATGATAACAGTTCCTATTTACACAAATTTTATTGTGAAAAAGGATACGAGAGGTGTATCAACCTGATGTTAACATGTTATTGTTATGATACCCGTGTTACCGTTTGATTATTTTTCTTCATGTCCCATTTTATATCATATTCTTAAACAATTTAACATTCTATTTTTTCCAACATTAAAATAATGAATGCACAATATATATTTTTCAATAAGAAAAATAAACAACTGTGCACTTTAGAAACCCTAGAAAACTCATCACACTCGGAAAATAACATTCAAAGCAGCCATACTTTTGCGGTGTAAACGTTCTTTTTTCCCCCCTTTTTTTTGCCCTCAAACTCTTTCCTGTAGCAACTCTAGTTGTATCTATCGCCTGAATGGGAATTCCCCATTCAATTTAATTTCACTCTTTGCTCAGTTTCCTTTCTGTTTTATTTTCATGTCATTTTTACTTTCATTTCCTTTTCATTTGAATGTAAAAAAAAAAGAAATATCTCAACATCTTAGATTTTATTTCAAAATATGTAATTTTTCTTTTTCAATGTTTGTTTGAAATGGAATTAGATTTTACTTTAATTCCTGCTTATTCGAGCAGAGCACGTTGGTTTCTGCTATTCAAAAAAAATAAAAATAAAAAATTGGTGAATTAAAAAAAAACACACCCGCATCTTTCACTTCTTTCTCAGTTGATAAACAAAAACGCATTTTGTATGTTTATTTTTTGGGCCAAGGAACTCATAACACGCCAAAACCTGGCGGAGTTGTGTAAGGAACATTTCTTTTAACTTCAGCTGGAGTTTTTTCAGTTTTGGGGATGTTTGCTGCCGCTGGAGAAGTTGCTGATGTTGTCAGTGGGTACAACATAAAACAAACAGCACACACACATACACAAACACATTAATTTCTCTCCAAAGCAATTTGACTTAAAGTTGGAATAAAATTTTGTTGCCACGGCAAAAAGAAAAAAAGAAATCAAGAACAAATAAATAGTTACAACAACAACCAGCATCTAGAATCTAGAAAGTCAAAACGTTTTAATACGCAAATAAACAAACAACGAAAGAAACTCTTAAGGTCTTTTTTTATATTATTTAATTTTATTGCAATGAATAGAAGTAAAATCTCTGAATTCTGGGGAAAATGTAACACAAGTGCAAAAATCTAATAAAATAAAAAAAAGTAAGAAAAATAAACGGTGAACGAGCCATTGAATCGAAGACGAAAAATTTCTGGGCTGTCAGCCAGCCAGACGGAGGGATTTTCGTATAGAAAAACAAATTAAATTTGTGTAAATTAATTTGCGGCTGTTTCTTTCTGGTTGTCACGGTAAATGTCATTAAATTTTCGGAAGATATACAACATAAAATTTTACATACACCGTGGAAAATTTTCCAGGTCGTCAATTTAAAAAAAGGGTAAATTTTAAAGGTGCTCCCTTATGATCTGCAGAATTAGCAGAAGTAGTCGCTAAAACCCCTAAAAATAGAATTTTTATAAAATCAAGAAATAAATGGTTTTTATTTAAAAATGTTAATTCTTAAAAAATTTATTTATTTCGTTAAAAATATATTAAGTTAACGATTCATAGAGCGATTAATCGTACGATTAAAATTAACTGTTTACTTTGTACCTCTTAAGCGATTAATCTGTGTCAATTATTCTCTTTCGATCAGCTCGAGTTTGGGAACAGCTTAAGCCTGTGCCAAACTAATGGTTTTGATCTGATAAAATATATTTTTCTCAGGTAGTGTTTCCTAATCAAGACCTAAAGAAAGTCTTTTCATTTAGGGAATTCCGCCCACTATTTAGGACATTTTACACTAAAATAAAAATGAGTCTAATTTTTCTAAATACTCAGGACCACAGTTTTGCCAATAGCAAACTTAAAGTCTTTTTCGATTAACAAGCATTTTTACGTAATATATTGGGAATAAAATTTAATAAAAAAATAGGTTTAATTTTTACTCTTCTACAAAAAAGTGCAATATTTTTTGCACTTTTCAAAGAAAACTTTCCATTTTATGTTGTTTGCAAACAGCAAATTAATTAGAAATTTGTTTGCCATCCCGTAAGAAAACAAATTTTTGATTTAAAACTGAATATAATTAAACATTAAAAAAAAAGAAAAAAGTGTTAAATATTTGCAGAAAAGAAAACGCCATTAAATTTATACCAAAAAAATGTAAAAAGTCTTAAACAAAAAAAAATGCTATAAAATCATTATTTTGTTACTATATTTTTTAACTGAAAAAGCTCCTAATGTGCCGTAAAGGAGAACTAGATTTGCTTGTGAGATCACCGCCATTCCCAAAAAAAATTTCAAAATCCCCAAATTGGGATTTTTTAGTATTTTCGCTGTATATATGGCCAGAGGCAATTAAGTATCCAGATGGTTGAAAAGTTTCTTTGGTTGCAGCCTAGCGATTACAAACACAGACCTTAAACTTGACATTTTCAATAAAAATAAAAATGGGTCTATTTTGAAAAGCTGTGGTTTTTTCAAAAACGGTTATTAAAAAAATTTATTTTTTTGGACATGGATTATACAACTTTCTAAATCAGTATTAATGGGGAATAAGTATTTTAGAAAAAATATTTTTACAATTATAATTAAAGCACCTTTTGTAGATAAAAGGGGAGAAATTTACTTTTTTGAAAAACCGAACTATTTACAGCATTAAATTTTTCTTCTAATATCAGAAATTTGTTTTAAATGTATGAAAAGCCTTATAACGATCAGACAAGATTGGACTTGGCATAAATATAAAAAACTATTTTTAGTTCTTGGTTAATTTCATTAACCAGGAAAAATCCTGTTTTATCAGGCACAAACTTGTTTGAATGTTCCGACTAGGGAACTCAAATACGCGATATCCAGCTGTCTGTAAGTGAAATCGATTTTCCATATCCCCTAGAAATTTCGGTCTGGGATTACTGCATGGGAAATAGTCGTAAATGGATTGCTATTGAAAATTAGCAAAATCCGGTGCCAGAGCTGGAAAATTTTAACTTATATTTTGGTATATAAAAGTAAGAAGCTAAAACTACTTCTTATTATTTTTGATTAATTAAATCTATTTTATACTTCAAGAGGAAATAAATTGCTATTATATTATATATAAAATTTAAAAAAAAAATCAAAAAGATGATTCCAGGGCTGTATAACTAAAACTTTTTTTTGGGTACATAAAGTAAGGACTTTTAAATTTTTTTAAGTGTATGACATCCCCTTTCGTTAATACTTAAAAAA
The DNA here is from genome assembly GCA_951800035.1 of Linnaemya tessellans. Taxonomy (NCBI): domain Eukaryota; kingdom Metazoa; phylum Arthropoda; class Insecta; order Diptera; family Tachinidae; genus Linnaemya; species Linnaemya tessellans. The sequence goes on from OX637536.1 coordinate 43,653,028, forward strand.
ATTTAATGCACATTGTAAAATAGAAGATTTTGGGGTTCATTTTTATATATGAAAAACATAAAAGCAGGATTAAAAATACTTATCGACAAACGATTTATAAAAAATAAAATAACGGGTGTTTTTATAAGAGCTTGCTGATTTGAAATTTAAATAAAATACATGCCAAATTATGAAATGGCCAAACAAATTTTTTTATTTGGTAGATAATTTCATGTCATTTAACATTTAAATATAATTTCGGGCATATGGCCACCACGACTATTTTGCACAAGGGTCATTCTGGAGGTCCAATTTTCGACCACCTTTTCAAGCATTTGAGGGCGTATTTCAGCAATGACACGTTGAATACTGGTTTCCAAAGCGTCAATCGTTGCTGGTTTATCCACGTAAACCAATGATTTCAGGTATCCCCACAAAAAATAATCGAGTGGCGTCAAATCACACGAACGCGGAGGCCAATTCACCGGTCCATTTCTCGAATTAATATTGTCGTTGAAATGTTCTTTCAATAAGTCCATTGTTTCGCCCGCAGTATGACAAGTGGCACCATCCTGTTGAAACCACATTTCGTTTACATCCATATTTTGTAGTTTTGGCACCAAAAATTCATTGATCATGATTCTGTATCGATTTCCATTCACTGTAACGCTTCGTCCTTCCTCATTTTTAAAGAAATAAGGACCGATGATTCCACCAGCCCACAGACCGCACCAAACAGTACATTTATCGGGATGCATTGGTAATTCTTGAACGGCGTGTGGATTATCTTTGCTCCAAATACGGCAATCGGCAATTTTGCTTGTTGACATATCCATTCAACCAAAAATGCGCCTCATCACTGAAGAGAATTCGGCGGTAAAAAAGCGGATAAACATTTTTAATTGAACACTAATTTTGAAAATAAATTTCCACGATTTGGAAGCGTTGTTCTGGAGTTAACCTGTTCATGATGATTTGCCAAACAATACTGAGTAGAGACGTCACTTTAAACTGTCAAAACAGCTGTCAGACAACAGAGTGATTCGTATATAAAAAAAAAACTTCATAAAAAAACAACCTTTATATAAATATTTAAAATTACATTTTGGTTTCATATAAGAAATAATTATCTCACAACAGGCCCATGAGGCCTAAGTGTAATCCTGAACGGATTGGGTTAGCTCATGCCCCTTTCTTCAACCTAACCTAACCTATTATCTCTATTATTTTGCTGTTTATTGAAAGCTCTTCTTTTTCGTGCTTCAAACTAAACAAAATGTCACCAGAGAAAAAAAACACACACACAAAAATTTCAAAATTTATCTGCCTGGTAAATTGTAACGAATGCAATCTAACCAAAAGAAAATGTTCGCCGATACTTCAACTTCAAATAAAAAAGTAGCAAACACTAATTTTGTACGTTAAATAAACAAACAAACAAACAAAAACAACAGCAGCAACAACAACCATCTTTAGCTCAAGCAACTAATCCAAACAACAGCAACAATTTAGTTGTATTCCATATCTCTGACTCTGTACTTGTGGAAAATATAAAATTAGGCAATTGTTTTGTAATTTATAGCTCACGACTGCTGGCAGGGGGGTTTTTTCTTATTTTTTCGTGCTTCGGCTAGTCCTTCCTTTCAGTTTGTTTAACCAATTTTAAGGCTTAAAATAACAAACACTGACACTCATGGCCCCACCACCCCACAAAAGTAGAAAGCAAAAAAAAAAAAATACATGTGCCTGCTTCAGTTTTTCAACACTCCTTGTCAACGCCTTAACGCGTTTTCAAAAATACAATTTCAAAGAAATTAAAAACACAAATCATTTCAATTTCAAGATAAATTTTCGTTTTGCTTTCACTCCTGTTTTCGGTGTTCATAGTACTTCGGAATCCTAAAAATAAATTGAATCAACTAAACTGAAGTTAAGAAAAGCGTGAAATTTATTACATTTCGCGGGATTATCTTCTTGTTTGTTGCCATGTCCTCTCGTAAATTTGTACCAGCGGTTTTTAAGAATTTCACACAAATCTTTTTTCAATTCGAAATTAGTAAAGAGACCGGAGATTTAATGGAAATATTAAATTGCTGTAAAAGTATTTCTAAAACGGGCGGTTAGCTGAGGACCACAGTGGTGTTCGTAGGTTGGAAATGTCAACAAAATTGTTGACTACTAAAAGATTCGTAATATCCACTAAATTTATTAAGTAACGCTTTGGATTTTTAATGAAGTTTTTATAACCTTCAAAAAAGAAAATTGGAGAGTATATTCACTTTGTCATTCCATGTGTAAAGGCCGAGACACCTAGAATCCGTCATACGTTATGCGTAGCCTATTTTAACTGACATGAACGTACTCACGGAGAAGGTTGGCACAATGAGTACTTTGTTGACGGATATTAAATCAATTGTATGTTCCCCATTTTATTGATTTATGTTAAATTTATATATATTTTATAAAATTTTTTTTGTATATTATTTAATTTTTCCTGTGACACACAATACAAAAAATTAATTAAAACAATTTGAAAAGCTCATCGATTTCTGTCTAAGTATTCAACGTACGTCAAAAGTTAAAAGTTGGGCAACTTTCGTACTTTGCTTTGACGCAGAAGTACTGAATGTGATAACTCACCTAAGAAAGCATGTATTTCAACTCAGTTGTCAGTTGAAAAAGGCGACATATAACGTATGACGGATTCTATGTGTCTCGGCCTTAACGCAGCGAAATATCCCTCTTAGACCTCATAAAGTATATAAAGCGTGTTTTGTTTACACTGTCACAACACCAGAGCAACGCGTGCAAATTGTTGAAATTTTTACTCAAAATAATTGTTCTATTCGTCAAACTCATCGTGCACTTCTTCCATTTCATGGCGTCCATAATCGTCCTTCAGAGTGGCTAATACGAAGAACAATAGATCGTTTTCGGGCCACATTTACTTCTGCTGATCATGTGCATGCCGTGAGACGTCGAACAGTGCGCACTGAAGAAGCTGTACCCGCTGTACAGGAAAGCATTGAAGATGATCCTAATCAATCAATTCGTTGCCGTTCTCAGCAACTCGGGTTGTGTCCTTCCACTTTATGGAAGATTTCTTTTAGGTGTTGGAAATTGGTATTCCAGATTTCGCTTTCTACGCGCCAGCCGTGGCGGCCACATGGCAGAAATCATATTTAAACATTAATTTCATAAAATTTTTTCCAATAAACCCTGTTTCATTGATATTAAAAATATATGTCCTAGTTTTATTATGATTTAATCTTGTGTCACTCTACAAAAAAACATCCTATATATTCATGATCTTTAATAAAATCTAAGATGATCTAGTCATGTCCGTCCATTCGTTTCAGCCCAAACGAAATGAGCTGGACCCTTAAAATTTGCTATAGATAAATTTTTATGGATAGCAAAGGTCAAGTTGGTAAATGGGCTGGATCGGGACGGAGGGGAAAAAGTACCCCTAAGAAGAACTAAATCAACCTCGGAAAAACAAAATAATTTTTAAAGTTTTTTTTTTTGGAATTTTGTTAAGCAAATTATTTATTTTTATATCAAAGAAGGCATTGAACCTGGAGCCAGAAATTCAGAAAATCTATTTTTGGGCCCTGCCCTTTTTATTGGGCGTTGACGTAAGATTTTATTTGAATTATTTAACAAATTGTATTACTTAAGCGTAGCTTTTGTGACGAAGCTGAGATGTTCTCTGATCTTCCGCTGGCCTACTACCACCCCCTCCACCCTTTGCCCACTAGCTGACCTATCAAAAATTTTTTTTTCTGTTTTTTATACTGAAACCCAAAAATTTTCCTTTTAGCATTTTATGGCAAAGATGAGATGTCTTCCCCACGGAGCTTCCAAAGTGATCGTGTTAAAATAGAGTTTCAAAATTGGGCACTGAAATATCTAAAAAAAAAATTTTATTTTTTTTTTAAGATTTGACGCGACCGAATTTAACGTTCTTACTTATTTTATTATTTTATAGCGCTGAATAGGCATGTTTCTCTCACTAAAAGGGACGTAGAGGTTAAAACAAATTCTTCCCGACAAAAGTAGGTCATCTTAATATTGTGGAAATTAACCACGGAATCACCAACCTGGATATACCCTTTAAACATTTTTGCTGAGGGCAATAATAAAAATTAATTTATAGGAATAATGAAGGTTCAAATTAGCGCATTCGATATCCATCGAAATTTCAAAACAATTTAAATAAAAATTTCAATAGATATCCTGCCGTAATTTGACCCCAGGTGTTACAAAAAATTTCTTACTGTTGTACAGTGTAATTTTGTCAAATCAAACAAATTTGTGAGTTAATTTGCCTATTAATTCTGGTTTAAATGTTGCCTGGATAATTCAAAAATTTGGGAAAAAAGGTTAGCAAAAAGCAGTCAGGTCAGTTTATAAAGAACATGATTAATCCTGCACACTGTTAATAAGCTTCCAAATAGTTTATTAAATTTTAACATTTTGAGCTGAAATTTCTTACTGCAAACCACTGTTCATTCAAATAACAACGTCGATAAATATTTGACTGCAATAGAACTCGGGCTCTTGAAAAACTTAACGCGCTCACTCACCCGAGTGCAAAGAGTTTCTGCTTGAACTCCAAAGTTCCATTTTCATTTTCATTTCCATTTTTTTTTTTGTTCCTTCTTTAACTTAATTTATTTCCTTGCGTAAGTCTACTCCCCGCGCGCCATGCAATGAATTTTCTATTTTGTAGCAAGAGGAAAATGAAAAGGGAGGGTGGAGCTGTTAGCTGATTGAGAAAGGAACACAGGAAGGGTGAAATCCAGAGAAATAGCAAATGCCGAGATTTCCTCCAGTAAGTGTCGACATTAATTGTTTTTATTATTCCAAAGCATTAGGCACGTTTGCAAACTAAAATGTTGTTTGTTTTGCAGATTGTTTGTTCATGCTCGTTTGAATAAGGCTTGTAAAAGTGTGCGTGTGCATTTGTGTGTGTGTATGTGTGTGTGTGTGTGTGGGAGAGTGCAATAAAGCATGTGTTTGTGTTGTATTATAAAATATCTATATTGGCAAAAATTTCATTTCAATTTTAAACATGATCTAAAAGGGGTAACGGTTGTTGCAGGGCTGCTTGTCAGTCATCTTTAGGCTCTGTGCTGCTGCTGCTGGTTCTGCTACTGCTACTGCTGCTGCAATATTGTTGGAGTATTTTCATTTCAATTTAATATTTGCTTTTGTTCTTTATGCATCTCATAGAGTGCAGGCATTTTTTGGTACGTGTTTTTATGTTTAATTGTGATCTTCATCATCATCATCATCAATAATAATTTCAAATAAAACCCTGTCTTTTTTTATACCCTCGAAAAAAGAATATGGAGGGTATATTCACTTTGTCATTGCGTTTGTAACGCAGCGAAATATCCATCTGAGACCCCATAAAGTATATATATTCTTGATCAGTAATGAAATCTAAGACGATCTGAGCATGTCCATCCGTCCGTCCGTCTGTGGAAATCACGATTCAGTCCAAACGAAAAGAGCTCGACTCCTGAAATTTGGTATAAATATATCTTGAAGGATAGCACAAGTTAAATTCAGAAATGGACTAAATCGGACAAGAGGGAAAAATGTTCCCCTAAGAAGAACTAAACCAACTTCTAAAAAACAAGTTTTTAAGTTTTTTTTGTAATTTTGTTAAGCAAATTATATATTTTTATATCAAAAAAGGTTCAACGCGTTAAACTTGGAGCCATAAAATAAAAATAAATCATTTTTGGACCCCGCCTCTTTAATGGGCGTTACTATATTAAAAAAAAAAAATTATAAAAATTGCCTACATCCCTTAAAAATAAAATGTTTAATCTTTAATGACGAAGCTGAAACGTATCCTGGTACTACTCTGCCCTACCCTCTCCTCCCCCTTTGCCCCCTAAATGATGCTATAAAAAAAAAAAAATTTCTAATGTTGTATATAGTTACCCCAAACATATAATTTTAGAGTTTTATGACAAAGGTGAAATGTCTCCCCCACAGCCCTTGCCACAGCGACCCCGCCAAAATACAGTTTTAATAGCCTCGAAAGAGAATTGGACTCCTATAAAGTATATATATTCTTGATCAGTGATGTAGTCTGAGACGATCTAGCAATGCCCATACATTCCTCTGTGGAAAACATGATATTATCTATTTCTGAACCCCGCCCTCTTTAGTGGGCGTTGACGTACGATATTATAAAAAAAGCAACTCTGTCTCATCAAATTTGCTTACTAAATATTTTGAGGGTATTTAAGATTCGACCCGGTCGAATATACAATTTTTACTTGTTTTTTGTTAATTTTTTTACGATTCTTAATGGCAACAGAAAAAAAAGTAGGAAAACTTCCTTTGAACGAGTTGCGCTCCCATCAAACTGTTTGCAATATTAAATATTGAAAAAACTGAAATATATTTTACAAAAAGCTCTTATTGCTTTTGATTAATTTATGTTTGCTAAAGTGCCAAATTGCAAAAGTTTGCGTTTCAGTTATAAAAAAAAATGCTTTATTAAAGAATTATTAGTTCGTTTTTTTCCTGATTAAAATTCAAAGTATTACACTTTGAGTTTTTTTTATTTTTCTTTATTTTTGCCAATTTCCTATCAGCAAGTAGGGATTTTTTCTATATTCTTTTAGTGGAAAATAAGTTTTTTTTAAAGAACATGATTTACTTATGAGTTGTCGATAATAACAAAAATTTTGCAAGTGCTTAATAAAGCTTTAAAAATTTATGGACAAAAATATAAAAGAAAAATTGAGAATTATTCAGAAGTTTTGATGTAAAAAGTTTCTATATTTTCAAGCAAATAGTTAAATGAGGAGCCATTTGCAAATGATAGAGAGGTTTGTCGTGCCGCTGGTCTATGCACGTCATCTTAATTATTTAAAAAGCTAAATGCAAAAGTGTTTATGGTCCTTCGAAGCGGCTCTTGCGGTGGTAAAGGTTCGTAGGAAGAACAGTGGAATGAGACTTACTCTGCCATACACTAGATGATCAACAGGGGTGTTGTTGTATAGAGTGTTTTTTATAGAGTGACACAAGTTTAAATCATAATAAAACAATTAAAAATGTTATATTCGACCGGGTCGAATCTTAAATACCCTCCAAAAATTTAGTAAAAAAATTAAAAATGTTTAAACTGCTACATCATAGGTCCTTAAAGATATATCAGTGCCCAATTTTTAAATTCTATTTTGACACGATCACTTTGGAAGCTCCGTGGGGGAGACATCTCATCTTTGCCATAAAAAGCTAAAAGGAAAATTTTTGGGTTTCAGTGTAAAAAACAGCAAAAACAATTTTTTGATTGGTCAGCTAGTGGGCAAAGGGTGGAGGGAGTGGCAGTAGGTGAGCGGAAGATGTGAGAACATCTCAGCTTCGTCACAAAAGCTACGCTTAAGTAATACAATTTGTTAAATATTTCCAATAAAATCTTACGTAAACGCCCCCTAAAAGGGGCAGGGCCCAAAAATAGATTTTCTGAATTTCTGGCTCCAGGTTCAATGCCTTCTTTGATATAAAAATAAATAATTTGCTTAACAAAATTCCAAAAAAAAAAACTTTAAAAATTATTTTGTTTTTCCGAGGTTGATTTAGTTCTTCTTAGGGGTACTTTTTCCCCTCCGGCCCGATCCAGCCCATTTAACTACTTGACCTTTGCTATCCATAAAAATTTGTCAATACCAAATTTTAAGGTCCAGCTCTTTTCGTTTCGGCTGAAACGAACGGACGGACATGGCTAGATCATCTCAGATTTTATTAAAGATCAAGAATATATAGGGTGTTTTTTATAGAGTGACACAAGTTTAAATCATAATAAAACTAGGACATATATTTTTAATATCAATGAAACAGGCTTTATTGGAAAACACATTTTATGAAATTAATTTTTAAATATAATTTCTGATATGTCGCTGCAACGGCTGGCGCGTAGAAAGCGAAATCTGGAATACCAATTTCCAACATCTAAAAAAAATCTTCCATAAAGTGGAAGGACACAACCCGAGTTGCTGAGAACGGCAACGAATTGATTGATTAGGATCATCTTCAATGGTTTCCTGTACAGCGACTACAGCTTCTGCAGTGCGCACGTGTTCGACGTCTCACGGCATGCACATGATCAGTAGAAGTAAATGTTGCCCGAAAACGATCTGTTGTTCTTCATATTAGGACGATTATGTACGCCATAAAATGGAAGAAGTTCACGATGAGTTTGACGAATAGAACAATTATTTGGATTAAAAATTTCAACAATTTCCACGCGTTGCTCTGGTGTTCTGACACTCTAAAAAAATCTGGCTTTTGCTAAAATCCAAACAGTCTGCTGTTTTCGTTCTTTTTATCGAAATGCTGATGAAATAGACCGCATTGGAATTCCCTTTCCACAATTCCTGGAATTTGTTTGCATCCATTTCCCTCTCGCTAACTGCCTATTTCCACAACATATCAAATGTTTATTAGAAATGAAAATTTATTAACCCTATTGCCACACACCAATCAGAGGACGGCAGCAATCCCATTTTTGCTTGATATAAAATCTTTAAGGAATATTCGTGTCCAAACACTTTTGATAGTATGAATCCAAAAGAATTTATTCCAAACACCCAATGCCGTTCTCTGGCACCAATTTACCTAGACCGAATAAAAGAAATCAAGTGTATACATGCAATTGTTAACTGTTGCTATTGTTTGTTACTTAAAAACCAAATTTTAATGTCAATTCGCTGCAAAATATTGTCGTCACACAGTAAATTTAAGTTGTCGCAACTAAAACGAAAACAAAAACTTTTTGACAAAAACTTGTATTAAAATACAACTAAGTAACAGCTTTTAGTCAGTCTGTCGTCGGCGTGCGAGGAAAAATTAAATTGTTTTTAGACGTCTGTGAAAACATTTTATGACCCTTTTGTTGCTGTTATTGTTTATTATTCAGCAAAACAATTGTATTTAAAAACGCATATTGGCAACATGTGTCTTTTTAGTACAGGGTGCTTAAATATAAAATCTCATTAAAAGCAATTATGATAATGAGTCATAAAATTGCTGGTGGCAAAATGTTATAAGATTTAATTATTTTTAAGTTGCCCAGAAGGGAAAAATTTTTTTTTTTGTCAACAATTATTTAAATGATGGTTTGGGAAGTCGATTAAAGTTAAAGGCAACAACAATTGTGACCTATTCTAAATTTTACAACGTCAAATAACTTACCGCTTTCAATAGAATCTTTTGAGCGACCTGTAGTAATAATAATAACAGTTATTTATATACATCAATTTTTGTAAAAAGTACTTAAAAAAATTTTTTTAAGATACTTTTTTAATTTTGTTTTAAGTACTTTTTAAAACTTTTCTAAAGAATTAAAAACACAAATTTTAAAAATTACTTTGTACATAAATCACTTTTTAAATACCTTTCCTTAAAAACATCTTTTTGAAAAGTCTATTTTAAGAATGTATCGTTTTAATTTTTAAAGTACTTTTGAAAAAAGTATGTACCTGGGCTGAAAAGTACTATGTTCAAAAAGGTTTTATTTTTAGGTACCTTACGTAAAAAGTTTTTTCTACCTTTAAAAACCTTTTTTTTCAAAAGTACTTTTTTAAATAGTATTTTTTTAAATTTTCTAAAGAATTAAAAAAACAAATTTTAAAATTTACTTTGTACATAAATCACTTTTTAAATACCTTTCCTTAAAAACTTATGTAAATTGTTAATTTTATCAACGGGCTTAAGTTCGAATCTGCAAGACTGCAAACCATTTTTTATTATTTTATTAATAAATGAATTTGTTCAAATTCTATTGTTATTAATTTATATTAAGATTGGAATATTAAGAATATTTTTTCAATAATCATCAAACCAGCAGAACGGATCAGTACTGATTTCGAGGCCGCTACGCCATCTCATTAGCGTTCTTTGTTCAATTTTTCCACTTTTGCAAGTGGTGCTAGTTAGTAGGAATATCAACTATTTAACCAATATTTTAACGAAAATTGAATATGAGAACTTATCACATTCATATTTTTAAGTTATTACATTTTTTGATTAGTACGAAATTCCCCAACCCTGACGATTAAAAATGGTTTGCAGTCTTGCAGATTCGAACTTAAGCCCGTTGATAAAATTAACAATTTCCTTAAAAACATATTTTTAAAAAGTGTATTTAAGAAAGTATCGTTTTAATAAAGTACTTTTGAAAAAAGTACCTGGGCTGAAAAGTACTATGTTCAAAAAGGTTTTTTTAGGTACCTTACGTGAAAAGTTGTTTCTACCTTAAAATGTATTTTTTTTCAAAAGCACTTAGCGAAGCAACTATCTTTGCCTAAAAGTACTTTTTTTAAAAAGTACTCTTTTTATAAAGTACCATTTTCAAAAACTACTTCTCTCAAAAAACCCACGTTTTACAAGAATTTTCCTGACCCAAGGGTACATTTTCTAAAACTATTTTTTTCAAAAATTACATTTTAAAAAAATTTTAATTTTCAAACATATAATTTCCCAAAGAATGACTTTCAAAATATTATATAATTTTTTTTTTTTAATAAAAGTACTAAAAAAAAGAACAAAAATTAGACGAAATAAAATCTTATAAAAAACGACCATAAGCTTGATTAATATAACAATAAAAGTACTTTTTTCAAAAAAATACCTTTTTCGAAAAGTACTTTTTGTAAAAGTACCAAATGAAAATTTAAAGCACCATTTAATGTGCCAATATATTAGTTATTAATATTTAACTCGTATTTAAAATGTTTCAATTATATCGCTTTTCTCGAATTTTACATTTTTAGTACCATTTAATCCTTTCTACCCTTTTTGCTAACTATTTGCCCCCTATGGAAAAAACACACTTTTTATTATCTTAGCTTCCGCTGAGCCGTAAAAAGGGGAAATTATTTTTGCATAAATGTACATTTGGAACGTATCATTTACAAAAAGTACCGAAAACGGGTTAGATTTTACCCCTTTTAAGATCGAAAACCTATTTTAGTTGCTTTATGTGGATATTTTATTTAGAAATATTTTTTTTTTGTTTTATGTAATGCAATTATGATTAATAGGCAAATGATCGTAAAGTGTTAAATTCAACAGAACAGTTATATTCGGAAGTCGCTACGCTGTCATCATCAGTACTCGTGTTTATATTTGCTTATCACCATTTATTAGTTGGCTTCTTTGAATGTAAAATAGTGTACGAAAACTGGATGATTTTTTTCTGTATTCTGATACTTTAAAAAAGTTGGATTGCAAAAAAAGTGTCAATATTTAGCTTTTACTGCCTTCTCACACCTAAAAGTACTAAAATCGAAAAAGTACCAAACACACGTCATTTTATTACTTAGTGCTTCACATAAAAATTTTTAAAAATCCCTTTCGTGTATCTCATCCATAAAATTTCAGCTGCCTGTCTGCGGTCGTCTAGGGCTGTTCAATGATGTCAGTCACTCAGTCAGCCAGCGCCACTATTTTATATCTATATACGAATAGTGATTACGACAGACCTTTAAACGTTTATATCCACCTTTCACAAGATAATTGAAAATTGTTGTATCAACCGTTTAGTTTTTCTATTTTTTTTTGCCATAAGAATTGAATTTTTTCCCCTCTCAGTTTCTCAGCTAAATTGCACTTTTTGCACTGGTTTTTATATTCATTTTTATTTCAACAATTAAACAATATTGAAAAATAAATTTGAGAAAAAAAAAAACAATATTATGCATTACAGCATGTGTCAATACGTGCTACATATGCCTTTACCGATTGCAGTTTCCACATGCTGCACATTTTAAAAGCAGGCCTTCTCATATGTTGTTATGAAATTTGCAATAAGGAAAAACAAGAGCAATCGCTGTTAATTTGATATCAATGAATTATTAAAAATAATTATTTTTAATTTTAATAATGTTGCATACAGCAAAATGTTGTAGTAACGGGTAGTTGTTGTTGGCTCTTGTTTGTTTAAAGAATAAAAAGGCAACACTGTTTATTTAAATTGTAAGGAGAGAAGGGGGGGAAACTGGCAACTGGAAAACATTCAAACAACTTTTGTAAAACATTATTTAAATCAGAAAGAAAATTAGAACACGTAAAGCCGTTAATGAGATGAGATTATTTCTTCTTTTTTTTGCAGTAAATTATGAGAAAAGAAAATAATTATAATCATTCAAAAATGTTAAAGTTTATTGTGGCACAGGCTAAATGCACATTAAATAAAGTCTGCAGAAGTCTGCAGTACTTCAGTCTGTAATTCTTTTTAAGTATGCAAATATTTATTAAAACTTGTTCGGCTGTGCTAAGGAAAACATGAATGTTTAATGAACATGGGCATGTTAATTGCAATTTCTAGACTGCAACTGACAGACGCTGCAATTGTTGTGGAAAAATTTTCTAGACATCATTTTGTAGTCACATTTCCTTTAAGGCAACAACAATTTTGCGTATAACGTACGGCTTTCGATGGTGTTCATTAATAAATGGATAATATTATTGAGTTAATTTTGTTTAAGGAAGGAACTAATAAGGACACCATTGGCAAGGTCCAGAAAAATATTTCCTGACTGAAGGTGTTTAGAAGCCACTTTATTTGAAGCTTTTATTCAGATTGGTCCTTCGACTATAGTTCGAAGGACCATTTATTATATAAAATAAATAATTGCAATTGCTTTCTTTGATTAATGTCAGCAAAAAATATTTTAAAGTAATTTTTTGAGAAATAAAATCAGAGATTTAGATCTTCAGGTATTTTGCAAGAAATCATATTAAACTTATTTCAAAATTTACTGGCTGTAGTTGTTTGGAAGTCACTTTATTTTAAGATTTATTCAGATTGGTCCTTCGACTATAGTTCGAAGGACCATTTATTTTTTAAATGTAATGGATATTTTTTTATTAATTGCACCAAATCATAATATTTTGCATCGCATTTATTCCTAAAAGCCATTCAGCTGCCCTCCAGTAGCTTTAATTTATGGCAGCATGGAAATCCGCCAGAAGTTAGTCATTGCCATAATTTTACTTGCTAAGCAATCTCGCTATAAATCTGCTAGAGCATTTAAATACATATTTTTTTTTAATTTTATACTCTTATGAATTGTAAATTTTTGTGAAAAAAAATTACATTCTTTTCGCCACAATGAAGCGAAAAAAAGAAAATATATTCTCTACTGTCTCGGGTGAAATGTCAAGATCATGGAAAATATATGTCTAGACTAGATATTTTTTTACTCTATGAAAAAACTGATTATTTACTTACATATATTTTTTATGTTAAAGAAAATTGTTGTTTGTGCTGTTTGCACATGGTCTACACATGATATGATGCGTTAAACTAAAAATGAGGCAACAAAGAACAGCAGCATGGAAATTTATTGTCTTGTAAAATCCATTTACTTGCAGTTAATGGCAGGGAATGGGGGAATGTGACAATTTGTTACAAAAAAAAGTATTTAATTTACTTGATTCCTGTTTTTATATTGGAATGAAAGTAAGGGAAGTTGTTGTACGAAAAAGAATTATTTTAATTATTATTAATAGTATTTAAAGCAGGAAATATAAAATAAATAATTTATTTTGATATAAAATTTTTTTAAATTGAAAAAAATTGATATTCCAGTTAAAAAATTCTCAGGAAAATGGCCCGAAATTGATCGTCCACAATGTCTTTGGTCCAGAAAATTTCTCTTGACTGAAAATTATTTTTGTAAAAAATGTATTCTCTTATATTTTTTTACGACAAAAATATTCTAATAGTCAAATTCTTCTGGTTTCTTGACCTCTTTTTAATTATTATTGTATTCTGATATTTTTAAGCTTAAGGTCTATTTATTTTAGTTTAATTTTTAATTTCAATATTTCGTCACTCCTTTGTGTGACTTCTTCAGGAAATTCATTATTTTACTAATTTTAAATAATTAATTTCCTGAAGAAGTCACACAAAGAAGTGACGAAATATTGAAATTAAAAATTAAACTAAAATAAAGAGACCTTGAGAAATATCAGAATACAATAATATTCTAATAGTCTATATAAAAACTGCTTTTAACAACTAAATATACATGTATAGGCAAAATATGCTTTTATAGACAAAATATGCATTTATAGGCAAAATATGCATTTATTTGCAAAATATGCATCTATAGGCAAAATATGCAAGAAACATAAACTAATGCTGCCCTGCCAACAGAAGGTTGAAATTGATAAATAAGATCTGCATAAAAAATATTTTATATGATTATTGCACAAATTTCTTTAAAAATTTTTTTATATAAAAAATTTATAAAAAAAAATATTTAAAAAAAAAAATATTTTTTATAAATTAGGCCATTAATAGATTCGTATAGGATAAAATGCTGCAATTCAAACCTGCAGCAAATAATTATTTATTTATATCATTATAGAATTCAAAAGAGCAGTAAATTATATATCAAACATTTTATTGCAGGAGCAAAAAAAAATTTTTATTTTGTCAAGCCAGGGGCCACATTTTCGCTACCAAATTTCAACACTTTTTAGAGGAGTATTTCGCATCACTATCGCCAAAACTCTTATCAACTGATAAGTCAGAGTTTTACTTTACTAGCACAGCCAAAGAAAATGAGAGTTTGAAGAGGCAGTTTGACGTGTGAACATGATGTTATATTCTCTAATATGAAACCTTAATAAAAAAAATGTCATAAAATTGTTTTTCAATATTTGTGGCTTAGTTTTTCTAGCTCTTTTGCGTACAAAAATTATTTTTTACAGGTTTGCGGCCTTTCAAGTTTATATAAAATAGTATTTTTAATTTGAAAAAAAAACAGTAGAGACAATAAAAACTTGTATAAAGAAGTTATAATAATAAAGAGAATATAAATTTTGTTTATTTATTTACAATAATTAGATAAATAGTTTTTTGTTTGAATAAAAATAAACTGTCTATCTTCTCATCTTTCCTAATCTGTCCCCTCAATACTATCCCCTCGTTTTCAGTTCCGGCGCAATGCATTGCATATATAGGGGTCATCTTCTGAGTGCTGGTCTAAGATAAAAAATATTAAAAAAAATATATATATTTATACAAACTTAAAAAGACCTAAAACCTGTAAAAATATTTTTAATTTTTTCAGTTTAAAGTTGTTGACAAAAAAGTTATTTTCAAGTGTACAAGAATAAAATTTTTTTAGCAAAAACTATTTCGATACACAAACGCATCATAATCAATCATAAACTAGATCTTAATTTTTTTGTATCTTGGGATTTTTTTTAAATCATATAACGATATCTAACATCCTCTTTGAATAAACTCTCCAAAAAGAAAAAAAGACCGGACTATCTGCTCTATTACAAAAATATTATCAAAGTGTTTGATGTCCCCGCCTTAATCCCAATTTAATTATACGCGGACCCTTAGACACACCTAAATCGATCAAAACAATTCCGTGTAACCACTTTAAATCTTCAATAATTGAGGATTTTATACGAACAAAAAAAAAAAAAAAAAGAAGAGGAAAATCATGCATGTGCGTGTTTCAAACGAAATACATGAACTTCGTCCAAAATTCGCTGGAACATAAAATTACATACTACAATGTCGCCCGTAAATGTGATGTAAATTGTTTCTTTCGTGATTTCCTACCGATGGGAGTATTTAGAAGTAGCAGCAGAAGCAACAAAAACAATAAACATATTTGACATATTTTATACTTTAAAATGTCAATCACTTTTTCCAAAGCATCTTCTTTAATAAAAATAATTTTTTTGATTCGCCACACAGACAGAAAACCAGGCAGGCAGACAGACAGCCAGACAGACAGACAGACAGGCAGTCAGACTTTCGTGTTTCCCTTTATTAATTTGGTATTTTAATAGAACTGGGAAAAAGAAAAATCATCAAAGATTTTAATAAAATTTTGTAATCATAATTATCATGAGAATAAAGCAGTTAGCAGATGATCTTGATGGTGTTGATAGGGCCGTTGATCTTGACAAAGACAAAGATAATCTTCCCTCCAGCTGGACTTTTGTAAATATGACAATTTCACTTATTCTGCAATTGAGTTTCAGTCTAGTTCTTGCAGTTTTATCATGCAATTAAGCATGAATGTGTGGCATTTCGAAACGTTTTACAAAGTTGATAATATGCAACTTGAATACTTTGTGTTTTTGTGTTCTATTCCATCAGCTCAGAATTTTGTGTTACAGTTTGTTCTCATGATTTCATGTTTCTGGAAATTAGCAGCAACAGAAGAAGCAAAAATCTATATAGAGAAACAATTAAATGAGAAAATGTCATTGCTGTTGACTTTTGATTATTACAATGCCACGCATTTCCGGTGGCAAGAATTCTCCCTAACTTGCCTGTGTGTTCATTCAGTCTTTCCACTGTCTGTCTGTCTGTCTGTTCGGTCTGTGTATTTAATTTGTCTATACCAATAAGTTTTTTTTAATTTTTGTATTTTTTTTTGCCTTAATCCTCAATACTCGTTCATTCAGCCTCTCATTACGCCTAATGACAAGTTCTTTCTTATATGTAAGCCGAAATCTTAAAGAGTTCTTGTTTTGATTATTATTATTGTTTTTCTTTTTGCTTTAATTTTTCTCTAATTTCTGGACTTTTATCAGCTTAGCTACCTGACAGACTGTCCTGCCGCATTTGTGTCATGTTGTTTGTTGGAAATGTGTGTGTGTATTTAACTATCACACCTTGTCGGCTTGTTTAAATACAATCTTATTTTACAGACATATTTTAATGATAATTATTATTGTTTTTAGAATCTCAGCATTTTCTTCTTTTCTACTTCACATAATGCGACCATAAATAAGCCAACTCTGAATGAACGTCAACAATAAAATACGTTGGAAAAAGGAAAAAAAAAAATAAAACAACAAATTCTAAACAAGTAGAATTGCGTGTAAATGGGATATTCCCACATGTACAGATGCAGAACACGATATCGTACTCTCTTACCCACACACACACACACATGGGCACACAACATGTATGTTTAAATGTAGGAATGTGTAAGTACACAAAAAGGAAATCATAAGTCAGTCAAAATCATCATCATTATCATTTTATGCACACAATATTACAAGCATGTTGGCCAACAAAACATAATTACATTTATTAAATACACACATCTAGGCGTGTGTGTGTGTGTTCACATTCCGAAACACACTTACACACTCTTACACATGTATTGTAGGCGTCCTTGGCATAATTACATTATGATTTAGTTACACATGTGATAGGCCAGCCAGGTTTTTGTTTTGCTTTACTTTTTTTGTTGTAGACTACAAACCGGGATAATATTTAGAATTACTGGCATAAAATATGTTGGCTTTTAAGGAAATCCTTATGATGTTGATAAGAAATCGCGTTGGAAAGTTTTTTTTTCGAGCCACAAGAGTTTTTGTAATTACACGTCTAATTACAAGTCATGGTTCAGTTAAATGAAATGTTTGATAAAGAAAATACCACTTTTTCGAAAATTGCTGGCCTCATGTCACGAATAATTTTGTCCTGCAACACATCAATTGTTGCCGGCTTTATCAGCATAAATTAATGACTTTACGTTACCTCCCAGCAAATAATTGTCAAGTGTCAAATAACATGACCTTGGACGCCAAATGACATTTTTATTTATCGTAATCAAGTTATCCTACAAGTGTGTCATCATTGCCATACAGGAGTTGGATAAATTAAATTTAGAGCAAACATTTACATATTAAGATTAAATTTAGATATATACGAATTAGTAATAAAATTGTATAGCATCCATGCCCACCGCCCTCATATATATAGAACGAAAAACTATTTTAACATTTGACTCATAAATTTGATCGATCTTTGTTTATTTAACAATTTCTTCCGCTTAAGATCAATTATGTTTTATTTAAAACTTATTTATTTTAATATTATATTTCGCCACTTCTTTTTATGGCTTTTTCGAAATATTAAATTTAAATAAATACTTTTTTTACTAATTGACCTTGAGTGCCCTTTCACAGCCCATCCTGGGTTTAACCATTTTCTGTTAAAGCCATTACAAAATATTATGCACATTTACATTACGACTTTTTTCTCATACCTTTACATATACAATAAATACATACTAGTATATTAGCCTTTACTTTGTTGGCTTGCCTCTGCGGCTGATGGGTAGCAATGCCAGCCTGTCAGTCCAATGGTCGTGGGTTCGATTCCCGCCGAAGACTCAGGGTGTTTTTAGCAGACAAGCAAATCGCTTCTCGGACTGTGTTTGTTATAAAAAAAAGGAAAAAAGGATGTCACTGAAAAGGCCTAACCCAACAATACGATATTTCGTACGACTTGTATTAAATATTAATAGTAATAATAAATTTTTATACCGACTTTTTTTAATTTTTTTGTGTATCATAAATAACAAAATACTTTCTCGAAGAATACTTTATCCAAAAAATATATATTTTTTTCTCAAAATTGAAATTTTTTGAAAAATGATTTTTTCAAAAAAGTACTTTTTTTTTAATTTTTTTTTCAGAAAACTACATTTTTCCAAAAATTATTTTCTTCAAAGAGTACTATGTATTTCCTAGTTTATTTTTTGGAAAAAGTACTTTTTCCAAAAATTTTTTTTTCAAAAAGTACATCAATTTTTTTTCCAAAAAAGAGCTACATATTTGTAAAAATAATTTTTTCAAAAAGCACATTTTCTTAAATTAATTTTTTTCAAAAAAGTGCTTTTTCGAAAAATATTTTTTTTTAAAAATTTGTTGAAAATTATTTATTCAAAAAAGAACTTTTCTCAAAAATTTCTTTTTCAGAAAACTACATTTCTCCAAAAATTATTTTCTTCAAAGAGTACTATGTATTTCCTAGTTTTTATTTTATTTTTTACAAAAAGTACTTTTTTTAATTTATTTTTTTTAAAAGTACATCATTTTTTTTTCAGAAAGAACTACATATTTCTAAAAAATTTTTTTTCAAAAAGTACTTTTTCTAAAATTTATTTTTTAAAAAAAGTGCTTTTTCGAAAAATTATTTTTTTTTTAAAGTACCTTTTTCAAAAATTATGTTGCAAAAAGTATTAGTTATTTAAATGTACCTTTTTAAATCAGTATTTTTCTTTAAAAAGTACTTTTCTTAAAAAATACCTTTTAAAAAAGTATAATTTCAAAAAAGTACTTTTTGAAAAAAGTACCATTTCAAAAAAGTACCTTCTTAAGTAAATACTTTTGCTTGAAAGTAATATTTTTAAATAGTACTTAGTTAAAAAAATTATACATATATTCAAAAATTACATTTTCGAAAAAGTAATATTTGAAAATAGAAGTTATTTAAAAGAATACTATTTAAAAGTACTTTTTTTATAAAAACACCCCTGTAGGAAGTCAAACACATTTTTAAGTAACTTAAAACTGGTTTTTAAATAAGCACAACCAGTGTATAAAGTGACTTTTTTCCTTGTCATCGACTCATTATATTAACATATGCATGTCATAAGCGATAGTCAATTGGCCATCTCTGCATGACTTTTTGATTGATTACTAATTACTTATTTTTCAACCAATTTGTAGTCAGTTTAATTTAAAGTATTTAAAACACTTTTTTATTAATTCATTTATAAATAGTTAAGTTCCAATCAATTTTTTATTAAAAAATAATAAAAAATATATCTTTTTACAACGTTGATACTGATTTTGAATAAAAATTCAAGCACATTTCATGACTTAAAATAAAAGTTAAATTCAAAACATTTAGTTTTTTTTTTTATTTGGCTGATATCTGCATTAGATTTAAACCAATTTGTAGTCAGTTCCAAAATAGTTAATTTATAATTAGTGTTTTTATAAACCGATTATTTTGTTTCCTAAAGGGACATTTTGTCAAAAGCATGTTACCCCAAAAAAGAAAATGAAGCAATCATTTTTTTAGTGTACTTTTCGAAAATAATTTTTTCCAAAGGTACCAAATTAATCTACAAAGTACATTTTTTAATATCAAGGATCCAGAATACACTACACCAGTTAATAAAATTTTACTCAGATTTAAAATGTTTCAGTTGTACAAAATTGATTTATTCTCTTTTGATGCCTTTTAAGTCCACTTCGCATATTGTTATCTATTCTACTGAGCGGTAGAAAGTTACTTTTACATAAAAATACCGAAAATGGTTACGATTTTACACTTTATTAATGCACAAGGGCCAATTCGAAATTCTTTTCAGAAGAAATTAACGAACCAAAAATCACTTAGGTATGTTCAATAATTTACATGACGTGGCGAAAGAGGCACCACGTCATGTTTGTATCGAAAAAAGTATCAAACACGTGTGGGCTTAGTTTTTAACGGAATTCGTAAGCTGTTGGAATTTTGAGTTTCCAAGATATAAAAATTCCGGTTTTACTGTTTCTGCCGTGTTTTTGTGTTTGAGTTTCCAAAAATTCCTTCTTAGAGGATGAATAGTAATAATGAGTTTCACACCTTTTTTAAGTGTTTTTATTTATGTGAATGTGGTTGATAATAATTTTCCGATTTCTGCCATGTAACTCGTCAAAAACAACAGCCATATATTTCACTAAGAATCTAATAGTCACACTGCACATTCCAGATTTAAATTTAAATTTATTATATTATTTATTTTTCTGACAAATAATAAAGTTGAAGTATTATTTTACCATACGTTAACTGTTAAAAAAACATTTGACTCGTATGCAGGTTATGTCATGTGGGTTACTGGCATTGTTTTCTGCCATGTCAAATTAACCCACATTGAAAAATTTACATCTCATGATCACTTTGGATCTCTTTGTGTGTGTGTGTGTTTGTTTGTTAATTACCTAGAAGAATTAAGTGCATTTGAACTTTCTTTATTAAATTCTAAAGATCCAACAACTTTCTTTGAGTTTCGCTTTTGTGAAAATATTAACCATTCATTCATCCAAGAGTATGGCCAAGTATCGGTGGCGTGGAGGGTGCGAAAGTTACAAGTGCTAATTTTAATATCAAGAACACATGCAGGTAAAATTAACTCGAAGTCGGTGTACGTGAATTGCATGGATGTTAAGTCTGGTATTTGCTCTTAAGACTAAGCAAATTATGAGGAACAATTTATTTAATTTAACTTTTTTTATTTCTCTCTGAACATATTTTTCTTATTCATATTATTTTGTTTTACTTTACATGAACCACTTCTCACGCATTTTTATTTAAGCCACATTGCTTTCATTTGCTTAGTTAAAGAGTGTCGTAAGTAACAGTGCGGGCTAACATATTGGGATAATAAGAAATCTTTTAATTCAACAGAACTGAATTTTTACGAAATCAAAAACAGTGGACAGAGGAAACTGTTGAACTACTTTTTCAATTAACTTGAAAATTATAATGAATCTTTTGCTTAAACTAGAAATTATATTGTAATGGATTCTATTTTATTGCATAAAATTTCAATTAATATTTTAATTACCACTTTAAAAATACTTGATTAAAATTTTATTCAATATAATCATGCACTTTAATTCAGCTTATATAATTATGGAAAAAAACCCCTCGAAATTAACATATTGATTTCGATATGGAAATTTGATTTGAATTATTTTTATATTTAAATTTAAGTTTCTAAGTGAAAGTGAAACTGTTCCCTGTCAACACAAAAGCAAAAATTGTAATGGCTAGACAAATAACATCTTTTCCCTATCATGTAGACTTTGCAGCAACAATTAGTTGCCTTTCAAAACAAAGAAAGATTGCTTTCGCAACATATTAAGAATTATCTTCAATTAAATTATTTTGAAGCAAATATATTTCAGAATTTATAGTAGGCAGCAAATAGGTTTTAAAGAAAGTAGCTCTTGAAGAAAGTATATTCTGAATAAAGTACTTTTTTCAAAAAAGTTCTTTTTCAATAAAATACCTGTACGGAAAACTACATTTTGAGGAATGTATATCCTAAAGAAATCACCTTTTAAATGAAGAAAGTAGCTTTCAAAAAATACCTTTTGAAGAATGTACCATTTCAAAAATCAGCTTCTGAAGAAAGTACCATTTGAAGATAGAACCATTTAAAGTGAGTAGCTTTTAAATAAAATATTTTATTGAAATGAGAAAACCTTTTAAGGAAAATACGTTTTAAGAAAAGTACCAGTTACCGAAAGTAGTTTCTTGAAGAAAGTATTTTTGAAAGAAAGTACTTATTAAAGAAAGTACTTTTTAAAGAGAGTACTTTTTAAAGAGAGTACTTTTTAAAGAAAGTACTTTTTAAAGAAAGTACTTTTTAAAGAAAGTACTTTTTAAATAAAGTACTTTTGAAATAAAGTACTTTTTAAAGAGAGTACTTTTTAAAGAAAGTACTTTTTAAAGAAAGTACTTTTGAAAGAAAGTACTTATTAAAGAAAGTACGTTTTGAAGAAAGTACTTTTTAAAGAAAGTACTTTTTAAAGAAAGTACTTTTTAAAGAAAGTACTTTTTAAACAAAGTGCTTTATAAAAAAAGTACTTTTTAAAGAAAGTGCGTCGTAAAAAAAGTACCTTTCCAAAAAGGTATCATTTCAAAAAAGCATATTTTTTATAAAAAGTGATTTTTAAGGAAAGTACGTTTTACAGAAAGTACATTAAAAAAATTATTTAAAAAAAAAGTTTTTTAAAGAAATTATCTTTTAAAGAAAGCACATGTTTTAAAGAAAGTACTTTTTCAACAAAGTACGGTTTAAATAAAGTATCTTAAATAAATAAAGTACTTCTTAAGGAAAGTAAAGAAAGCGTATTTATAAAAAAGTATATTCTACAGAGACTACTTTAAAAAAATTTAACTTTAAATAAAACATTTTCTAAATAATGTACCTTTTAAAGTAAGTACATTTTAAAAAAAGTACATTTTAAAAAAAGTACATTTTAAAGAAAATACTATTTGAAAGGCATCACCTTTTTAAGAAAAAACCTTTAAAGAAAGTAAGAAAAGCATATTTTGAATGAAGTACATGTTTATAAAGGTACCTTGTTAAAAGGTACCATTAGTCGCAAATTGTGGGTGAAGAAGTCCTCTTGCTTGTACAAAAAGTCTCATATCTGAAATACCTTTGAAAATCGAATAATGTCAATTATAGTGAGGATTAGTGGTCAGGTAGTAATTTGGCCATTATATCAGTTTTACCTTTTGGAAAAAGTACCTTGCTAAAAGGTACCTTTTGAAAAAAGTACCTTGTTAAACACTGCCTTTAAAAAAAATGTATTTTAAGGAAAGTAAAAAAAAACATATTTTGAAAAAAGTACGTAAAAGTAAATAAAAAAAAGTAAAAGTTAATAAAATAATTTCTAAAGAAAGTACACTTTAATGAAAGTACCTTTTAAAGAAAGTACGTTTTAAAAAATGTATCCCTTTAAGAAACTACATTCTAGAGAAAACTCCTTTAGTGAAGTACCCTTCAAAGAAACTATTTTTCCTAGAAAGCATATTTTAAAGAGTGGATGTTTTAAAGTTTGTTCCTTTTTTAAAAACAAACCTTTTAAGGATATAATTTCTTAAGTACATTCTAAAGAAGATACTTTATGAAAAGTACCTTCTAAACAAAGTACAATCTTAGGAAACAAATATTTTTTTTAATAAATTAGTTATTGAACAAAGTAGATCTGTAAAAGCAAATAACGTTTAAATAAGAGAAATGTTTTTCAAATCTCAGTTTTCAAAGAAGTTACCATTTGAAAAATTTAAAATTTAAAAAATAATTTTTTTTTTTAAAAAGAAAGTTTTAGACAAAGTATTTCGTAGAAAAATTCTATGAAATATAAGTAGATGAAATAGATGCAATTTTTAAAAGCATAGCATTTGAAAAAATAGATGTTTTAAACAATTTTTATAAAATATTGAATATGAAAAATTTCGTTCGAAAAAAAATTTAACAATTTCTTTTAAAACAAATTTATTAAAACTGTATGAAATAAATAAAAAATTAATTAAAAAGTTCCATACAAAACATGCAGACGAAATTTTCAGATAATATATTTTTCTATCCGCATACCACAATTTAATAAATATCCCTAGTGTCTGTTGTCAAGTGAAAAACAAAACTAACCATAATGTTTCAGCTTGCTGAATCATATTATTCAACCAGTTTAATATGTCATATCCTTCCTTATTATTGAAGGTCTTCACTGTATGGTATACGCCATACAAACTCTTTAGCTGCTACCGTGTATTTAAATAAATTGCAAAAAAAATGCTAAATTAAAAAAGTATAGAAATATTTCATCTAATAAATAATTTCCCACATTAAAAAGTTTAAGTTGTTTACAATTGTTTGTATTTGTTGTTGCTGTTACTATTGCTATACGGAAGCTGGGAAAGCAACAACAACATAAACATGACATAAATAATTTCATCATAAAAACACGCAATATTTTAAAAGCTCTTTTTTTTATTTAATTGTTGTTGTCATATTTTAATTTCACCCATTTTATATAAAAAAAAACAAAAATATTATAATCATTTTTAACTTTTATAGACAATTTGCTCGGGTACTTTAACATTCCAAACAACATCCAAATGAAACAAAACCAGGAGAAAGTCACTTATTCTGGAAGAGTTAAAATGCTTTTTAAGATCTTTAATCAACACGTAATAAGTGTGGATATTTACACACGTAATAATTAATCCATTCAAACGAATGTATCTGCATAATGGTACCAGTGCTTAATTATTTAGCTTTGATTTGATTTTTATATCCTCAAAAAAATAATTGTCATTCCGTCTGTAATGCAGCGACATATCCATGTGAGACCCCATTCAGTATATATATTCTTGATCAGTGATGAAATCTAAGACGATCTGAACGTATCCGTCCGTCCGTCTGTGGAAATCACGATTCAGTCCAAACGAAAAGAGCCAGACTCTTGAAACTTGGTATAAATATATCCTGAAGGATAGCACAGGTCAAGTTCGGAAATGGGCAAAATCGGGCCAGAGGGGAAAAAGTTCGCCTAAGAAGAACTAAACCAACTTCTAATAAAAAGCAACATAATTTCTTTGTTTCTTTGCAAATGATAAATTTTTATATTAAATTGAATTAAGATTCATAAGCTAATTGTTCGAAATTTGTTTTTAAATCTCAGAAAGTCATGATAAATATTCCAAGGCACAAAGGAAAGTCAACATCAGATTTTAGTTATTCAACTTACTTAGCAGAGCAGAACAGCTGTTTTCGAAAGACGCAACCCTTTCATCATCAGTGCTCATGTGTATTGTGTTTGTCACCACTTATTAGGTGGCTTAGTTGAATGTGATAACAGTTCCTATTTACACAAATTTTATTGTGAAAAAGAATACGAGAACTGCATCAACCTGCTGTTAACATGTTATTGTTATAATACCCGTGTTACCGTTTGATTATTTTTCTTCATGTCCCATTTTTCTGAATTTTTTGTTCCATCATGAGCACTGATGATGAAGGTGTTGCGGCTTTCGAAAACAACTGTTCTGCTCTGCTGTTTAAGTTGAATAACAAAAACTGATGTTGACTTGCCTTTGCGCCTTGGAATATTTATAATGTCTTTCTGAGATTTAAAAAAACAAATTTCGAACAATTAGCCTATGAATCTTAATTCAATTTAATATAGCAATATAAATGTTCGTGAAAATACTTACTACAGATAAATTTTTATATCAAAGAAGGTCCAACGCGTTAAAAAAAATTAATTTTTGGACCCCGCGCGCTTTAGTGGGTGTTATTATATGCAAAAATAGTGTAGAAATTTAACAAATTGTTTTACTTAAGCCAGCATTCCTTAAAACTAAAATTTTTAAGCTTTAATGACGCAGCAGAGACGTGACCTGGTACTACTCTGCCCTACCCCCTCATCCCCCTTGGCCCCCTAAATGACCCTTAAAAAAAAATTAAAATTAAAGTTATGTGTGTGAAGACAAATATGCAGTACGTAACATAAGCAGTTACGAAGTGAAGTTAAATATATCATGACGTAACGAAATGGCAATCCGTGAATTTTTTTTTTTATATGAAAATCCATATTTATATACAAAATGATTATTGGAGTGTCTTCTATCCCATACATCATTTTGTATATTCTGGCAATGCATGCCAACTCCTTATTTGTCCACTTGGGCCAAAATCCCTCCAAGATCACACACACTCTCATGGCCTGTTAATTTACCTTTCATGGCCTGTAAATATTTTCACAAAATGCTCAAAAAATTCATTAACTGCCTCATGTCGAATGTCGAATGAATTCTTTCTTTCGTATAAATACATTTGAAATAAAAACAATTTATAAAATTTTGTTTTTGTTTTAAACATATTTCTACGAAATAAAGAATTCAATCGACAATGAGAAATAGACAGTAAATATGAATTTTCATCAAAAAAAAAAAACTTCACTGTTTGCCATTTCGTTACGTCATAACATATTTAGCTTCACAGCTAAATACGTTGTTACGTAACTGCTTACGTCAAAACATGTTTAATTCGGCATATATTATCTTCACTCACATAATATTTTTTATATTTACTTATCCCAAATATTTATTTTTGGAGTCTTATGGCAAAGGTGAAATGTCTCCCCCACGGCCCTTGCCAGAGCGACTCCGCCAAAATACAGTTTTAATGCCCTCCAAAGAGAATTGGACCCCATAAAGTATATATATTCTTGATCAGTGATGAAGTCTAAGACGGTCTAGCTGTGACCATACGTCCGTCTGTGGAAAACATTATGTAGTCTAATTTTGGAACCCGCCCCCTTTAGTGGGCGTTGACGTACGATATTATATAAAGGAACTCTGTCCCAACCAGTTAAACATTTTAATTGTACTTACTAAATATTTGGAGGGTATTTAAGATTCGATCCTTTCGAATATAACGTGTTTACTTGTTTATGTTTGATTTAATTTTTTCAGCTGCAATTACTCAATTACTTTGAGTCATGTAGGAAATCTTTAGAAGTGCTCTTAACACACACACACACACTTTGTAGTCGTGAACAAAAGCATTTATGTTTATAAATAGAGTATAGGGAATTTTTAATAAATGCGCAACAATAAAAACCAAAAAATTTTGTATAATTTTGCCCTAGGGGCTTCTTAATAAATTTAATGAATATTTGTATTATTAAATAAATCTCTATATGTGCTCTTTTCATGAACACCACTGTCTGTTTAATACAATTCCCACTTACCCACACGCATCCAGGTGTTTTATTAGTTATTTATAAAATTTGAAATATTTCACGACTTCCTGACTTTATCCCACAAACACACACACACACGCACACACACACAGCCACACAATACCACCAACATATCAAGCAACATCCTTTCCGCTTTTGTTCAAAGACTGCACGACGCAATGACAACCAGCAAGAAACACATTTTTCTTGTTCTTAAACTCTTTTTAAAAGGGGAAATGAAATACTATAACAACAACGGCATAACAAATGAATGAAGTCAAAATTGATTTCTTGTTGTTTAGCCGATTGGGTGTCTTGTTGTGCAGTCCGGAAGGTCATCATAAATTCCATACAATTCAATAAATCTTTGTTCTAACAGTCAACGTGTTGTTGATGTTGCTGCCATTCTGCCAAGGCATTCCAATCCCTGTGTATGTGTTTGTTTGTGTTTTTGTGAAAATGTACGAGGTGTAGTTGTGTCCATTACAGTGAATTCTATGTTTTATACACAATTATTTATTTTTTTTTATTATTATTATTGTTGTCATATAGAAAAAATTTTATGGTAAATTATTTGGTTTTTTTCTTTAGAAAAATTTTGTTTTTTTGTTTAAACGAAAACAGCTGTATTTAATTATTGTGTTAATTGCAAACACCGTAAAAGAACAATTTTGTTAAAAAGAAGAACAATAAAATTTCTGTTTACAGCGCAAGACTGATTGATCATCATGGCTTTTTGGTCGAGATTTATGAGGCAATTCTGTTAAATCTTTTGCCAATATGAATTCTATCAATTAGTGCTGGTTATTCGGCCAAACAGCTGCCTATTTATTTATTTCTCATACAAATTGTTTAAACCTATTTAATTTCTTATAAATAATTTTTTTTATAGCGAGAGCCATAAAACACTAAAAAGTAAATTTTTGGGGTAGGTTAGGTTAAAAGGGCTGCCCGCAGCAGGCGAGAAAACACTCTGAGGCCATAAAGGCCCAGAGGACTACACCCTATACAATCCTTTCAAAACGAATTACTGGTTCCTGAGAACGGCCTAGAATTTCTCACGAAACCCGCCAGGGCATCCAGCGGTTCATCCCTGAGGCAGTCCAGATCTCGCAGGAAACAAGAGCATAGATGTCTAAGCCTGTGGTCCTGCAGGGCCCGGCAGTCACAAAGGAAATGCTGTACTGACTCCTACTCTTCTT
The DNA here is from genome assembly GCA_951800035.1 of Linnaemya tessellans. NCBI lineage: Eukaryota > Metazoa > Arthropoda > Insecta > Diptera > Tachinidae > Linnaemya > Linnaemya tessellans. The sequence goes on from OX637536.1 coordinate 43,681,350, forward strand.
CATCGAAACAGCGCCTGCAGCGACCATCAGGGGGAAAGCCCAAACTCCTTGACATGTGCCCAATTGCACAGTGCCCCGTCAAGACCTTTACCAGGAGTGCCAACGACTTCTTCTCAATAGTTAGAAGCTGTCTAGTCCTAACTCCGCATAGAGTTTTGAAGACCCTACAGGTGGTACTTGCCACCTTCCTCTCTGCCCACTCCTCAATTATGTTCAGCAGCTCAACTGAGAGAATGTCAATATCCCTATGTGAGACTACTTCATCCAAGGACGAACCTGCTCTTGCGCATTCGTCCGACATTTCATTTCCCTGAATGCCTTCATGGAACCCGAACTATCTTGACGTCATGTCTTTTAAGTCGAGCCAGAGATTGAATGCATGCCAGTACACATTTCGACTTTATCATCCTCGAATCCAGGGCCCTAATCGCTGTCAGACTATCTACACAATTGTCAATAGTTCTTGCCTCTAAACTGAGTCCATTAATCCTTAATGCTGCCTCGGTAATGGCATAAATCTCTGCCTGGAAAACTGTCGAGGTATCGGGTAGCCTGAGTGATACCGAAAGGCCGCGATCCTCGGAAAGTATCCCCGAACCAGTGCCAGTGTCCAATTTCGAGCCTTCCCTAAAAACCAAGATTGCATTACTTTGAGTCGCAGAGTTTTTGGGGTAATTAAGGGTAGAAAAAAATGAATATTTTTTTTGGATAGGGTGATTTAAGGTTGAAGGTGTGTGGAGGAGTAGGGCAGGGGAGGATCAGAGAACATCTCAGTTTCGTCAGTAAAGCTTAAAAATTTTATTTTTTTTTAAATGCTGGCTTAAGTACTACAATTCATTAAATATTTACACAATTTTTGCATATAATATCCTACATCCACGCCCACTAAAGAGGGCGGAGTCCAAAAATGGATCTTTGTAATATTCTGGTTCAACGCTTTAGACTTCTCTGACATAAAAGTATATCATTTGCTTAACAAAATTACAAAAGGAAAATTAAAAATTGTGATTTCTTTTAGAGGTTGTTTTAGTTCCTCCTAGCGGAACTTTTTTTACCCCTGATCCTATTCAGCCCATTTACGAATTTGGCTTGTGCTATCCCTCAAAATGTATCTGTACCAAATTTCAAGGCTCTGGCTCTTCGCGTTTGGACTGAAATGTGAATGTGACAGACGGACGGACATGGTTTAGGGGGCCTTAGAAGAATATTTCGCTGCCTTACATATGGAATGACAAACTGAATATACCCCCCCAATTCTTTTTTGGAGGATATAAAAAAACTTAAACGTACAATAACAAAAAAAAAGTATTAGCAAAAACGGCAGAGAAGCTTGAGTGTTTGCTTTAAATTTATAAAGTGCAAATAAACCAGTCAAACAATCAATAATTTTTTTTTGTTATTTCGCATGTAAATTTTGATTTCTTCCTTCACTCGTTATATGATATTATTTCTTTTCTTTTTATCCAAAAAGATGGCACGTACATTTTGAAGCATTTTGATTGTTAACAATCACTGCTATGACAACAACAACAACAACAACAACAGCATCAGCAGATGAAATGATTGTCACTTGACTTCATAGCATTTTTTTCTTCGGGGACGTCTTTTCCGTTTCTTTTTATCAACACTTTTCTTCTTTTGCCAGCATTTGTGTCTATAGCCATTAATAATGAAATTTCCATTCAATGAATGCTGGCTGGCTGCATCAATTTATTCACAATAGCAAATAACTTGAAAATATATATTGAAATTATGGTTTTTATGAAATAAAGAAAATTTAATATTAAAAAAAGTTAACACTTTAAGCTCGTTCATCTTAAACTGTGAATATGATTGTGTGAATAAGATCTTGGAACAGCAATAAATTTTAGGGATTTATCAAAGAATCGATTAATAAATTTCCAGATGAAAATATTATTAGATATAAATATTATTTAGGCCGTGTTCTTAAATGCTGAATCTATTTGAACAAGTGTTATATTCTAATATTAATTTCAAAGAATTTTAGCAAGATATTCTAAGGCTGAATTTTTGAGATCTCAGTTAAACTAAGTTTAGCTAATCTGTAAACAAATTTGTGCCGTCATTACCAAGTTTGTCTACATACTTTTGACGGAACAGATTGGTTTTGGTTAAAATTTTGGTCTTTTATGGAATAATATAAAAAAAATATCATTTCGTCGAAAAAGTCAGATTTTCAGACTACGTTAAACTAAGTTTAAACTTAATCCATATCTCAAAAAATCGCTCTCTAAGTGAACCGAATTCAGTCAGAATGATTGAAGATTCTTTCAGAATTATTTTCTGAGCATGACAATGAAATTTTGTCATGCGGCAAATTAAATTAAATTCCTTGCTATTAATTAATTATACAATTTTCTTAATTATAAATGAAAATCTTTCTAATGATGAATGACGACATCGACATAATTTTTTTTTTATCTCGGACCAGCACTCAGGGGATGATCCCTACATATGCAGTGCATTAAGGGGACAGACGAAGAAAAATGAGAAGTTAGAGAATTTTTGTAGCTATTTCTTGACCTCGCCGGCTAATTTTTGGTACAGAACCGATGAAGGAGGGTGCTGCTGTTACTCTGCTTTTTAGTACATGATCGTATCAGTCGCTGCCAATTATGTTCAGTGGCCAGTGACTATGCCTTCATCATTGAAAACAGGCTGGCAACAACGAACACAACCATGCGCTAATGCTGATCAGAAGAAGTCAACACAATATTCATCACTCAGTGCGGGGTTGAACTCAGGACCGTCCGCTTCATAGTCTCGTGCTCTACTACTTCAGCCAACAGCACCCTCAATCTTAATTATGAATTGAAATCTCCCTTATTATGAATGACGACATCGACGTCTCATCAATATGTCAGCAAAAAATTTTCACTTATCTACTCTTTGTCGCCAACAATTGACTACGCCTTAGAGAATAGCAACAAGTTGTTAATAATAATTAATTGTGTTCGAAAACTCATAAACCAGCAATAAATTTTTGCTGTCGTGTTGACGTAAAGTCATTGTCGTCACTCAGAATTAGAAGACATATTTTGGTTTTCCAGCTGCTTAATAGAATAACAAAAATCGTAATAAATTCCAATAAATCTCCTGCGAAGATAAATACCACACTGAGAAATTATTTCTTTTATTACAGTAATTCAAGCCGATTTTTTTTTCATTAGCTCGTCTCAAATTGTTTTTAAATAATGACCATAAAGGCAATCGCTATGTGACAGTAAATTCCATTTAATAAAAACAGTCAATCTCTTTCTACTTTCCCTTATTTCACTGCTCTTAAGAAAGTTTTTCTTTCCATTTTTGTTTTCGTTTGTTAGTTGAATTTGCTCTTATGCATGTCGTTTAGTAAATTATTCCACTTTATTGCCCGCTTCTAATGAAAACTTTAAGAAAACAATAACAAACATGATGATAATGGTAATAATATGAACAAGAAGAACATGGGCATTTTCATTAACATCCACTTTATTGTTATTGCTGTGATAGTGTTATCGTTATTCTATAAAAATGTCGCTGTGTGTCGTCTTAATTATAAAGGTTCTGTGGGTCTTAGAGAGCATTTTTTTTGTATGTTTTGTTTTGGGTGTATTAGTGAGCTTAAACAAAGATGATAATGCATTGACAACAGGGATGGATGTGTAGGTGCATATTGCACAATGGGGACACTGTGATTTGTTTGATATAATTATATGGCATTGTTTTCATGTTCATTATCCTAAAATGAGCCACAGACATAAAAGTTTTAAATTCTTGAATATGTAAGAGAGCTGTACAAAAAATAAATTGTGTTTTTTCCAAAAATTGTTATTTATTCAAGAATTTTCATTTTGTCACCTGCGAAGTAGTCTGTCTCTCCCCTCAGATAAAGAGTGTTTTTATAAGAGCTTGCTGATTTGAAATTTAAATAAAACACATGCCAAATTATGAAATGGCCAAAAAAAAAATTTTTTATTTGTTAGATAATTTCTTGTCATTTAACATTTAAATATAATTTCGGCCATATGGCCACCACGACTATTTTGCAAAAAGGTCATTCTGGAGGTCCAATTTTCGACCACCTTTTCAAACATCTGAGGGCGTATTTCAGCAATGACACGTTGAATACTCGTTTCCAAAGCGTCAATCGTTGCTGGTTTATCCACGTAAACCAATGATTTCAGGTATCCCCACAAAAAATAATCGAGTGGCGTCAAATCACACGATCGCGGAGGCCAATTCACCGGTCCATTTCTCGAAATAATGTTGTCGTTTAAATGTTCTTTCAATAAGTCCATTGTTTCGCCCGCAGTATGACAAGTGGCACCATCCCGTTGAAACCACATTTCGTTTACATCCATATCTTAAAGTTTTGGCACCAAAAATTCATTGATCATGATTCTGTATCGATTTCCATTCACGGTAACGCGTCGTCCTTCCTCAGTTTTAAAGAAATAAGGACCGATGATACCACCAGCCCATAGACCGCACCAAACAGTACATTTATCGGGATGCATTGGTAATTCTTGAACGGCGTGTGGCTTATCTCTGCTCCAAATACGGCAATTTTGCTTGTTGACATATTTCATTCAACCAAAAATGCGCCTCATCACTGAAGAGAATTCGGCGGTAAAAAAGCGGATAAACATTTTTAATTGAACACTGTTTTTGAAAATAAATTTCCACGATTTGGAAGCGTTGTTCTGGAGTTAACCTGTTCATGATGATTTGCCAAACAATACTGAGTAGAGACGTCACTTTAAACTGTCGAAACAGCAGTCAGACAACAGAGTGATTCGTATAAAAAAAAACTTCATAAAAAACACCCTTTATCATAACACTTGAGCCAGTGTTTATTTTTTTCGAATCCTCCTGTCATATTCACTTTTTGGTATTGCCTTGAGCTCTCTCATCAATTACTTTTTTATTTCTTTAATCGTCGAAAAACGACTTCCCTTCATGGATTTCTTCAATCTTGGAACACACAAAAAAGTAGTAGGGCGCCAAATCCGATGAATACGTTGACCGATTACGGTGCTGCTTTTTTACAAAAAAAAAACTGTACAACATTAATGTTTGTTTTATTATTCGAACTTTATGATTAATGCCTTAAACACATTAGGGAAAGCAGGCTACACGAACACACGACTACAAAAGCCGTTGGCTACAATCGTCGCCTCGTAGTCAGTTACTTAATTATTTTTGAGACATTGTCAACTTCTCATTTTAGTGATGCCACTTTCATATATAAAAAAGCGCTTATTCTAAATCTATTTATAGACCGAAACAAAATTAATAATAAAAACACTTTATTTGTTTATAGCTCTTTATTGCTTTTGCATTTGTAATAAATACATTTTGATGTCCTTTTTTTGTTATGGCACAATGAAAATGAGTTTATGAGTTGATTCATTTGTGACCTAACTGACGTCTTTTATCGATAACGGCTATCAAATATATACAAAATTAGAGTATTCAAAATAATGCAATTTTTACTTGAAAAGTCAGTTACAATATTTTAAAATTTAATAATACTTCCAATATGTGGATAAATTTAAAAAATATGTCTAACAATAGAAAGACATTTTGGAGAACTTTGAAATGATAGCCATATCGTGTATATGGGGCCTATATTCTAGAAGTTATTACAAAAAAAATAAATAAAAATAATAAATAAATAAAATGAAAAAATAAAAGCCGAGAGAGAACGCAAAAAAAATTAATAAATAAATAAAAATTACAAAATAATTTTTATTATTGAAAGGGCTATTACATTTTTTATTTTCAACAATTTTCATATTCTTGACTAGATTAAAAATGTTTTTAAACGTTTATTTATTTAAGACTTTTCATTGTATTGGCAGCACTAATCTGGTGGTTAACCACAAAAGTAGCACGGACAACAACCTGTCGTGTAGTCGTGAAAATATTCACTCCCATATAAACACATGTATACTATTTTTGACAGGCTGTAGTCGACAGCCTGCTGTCTTGAATGTGTTTAATGCTTAATTTAATTATTAGGCTAAAAATTTTAAATGAGGTTCAGGTTCAAATCTGCGAATCTGCATATAATTTTTTTTTATATTATAAACTTTAAATTAATTTCAAATTTTTATTAAGAGTGGAATATTTAGAATATTTTTTTAAAATAATCAAACTAGCACAAAGGGATCAGTACGTCATCTCAACAATTTTTTCGCTTCATACGGTGTGGAATATTGGGAAAGCCGTATATTTGGAATAATAGTCACCACCATAAGTGAGTTAAAAATTAATAATAGAAGTTCTCATATTTTATTTCGTTAAAAAAATTTTTTAAATAGTTGATATTCCTATTCCTAAATGTCCAATTTTCCACGACTTTGGCGCACAAATGAGGCTGAATTTGACCGATGGCTTGGTCTATTTTGACTTCGAGGACCGCTTTGTTTTGTGGCTTATTCAGAAGAAGAAATCTAATATGATCAAATCGATGGATCTCGAAAGAGAGTTCATATCAACTCAAAGAAGATGCTGTTGGCTGAAGTAGTAGAACACAAGACTATGAAGCAGAAGGTCCTGAGTTCAACGCCGCGCTCTGTCATGAATATTATGTCGAATTCTTCTGGTCAGCATTAGTGCATGATTGTGTTAGTTGTCGTCAGCCTGTTTCAGTGATGAAGGCATAGCACTGGTCACTGGGCAATTATTGGCAGCAATTTGCACTATCATGTAATAAAGAGTAGAGGAACAGCAGCCTCTTTCGTTGGCCCTATAGCAAAATATTAGTCGGCGAAGTAAAAAGGTTGAAATGGCTACAAAAAGTCCTCTATCTTCTCATCTATCTGAATCTGTTCTCTCAATACAATCCTCTCCATTCCAGTTCCAGCGCAATGCACTGCATATGTAGATGTCCTTCCCTGAGTGCTGGTCCAGATTAAAAAGAAAGAAAAATGACTATGACCTCGTGTAGAATATCGAATGTGGCATGAACTGTGTACCACGTGGTGCCGTCCTGTTAAAAACAACATGTTGATAGTGTCCGGATCATTCAATTTAGTCCAAACGAAGTTGGTAATCATCGACCCACAGCGCTCGCCGATGACAGTAATGATCTGGCCAACAACGCTGTCAAAGAAATATGGACCGAAGACGCCGCCCAACCCAAAATCCACACTAAAGAGCAACTTTTTCGGGATGCAATTGGAGTCCCTTGGAACGCATGTGGACTGTCATCACTCCAAATTCGACAATTTTGTATGTTCAGGTATCCCATCATCCGGAATTGAACCCAATCACTCGAGATGTTTTTTCCATGAAAATCGTCGGTACGATTCCGGAACTGAACACCCATTTTGATAAAACGATTTTATTATTTGCACGTGTTGTTGGATGCTATACCCACCCATCCAAGGAAATTTGACAAAACAGACTGAATAAATGGCATCTGATTCGAGGGATGTAGCTTCAGCAAGATGATCCCCATCAACTTAAAAAAATTCGCAAGTTCTTGTTGGAAGACCCTTTATATTTTATGCTGCCAAAGAAGTATATCTGGCTTATATGATTTATGTAAAATAAAAAACCTATTTTCCATCCCTGATTCAAATAGAAATGAAACTTGAATATCAAAAAAAAAAAAATATTAATTCCCTAATAAATGCACACAACAACAACAAGGGGCTCCAGTATAGCCATGCATAATTGCATATGAGCCCGACTGAATTGTACACATTTCTTTTAAATATTGTTGTTGTTGTTGTTGCTGTTGCTGTTGCAGTTGCTGCTGCTTTTTGGGCATGTCTCTTTGAAATTTATTGTTATTGTTATAATGTTTTAATAGTCATATCAATAAATTTTTTCCAGTTTTTTTCCCCGGCTTTGCCTTCTATCGTTTTCAATTTTAGAAAACATAACAAAAGCAGCAACAACAGAAACAACGAAAACTTAAAGAAAATATTGTCGTCTTTTTTACACAATTGGGAGCGATGATTTCCCAGTTATTCATTCATGACTTTATACATGAGTCGATTAAAGCTCAGTTGGTCTTCATATTTTTCTTGCTTCGGAGAGCAGCAGCATGTGTGTTTTAGTATGTGTGTGGTAGTGTAGTTGAGGAGATTTTAGAGTTTCAAATCAAACTATTGATATCTTAATGAATAGAGTTGAAAATTTATGGCCCATACTTGTCTTCGCAAGATAATTTGTAGCTGGTGTTGTTGCTGCAGCTTGAGAAAGCAACATCCAAGTGTTAACGACCTTTATTTCGTATAGAAACGATTTTGGGGGGGGGGGGGGGGGGGGTTCGCGGGGTTAGCTTCCCATTTTTCGTAGAATTGTCTTAACAAATTGTGCATAAATTTTCTTTTAATGCAAAGACAGCTTGCTGTGGAGCACAACCACTCGTATATAATTTTTGAAAAAAAAACCGAGTGGAAAATACTGCTTGAATAAATTTAAATATTGTTATTAGTTTTAAACCTTTAAAAATATTTCAACTTAAGTGGACATTTTTGTGTTTTAATAAAATGCTAATGCAAAGAAATGTAATAAAATTAAAGCTTTAAGGTGCGATTAACAAGCATTCGCCTTGAATTTATTATGCATAAAAGTAAGATTTTATTTAGGACTTGATATTTCGAAACGGCATCCAAATTCCTACCAAAGTGAAAGCGAAGTGGTCATGCTCATCAGCATCAGCAGAAAACGAAAAAATTTACGTTTTCAATTTCACCGTATGCTTATCTCTATCCGAAAAATATGGAACTCTTATTCTAATAAATATTTAATTAAAATACAACATGAGTTCTGTAATAGAATTTGTGCGTTAGGGATAAAATTTATGAACGATTCTCATTTACTTCTATGGTTTTTTCATGTTCTTGTAAAAGTATAGTGCAATATTTTGTTTTAAATATGCATACATTTGAAAATGAAATTAGTTTTATCTCGAGATGTTATAAATGAAGGTATAAAAAAAATTAAAAACCTCTCTTCGTACAAGATACGATTTGTGAAGTTTAACAAACCATAAACTTGTCGGAATGGGAGATGAAATTTATAACAATTTCTTAATATGACTATAGGGGAATGCATTTATTATGCATATCGATAATTTGGAATATATAGAGTGTATGGAATAATAATTCATATGTGGTTGTATTGAGCGTTACTTTACTAACCTGTTGTAATGCTCCTATAGATGGTAGCATTGATTTGTAAAAGCCTCAAATACTCGAAAAGCGGTATGTATATGACTTAAAAGTTGTTTGTATTGAACGTTACTTTTTTCAGTCGGCTTTGAAACTCACATGACGGCAGAAATTTTTTTGTAAAAGCCTCAAACACCCGAAAAGCAGTATGTGCGTAATACAAAATTTAATTGTATTGAACGTTGCTTTTTGAATCAGCTTTAATAATCATATAACCGCGGCAGTTTTTTGTGTACACGTCAAATACTCGATAAGGGTTAAGTGCGTAATATAAAATTTGATTGTATTGAACGTTACTTTTTCCAGCTACTTTAATACTCATATTGCTGCAATAAGTTTTTCTAAAAACCTCAAATACTCGAAAAGCGGTGTGTATATTACTTAAAAGTTGTTTGTATTGAACGTTACTTTTTTCAATTTTCTGTAAACCTCACATCACGGCAGCAATTTAATATGTAAAATTCTCAATCAGCTAAAAAGCGGTATGCAAGTAATATAAAATTTAGTTGTATTGAACGTTACTTTTTCAATCTGCTTTAATAATCATATAAGCGCGGCAGTTTTTTGTAAAAACTTAAAATACCCGAAAAGTGTTATGTAATTAATATAAAAATTGGTTGTATTGAACGTTACTTTTTCAATTATACTATAATTCTCACATGATGGCAGCAATGCCATTGCAAAAATCTCAAATAAATAAAAAGCGGTATCTGAGTAATATAAAAGTTGCTTATATTGAATGTTATTTTTTCCATCTACTTTAATCCTCATATTGCTGCAATAAGTTTTTGTAGAATTCTTAAATACGGGAAAAGCGGTATATGTATTACTTAAAATTTGGTTGTATTGAACGTTACTTTTTTCAATCTGTCTCAATCCTCAGATGATGGCATAAATTTTTCGAAAAAATCTAAAATACTTGATAAAGACTTTGTACTTAATATAAAAATTGATTGTATTGAACGTTACTTTTTCAGTCTACTTTCGTCCTCATAAAACGGCGGCAATTTTTTGTAAAAACCTCAAATACTCGATAAACGGTATGTGCGTAATATAAAAATTTGATTGTATTGAACGTTACTTTTTCAATCTGCTTTAATCCTCATATGACAGCAGCAATTTTTGTAAAAACTTCAAATATTCGACAAGCGGCATATGAGTAATATAAAATTTGGTTGTATTGAGCGTTACTTTATTCAATCTGCTTTAAACCTCACATGACCGCGGCAATTTTTTGTGAACACCTAAAATAGTTGATAAGCGGTATGTGCGTAATATAAAAATTTTTTGTATTGAACGTTACTTTTTCAATCTGCTTTAATCATCATATGACAGCTGCTTTTTTTTGGAAAAACCTTAAATACCCGAAAAGCGGTATGTGCGTAATATAAAACTTGATTGTATTGAACGTTACTTTTTCAGTCTACTTTCGTCCTCATAAGACGGCGGCAATTTTTTGTAAAAACCTCAAATACTCGATAAACGGTATGTGCGTAATATAAAAATGTTATTGTATTGAACGTTACTTTTTCAACCTACTTTAATCCTCATATTGCTGCAATAAGTTTTTGTATAATTGTTAAATACGCGAAGAGCGGTATATGTATTACTTAAAATTTGGTTGTACTGAACGTTACTTTTTTCAATCTGTCTTAATCCTCATATGATGGCAGAAATTTTTCGAAAAAATCTAAAATACTTGATAAGGGCCTTGTACTTAATATAAAAATTGATTGTATTGAACGTTACTTTTTCAATCTACTTTCGCCCTCATAAGACAGCAGAAATTTTTTTGTGAACACGTAAAGTACTTGATAAACGGTATGTACGTAATATAAAAATTTTATTGTATTGAACGTTACTTATTCAATCTACTTTAATCATCATATGACAGCAGCAATTTCTTGTAAAAATTTGAAATATTCGACAAGCGGCATATGAGTAATATAAAATTTGGTTGTATTGAACGTTACTTTATTCAATCTACTTTAAAACTCACATGACCGCGGCAATTTTTTGTTAGTCTAAAAAAATGAATGCTTCCTAGAAGCTATCCATAGACTATTTTTTCCCCCGCTGGTTACTTATACATGCATATGTATATGATTATGTGTCTGTATAACAACTAAAACCATATACTTATTATTGCGTGAAACTTTAAATGCAAAAATACACGAGTATTTCTAATTAATTGGCAGCAGCTGACTGAAACCGAACATAAATGATTGCCGGTAAAATTACTGATAATTAGTCCTCATGATGGACAATGATGATGTTCTTTTTTTCGTTTTCAGCCCCTAAATTAACAGACTACAGCTCATCAGATGGCCAGTTTATGATTGTCTATAATTTATTTATGATTCTTCATTTAGTTATATATACGAAAGGGTATTTAAATAAATGTGTCTGTATGTGTTTTACATAAAATATTAATGTATTTTCTGGTATAAATTTTATGATTAAAATAAAATTTGTTGTGTCAACATACAATTTAAATGCAAAAAGTCATTATGTTTTACTGATATTTTTTCTCTTTACTTTATTTTTCTTTTTTTTTCTTTTTCCTTGTTATTATGATTGTTGCAATAGTTTAATAACTTCTGTGCTAGTGTTTGTGTTAAAGTATTTAAATTTTGTACTAGTGTGCGTCAAAGTGATACGATTACTTTTGGCGATGTAGATTTAATGTTTTCATGTTCATTGATAAACGTGAATATGTAAAGATTAACTAAGGAAGTTTCGTTTGACAGATGTCATCTGTTCAACTTAAGAGAAAAAAAATCATTTACAGTCCAAATAGATATTTCGTTCACTCAAAAAAAAACTGCTTTTCTTTATTAATCAAGCTATTCAAAAGTGCCATCTCTTAAATTTGTAATCAGTATTATAATTAATTATTTAATACAAATTAATTATATTGATTAATTATTTTGTTGAATCAATTAATGGGGTGAAATAGTTAAAACATTTACTAGGAATTTGTCTGATCCTGCACTAGTGCGTGATGTTTGTTGGTGATTATTTTAGACCTGTTTAAATTACGAAAGAGTATTTTTGAAGCTCCCTGACAATAACTCGATTAACTGAAAGACATATTTTTAGTTTTAGCTTATTTTAACTAAATCTTTCGTTGCAAATTCTGTGCTTTATTTTGCTTAACTTTATCACTTGGAGGCACACATTGTGCTCGTATTGTGTCCATAAGTATTTGTTGTTGCTGCAATTGTTTAATAACTTCAATAGAAGAGTTTGTATTTATAAGAGAGTGATTAAATATTGTATTCTTTTTTATCAATGTATGAATGTGTGATAAAAAAAAAGGAAAATGTGGCATGTGTACACGCTAGTGTTGCCACAGTTTAAGCATATGACATGATTTTATGATATAATAAATATTTTATTACCGAGTGATACCTTTTCTGCTTGGTGTTATTTGGATTGGAGATAATTTTCCATGAAAGACGACACATTGTCTTATTGGACTGTTTAAAAGTCGATTAATTTTTAATTTTCCTTCTGCCTCCCATTTGCATTTAATATTGGCTCCAGGAGCTCCAGTAGGTTTTTCTGCAAGAGAACTCCAAAACAACCAGTTGCACAACCACATGCAATCGGTGGACTATTATGTATCCTACGAGGCCAGTTTGATAATTCTTTGACTTTTTGAATTGCCATCACACAAGTTTTAAATGAAACACTGCTGCCGTCAATTATCTATCATCTATTAATAGGCTAGTGTCAAATTTTGTCCAAACTGAGACAGTCAACGTCGTGAATTTTAACAAAAAGGGGAAAAAGTGAATTTCGTGAGTTGATTATTTATATATAATTTTTTTTAACTATCTCTGGAACCAAATAATGACTTTCAATGGTTCAGAAATTGTTCTCGGAATGTTATAATTTTGTACGATCGGAGATTGAATACATGGGATAAGCAGGCTGGGTCTGTGTGCGTCTCAATTAATCGGTGATACAACATTTTACATGAATAATTGGACATCCATAAATTGGTCTGCAATCCCATCCCACAGCCCCCGCAATAATATTCTTTCTTCAAACCTAAAAAAATTGCCAAGTCGTAAAGGATTCGGGTCGAATGAAGATATAACCCAAAAAACATATATTTTGATGTCCTTGAGAAAATGCCATTATTTGGAAGGAATAAGAAAATTTGCTGCCTGTTCGCCGATGTCGAAAGTTATCGTTCGATCGAATAAATAACATTTAAAACAATTTTTTAAATTTGTTTTTGTTTTAAATGTTATTTATTCGATCGAACGATAGCATTCGACATCAGCGAATAGGCAGTTGGAAAAACGTTAGAGTAAAAGTATCGATCTAAAGGGAGATTATGTTGCTGAGGAAAGCGGTTATTTGGCGGAAAAAAAATTATTTATTCAACAGCTTAAAAATATATAAATACAGTCAAACTTCCATAACTCGAATCACCATTATCCCAAAAAATAATTCGACTTATGGAGACTTCGAGATATAGAAAACTTTTTTAGACCAAAGAAAACTCAACGCAAATATTGTATATGAAATAACGAATACCTATTTTTTATTGAAAATATTTATTTACATAGTTATTAGGTACATACATAGCAATTATTTATATAAAAATATAATAGATAAGTTATATTGCAGTAAAAAATTCTGAAATCAGTGTCTGAAAATTAACTTTTTTTTTGCTATTTTCAGAAAAAAATACTCTAGTTTTTTCCAAAGTCTCATAATGTTCATCAGTTGTAGTATCATAAGTTTGCAAATATAAATTTAATTTTTGGAAAGATTTCTCTACATCATTTCTGGAAGCCTGAGAAATTGTAGTTTCTTCCACAGATTCCTCGTCATCACTCTCGGTAGCGCTTAAGATTATATCTTCTAAATCGGGGAAGTAATGCTCAACAATATCATTGTCTGTAGGAAAGTCAGTTGTGCATAGGTCGTTGTCTACTTCTATGTAATTTTGAAGAGTAGTATTGCAGGTTACTTTGTTTGCTTTTACCCATGCTTCGTAATCTGCTTCAAATGTGTTTTGATCCTCGTTGATATTACTCCAGGCATGTTACCTTCTTCTTCCCATTCCGAATAACGTCAATATGGTTGACACAATCCATAAGGGCAATATCCTGTTTGCCTCCATGCGCTTCAGAGCTTCTTTTATGATTCTGCTGCGATAAAAAACTTTTAGGTTTTGGATTATTCCCTGATCGAGCGGTTGCAATTTCGAGGTCATATTCGGAGGGAAAAAAGCCAATTCAATGGCTTTTAGTTTGTTCTGTACATCTTTTGGATGTGCTGGGCAATTGTCTATGAACAATAAAATTTTCCGTTCAGCACTTTGGAAGTGTTTGTCCAACTTAAACACCCACTCTTCAAAAAATTGCCCAGTCATCCAGGCCTTCGAGTTTGCTTTATACTCTACTGGTAGCCACTTAACACCACGAAAGCACCGAGGCTTTACACTTTTTCCAGTCAAAAGAATTTTAAGTGTTTCGGAACCATCTATATTTTTGCTGCCAACATCAACGTAATCCTTTGTTTGCTATTTTTTCCTCCATGGCATTGCTGGTTTTTAAAAGTCAATGTTTTGTCCGGTAAACATTTAAAAACAGTCCTGTTTCATCAGCATTGAAAACATCCCGTTCGCTGTACTTTTGTAATAAATTTGGCAAAACTTCTTTTTTCCATTTATCACGGTCCTCTTCATTAACGTCATTGCTTCCTCCGCACGCTTTTTTATAGCACACACCATGTCTAAAATTAAAAAAGTCCAAAAACACTTTATGTATTGATTGAACGTGTTGTCACATGTTTTGTTTATTACTTACCTTTGCTTCCATTTATCAAGCGAACCTGTGCTTGCCATGAAATTATCATCCCCAAAACTTCTTGCAAACCCCGTTTCCTTTTCCTTTAGCATTGCTCCAGATATGGGCATGTTTTGACTGCTGGCTGCTACAAACCAATAGAATACTGCCTTGTCGATGTTTAAAAGTTTTGGTGTTTTCATTCTTTTTTTTACACTGAGATCCCGATTCGAAAGACGCAATAATTGATTCCCTATTTTTAAGAATCGTTGAGACGGTACTAGCCGGTATACCATATTTTCTTTTTTCCTTAATCCACCTTCAATTTCATTGATTAATTTCAATCGACAAACACTTTAACACGCGTTTAGTAGTCATGGTGATCAACAAATACTATTTTGTTTACTTTTACATCAAACGCGACCGACTTTACGCACTCAACTGACACTTTCTCAAACAAAAATAAGAAAATAATGAACAAATCTGTACTTCCCCGAATAAAAAATAAGAATTCGGATTAAAAAAGCAGAAAACTTCGAGTTATAGAATTTATGTGCATACATTTTAGTTCGAGTTATGGAGAACTTCGAGTTCTCCATAAAAAAGCCGGTCAAGTGAATGGGAATGTTTCCGCTTTGAATGGGAATATATCCGCTTAAGTTACTTCCCACTAAATTTTATTTATAGGTGAAAATTACTGGTAATTGCAGTTTTGTGAAAATTGAAAAGATATCGATTAGAAAATTTATTCACCATTACACTGATTGTATTCATATATTTTTAATTATCCGTTTTCTTGATGGCGGCAACACTGCTTCACTGACAGCAGATACACACACAAACGTAAACTTGTATGTAAATAACAATAATAAAAATTGCTACATAAGCTTAATTGCTCAATAAAAACTCTGTAAAATTTTATGGTTTTGTATTGTATCTATTATTTTTAGTTATTAAATTTGTCCGTCTGACGTTCGGTTAGTCTTGCTCGCTTTTGTTGCATGCATCAGAGTAGATCTATAGTTAAATGTACGAGTATGAATTATAAAATTGTCTTTTTTTTTATTCTTCCTCTGCATGCTATTAATTAATAACAGGTCAAAGTGCATTTTAAATGATTAAACATAAAGACTCACTGCAAGCATCTACACAGAGGCAATTGCCGGTAGAGAACGTACGAGTATTTTGTAATCCAGCAACTGGCGTCGGTTTTAATAAGTCAAAAAAAAAAAAAAAAATACTGCACTTAGTTGTATATTTTCGTATGAACACATACTCCACTAAAATAGACTTTTTTAAATATAATTGTGTTATAAATTTTTATTAAGTTTGAACATAATAGTTGTTTTTTTTTTTTTAGCTACTCAAAGTGTAACAAGTCCATAAACATGTTTAGATTTATGTACGTAATATTTCGAGATTTTAATAAACAACATGAAGGAAAGCTTGACCTCGTTAATTAATATCATTGTTAGCTAGAAAGGAATATGTACAGGAAACGCTAATTAATAGCGACCACACTACAGCGGAATGGAATAATCGCGTTATTTTTATAGAATTTGCTCTACTTTAAGTGTTTTTATATTAAGACTGTTAGTTTGCCTATAATAATTTCATTTGTTTTAATTTGTGCTTACCTACAGTTATTCACATTGTATGCAAGATACATTCTAAATTTAAATTCCTAGAAATAACCCAGCAAAAAAACATACACTAAACTAGCACTAGTAGTCATCGAAAAAAAGAGTAAAAAAAAAATTTAAGCTCCATACAACTGATTGGAAACATCAGTTTCATGTCAAGAACAAATTTAAGCTTGAGAAAAATGTTGTAGAATATTGTGTAATAATACGGATTTAAAAAAAAATATTAACGGGATCTTAAAAAAGCGAATTCTTAAGCTAAATGATTGTACATAATATTTTATATATCTATATTTTTACTTAAAACTCTCACTTAAGTGGAAAATAATATAATTTATGTGGCAAAAATAAAAGTTGTTTCTAAAATCCCGCAATTCCCAAAAGGAGAATTAAAATCCCCAAATTGGGGGTTTTTGTGTTTTCGCTGTACTTGTGGTATATTTCGCCAAAAACAATTTTTTGTTTCTAATAAAATATATTAAGGACTGCGCAAATACTGAAAAATCCCAACTTGGGGATTTTGATATTTGTTTTGGGAATTGCGGGATCTTAGTAACAGCATTTCTTTGTTTCTTTCCCTCACATTCCTTACATTATTTTCCACTTAATTACAAATTTTCAAACGATAAAAAAAATTATAGCATATTTTTATTGATAAAAAATTTTTATAGCATCTTTTAGTTAGACACTTTAATCAAAAAATTTTTCGAAATTCCCCACTACGAAGACAAAACTATTACAATTGGACTAACCATTTTAAAACTGCAGATTTATTTCCATTTTTTTTATCCATTTTTATTTTTTATTTTTATTTTAATGCCCCACTGTGCACTATAGAACGTTGGCGAGCAAGATGTCATTTTTGTAGCACATCGCAAAATTCTAAAATAAATGGTTCTTTTATTTATTTTATATTTTCATAAAACACAGCAATTAAATTAATTCAAATTATAGAGCGTAGAGCCAAAAAATTCAAATTATAGCGAGTCGGCGATCAAAATGCCATTCAAATAATTTCAAATTATTGAGGGGACCAAATTACATAGATATTTTTCAATTTATTGAGTGTTTTTCAAGGGACTTGGACAGTTCAAATTACCGCGAGATTCAAATTAACGAGTTTCAAATTATCAAGAGTCGACTGTATATAAATGCTATAAAGTATTATTGAATAATTCTTCAAATTGAATTTTTGAAACATAAACGGAAATTTGTCTCTTCTTGTGAAACGAAAATGTGAATATTATCTTGTTGGCATCACAGGCTAAAAAATACTATTTTCATTAATTTAGTTTTTAATTTGTGCCAAAAAGTTTGAGCCCAAAGTGCACAACAACGCAATACTTTTCACTGGAAAATTAAATTCTACTCATTAGTACTTTTCAACTGAAATTTAAAAAAAATAATAATAATAAAAATAATTTCAATTTGTGTGCATACAATGAGAAATAGCATAAATAATTAAGGAAAAAAATAGAGAAAAACCAACAAACTTTAAATAATTATGGTTTATGTGCAAAATCCATTTTATTTTTTGTAAGCAAACAATTTCCTCTCTCTTGAGTATTAAATTTCCCAACAATTTTTACGTAACAAAATGTTATTAAAATAGTTATTTTACTTTAATTTGGTAGTATTTTAAAATCAGTAAATTTAAAGAAAAATATATATATAATGAAACATGTCTATTTAAAATTAGAATTATCCATGGAAAACTTCACCCTTTTTGTTTAAAATGTTATATGTGGCTTTTTTCCATTATCAGCACATTGTATGAAGCAATTAAATGTCACAAATGACAAAGAATTATTGTCACATTTCCCCACTGAGATATTATTTAAACAATAAAAGTCACACTTTTTACACTCATGTTCAATTGTGGCTAACGAAATTCCATCAGTCGTGCACTTTTTCCCCCTCCCCTCCCCTCACCAAAAATAGTGATATAACAAAAATACACTCAGTGGATGTAATAAATTGTCATATTTCAAATATAATACAGAAATATTTAAAATATTATTAAGTTAATTTTGTACTGTATCAAAAATTAAGTTCATTTAACACTTCCCTTTTTTTGTGTGTGTTCATCTACAAATACGAGTGGCATTCATTTATTGCAGTTGCATGTGACTTTTTTGTGTGTTTTAGCTGTTTTTTTTTTGTTTTTTTTTTTTTTGGTGCAGTATAATAAATTATGCCAGAACTGAAACATAATAATTTATTTTGTTAAGCAACAAATACATGTTTATTTGCACATATTTTAATTTAAATTCAATAATAAAAATAAATACATGTAAAGACATCCTTGTATGGGTATTTTTGTTGGATATATTTAGAAGCAGTAGTGAGTGAAATAATGGGAAAGTATCTATGCTTCTTTATTTAGTATACAAAAAACTTGTTAATACGACTGATCATGGGACCAGGTGTTATAAATCCTTTGCTGTCCTCCGACATAATCATGGGGTAATTGTACCCAATGTCATAATGGCCTACACCATGTCATGTCACATGTCATTATCTCGAATTTTATAATATCTAATGACATAAGCTGTAAGAACACAATGTCTATTGTCATAATAATCATTTGCCATAATATCTGTTTTCATAATGTCCAATGTCATAATGTCCAGTGTCATAATGCCAAATGCTACAATGTCATAGTTCATTGTTTATGCCTATTGCCATAATGACAATACAATTATAGTCAATTTCCATTGTTGTAATATACAATGCCAAAATACATATTACCAAAATGTCTAATTTCAAATGATATAGTGACCAATATCACAATCTCGAATCGACATAATTTCCAGTTCCATAATGCCTAATATCTTAATGTCTAATATCACTATGATTATTGACATAATAGACAATGCGATAAGGTGACATCAAAATTTCCGTTTTCGTAACTCGATGCCATAAGCATATTTTCAGAACGCCCACAACATCATATTATCCACAATGTCACAAATCTTAAGATTGTAATATCTATTGTCATAATAAGCATGTTTGTAGTGTCCACAATGACAAATATTATTATTAAATGAACTAACGTTCATTTTCACAGTGTCTAATTGGCCAATGACATTATATCATTATCTCGAATTTCATTCCATCCAATGACATAATCTTCAATAATACAATGGCCATTGTTTTAATGTACAATGTCACACTATCCTGTGTGATAATGTACACTCTCATAATGTCTAGTGTCATTGTGGCCAATATAACAGTTTCCATTATTAAAAACATTAACTCATAATAATCATTTTTCATAGTGTCCACTGCTTCTGTCATAATATCGAATGTCGTAATGCCCATTAATAAAATGTCCTATTTCAGAATATCTGGTGTCATAATGCCCATTTCCATATTGCCTGATTTTATAAGATCTAAGATCTATTGGCATAATGGCAAATTTGATAAGGTTTAATGTCATAATTTTCATTGTCATAATGTCCAATGTCATTATGTCCAATGCCATTATGTCCAATTCCATTATGTCCAATGTCTTTATGTCCAATGTCTTTATGTCCAATGTCATTATGTTCAATGTCATTGTGTCCAATGTCATTATGTCCAATTCCATTATGTCCAATGTCTTTATGTCCAATGTCTTTATGTCCAATGTCATTATGTTCAATGCCATTGTGTCCAATTCCATTATGTCCACTGTCATTATGTCCAATGCCATTATGTCCAATGTCTTTATGTCCAATGTCATTATGTCCAATTCCATTATGTCCAATGTCTTTATGTCCAATGTCATTATGTCCAATGTCATTATGTCCAATGTCATTACGTCCACTGTCATTATGTCCAATGTCATTATGTCCAATGTCATTATGTCTATTGTCATTATATCCAATTCCATTATGTCCAATGTCTCTATGTCCAATGTCATTATTTCCAATGTCTTTATGTCCAATGTCATTATGTTCAATGTCATTATGTCCAATTCCATTATGTCCAATGTCTTTATGTCCAATGTCATTATGTCCAATGCCATTATGTCCAATGTCTTTATGTCCAATGTCATTATGTCCAATGTCATTATATCCAATTCCATTATGTCCAATGTCATTATGTCATAATGTCCATTTCCATTATGTCCAATATCCTTATGTCCAATTCCATTATGTCCAATGTCATTATGTCCAATTCCATTATGTCCAATGTCATTATGTCCAATGTCTTTATGTCCAATGTCATAATATTCAATGACAATTTTATATGACTAAAGGTTATAATGTCCTTGTCGTAACGCCAAATGTCACTATGTCATCAGCTCTAATCTCACAAATATCCATGCTTCTACCGACAAAAGGGATCTCTGATATATTACCCTTTTTTTGTGTCCTTCCACTTTATGAAAGATTTTTTTAGTTGTTGAAAATTGGTGTTCCAGGTTGCGCCTTCTGCGAGCCAGCCGTGGCGGCCACATGGCAGAAATCATATTTAAACATTAATTTCATAAAATTTTCTTTCCAATAAAGCCCCTTTCGTTGATATTAAAAATATATTTCGTTGTTTTATTATGATTTAAACTTGTGACACTCTATAAAAAAACACCCTTTACATGCGTGTTTTTTCAAAAATAACAAAATCATAAATAGGAGGTAATAAACTAATTCGTTCGTCGGGAAGTTGGCGTTATTTTTGTCACTATATGTGACGCGCAAGATAGAAAGGGACCTAAAAGTAAAAACCGGTTTTGTTTAGGAGAGCCATTTTAAATATTTAAATACGTCTATCTTTGGTGTACCATCACTTCATAAAACGCGCATATCTCTGGGAGGGAACACTTTTGGGGCATGGGATCGGTCTCATTCGATGATCAGATGTTGTCCACATCAAAAAAAAGTGAAAATTGATTTTTTTACTCCTAGGTCCCTTTCTCTATGCGCTGCCACATATAGTCTTACTTATGCTGGTCTGCGGACTTGAAATCATATCTCAAGAAAGTTTTTTCCTCTAGTTATAGATACTATAACGAAGGTTATCAAAGGAAAGGGGCTCGGCCATTAAAAATAAATATTCCTATTCAGTATCTTGCACTTAACAGATTCTTATGAGCATTTGCACATAATGATTAAACTGGGCAGTGCCTGGCCTATCTAAAACAAAATACTCCTGTCAAATTTGTTATACTTCCTCCTATGAAGCTTTCCATGGAACATACAAACTATATATTACTTTGTGCTATTCATTATTAAACATAATCTATAAAAATTAATTATAAAAAATACTAGATTGTATTTTTTATAATTAATACAATATATATAAAAATAATTTTAAATCTATAATTTCAATATCTGCTCTTTTTTTATATCAAACTGCTAAATTTATTTTATTCCGTATGCATTCGATACACACGGAAAACTCGATGCTACAGAACAGTATAAACAATTAAAAATATGTATCAAATATATTTTATAACAATATTTGAATGCATATTAATCAATTTCTAATTGTGTGTACGTGTGCGTGTGGAGCACACAACAACAAATACACTAGCAAAATTCACTCTACGAGTGTATGGCATCATTACAGCCATGGCATGCGATGCATGTGGGTAAGAGAATGTGTGTGTGTGGCGAGTAGTAGGAGTAATAGAATTGAATAGAGTAGAAGAGTGCGTGTGTGTGTGTGTTTGTTTTTGTATTTACATTTGCATTAGAGAGCATGTAATAAAAGGATTAAAATGGATAAAAACCAACGGAAGTAATTTCAATTGCCAATTGTTTTATAATAATGCCAACGTATGCATTTTCTAATAGCAACAACAGCAACAACAACAACAACTAACTTTGTAATAGCAACAGTAAAAGCAACTGCAATGCCAACAACAACAGCAACAAACTCATGTTCATAAAATTTCACTTTAGAAAATTAATATTTCATTGCGAGAGTAACACCAAGAGGAATTTAAACTTTATAATTTTAAAATTTTTTTTTAATTTTTAAACCTTTTACACAAATGAACTTTAAATTTCGGATTTAAGCATGAACTCAAATTCCGGCACAAACTAGTTAGCCATTCAAGGCAGGACCTTTTAAATACTCCATATGAGTTACGAATGTCTCTTACATTAATCTCTATGATAATCCTTATGAATTGGTTGCTTTTGAACTACTGATTCCAATTCTACAGAAAAGAAAATTTCATTTCATTTTTAAAATTGTTTGCTTCGCATTATTTGTAACTCTGAAACTTTGGATCCATTTAGGATAAGTTATTAACCGGAAAGTAGTTAAGGCATAAACACGGATGTTCCTCGCTGTACAAAAAAGTGTGTTGATAGGCTCAATTGCTAGCCAGCCAGTGGTCTGTTAAGGCAACTGACTTATTGTCAGGTGGCCAGACTTTGTTTCCCATGCAGCATTCGTTGTAGGTAATCCTAACGTATTTTATATCCCTATCAGAATCGTGTGCTTCTTTGGTAAAAGAAAACATTGCAATGCCTGCTGCCAGAGTCCTCGTTTATGTACACAACTAAGCAACCATATGTGTATGTGTACTGTGCGTGTGTGTGTGTGTAAATTTAATTTATTTATATTGTTGTTGCTCATATTTTTATTATCAACATACTGCTGCAGTTTTATATTCGTATTGTTTAAAATTATTGTTTTGCGTAAAGGAGCTGCTTAGAGATTTATTGTTGTGAGATATCAAAATTCTTACTGATAAAGTTTGAACAATAATGTAATCACAACGGCAGGTGGAGTTCGGCGAATACGGAAATTTATTTACTTTAAAACGACACATTTCATAACTCATTTACACTGGGAGTTTTTTTTTGGTAATCAAATTGGTTTCTGGCAAAATTTGTATTTTGCTAAAAAAAAAGAGCAGGACAGGAATACATACGCTTGACATGGAATTTTGGTAAACTTTTCGCACATATTGTGAAACAGCTTTTCCCCTCATGCCTTTTACTATAAGAACATTTTCCTGGAAACACTTGAAAATCTTTCCTAAAAAAGTTACCTGATGTTTAAGCAAATACGAGTATGGAGAATATAAACTAATAAAAATTTATATTTCATTTATTTTATTATATATATATTAAACTCGACATCTTCTTAAACTCGGAAGCTTCTACGCATTTGAAACTCCTTTCAATACTCAGTTATTAGAAATAAACGCCTTTTGGGCAAAATTGGGTAAAATTGTGTTCGACCCAAAAATTAATTTTTGGCCAAAATTTTTTTTGCTTAAATGCATGCGACTTAAGCTTTTTCGGAAGCTTCTTCGCATTTGAAACTCCTTTCAATTCTTATTTATTAGAAATAAATGCCTTTTGGGCAAAATTGGGTAAAATTGTGTTCGACCCAAAAATTTATTTTTTGGCCAAAAATTGTTTTTGCTTAAATGCATGCGACTTAAGCTTTTTCGGAAGCTGCTACGCATTTGAAACTCCTTTCAATACTTAGTTATTAGAAATAAATGCCTTTTGGGCAAAATTGGGTAAAATTGTGTTCGACCCAAAAATTTATTTTTTGGCCAAAAATTTTTTTTGCTTAAATGCATGCGACTTAAGCTTTTTCGGAAGCTTCTTCGCATTTGAAACTCCTTTCAATACTTAGTTATTAGAAATAAATGCCTTTTGGGCAAAATTGGATAAAATTATGTTTCGACCAAAAAATTTATTTTTTGCAAAGAGGTACCCCTTTCCTAAAAAATTGGCCAAACATTTTTTTTTTGCTTAAATGCATGCGACTAAAGCTTTTTCGGAAGCTTCTATATATTAAAATTATTAAGATACGAATTTTCTATACAGTCTCAAGTTCAAATCTCCAAATTCTTTTCAACGAATTCGTATTAAATTCAACTTATTTTGTTAGAAGTGGAATATTTTAAATCATCAAACTAGCAGCATGAATCATTAATGATTTCGAGGACCGCTACGCCATCTCATGAGCCTTGTTTGTTCAACTTTTTCCACTTTTCACGGTGGTTATTACTCATTAGGAATATCAATGTTTTTTACGATGATGATTGATTATAAAAATATTACAAATATTTCACTATTAATAAAATGACTAGAATTTGATAAAAAAAACTTTACAAACATAATTTTGGATATTGCAGATTTGAACTTGAGTCTGTAGGAAAGGTTCTTATCTTAATTATAAAATATTAAGTTCGAAAAATTAATTTTACATTCCTTTATTAAAATTCAATAAGTTTGTTAACACCGTCAGGAATAAAAAATAGCAAAAATAAAGTAAAAAAGATTAAAAACGTTATATTCGACCGGGTCGAATATTAAATACCCCCCAAATATTTAAATAAATAAATTTAAAATGTTTAACTTGGTGCAACAGAGTTCCTTTAAGACATCTCTGTACCCAATTTTAAATCTCTAAATTGAGAGAGTCATTCTGGGAAGGGCCGTGGGAGCAACGTTTCACCTTTGCAAGATCAGAGAACATCTCAGCTTCTTATAGGCTTAAGGAATAAAAATTTTTCAATATATACGTCAACGCCCACTAAAGTGGGCGGGTTCCAAAAATAGACTATCATATTTTCCACAGACGAATGTATGGGCATTGCTAGATCGTCTCAGACTACCTCACTGATCAAGAATATATATAATTTATGGGGTGCAATTCACAATTTGATAAATTTTTACACTATTTTTGCATATAATAACGCCTTTAGTGGGCGTGTCCAAAAATAATTTTATATTATTTTATGGCTCCAAGTTTAACGCATTGGACCTTCTTTGACATAAAAATATATAATTTGCTTAATAAAATTACAAAAAAAAATTTAAAAATTATGTTGTTTTTTAGAGGTTGATTTAGTTCTTCTTTGTGGAACTTTTTACCCTCTTGCCCGACTTAGCCCATCTCCGAACTTAACCTGTGCTATCATTCAATATATATTTATACCAAATTTCGAGAGTCTGACTCTTTTCGTTTGGACTGAATCGTGATTTCCACAAACGGATTGAAGGACGGAAGTGCTCAGTTCGTCTTAGATTTCATCACTGATCAAGAATATATATATTCTTTAAAAACATTGGTTAAATAGTTGATATTCCTACTAACTAGCACCACTTGAAACAGTGGAAAAATTGAACAAAGAACGCTGATGAGATGGCGTAGCGACCTCGAAATCAGTACTGATCCGTTCTACTGGTTTAATGACTATGAAAAATATTCTTAATATTCCACTCTCAAATATAATAAATAGAATGTAATCACGTTCATTTATTAAAATAGAAATAAAAAATAAATAAAAAATAATTTGCAGTTTCGCAGATTTGAACCTATAGCCTGTTGGGAAAATTAACATCCTGTAATACAATTTACATAAATAAAAGGTTCACTATTAAAATAGAAATTAATACATTAAGAATATATATACTTTATGGGGTCTCAGATGGATATTTCCCTGACAAAGTGAATATATCCTCCATATTCCATTTTGGAGGGTATAAAAATGTATTCTAAAATGAGTCTACACATGAGCACTGATGATGAAAGTGTTGCGGCTTTCGAAAACAGCTGTTCTGCTCTGCTGTATAAGTTGAATAACTAAAAACTGATGTTGACTTTTTCTTGCGCCTTGGAATATTAATCTTAGTTGAAAATGAGTGTAGTTCGAATGTAAAAGTGTTGCAATCAATAATGGCAACTCTAACGACTCGTAGAGTTGGCTTCCATTACGCACCACTGTGCCTAAAGGTGCGTTTACACTTAGCAAATATTTGCCCAAAAAAGCGTAACCACTAAATATTAATGAAATGCTTTTCATACAGACGAGTGTTTATTGAGTTAAACAGTTTCCAATAATATTGAATTCTATGATATTGTCTATTAGTTTGGTATGAAACTGTTTGACTTAATGAACACGTATCTGAACTAAAATATCTTTCATAATTAGTTGGTGGTTACGTTTTTTTGGACAAATATTTGCTAAGTGTAAACATACCTTAATAATCTTCTTTAAGAAAAGGAATTTTTAAAAGTCAAATCCTAACTTTGATTTAATAACTCGAGAATATATTTTAAGACACATAATTTGAAACAGTACATAGTATATGCTTGTATGTGTGTGTGTGTGTGTATATGCATGTAATTTAAACTTTGTTGTATTGCAAAGAAATAATAATTTATTGGTTATTATTTTAATATAAATTCTACAACAGCAAATGAATAAATAAATAAAAACAAAATTAAATTAGCTATGAAAAGTACACATGGAGAGTGTACATTTCAATACATACATGTATGCATGTATGCATGTGTGTGTGTGTGTGTGTGTGGTGTGATGTAAACATAATTCCAGAATAAACTTTCAATCTGTAAATATGAATTTGTTATGGAAAATATTTAAAGTATTTCCTCTGTGTTTGCTTTATTTAATTTTCTACAAATATGTTTTTTTTAATATATGTATATATTTTTTGTTAAATTATGTATGAATTTTTATTAGTCGAACTTTCTTATGTAAATTGTTAACTTTTTCAACGGGCTTAAGTTCGAATCTGCATGACTGCAAATGATTTTTTATTATTTTTATTAATAAATGAATTTGTTCAAATTCTATTATTTTTATTTATTATTTATTAAGATTGGAATATTAAGAATATTTTCAATAATCATCAAACCAGCAGAACGGATTTTTAAGTTATTACCTTTTTGGTTAGTACGAAATTCCCCAACCCTGACGATTAATATTCCCAATATTCCATGTATCTCTTTCGCTTTTTCCAGAGCCATCGGTTGCTGATATATATTTTTTGTTATTATACCCTTCACAAAAAAGTGAAAGGGTATGTATAGGTTTTTATTTAATACTTTTGTTTTATTACGTTTTATCACACAGCCCATGCAAACATCTTTCTGTGGAATTTTAACAAAACAACTTAAGTGTAATTTGCAAATATTTCAGGTAATGCTGAAAACCAGTTTTGATATAAATGCGTTTAATGAGAAGTGAAACTTAAATTTTATGGCTTCCGATTTAGGCTGACAACAACTAACACAACCATGCGTTAATACTGATCAGAAGAATTCGACACAATATTCATGACTGAGCGCGGAGTCGAACTCTGGACCCTCCGATTCATAGTCTCGTGTTAACTACTTTGGCCAACAGCACCCTCAATATCCCTTACTTATCTGCAAAATAGGCATTTATACATATATAACAATATTCGTAAAAGTGACTTAACTCGACTTAACGGCTCTATATTTGTTTATTTCTGCCCGTCAAAATAGAAAATAGCCTAACTTGGCAGCAGCAGCAAATGCTGTTGTGCAGTCCTGCTGCCCTCAAAATAATCATTTTCATTTAAACACATGGA
This sequence comes from Linnaemya tessellans, assembly GCA_951800035.1. Taxonomy (NCBI): domain Eukaryota; kingdom Metazoa; phylum Arthropoda; class Insecta; order Diptera; family Tachinidae; genus Linnaemya; species Linnaemya tessellans. Next base: position 43,709,330 of record OX637536.1, read on the forward strand.
TTTTATTTTTGACATATTGCTGCCTGCTGTCTGCTGTCGTCTATGTGTTTAGAGCTTATGGCTTTAACAAATGTCGATTTAACAAATTAAACATTTATTTATAATCAATTTTGTAAAGAGTTAAGATGTAAAATTATATCATTTTTTACGACATCAGTACTATTGTTGAAATCGATACAATTCGATCTCCGAAAGGGATCGAAGTTACTATAGTTTTTAGTGTAAAACTTAATTCTCAAGAAGCTATAATACCTTGTTGGACGATTGGGTATATTCAAGTTTATTTTGCTCAGGAGAAATTGGGATGTGATGCAGCCGTTTATTAATTTCAGCAGAAAGGTAACATTTAGCATTTGCCGACGGCTCCTTAAGGTTGGGAGCTTAACAAGTCCTAGGCGTCTCTCGTAAGATGGTAATCTTATATTAGAGTTCCAAGAAAGACCACGAAGACAAAATAATAAGAATTGCACTTGTACTGACTCTATTTTATTTGAATGTGAAAGATATTGTGGGTCCCATACAACAGATCCATATTCAAGTATTGGGCGAACTAAAGTAGTAAATAACATCTTGGTTGTGTAAAGGTGAGAGAACTCCTTAGCCCAGCGTTTAATAAAACCCAGAACACCAGTAGCTTTGTTAACCGTCGAAGTTATATGGCACTTTTTTTATCTAAAATAACTCCCAAGTCATTAAATGAATCCACTAGGTCATGAACAACATTATTCATTTTATAGAGTCCATTGATTGGAGTTGTTCTTAAGAAAATCATATATTTGCACTTTTTCACATTTAACTCCATTAAATTATTAGCGCACCAAGCGGTTAAGTGTATAATGTCAGCTTGGAGACGCAACTGTTGGTCAATAGAGTCAAACGATAAGAATAATTTTACGTCATCTGCATACATTAGTATATTTGAGTTTTCAACAACGGAGGGAAGATCATTAAAAAATAACGTAAATAAAAGTGGGCCGAGATGACTACCCTGAGGCACACCTGATATAACATTTATATCAGTAGAGAACATATTGCGGAACTTGACACACTGCATTCTGTTCTTCAAATAAGATTCAATCCATTTTATTAGAGACGTTCCAAATCCAAGTCGATCAAGCTTATGAATGAGTAAGTTGTGATTCACCTTATCAAAGGCCTTAACTAAAATCAAAATAGATGACATCTGTTTGTTTGCCAGTGACAAATCCATCGTTAACTAAGGTTGTTAATTCTCAGGGATTCGTAATAGTTGATCGACCTTTACAGAAACCATGCTGCGCAACAGAAAGGATAGATGTTGCTTGATAAGACAATGCAACGCATAAGAGTTGCTCAAACAACTTTGGTATAGCGTTCAATTTAGCTATGACAGCTATTTAACAGCTGACAGTCTTGCCACACTGTCAAGATCTTTCAAACCACTTAATGAATAACCCTTTATAATAGAACATTAAAAAAAATTATAAATTTTTTATTAAATAAATTTCATTTTTATACTTGAATTCTCTACATACACAAATGCATTCATATTACCAGTGAGGCCACAAACAAACACACACATTAATGGCAGCAAATGTATGCAATTGTATATAAATCATTTTTATTGTTTCAGTTATTAAAAATAAGTAAGTGTGTAAATGTTTAAATATCCTGCTAATATAAAAGTTGAGAAAAAAATGGAATAATTGTTTATAATAAATATTAGCAGACATTTAAGGTTTTATACAGATTTTATGACTTAATTTTATGGTCTTTTTCTTTAGCCGGCCATAAAATAGGAATTAAATTGGCTTCTATTTGAAGACGACTGACTGGTCTTGCCTTGCAAAAAGTGAACAACACAAGATTTAAATGAATTCTTTGAAAGCCGTTTTGGTTGTAAAATTGCAGCGTTCATTTGAGTTTGAGAAACTAAAATGAGGAGTAGTGACGTGCCATTGCATTTAGCGCACTGAGTTCATGCTTTAATTTAGGGAAACGTCAAGAAAGAATTTTCCTGAACTGCAGTAGTGCATGATTGTATCGAGGGCGTTTTATATGGCCTATTCCTATAATAAAAAGCAATTTTCAGCAAACATTTTTGGTTCTATGAGAGAGGGAAGCCGTGCAAAGTAATTACTATTATATCTGTAACTTTCACAAACTGAAATAGTGGAGCTCCCGAAATTTTATATGGATTACTTCCACAATAAAGTTAATTTTTTTTAAAAGTATAGGAGAGAGGAAATGGTTAGCCCTCATACAAAGTAATTATTAATTTCTTATATTCTGCGCAACTGCAATAGTGATACTCCCTAGATTTTATTGCTCTTAAAATGGGGTGGTTTTTTTTAATAACATTTTTGGCGGCACTGGCGGATGCTCCTCATGGCGGCGGGTGTTTTTCGTGGTCAATTTTAATGCAGCCGTAATTTTTTTTAAACTGCTTACACCGAATACTAACAGTTTTAATTGCGTTAAAAATTTTTTCGACGAAGAGATCGATTTGGAGGGGGTTGGGCGTTGGGCGTGGAAAAACTTAGTGAAACTTAACGTGTGTCGTTTCTTTATTGTTGAAAGTGGATGTAATAACTCTTTTGCTAGGTTAGAAAATGTTTTATGCTAAAAATACGATTTTAATTGCATGGGCGGAGGGCATGGCCGATATTAATTAACTTTTTATTTTACTTAATTTGGGTCAATATAACGCACGGTGTCAACTTTCAATGATCTGAGACCACTCTTAACAGTTTTTGCACAATAATTTATGTATCCGTCCCACTGTGCAATGTATTGCATGGTCAGAAGATATCTTTTGAGTGCCGGTTCTGCTTAAAAAACGTTTATTAAGGGTTTACAAAACAGCTTGTAAAACCATAATAAATATACATTATTACAAGAGATTGACAGTACTCTACCGTAGGTAGAGTGAAGAGAATTTTATGGGGAAACCCCAATGGTAACAAGACAATAGGAAGTTCTAAGTTTAAGTAGGCCAGCACTATGGAGATTGGTTAATATAATAACAGGACATACGGAGTTAAGGAATCACCTGGCACGCATGGGTATCGTTGACGATATAACATGCAGAGCCTGTCAGGAGGATGACGAAACACTTGAGCATTACTTGTGCTACTGACCAGCTTTTAGTCAAGTCAGGAGACAAACATTTAATCAGGAAAATATACCAGATATGGAATGTCTAAGGGGTTCTAACTGGAGAGACTTAAGAAGAGACATTGAAGAAACTAGGTTCTTACCTGAATCAAATTCAAAGGTTTCTATGGTTTATAAAGGGGGCTCCCCATATAAACACATTTATGACAGCAGGCTACAAATGTAGTAGGCTTCAATAACCGTCGTATAAACAGCCACTGAATTATTTTGAAAACGACATCACCAGCGCAATAACGAAGAATAGCTGCTTATCTTAGAAATGTTTACAAGGGCCAGTGGTGTCGCTTTTGAATTTTTTGGATTTTTTTTTAAATTGTCTTAATCAATGAAAATATTATCAAATCAAGCAAAATTTAAAATGAAATTTTTTACGCTGCTTAAAAATATAATTTAATATACATATTTTCTTGTAAAATACAATAAAATATATTCAAGTTTTCATTCATTTCATATATTTCTATTGTATTGACAACATTGAATTCTCTCATGAACGCTGGCAAAAATAGAAATTAGTTGAACTTGACTACAAGCACAAAATCAGCATGGACAACAACCTGCCCTATTGTCATGCAATTAGTCAATCCCATATAAACAGTTATGCTCTATTCTGACAGACTGTCGTCTGTACCGATGTCTTGAATGTGTTTAATGGCTGATGGATTCATTACATCTATTGAAAACACTGAATGTTTAGAACCCAAGCAGAATTCAATGTCAATATCTAATGAGATTTTAATCCGTGAGTTTTACTTTTTTATTTATTTATTTATTTTTGGGAGTAGGACCAGCACTCAGGGGACGACCCCTATATATGCAATGCATTGCGCCGGAACTGAAAACGAGGGGATAGTATTGAGGGGACAGATTAGGAAAGATGAGAAGATAGACAGTTTTTTTTGTAGCTTTTTCAACCTTTTTTACTTCGCCGGCTAATTTTTGCTACAGAGCCGCCGAAGGTGGGAGCTGTTGCTCTGCTTTTTAGTACATGATAGTGTCTGTCGCTGCCAGTTATGTTCAGTGACCAGTGCTATGCCTTCATCATTGAAACAGACTGGCAACAACTAACACAACCACGCACTAATTACTGACCAGAAGAATTCAACACAATATATCATGACTCAGCGAGGGCTCGAACTCAGGACCCTCTGCTTCATAGTCTCGTGTTCTACTACTTCAGCCAACAGCACCCACACAATTGTTTTTAGGTTCTACTGTGTATTTAGAGAAAAACAAATTAATTATCCGGTAGTTATTATCTCTAACTGGGAGTTAAATAATATTTTTTTTTTCTTTTCAAAAACTGTACTCGTGTTATTCGAAAAAAAAATTTTTTGTAAAGCGTTTTCACTCCAATAAATATACATAATTGATTATTTAAATCTATACACAAACACATACACACACATACACACACATACACACACACACCAATACAAAACAACATTCAATAACTAAAGTTCGTATAATGATTCGTTCACATGAATCATTATACTTATTATAGTCGATTAAATGAAATATTGTAATTATTATCATTTTCATACAAATGTCCTTCTTCTAACAGAGAGAGAGAGAGAGAGAGAGAGAGAGGGAGAGATAGTTTATAAATCTTTGTGTGTGTATTTTGTACGTTAATTTGTACGTTAAATTTAAAAAATTTTTGCGTAGTATGCGTTTGAATTTTTATAAATTAAAAACAAAAAATATATTAACAATTCATTGTTAGCAGCTTTAAATTATTACGCACAAAATGCTAGTACAGGCAGAAAATTAAAAATTCGTGTCTCTCTCCGCTTTCCACCTTTTTCGCCATCATTCTCATATTTTCACGTACGTACACGGAGTGTAGGACCAGTGCAATCTTATTGTCATTATAAACATTTACAGGGATTTAAAATTAATCTGTTATTTTAATGGAATTTTATACACGTTTATTTCGAGTTATTTTTCCCCACCTTTCCCAGCCAACCAACCAACCAACCGACAAGCGTTTTCACGGCTATTATGCAGCCACACTGTGCAAAAAAAATATGTATTTAAAATAAATAAATAAACGTAAACATGTTAGGAATTTTAAATACCGCCCATTAAAATTGTTAAAAATATAATTATCTACGAACATAAAATATTCTGTAGAGGCTCATTTATACTACACAAAAGCTATTTTCTTTGTTTGATTAATAGGTTTATAAGCAGGATTTACCCCCACGATAACTATGCGCAATATATTTATAAGTGAATGTAAAAAAAAATCGATCTATTTCAGCACATCATTTATTTTTAATTAATAAAAATAAATATTTTCATTATGCCACTTCATATTGCTTATCTTCGTGCAATGGGTGATTTGTAAAAAGGTGTTATTGTGAATGATTTCTTATTTTTATACCCTCAAAAAAAAAGAATTGAAGGGTATATTCACTTTGTCATTCCGTTTGTAACGCAGCGAAATATCCATCTGAGACCCCATGAAGTATATATATTCTTGATCAGTGATTGAAACTAAGACGATTTAGCTTCCGTCCGTCCGTCTGTGAAAATCACGATTCAGTCCAAACGAAAAAGGTAGGCTCTTGGAATTTGGTATAAATATATCTTGAAAGATAGCACAAGTTAAGTTCGGAGATGGGCTAAATCGGGCAAGAGATGAAAACGTTCCCCTAAGAAGAACTAAACCAACCTCTAAAAAACAAGATAATTTTTTAAGTTTTTTTTTGTAATTTTGTTAAGCAAATTATATATTTTTATGTCATAGAAGGTCCAACGCGTTAAACTTGGAGCCATAAAATAAAAAATAATAATTTTTGGACCCCTCTTCCTTTAGTAGGCGTTAATATATACAAAAATAGTGTAAAAATTTAACAAATTGTTTTACTTAAACCTGTAAATATTTTCATAAACTCAATTCAGCGATTCCAATTGTTGTGTGTGATAAAAGACACTTCCATAATCATTTTTTATTTACTGGCAATGCATGCCAACTCCTTATCTGGCCACTGGGGGCAAAATCCCTCCAAGATCACACACACACTCATGGCCAGTAAATTAACCTTTCATGGCCTGTAAATATTTTCACAAAATGCTCAAAAAATTTATTAAATATGGATTTTCATAAAAACAAAACTTCACTGTTTGCCAGTTCGTTACGTCATAACATATATAACTCCACAGCTTAATACGTTGTTTCGTAACTGCTTACGTCAAAACATGTTTAACTCGGCATATTGATTTTCACTCACATAATAAATTTTACATTTAATTATCCCAAATATATATTTTTAGAGTCTTATGGCAAAGGTGAAATGTCTCCCCCACGGCCTTTTGCCAGAGAGACCCCAAAAAAATACAGATTTAATGCTCTCCAAAAAGAATTACAACACATAAAGTATTCATATTCTTGATCAGTGATGAAGTCTAAGATGGTCTAGCATTACCCATATGTTCGTCTGTGGAGAACATGATGTAGTCTAGTTTTGGACCCCGCCCCCTTCAGTGGGCGTTGACGTACGATATTATATTAAACATTTTAATTTTACTTACTAAATATTTGGAGGGTATTTAAGATTCGACCCGGTCGGATATAAAGTTTTTACTTGTTTTCGCTTGACTTTTGCTCACCATAGAATATTAAAAATATGAGAAATATGAACGAATTATTATTTCAGATAAAATATTAAGTCAGAATTAGATATTTTGCTTTGCAATGAAAATGAAATCTAAATCAATTAATTTTCTTTTATTTCTTTGCAGGTAAGTGTTCCATATTTTCCTATTTGTCAAGATGTTTTGTCGGTATGTACGCTGAACTTTCTTTAAAATAAAATTGTTATACTAAATTAAATATGAAGTGAACTACAAAAATTATATACGGCTAAAGTTCGCTTTTTACTTGTTTATTTTCTAATTTTTGCAAAAAAAAAAATACATAAGCAATTGGAATAGAGTTTTTAAATCTTTCGGTCTTTTCGTACATTAAGTTTCTATTTAGTAAAAAAAATAATTTCGACAAAAATCAATTGTGAATGAAAATATAGTTTTGCATCCCACACGCACTAGTTAATTTCAACACCTCAGACAACTGTACTGATTTCCGGTTCTTCTGAAGACTTTTCCGTGGTTAATTTCGCTGTTACTTGTTATGTGAATTCACAAGTCAGTCACACAAACGGATAAAAATATGAGTTAAGAACATCGTCGGGATATGGTCTCAATCACACCGTCGGCTTCTGTGCACCGATACTTAGCAAATTTATAAAAATACTAGCCCTATTCACAATCTTGTGCAAATGGTCGTGCATCATTGCATTTGCAAAATAATTGTACTCTACAGCAACAAAATACATTGAAAATGCTCTTAAATACTCTCTTAATTGCAATAATGCAAGACCATTTGCTCAAGATTGTGAATAGGGCTACTCTATTCAGTGTTCGGTGCAAATGGTCTTGCTTAATTGCAAATGCAAATTGAGAGAGTAATTGAGAGAATTTTCAATAGCCCAATTCACAATCCTGTGCAAATGGTCTTGCATTATAGCATGTGCAAATTAAGAGAGTATTTGAGAGCATTTTCAATGTATTTTGTTGGTGTAGAGTAGAATTATTTTGCTCATGCTACGATGCTAGACTACTTGCTCGAGATTGTGAACTGGGCTAATGTATTGTGTATTTGTGTTGAGTGCAAATGTTTTGCATTTGCATTTATACAACACTGAATACCTCCAACATCAAAATAATTGTTTGTTGTACATCAAATTTACTTTGAAACTAGGCCGGCTTCGGGAATGTACTATATATTAAAAAAAAAATTTTTTTATTGCTGTATAATTCCTGTGACGAGCTTTAACAGAATTTAGAAATATTGACATTATCACTCATTAAATTTTGCTTTACAACAGACCGGTTTCAGCTATTCATATTTGTTCAATTCTCAACCTCATAATCCTCGCGTGCTGTTGGCTGAAGCAATTAACGCGAGACTATGAAGCGGAGGGTAATGAGTTCGTCTCCCCGATCAGTTCTGAATATGATGAAGAAAGTGTAGCGGCTTTCGAAAACAGCTGTTCTCCTCTACTGTGTAAGTTGAATAGTTCAAAACTGATATCGAGTTTCCTTTATGCCTTGGAATATTTATTTCGAACAATTAGCCACAGAATTTAGCCGTAATAAGGCCCATAGTGTCGAAGTCTTGTGATCAGCACTAGTGAGTGTATGGTTGTGTTAGCTGTTGCCAGCGTATTGCAGTGATGAAATCATAGCACTGGTCACTGAACACTACTGGCAGCGACTGACACTATCATGTACTAAAGAGCAGGGGAACAGCACTCTCTTTCGTCTACCCTGTAGCGAAAAATTAGCGGGCGAAGTAAAAAGTTCTAAAATCCTCTATATTCTCATCTTTCTTCATGTGTCTTCTCAATACTATCCCCTCCTTTCAAGTTGGGGCGCAATGCACCGCATATGTAGGGGTCATCCCCTACATGCTGGTCCTAGTTAAAGTATATGTTTTTATTTATTTCTTTCTTTTAGTTATCAGCTTAATTTAAAAGTTGTTTGATTGTCTAAAAAAAAGTACCACCAAAAGAATCCTCCGGCTCTAATCGTTTTGATATTGACAGCGAACACATCAAGAGGCAGGAAATGAATATTTTCAAAGTTTTTTAAGAAATATTGAAAACGTGTTTTAACAAACAACAAAATAAATAAAAATAAACAGTGAAGTGAAAAATTATTCGTATAAAATTAAATCTAACATCAATATATAAAAATCATGCCTTGGCATGTTCGTAGCCGCTTATCTTCATAGCCGCCCAAATGATTTCAATTAGATGTTACGAAATTGTGGTTGATGGCAACCTTTCTTCCTTCCAATCCACTAGTTGTGGTTATATATGGCATACACTATGCAATATTATTCAGTAATTTATTGCTTTTTTTTCTCCACACTATTCAATATATTGCACAATATTATAAAAAGGAATCACCCCTATCGTAAATAACAAGGGGAATTTTTGTTCACATGAAATTTTTATTCCACTCGAAGAGAAAAATGTTATCGTGAATCTCCCGTGAGAAATTATTCCCGCTATCAGTTCTCAGTGAATGCAAAAAAAAGAGAAGAAGTCGAAATCAACATGAAAAGTCAAAGAATTTGTGTTGAAAAATTTAAGTTTATGCAATAATTTAAAAGAATTTATAAAAAGTATGACTAAACATTTAGTAGTAAAATAATTTGGATACATTTTGGAAACCGAAAAAAAAACAAATTAAAAATATTATTAATGTTTAAAATTGGAGCAACAAGTTTTAGAAAGACGCAGGCAATTGATTTGTTGCAAAAATATCAGTTTGTGTCTTATTAACGGATCTTGCCACTAAAATTAAATTTTTTTGCTCTATTCCCCATCAAAAACTAAGTGAATAAATTAAAGGGAAAAGTGAAAAAACTCGCTGGAAAAGGGAAAAATTTCGAGGGAAAAATTATTCATGAAAGGGGTGAATATATTTTTCTTACACACGGACATGCGCGTCTAAAATAATTTCAAATTGATTCGTAGTACATACAAAATCCCAAATAATTAAATATTTTTAGTTAAATAATTTTGGAAATTGAAAGTGGTATGATTAATTATTGTACAATATTGTCTATACATTAGAAAATATTTCATGTTGCCCAATGTAAAGCAAAAGGCTTTTGATTTTATATATTGCAAATGTGTGCGTGCATTTAGAATTTTTTTTTGACCGTGAATTAGTCAACGAACTTCGGAGTTGCTCATATTTGAGGTCTTTACTTTTATGATTTTGTGTTGGAAAATATATGATATAAAATTTTGTTGCTCACTGTAGCCTTCTTACACAAATATATTATTATTATTATTACTATTTTCATTTCTACGGTGGGTGTTTCCTTCAAAAGCCCTTATAAAATTGTAGCGTACGCCATAGAAGCTTCGCCATATAAATTTTTTACCTAAAACAGGATATGAAGTCATAAGTATAGTTTTGTAAAGAATTTAACAAATTATAATTAATTTTTTATAAGCCCTTTATAAAAGTTTATCAATTGAAATTCATATATATAAAGATTTAATTCTATGAATTCATGTAATTGGTTTTGTTTGAAATCTATTATTTGCGTAAAATTCTATTCCTGTTATAAACTAGTGAACAACACAGTAGGCGGCAGTAGCGATTATAAACTTTTATTGGTATTTCAATGATTTTTCTACTTCTTTTTTTGTGTTGTGAGAAAGAAAAAAGTTTGAATATAGTATACAATTGTTATAAAACGGTTTCATAAGTATATATTAGGGCAATATATAATTTATTTCATGAAAGGTCTGATTTTATATTTCAATTACTTAATTCGAAACATGGGAGTTGCTGGAAGAAAATATTATTGTTTTTTGGGGAAAAAAAATTCTGTAATTTGCTTTTATACAGAAAGAAGTTTGAGCACACATTTATAGGTTACAGATATAAAGGGTGTCTCATTAAGAAGTTGAAATTTGTATATCCTACATCAAAAGTGGAGCCACAATATTGATAAGCGACCTTATAAATTGTATATCTAGAGTCTATATTCAATGCCTGCTATGAACTAAACAGATAATTATGTGTGAATTTTTATTAGTCGAACTTTCTTATGTAAATTGTTCATTTTTTCAACGGGCTTAAGTTCGAATCTGCATGACTGCAAATGATTTTTTATTATTTTATTAATAAATGAATTTGTTCAAATTCTATTTATTATTTTTTATATTAAGATTGGAATATTAGGAATATTTTCAATAATCATCAAACCAGCAGAACGGATCAGTACTGATTTCGAGGCCGCTACGCCATCTCATCAGCGTTGTTTGTTCAATTTTTTCCACTTTTGCAAGTGGTGCTAACTAGCACCATTCATTTATTAATAAAATAATAAAAAATAATTTGCAGTCATGCAGATTCGAACTTAAGCCCGTTCAAAAAATTAACAATAAACAGATAATTGTTCAGGGGAGGTAAAAAAAAAATTATTTATTTTATTATATCATGGCTGCTAGACAAATTAAAGAAAATAAAACAATAGGACCAAACGTAATTTTTTTCTTCCTGAGATTTTTGCCAGAATTGTAGATCAACTCGTCGAACAATTTTTAATAAAAAAGTATTTTTGGAAGAAATCGGTTGACACCAAGTATTGAATAGGGGCCCTCGATATATTCTGGTTCCGTATGAATAAGGAAGTGTGGCTAAAGAGCAGAGGAACACCACCCTCCTTCGTCGGCTCTATAGCAAAAAATTACCCGGCGAAGTAACAGCTTCAAAAAGCTACAAAAAATTCTTTTTCTTCCCATATATTTTCCTGTGTTCTCTTAATACTATCCCCTTCTTTCTAGTTCCGGAGCAATGCAGGGCATATGTAAGGGCTATTCCCGGAGTACTGATCAGAATTAAAAAAAAAAAAATGTCAAAGAATCGTTGGTCGTCCCTCTGTAAGTGAAGTCGGTTTTCTGAAAAGCTAGACACTTAGGTCTTGGAATGAAGTGTTGAGAATGATCTTAAAATAGATTGCTATTGAAAATTAGTTTGGATACGTGTTTATTAAGAACAGATTCATATAAAGCGTACTTTCCTAGAGTGTCACAATTTTGAGTTGTCATCACTGCTTTATTTGAGCAGCCATTTAACAGCTGATAGTTTCAATATGAATCGACTTACACCAGAGCAACGTGTTCAAATTATTGAAATTTTGAATCAAGATAATTGTTCTATTCGTCAAACTTAAATTGATTTTGAATTTCCATTAAAAATTTTATTTTCCGATTAAGCCCATTTCTGGTTGAACGGGTACGTAAATAACAATAATTGTTGCATTTGGAGTGGGGAGAACCCACAAGCTACGCGGCAGCCGTGGCGAGCACATGTCAGAAATCATATTTAAACAATAATTTGATAAACATTTTTTCAATAAACCTCATTTCATTGATATTAAAAATATATTTTCTTGTTTTATTATGATTTAAACTTGTGTCACTTTAAAAAAAAGCCCCCTTTATAACTAGTTGACACTGACGTAGAATCCAATATTAATTCAATAAACAGTTGACTGAATTAAAGGTTTTTCACGAGTATTTAGTGGTCACGCTATTTTGGGCAACTTTATTATTATTATGTTTTCATAGTTTATTGAATTTTTTAAATGATGCACGTGCATTTAAAAAAATAATAATTAAATTGAAATAAAATAAGTATTTGAATCTGTTGACTCTTATGATTCAAATTACTTGATTCAAATTATTTAATTCATATGATTAAATTTATTTGAATGATATAATTAAAATTATATAATATATATGATTCAAAGTATTTTATCCATGTGATTTTAATGTATTGATTCAATGTATTTAATTCATACAACTAAAACTATTTGATTCACATGATTCAAATTATTTAAGTGACATCATTAAAATTACTTAATTTATATATTTCATATGAATATGGTTCAAATTATTTGATCTATGTGATTCTAATTTCTTGATTCATGAAATATATTTACATGATTCGAATTATTTGATTCATTTGATTCAAATCGATTTATTTTTATGATTCAAGTTTCTTGATTTAAATTATTTAATTCATCTGATTGATATGATTCAAATAGCTTGATTCAAACTATTTAATGTATATGTTTTGAATTATTTAATTCATATGATTCAAATTATTTAAGTGACATCATTAAACTTATTTAATTTATATATTTCATATGAATATGATTTAAATTATTTAATTTATGTGGTTCTAATTTCTTGATTCATGAAATATATTTACAGGATTTGAATTTTTTGATTCAAGTCGATTTATTTTTATAATTCAATTTTCTTGATTTAAATTATTTAAATTTTATGATTCAAATCATCTGATTTATATGATCCAAATGGATTCGTTCAAACTATTTAATTCATATGTTTCGAATTATCTAAGTCAAATGAATCAAATCGGTTTATTTTTATGATTCAAATTTCATGATTTAAATTATTTAATTCATATGATTCAAATCATCTGATTGATATGATTCAAATAGCTTGATTCAAACTATTTAATTTATATGTTTTGAATTATTTAATTCATATGATTCAAATTATTTAATTGACATCATTAAAATTACTTAATTTATATATTTCATATGAATATGATTCAAATGATTTAATTTATGTGATTCTAATTTCTTGATTCATGAAATATATTTACGTGATTTGATTCAAATCGATTCAAGTTTCTTGATATAAATTATTTAATTCATGTGATTCAAGTCGTCTGATTGATATTATTCAAATAGTTTCATTCAATCTCTTTAATTTATATCTTTCGAATTATTCATCTGATTCAAATTGATTTATTTATATGATTCAAGATTTTTTATTTACTGCCTGTTCGCCGATCTCGAAAGCTATTGTTCGATCGAATAAATAACATTTAAAACAAAAACAATTTTTTAAATTTACTTTTGTTTTAAATGTTATTTCTTCGATCGAATGATAGTTTTTGGCATCGGCGAACAGGCAGTTAAATTATTTAATTAATGTGATTCAAATCGTCTTATTGATATGATTCAAACGGCTTGATTCAAACTATTTAACTTATATGTTTCAAATAATGTGATTCATCTGATTCAAATCGATTTATTTTTATGATTCAAGTTTCTTGATTTAAATTATTTAAATCATGTGATTCATCTGAATGATATTATTCAAATGGCTTGATTCAAGCTATGTATTTACTATATAAGTTTCGAATTATTTGATTCATCTGATTCAAATTTATTTATTTATATGATTCAAATTTCTTAGTTTTGCTGACATGTCGGCTCCATAGGTTTTTAAGGGGTTAAAACAATACTTTTTAATATAAAAATAATAAATAGCATATATTCTCTAATAGAGATACAACTTTCTTATGTTGTTTTACTATCAAAAAAAGAAATTCTGTCTTTACATTTTTCATTCATAAAAGAGTGATTCATTCATAAACCCATAATTCACGCATTCATTCAAACAAACTCTCATTCAGAGTCCTGTCGTTTTTTTTTCTTACAACAAATAAAATAAATCGAGGGAAAAAAACGTTGGAGTAGAAATCAACAACACAAAACCGTAGAAGAATAAGTGGTATTCCATGACTAAGAAACAAAAAAAAAACAACCACAACGATTGCTGCAGTTTCAGGAACACACGGACGAAGCACAGTAGCTGCATTAGCAATGACGACAACGCCAGTAGCTGCTGTGCTCCAGAATAAAGACTAAATAAACAAAACATAACAAGTTGTGTAATAAAAAAAAGCGGGGGAGTTTTTCCCTTCTTTCTTTCATTAGTACATATTTTTTTTCATTCTTAAAATATGAATGGAAAAAAAAGAGTTCACAGAACTCATAGGACAGTGTGCTCCTCATAAAAATAGAGCTCTGAAATGTATAATTCTGCACTTGTTTTATGGAAAAAAATAATAAAAATAAAACACAAACGTACATGCTACTCAGTACGAGTGAAACTGCGAGGTCGGTTTTAAATAAACCTAATTTGACTTTATGCAAGCTTCATCTAGACTTGGCCAAAATCGAATCCAGCAACTTCTGTCCAATACTACAGCGCTTTCGCAGCTGCACCATGGTCTGATTCATATCAATATTGATGCCATTTGCCCCCAAGGCTACTTAATTCTGAGATCGACTTCGTACAAATATGCAACCCATCCATCGCCTATAACCACTCGTAGAATATTCATATTTTATTTTTGCTGCTGTTCTTCCTCTAAACCACACACACTCACTCGCAAAATGTCAGAATGCCTGTACGAGTGTGTGTAAGTAAGCACTTCTCATATGAGTGCATGCTCGCTGCTTTTGTGTTGAGTGCTAGACTTTTTCCTTCCGGTTTTAGCGATGGTTTGCAAAAATGCAAAAAAAATAAATAAAACAATATACATATATAAAAATATAATAAATGAAGCAAACAAACAAAAAAAAAATTCTTGGAAATTTATTTTTTCTTTTCATTTTCTGTGTGTTTTTGGTTAATGCTTGTTTCTATTGTTCCTGAACAATATGCACTTCTTTCTTTCTTTCTTTCTTATTACTCGGGCATTTTAGTCACATGTTCAAAGCAGGAGTAACATAAATCTGTCCGAGGGTTTGTAACAGATTTCGAGTAGCAGTTCCGTGTATTTCCTTTAACTTCTGTGGTGTTTCTCTCAAGCATTTCAATTCCTTCCGTCAAATTTTAATTGGTCATTGTTTAAAAAAATTAGGCGGCTATAAAGCGGATATTAAAGTTTATATTTAGTGTGAAGTTTTCTTAACGATTTATAAAATTTTGTTTATGGCAGCATGAACTAAAGCATCTTTCCCTTTAGCTGGTAGTTGGAGAGTGATTGTTTATAGTAAAAAATATTTTGCAGAATTTATAATAAAAAAAAATAGAGCAAGCGTAGTTTTTCTTGTTGAAAATTATCTAAATTGTCTACAAAAATTATTTGACTGGTAATTTTTAGACATTTATATTTTCAATTACATCCTTTAATAATGAACTTGAGGTCACCTTTTTATAAAAAAAAAATCTAAAAATTGTTTATTGTAAATATTTCAATATCTTCTGGGTATCTTCTTCAGGATATCACTTATAAATAAAAGTAATTTAATAAATTATTATATATGTGTGTATGTATATGAATTTATAAAATGTTTCTTTAAATAATAGTGTTTTTAACCGAAAAAATGCTGTCTATTTTTGGTTTTTATATAAAAATGTATAGCGTGTTTTTTTCGAGTGTCTCAACTTTGAGTTGGCATCACTGTTTTCTGTAAGCACATATTTAACAGCTGATACTTGCGTTTTGTTTAGTTTACTTTCAAATTTCATTATGAATCGTTTTACACCAGAGCAACGTGAAACGAAATTTTTAATCAAAATAATTGTTCTATTCGTGAAACACATTGTGCACTTGTTCCATTTTATTGGAGTTCAAGAACAATAGATCGTTTTTGGACCACATTTACGTAGTCCCGTGAGACGCCAAACAGTGCGCACTGAAAGGCTGTAGTCGTTTTCAGCAACTGGGGTTATGTCCTTCCACTTAATGGAAGATTTTTTTTAGTTGTTGAAAATTTGGTGTACCAGGTTGCGCCAGTCGTGGCGGCCACATGGCAGAAATCATATTTAAACATTAATTTCATAAAATGTTCTTGCCAATAAAGCCCGTTTCAGTGATATTAAAAATATATTTCCCTGTTTTATTATGATATAAACTTGTGTTACTCTATAGAAAAACACTCTTTATAAATAATTGATGTACTGAAGAATATATCCAGAGGATATTGAATTGTTGACATTAAAAAGTTTATAGTTATTATTTTTTTTAAGTGACTTAAAGCTCATTGTTAAAGGATATAATTACATCCAGAAATATATTTTTGCTAAGCTGCTAGTATTATTTTTTTTAACTCGGAACAGCACTCGCCCGAAACTAGAAAGAAGGGATACAGGAAGATAGATGAGCAGATAAATTATTTTTTTTTTTAGCTACGAGTATTTCAAACTTTTTCTTTGCCAGCTGGCCAACGAAGGAGGGTGCTGTTCCTCTGCTCTTTAGCACATGACATTGACAATCGCCGCCAGTTGTCTTCAATGACCAGTGTTATGCCTTCATCTCTGGAACAGGACGACAACAAATAACACAATCATGCACTAATGCTGAGGAGAAGATGTCGGCACAATATTCATGATTGAGCACGGAATCGAACTCAGGACTCTCCGCTTCATAGTCTGGTGTTAACTATTTCAGCCAACAGCTGATTCAAATAATTTCATCCACAGGGTTCTTGACTCCAATTATTTATTTTATAAAAGAGAGAAAAATATATAATTCATATCATTCAAATTAATTATTTGCTTCATATGAGCCAAATTATTTTATTAAAATAATTTCAATTATTGCATCCATATGATTCTAATCTCTTCATTCAAATTATCTGTTTTATATGATTAAGACTATTGGAGTAATAGTATTGAAGTTATTTGAGTACTGCAAAATGCACTATAAGCTCGTTATTCGGTACTACCCATTATTGCGACGCTCCGGTTATGGCGACGGCTTAATTTAAAAAATTGCGGATTCTATAATCGCGACAGTGTACAAAAATTTGGTTCTATTTTCGCCACTTTTATCTGTTTTTTTTTTATAAATTTGATTGCAATGTCTATAACGAAACAAGTAAAAACGTTATATTCGACTGGGTCGAATCCTAAATACCCTCCAACTGTTTAGTAGCTAAATTTAAAATATTTAACTTAGCGGGACAGGTTTCCTTTAAGACATCTCTGTGCCCAATTTTAAATCTCTATTTTGAGAGAGTCATTCCGTGAAGGGCCGTGGGGGAGACATTTCACCTTTGCCATAAAAATTCAAGAATAAATGATCGGCATAATTAAATGTAGCATTTATTTAATTTTTTTTTATAGGGTCAAAGGGGGGGGAGGGTGTAGGGCAGAGGAGTTCCAAGTTACGTCTCAGCTCAGTCATTAAATCTTAAAAATTTTAGTTTTAAGGGGTGTAGGCTTAAATAATACAATTTGTTAAATTTTTACACTATTTTTGCATATAATAACGCCCACTAAAGGGGGCGGGGTCCAAAAATTATTTTTTTTTATTTTAAGGCTCTAAGTTTAACGCGTTGGACCTTCTTCAAAAAAAAAAACTTTAAAGATTATGTTGTTCTTTAGAGGTCGGTTTAATTCTTCTTAGAGCAACTTTTTTCCGTCTTGCTCGATTTAGCCCATTTCCGAACTTGACCTGTGCTATCCTTCAAGATATATTTATGCTAAATTTTAAGAGTCTGGCTCTTTTCGTTTGGACTGAATCGTGATTTCCACAGACGGGCGGACGGAAGGACATGCTCAGATCGTCTTAGATTTCATCACTGATCAAGAATATATATACTTTATGGGGTCTCAGATCGATATTTCGCTGCGTTACAAATGAAATGACAAAGTGAATATACCCTCCATATTCTTTTTTGGAGGGTATAAAAAGGGAAATCCCCTTACCTTTTTGAATGATCTTCAATTTTTGTCAGTTTATTTCAGGGACCGTAACTGTTATGACTTTTATCAAAAAAATCAAGTAATAAGAGTTATTTTTAATTTTTATATTTTTAGATAGAAAATAAGAGTTATTTTTGATATTTATTATTTAAAATGAAAAATAAAAGTTATTTTTGATTTTGAAATTTTTAAATGAAAAATAAAAGTTATTTTTGATTTTTATATTTTTAAATGAAAAATGAAAGTTATTTTTGATTTTTATATTGATTGTTAAAATAAAAATCAAAAATTTAAAAATCATGCAATATGTTGGATGCATTTCGCCTAAAAATCATGATGGTGTAATTAAAAGTTTTCTACGATGTTCATTTATGTATGATTTATTTCTTCAAAAATTTAAAAATAACTCTTATTTCCGGTCCCTGGTTTATTTGCCAAAAAAGTAACTCAAAATTGCCAATTTCTTTGAAAAAATTTTAAAATATATGTAAATGTTTAAATAAAAACAATTCTAATTTTTAATCATAAAATATTTTAATAAAATTTTGGGCTCGACTATCGAGAAAAAAGCTAGTTTTCGCGACAAGTTTGATCTGTAATTTGATTCAAATTATTTATTTGATATGTTTAAAATTACTTGAGTTAATAATTAAAATTTAAGCCGTTTTGAATAACTTAAAAGAAGTATCAGTTGTCCTCGCTTCATGAACTACTTCCTTAATTCAAAATAATTGGACATTTTTGCCTGCCGGTCTAGCGTCTCGAATTGCTTGGGACCTGCGAAACTTTAGCAAAACATTTTACTCCCAACTCCTGCAACAGTGAATTTAATATCGACTTAAGCTGTTCTAAAATCGTTTCCTTAAAGGAAATATTTTGTTAAACTGACATGGCTGACAGCGGGGTAGATGCTGAAAAGGATATTCGCATATAAAAATGCACAAGTACTTACTTGCAGCCCACACATTATTCATATCGGTTAACGTTTCTTTGCCATCTGAAAGCCATTCATTTTCATTTCTTCGTAAGAAGAAAAAAAAAGTTGCGAAACAGAAAAGAAATTAAATCAAACATCATGACACTCTGTACACTGTAAATTAAAAATTAAACGTCAATGAGTGGGCGACAATGTCTAGCGACTGCAGAAAATTGAAAAGAACTGAAGAAAACACTAAATAAAAGAAATTAATTTGGTAAAAAAAAGGGGTCCTCCCCCTTTTTGACTTTAAGCTCACTGCATGAATGAGTGTATGTGACTTGCCACCCACCCGGCTTTTCTAGAGGATTGTGATATTTATATTTCAGTTCCTGCTTCTTCTTTTTTTTTATGGTAATAATGTGATTAGCAAAAAGTCGTATTTTTGTATTTTTATTTAAATAGAACGAACACATACTCGAACGAACAAAAACTGTCTAAACAATTCCTAATTAGACACGCAAAAGAGAGTCAGGCAATTGTAGCCAGACAGACAGGGGCACACACAGGGCACCCGTTCATGTGCTGTTCTACTCGAATGATTAAAAGTTGAGCAGATACACCATTGCCAAGATATCTTGGGGTTTATATTTGAAAAATACATACATATATTTTTTTTGTATCATGTGATTGATGACTAAACATTTCAAACTATTTAAACAACTAAATGAAAACTATTTTCATATTTGCAACGCAACGTACCCACACAACAGTTGCTGTGCCAAAGGTCCTTCGCACATGCATGTAAGGAAAGAGCAGTGGGTGTGTGTGTTTGTGTGTGTGTGAGTTTAAGCAAAACTAATTAAATGCTATTGTGCTGACCTTAACAAAATGCCATTTGTTAGTGATACTATTTAAAAGTGCAACCCTCTGACAGGCCACAACACACTGAGCGACTAAAAAAAGCTTCCCTTTCATTTATATTCTCTTGCTGTATTATTATATATTGAGATATTAAGTTTTACTAGGGGCCATTGCAGAAATCCCATGCGTTTGGGGTGTTAAAGCAGTTGCCACAAAGAATTTGTTGTTATTCTTTGAGATCGAACACAATCGATCTTTTCTGCTCAGTTTTTGTAGTCTTCGACATCGTCAGTCGCTAGTTATTATGTGAAATTCAGATTTTGCTGGTATTTTTTTTTTATTTCATTTGCTGTTCTTTTTTACACGAACCGCAAACGGGGCATGGTCCTTGCTCTGTGTGGGAATTAAGAATAGCACTTATGCAAAGGAGAACGATTACTGCATATACGAACGAATTCTCCCTGTAACGCATACTAAAGCGAGTTTTCTTTAGAGTGTCACAACTTTGAGTTGGCATCACTGTTTTAACAGCTGATACTTGCTTTTTGTTTGGTCTGCTTTGAAATTTCATCAGTCAATTCAGACTTGCACCAGAGCAACGCGTGCAAATGACTGAAATTTTTAATCAAAATAATTGTACTATTCGTGAAACTCATCGTGCACTTTTTTTGATTTTATGGCGTACATAATCGTCCTTCAGAGCTGCTAATTCGAAGAACAATAGATCGTTTTCTGGACCCCATTCACTGTTGCTGATATTGTGCATACCATGGAATGCCGTAAAGTACGCACTGAAGAAGCTGTAGCTACTGTACAGGAAAGCATTGCAGATGATCCTAATCAATCAATTCGTTACCGTTCGCAGCAACTGCTGTTGTGTCCTTCCACTTAATGGAAAATATTTTTAGTTGTTGAAAATTGCTGTTACGTGGCGGCCACATGGCAGAAATCATATTTAAACATTAATTTCATAAAATTTTCTTTCCAATAAAGACCGTCTCATTGATATGAAGCATATATTTCCTAGTTTTATCATGATTTAAACTTGTGACACTCTATAAAAAACACCCTTTACTATTCACTGGCACATGTAATGTACTACTTTAAATTCATATGTCGTTAAGTTCGCAATACCGAGCGGCGACTGGCAACCCGGAAAACACCCAACTTTGCCTAAATGTTGTAGCATGTAAATAGAGTTGGCTACTCTAGTGTCACTGAGCAACTTCTGGGTCCTCTCTTATAGGCAATTGAACAACTTGAATAATTATAAGAGTGCTCTAGCTAGCAGACTAACTGAGGTTTGGTGATCGTTATTACCTTTCCACTTAGATCGAAATGGGAATATGATGACTCTTTCCTTGATTGTAGGAGTTTAGGAGGGTTTACGAACGGGTCGAAAGCCGCAGAAGGAGTTTGACATAGCGAGAGAGAGAGAGAGAGATAGAAAGATGTCTATGAACCCAGCGTGTAACTGTTTGAGATTTAAGTCATTACCTATGGATCCTCGTAAATCTTAGAAAGTGTTTCAGGAGGGCACTGACTATCTGAGAAGAACTGTTGCGATGTCGAACGCGAAGGTCATTGGTTCCAACCTGTATACGACTAAGTCGACAAAATTGTGAGTATTTCCGATCTGCATTAGTGCGTGGTTGTTGGTCTCTTAAATTTGATTAAATTTGCTAAGTGAATTGTAATAAAATGCGTTTTTAAATTCAAAAAGACATGATAAATATTTCAAAGCACAAGGGAAAGCCAACAACAGCCTTAATTATCCAATTTACACAAAGGAGCAGAACAGCTGTTTTCGAAGGCCGCTACACTTTCATAATTACTACGTTAGTATATTTTTGTTTGTGGCATAGTTTTGAATGTGATAAAAATTTTATTTAGAAATTTTTATTTATAAAAATTTGATTAGGAAATTGCATACGAGAACTGTACTCGTATTCTGATTAAATTAGGAAAGTTTGGTGCTTTTCAGACCTGATAGCGATTGTCATCATCATGGCTTAAAAGCACATTGTAGCGTCGTCCCCTCCTTCATCTGTATTGTATTAAATTCCGGTAGTTAATTAAAATAAAATTTTAATCAAATTATATCTTCTTCCTCAATTTCCAGCAGCCGTTCTCTCAGCACTAGTATTTCTCTCTTTCCATAGTTAAGTTCTCACAGTGAATTACATGAGTAGCGACCCTAGAAAAAATTATTGATAAAATCAGGTTGGAAAAAAATATATAAATTAGATTGACAAATTTATTCAATTAAATCAAACGCAACAAAGAAAAATTGCATTTGCTCAATTCACAAAAATGTTTCACAATTTTTTTTTTATTTAAACAATTTTCTACAAAATTGTCTTTTCAAACACGACGCTACAACGAGGCTTGTGAATTGAATAATTTTATAAATTCACAACAATAACAGGAATAATTTGAATAAAATCCAATGCCAAAAATGAACGCACTCCTTCAAAAACTGTACTGTTGCAGAAATATTAATAGCAGCTAGTAGTTAAATCAGCAATTCCATTCGAGGTGGCAGCTAAAGTTATATTTGCAATGGCAGTTGTGGCAGTTGTTCTTGCTGTTGTTGTTGCTGGTTGTAACATTTTACACTACACGGGTGCTAAAAAGTGCTGACCTGTTATAATCATTAACCGTAAGGAGTAATCTGGTCACTGTTTGGCATTTTCCTTGCTGCCGTAGCTGGTGTTGTGTGTTGCACTCTGGCTCGACCTTAAAACTCATGTGTGCGTGTCGTCTTAGGTTTTGTTTGATGGTGGTCCTAATTAAACTTTTCTTTGTTTTACGTTCAATTCGAAATTGCATGGTGACGCAATTTAAAATTTTATATTTAGAAAAATTGTCATGGAAAACACGAATCACTTTTTGCCGCTGTGCCACCACCATCACCACGTTTGAAAGCAGAAATTATTGAACTTGAACCTTTTGGAGCGTGACTTGCAGGATTATTAGAATATCAATTGTACGAAAGCAAAATGAGCTGATAAATAATAAAGGATTTTTTTTTCAAGAAAAAAAATTAAAATAAAATAAAAATGCATGTAAACTTGAAACCAAGTCCTAGCCAGAAGTTTTTTCAGCACTTCTGCTTTTTTCTTTATGTTCTTTTTTTTCCTTCTCATTTTCCTCTTAACGCCCAGTCCCGGTCGTCAATGTTCAATGACTTAAGCATACAAAAGGGTTGTCATTTAATTAACGTGCATAAAACTAAGAAATGGAAGAAAAAAATGTCGTCTACAAGAAACTCTAATGACTAAAAAGGAGTTGAGCAAGAAAGAAAAAACGTTCAAAGAAATCCATACATGATTACACCACAACAAGAAAACATGTCGTCTTGCAAAAATAAATATAAATTTGTGTAGAATATGCGAGACTACAAAATTCCTCACCGAAGCCCTACGTGACTTGTGACTTGACACAAGCTCATTCTTCTTGCCTTACAAGACACAGTCTACTCGTAACTGCTAGCGCACACAGTCACACAACCACAGTGACATTACCTGGCAACCAAATCTGTAAAGTATCCTATAACATCATTAAATCTTTTACTGTTAAATATTTTAAAGCAAAAGGGTTGTTTTTCTTCATACGTGTACACTCTACACATTAAAGCAGACATGTCCAATCTTGTTTCTGAACCTGTGTGTGGAAGGTGTTGCTTTAACGAACTTTACACTGCACAGTCACAATCTCTGATTATCAAATAAGTATAGCAGAGCTTAAGTAGCAATTTCATGGAATTTGTTTTGGTGACTACTTTTCTTTCACAACTTTAAAATATGTATAAGGTGTTCTTCTTGGGTGTTTTTTTTTGGAGTGTCACAACAACAGAGCAACGCGTGCAAATTGTTAAAATTTTTAATCCAAATAATTGTTCTATTCGTCAAAGTCATCGTGCACTTCTTCCATTTTATGGCGTCCATAATCGTTCTTCAGAGCGGCTAATTCGAAGAACAATAGATCGTTTTCGGATCACATTTACTGTTACTGATAACGAGCATTCCGCCGAACAGTGCGCACTGAAGAAGTTGTAGCCGCTGTACAGCAAAGCATTGAAGATGATCCTAATCAATCAATTCGTCCCCATTCTCAGCAACTGGGGTTGTGTCCTTCCACTTTATGGAAGATTTTTTTAGTTGTTGAAAAATGGTGTTCCATATTGCGCCTTCTACGCGCCAGCCGTGGCGGCCACAGGGCAGAAATCATATTTAAACATTAATTTCATAAAATTTTCTTTCCAATAAATTTCGTTTAATTGATATTAAAAATATAATTCCTTGTTTTATTATGATTTAAACTTGTGCCACTCCATAAAAAACACCCTTTATTTTCGGAAAATGTGCACTTAATGTGTTCTTTTCTAGCCAACTTTGCCATTTATTTATTTGCTGCAAATTATATAATAATTTTAAGCAATAATATTGAGCTTGAGGCTTTTTTTTATAAAATAATAACTTTTATTTATTTATTATTTTTATCAATATTTCGATATCCTCTGAATATCTTCTTCAGGATAACAATTGAAAATTTGTTATAATATATTAATAATAAAAAAATTTTTAAATTATATAAAGTTAAATATATTTGTTGTTTTGTTTTTTTTATAAAAAATTTTTTTTTAATATTACAAATTGTTTCTTATGTCTTAGTTTTTATATAAAAAATAACAAAAAATTTTATACTCATAATACTCATAAAGAGTGTCTCAATAAGAATGACCTTTTTCATTTTAAAATAAAACAATAAAAATTGCCGAATCATATACTTCCTTCACAGACGCAAGTCTAGAGTATAAATACGGTGACCATTCTTGGTTTTTTTTTAAGACAACCACCCTATTTTTACAGGATATATTTTTAGATCAATGAAAAATGAAAATGTCCTATTTTTATTTTTAAACTCCAGAATTAAAAGTTTTATTAGTTTGTAGTTTAAATTGTCTCTATCAAATGACGGTAATATTTCTCGATATGGTCACCTTAAAAATAAACCTGTATTCATTTCAACCTGGAACCAACTTTTTGATCCTTCTGATTTCCAATACCGTTTTATTTCTTTCTAAAATACAAAATATATTTCTTTGGCAAATAAAAAATATATAGTTTTATTTAAGTACTTTAATATTTAAAAAAGTTATTATTTTTTAAATTAAAAAAAAAATACAATTTTCGAGCTCTGCAGCTTTCTTTTTAGCTTTTCTGATTTTTAATACCAATGATGAAAAATAAAAAGAAAATTGTTTCAGCTGGCTATGGGCCTGTTCGTAAATGTAACATCAGGTTGATACAGTTCCCGTATCCTTTGTCACAATAAAATTTGTGTAAATAGGAACTGTTATCACATTCAACTAAGCCACCTAATAAGTGGTGACAAACACAATACACATGAGCACTGATGATGAAAGGGTTGCGTCTTTCGAAAACAGCTGTTCTGCTCTGCTGTGTAAGTTGAATAAAAAAAACTGATGTTGACTTGCCTTTGTGCCTTGGAATATTTATCATGTCTTTCTGAGATTTAAATTAAAATTTCGAACAATTAGCCTATAAAATCTTAATTCAATTTAATATAGCAAATGAAATGTTCGTTAAAATTCTTACTACATTGCTCTGTATGTTATTCGCATAACGTTCGAAAATGCAAAAATTGTCAACACTGCAACATGTCAACTGTTCGAAAATGCAACACTGAAGCATATTAGGCGCAAATAAATACAAAAAACTAATCATAAAAACGGCTAATGCAATGAACGAGTAAGATCAGCAGTGGCAGTGCAAAGTAATCATATTATGCAGGGAGATGTTGCATTTACGAACAGGCCCTATTTTGATGTACCAAAAAAAGTTTCAATTGCTCAACCCTGGAATCGTTTTTTTTTTATCTTTTTGATCTTTCATACCAATTAAATTTTTTTCTGTAGTATAAAATTGGTTTAATTAACAAAAAACTAAAAATTAATTTTATTTTTAAGAAATTTTTTTTTTATTAAAAATAAATCGTTTATTCGACAAATGAATTAGTGCTTTTTTATATATCGAATAAAATTTGTTTCTTGTGTTTTCTTGAATTTCAAATCCTATGGTTTTGTTTGTGTAATTCTCAATTCATTTTTGGGAGTTTACGTATAAGTTGAGAGGTTTTGTTATTTTGGAATTAGGTTAAAGTCTACTGATGATTTGGTATAAGAAGCAATGAAATGCAGGCATATAGACATACTTAACCACATAACAAACAAAAAGCACTAATTAAAAATAAAAAGTAATTTGCAGTTTCGCAGATTTGAACTTGAGCCCGTTGAAAAAAAATTAACAGCCTGTAATATAATTTACATAACAAAGTTCGACTAATAAAATAGAAATTCATACATAATTTAAGGAAATTTTATTTTAATTTCACAATTAATTTTAGCTGTATGCTTTGATATAAAAAAAAAAAAATTTTCCAACCCTGGAACCGCATTTTAAATTTTGCTTATCTTTACTGGTAATCTATTTAGGACTATTTTGAATACTTTTATCGCAAAATTGAAATCTCTCGGGACTTCTGATAACCGATTTTACGTTACAAATAGAAAAACACCACTTATTCGTCTTCTTTATTCTTCAGGTGCCCAGAATTTATATACTTTATGGGATCGCACATAAATATTGTGAAAATTAAACACGGAATGACAAAAACCATATCACCCATTTTTGGTGAAGGGTGTCTTTTTCTCTTTAGCTTTAGTCAATGGCACATATATCAGTTCTCATTTTTATACCCTCCACTTATATATTCACTTTGTCATTCCGTTTGTAACGCATCGAAATATCCATCTCAGACCCCATAAAGTATATATATTCTTGATCAGTGATGAAATCTAAGACGAACTGAGCATGTCCGTCCGTCCGTCCGTCCGTCTGTGGAAATCACGATTCCGTCCAAACGAAAAGAGCTAGACGCTTGAAATTTGGGATAAATATATTTTGAACCTTAGAGCAGGTTAAGTTCGAAGATGGGCTAAATCGGGCAAGGGGGAAAAAGTTCCCCTAAGAAGAATTAAACCAACCCAGAAAAAACAACATAATTTTTTAAGTTTTTTGGTAATTTTGTTAAGCAAATGATATATTTTTATGTCAAATACGGTTCAACGCCTTAAACTTGGAGCCATTAAATAAAATAAAAATATTTGTTGACCCCGCCCACTTTAGTGGGCGTTATTATAGGCAAAAATAGCATAAAAATTTAACAATCTGGTTTACTTAAGCCTACATTCCTTAAAAATAACATTTTTAAGCTTTAATGACGAAGCTGAGACGAAACCTGGTACTTCTCTGCCCTACCCCCTCCTCCCCCTTTGCCCGCTAAATGACCCTATTAAAAAGAAATAAAATTTTTTTTAATTTTGTGTATAATCAAGCACTTATTTTTAAAGTTTTATGTCTACCTGTTTCTGCCCTACCCCCTCTCCCCCTTTGCCCTCTAAATGACCCTATCAAAAAAAAGGAATTTTAATTTTGTATATAATTATCCCAAGCATTTATTTTTAGAGTTTTATGACAAAGGTGAAATGTTTCCCCCACAGCCCTTGCCAGAGCGACCCCGCCAAAATACAGTTTTTATACCCTCCAAAGAGAATTGGACCTCATAAAGTAAATATATTCTTGATCAGTGATGAAGTCTAAGACGGTCTATACATGATATTGTATATTTTTTGAACCCCGCCCCCTTTAGTGGGCGTTGACGTACGATATTATATAAAGGAACTCTGTCCCACCAAGTTAAACATTTTAAATTTACTTACTAAATATTTGGAGGGTATTTAAGATTCGACCCGGTCGAATATAACGTTTTTACTTGTTTTTATTGGAATAATTAAAAACAAACGACAATAGAAACGCAATTATTTAAAATCGCCTGCAACAAAACTAACAATTTAATCTAATTTGATTAACTGTTAATGACAGCCCCCGTTCGTACCAAGAAATTCCATAAATAACAGATCTTTATAGTGAATTCTCTAAACCGATCGTTAACATGAGCAGAACACAACCGGCTCGTTAAAGCCAATTTTAAATGTTACGCCAACTTTTAAGCCACAAGCCTCAATTTGCTCTCGTTCTCCTTAAAAACGCTTTGTTTATAATTTACAATTTTCATAATTTTATGAAATCATTTATTATAAATTCTTAGTCAATTGACTCTTCTACACCTGTAGCCTGTAATTGTGAAATCATTTTTCACAAACCTACACACACTCGTACTTTTTTTGAAATTGCACTCCTCAAACTCTATTGATATTTGAAGTTTTTTTTTCTCTCCCAGTTAAAATTAATGGTCTTGCCTCACACCATCATCATTGTTGGGTTGCTTGATTATTTTTTTTTTGTTTATCGCTCTTTGGAACCTGAGGTTAGTTAGACCTGTTCATACTTACTTTTTTTTCATACTCTTATTTTGAATTTGTTTTCGTGTCTTTTACACTTTTTGCCAAACTCATTTCGGAAAAAAGTGCAATAAGCTTGTAATATTATTACTAAATAATTTTTTTTTTTTACAACGAAAATATTTGAAAAGTTATTTAACTGCAGCAAGAATTAAAGCTAAAAATCAGTGAGTAAAAAAATTAATTTCAGGTGACACCAACATCTACGACAAAAGGCAAATGAACAGGCGCCTTTCACTCTCCTGGTCTCCATTGTGGAAAATGTTTGAAACACAAAGTTGTTGTAGGAAAAAATATGAAAACAGTGAAACAGGTAAAATTTAAATAACAAGTTGCAGCGAGTCACACAGAACACGGTTTCTGGGGGAAATCTGGAAATATTAAAGGAAAACTGTGTGTTCTTTTGTAGTGCACACTAAGAGCCAGGCGTTTGGCTCACTTTTTTTTGCTCAATGGATTGTTTCTAGCGTGTTTACGTACACAATTCACGTGTAAATAACATTTAAAGGCTATTCAGAGAACGTTTAAAATGTATTTAAATGCAAGTTTAATTTGTATACAAAACCAACTGCAAATTTCCTGTAAAAAAATGTGTAAATTATGTAGACTTTTCAACCGCAAAGTCTGCCCCAAGAAAATTTGAACAAATCTGAAAAACAGTTTGTTTTATGCTATTTTTATAGAGAAACAATAAAATTTAATTAATGCGAACAAATTTCATATTTACCTTTTCGCCCATTTCAATATATTCGACTGCAAATTCAAAAAAGTGCAACTTTTTTCTTCCACATATTTCTTTTGCACTTTTTATTTTAATAAAGGTTCTTTAAGCATAAATATTCTCATAGACTTTGCCGATCTATGAACTTTCTCACATTATAAATGAGTAAAAAAAAAATGCATTACAAAAAATGCATATTCTGTTGTCACGTGCAACATTGAGAAACAACATACATATGTGTTGACAGGGCGTTAAAGTTATATTGGCTTAGCCATTTTGCAGATTCAAAAATAAAATTAAATAAAACAGCCATAGTTTTTTAAAATATGTTTGTGTCACGTGCGACATGATAATTGAAAACTTAAAGCAAAAATTTTTGCATAAATGATTTTCTTCTGTAAATGTCTATTTTAAATTATTTCAATTTAGATGTGATTATTTTAGTCACAGCTTTGGCGCTGATACAGAGAGCTCATATTAGCCATTAGCATTTTTGCTTGTGTATCCCTTGGTTGCAGGTAGCTACAAAGACATATGCTGTCATAAGCTTTAAGCTAAGGAATAACATGTTTGATAAAAATCTTATTTGATAAGAAGAGAGAAAATATGTTGAAGCCATTTTATTTCTTATATTGCCGGCGTATACTACGGCACTGATGAAGGTAGGATACTATGATACGCTCTGGAGTTATTGATAGTTATTCACAGTGTAGAAGCCAGCGCTATGCCCTCGTAATCGAAACGGACCGACAACACGCACTACTGCAGATTCGAACAGTGTTATGACTGAGTGCGAGATCGAACCAAGCACCTTCGACTTCACAGTCTATGCATTAGAAACAATCCCCTGTATTCTGTAACTATTTGTCAACGTCACGTCAAGACAATCTAAAAAATAGGGCTCACTCCTTTTGGAGAACAATTAAATATTTGTGAAGGCCTGTGGCCACTCTTTGGGGCCTTGAATTTACCTGCAGACTATTAGAAATTGTCAATTGCTGAAGAAACGAAAAATAGAAGTTCCCCATTTTTTAGATTGTCTTGACACGACATTAACAAATAGTTACAGAATAAGGGGAAATATAAATATCATATTAGAAAAAATGTCAGGTGCGACTGCGACTAAAATGAAATTTACTGTCTGTCGAAAGAATATATCGATCGCAAAATTTATTTTTGCACACAGGATATGACCTCTACTGTGGAGTGTATTTCGCCGGAACTATAAAGGAAGGGATAAATAACATTGAGAAGACAGATAAAGAAAGATGAGAAGAATAGAGAATTTGTAGTAGCTTTTTTAATATTTCAACTCGGTACCATATTCACGACTTAGTGCGGAATCGAATTCGGGATTTTCGGCTTTTTAGTGTCGCCTTAACTACTTCAGTCAACAGTCAATCCTCAAAATTTATATATAAAACAAGAAAACAAATTTTATATCTGCTTCTGTTTTGCACATACAAAAGAAATTTTCTTTTCACATAATGGGTCTTCAGATAAATAAAAAAAATATAAATAGTTTTTACATAAAATCAAAAAAATGTTGCTGTAGCATCAAACAATTTAAAATTAGTGACAGTAAAATATGCTTCAGAGTTCGCCGAAATCACTATTCTGATCGTTGAGGCCAAAAATAGTTTTCGGGTTGGTCACGTGCGAATGCCTTAAACCTTTTTTTTTTAATTTTATCCAAATTAAACTTAGCAGCAATGATAGAGCTAATTTAGAACTATAAGTTACGCTTATTGTTAATACGTCACGTTCGACATCATGGAAATGCCCATATATAATCGAGATGAAAAGGTAATACGAACAACTTGTTGACGTAGGCAAACATGTTCAAAGTGATTCATGTGTCCATGACAATTTGAATCAATATTTAAAAATGGCATATAAACAATAATGCAATTGTAAGTGAGACAAGCGAGAACGAACTTTGTTCTTAGCATGACAATTTTAGAAAGCCAAATACAAAAACGTCTTAACTGCAGTAACCAACTAAAAAGTGCTTTTTTGTAATTTAAATCGATTTTGAAAACTCTAACAGTCACAACATTTTTTATGTTGAAATTTGAAATGGTTTTCTTTATTATTTATTTAGGTATAAATATTTCCTGTCCTACATTCAATACATCTAGTTTTGATCTATTATAATTCATACATTTCTCTGCTACTTTCTCCACTTGGAAACAGTGTAATTGTCAATTAATTTTTATGTATGTATTAATTTCACTCTCCGCAACTGTGCCTCCTTCCGTAGCCTGGTAAAAATTCAATATTATAGTGTAGCGTTCGTTCATATTATTACTAAGCAATTTTGGTTTAGTAGTTGTTGTTGTTGGTGTTGTTGTTGGAGTTTTTTTTAAGGTTAATGTATAGTACATAAGTGAAAGAAGAGTGAGCGACAAGTCGAGTAATTACCAAGCAAGTTGTTAATATTACAAAAACAACTGAAACATCAGCAAAAATATCGACAAAAGCAGCAAATAGAAACAGCAACCAGCAACAACAACAACACCAACAGCAACAGCAGCAGCAAATAACAACTTCGATAAAACATCTTCAAAGCCAGACATCATAAAACGACAAAATTTTGCAGTAAACTATTAATATTTTCTGCATCATCACAGTTTTGTAATAACATCAGGTATTAAGTGGTTTTTGCTGCATCACTTAAATTACT
Source organism: Linnaemya tessellans (assembly GCA_951800035.1). Lineage (NCBI taxonomy): Eukaryota > Metazoa > Arthropoda > Insecta > Diptera > Tachinidae > Linnaemya > Linnaemya tessellans. The sequence continues at coordinate 43,741,202 of OX637536.1, forward strand.
TGCACACACACACACGCACGCACACGCACACTAATGCACATATTGTGTACACTTGTGTGTATGCATATAGAAAACGCACACATGTAAACGCATATGCTTAAGCATGTGCAAAGCTTTCTGAGCATATGCGTTTATTCTCATAGGGTTTGATCTATAGGGATCAATTCCAGCCATTTTAATAGGGATTATTTAGGGCTCGAAAACCACCAAAACTGAAAGTTAAATTTGAGTGAGAGAAATAAGTCCGGATTTGAAAGTCTAACTGAATCTGTAGGAAATTAACCCTTGAACACATTTTAGTTTTTTGGCATTTTATTTATATTTTAAAGTCTCTTGTAATATTTGCTGACTTGTAGTAAAATTTTCCAAAAAATATTTTTATAGAACATTTTAATTTGTTTTATCGCTGCTTTCAACTTTTCTTCAAGACAATGCAAAATGACTAGAACAGTCCAGGGTTAAAGGGTTCACAAGTGCTCCATAAAAATGTTACACGCACTACGGTTATTATGAAAATATCAGAATTAAAAGATTTCTATAACAATTTCCAAAATGGGGGAACTTAAAATTGGGCAACGAACTCTGACCCGGCAAATTAAACATTTTTAATTTATCTCCGTTACTTTTTGTGCGTTTTGATACAAAAAAATAAAAAAAAGTTTTTATTAAAACAAAAATAAATTCCCAGTTTTCTTCAAATGCCGCCTTTATTCAAAATCAAACAAAGTGCAGAAACTATAACTTGCAATACCTTCTTCCAGCTATTTTGTTGAATGCAAAACCCTTTCAGTTAATATTTGCAGGCAAATACTCGCACATTAAGTACATGAACAAACAGCAACGATGGGATGTAAATGGATGGGAAAGATGGATGGATGGATGGATGTATAGATGCCTGATGTTTTTGAATAGTTTGATGAATAGTTACATAAATATTTCGTACCACACACGTAAATAGACCAATATTTATATACAGAAAGACGCAAAAGCACATGCATACACACGAGGAGAAACAGGCACGGATGCTTTCATATCCTGCAAACATTTTCTATTCATTTCAGTTTGATTTGCTGTTTCTTCCGTAAGAAACGGTGCTTGAACAGAGTTATTTATTGTCCATATTTTTTAATTCACTCTTTCAACTTTTATTTTTGACTATTGACGCTATTGCGTCAATAAACATAAAAAAATACTTACATTAAAATTAATACTTACAAAAAAATTAACATCCTGTAATACAATTTACATAAAAATTTAATCTACTGACTTGAGCCAAAAATAAAAATTAAAAGTTCACACGTACTTAAGAGTAAAGGGTGGGTGGGCAAATTTGAGGTTATGAAGTAATCAAAATCAGAGCTCAGATTTACTCGATTTTACTCGCGAGTGAAAAATACTCGCGAAGAAGAGTACTCGAAGATTACGAGTGTTACAAAAAGTTCACTCTCCACTCGTTTGTTTTAGGTGGGAGTACTCGCGAGTGCTCCTTTTTAAAAAGTAAGAGTGGGAGTAAAAATCTTCGAAATAGAGTGAGAATTCACTCTTAAGAGTAAAATCGAGTGGAAAAATAGAAACTGTTTGTCTTTGCTGACTTGTGTGTGCGTGTGGTTTTTTTGTACTTTTTCAGTCTTTCCATACAGTGCGCGGGTGCGGAGCAATTAGTTGGTTTTATAAAAAAAGTTTTATTATATTTTTAAAAGTTTACTTATATTTTCTATATTATAATGAACAATAAAGGCATAAATAATACTATACTTGCTACTACACACACACACACACACAAATCGGCAAAAACAAACAGTTTCTATTTTTCCACTGTATGAGAAAGACTAAAAGAGTACTCGGAAAGAGTATAATCTGCTCGATTTCGAGCGTATTTTACTCGCACTCGAAATCGAGCAAAGCATATGCGCTCTTATTCGAGTGGCGTAGAAAAATAGAGTACACTCGATATTTTTTTTTTACTCGCAGGAGTACTCGCGCTCGAATTTGAGCGAGTTTCACTCTCTACTCGAATTCGAGCGAACATTTCGGAGCTCTGATCAAAATACACACTTTTTTTTTGGAAAAATTCTATTTTACTGATACCAATGTAAAGTAGAAATATGTAAATTAATAATAAAGGGTGTTTTTTTATAGAGCGATACAAGTTTAAATCATAATAAAACAAGGACATATATTTTTGAGATCAATGAAACGGTATTTATTGAATAGAAAATTTTATGACAATAATGTTTAAATATGATTTCTGCTATATGGTCGCCATGGCTGCCACGTAGAAGGCACAGTCTGGAACACCAATTTTCAACAACTAAAAAAAATCTTCCATAAAGTGGAAGGACACAACCTCCCCAGCTGCTGAGAACGGCAACGAATTCATAAATTATGATCATCTTCAATGCTTTCCTGTACAGCACCCACATCTTCTCCAGTCCACATTATTACCGTAACAGTAAATGTGGTCCGAAAACGTTCTATTGTTCTTCGAATTAGCCGCGCCGCCATAAAATGGACGAAGTGCACGATAAGTTTGACGAAGAGAACCATTATTTTAATTAAAAATTTCAACAATTTGCATGCGTTGCTCTGGTGTAAGTCGATCCATAATGAAATGTCAAAGCAAACTAAACAAAAAGCAACTCCCAGCTGTTAAATGGATGTGGTCAAATAAAGCAGTGATGCCAACTCAAAGTTGTATCGCTCTATAAAAAACAACATTTACAATATGATGTCGGCATGGGCAGACGTCCGCTCCTTTCGCGAAATTTTGAAATTCTCAGCAGCGCCGAATTGTGTCTTTCAGAGCGTCAGTTGCTTGTGTTCTCTTCACGTAAAACCGGTCTTTCACTTGGCTCCAGAAAAGTAATCCAGCGGCTTTAAATCACAAAAACGAGGCAACCAATTGACATCGCCCAATCAGCCTACCGGGAAACTTCTCATTGGCAGCGACTGACACGATCATGTACTAAAAAGCAGTGGAGTAACTGCACCCACCTTCGTCGGCCCTGTAGCAAAAATTAACCGACGAAGTAAAAAAGGTTGAAATAGCTACAAAAAAACTGTCTATCTTCTCATTTCTCCTAGTCTGTCCCCTCAATACTATCCCCTCGTTTTCAGTTCCAGCGCAATGCATTGCAAATGAGGGGGCCATCCCCTGAGTGCTGGTCCAAGATAAAAAAAATAAATTCATTGTTTGACCGGCTGTGCCGGATCTGAGATTTCTGGCACCGTTTTGCTGACACCAAAGGCCACTGATGTCAACATTAGCCTATTGTGGCCACAAAAACTCAATTATCGTGGCTTGGTAGTGCAGAGAATTCAAGGTGACGGCGTTTCCTTGCTCATTTTCGAGAAAAAAATGAGGACCGATGATGCCACCTCATCATAAAACGCTAGTATGGTGCATTTCTTGGAATGTACTTTCTTTGAATGTAATGATTTTTCGAGAACTTTTTGTGGATTTCGTGAGTCCCATATGCGACAATTTTGTTTTTTTTTTTTAATAACCGTCCACTAAAGATGATTTGATTGAAAAATGCGTTGTTTTCGATAGACAATTTTTTATATTGAATTTTCACAATTAAAATTCTTTGCTTAAAAGCTTAGCGTTAAGTGGTTAATATTTCAAAATTTTTTTAATAAATAAGTGTCAAAGGATGACAGCTTAATTCTTGACATTTTATCATTTGACAGCCAATTTACTTCCTAACCTCAAATTCCCCCAACCGTTATAAACAAATTCAAATCATTAAAATTTGGTGTTGCCACAAAGGAATAAAAAATTTAAAAAATTGGACATAAAGAAAATAATCAAAAACGGCAACACATTGACTGCCATCTGTCTGATACAGCTCTCCTATGCAGTTGCTTGACTAAATTTTGATAAAACAACCCACGTAATAAGTGGTGACAAGCACGAATTTACATGACGAAAGTGTAGCGGCTTTCGAAAACACTTATTCCGCTCTGCTGTGTAAATTGGAATATTTATCATGTACATATTTGTAAATGTGAAAAAATATTTTCGAACAATTCATGTATCTATCTCAATAGAATTCGGTGAGATTTTCCTGGCAGCTGCCACCTCATAATGTATGCCTCAAGAAGAGTCAGCAGAGTCTGCAGTTCTATGATTTTTTTTTTTTTTTGGATTATTTCTAATTTTTCCTATCATGTCAGACTTTTCGACAGAAATCTTGGAAACGGTATTTCAGATATTTTGGAAAAAGTCAACTTTTTATAGGATTTTTGCATAATCGAGTTACAAATGCCACCATTGGAATAAATTCATCATGAAATGTTCGCTGGGTAAATATCTGTATATGACGGCAAGTGCCTGTATTTGAACATTTCAACTCGTACTCGTGCATATGCCTCCATATCATATTCATACATTTATGGCATTTTCCTTGAATTAAGTTTGAATTTGAGCGTAAATCAAGTAAATAGTTTTTTAATGATATTGATAGAGGTAAATTTGAAATTTTGACGACACACACGAATAGTGCATTTAATGAAATTTTAATGGAAAACCTTGAATGCTTTTAGGTAAAATGAATATAATATTTTTGGCAAAATTTTCCAAAGGAAAACTAGTTGCCAATAATTTCATTAACAGTTTGCGGTTGACTCTACTTAAGCGATGCTTTTAAAAGGAATTTTTTAAATGAATAACAACACTTTTGATCTTTAGCGCATTAATTATATGATGTAATACGAAAAAATTTTACCATAAAAAATATTTTCTCTTAAGGCACAAGTGACCTTGATGATATTAACAGGCATCTGGAAGTAAAACTTAAATTCAAAAAATATTATAAAATTTTGTACAAAAGAATTTGCTAAAATGCAAACTGTAACTGCTGAATAAAATTAAAAGCAATTTTGACTTAAAGCTTGCGTGTACGCACGATTTTCAAACGAGAAAAAAAAACACAAAACCTGGTCAAGTGTTTTATTAGTTTTACTACAAGTCTGGACACTAACAACACCAACTCGTGCACTAGTCATCTGTACAACTGAAAAATTCCTTGCTCTGCAAAAAAACCTTCTTTATTCCCCCTCATTTCGCTTGGATTTGTACTGGCCAAAAGAAAACTGGCAAAAAATAAAAATGTTAAAGAAAAACGATTAAGCAGATTTCCAATAAACACCTGCTCCAGTTAGCAATATATTTTACGATTATTGCTGCGATTCCACTCGATATATTGTATTGGCATAAACTATTTGACAATGACCTTAAGCGTTCATAGATCATATTAAATGTTTTATAGAAAAAGATCACTAGGAACCTGCAGAAATATGCATTCAATCGAACACTTAGAGAAATAGGGCTTAAGAGAATATTTGCGCAGTTGTGTACACACGGTGTAAATTTTTTTTTTATCTTGGACCAGCACTTAGGGGCACTTACATATGCAATGCATTGCGCCGGAACTGAAAACGAGGGGATAGTATTGAAGGGACAGATTAGGAAAGATGGGAAGATAGACAGTTTTTTTGTAGCTATTTCAACTTTTTACTTCGCCGGCTAATTTTTGCTACAGGGCCGACGAAGGTGGGTGGTGCTGTTACTCTGCTTTCAGTACATGATAGTGTCAGTCGCTGCCAATTATGTTTCAGTGACCCGTGACTATGCCTTGACCATTGAAACAGGCTGACAACAACTAACACAACCACGCACTAATGCTGATCAGAAGAATTCAACACAATATATCATGACTCAGTGGGGGCTCGAACTCAGGACCCTCCGCTTCATAGTTTCGTGTTCTACTACTTCAGCCAACATCACCCACTAAACTGGTGAACTTGGCCTCTATATGTTTTAAATTTTGTGGATTTTATGTTCTTTTCTTTTCGAAAAAAGAATGCAGAATTTTTTTTCACCTTTCTATGAAAATTTGCAATATATTGGAGTTCCTTAAGAAAATTTGCTTTTGTGTTAAAACTGAGCCTGATTACAGTTTATTAGAATACAAGTCCACCGGGTCGAATCTTAAATACCCTCCAAATATTTAGTAAATAAATTAAAAATTTTTAACCTGCTGGATCAGTGTTCCTTTAAGACATTTCTGTGACCAATTTTAAAACTCTTATTTGACAGGGTCACTGCGGGACGGAATAATGTGAACTTCCAGAAATAGATCTCATTAGTGATAATAGTTTTTCGATGAGAATTAGGATCAGTTCCCACTGCTCCAGAGCCATCCGGCGAACAAATCGCAATTATCTGTGTTAGTTTACTTTCAGGTCTTTCGGTCAGTAGAATTTTGTACGTCCGCAGGCCCAAGTCACGATGCAAAACCCGCCCAGTTATGGTCTGCAGAAGTCCGAGTTCGAGCAACGCGAAAGCTCCGGTTTCTCCTGTACACTATCACGGATAGCAGCGGTGTTTTCGATAGATCTTACGTTTCGTCGACGTACGAGTGTTGATCGATCATTTACTGAACTGAATTGGCATCGAATTTATCCACCAAATTGTGACTGTTCCTCTCTTTAGGACAATTTTGGCGACCGTAAAGGGGCGAAGCGCTTGGTATGTTGCTCTCATCGAACCCGCATTTCAATTAAACAATTTAATTATTTGCACATATTGTATTCGTCCATGGTCATTTGGCGAAAACCTGAATAACTGACAACAAGATGACCGTCAAGGTTCGGAAGTCTCTGTTATAAAAACGTTACAACTGAAAGTAGACTCTCTGCCCTCTTAATTCATGAGCTCTCGTTGCAATTTGCAATTGTGGTTCTTAGAAACCGCCTTGATTTTCAAAGACATATTGAAAATTAGAATCAGTATCTAAAATGTGGACTACCCAGGCGGTGCTATTAACACCGTCTAAGGATAAGTCTGCTCTGAAGGTATAACTGTGGGATTTTCAAGGATCATACAGCTAGCTGGTCACTCTATAATCACCTTGGCATCTCAAAGTTAAAAAAAACAGGGAAAAACTTTAAAATTATAGTCAGAATCAGAAATACCCAGGCGGTACTATTAACATCGTCTAATAATAAGTCTGCTCTGAAGACACAACTGTGGGATTTTCAAGGAGCATACAGCTGGCCACTCTATAATCACCTTGGTATCTTTAAGGGCAGTGCTACACGTTCAATATATATTGTGATATTTGGATCGCGATCCATTTTAATGGATTGATGGATCACGAGCGTATGCTACATGTTCAATATTTATCGCGTCAGTATTTACGTTATTTTTGTGCTGTGCGGATCATTTAAAAAAAATATGACGCGAGAAAACCAAAAAAACAAGCTTTAGCCGACGAGTCCCACAACTCCGGCAATGCCTCCAAATTAAAAATGAAATCTTTCAAAATAATTTGTTCGGTCGTTAATTCCGATTCCACCGGCAGAACCCACTCGCTTTCGCTATCTTCTGCCATTACCCTTTTAAAACAAACTTTACACAAATGTAATAAACCTTTTCACTTTTTATTTGTTAAATTTTTTGCACTCCGTCTTTTATTTTATTTGTTGTATTTCACTTCTTATTAACCCTTAATAGCCCGATTTTTTCCTTTGGCCGGAAAAAATAAGTGTTGCAAAACTTGCAATTCTAAACATATTTTACTCTACACCTATCTTAGCGATTTCTATTTACCTGAAAAATTTAACAACCACCTGGTTGGTTCCTAGCGGGTCCAGTAGGCTATTAAGGGTTAACGTATCGCGATCTAATATCATGAAAATGCGACACGTTCAATATTTATCACGCGATCCGCGATCCACGATCTGGATTTCATATTTTAGGCCATTCTGTGATATGGATCGCGATCCATCAGTACTGCATGCTACACGTTCAATAAATATCGCGATACTGGCTCGTGTTCACGTTCGTGTTGAACGTGTAGCAGTGCCCTAAGCTAAAAAAAAAACAGGGAAAAACTTTAACGAGATATTCACAATTAGAGTCAGAATCTAAAATACCCAGGCGGTGCTATTAACACCGTCTAAGAATAAGTCTGCTCTGAAGACACAACTGTGGGATTTTCAAGGAGCATATAACTGGTCACTCTATAACCACCTTGGCATGCCCAATTAAAAAAAAACTGGAAAAATATTCAAAATTAGCGTTAGTATCAAAGATGTGGACTACCCAGGCGGTGCTTTTAAGGATAAGTGCTCCCTGAAGGTACAAAAGTGTGATTTTCAAAGAGCATACAGCTGGTCACTCCATAATCCCCTTGGTAGCCCCAATTAGAAAAAAAAACAGAGAAGAACTTGAAATAATAATAATAATAATTCATATTATCAAGAGGGACAAAAATCGCATTTGATGAAATATCACAGAAAAATTAAAATGCATTAAATTCACACTCTCGTAAAACTATTTGCGCCCTGAAGTAAATTCCGCAAAGAAAAAACATTTCAGTGTTGCTCAATGCTACTGCCGAAATTTTTACTCTAGTCTAGCAAACGATTTTCGGAATTGAAACGATGTTTTTTCCAGTGTACAACAACTTTTCACTATCTTGGAAGACATAATTGCAACACCAACATACCACTGCCACGTTATAGAAGGAGACATGCCACTAAATTAATAACACACACTCACTTCCATAAAATACTAAATGAATCAGTTACAAATAATACTGAAAGCAGACGCAGCAATAAAGAGCAGAAAGAACATTAAAAGCGTCAAACAAATCACTTATTTAAAGAAACCATTTTAATGTACACAATAACAACAACAACAAAAAATAAATAAAAAAATTAAAGAAGAAAAAGATGACACTGAAACTTGAACGCAAATGCGTAAATACACTTTTTATATATATATATATATATATATATATATATATTTTTTTTTTTCTCCTTCCTACTTAAGCCAGATTCTGGTCTTTTATGGCAAAATTTCGTTTCATTTTCCAGCGACAACCATCAATAGAGCAGCAGCATCCTTTTAATTCAATCCATTGCAGTGCAAAAACTCTCCCCTAAATTTTAAAACATCCAAGCAGTTGTGGCTGGTCGGTCACATCAGCTTTAAAGCAACAACGCTTTGGATTTAAGTTGAACCTCTAGGAGCCCTTCAATTCTACGCTAATAAATTCTTTTGCAACGTTTGTTTTATTATCGATGCTGTTGCTCTGGTTGCTGGATGCTGATGCTTTTGCTTTTGCTGCGGCTGCTGCTGCTGTCGTTGTACTTAAAACAGACTTTAAAAAGCAAGAAAAAAGTTGTACAAATTGTTTTTGCCAACTTCTGATTGGCTGGCAAAGACCAGGTGGTCGTACTCCTGTTTAACCACTTTTATGATTGCCAAAGCCAAGTTAAGCCATAGAAGAAACTTAAGCCCCAACAACATCTTTCCAATATAGCCAGCGATAAACATGAAAAGTATTTTTGTATCTCAATATGAAAAAGCTATTACGGGTCTAGCATGAACACACGTATGTATGCCTGCTGCAACAGGCATACGAGTGCATCCTAAAAGCACATCCCGGCTAAATTTGTTTGTTTACTACCTCCTCGTCACATGTTGTTGCTCCATCTTAATAAGTGTATACAGTGCAACTATCACACATGACAGATATGGAGATGTAATAAATTTGTTGTGGCTCTTTTTGTTGCCCATCATGCAGTTTTATTTGCTCTTGTTTTTTTTTCAATAACTTCGTATGGCTGCTTGCACTTAGAAGTCATATTTCGAAGTGGAATGTTATTACACTTTTTCGTTCAGAAATTGTAATTATAATTCGAGATAATAATACAGATCTCCACTTACCTACTGCTAGATAACTAGATGATTAATTTCAAAAACTGTTCCTAGAACTATGGGCCGCCAGAAAAGATATTACGAGGCATGTGGCCGCAATATAAGAAAGTGAATTCATATACAGTATGGGGCAAAAGTAGTCAGGCTATTGGCAAATGCCTTATCTTTTACCAAATGGTTTCAAGTGTCTATTCGATTTTGACGTGTGTGAAGTAAACAAACTCCGGATACAAATCGCCAAGACTGCGTTATAATTGTTTCAATTTTTTTGGGCTACAATTCGATTTTTTTTAACTCGGAGTGGCACTCAGAGGATGACTTCAACATATGCCAGTGCATGGCGCCGGAAGTCGAAAGGAGGTGATAGTATATTGAAAGGACAGATGAAGAAAGATGACAAGACAGAGACTTTTTTGTAGGTATTACAACCTCTTTTACTTCGCCGGTTAATTTTTTGCTACAAGGCCGACGAAAGAGTACATGATTGTGTCAGTCGCTGCCAATTATTTTCAGTGACCGACCAGTGCTATGCCTTCATCACTGAAACAGGCTGACAACAACTAAAACGACCATGCACTAATGCTGATCAGAAGAATTCGACACAATATTCATGACTGAGTGCGGGATTGAACTCAGGGTCCTTCGCTTTATAGTCTCGTGTTCTACTACTTCAGCCAACAGCGTGGCGTAGCATGAATTTCTTTTTAGATTTTCTGGCAATCCGACAGCAATTGGACAAGTACTACGGCGTTTTAGCCACTTGCCTTCAAGAGACTAAGACCATACGAGATGTTCTTAAGGCTGGCCGGCCAAGGGCAATAACGCTGTTATTACCCAAAATGTCCAAGATGAGTTCGGAACATCGACCAGAGGACGTGCAAAGCTATTGTGCATGAATTTGAAGTAGAAAACATGTGGTTCCACTAGGACATTTCAACGGAGCATATTCCTTATTTAACTGTTTTCTCAAGCTGTCATAATATTTTTTTGTTAGTATAAAACAAGGCTTGGACGTTATATTCGACTGTGGCGAATCTTGAATATCCTCCAAATATTTAGTTAATAAAAACTAGTTTATGAGTCACTCCGTTAGGGGCAGAGGGGGAGACAACTCACCTTTTACATAAAACACTAAATTGTCAATTTTGGGGGTTATTAAAAATAATTTTTTTTATAGACAAATGTGGGTAGGGAGGGTAGTGTAGATGAAGATCAGGGAACACCTCAGCTTCATCCTAAAAGCTTTAAAATAAAGGGTGTTTTTATAAGAGCTTGCTGATTTGAAATTTAAATAAAACACATGGCCAAAAAAAATTTTTTATTTGGTAGATAATTTCTTGTCATTTAACATTTAAATATAAATTCGGGCATATGGCCACCACGACTATTTTGCACAAAGGTCATTCTGGAGGTCCAATTTTCGACCACCTTTTCAAGCATTTGAGGGTGTATTACAGCAATGACACGTTGAATGCTGGTTTCCAAAGCGTCAATCGTTGCTGGTTTATCCACCTAAACCAATGATTTCAGGTATCCCCACAAAAAATAATCGAGTGGCGTCAAATCACACGAACGCGGAGGCCAATTCACCGGTCCATTTCTCGAAATAATGTTGTCGTGGAAAGGTTCTTTCAATAAGTCCATTGTTTCGCCCGCAGTATGACAAGTGGCACCATCCTGTTGAAACCACATTTCGTTTACATCCATATCTTGAAGTTTTGGCACCAAAAATTCATTGATCATGATTCTGTATCGATTTCCATTCACGGTATCGCGTCGTCCTTCCTCATTTTTAAAGAAATAAGGACCGATGATTCCACCAGCCCATAGACCGCACCAAACAGTACATTTATCGGGATGCATTGGTAATTCTTGAACGGCGTGTGGATTATCTCTGCTCCAAATACGGCAATTTTGCTTGTTGACACATCCATTCAACCAAAAATGCGCCTCATCACTGAAGAGAATTTTGCGGTAAAAAAGCGGATAAACATTTTTAATTGAACACTGTTTTTGAAAATGAATTTCCACAATTTGGCAGCGTTGTTCTGGAGTTAACCTGTTCATGATGATTTGCCAAACAATACTGAGTAGAGACGTCACTTTAAACTGTCAAAACAGCTGTCAGACAACAGAGTGATTCGTATAAAAAAAACTTTATAAAAAACCACCCTTTATAATTTTTAAGAAGTGTCTGCTTAAATTATACAATTTTTCCATGTAATATGTTACTTCCACGCCCACTAAAGGGGGCGGGGTCCAAAAAATAGATTAGTCTGATTTTCTGTCTTTTTAATGCTTTGGGCCTTTCTGATATAAAAATATATCATTTGCTTAAAAGAATTACAAAAAAAACTTTAAAAACTCTGCTGTTTTTTCTGAGGTTGGTTTAGTTCTTCTTAGGGGAACTTTTTCCCTTCTTACTCGATTCAGCCTATTTATGAACTTGACCTATGCCATCCTTCAACATGTATTTCTACCAAATTTCAAGGGTATGGTTCTTTTCGTTTGAAATGAATGGTGATTTCCATAGACGGCAATTGATAGAAAAAAGATAAAAGAGGAGAGAAAAAGACAACATAGGAATTAACAAGATATCAAAAATATATAAGATAAGAAATTGGAAATAAAAATATCATAATAGAAGGCACAAGAAGGGAAAGGTAAAGATAAAGAAAATGAAAAAATTAGATAACAAGAAAAAATAATAATAATGAAGGAATCAAATACAAAAGAGAAGCCGGAGAGGAAGAAATGAGATGGTAAGAAATAGCAAAGAAGGTCGGAAATAAAAATTAAATAGAAAGAAAAACTGGCGGATGGAAAATCATAATAGAAAAGAGAAAGGAAATCAAAATGCGATCAGTTTCTAGAAGAAATTGAAAGAATGTGAGAAAGAAGAGAAGTTACAACAAGAAACAAGACTAAACATGTCTCGACATGATAAAACAAGACATAAGTAAAAGAAAAGTCAGCTGATTAGATATATAATATTTTTCCTACAATAAAGCGCGACAGGAGGGAGCCCTTTTGCATAGGCAGAACTTAGTCTAGGACCTAATGGAGAGAAAGAAACAAGGGAATGGGTTTAAGAGCACACTTTGATGTACTCGCAAAATTTGTTTTGAACTTCCTTCGCCGTTCGTACTTATTTGATTTTGTTTTTGTTGGATACCAAATGAAAAAAAAATTTTAACAAATTTTGTGTGTCTTAAAAGACTTGGCCTGAGCAAAAGGCGTCTAAGTGAAAAAGGCCCTAAGAATTCCAGACTTTATGTACACACACACACACACACACACATATCAATCAATATTTTTTTATAATCCTTCTCTCGAAATGTTTCATTTACGAAAAAGTAGTTAAAACCAACTGTCTTGACTTTAAAGCCTTCCTAATCTCTCCAGCACATAAACTTTTCCTTAATTTTTTAATTTAATGTGATTCTCTGCATTTCTTTCTATTACTTGGCCGATTGTATCGCATTGCAATTTGCCTTCCGATGGCCAGCAATTCCTTTTGCATATTGCTCTGGTTTTTTTTTTGGCGGATGTTTCAAAAGCGCTTTATTACAATTTACTGCTCTAAATGTTGCAATTTTGAATGTTCTACCACTTTGTTGAACATGTTTTGCATGTGCTGCATTTGGGAATTGTCCATCGTACGAACAACAGGCCATGCCAGTTTTCAGCATTTCCATTTCTTTTATTGGCCATAAACTTTAGCAAAAGTTTTACGCATTTAAACTGGTTACACTTGCCAGTGCGAGTGTGCTGTATGTATTTATGGCGATCGGGTTCTAAAGGAAACAGCAAATGGTCAGAGATTTAGCACACAGGTGGCAGTTAGCCAAACAGGTAACAAAGATTGCATTTTTAATGCCTGTTTGCTTACTTGTGTGCTGCTGCTGCTGCACTTGATGTTGCTGCAGCTTCGGTTGGCAGCAGCATCACTATCATCATCATATGCAGTTGTGAACGCATCAATTAACTCATTTTTTTTAATACTCTGACAAAGTTTAGTAGTGCACAGTGGTACGCTTCCCGACTTTTAATACTCTTTCCAGAGTAACTTATCTAAGTCAGTGATATGTTTCTTTTGAAATTACCTTTCTGCTTGTGTTTGTTTTAGCAAACTCTTAAATACTCGCACACACTTTTAGGTTATTTTGCAAGGAAATTCTCCTCCAGCCAAAACTGCTCAAATCTGGCAGGCTATTTGTCTAAGCAGAATTTCTTTTTTTTCGCTCTACTGTCTATGGTGGCTGCTATTAAAAAGTGCACCTGTTGCTTGTTGTTGCAATGCATCATCTTCCCTGCAACGCAGCCATCGAGAAAAGAACAAGATTAAAATTAAACAGCATAAGAATTCCTTCACCTTTTCTTTTTCCCCCCGTTTTTGGAGAACTAAAAGGCATCAAGGAATCTTTAATGAAAAATATATTTCACAAAAAACAGCAACAAATTCATGGTTCAAAAGAATGATTTATACAATTGACTTGCGGACGGTGTGTGATAAAAAGACATTGCACTTGTTGCCACTTCCATACGAAGACCAACAACAACCAAACAACATCGTCTATTTATACACTCAAAGTTGCATTTTTGTTTCTTGGCCATTTAATATCAAGAAATGTTACGACATGCGTGTACAAATAAATGATATCCATCATAATGCAGTGCGATCATTAAACTAGATGACTGACTGCCTTGCAGCAAGTATGAGTTCTGAGTTCGCTTGCTTGCTTGCTGTACACATATGGTTTCTTCGATTTGGCTAGCGATGTCGCTGCTTATATCATTTTGCTGGACAGTAGCCCCTCAGGCAACAATCATAAAAAAAACGAAGGAACCTACATGGAGCAGCCAGCTATGATTGATAGTTTTTGTTTCAATGTCTTTTTTTTTTTGTTGTTCTTCTAATACGAGCTTTTACTTTGTGACATTGTAAGTGATCGTATGCCTGAAATGTCTACAAGTGTATCATTGTTTATTTGTAGCATTTTGTTCGCATTAACAATGACGGGGGTATATTAAGTTTCCAAATCGATTAACAGCAACACGCTGCCATAACTCCATCAAAGCTTGTCATATAATCTGTAATCAAATTTAAACTAAAGTAATCTTAAAATTATTAATTGCAACTACTGGAATCGGGTAACTGGAAATTGAAGATGCCATGTGGTAGTTGAAGATACGAGTCGGAAGTTTTTAGCTAGAAATGAACATGATATGGCATAGGAGGCAAAAGAAAATATTAAAATTATCAGTACAGCAGAGCCAGCAGGATAAAGAATGGAAAGGAGTATCAAAAAAGTCGTCAACCTTCAGAATCCATCTAAACCATTGACCCCCAGCCTCAGTAACCGTTTAGTGTGACATTTTCCCCCCCATAAATTGAATTGTAGGCTCTGAGAAGTCCTTCAGCCATCGTTCCTTATGTGTATTCAAGCTTTCATTTCATCCAGGTTTTATTTTAATCGATTAATCGGTTATTCGATTAATTTTCCTATGGATCGATTAACCTATTATATAGTTTTTTTTATAAATTAAATAATTTCAGTACGGATTTTATTTTAATGGATTAATTTTTTTATGGATGGGTTAACCGATTAACATAGTTTTTCCATAAATGAAATTTATTTCAGTAAAAAAAAAATTATAAATTATTTACTAAAAATTTGTTCTGTATTTAAAAATTGAATTCGTCTCTCTCTCTCTCTCTCTCTTTAAATATAATCCTGGTGGTATTGATTAAATCGTTAGCAATCAAATTATTGGTTTTTATTAAATTAATAGTCAAAATAAGGAAGAGAATTTTCCTTTATATTGAGCAACGATGTCCACAGAGAAACTTGTTCCCTTTTAGCATCTTTACGTATCCGCGTAGTTTTTGTTGTTTATCATTTGACCTATTAAAATGAAAACCGTCTTTGTTTCTATGAAAAAATATTTTCTAAACGCACACCTTTTTAATATTAGACGAAACAAATAATTAATAACAAGTAAAAGCGTTATATTCGACCGGGTCGCATCTTAAATACCCTCCAAATATTTAGTAAGTAAATTTTAAATGTTTAAGTTGGTGGGACCGAGCTCCTTTAAGACAACTCTGTACCCAATTTTAAGTCTCTATTTTGATAGAGTCATTTCGGGAAGGATCGTGAGAGAGACGTTTCACCTATGCAAGATCAGAGAACATCTCAGCTTCTTATAGGCTTAAGGAATAAAAATTGTTCAATATTTACACAATTTTTGCAAATAATATCTATCGTACGTTAACTTTATGGGGCCCAAGGTCCAATTCTTTTTGGAGGGTATTAAAACTTTTTGGTAGGGTCGCTGTGGCAAGGACTGTAGGGGAGACATTTCACCTTTGTCATAAAATTCTAAAAATAAATGTTTGGGATAATTAAATGTAAAATTTTTTAAAAATTATATATTTTTGATAGGGTCATTTAAGGGGCAAAGGGGGAGGAGGGGGTAGGGTAAAAGAGTAGCAGGTTACGTCTCAACTTCGTCATTAAAGCTTAAAAATGTCATTTTTAAGAAATGTAGGCTTAACTAAAACAATTGTTAAATTTTGTAACTATTTTTGCATATAAAAACGCCAACTAAAGGTGGGCGTGGTCAAAAAATTTATTTTTTTTATTTTATGGCTCCAAGTTTAACGCGTTGAACCATTTTTGACATAAAAATATATCATTTGCTTAACAAAATTACAAAAAAAAACTTTAAAAATTATGTTGTTTTTTAGAGGTTGGTTTAGTTCTTCTTAGGGGAACTTTGTTCCCTCTGGCCCGATTCAGCTCTGACCTGTGCTATCTTTCAAGATATATTTATACCAAATTTCAAGAATCTAGCTTTTTTCGTTTGTACTGAACCGAGATTTCCACAGACGGACGGACGCATATGACTAGATCGTCTTAGAATTCATCACTGATCAAGAATATATATATATATATATATATATATATATATATATATATATATATATATATATATATATACTTTATGGGGTCTCAGATGGATATTTCGCTGCCTTACATATGGAATGACGAAGTGAATATATCCTCCAATTCTTTTTTGGAGGGTATAAAAATATATCGGAATGAAATCTATTTCAATTTCATTGGGTGATTCCGTTCATGATATTAAAAATTATTTCATTGCGAAATTGTTAAAAAATTTGTTTTAAATTCAGAAAGACATGATAAATATTCTGCGGCACTAAGGAATGTCAACATTAGTTTTTTTTAGTTATACAACTTGCATAGCAGAGCAGAACAGCTGTTTTCGAAGGCCGATACACTTGCAGCATCAATACTCTTGTTTATTTCTCTTTGTCACCACTTATTTGCCGACTGCATATGATAACAGTTTTTTCGTTTCCTGTTTTTTGAGGAATCAAAATACGTCATCAATTCCGTTTCCGAGCGGACTGGAACTCTATGGCATAGCTGTATAAACTGTACTTAAAATATAGAAGAAAACAAGTCGAACAAAATTTTAGTTCTTCCGAGAGACTTACAAAAACCGGCTATCCGAAATATTGTAAGTGATTGAAATAGTCTAACGAAGTGTGAAGCTCATCAAGAAGTTGTGGCTACAATTTCTACGCTTCTTTTTTTCTGTCTTCGATGTCTCTTTGCCTCTATTCCATTCGCTACTGAAGCTTCTGGTATCAGTCATTTGGTGTGGCTTCTTTTAATGCTGTTGACTTTATTATTTCCAAAGAGCCTCACAAGCCCAACCATAAAGGTGATTAAATCGGCATGAGTTTGCAAACACTGCGGTTGCTTCTGCTATAGGTATTCAGTTTTCATTTGTCCCCGTGTGTGTGTGTGTGTTCAACACTTTTTGCCTTGATTTGCTCAGATATGTAATAATGAAATAGTAAAAAAAACACTATTAAAAATCATAAATGGAAGAATGAGTGGCGCCATTTTACCATATTTAGTCAACTAACAGATTTATTGTTTGTGCCACTGTTGTGTATGAATAATTTAAACATTTTTTTTTGTTCTCTAAGACAGCACACACAACACAACTGGTTGTTGTAACAATTGATAGTGAGTGAGTGGCTAACATGTCCCATCAGCTGCTTCAGTTGGTGATGCCATTGATCTTGATGTTTGACTGATGGTGATGATGCTACCATTTACCCATACAAGAATATGATGCTGGTGTCAGAGTTATCATCGTAAATGGCCATTGTAATCTGAAACTTGCGACGTGTTTTGCTAGCAAAAACTGCATTACAGCAGAGGCAGGGAGGCAGGCAGGCAGGCAGGTAAGCAGGCCGCTAATTGCATTAGTATTGCACAGAGTCATATTTAGCCATACATACGTTTTTACTTAAACATGCCGCGTATCACACAAATATTCCTACTTACGAGTGTAATAGTTGTTTTTTTTGTTTTCTTTTGCAATTCATTTGTAAAATTGTTTGAAATAATTCTTTTCTATCGGTGGGAATTAACTGTGTGTCTGATAAGAAGAATTTTTGAAATATTTTGAGATAAAGTGTATCTCGTACAAGTATCCCGTAGATTTCTGTTGAAATTAAACAAGTTGGATGACATTTTCTTTACTCAAGTAGTGCGTGCGACTTTCAGGCGATCTCAATTTTACTTTATGGCGTGCTACTAAAACATTTGAGCTGAACTATTTTCAAATAGAAATTATGAGTTTTTAAATTAATGATGGAAGTTTTTAAGTAGTACGTTCCAGTAATTTGTGCCATATATTTTCTTCGTCAGCCCCAGCTTCTTTTTAAGTCCATACAATCCCTGGAAACCGCTGCTTTCTGCGAAAAGTTGTTCTGCACCCTGCAGTTTTGCATATACATACAGAGAGAAAAGATAAACTGCATTTGGGATCCTATTGTGAATATTCACAATCGAAATATTCAGCCTTATTGTGTTTGGCGTTTTACGCCTTTAACTTCGACGAATTGTAATAGCTTAAAGATAAAAAGCTAAAATTTTCTTTAGTCAATTACAAAATGTCGAATCTGAAGGCGAAAAACGTCAAACACAATAAGGCTGATTATTATTTATCATTGAAAAATAAACGGCGATGAGGCAAGCCATCCATCCGCTCCAATCAATAACATTTAAAACAAAAACAAACTTTAAAAACTGAGTTTGTTTTAAATGCTATTCATTTGCAATAGACTTTATTTGCTTCGAATTGGAAAACTATTCAATTCCATGTTATATTGAGCGTGCCCATATGGAAATAAAACTGTGTTATTATCGGTTGGATACAATTCTCGTATGTAATTTCCTAATAAAATTTGTATAAATAAAAACTTTTATCATATTCAAAAGAGTCCCCTAATATGTGGAGACAAAAAATATAAAAAAAATACACATGAGTACTTACGATGAACGTGTAGTGGCCTTCGAAAACAGCAGTTCTGCCCAGCTGTGTAAGTTGAATAATTAAAAACTGGTGTTGACTTTTCCTTGTGCCTTATACTATTTCTCATGTATTGCTGAATTTATATAAATTTTCGAATAATTAGCTTAATAATCTTAATTGAATTTAATCATAAAAATTATTTGGCAAATTTTTCGTAAAAAAACATGTCAAATAAAGAGTTTCATAAATATAAAAAAATTTTTATGTCTTAAGCTCTAAACACATAGACGACAGCAGACAGCAAGCAACAATATGTCAAAAATAAAATCCATGTTTTCAAATGAAAACGATTATTTTGAGGGCAGCACAGCAGCAGGACTGCACAACAGCATTTGCTGCTGCTGCCAAGTTAGGCTATTTTCTATTTTGACGGGCAGCAATAAACAAATTTAGTGTTGCCATTATACATATAAATTGGAAAAATAAGAACAACAACGTTTTTTTTAATATTAAACATAAAAAAAACATTACAAATATACAATATAGAAATAAATTTATTTGTTTTTATATTTTTTCGTGATATTATTAAATTTTTTATCAATAAGTTTAATTTTATTCATTATAAAATATATATGCGGCATCCCTGTTGTTATGTTGTTGCTGTCTTCAAAATAATTATCAAGCTGACTTCATAGCAGCATTTGAAGTTCGCAGCATTTGAAGCCGTGAAGTTGTGAATTCTGCTGTCGTCTATGTGTTTAGAACTTTAGGCTTTTACTATTTCTAAAAATTGTTTTTTATAAAAATTTTAAAAAGTTCAAAAGCCGTTTTTTCGCTGAACAATTTAATTTAGCTCACCATATAATATTCACTTATGTGATGGGATTTACATAACAAGGGCCTCGATATCACCACTGGTCATTTAATGTATTGTTGTGCTCTACTGGATCCAATGAGAAAATTACAAGACAATAATGAAATATAAATTTATTATGATTGTTCCTTTTATTTTTTGCTTTTTAATTCAAAATGATTTTTACTTTTTTTACGCTAATAATTTATAAAAAATATTTATATCGTGCATATCTACACGAAAATACCTTTTAAACAATATATGTTTCTTTAATATTGATGCACGATAACATATTTAAAATTGTACCACAAAAAAGTGTTTATTTATATCTTGTCCAGCATAAGAGTTGTTCTATTAGATATATTACTTTCTTTGGGATATCTTTTTACTTGGTAAAAAATTTTTTAAATTTTGTTTCTAAATTATTTATAAGGGAATCTTATCATAATTTAGAAATTCGAAAGAATTTTTAAGTCTGCTAATATGAAATTTCCCACGTTATATGTAAAATGTTCATGAAACAATGAAATTACTGCAAAAAACAAGAGAAGTTGAAATAATTTATTTATTTCACAAAAAAATAAAAAAAAATAGGATATGAAATATAAATTATAGCTGAAACCGGTCTGCTTACAAATCAAATATGACGTGGGATAGCGGAAAAACATTCCAAATTCTAATTTATATGTTATTTAATACTTCGCCATTGTCCACTCACTCACTCATTTAATACAAAAGTTTAAGCACATTTTATTACCTCTACTGCGTTGGCTGGATAGCCCAAACTTATCTTGCTAATCATTGTTAAAAAATGTAAATGAAAATCTTATCTCCCAAAATATTATAATCGAATAATAAAACCAAATCCCAACTGCTTTCTAACAGCCGATACTTTAACAAACAAACAAACAAAAAATGTCTTGCTGAAGAATAGAAAAGAAAAAACAAAATTCCTTTATAATAGAATTAAAATATTTAGATTAACTTTTAAACTCTAGTTATTAAATTTGTTTAAAAAGACGAACCTGCTGTGACATTGAAAAGATGTCTCTATTACCTCAAACGAAACTTTTTTCTATTTTATTAAATTTTTGTTGTTGTAACTGATACTCATGCCTAAGGTCTGTGTGTCTGTCTGTCTGTCTGTGTCGCTTTTCTCCACAACCAATAATGACAGCCCAGGCATAATAATAATAATGTTTCAGGTTTACCCAGCTAATAACAAATGACACCGATAAGCCCAACAACAAAAGATATTCGTATAGTTTGTGTACGGGTCACTACCCGTTTTGCATCTTCAGTCATTCTAATTCTTTTCTCTTATACCCACCATCGAAAAGGCCACACACCAACTTTTGGTTTTAGGCCAGCAGTAGCATCAGAGAACACACCGAATGTGTTTCTCGGTTACATGATGCTAAAACACCATTATCAAGCCACCTTGCTACGCATTTTAATTTGTTTATTTTGTTTTTGTGGAAATCTGTGCTGTGTGTGTGTGTGTGTGTGTGCATTTGTGTTTCATGTCATCCTCAAGTGTCACAACTTTCTTTTGAAGTCTTAATTTTGAAACAAAAGCCCAAAACAAACACAAACTCGGTAGAAAAATTATGAAATAAAAATAAAGGAGATAATAACTATAAAATACAAATATTTTAAAACAAAGTCTAACAACACAACAACAAATTTACATAATACGATTATCGTGCATTGGGCGCTACCTTTTTCAATTGGCATTAAACAGCATTAAAATGGAAGGCGAAGAAGATATTTTTGTTGTTTTCTTTATGATTTTTTAATTTGCACGAATGCCTAACGTTTTCAAATAATAAAACTTGATTATCAAAATCACTCTTCTCAAGTCCAAACATATCGACCATCGTTAGTGTTGTACAGCAGATCGTATCTCTATACCAACATCACGTCAAGACAATATCAGAAATAAAACATCCTAATCAAGGCGAATTCATCAAGGTGAATTCGCCGTGATCCGAATACTATTTTTCTTCGGCATTTTATTACTTTTAACAGTCTTTTATACTATTGTGGTTCTTGGTGAATAATCAGAGGCTGTTAACAGTAATCAGTCCTATTTTTGATATTGTCTTGACGCGAAGTCAACAAATAGTTATAGAATAAGGGGAAATATTTGCATTAATAGTGTCTTCAAGATTCGATCTAACTTATGACCCTCTTTAGCAAAATCTAATTTTTTATTATTTTATGCTCATACACTATGCACGTACTAGTGATGTGGAAAATTTTGATGAAAGATTCGTATGCCATTTTTACATATTCGCGTTCGTATTCGCCATTGAGGCTAATATTTCTCGACTACTTTATAAGTAAAAAAATAGTAATAATAAATGTAGGAAGAGTAAAAGAAATTTTAAGTACCTAAACCACGATTTGACTAGATATCGTTCCGTTGCTAAATTACTTTAAAAACAAAAACATATTTTAAAATTTAGGTATAGTTCCAAATATATTTGTTCCACAGAACGATATCTAGTGACAAAGTAAAAAAGTTTCTTTATTTCCATTTAAAGGGCAAACAATGTTAAATGGCTACAACATGTTTGCTACAAAAGGTCACCGTAATGCCGTGTAAAAAATTTGGAATGAAACCCATTTAAATTATATTGATTTATGAATTATGTATTTGATATAGGTACGGTGACCATATTTTTCAACGCAAAAAGAGGAAATTTAGAAAAGTAATAAAAATTGTATTTACAATAGCTCAATTCACAATCCTGTGCAAATGGTCTTGCATTATAGCATTTGCAAATTGAGAGAGTATTTGAGAGCATTTTCAATGTATTTTGTTGGTGTAGAGTACAATTATTTTGCAAATACAATAATGCACGACCATTTGCACAAGATTGTGAATAGGGCTAATATATATAGTAAATTGTATATATTCTAGGCATAGCCGACTTACTTCGTGTCACTTAATTCGTGTTTATATGGCCAGAAGTTCAAATATGTTCACAAATATTACAGTCATTTGATAAAAAGATTTTAATTTGATTAAAATTTCTATTGTATTGGTGATTATATATATTATTTTGGAGTTTAAAGAGAAAAAATTAATAATAAAAATAAGTACAATAAAGGACACTTCAATTTAATAAATTACACTTTTGGTGTTTTTAATATACGAGGACATGGTGTAAAAAACGAGGACTGTGTGTGAGTATGTGACCTGCTTATAACTTTTGAACGGCTGAACCAAAACGAACCAAACTAATCGCGTTTCATCGAATTTCTTAGATTTCCTGTGAACCGGTGCACTTCGGCAAATTTCGAGAAATATTAAAAAAAAACTAAGAGAAAATGTTTTTTCAAATGAGTGTTTTTTTTTTTGAAAAACTTTTAAAGGGCTTTGCCGACCGATTTCGAAATCTAATCAGTTCTTGACATTTAGAACACCATCGATCGCCACAAACCGATATATCGTGCAAGGAAAAATTCGAAAAAAATTTATAAAAAAAAACTCCGAAATTATTTATGCACAAGTGTGTGATCAATTGGTGTTCTCAAATTTTTATAGGACTTGAAGCACTACATCAACCACCGTTTATCACGTGGGAATCGGCTGATCCATTTATAAGTTATAGCAGTTTGAAAATTAATGTAGTAGAATATTTTAACGGCTAAAATTAGAGGGAAGTTGCGGGGATGGTCTCTAGGGTCAACCGTTTTCCATATATTTATATTGTTGTTTTAATGTAAATGCCTACTGATCAAAATTTTTTTTTTATTTACAAAAACAAGCAGATAATAAAAATGTAAATATTTCATGGAGCTGGAATTCATCTGTTAAAGAATCTTTTATTCTTATCGTTTAATAATTTTTGAACATTTCTTTTAATTATAACTATAACTATAAATATAATGTAAGTGAAAAGAATTGTAAAGATTTGTTTATACAAGATTGTTCATACTTTATTTTCTGTTAACCCCAATCATTTGCCTTTAAATTTTACCTATAATACTCGTATTCGTACTCGCGAATATCAAAAATTGACAATCCTCCCATCACTGTTGCATACACAGCTTGCACACATATGACATATCCTTATACATACACACAAACCCATATACGTACGTACTTATGTTAAGTGCTTGCCTGCAAGAGCAACAGCATCAAAATCAAACGCAAACATCACAAAACTTTAACTTTCTTTGTTTTACCGTAGAACACTCCGTGTTTGTTACCCCAAATCTTTTTAAAACAAGAAACATCAGAAAAATAAACTTTTTGGTAGTTTTTTCCCTTGTTTTACGAAAAAACAAAAAAATAATGATAAAACACGGCATTAAGATAAACAAAGTCTAAAACACACACACACATTCAAACGTATAAGTATTGCAGGTAGGCTACTAACAATTCAAGGCTCTGGTGTACGTCAAAATGATACGGCCAGTGATTTAATATTCGGCCGTTATAAAAGTTCAAGAAGTGATTCAAGATAAATTCACAGCTAGATGGCGCTTCTACGGCAACTTTTTATTCATTTCTATTTTATTTATATTGTTGTATATATTAACCCTATAGAATTCTTTTTATAGAATTATTACAAATACATGTTATAAAATAAATATTAATTAATAAAGAAATTGTGCTCATCATAAGGATCACTTTGTTAAATATGTCCTAAGGCGAATTAATAACAAGTGGTCACGGTTGAATTGATTATTGCTTACTGCTGTAACTTTTAACAGATGTTGTCAAAACTTTTTTCCAAGATACATCAAAACGATTTTCACATACCAAGCGCATTCGCCGCGAGTTCACCTATTATTAATTCGCCTTAGTCTGCCTGTTGCTGAAGTACATTGATAGGACCGGTGGCCAAATATAAATTTAATTGTTAAACATTTCCTTTTGCAATTTCCATTTGCTGTTGAACTTTTCAAAATCTCTTATAGTTTATGCTTAAAGTGGACGTTGTCCTGCCTTTAAAAGCATAAATGAAGCCACCCTATCGCTGTGACGCACACTTTGCTAACGTTACCATTATTTTAGGTTTTTTTTTTAATAAATGTGAAGATATAAAAGAAACTTTATATAACAAATTTTGTATTCTTTTGTTGTTCTCTTTTAAAAGATGGATAATATAAAAAAGAACATGCTGTTTTATGTTTGATCTACGGATTTGTGAACAAAGACTAACAAAAGACAGTTGAAAATAAAACATTAAACTTCACATTAAAATGCTAATACAAACGATGAGATACGGGTACGTTTGCTTGGGTCCATAGTCCCTTTTTTTTTTGTTTAATGTCAAAGATGTTATTGGTGATGTATGTATGGCCCTCTGTGTTCCCTCCTTTTATTTGGGGTTTTATCATAAAAATACAAGAGTGCAATGAAAAAAAAAATAAATGCCAAATGAAATGGGTTACAATTTGACTTATATTTTGCTCATTGTCGAAGAATAATACAAGTATGATAATGACATAAGGTCTTTTTTGGAATTAGTGAATTTTTGGGGTGTTTTATCAGTGTTTTTGACCAATATAACCCATAATTATAGCTCGATTACAAGTCAATAGAGTAAAACAAATGATCATGTGAACATATCGATGGTTACAAGTGAAAAGGCCTTAACAAGTGTTTTTAGGAAATTGAATTTTCCAGCGATTTCAATGCATTTCACACAAATACAAATTGCCAAAAAAAATTAGTGCAATAGAATAAAAAATAACGATTTTACAAGCCAATTACGATTACAGTTTCTATTATGATCAATAGAGATATTGTCATGTTTTTGCCTTCTTCCATAAAGTTGCAATTATTTCGATTACGACTAGTGACCATCGATTTGTATATGCATGTGTGTGAGATATATTATGTGTTAGGCGGGTTATGTTGAAAAATGTTAATTTGCCGCCGGTTAAGTGACACTAGCAATCAGCCTTGATTTCCGACAGCACCCACTTCGGTAGAAGCTTTCGTGTTTCGTGCAGTAAAAAATGTACCCACAATTATTTTGTAATTGAAAATATATTAATAAAACCATCACGTTTATTTGTTTAAAATTATGTAAAAACATTAACTAAAGTGCTTCAATTGTGATAAGTTTTACAAAAAGCAAGTTTTATAAAATTAGATTAACTTGTAACAGAATTCCAAAGAATGCAGGTCGCTACTCGTTATGGTGTTCGGTTACACATGTAAATGTGTATATACAAACTCTCCGCCTAAATCATAAAAAAGATTTTATGTTTATTAAACCCTTTATAGACAAATTTTGCAGAAAAATGTGTAATATAAACATTTAATTAACATAAAATATTCTTTTTATGAATTATACCGTCAATGACGGTCCGCCATATTGTGTGCAAGAAAATATCACCCGACAATATATTGTCTAATCAACGGCGACATATTAAAAGTTTAGAACGAGTATAATTTGCCGCCGTTGATGCAAAGCCATCCATCGGCCTTGTCTTACGAATGCGCTCGGGTCGGTTAAAGCTTTCGTGTAATTGTAAACGCTTAAATTATAATTGTTCGGTGATCGTAAATATTTAATTAAAACACTACTATTCATTGTTTAACATTGTATACAAACACTAGTTAAAGTGCATAGACATTAATTGTGATAAGTGAAGAAAAAGAACAGGTGCAATAAAAGTAAATAAACTTTCCTAAGATCTTCAAAGTATGCCGGTCGTTGTTCGGTTATACGAGGTACCATATTTATTATACGTATTAAATTATATACATTTTAAACAAGATTTAAATAAATAAGTGAATTAAAATAAATATGAACGCATATCTTTGCATAACATATTCCTCCGCAATGCTGCCGTAAGCGTGAACCAATTAAGCAGCCCTGCTGGCGGTAGTCTCTTATTTCTATTGTTTCTTTTTGTGATAATTCCTTTTGTTCATGCATTCCATTGTTTGGCCATTTTTCTTTTTTTTTGTATGTATTTGATTTTTTTTTGTAAAAGGCGGCTTATGTTTCATGGTAATTTATTTAATACGATATAAAACACAATCTTTTTAAATTAAAGTATCTAATATAGTAGTAAAGACTACAAAATGTTATAGTAAATATTTAAATAAGTTTTCTTGTTACAGCACCCTTTTTATGTATGGCCTGTAACTTACAAACTTCTTTGAAACAACTGGCACCAAGACGAATATGTATGTGATCATATTGGGGTTGTGCATTCAAGTTCCATTTGGTTTTCCAATATTCTGCAGCATCAACGTTGATATTGTAAGGAATCTGGCTGCTTGTGGGAGCAAATTACAGCATTTTTGCATTATTGTTAAGGATATTTAATGGCCTTCCCTTTGGACATTTCATTATTGCATAGGCATGTTTTTAATTTATTAGCCTTTGATTTCCTTGGAGAACTACTCGACCGTTGCTGTAACTGAATGCTAAAACTTTCCATTTAACGACATCTTTTACAAAAATATAAATACTTTTGTTCATATGGTTAGAAATAATAGACTATGCGGTTTCTTAATGAATTGGATGAAATACATATCAAGTGATTCCAGGAAAGCTTGAATTAGCCATCCCTTGTTGGCAACTTGGCTGGTACTCACTGTTCATACACCTTCAAGGAAGACAACCGCAATTATTGTAATTTGTTTGTAGGTCTGGATATAACCATCGGTTTTAAAATTAATTGTTTTTAACTTGGTCATCAGGAATGGGATTATTGTCATATTGCAGAAGTCATTCATTTAGAAAATGCTAAGTTTAACATATTCTTGTAACTTCATTAACTTTTGCACCGTCCGCAAAACCACGATTCCACTTTTTCTACTGTGATGGCGATTCAAAATTTCTACTCTTGTGTTGTGGGCTTTATTTGGGAAAATTTTTCTTCAAGTTCTTTAATTGCTAGTATTTTCATTGTGCTTTGCTACCTTTGGATTTTTGATGCTGAAAGGAATAGCTTCACTCAATTCTCAAGCTAACGAGCTTAACATCCTGCTTTTGTAATAGGTTTTAATATCTTCTAGAATTTTGAGAAAAGTTTTTTAACCTTACGCAACGTTAAACATGTATTTTGGCTATTTTCATTTTAATTAAAATACTTTTTCACTGTCCATTTCTTTATAGTTTATTAGAAAGTAGCGTATGATAAAATAGTTGCATTTGGCGGAAAATTTAAAAGTGTAAGGAAGTTCTAATTTTTATATATTTATTTATCGCTTTCTTTCCTTGGAAAAGGTACATTCAAATACAGTTGCATTAAACTTTAATCTAATAAAAATCTTACTTGCAATAGTATAACATTTTGTGTGTTAAATAAATATTAACATCGTTTGTCTACTAAAGTGTATGTTCCTATATACATATATTTTTCAAAGGACGAATGAATATCCTCATTATAACGGTCCAGATAAGTCTGGTTTCATCGGATACTTCCAAAAAATATCAAACCATCTTAAAGATGTTTTTATTTATATGTTGCACGTTACAATAAAATTGTAAACTGTCATCTTTCCTAATCTGTCCCCTCAATACTAACACCTCGTTTTCAGTTCCGGCGCATAAAAAAAATGTTTTTAGTTACTGTCCATATTAGTCGGTCTAAGAAGAAATACATATATGTATTTCTTTTCAAAAATTTCATTCCACATAAATATTAGTTACACTGATGTTTTTAATTATTCAGATAGTCAAACCAGTCTATTAACTGAAATGAAATAAAGATATTGCAGTAAAGGAATTGGCTATTTAAACGTACGCAATCCCTCTACAAATGTGTTGGTGGTACGAATTGTTGGTCGCTTTATTTAAAACTGTGTTGATTTCTCTTTCTTGAATACCAATATTGTTTGATTCTTTCTATATGTACATGACATACATGTATCTGGTGCAGCTGTATCAAATTTTTGGATCGATGTCCCATATATATTTTTTATTTTGCTTAATGTCAACATTCATTTGGAATTTCTGTATCTAATTTAAAGGACAATTAAGTGGAATTTGTGCGAACGCATATGTTTTAAAATCATTTGTCTACCTAGGAAGTACCGAGAGGCTGGTTGAAATGTAATATTAGATAATTAAAACATGGACTTTAAGTGATGAAAATAATTTCAGTATAAAATTGATTCTTTAAAAACCACAAACGACCGGCACCGTGAGTGTAAATGAGTTGAATCGATCAGAAAATAAGTTCAGTGTATATATAATCAATCATTCAAGTGAACATAAATCTCGAACATCTCAGCTAACTTAAATATTCCAAAATTAAAAGGTAGTATTAAAAACAAGTCTAGTTCACTCATCGTCCAGATAAAACTTCTGCTTCCCAGCTTTAGCTAAACATTAGCTATACCGAAGGGCTTTTATTAACAAAGTGTTAATACAGTCGATATTTATGTCATAAATTATTTGGCACCTTCGCCATTATAATATTAACCCTTTTATATTTTGAATTATACATTTTAAATTCGATTCTAAACTTCAAACTCTTTAGTTATAAAAAGTATTTGGCAAACTTGCAGTTTCTATCACTAGATTAACTTATAACAATTTACTACGTAACTAAATTTATCCTAATTTTAGTAATAAAATACGCATTCATATTAAATTTAATTAAGATTAATAGGCCATATGTTCGTATCGTGTGAATTTCACAAAGACATGATAAATATTCCAAGACAAGAGGGCAAGTCAACATCAATATAATTATCCCACTTACACAGCAGAGCAGCATAGCTGTTTTCGCAAGCCATCATCAATAGCCATGTATGTTTGTGGTGATCCCCACTTATGAGGTGGCTTATTTGAATGTGATAATTGTTTTTATTTATAATTTTTATTTTATGAAATAGTGTACGAGAGCAGTATTAATATGAAATCTATAGTAACACCCTGTGTTGCCGTTTGCTTGTAAAAATTTTCCAATGTTTTGCAAGTTAGCTGGGGTGTTCGAAAATAATGGGTGTTTACAAACTTATATATGTATGTACATACATATGTGTTTAATAATATGCCCAAATTGAAGAAGTGTATTTGTGTTAAGTGTGTGTGTTGGTATTGAAAAAAATGAAGATGCCGAAGGAGCTATTCAGTCATTTATGGCACAAAATTCATCAATAATCTCGTAGCAATTTATCTACATTTTGTTGCAGCATTACAATAGAAACATCAGAAAAAGGTGAGCATTTAATTTTTATAAGCACATAATTTTCGTATTACAAAAATTTAGGCAACAAATTTACAAACACTGCAATTAATAGCTAGAAAAAAAAGAGAATAATAAGTTTTAATTTGTTTTACAAGTGTCTTCCATGGGTTTTATTATACTGCAAAAATTTTGAAATAAAAATATTAAAGTTACAATATTTAAACATTATGTAGTCCATTTAAGAAAAAAGTTTTATAAAGGGTGATGTTGGCTGAAGTAGTAGAACACGAAACTATGAACCGGAGGGTCGTGAGTTCGAACCCCCGCTGAGTCATGAAATATTGTGTTGAATTCTTCTGATCAGCATTAGTGCGTGGTTGTGTTAGTTGTTGCCAGCCTGTTTAAATGATGAAGGCATAGTCACTGGTCACCGAACATAATGGGCAGCGACTGACACGATCATGTACTAAAAAGCAGAGTAACAGCACCCACCTTCGTCGGCCCTGTAGCAAAAATTAGCCGGCGAAGTAAAAGGTTGAAATAGCTACAAAAACAACTGTCTATCTTCTCATCTTTCCTAAGCTGTCCCCTCAATACTATCCCCTCGTTTTCAGTTCCGGCGCAATGCATTGCATATATAGGGGTCATCCCCTGAGTGCTGGTCCAAGATAAAAAAAAAAAAAGCAAAAAAAAGAAATAAAAAATTGAGCCCATAGATATTCGATCATATGACTACTCCAGATTTTTTAAAAGGCCATTCACTTCCTTGTACCTATAGGGTGTTTTTTATATAGAGTGACACAAGTTTAAATCATAATAATACAAGGTAATATATTTTTATATTAATGAAACGAGCTGTATCGAAAATAAAATTATACATATGAAATTGATGTTTAAATATGATTTCTGCCATCTGGCGGCCATAATTTGGTCATTATAAAAAAATGGGGCTGAGTACACATATGCCAATACCGGCAAATTGTGGCTAAGGAAACCTTCTATGTTGCAGAAAAGACATATCTGAAATAATTTTGGAATTCAAATATCAATTTAAAAAAAAAAAATTTTAAATTGGCTTGACCCAAGTGGCCAAATAAGCAGTTGGCATGCATTGCCAGTATATACAAAATGATGTATGGGATAGAAGACACTCCCATAATCATTTTGTATATAAATATGGATTTTCATACAAAAAACAATTTCACTGATTGCCATTTCGTTACGTCATAACATATGTAATTTCACTTCGTAACTGCTTACGTCAAAACATATTTAAATCGGCATATTTATTTTCACACACATATAACATACGACTATTAATGCTTTTTCTTATTTAAAAACATTTTTACTTCCAATTTACGAAATTAGCGCTAAGAACTTGAATATAAAAACTCCCACAGAAATTAAGACCGAGAAGAAAAATTTTTATGGCTCAATTTTGCAAGCCCAATAAAAATTGCTTCAATTCATTATTTCTCCCAAATAAATGACGACAATATTAATTTATGTAGAAACATAAATAATAAATTTTATTACAATAATTCTTCAACTTGTATTTCATTAGAAAAGAATAATTTTTATCATTTCCATCAGCGCCATCATCATCATCATCACACTTGTTCTCATTTGCCTCCAACTACATTTCTAGCATAAAATACAATTCCTCTAAAATGTGAAGAAGAAATATAATAATAATAATAAAAATGAAAAAAAAAGACGAAAAAATTTCAATTTATTTAATGACTTAAATTGTTCAAACTACGCTGCTACTGATTCATGTATTCATTCATCCATCCAGCTATTCGTTCTTTTGCTATTCATTCTTACCCATCATTTTAAGTGAATTTTTTCCGTATGTTTGAGCGAGTGCAAAGTTTATGAAAATAAGTAGTAACGATAAAAAAAAGCGCAAAGAAAAAATATTGTTACAAGCCAAAAAGGAAAAAAAAACGCAAAGGAAACAATTACGCTTATCTTCCCAGTTGACATCGATAGTTATGGCATTGACGATAAATGTGACACTGTCAACGTGAACCAACAACATTTTTACAAACATTAAAGTACCATGCAATTGTTGTATGATGATGTTGTTGACAATTGCGCTCGACTTTGCAGTTTACTATAAAATTTTGCAGGCAACCATTTCTGTGGAGGATGGATGCCATTACTATAGCGCCGATTACGGTGGTTGTGTTTTTGGGGAGGGGGCAACAAGTTGCGGAAGTGGGTTGTAAAACAAACGCTTTATATGCTCATGCTAAGTACGAGTATGTATGTATGTCGGCATTTTGCCATCGAACAGAGTCAAAGTGAAATCGTTATAAAACATCAGCCCATAAAGAAAAGTTGAATAAGTGTGCCATTTTTTAATAATCCAAAATCCCACTTTACTTTTAAGTTTATTAATTCCAAACTTAAATGCTGTAGCTTTTCTATCAACATGCGCACAACTTGAAACTAAATGTACTTTGCTGTTGCAGCAAATAATACGCAGCCTAGTTTTATAAATGTCAAAATTTGTAAAAATCAATTCCAAAGATTCCTTTGACTTTATATACTGAATGTAGTTATTCGACCTCCAGTGAATTGCCATCAGGGAAACCGCAACTTTGCACAAGTTAACCTTTGCAGCATATTTTAATCCCAAGAGCTTAACTTCTCCACACCATTTGACTCATTTCAATTTGTCTTGCATATTGACAGAAAATTTTGTTTTCGTTTCGCTTTTTTTATAATTTATTAAAAAATGTATTAAACTTATTCGCTATAGTTGCAGTAGTTATTCTTCCAATAATATCTATTTGTTGTAGTTTGTGAAATATTTATGAGATTGTAGGGAAGTCACGTCAAGTGTTATTTGCATGTGTTTTTCGTATTGAAGTTTTGAAATTCTCGTTTCCTCTTCTATAACTTTTATATTACCCCAATGTGTGTGAAAATAAATATGCCGATTTAAATATGTTTGACGTAAGAGCTTACGTCGTGACGTATTTAACTCAAAGTTAAATATGTTTTTAAGTGCCATCACTGACATATTTAACTATAACGTCATATAGTTTTTACTTCATATTAGATTTTTGGACCTAAGCTACCCGAAAAACCATCCCCTATTTCTCAATTGTATTTGTGAAATTTTTTATTAAAATATCAAAATCGACTTAGTGATTTTTTCGCTCATCTCGACAGATTTTGGCCATTTCTGGCCAAATCCTTATTTGTCACTCATATTCAACTTATTTCGTTTTTAGCTAGGGACCTACGCTACCCGAAAAATCATCTCGTAGTTCTCAATTGTATTTGTGAAATTTTTTATTAAAATATCAAAATCGACTTAGTGATTTTTTCGCTCATCTCGGACAGATTTTGGCCATTTCTGGCCAAATCCTTATTTGTCACTCATATTCAACTTATTTCGTTTTTAGCTAGGGACCTACGCTACCCGAAAAATCATCTCGTAGTTCTCAATTGTATTTGTGAAATTTTTTATTAAAATATCAAAATCGACTTAGTGATTTTTTCGCTCATCTCGGACAGATTTTGGCCATTTCTGGCCAAATCCTTATTTGTCACTCATATTCAACTTATTTCGTTTTTAGCTAGGGACCTACGCCACCCGAAAAACCATCCCCTATTTCTCAATTGTATTTGTGAAATTTTTTATTAAAATATCAAAATCGACTTAGTGATTTTTCCGCTCATCTCGGACAGATTTTGGCCATTTCTGGCCAAATCCTTATTTGTCACTCATATTCAACTTATTTCGTTTTTAGCTAGGGACCTACGCTACCCGAAAAACCATCTCGTATTTCTCAATTGTATTTGTGAAATTTTTTATTAAAATATCAAAATCGACTTAGTGATTTTTTCGCTCATCTCGGACAGATTTTGGCCATTTCTGGCCAAATCCTTATTTGTCACTCATATTCAACTTATTTCGTTTTTAGCTAGGGACCTACGCTACCCGAAAAATCATCTCGTATTTCTCAATTGTATTTGTGAAATTTTTTATTAAAGTATCAAAATCGACTTAGTGATTTTTTCGCTCATCTCGGATAAATTTTGATATTTTAATAAAAAAATTTCACAAATACAATTGAGAAATAGGGGATGGTTTTTCGGGTAGCGTAGGTCCAAAAATCTAATATGAAGTAAAAACTATATGACGTTATAGTTAAATATGTCACGACGTAAGTTCTTACGTCAAATATATTTAAATCGGCATATTTATTTTCACACACATATTACCCCATTGGTTTGACAGCGCGTGGCATACACCGTAACGGCCAGCTCGAGGTTTATTTTGAAAGAAATAAGGACCGACGATGCAGACTGCGTTCAAAAAACACTAAATAGTCAATTTTAAGGTTTAAAAAATTTTCATCGCTCTTAAGCGGCAGTTTCTCTAATTGACGTAATAAAATGTAATTGACGTAATAAATATTTTTCTTAAGTTTGGACCTTTACATTTCCAACTCTAGCCCCTTCTTTTCTGTAATTCCGGCAAAATGCATTGCATCAGTAGCGCAATTCGTTGAAAGTCGATTAAAAAAAAATTAAAATAATTATATACATATATAAAAATAAATAAATAAAAATAAATAAAAAAATACCTGAAAATTTATTTTAACGATTAATCGCATGTAAAGAAGGATCCGATTAATATTGCCGAAAAAAACACTCCAATTTATGATAGCGATTAATAGCATCGAGCACTGTTTTCGATTTTTTATATTATTTTTTTTATCTTGGACCAGCACTCAGGGGATGACCCCTATATATGCAACGCATTGCGCCGGAACTGAAAACGAGTGGATAGTATTGAGGGGACAGATTAGGAAAGATGAGAAGATAGACAGTTTTTTTTGTAGCTATTTCAACCTTTATTTACTTCGCCGGCTAATTTTTGCTACAGGGCCGACGAAGGTGGGTGCTGTTACTCCGCATTTAGTACATGATAGTGTCGGTCGCTGCCAATTATGTTCAGTGACCAGTGACTATGCCTTCATCATTGAAACAGGCTGGCAACAACTAACACAACCATGAACTAATGCTGATCAGAAGAATTCAACACAATATTTTATGACTCAGCGCGGGCTCGAACTCAGGACCCTCTGCTTCATAGTCTCGTGTTCTACTAGTTCAGCCAACAGCACCCAGTTTAGGAATCTGGTTACCGAGCACCTTATTTAACGTTTTAAAAACGCATTTTTTATAAAAATTTAAACATTGTCACGAAATGTGGTTTTCAGCAGTTAAAACAGATGAATTGAGTCTCAAGTTAGGGAAAACCATGAAAAGCCACCTACGAAAAAATTATAAAATTTTAAAATTAATCGTATTGGTTCGATTAACACAACGACAATTTGGTAACATTAGTCGTAATTACTATTCCGCTTACAATTGATTTGACAACACTGAAACACCTCCAATCACTAAAACCATCAATATATGAAGAGTTATGAAGCCAGCTATTGGCAAGAGCTGTGCAGTTGTCGAAAACAACGGCACGTTATCAGAAAAATATTATTGAAAATAAAAAAAAAAATAGAAAAAAGAAAAACATTTCTCCCTAAAAATAAAATCGCGAATAACAGCCAAAATCGATTTAAGCACGTTAAATGCAACACAACTCAATAAAATTTTTACTTGACTGTTTTTTTTTTTTTTTTTTTGAATTCACAACGCAAAAAAGGCAAAATAATATTTTTACTACAGTTTTATTTAAGTGTCAATGTTGAAGCCATTGATGCATACATTCACCGAAACTCGTTAAGGAATAGAGCATAAAATAAAGAAAAATAAAACAGAAGAGGTGCTGAAGTAGCAGTGGCAAGGATATTCTCGTTCGTGTGCTATTGACGTGACGCCGTGATATTGGTGTTCTAAAGCTTTAAGATGCCATATAGTTAGCGGCAGCAAGCAGCGTGTAGTTTTTCTGCTTAACCTTTTTTTAAAACACACAACCGCATACAAAAAAAAAAAAAAAAAAAAAAAATAGAAAACAAGAAAGAAAAAAAACCAGCATCGCGAATTTTTAACATCAAAAACAGTCGCTGCATTATTTGTAGTGTGAAAAAGTGTAAAAAGATGCAGCAGCCAGCATTAAAGGCAAGTTCTTAAGAAATAAATATCATTATTATTTCTCACTAAAAATATCTTAATGGGAAATGCTCAAGGGTATAAATGGTGTTGCCAGAAAATAGCGCAAAAAGTGTGAATGAAAAAAATTTCGCTATTTCCGCTTTAAGCGAAAATAATCAAGCAAAGTTTGAAATAGTTTTGGGCAGCGTATTAAACAGTGGGTAGCGCGTAAAGTGGATGAATAAGAATATTAAGAGTCTTGTGTTAATTTGCATGCTTCATGCTCAGAGATTCAATTGAAAAATATTCCCGATTCAGTTAATGACCAGCTGTGCCATTTCCATGTTTTTATTTGGTATTTCATGGCACTTTTTTTTTTAGTAATATCCTTTTTAAAAAGGTCTGTTTAGAAGGTTTTTATATATTGCAAGTGTTTTTTTAACTATGACCGGCACTCAGGCCATGACTCTTATTTATGCCCTGAATTTTGCTGAAATATTGAAAGGACTTTTTCTTAGCTGTTGTGTTTTCTAACAAATTAATTATATAATTTTATTCTTGGGGGAAACGCCATTGGATGATCTTTTAAAAATATACCGAATTTTAATTTTTTGATTTACAAAGCAAATCAACACCTTAAATTTCCTTTAATATTTTTTTAGCGCTTTTTGCATTCATTTTCCTGATACTGTTACCCGATCTATTTCTATTCGCTGTATGATCAGCCAAACTCCTTTAAACTGTTTTATTTGTACTCTGTCTCCACTATTATTAACAGTGTCTCCACTATCATTAACAGTGGAGGGAGGCGTAGGAATCCTCGCTGCAATGCTTTTGTGGTATTCTTCTTCTCTTCCAGTAAGACAAAAGGCATATAGACGCTACTCCCTTCTGTGAAGACTGTATATTTTCCTATTGCACAAACTATTAAATTACTGTGACAAGAAATTCACATATAGAAACTTTTCCGATATCGATTTCTTATGACGGGGTATAAAGGTTTGCTCTTAAACCACTTATTCCCATAACATTCTCGATTAGAGTGACTGATTTTAAATATTACAGCCTCTGTTCTGAAACGTATACTTACTCGGCAGAGTGCCACAGTGGCCTAAATATATTCAAAATTTTTGGATTTTATGATATAATTACCCTCAGAGAGCCGAGAACTGACACAGGGCCTCTTAAGAAAAAAATTAGAGTGAGCGAATGCATTGATAGTCCGTTCAGTACAACGAGCGAAAATTTGTCGTGATGGCGACTCTTCTATGCACAAAAGGAAAACAAGTAAAAACGTTATATTCGACCGGACCGAATCTTAAATGCCCCCCAAATATTTAAATAAGTAAATTTAAAATGTTTAACTGGGTGGGACAGAGTTCCTTTAAGACATCTCTGTACCCATTTTTAAATCTTTATTTTTACAGAGTCATTCCGGGAAATGCTGCAGGGGGGGGGGGGCGTTTCACCTCTGCAAGATCAGAGAACATCTCAGCTTTTTATAGGCTTAAGGAATAAGCATTGTTCAATATTTACACTATTTTTGCATATAATATCGTACATCAACGCCCACTAAAGGGGGCGGGGTCCAAAAATAGACTATATCATGTTTTTTTCGTATGGGCATTGCTAGATCGTCTCAGATTTCATCACTGATCAAGAATATATGTAAATATATATATTATGGGGTCCAATTCTTTTTGGAGGGCATAAAAACTGTATTTTGTAGGGGCCCCTCTGGCAAGGGCCGTGAGGGAGACATTTCACCTTTGTCATAAAACTTGAGAAATGAATGTTTGGGATAATTAAATACAAAACTTAAAAAAAATTTTTTTTTTTGTATAGGGTCATTTAGGGTGTAAAGGGAGAGGAGGGGGTAGGGCAGAATAGCACCAGGTCACGTCTCAGCTTCGTCATTAAAGCTAAACATTTTAGTTTTTTGAGGGATGTAGGCTTAAGAAATACAATTTGTTAAATTTTTATACTATTTTTGCATATAGTAACGCCCATTAAAGGGGGCGGAGTCCAAAAACTAATTTTTTTGATTTTATGGCTCTAAGTTTAACGCTTTGGACTTTCTTTGACATAAAGAAAGTTGCTTACCAAAATCACAAAAAAAGCTTTAAAAATTATGTTGTTTTTTTAGAGGTTGGTTTAGTTCTTCTTAGGGGAACTTTTTCCCCTCTGGCCCGATTCAGCCCTGTGCTATCCTTCAATATATATTTATACCAAATTTCAAGAGTCTGGCTCTTTTAGTTTGGACTGAATTGTGATTTCTACAGACGGGCGGACGGACGGCCATGCTCAGTTCGACTTAGATTTCATCAGTGATCAAGAATATATATACTTTATGGGTTCTCAGATTCGCTGCGTTACAAACGGAATGACAAAGTGAATATACCCTACATATTCGTTTTTGGAGGGTATAAAAAGGCATTCTAAGATTATTCACGGATGGTATCGAATTGAGACCGAATAGTGAGCAAGATTTTGTTAACATTCGGTATCAAATTAAGTTTAATGTGTTAACAAATCAAGAATAAATAGCACAAAAATACCATTAATTAATGAATCTAGAACGACCCCTAACAAAATTGTACAAAAATACCATCAGATTATAAATTAAAAAGGATCTGTTATTACAACACCACCGAGGTGGTATCAAATCAAGAAAAATTCATATCTGGTAACTTTAATCAACACCAATTGGTGGGGTCAATTTCGGTAGTATTCTACAGCTTTTTTCACTCTGTTTATGAGTCATCTACATTTCGACTTAATTAACTGCTTAGCAAGATTTTATATATGGTGCCGTAAAAAGATCCTAACCATTTTGATATCATTTTTGTCAAGTCCAACTCGTCAGCGATAGACCCATCATTAGGCTAGAATAGTTAATTTTTGATGATAATAAAAATACCATTTATAATCCCTTTTATTCTGTAACTTCATGTCAACAGCAACAGCAAGACAATCGCCCCTATTATGAATGGCGACGTCGACGTCACATCAACGCGACAGCAAAAAAATAATCACTTGTCTGCAACTTGTCGATAACAATTAATTACTGTTGACACTCTTGAACATGTCAATACTAGTCAGTTGCTGTCGAAAAATAGTGGACAAGCGACAATTTGTTGCTGTCCTCTTGGTACGGCGTCGATGTCGTCATTCATAATAGGGGCGAATATAAAAATACGACACGTTGAGGACAACAATTGGCTACTGCTGACAGCATCTGATTACTTTCCTAGGCCTGGGGGCAAATT
This sequence comes from Linnaemya tessellans, assembly GCA_951800035.1. NCBI lineage: Eukaryota > Metazoa > Arthropoda > Insecta > Diptera > Tachinidae > Linnaemya > Linnaemya tessellans. The sequence continues at coordinate 43,780,635 of OX637536.1, forward strand.
ACGGCACTCGATATCGAACGAAATTTGTATTTAAATTGTATGGAAATTTCGATCGATATCAAATGCGGTAATTTGGCCCCTGGACAATACCTAGAGGATGTTAAAAATACTTTATTGTGGAAGAAAAGAATTGCGTACATAAATTTTCTTGAACACCGACGTCGTTACAGAATAGGGAAGAACATCAAAACGTGATTGTCTACCTCTACCTGAAAATTTAATAGAATAGAATTTTGAAATTTTGTACAGGAACTACAAACTGCTATGCAAACGTGTGTGGTGTGGCATCCCCAAGCGGTGCTTACAATATCATCCCAGTGCTGAACAACAATTGTTGTTTTAAGCACTTGCTGCTGCTGTTGCTGCTGCTCCTGTTTTTATTGTAGTTGCTCTTGTTAAAAATATTCCCACTGCAACTGAGTGGTTCTTTTGCTTCTCCTTTCCAAGGATTTAAGGAACTTGTGTTTATAAAAAGTTTTCCGTTGCTTTCTTTTCGATATCAATCTCTTATGCTTTTTCCTACATTTTTTCATTACACGTTGTAAAAGCTACAGGAAGAAAATATATGCGGAATTTTTCACTTCCGTTTTCTTAAAGTTATTGAATTGAAAATTGCATTCTATTCATTGCAAAAAATTTTTAACAAAAAAAAAAAAATATAAGGAAAATAATAATATAGATATGCTGCAGCTTACAAATAAGGAGGTGTGGAAAAATTGTTCCTGTTTCTCTTCCTTATTTGGATTTTTTTTAATACAATACTTGTTTTTCATTTCAAAGGAAACTTAAAAAAAAATATCAAGAGAACTAAACCCATTTTCAATAAGTTTTTTTTTGTATACGTACTCACACACTAGAAAGACAATAAACTACATAAACAAAGCGGAACCGGAGACGACAGACACAATAACATACATTCTTTCCACAAAAAAAAAAGAACGAAAGAAAAAACTTAACAGGAAATTTTTATATTTTAACACACACCGACGACAGCTCACAAGAAAAACTAAAAATATATTTGACATCTTTTTTTTCCAATTCATAGATTTTGTGGTAACTGAAAATAGTAGAAAGAACATCAAGGAAATTAATTTCTTTAAATTAAACATGTTCATACAGTGAGAGAAAACTGTATCATTACAATTATAATTTTTTTTTTCTACAAGAAGACCTTGTTTTTAGAGAAGGAAATTGCAGAAATGGCGCACACTTTTTAGAATCAAGTGTAAAAGTTTAAAATTTCTGGATATTCCAATAATTTTTTTCATTGAATAGTAACGTTCTTGTTTTTTATTAAACCATCATGCAAAAGTCAGTCTAAAAATGATTTTCCTTTGAGTCCCATCGAACTGGGACTGAATGGAATCTTTTCATACATCAATTATTCATAAAGGTTGTTTTTATAAGAGCTTGCTGATTTGAAATTTAAATAAAACACATGCCAAATTATGAATAGGTAAAAAAAAAATTTTTATTTGGTAGATAATTTCTTGTAATTTAACATTTAAATATAATTTCGGGCATATGGCCACCACGACTATTTTGCAAAAAGGTCATTCTGGAGGTCCAATTTTCGACCACCTTTTCAAGCATTTGAGGGCGTATTTCAGCAACGACACGTTGAATACTGGTTTCCAAAGCGTCAATCGCTGCTGGTTTATCCACGTAAACAAATGATTTCAGGTATCCCCACAAAAAATAATCGAGTGGCGTCAAATCACACGAACGCGGAGGCCAATTCACCGGTCCATTTCTCGAATTAATATTGTCGTTGAAATGTTCTTTCAATAAGTCCATTGTTTCGCCGCCCGCAGTCTGGCAAGTGGCAGCATCCTGTTGAAACCACATTTCGTTTAAATCCATATCTTGAAGTTTTGGCACCAAAAATTCATTGATCATGATTCTGTATCGATTTCCATTCACGGTAACGCTTCGTCCTTCCTCATTTTTAAAGAAATAGGGACCGATGATTCCACCAGCCCATAGACCGCACCAAACAGTACATTTGTCGGGATGCATTGGTAATTCTTGAACGGCGTGTGGATTATATTCGCTCCAAATACGGCAATTTTGCTTGTTGACATATCCATTCAACCAAAAATGCGCCTCAGCACTGAAGAGAATTCGGCGGTAAAAAAGCGGATAAACATTTTTAATTGAACACTGTTTTTGAAAATAAATTTCCACGATTTGGAAGCGTTGTTCTGGAGTTAACCTGTTCATGATGATTTGCCGAACAATACTGAGTAGAGACGTCACTTTAAACTGTCAAAACAGCTGTCAGACAACAGAGTGATTCGTATAAAAAAAAAACTTCATAAAAAACACCCTTCATAAATTGCTCCACTTTTAGATATTTTCTCTCCGTGTTAATTTCAATACAATTTATAAATTTCGAATGCTATTTTATTTTTTTTAACACAAATGAATATTGTATGAATAAATAGTCAAATCGCGCTCAGTCAAATCTTTTTGTAAGTTTTTTTCTATATGAAAAAATGTATTTATTTTTTGTTCCACTTAAATTGTATTGTTATCTTTCAATTTTGTTAAAAGTTTTACTACAAACTTAAAAATAACAATAGCACTTCTCTTGTTGCCATGTACATTTGTCTGGAGGAATTTTCTTTTTTGAACCGTTTGAAATTGGAAAAATATCAACGCGAAACAGCGGAAAATGTAAGCAACATCCATGTTATCGTATGGCAAACATTTTGTATTTTATTGTTGCCAACATACTATTTGCCAATACACTTTTGTTGCAACTATTTATACCTAGTTTATGTTTGTTGCAAAAACACTTGCATCCTTCACAGTACAAAGTTTTGTTTTTCGCTAGAAAATTAATTTCCTTAGCTCTGTCTAGTTGAGGGTGCACAATGAAACGAAAATTGAAAGTATGTTGCATACTAGATGGAACTTTTAAATGAATCTGCGAGAGTAGTTTGATAATTAATTGATGTTTTCAATAGAATATATTCAGAATTGTTATGCTTGTAATATTATTTATCATTGGATCCATTTTATTTCGGCTGTAAGTACGACAATGGTAATAGCGTTGAAAATATCCAAATGGCGTTCCAAAGGGGAATATTCAGAATAAAAGGTTTACAAAAAGGCAATTTTGAAGAGAAATAGGTGAAAATGTGAATTTTTTAAATAAAGGAAAATGCACAAAAATGTTTAAAAATAATGCCTATCAAATATTTACGAATACTTTTACTTATTTGGTGCTGTTGGCTGAAGTAGTAGAACACGAGACTATGAAGCGGTTTGTCGTGAGTTCGACCCCGCGCCGATTCATGAAATATTGTGTTGAATTCTTCTGATCAGCATTAGTGCGCGGTTGTGTTAGTTGTTGCCAGAATGTTTCAATGATGAAGGCGTAGCACTGGTCACTGAACATAATTGGCAGCGACCGACACTATCATGTACTAAAAAGCAGAGCAACAGCACCCACCTTCGTCGGCCCTGTAGCAAAAATTAGCCGGCGAAGTAAAAGGTTGAAATAGCTAAAAAAACTATCTTCTCATCTTTCCTAATCTGTCCCCTCAATACCATCCACTCGTTTTCAGTTCCGGCGCAATGCGTTGCATATATAGGGGTCATCCCCTGAGTGCTGATCCATGATAAAAAAAAATTATTTATTAAAAAGTTGCTTTATTTATTAACCCGTGCGAATATACATTTCGAACTTTGTAAGGCATTCTCATGTAGATAAACAGAATGTAAACACACAAATAATATAAACAAAAATTTTAAATATATTTTTTACTAATTTTTTTGTATAAGTGCGATTATTTCAAACCAGTTTGTGGGAAATGAAATTGCCTGAAAATATTTTAATATTTTGTCTTACACTTTTTGCTATCCTATCGTCCAACAGCGTTGATGGAAAATATATTGTTCAAAAGGCATTTGGGTGTAGATGTGCACAATAAAACCCATTTTATATATAAAAATGGCACAAATTATTTTGTGGTACATTTTTCTGTATATAATCGTAAAGCAATATTGTTGAATTGTACATGATTTGAAAGGTTTCTTTGTGGAGATATGAACAATAAAGAAGTTTTTTCTAATTTCTTGCCTTAAAAGTTTGAAAAATTACTTCAATATCTATAGCACAATCTTTCTATTTTTGTAAATACACTTATATATCATGGCATTAATGAGGAAATGCTCGTACAAGATATAGTTTTGGAAAAAATTAAGCCATAATTTAATACTTTAGATGAACAATGAAAATGTTATTTAAGCAATTTCTTTTCTTTTTTTTTTCTTTTCAGGTATGCGTTAAATATTTACTTATTTGTCAAAATGTTTTATCGGTATGTACACAAGTTTTCTTTATCACAAAATTAAATATAATATTTTATGTCCACATTAGCAAAAAAAAAAAATATTGAATTCCCTTATGTGAAAGGTTGACAAGACAGAAACACACTTAAAAAAATTACCCGTGTGAAGATAAATTTCGAAATTTATAACCCTAAACACAAACCAAGTACGTTAACAGAGCTCTGTTAGCATGTTAACATAGCGCTGTTAAGTATAAAAAATCCAAGTGTTTGTATTCCAAATGGAATACTGGCCACATTTCTAAACCAACCTTAGAAAAACATTAACGGAACAGACAACCAGGTCCATAGCTTCCATAATATATTAATACTTTAGTGTAGCTATGCCGATAAGCTTTGATTTTTCGTACACAAAAATTGTAAAATTTTAGACAGGATAAGCCAGGATCCTGGGGAAACGGAAAAATGTGGGCACCCAAAAATAGTTTTATTTTGTAGCTCTTGTGGTCCTCTATCACGTCCAATAGCCATAACCCTTAACAGTTGGATTTTGAATAGAGACGAGGATGAGTACACAAATGCTACTACCCGCAAATTGTGGCTGAAGAAGCCCTCTCTTGCAGAAAAAGTCTTATATCTGAAATAATTTTGGAATTCGAATAATATCACTTTTAAAATTTTTTTTTTGAGAAAAATAGGTTTCAGAGGATTAGTTGTCTTAATTTGAAGGTGTGTGAAATTAAATTTCGAAATACATATATGACCCTAGACCAGTGATGCCAAATATGATTGTGTTGGTGAGATCACTCTTATCTCTCTTAATGTGGGGTTGCGAGGCCTAAGTAGTGGCCCTTTCTAAGAGTATCCTTTTATTTACCAATAATATCTTCTAATTTTATAAGTTGTAAAAAAGGGTTTCGAAAATTGCCAAGTGCTCAGATATATAATTTTGAAATATTTCTCCATTTTTAAGCTGAACACTTGGTTAGTTTATATACAATTTTTACAAAAAGTCTTACTTATGAATTAATTTAAAAGCTACTTTAACAAATTTTCGAAAAGATGTACCTACATACAGTGGCTCCAACTTATTTCAAACCTCTTATTTCTGTTTAGAGGCCTAAAAACAGGACTTGCGATACTTCCCGCTGAATGAGAGTGTTCCTCAGTAAACAATTATATTTTACGCTCTCAAAATAAAAGAGCGTAAGCGTACATGTGAGTTTTGTTTCCACAATTGCGTATGACGCTGACATCACTGCCCTAGACACAAAACAATTACGTTAACAGAGCTCTGTTGGCATGTTAACATATCGCTGTTAAGCTTGAGAATTCCGAGAGTTTGTATTCCAAATGGAACACTGGACACATTTCTGGTCCAACCTTAAAAAAACTAACGGAACAGACAACCAGGTCCATAGCTTCCATAATATATTAGTACTTTGGTATAGCTATGCCGATAATCTTTTGATTTTTCGTACACAAAAATTGTCAAATTCTAGACAGGATAAGACAGGATCCTAGGAAAACGGCAACATGTGGCTGACTAAAAATTGTTTTATTTTGTAGTTCTTGTGGTCCGCTATCACGTCCAATAGCCAGAACCCTTAACAGTTGGATTTTTAATGGAGAAATTTGGATTTTAGTGAAATCTCATATATAGAATTTCTCTAAAGGACGATTTGTTTTTAAATGAAGACATGTGGGCGACTAGAAATTGTTAATTGTGGCTGAGGAAACCCTCTTTCTTGCACAAAAAGTCTTATATCTGACATAATTTTGGGATTCGAATAATATCAATTTTAAAAAAAGTTTGAAAAAAACGATTATGTATGTCCTAAAATGGAAGAAGTGCACGATGAGATTTGACGAATAGAACAATTATTTTGATGAAAAATTTCAACAATTTGCACGCGTTGCTCTGATATTAGAACACTCTTAAAACACATTAAAGTGGTGCAATAGGATCTAAATGAAAAGCCATTTTAGTCAACTGTTGTGAGTAATTTTGGGAAATACAAATTTTAACTCGAAAAATATTTTGTTAAAAAGTTTGACGCCAAGCAATGAAAACGGATGGACAAATAAAAAAAGTTATGAATGGCATGCCGAAATTCGACCACTCGTACCGGCACCTTTACACCTGTAATTTGTATGCACAACCATTTATGATAAGAATTTACAAAAAAAAGAATATTTATTTTGTGCACATGTACACAGAAATACCTTTCAAACCATATATTTTTCAACAATATTGTTGAACCATAAAGTATTTAGAAGTGTACCATAATAAAATGTGTGTTGTGTGTTTTTATAAAATATTTTTTTTGCACCAAAAACGAGTAAAAGTTCCTCAATTTCTATTGCATTGCTAAAGATTTAAAGCAATTTTTTTCAATAGAACTTTTTTCTCAGTTCATTTTATATACGAGTATTTGGAAATTTGTTGTTTAACACTAAACTTTTAATTTTATTCGTGCTGATTTTTTTTCCCAAATTTACAAAACTTTCCTGCTGAAATTTTAAGATAGACTCGTGTCTACTTTTTATGAACAATAACATTTTAGCACATCCCTAAAAAATTACTCACACCCTTATCTACTCTTGAAGCCTGTTCAAATGATCCTGGGTAGAGTACGACCAATATGAATGCAGAGATTTTCATCGATTAAGTACACATAGGATGTAAATTCATTAAGAGACTGGCCTCGTAAGACTTCCTGCGCAATTGCTGCTTACAAAATACAGCTGACATCAATCAATATATTTTTTTTCTGTTCAAACTACATAATTAAAATTGAATGCTGTTGCAATTTCGAAATTATTTTTATATCAAATTTTCGAAATTATTTTGAAACAAAAATTTATCCATTAACGAAACATACAAACCAAATTGAAACGAAATGGGTCGTATCGAGAAAGCAAAAACAACACAATTATTTTCTACAATCCAATAACATCACGTTGCCCAAAAAGATTCTTTCTTACAAACCATGAACGAAGCAAATGGTTTTTGCTGCATGTTGCTGCATACAGCAACATCAAGTCAAGCCATGAATTTATCAAATATTTTGTTATTTTGGAAATAAATGTATTTCAATCTATTTTTGTAGGGAATTTATTTCATCAATGTTCTTCGCCCTTTTTTTCTGTTTTTGTTGTTGATATATTTTGGCTGCAGTTGTTTTGTTTACGACGCGACGCGACAGTTTATTTTTGTAATCTTGCTGCTAAACTGTTAAATTACAAAATGTTCTGGAATGTTGACAAACTGCTCGCTCAAGCGGACAGTGCTTGTGCCAAGTAAATCAAACAAGAAATTAACATGGGATGGAGTAAAAATGCGAAAAGGGACAAAGAAAATTCTTGCCTCTATGCGTATCTCTTGATAAAAAACAGCTTCACATATCAAAGCCAAACAGCAAACAGTCTAAATATTTTTACTCATGTAATATTCATTTAAAAAAAAAAGAGGAGGCTCTACATTTTATAAAGCAGGCAATAGACGACAGACCTGCAGCAAATATGTAGATGATGATGCTGCTGCTGCTGCTGATGGTCACTGCTGTTGGCTGATGTTGTGTAACAAAGCAGATAGTGCGTCAAGTGCGTATGCGGTAATATCAGTTGGCAATACAACATATTTTTTCCTCAACTTTCCTGTTGTTTATCCCATTTCTCCCTCTCCACCAGTCAGCCATTCAACCTGTCCTGGCCTGGCCTGGTCGTACAATGTAGAAAGAAGCTGGCATCAAGTCGTTAACCAAGACAAGCAAAACAAAGGAAGAAAAAAAAATATTTTTATTTGCAAAAATATTCTTATTTATAAATACCATTAAATATTCCCCTATTTTGTATTACGGGCAATTCTTGTTATTTTTATATTCATTCTTTTTCATCTCTATAATAGATCTTGTTTTATATATATATTTTTCTTGTGTTACTTATTCCAGTATTGAGAAAAAAAATTAAATTCGAAACTATCAAAGTCAAAAGGGTTGGCATCCAATAATATCCTTAGCGTATTTAAATCACTTGGAGAAATTTGCAGTTGAATCGTTTTAATTTGAGTGCGTAGATTTCAAGTCCGTGAGATGATCTAAATTATTTTACAATTACAGAATGTTTGTGAGGAATTTAGAACTTCAGTTGTCAATATCCCATAGCCGTTTTTCAAACGTATTATTTTCGAATACGAGGTCTGTTCAAATCGTAAGCTGAATTTTAAATATTTTTCGAACTGCGTACATTCGATTAGTCTGTTTTTTTATGTTGATCTACTCGTGTCCAACATGTGCTCAAAGTTTCAGCTATTTAATAGCTTACGTTTGTTTGTGAGAGTTATAAAATTATGTTGTGGTTTGTGTCTTCGCTGTGTTTCTGCTGTACGAAAAAAAAATGGATCAAAGAGTTGGCTTAAAATTTTATGTAAAATAAATGGAATCAACTGCTTAAAAGCACTTGAAATGTTGCTAAAGTAATTGAACTCTGTAACAGAAATTTGCAAGTGCTGCAAACTTTTCAAAAGAGGCCAACAAAAAAGTTCTGATTGACTGCGATCCTCCAGGACACCCCAGCACTTTAACAACCGCTGAAAATGTTAAGATAGTGAAAGGAATTGTTATGGAAAATAGTCGAATCGAATTTTAACTTGCTGTTGGCTGAAGTACTTAACACGAGACTATGATGGCCCAAAGTTCGACTATGTGCTCAGTCATGTATATTTTGTTATCTGCATGATTTAGTGATGAAGACATGGCACTGGTTACCGAACATAATTGGCAGCGATTGGCACTATCAAGTACTAAAAAGCGGAGGAACAGCATCTTCCTATAGCAACAAATTAGACGGCAAAGTAAATGGTTCAAGTAGATACAAAAAATTGTCTATCTTTTCATATTTCTTCAGCTGTTCCCTCCTTTTTAGTTCGGTCGTAATGTATTGCATATGTAGGGGTCATTCCCTAAGAGCTGGTCCGAATTAAAAAAAATTATTTGACAGTGAAATTTGTTCCACAATTTCCAAATTTTGACCAGTTTTTCACTAAAAACAACATCTTAATCATACCTCAGCCAGCGTATTCATCAAATTTGGCCCCCTGCTACTTTTTCTATTTCGAAGGACATGAAAGGATATCATTTTGTGACGATTAAAGAGATGAGAATCGCATCACTGAGAGATCTCTAAGAAATACTAAAAAGTGCATATCAGAACTGCTTCGAATATTGGAACAAATGCTGGCGCAAGCGTATTTTATAAGAGGGGGACAAAATAGAAATTTAATGATTAAATAAATATCATATTGAACAGACCTCGTAACGACATGCATTTTATTTTCGACGCTTTGTAGTCATTATCCTGCTATAGTGAATGCGTTTAATGCATAATTGTGTAAATCACATCTCCAAAGTGAAATTTGTGTGGAAACTTAAAATAAAATTCAATTATTATTCAGATGCTATTGTTCGTAAGGGTTGATAAAAAATTCAAAGAACAATGCAGAAAACCACACCAATTTACTTTTATAGCAGAAGAGGACAGCGCTATTTTCGAAAGTCTCTACACTCTCATTACACAGTAGCAAATTTTTCAACTTCAAAATCTTGAACCAATTGAGACTCTCAAAATCTGAAAGCTTATGATTTTTTTTTTAACAGGCTGCCAGTTTTGATTAACAAATCCAGCACACTTGGGTCCTAGTAGATCCCTTTGTGTTACCCGAAAACATCACAAACACCCAAGGTCCTTGATGGGAATCGAACCCACGACCTCTGTACTAAAGGCTAGCATCGCTACCAATCAGCCACAGCGGCACCCAAAAAAAAGCTTATGGTAGAAGAAAAACCCTATCTGCGTTTTGAATTATTAGCTAAGGTTTTTATTTTAATTCATTTGTGAAGTTTCCGACAGGGGGGTGGATTTTACTACAATTTTCAAAAATTATGTACTGATTCTTAAGTATATATCTCGTGAACTATTCGAAATATTGCTTTTCTCTCTTCAGCAAATTTTTACCTCTTAATTAGTTCCAAAAATGTTGCCTTGAGATAAAATCAAAAAAACAACAACATATACTCAAAACAGCAAAACTGTCAAAAAACGTAAAATTTCGTCATAGATTTACATATTGTTGATGATCGAAAATATAAGGACATTTCAAATATTTTAAAATAGATATTTAGAAAAATTTATGATTTTGAACATAGGGAATGAAAAATAAGAACACTTGACATCTTTTTAAATATATATTTAACTTTTTAAATAATCATTTGGCAGAGTTCGCAAAACAATTCCCAACAGAAACTGATGAGCAAGGTGAACGCTTCCAGCAAGTGGCCATGCCGATGGAAAAGTGAATCAAAGGAAAAAAATAGATGCGATGCTTGGGGAAGTATGCTGGTTTATCCATGAAGTATTTTCATACGAAAATAAAGCTAGCGAAGCGGTCGGAAACATGTTTTCAGATGATGAATCCAGTTCCGAAAACGACAAGTAAAGCTCAATATATATTTAAAAAGATGCAGTACTCATGTGTATTTCCTTATTAACGAGTATTAGGTGGCGTGATTGAATATAAAATCAGTTTCCATTTATACAAATATTTATGTGGAAATTGTGTACAAGAACTGATGCAATACTAAGCCGATGTAGGACCCCCCCTATAAAATCCCTGTGAGGGCAATAATTGTTTTTCGCATATCTTGGAAGACAAGGCTAAGCCAAACTGTCTGTGTGATGGCTTCGATGAATAAATCGGATAAAAAACGAAAGCAAAATTTTTATTCTCTTTGAAATGTTGTTTCCCATATTATATCACTAACGTGACATGATTGGAATTTTAAAGGGTGTTTTTATAAGAGCTTGCTGATTTGAAATTTAAATAAAACACATGCCAAATTATGAAATGGCAAAAAAAATTTTTTTAGTTGGTAGATAATTTCTTGTCATTTAACATTTAAATATAATTTCGGGCATATGGCCACCACGACTATTTTGCACGAAGGTCATTCTGGAGGTCCAATTGTCGACCACCTTTTCAAGCATTTGAGGGCGTATTTCAGCAATGACACGTTGAATACTGGTTTCCAAAGCGTCAATCGCTGCTGGTTTATCCACGTAAACCAATGACTTCAGGTATCTCCACAAAAAATAATCTAGTGGCGTCAAATCACACGAACGCGGAGGCCAATTCACCGGTCCATTTCTCGAAATAATGTTGTCGTTGAAATGTTCTTTCAATAAGTCCATTGTTTCGCCCGCAGTATGACAAGTGGCACCATCCTGATGAAACCACATTTCGCTTACATCCATATCTTGAAGTTTTGGCACCAAAAATTCATTGATCATGATTCTGTATCGATTTCCATTCACGGTAACGCGTCGTCCTTCCTCATTTTTAAAGAAATAAGGACCGATGATTCCACCAGCCCATAGACCGCACCAAACAGTACATTTATCGGGATGCATTGGTAATTCTTGAACGGCGTGTGGATTATCTCTGCTCCAAATACGGCAATTTTGCTTGTTGACATATCAACCAAAAATGCGCCTCATCACTGAAGAGAATTTTGCGGTAAAAAAGCGGATAAACATTTTTAATTGAACACTGTTTTTGAAAATAAATTTCCACGATTTGGCAGCCTGTTAACCTGTTCAAGATGATTTGCCAAACAATACTGAGTAGAGACGTCACTTTAAACTGTCAAAACAGGCTGTCAGACAACAGAGTGATTCGTATAAAAAAAAACTTCATAAAAAAACACCCTTTATATACACCCCTTTAATCTGGCATTTCTGACCTTTCATGCAAAATTTTTTACCTTCAATGCGTCAATCCATGTCTCTGTTTATGACTCGTTTTATTAGTTTTTATTTTCTCTAGAATTGCTTTATTAAAAAGTCCTGTGGCACCCTATTCCCCACAAAATAGTCTCAGTGTACTGTGTTGGGCCACAGCTATTTACATACATAAACTTGTACAGAGTATTTAGTTCATTTTTTAATTATTTTTTATTTACAAATCTCTTCGTTTTTTCTACATTTTCTTCTTCTTCTTCTTTTTGTTTATTTCTTGTTTAACTTATAGATCTCCACACTTTGATTAAAATACCTTATTTCTTTTTTCCTGCTGCAATTCTTCTGCTACATTTATGTTGCCAGTATTGCAAATGTTTGCTAGAGAAGAAAAAGCAGCAGTTTATAATATCTAAATAAGATGAGCATCGCTGAATGTCCGCAGCGTCTCTTCATCCCTTTCCTAACGCAGAGCCACAGATTGAAATTACATAAAAGTAAAAACTTGAGCAAAACTTGACGCAATTATTTCAATTACTTGTTTTCGTTTTTGCTGCAGTTGAAAAGTGTATCGTTCGTTATCTGTTAGTAAAAGCATTTTTTATGCTTTCAATATTCTTATGCATGACGTTTGTTTTTTTCCCTGCTGTTTTTTTCTTTACCAACAGTTAGTTAAACTTATGGAATGAAAATATTACAACACCGTAAAGAATATGAAATAAAACCATTTGCCAGCATATGAAGAAGAACTTGCCACAATCCGGATAATTACATGCAACCTGTATTATATTGGTATTTAGTGCACACTTTTTTTTCTTTGCTTTCAACCTGGTCTCTACTCATTATATACTTGCACACGTTTTAGCATTATTATTTTATTGAGAATCTCTTGATTTTACGATTGCAAATTGAAGCCATTTGTGGAAATGAGCTTTTTAAGTTTTTCTCAGAACTGACTTTTTATTAAATAACTTCTTCATTACAATTTGGTTTTTGTTTTTTTGTGTGTCAATATTTATGTGAGAGTTTATTTTGTGCTCAAGTATAACCAGAAGTTAATTAAATTGTTTTAGACTCTACTGTCTACAATTAAGAACATGTTTTAGAAAATTCAAACTGGTCAAGAAGTGTGATTTCATAACGAAACTTTAGCAGTTGAATGTTGCAAGTTTCTTTATTTTTATTTTTTTCTCCTTTTTTTTTTTGTATTATATTCCTTTTACATATAAATTGTTGCTAACGATTACATGGAAATAACAGATATTGCTCGCTCACTCTTCGATTAACTTGTTAAACTTTTAACACCTTTGGTTTTTCTTTTGTTTCCACTTGGAAGTATGTGTGATAAGTAGTGGGCAATTAAAACGAATTATTATGGCATGAATAAACGGTTTGTTAAACCAGATTAAAATCAGCTGTCGGAATGAGTTTTTGTGTTTTTCCTTCTTCAAAAATTTTTAAAGTGTAAATTTTTCTCCTATGGGGTGTAAACATTAAAATAATCGTTAATTTTCCATACCAATAATTAGACTCTGGATTTGTAATTGAAAAGTAATTAGAGTTTGCCGAAGTAAATTTATTATTTCCGCAAGTCACTATAAATAGTGATTCATTGTATCACAACGGTCAGTGTACGAGGTTTTGCTTAAGAATATGAGGTGAATTTTCAGTTTGAGCCATTCCGATATTTGGCGTGATTAGTTTGTTTGGTGGGAATCGAACCCACGACCTCTGTACCAATAGGCTAGCATCGCTATCAATCAGCCACAGCGGCACCCTACTGTCGTGTTGCTGCTGTCGAAAATAAGTGGATCAAATTTTGAAAAAAAAATCATGTATGAGTTTTTATTAGTCGAACTTTCTTATGTAAATTGTTAATTTTATCAACGGGCTTAAGTTCGAATCTGCAAGACTGCAAACCATTTTTTATTATTTTATTAATAAATGAATTTGTTCAAATTCTATTTTATTAATTTATATTAAGATTGGAATATTAAGAATATTTTTCAATAATCATCAAACCAGCAGAACGGATCAGTACTGATTTCGAGGCCGCTACGCCATCTCATCAGCGTTTTTTGTTCAATTTTTCCACTTTTGCAAGTGGTGCTAGTTAGTAGGAATATCAACTATTTAACCAATATTTTAACGAAAATTGAATATGAGAAATTATCACATTCATATGTTTTTAAGTTATTACATTTTTGGTTAGAACGAAATTCCCCAACCCTGACGATTAATATTCCCAATATTCCATGTATCTCTTTCGCTTTTTCCAGAGCCATCGGCTGCTGATAACTAAAGCTTCTTTGTTATTTTAAATCAGTACAAATCAGTACTGATCCGTTCTGCTGGTTTGATGATTATTGAAAAATATTCTTAATATTCCAATCTTAATATAAATTAATAAAAATAGAATTTGAACAAATTCATTTATTAATAAAATAATAAAAAATGGTTTGCAGTCTTGCAGATTCGAACTTAAGCCCGTTGATAAAATTAACAAAAAAAAAAAATCTTTTTTAGTAAGTGCTTCAAAGCACTTGCAATATTTAAATTACATTGAGTCCAAAAAAGCGGACATGATGTGAATGGCAACTCACGTTCGGGAGTAGTCCCCTCTATATCAACAAACGATGAAAATGTTGAGAAAATTAAGAAAATTGTTACGGATGATCACCGAAATACTATTAGAGAAATTGATGTGAGTGACGATAAATATGCCGAGTTAAACATGTTTTGACGTAAGCAGTTACGAAACGACGTATTTAGCTGTGAAGTTAAATGACGTAACGAAATGGCAGACAGTGAAATTATTTTTGATGAAAATCCATATTTAATAAATTTTTTCAGCATTTTGTGAAAATATTTACTGGCCATGAAAAGTGGTCAACTTGGCCCAAGTGACCAAATAAGGAGTTAACGTGCATTGCCAGCATATACAAAATGATTTATGGGATAGAAGACACTGCCATAATCATTTTGTGTATAAATATGGATTTTAATACAAAAAAAAAACTTCAATGATTGCCATTTCGTAACTTCACAGTTAAATACGTTGTTTCGTAACTGCTTACGTCAAAACATATGTAACTCGGCATATTTATCTTCAAACACAGGAGAAATTGTTTAAAAAATCGCCATTTCTGTGAGCTCATGCGCATGAGTTTTCTTTTACAAAGAAAATCAAGGTAGGTTTTGGTGAAAAACTACTCCTTAATCATGCCTCATCAACCGTGTTAGGGAGATTTGGATTCCTGTGACTTTATCCTGTTACTAGGATTGAAGAGACTTCTGAATAGTCAGCGTTTTGCGAAGATTCATAGATAAAAACTAAATCGCTCAGAGAGTTCAAGGACATAGTAAAAATTGTTTATCAGAATTACTTCGAGAGGATTGTAAAAAATGCTGGACCAATTCTATTTGATCTGATATCGTAGGAGACAAAATAGAAATTGATGAAAAAAAAAATTTATTGTAAATCGACGCCGTATTTTGTTTCCAAAATGAGACCAAAGATGGAGTCTGTAGCCGTGTTCTACAAATTCCCTAGAAGGAAAGAACCTGTCTTAGGACACGTCACTTGGCTGGTTTTATGAGACCGAGTTCCGGAACTTTAAATATATGAGAAATACCAGTAAATTTTACATGGTCTTTGCACGGTGTCAATTGACATACTTATAATGCTCGGTTCTAGATGCAGCCTTTATGTACTTGTCCTATTGTGGTATCTTTAGTACCAGTGCCGGTCCCACATGTTCTTTTTTAATGATTTGTCTCAGAATAGTTCTTTAAAAACTGGCATAAATCATTTTTATTTTAATCAGATTATTTATAACATACTTTATATATGTAACCTATGACCATAAATTAAAAAAAAATGCATATAGAAAAGTGTTTTAAAGGGTGTTTTTTATGAAGTTTTTTTTTTTATATGAATCACTCTGTTGTCTGACAGCTGTTTTGACAGTTTAAAGTGACGTCTCTACTCAGTATTGTTTGGCAAATCATCATGAACAGGTTAACTCCAGAACAACGCTTCCAAATCGTGGAAATTTATTTTCAAAAACAGTTTTCAATTAAAAATGTTTATCCGCTTTTTCACCGCAAAATTCTCTTCATTGATGAGGCGCATTTTTGGTTGAATGGATGTGTCAACAAGCAAAATTGCCGTATTTGGAGCAAAGATAATCCACACGCCGTTCAAGAATTACCAATGCATCCCGATAAATGTACTGTTTGGTGCGGTCTATGGGCTGGTGGAATCATCGGCCCTTATTTCTTTAAAAATGAGGAAGGACGACGCGTTACCGTGAATGGAAATCGTTACAGAATCATGATCAATGAATTTTTGGTGCCAAAACTTCAAGATATGGATGTAAACGAAATGTGGTTTCAACAGGATGGTGCCACTTGTCATACTACGGGCGAAACAACGAACTTATTGAAAGAACATTTCAACGACAACATTATTTCGGGAAATGGACCGGTGAATTGGCCTCCGCGTTCGTGTGATTTGACGCCACTCGATAATTTTTTGTGCGGATACCTGAAATCATTGGTTTACGTGGATAAACCAGCAACGATTGACGCTTTGGAAACCAGTATTCAACGTGTCATTGCTGAAATACGCCCTCAAATGCTTGAAAAGGTGGTCGAAAATTGGACCTCCAGAATGACCTTGGTGCAAAATAGTCGTGGTGGCCATATGCCCGAAATTATATTTAAATGTTAAATGACAAGAAATTATCTACCAAATAAAAATTTTTTTTTGGCCATTTCATAATTTGGCATGTGTTCTATTTAAATTTCAAATCAGCAAGCTCTTATAAAAACACCCTTTATATTTGCTCCCGAAAGACATGTAGATATTAAATATTAATCCTGCGATGTTACGCAGAGTGAGGGAATTTTGTAAGGACTTTCAGTTAGTTTTGTGATGTGTGCAGCCATAGTGCTGCGAGAAGGTTTTACATCAAAAAATAATTAATATAAAGATTGACGTGCTGTTTTTTGTGGAGCCATCCCTAGAATAATTCGTTAATTGTAATCCTACAAATTGTAGTAAAAGAAAGAATATATGAAAAAGAATAATAAGAAATATTCCTTTGTGCCTTAGAATATTTATCATGTCTTTCTGAGAATTAAAACAAATTTCGAACAATTAGCCTATAAATCTTAATAACCGTAATGTATATAACCTATTATAGACAGCGATTTTCTTTTATGCATTTCTTATTGAATTGGTCAGTGTAATAATTTATTTTAAATATGTAACCTTAATTACAGGGCTTTCATCTATAATAAATAAAGTTGTTTAATACTTTAAGTTTTTCCTATTTCAACAATACGTTTTGTTTTTCTTCGATATCGGACGTTCTATTGAAAATGTTTGTGTTGTGTTATTTGTACGGTTGTTTAGTTAGTGCTATAAATTAAAACATTATGTGGAATATTTTAGTCCTCTAATTCTGTACACTGTTGTGGGTATTTTTGGTTTCTACAGGCTAAAAGGCAAAACTATAATCTTCCAGAGTGATATAAAGTCTTTAATTGTCCTGAAAAAATGTTTGTCAAATGCAAGCTCTAACTGTTAACAATGTAATATATTTGTATAACCAACACAGACTATAACTTTCTGCACAACCCTCCTCTTAACAAAGTTGTTAACACTTATGTAACGAACCTAATTTTAACAATGATACGAGCATAAACATGAAATTCTAAATACGATTTTATTTCAGTTGCAGTTATTTCTGATTGTTTTGAATTTTAATGGTCGTAGTTTTTAATTTTCTCGTTCAGATTGTATCCAGTGACACTTTAATACGACATTATTATTAATATGGAAAAGCGCTTTACGCTTTACCTGTATTAGAGCAGTTTGTTTAAATCCGTCCATATATTTATTTGCCACTTTAATTAAAATAGTTTTTATGTTGTTTTCCTTGTTGTTATTTCAGTTTTAATTGTATACATTTATTTCATTTAATTTTATTTTTTCGTATAGTTTTAACAATGTTTTATATGCAAATGCTTAGTGAACATTTATATACGACACAACGTCAGAAAACATGTTGGGCAAAAGTACGAGTTAAATTGGTTTTAGCTACGATTTCAGTTACGGCATGAATAAATGACTATTGGCTATTTCGATCGGTTATTATAAAAATATACATACAGAAATCCATACACAAAAACTCACTTTATGGAAGCCAAGCGTAAAACAACTGCAATTAAAAAACTCAATTTGCAGTAACAAAAAGTATTGAATATGTCAATCAATGGGTTGCGATTCACACGAAACACTTGCCGCTGACTTCTTCTATTGTAAATTGTACTCTACAATACGTGGGACTTGAAATAAATTTATCTCATTTATAATTTAGGGATTTGTGTAGGCCAAAGGTTATTCTTGTAACAATCTTGATTTCAAGCAGACCTTTTTTATGGTTTTTGGCTTCAATTTCGCAAATGTTTTGGCCAAAAAAAAAAAGGATAAAAATTACTAAAAAGGCAAAATCCTTGGCACAGCAGACACATTATGGGCAGTTACAAATAAAAAATAGTCTGATGGCATCAAAGCAGTAGTTATCCTACTATAAAAAAAAAATATTCGGGAAAGAAACGATAAAAGAATTAAATATTTAAATGTTAAAAAGGAACGTATTTAAAAGACACTTGCCCCTAAATAGTGTTTCCTTTCGAAAGCAAATCTTTAAATCATGTTCTTCTATAAAGAGACTTGAAAGTACTTTTTCAATACAACTGTTTGAGCTTCTGCTACGTTTTGAACAAATAGTTTTAAAATTATAGGTCCATTTTAAAATCATTAAAAATGGGAATTATTGTGTTATTCGATTCGAAAGAAAAACTTTCGAATGTCTTATATTAAAAGCATTCATAATGCTTTTCAAAAATGTACATTTTGCATCTACTAATAAAAGAAGTATCTTAGACGCAAGCACTTTTTAAAAACGTACCTTTTATATAAAACCTCTTATTAAAATTGCAATTTTAACTACGACCTTTCGGAAAATCATCCTATAAAGAATTGTTTATTTTGGAAAAATTTGGCTATAAGAAAAGTTAGAGTACTTTTTTTTAAAGTACTTTTAAAAAATGTATGTATTTTTAAAACAAGTACTCTTAAAAAAGTACTTTTAAAAAAAATACTTTTAAAAAAGTACTTTTAACAAAAAGTACTTTAAAAAAAACTACTTCTAAAAAAAAGTACTTTTAAAAAAGTACTTTTAAAAAATGTACTTCTAAAAAAAGCACTTTTAAAAAAAGTACTTTTAATAAAAGTACTTTTAAAAAAAGTACTCTTAAAAAGGTACTTTTAAAAAAATACTTTTAAAAAAGTACTTTTAAAAAAGTACTTTTAAAAAAGTACTTTTAAAAAAGTACTTTTAAAAAAGTACTTCTAAAAAAAGTACTTTTAAAAAAAGTACTTCTAAAAAAAGTACTTTTAAAAACAGTACATTTAAAAAAAATACTTAAAAAAATACTTTTAAAAACTACTCTTGAAGAAATACCTTTAAAAAAGTACTTTTAAAAAATGTACTTTTCAAAAATGTACTTTTAAAAAATGTACTTTTAAAAAATGTACTTTTAAAAAAAGTATTTAAAAAAATGCAGTTTTAAAAAATCAATGCTAAAAAAAAATTTTTTTAAAAAAAGTAATATAAAAAGTGTTAAAAAAAAGTACTTTCGCAAAAAGTTACCTAATAAAGAAGTACCTTATAAAAATGATCGTTTTTGAAATAAGTTTTAGAAAAGAACTTAAAAAAGGCCTAAAAATTATGTGAAAAAATTTTTTTTTTCTAGTTGGAAAGACTTAAGGAAGTACACTGAAGAAACTAGGTTCTTGACGTAATCAAACTCAGAGGTTTCCATGGTATCGGTCCCTACAGTAGAATGGGAACTCCTTATTATAGAGCGCACAACAGGCCTATGAGGCCTAAGTGTAATCCAGGATGGATTGGGATGCTTATGCCCCTCTTTTCAACCTAACCTAACCTAAAAAGTACCTTTCAAAAATGAACATTTTAGTAAAATAGATTCTAAAAACAATTTTTTTTTAAAACCTCCACATATTTCTAATAGCAAAATTTTCTACTTTAGATAAATACAAAAAAAAAGCGTTTTGAAAATAGCATATTTCGTAAAAGTACGCATCCAAAAATACGCATCCCTGACAAAAGTAATTTTAAAATGCTATCATTTCAAAAATATAAATTTGAAAACATATTAAAAAGTGAATTTAAAAAACGCGTACTGTTTAAAAGACGGGCATTAAAAGTATTTTTCCAATAAGTACCTCTTATAACAAAAGTACTTTTTACAGATATAATATGTAAGAAAGTACCATTTTAAAAGAATAAAATGAATAGAATGTAGTAAAAATGATTTGATGAACATTTCTTGAAAAATTAAGTATTAAAAAATAATCGCATAAAAAAGTTTGTAATCAAAATCTGGCTATAAAAAGTACCTTTTAAGAAAGTTCCTTTAATTGAAGTTCATTTGAAAAAGTCGTTTATAAATTACCCTTAACAAAAAGTACATGCAAAGGGAACATTTCTGCGAAGGAGCTTTTAAATAGCAGAATAACTTTTAAAAAGTGTTTTTGCCTTAAACTAACTTTTAAAAACATTAAAATTTTTTCAAACAATTTAACTAATATAAATAAAGTACATTCTATATAAAGTACTTAAACAATGTAATATAAATTATTTTCCCAAAAAGTATCTCTTATTGAAAATAATTTCAAAAATCAAATATGCAAAAAGTGGAAGCGGAAGTATCCTTAAAAACTTAACTAATTACAAAATACTTTTTACAGTTTTCTATGACAAGGACTTGTTTTTTTTATAAAAAACACCTAAAGCGGGAAGACCAGCAGACAGGCAGCTTAGCATCACCACAGTAGCTCCTGATATAAACTAAACGTCTTAGAAAAAGGTTCCTGGGTCCTTTATTTAATGTGATTTATTCTTCATAAAATGTCCTTTAAATATATTCTTGTATATTTGCTGTAGAAGCTTTCTCATTCGTTGTTGTCCACTTGTTGGCATATCGTTTTCGTAGTTTTTAAATGACATTCACAAAATCTAATTTTTTGTTTCTATCAGACCGTTTTTTTTTTTTTATATTTCATCAGAAAGGAATCATGCATAAATGTAATTACAACAAATACGAAAAAATAAACCCAAAACCTCCAACTGACATTAAAAAAAACTCACCTAAATTTCGGGTCACTATTTGTATGGGCCATAAAAAAAGTTAATAATTTTTTACCTTGACTGAAAACGACTACAAAGCAAAAATGAAATAATACTTGACAAATAATACTCGTACAATTTAAAACTAAAATCAGTTTATTATTGCTGTCATTATTATTTTATCTGCTGCTACTAAAGCCACTTCTGTATTCGAGTATCTGCAATTTGTTTAAGTAGTTAAAACATTAAAGCAAAAAAATAAAAATAAAATACAAAACCAAATGCAAAACTAAGAAAAATTAAGAGTAATAATTATAAAACATTAGACTGTTCACAGAGTCTGACAGACAGACAGACAAACGGACGGACTTGAAATCCATATTGATTACTGCTGTTCACATGACCCGTGTGCTCTTGATGGATTTATGTAGAAACAGATGTCGTTTTGTTGGGTGTTTTTTTTTGGTATTTGGATTATGTTTAAAACAAATATGTATTAGTGTGTGTGCGTGTGCATTTCTGTGCGGATTTGTACAATTATGAAATATGCAAAACAGTTTCACATATTGCAAGTTCTGCTTCCTCTACATACGAACACATATTCGTGTTAATTTACACTTTATTCTTTATTTGATACTTGGAATTATTATTCTATTCGTTTAGCAGTAGCAATTGGAGGTAATTAAGAAAAAGAAAAATTGTGTGTAAACCGAAGGTGCCCAATAATGCTTTGCAGCTCTATTGCGTAGGGAATTTTGAGGTACAGTGATGCGAAAAAGTAAACGCAAAGATCTGCATTTAAATACAGAATGAACGAGAATTTTGTATATGTATTGGCTGGTTGCACTGTGAGCATATGGATGGTAGTGTAACAACGTTTACTAAGGACTGCGCAAAGCGGTGTGGGGCTTGGCCAGAACAGTGGTTAGGGTGGCTGGGGTGACTCCTTTAATATTTCAAACAACAAAATGCATTGACACATTTTATTTATTTATTTTTTTTTCATCTTGGACCAGCACTCAGAGGATGACCCCTATATATGCAATGCATTGCGTCGGAACTGAAAACGAAGGGACAGTATTGAGGGGACAGATTAGGAAAGATGAGCAGATATACAGTTTTTTTAGCTATTTCAACGCCGGCTAATTTTTGCTACAGGGCCGCCGAAGGTGGGTGCTGTTACTCTGCTTTTTAGTACATGATGGTGTCAGTCGCTGCCAATTATGTTAAGTGACCAGTGACTGCCTTCATCATTGAAACAGGCTGGCAACAACTAACACAACCACACACTAACGCTGATCAGAAGAATTCAACACAATATTTCATGACTCAGCGCGGGCTCGAACTCAGGACCTTCCCCTTCATAGTCTCGTGTTCTACTACCTTAGCCAACAGCAGTTTGTAACGAAATAGGGAATTCAAAGTAAACTGCGTCAATATTCAAAATTATAAAAAAATAGTATTTGTATCCACAACAAATCAATTTAATTTTCATTACCCTTAATTTTTCCAATATTTTATTGGTAACATCTTTCCAATCACTTTTAAATATTTGATGACTTAACAGACGATGAACAATACCAAAGGCATTGTTTATCATCAAATAATTTTCTTAGCTCCGTCGTCATTTATTTTACGCACTGTATTTGACAATTAGCAATAAAATATTTACTCTTGTCGCTGATTAAATTTGAGAGCTTAAGAAGAAAGGAGATGGAAATTCTAATCAATTGTTTGAGGAAATGGGAATTTATCGTATACGCAGATGTTCCGGTGCCGCTAATATTAAAGGGTCTTCTAAGAGGGACTTCCGACCTGTGAACGGCCTTCTTGTTGAAGCTACACCCGTCAAATTAATTGCCACTTATTCAGTTTATTTCGCCAAATCACTAAACTGAGCCAAATCACTAACTGTGGGTGTTGTTGGCTGAAGTAGTAAAACACGAGAGGTTGTGTTGGTTGTTGCCAGCCTGTTTCAATGATGAAGGCATAATCACTGGTCACTGAACATAATTGGCAGCGACTGACACGATCACGTACCAAAATGCAGAGTAAAAACAGCATCCTCCTTCATCGGTCCTGTAGCAAAAATTAGCCGGCGAAGTAAATAAAGGTTGAAATAGCTACAAAAAAACTGTCTATCTTCTCATCTTTCCTAATCTGTCCCCTCAATACTGTCCCCTCGTTTTCAGTTCCGGCGCAATGCATTGCATATATAGGGGTCATCCTCTGAGTGCTGGTCCAAGATAAAAAAAAAGGAACTGAAGGTCGTGAACAAACAAAATTGTAGAGTTTGGGGGGACGATACTAATCCTGATGAGATCCAAGAGTGTCCAGTGCATCCCGAAAAAACTACTGCTGGATATGGTGGGGTGGCTGTGTCATCGGTCCATATATCTTTGAGAACGACATTGGCCAGACCATCATTCTATCAACGGCAAGCTCTATGTGGTCTAAATTGGATTTGATCTGAACACCAACGCATGTGATTTCAATAGGATGACGCTGCATGCCATATGGGATGTTCCACACGAGCAATTTGAGGACATGAACATCTCACGTGGAGGCGTTGTGAACTAGCCACCGAGCTCGTGTGATTTGACCCTGTTCGAATTTTTCTTGTGTGTGTTTTCTGAAGTCGCAGTTGTATGCGAAGAAACCACAAACCACAGCGGTTTTCAAAGTCTGCATAGGAAATTCCTTCGGTAAAATTCGGCATAATAAAGGGTGTTTTTTTTATGAAGTTTTTTTTTTATACGAATCACTCTGTTGTCTGACAGCTGTTTTGCTGTTTTGACAGTTTAAAGTGACGTCTCTACTCAGTATTGTTTGGCAAATCATCATGAACAGGTGAACTCTAGAGCAACGCTTCCAAATCGTGGAAATTTATTTTCAAAAACAGTGTTCAATTAAAAATGTTTATCCGCCTTTTTACCGCAAAATTCTATTCAGTGATGAGGCGCACTTTTGGTTGAATGGATATGTCAACAAGCAAAATTGCCATATTTGGAGCGAAGATAATCCACACGCCGTTCAAGAATTACCAACGCATCCCGATAAATGTACTGTTTGGTGCGGTCTATGGGCTGGTGGAATCATCGGTCCTTATTTCTTTAAAAATGAGGAAGGACGACGCGTTACCGTGAATGGAAATCGATACAGAATCATGATCAATGAATTTTTGGTGCCAAAACTTCAAGATATGGATGTAAACGAAATGTGGTTTCAACAGGATGCTGCCACTTGCCATACTGCGGGCGGCGAAACAATGGACTTATTGAAAGAACATTTCAACGACAACATTATTTCGAGAAATGGACCGGTGAATTGGCCTCCGCGTTCGTGTGATTTGACGCCACTCGATTATTTTTTGTGGGAATACCTGAAATCATTGGTTTACGTGGATAAAGCAGCAACGAGTGACGATTTGGAAACCAGTATTCAACGTGTCATTGCTGAAATACGCCCTCAAATGCTTGAAAAGGTGGTCGAAAATTGGGCCTCCAGAATGACCTTTTTGCAAAATAGTCGTGGTGGCCATATGCCCGAAATTATATTTAAATGTTAAATGACAAGAAATTATCTACCAATTAAAAAAAATTTTTTTGGCCATTTCATAATTTGGCATGTGTTTTATTTAAATTTCAAATCAGCAAGCTCTTATAAAAACACCCTTTATAAGCACCAGGGTCATGGAAAATCCATAGTGGACATGTGAAAGGCGCTATATTCCACACATAATGGGATCAGTGGGTTATTCGGAGGAATAACAAATTTCCATGATCTCTCACACACACACACTTTGATTTATTTAAATTTGAAAATTGGAAACACTTAGTTAATCAGCCTGATTGTGTAAGGCGTTGGCGTTTACGCCGGCAGCATTTTTTGTACCAGCAGTTTCGGCTACGGAAAACGACTGAGGTAAATGCGAACGCCTTTACACAATCAGAGGGACCCTTTAGTATAAAAGGTGAGAAAAAAGTTGCCTACCGACCTGCTTTGACTCGTATTCATTCAAATAAATAAGAGGTTTTAGTTTTGTTTTTGGACCGCGTTTGTTTGATATCTACATTTATTTGCCATCATTAAGTATAAAAAATGATATCGGTAGCATATTTTATAAATACTCCATATATTACGCGATAAGCTTAGATCTAGAACCTATCACACGATATATTTCGATTGTGTCAACAAGTCCCATAATTTGAAAGTTTCGCAATCCGGCCAGATCACTTGATGCATCTCGTGGCTTAAACATGATATACGAGTATAAACCGCTCCTAAAATGATTTTGAAAACAACGAATTCATTCATTGAATGTAAATAATTAAGCAAAATCATACAACAGCATTTCTTTTATTTTCAATTCTCGGTCCAAGTTGTTTGCTGTCCATCAATTTCGATTTAAAACCAATTTTATAATATATTTTTGAATAATAAAAATAATTTTTTTTTTGGCATTATTGTTGTACGAGTATCTTTTTAATAACTTTTTATGAAGTGTTTGTTAGTTGTAGCTCCTGTTGCTGCTTCTGATAGTGATGCTGCTAAATGATGCTGACTGACGGACTGGCTGACTGACTGATGACGACGACGACTGATACTGTGTTGCTTTTAAGATTTTTATTTTAATGTTGCTGTTGTTGTTCTGGTGTTCATATACAATAAAAGTTTTCGTTGGTGGTGTTGCTGTTGTTGGCATTAAATACTGTTGCCCATTGCGCTGGTGTTAATGTTGCTGCCGCTGTTATTTGCTGCCATAAACATTTCCACCTCTAATTACAACACAATGAGGTGGCAAAATTATACACATACAATCTTCTCGAGCATCACATGCTCGATTTGTATAACATCTCTTTTATTTGCTTAATACGACATGTGCTTTTTTTGTTTGTAATAATTTTCCTTTTTTTTCGTTTTTTTTTTTAAATTTATTTCACTGTTGTTTGTCGTTGTTGCTGTTGTTGTTTTTTATTTCAATATCAACTTTTGTGCTTCATTACAAAATAATGTTTCTTAATGTTTCCAAAACATGATTTGCAAATTTTGTATTAGATAGTATATTTTTGTTGTACAGGCAGACGGACAGATAAACAGATAAAATATTTTAATACTCGTTTGTTTGGTGTTCATGTGTGAGTCTTGTCGGTTGGTTGTCTGCTTCTTGTTGTTGTTGTAATGAATTTAATGTTGTTTTTAACACTTTCCATATGAATAACTGCCTGTATATGTACGTGTACTTAGAGGCCTTTTTTCATACCTTCGTACATATGCACGTTATAATCAGTCATGTTGCTGCTGTAAGAGTCGTATATAGTATGCTTTAAATATATCGCTAGCTTCATGTAGAAAGGTCCTAACTCATATATTTTGTAGGAGAAGTTTGAAACATAACAGACACTGTGTCACTATGGGGACTGTTATTCCACTGTCATGACAAAACTACATCGCAAAATGGACACTTACGTACTCTTTTTTTTCTTTGCTTATAAAGGCCGAGGCACTTAGAATCATTCATACGTTATACGTCGCCTTTTTCAACTGTCAACTGAGTTGAAATACATGCTTTCTTATGTCAGTTGTCACATTCAGTACTTCTGCGTCAAAGCAAGGTACGAAAGTTGCCCAACTTTTGACGTACGTTGAATACTTTGACAGAAATCGATGAGTTTTTCAAATTATTTCGATTAACTTTATTGTGTTTTGTGTTCAGGAAAATTTAAATCATATATAAAAAATTTTATAAAATAAATAAATTTAAGTTAAATAAATAAAATGGGGAACAAACAACTGATTTGATATCCGTCAACAATGTAGTCATTGTGCCGACCTTCTCCGTCGCTACGTTCACGTCAGTTAAAAAAGGCAACGCATAACGTATGACGGATTCTATGTGCCTCGTCCTTAACAGTCTCTTGTTGTTTTCTAATTAGCAGAGAAGTTGTCAGTTCTAAGTAGAAGTTGTCAGAAGTAGTCGATTGCTGTCCACAACGACTACGTATTTTAAATATTGACTTAAAACATTATTTTTGATACTATTTTCAATCCAGAGGGACATGATGATTAATATTCCACGGCACAAAGGAAAGTCGTAACATAATTTTTTTAATTATTCAACTTACAGAGCAGAGCAGAACAGATGTTTTCAAAAACCGCTACACCTTCATAAGTTCGCCTGATTGATTAGTTGAATATGATTATTTTCTGCATGTCCCTTATTTCAAAATTCTTTGTTTCAAGTTAAACTTTTTTTGGTTTAATTCTTTTATACTTACGTACGTTTTTTATATTGTTTATTTTATATATTTGGGTATTTGTTATTTAATACAACATTTTTAATTTTACTATTATAAAATTTTCTATTTGACATATTGACACAATTCAATTATAAAAATTAAATTTATTTGTTGGGTGGTCAAGCAATGTCTATATGCATTTCATTGGTGCTTTACCAAAACATCAGTAGACTTTAACCACAGTTTTGGAAAGTTAAAAACCTCTTATCTTGTACACATACTTCTGAAAACCATCTGAGAATTCACAATTTGTAAATTACAAACTATTTTCAAAAATCACAACAGAACACGTTTAAAATCTTTATTCCAATGGAGGGGAAACAAAATGGAATAGGAATACCGTAGTAAAGGATATACTGATGAATGAAAAATACTCAGCTCTGTTGGTTATGGATTATTTTTGCATGTCCTTGGGGTAGAAAAGCCCTGCCTTCCTTAGTGTCTTTCACACTATAATTTTGACTGTGAGTTAAGCGGGAAGCAATCTGGTCGAGAGAAAAGCACACAGCAAAGCCCGTGTACTTATCGATAGTCAGACAGCACTTTCGCTGCTGAGATCATTTATCACGTCCTCTATAATTGTTGCGCATTACAAGGATGCGTTATATGTATTCGGTGGTCATCTGATTTGGGTGCCAGTACACAGCCGTTTCTCAAGAAACGAACGGGCGGGCAAGGGAACCCTGCTATGAACGTCTCCCAAGCCAAATTGTTTGCCACATCATTGGGTACTATTAAAATCAGAATCTTCAAACTGCTAGGAAATAGCGCACTATAGGCACCTGTAAAGTTGCTACAAAAGTGTGACCCTGTTGCAATGACATATACTCAGTATAATTAATAAATGGAAACCGAGGCTGATGGCAGTTGTGACGACATGCTGTACGACCAGCGGATGCGCTAACAGGATATGCCTGCCCTATAACGAGTTCTGTCATAGTTGTTGGGAAGAAAGCAAGGAATGGAAAATTTTCCGCATTCTCTATGAATGTGCAGCTTTACATCTTTCGAGACACAAAATTTTAGGCAAACATTTCGATACGACAGAATAGGTGTAGTACCAACAAACGAATCCTTCTACTTGGATACGGACCTGCATAGGTTGTTGACACAGTGGGCTGTTGTTGTCTGTAAACAAGGAATCTTTTGGATTGTACTTGAATGAATGTACAGGGTGGCGCAAAAGTAATCCTCCTATCAGCTATATGCTATAAGTTTTGCGACAAATGACAATCAACTGTGGCGGCGGCCATTTACATGACATCATATTCTCGACTTGATGTATAAAAATTAAGAGACCAAATAAAAATAATCCACAAGAAGAATCAAAGTTTTTAATTTTTTTTTAAATTACAGCCAAAAAACATCGGAAGGTTATTTTTGCGCCATTTTCTGATAGGAGGATTACTTTTGCGTCCGTCAATCAAATATTGCTATACAGTTTTGTAACAACGCGTATTTTTATGAAGCATCGGAAGGCTTTAACTCCCATTTTTTTTTCCAAATTTACTGGCTGTCCCACGATGCCTTCCACTCGATGCCGTTCTGTCGAATGATTAATTATACATGAAACAAAAACCAGAATTTGTATTTGTTTAAAATATAATTGTGCCACCGAACAAAATCGAGTGACCTCCTCGTACAAGCAAAAAATTAAAAAAGAAAAATGGCTGTTAAAGCCTTTCTCCATCACACCAACGCTATCAATTTTTTTTAAATATCTTTATTGCTGACTGTATTAAGTTTCAGTGTGTACAACGAACAACCTGAAATAAATATCAGTGTAAAACGGCAAATGTGCTGTATAATCAACAAAATTATTATGACGCCGAAAAAAAAACCCTTAAGTATTTTGTGCCCAAATAATATGGTTTCTTAAATTAAATTAAGATAATAAAAACTAGAAAAAAGTATATTGAAAACAAAAGTAATTCCGTTTTTTATAGACCAATTGAAAATTTTATGAATTCTAAAAGTTCTTTAATCAGCAAACAACTTGTGAATTCCAATGCCACAATAGCCACAATTATTATGAAGACAAACGGAATGCCTTCAAGCGTCTAAGAAATATTTTATAAAAGGGGTTTGTAGCTGAAAGTTATTTTGGCGCCAGCAGAAGACTGCAGGGTCAAAATTAAAAAAAACTACAACTTTCGTTTTAAATGTTTCAAAATAATTATTTATTCCTTGCAGTGGAAAAATTAATATTTATTTGATATTTAATAGTGAATATCCAATATTCTGAACGGTTGCGTCCATCCTCCCCAAAAAAGGAAGACAAATAACTGTAAACACTATTGCCCGATTTCAAATTGTTCGACTATTTTCAAAGTGATGGCAAATATGCTAGACTTCCTTCCGTCTTGTGAAATATTTCTAGTCTAAAACTTTTCTGTGGGGAACGTTCAACGGCTGAGGATCTACTGGCCTTTCTTTCTTTAAAATGGCGGTGCTTCCTGATATTTGCAAGTGCCGGTGCTTCAAAGTCTGTTTTGAAGTTGCTCGACCGTGTACAAGAGAGAGCGAAGAAGATCATCGGTGACAGTAGGGTAGCCAACTCTATTGACTCACTGGAGCATCGACGCAACGTGGGGTGTGTTTCACTGTTCTACCGATACTACAACGGAATGTGTTCTGGTGAAATAAGGGAGCTTGTGCCTGATAACCGTTTATTTCTGCGAGCTACCCGCTCTTCACATAGGGCACATCCTTTTGTGGTTGAGTTGTCAGTGAATCGCACCACGCATTACAGAGAGAATTCGTTCTTTGGCCCAACGGTTCGTATGTGCAACAAACTTCCAGCAGAGGTCTTTCCTGTCAGTTTTAACTTGGGGAGGTTCAAGTCGAACGTCCACAAACACTACTCCCTCTATCCTCCTTCCCATAACCAACTTTCCTAGTTCTGGCACAATGCATCGCATATGTAGGGGTCATCCCCTGAGTGCTGGTCCAAGAAAAAAAATAAAATATGGTGCAGCATGTATCACTTCTATCTAAACGTACTTCAATTTGTGTAGGGTATATATCCTGTCGGTTATATTCAAGCTTTTTCAGGAATCGCTCTATACGAGTTCTTATCGGTGGCATCTTATCAGACGAGCTAAGGATTAATTCAAGAGTACTCTTTCTTTTTCTCCTCCCCTATTTTCCATTTTTCTTATAGTTTTCTATTTCAATCTGCTGCTTCGTAGACGACCGTAGCATCTGCCATTCATATTCAGTTCATTGTAGATCGGGACAGATGTGCTACTGATTATAGTGGTTACCTACTTTGCGGCCCAACCCCACTGTGCTCCTAGCACAATGGATACAATGCTTCTACCACCATCGCCACATACATCAGACTGTTGCGCATGAGTACGTATTTGAAACCATGTACAAGGTGGGCCAAAAGAAATCACCCTATTCGAAGATGCTTATTTTTGCAAGTGAACAAACCATGGAGGAGCGATACACTCCCCAAGAACGCGGAATAATCGTGTCTATCTTTTTGGGTAACAATTCGTCTGTGGATGACTTCTTTTGGCCCACCTTGAACATGACCTCTCCGTTGGTTAGGAGCCGAGTGTAGATCGGGATAATCGGGCAGAATATGAATTATATGCTCAATAGTGCGCTGGTAAAAATAATTTAATGTTATCACGGAAATATCGTAACGACCTTCAATATTTTCTTCATTCAGAGCATCTCCATGTGTGGCTAGTGGGCCAATGAATCGCAAGTATATTTGCCGAAACTTTAACTTTCTCCCAATAGATGATTGTAACATCTTTTGCCACTAGTTTAACAGTGAGGTGCTGTTGACTGCAGTAGTAGAACACGAGACTATAAAGGGAAGGGTCCCGAGTTCAACCCCGCGCTGAGTCATGAAATATTGTGTTGAATTCTTCTGATCAGCATGAGTGCATGGTTGTGTTAGTTGTTGCCAGCCTGTTTTCAATGATGAAGGCATAGCACTAGCCACTGAAAAATAATTGGCGGCGACCGACACTATCATGTACTAAAAAGCAGAGTAACAGCATCCTCCTTCATCGGTCCTGTAGCAAAAAATTAACCGGCGAAGTAAAAAGCTTGAAATATCTACAAAAAATTCTCTAACTTCTCATCTTTCTTCATCTGTCCCCGTAATACTATCCCCTGCTTTCTAGGTCTGGCGCAATGCACTGCATATATAGGGGTCATATCCCGGGCGTTGGTCCGATACCAAAAAAAAAAAAAAACAAAATATTGAATTATTACTATTTATGGAACTTTCGTCTCCACTGTGTATAAATGAAAAAAAAAAAAAAAAAAAACAAAACAGGAAAAATTATAATTTTCAAACTGAATTATTCGTTGCAGTGACATTTTCGACTATTGCAAAGATTAACTCAACGACTTGCAATTGACTTGAATAAAAAAACTCACACTGTCAAATTCCTTTTATTTTACATGCACTCAGATATTTTGGATTTGAAGTTGTAATCAGCACAACTGCAGCCGCCTCAAACAATTTAATTCTGGAGAAAAAAAAAAACAAAATAAAAAAAGGAAATCCAATTTACAAGAGGATAACAAATCAAGTGGTAGTCACTCAGTCACTGATGCACTCATTCATTCAAGTTTAATTCTCTTCTTTATTTTGCTATATATGTGTGTGTGTGTCTGTGTGTGTGCGTTTTCGATTTCCAAACACACTATCGACGTCTCGAACTGACTTCTAACCGACATTATCACTGTTTTTATGACAAAAATAGTCAACACCTGCTGAAAATATTCCACAACATGCAGATTCTTTCTGCAGCCAAGATGTACATGCATTTACATGTGGACTTGCAAACGTAAGACCGCATTTCACTGCATCATCAGCTTAAAGGCACATCTCGACTTTTGTTTCGACTCCCAATTCATTCGGGGGGGTATTTATCTTAAAAGAAACTTACGAAAATATGCAAAATACAAAATGCTTGCTGCACATGAAATACCAAATGCAAACCATGCAAGACTACACGGAGAAAAATACGATAAGATATGAGTAAACATGTTTTCCAATATGTGTTTTTGCGGACATGCGTATGTGTGTGTGCTCCGTGTGTGTGTGTGTGGAGCTGCATGGGGCATAGAGCGAGCGAGAGATGGTGCAATAGCTGCAGGAGAAGATGACAAAGATGATGATGTAGCTGTACGTGTATTTGAAATGAAATGTTTAAAGCTTTGACTTTATTTTAATGCTGATGCAATCAGTATGCGTGTTGTACGTTTTAGCAAAGATATAACACAAGTTGAGTGTGGTGGCCAGATTGGGAATTGCGTAAAATCGAACTCAAGTTGGTTTCATATCATCGTTGTCAAGTTGTTGTAGGATTTCATTTACAGATGAACTACTTGTGTGCAACGCAATAAAAATATAAATAAAATTAAATTTTTTTTGTGTGGGGCTCTAGGGTTAAAGTGACTCGTGTTTCAAATTCCTATTTTTTCTAAAAATTTTTTTTGTGATTAAAAATTTATTTATTTAAAATAAAACATAAAAAATGTGAAACTTAAAATTGTTATTCAATTACTGCTGACAAAAAAAGGAAAAACAATATGATGAAGAAAGCGTAGCGGCTTTCGAAAACAGCTTTTCTGTTCTGCTGCGTAAGTTGAATAATTAAAAACTAAGATTGACTTTCTTTTCTGCTTTGGGAATATCGATCACGTCTTTCTGAATTTAAAAAAATTTTTCGATCAATTAACCCATCAATTTTAATTGAATTTAATAGAGCAATATACGATTTTTCTGTGATCTAAAAAACACAGTGGGGAATGTTGGGGAAAAAAATTCAATTTTGTTGTTAAATATATTCCGAGTTATAATCAGATTCAATTGAGAATTTAAATTTATAGTGTGAGTTTCATTAAAGGGAGTATCATTAAAGGAAGTTTCGCCAGCAGACCTCAAAGTGAGTAAAGCTGAGGTTACAATAAGTCCAAATTTTTAATAAGCTGTTATCACCGATTTTTTGCAGCCACGACTTTCCGCGTACGATTTAGAAGCTGTTCAGATAAAATTTTTGGTTGTTTTAACACTTGTTTTTGCTAACGAGGAAGTGATATTTATGGGACTAGGCGAAACTACTTTTATAAATTAAGAATAACATTTTTAGGCCCTATACTATGAATAACGACATGGTCGTCACGTCAAATTGACAGCAAACAATTACCCTTTGTCACCAATTAACTACTATTGACAATCTTAGTATACTTTAAGGCATATAATCTCCTTTATTCTGTAACTATTTGTTGAAGTCACCTCACGTCAACACAGCATAAAAAATAGGCTAGTGACACCTCCCTAAGGCCTTGAATACGGCAAGAAGCTGTTAGAGAGAGTCGATTACCAAAGAAGAAAAAGACTGCAGAAATGTCACATTTTTGGTATTGCCTTGGTGTGACGTTGACAAATCGTTAGAGAATAAGGGAGCATAGTGAGAAAGCATGTCAATAGCAGTCAACTATAGTCACAAAATGTTCAGCTGTTGGCTGAAGTACTAGAACAAGAGACTATGAAGAGGAGAGTGCAGCGACTGGCACGATGATGTACCAAAATGCAGAGTAACAGCACCCACCTTCGTCGGCCCTGTAGCAAAAGTTAGCCGACGAAGTAAAAAAAGCTGAAAATAGCTACAAAAAAAAACTGTCTATCTTCTCATCTTTCCTAATCTGTCCCCTCAATACTATCCCCTCGTTTTCAGTTCCGGAGCAATGCATTGCATATATAGTGGCCATCCCCTGTTGCTGGTCCAAGATAAAAAACAAAAAATTAGTTTTGTGGCCTTGCTTTTGTTGTCTATGTCGCCATTCATAGTACAGGGAATATTAAAAACGAAGAAAATTTAAAGAAAAAGCAGTTTTCACTTAAAAGTTTAAATTAATAAAAATTTGGTAAAATGTTGAATTAAGATTCATAGGCTAATTGTTCGAAATTTGTTTTTTAAATCTCAGAAAGACATGATAAATATTCCAAGGCACAAAGGAAAGTCAACATCAGTTTTTATTCAACTTACACAGCAGAGCAGAACAGCTGTTTTCGAAAGACGCAACCCTTTCATCATCAGTGCTCATGTGTATTGTGTTTGTCACCACTTATTAGGTGGCTTAGTTGAATTTGATAACAAGTTCCTATTTACACAAATTTTATTGTGAAAAAGAATACGAGAACTGTATCAACCTGATGTTAACATGTTATTGTTATAATACCCGTGTTACCGTTTGATTATTTTTCTTCATGTCCCATTTTTCTGAATTTTTTGTTCCATCATACCTAAGTCAAACTTATTTGGTTTGAATTTTTATACTTAAGTAAAAGGTTGTTTTTTTTCTTTTTTTTTTTATTGTAATAAAGGTTTGTTTATTTATTATTTTCTTAATAAGAAAAAATTTTGCAAAAATACCTAAATCACTTTTGCCTCTCTTATCCTGTGGTCTTTCACACTGAGGTCACGTCTCTTATGGAAGCAATTAAATGGCTAAAGGAAATCGATAACAGACTAACAATCCGTGTATATACGAATAGTAGGACAGTCAATGAATCCCTACGGACTCCTTTTTAGGACCTGTAGTGAAAAATTAGCCGTAGAAGTGAAAAGGTTGAAATCATCTCAATTGTCTTCATTTGTCCTCTCAATACCATCCCCTCCTTTCAAGTTCCGGCGCAATGCACTGCATATTTAGAGGTCATCCTCTGAGTGCTAATCCGAATTAAAAAAAAAAAAATTCAATCTCGTAATAGCCTAGGACGCAAAAATGCGATAAACTCATATATTCATTGTTGAAATATCGAGAAAATCTCGACACCAGGACATCATGTTACAGTTGGAAACAAAGAGATTTCTGAAGTATTCAAAAAAGAACTTAAACAATAGTCTATAGAACTGCAAATCAGAATTTGGCAACCCTCTACTTTCGGTAGAGTCACTGAAATTCTAAAATTAAATAGGCCAATACTTTGGAAATTGTTTAACAAAACAAGACATACAGAGTTAAAGATTCACCTGGTTGGCGTCGGTATTGTTGATAATGTAATATCCAGAGTCTGGCAGGAAGATGACGAAACACTCTAGCACTTTGGCATGAGTACAACATTTAAAAAAATAAATCTGGCTCAGAAGATACATGAACATATAAAGTAAACGTGTGATCAGCCCCACTGTGCTGCACTACTTTGTTGTTATGGAGCCTTTTCCTGTTTTGTATTACAACAATTATCCGTAATATTATACAACACACAATTTACAAATTTGACAATTCACCCTCGTTGCTGGATGTGCTAAGCAGCATAATGCAAAATGTGTTACAGAGCAACACAAGCTCCCAAACGATGATGATTATGCTGTTGCCGTCCTGAATGCATTTTTCCTTAAGTGCATATTTATACGGATACGTATTTGTTGTGTGCAATATGTGTGCTATAAACGTATGTATGTATGTGTGTGTGTGTGTGTGGATGTGTGTGTACTTACAAGTGTGTGAAGTAAATTCAAGTGAATTGGCACTTTTGTACGTGTGTTGTTTTAGCTTAAGGGGTTTCTTTAACTCATTCTTTTGTGTATTTTTGATTTTCATCTTTTCCTATTTTTTTTTGCATTTTCATTTTGCACACATCGAAATACTCGAAAAAAAAACTGTTCTTCATTATTCTTCTGTGACATAAAGCAACAGCAAGCAAGACAACAACAACAACAATAAGAACAACAGCAACAAAATATTGTCTTCTCTAGAACATCAAACTGAAATATACTTTCAAAACAAGATTTCAAAAATTGCATTGCAGACACATTTTTTGCTGTTGTTGTTGTTGTTGTTGTACACATATTCAACTTTAAACTGCTGATTGCTGCTGTTGCTTTATTCTTGCATTTAAGTCTCGAAACAATTTTCGGTATTGTCACAGGAACAAAAAGGAAGGGGTGAATTATGATGATGAGGAGGTAATCCTAAAAGTTTTTAGAAGTATTGCGGATTTAATTTCAAGTTTGAAGGGGAAAGATTTCAGGATTCACTGCGGCATTCTTTACAGGTTACGTTCCGAAAAGTTCTTTTCAATATATACAGAGTGTTTTTTAAGAGCGTCACAATAGCAGAACAACGCCTGCAAATTGTTAAAATTTTTAATCACAAAAATTATTGTATTCGTCAAACACATGGTGCACTTTTTCCATTTTATGGCAGACAATCGTCCTTCAGAGCGGGTAATTCGAACAACAATAGATCGTTTTCGGACCTCATTTACTGTTACTAATTACGAGCATTCCGTGAGACGCCAAGCAGTGCGCTCTAAAGAAGCTGTAGTCGCTGTACAGGAAAGCATTGAAGATGATCTTAATCAATCAATTCGTTGCCGTTCTCAGTAATTGGGGTTGGGTTCTTCCACTTTATGGACGATTTTTTTTTAGCTGTGGAAAATTGGTGTTCCAGATTACGCCTTCTATGCGCCAGCCGTGGCGCCCACATGGCAGAAATCATATTTAAACATTATTTTCTTAAAATGTTCGGCTGTTGACTGAAGTCGTAGAACACGAGGCTATGAGGCGGAGGGTCCTGAGTTCAACCCCGCTCTGAGTCACGAATATTGTGTTGAATTCTTCTGCTCAGCATTAGTGCATGGTTGTGTTAGTTGCTGCCAGCCTGTTTTCAATGATGAAGGCATATCACTGGCCACTGAACATAATTGGCAACGACTGACACCATCATGTACTAAAAAGCAGAGTAACAGCAGCACCCTCTTTCATCGGCCCTGTAGCAAAAATTAGCCGTCGAAGTAAAAGTTAAAATAGCTACAAAAAATTCTCTATCATCTCATCTTTCTGCATCTGTCCTCTTAATACTATTCGCCTCTTTCTAGTTTCGGCGCAATGCACTGCATATTTAGGGGTCATCCCCTGAACGCTGGTCAGAGTTAAAAAACCCCGTTTCATTGATATTAAAAATATATTTCCTTGTTTTATTATGATTTAAACTTGTGTCATTCTTTAGAAAAGCATTTCGACAAATAACTTTTATTGCACAATTTAAAAAAAAGCATTTTAAGAAATATTACTTTTTTCAAATTACTTTAGGAAAATGTATGTAATTTGTATGTAGTAAGACTTTTAACGAACAGACGCAACCCTTTCATCATCAGTGCTCATGTGTATTGTGTTTGTCACACGGGTATTATAACAATAACATGTTAACATCAGGTTGATACAGTTCTCGTATTCTTTTTCACAATAAAATTTGTGTAAATTGGAACTGTTATCACATTCAACTAAGCCACCTAATAAGTGGTGACAAACACAATACACATGAGCACTGATGATGAAAGGGTTGCGTCTTTCGAAAACAGCTGTTCTGCTCTGCTAAGTAAGTTGAATAACAAAAACTGATGTTGACTTGCCTTTGTGCCTGGGAATATTTATCTTGTATGCAATTTAATTACGCACAAATTTTAATTTTTCTTTTCCGCTTTTTCTCGAGTTTATATTTAACGTATCACTTTACAGGCGCCGTTGGCCACTAGGCATTTAATTTTTGCTGAAAGATGAAAACTTTTATACTCTTTAAGCGAGCGAGTATGACTACGAGTAGTTGTTACTGCACTTGAACTTTTATTTTTTAATTAAAAGTAATGGCATAGGGCCCATTGTGCGCTGTAGGTCAAGAGCAAAAGGTAAAATTATAATCACTATAGATGACCTGTCAGCTAAAAGGATATGTATTTCGTTTCTCTAAAACAGACATGACCAGAAAAATTTCGCTCACTTATACAATAACATAAATGAGTGAAACAGAAAGCACAGTGGGTCATACCTATTAATTTGGTTCTTTTTCTATATTTGATTCAGTTGTCGATGAAACGGCGAGGAATGTACATGTAAGGCGGAGATTCGTATGTTTTTTTTAATGTTAAATGAATTGTTTTTATCTACAATGAATTCATTGTAGTTTCAATATTTTTTTCAGAGATATCAGCATCTTAAAAATTTGCTGTAAAGAGTGAGTTGTAGTCTCCCCTATCTTCTTTAATATTCACTCTGGCTTCGTTATAGCTGTTAATTCTTATAAATTTCGATGCAATATTAACTTAATTAATAAGGCAAGGAAAAGTCAAACCGAAAACATTTTTTCTATTGAAAATCTACTTTTTTCTATTAAAAATCAATTTTTTCTATAGAAAAATAATTTATTTTTTCCTATAGAAAAATGCATTTTATTTTTTATACGGAATATCTCCCATTGTGTATAGGTAAAATGAAAAAAAATTGTTCTCAGAGAAGAATAAAATAAAAGAGAATAAGAATACGTGTGAATTCGATTTGTAAAAATTTGCTTCGTGATGTTCACCATTGCTCTAAAACACTTTAAGGTCTGCCTTCGGTTGCTGTGTGTGTGTGTGTGTGTGAGCATGAAGCACTTGTTAATCTTTAGATTGAATTTCTTCGATTGAGCACATGCATATTTGTATTGCTGAAAAAGTCCTTGCGTTCTGTTGTCGTCGTTGTTGTTGTTGTTGTTCTTGTTAATTATGTTGCCTGCTTCATAATTTCATATGGCTGCTATTGTTGCTGTTGTGTGCTGCCTGTGATGATCATCAACATAGTCAGCAAACTTGGTTGGCATCACAAACATCAAAATCATCTTCAGAGGCATGCAATCGAGACAGTTAAAGTATGAAATAGTTGTTGCGGTGTTGGTAGTCAAGTAGAAATTTTGATTGACACTAAGGCCTGCCTGCCAGCCTGTTTTTTTGCTTATTGTATTGACAGCTTTTTTTCGGCCACTGTGCATCTCTGCTGAAGATGATTTTGCTTCAATTTTAATGTATAATTTTTTTTTTGCTGTTGAAATTTGTGTGCTTTGCTATTGTGTCTATAATTTCACCAGCAACAACAATAAGTTTTTATGTTTTTCGGTTTTGCTCCACTTAAGTTTACAATGTATTCTTATGTTTTGAGTGTGATGCCAGGTCACATCATGTTGTTCCCGCAAAGCAAGGAACACAAAGAAAAATACAAATTATACAATCAACATTCTTGTAGGTTTTGTAGCTGTGTGTGTATGTGTGTGTGTGTGTAATGCAAGTTATGTTTATGACCACAACAAGAAGCAACACAAAAAAAAACAAAGTATCCTTATGTCGGTTGTGTAATTGGAGAATTTTGTTGTTTCGTTGTTAACTTGGCTGTCTCACTGGCTTCTTGGTTGGTGATGCTGCCACTGCCGCTGCTGGTGTTGTCATCTCCTGTTTCATTATTCATATCTTTTCTTTTTATCTTCACTTGTTATCATATTTTTTATTTTTTATTTTTGTTTCTTAAGTATAAATATGTTTTATATTTTATTATTTCTATACATTTGGCTACTGCTTTTTGTTTTCTTTCTTATTTATTACCGAAAATCCTTGAACGACCCTCTTTGCTGCTAGTTGCTATTGTAGACTTGCACAAGTCAAGGTTTTTATGTGTGGACAGCATTATTTGGCATCAGGTTCGTCCTTTTGAATTTAATGCTTTCAAAAATCTTAGGGAATCTAAAGCCAGGACCTTCAGTTGTTTCCTTCTTGTCTTCAAGCATAATTTTTATGTTGTAACGCACATAAAGTTCATGTTTCAAATTTTGACACATAAAAAAAAAGAAAGAGACAATTTAAATAATAAATCCTGATAAATTAAATTTTGTTTATTATAAGTGATTTTCTGTGTGTTCCTAAACACGATTTTAATGACAAGACACACGCAAATTTCTCAGGCAGTTTCCAAGAGTAATTTTTCTAGTTTATTGTGGAAAAAATTCTTTAAACAAAAAATTGCATTTGATAAAACGATTTCTTAATTTGACACTGGAAAAGAAAAACGTAATCGCTGCTGTCATCCACAAATGATGGCAAGCATACAGATGCGATGTGGTATACAAAAGAGAAGGATGTTGGTTCAGCTTTAACTATTCATTAAGGAAATCACGGCATGGGTCCTAACAATTTAATGCATTGTGCTGGAGTTATAAAATCTATGGGATAGTTGGCAGCTACTTTATTTAGCTTTACATTTTTTCAAAATGCTGCATGCTTCTAAAGACTGTTTTTCTTTCGTAAAATAATTAATATCAACTACGAATACGACCCAATAAAATAGGAGATATTAAAAGGAGTTATTATGGCTAACTTTGTAGGATCCGTGTGATCACAAATTCGTCAAATTGTGTCCGATTGTGTCCGTGTTGTATTTAAAGTTATTGCGATGGCAATTTAAAAAGTCACAGGTTTGTCAAACAGGCCCTACATGAGAGACGCTCCAAGGAGATTGGCTAGTCTTTGCGACATTTGTAGCACTGGCTTTTTGAATGAATTTGTTGGCTTCAGTTATAAAGAAGATCTGTAAACACCTGAAGCTTAACAAACATTTCAAGCAATAAAATTAACAGCCCGATCAATATCAGTAGCATCACAAGTGATGAAAATGTTCTTTGCGATTGCTTTTATTGCAGTCTTACATTCTGCATTCTCCCAGTTTTATGGTCTTAAATCAATGACATAAGATTCATTATGAAGGGGCAACAAAAAAAAAAGAACAAACAAACTTGCAACATTAATTGCAGCAAATTTGCAATCGTTACTTAAGCTTTTGGAAAAATAAAAATAAAAAAATATAAAAAAAACAAATTGTTAAAATCGTGAAAAATATGCTGTAAAGTTCTTGCCAAAGTTCAAAATAATTATAATAATTGATGTGTCCATGTATTTTTTTTTTTTTTGGAGGAAATATGCAACGGCCATAAATTAATATTGCGGCTTGCGTCCACCGAACAAAAAAAGGAAATAAAAAAATTATATTACGAGTACAAATACAAACAAAATGTGTGTTCTTTGTTGCATAATGTTGTTAAGGCAGCTGTTGTTTGTTAAATAAAATATTGCCAGGGAAAATGTGCTGCTTTTTTCAATAGATGTATATGAGTATTTTAAATAGTTACTGAGCGCAGTGAATTCTATCCTGTTGAGATAAAATGACGCATGGAGGCGTATAAAGAGCTGTCATTTACCTAACACTTAGAATTTTGGATATATCTTTATAAAAAGAGTGAAGATAAATTTAAATTTATTTTTTTAATTAGCGAAGACGCAAACCTAAAGTTGTACCAAACCTATTCTGTAGTTAACCGGGCTCTGTTAAGCATTTAACATTTGGAGTAAAATTTGATTAAGTTCATTTAGAAGCCAAAATCTAGGAACTGCTGCCAGTTCTGGCCAAACTAGTGAATAGAAATTATGGTCCAAGAAATACTTAATAAATATATACTTAAGGGATGTACTGAAAATATGAAGTATTGTAAAAACACTTCTGAAAAAAAAAAAAAAAAAAAAACATCCTGGAGAGGTTTTCGCTCAATTGTGGGAAAATGGGGACGGGTACACATTTGCCACTATATACAAATGGTGGCCCAGGGAGCCCTTTATAATGCAGAAAAAGTCTTATATCTGAAATAATTTGGGAATTCGAATAATATAAATTCTGAATTTAAATTTTGGGATTTTGAATTTTTTTTCTGGGAATTGTGGGGAACTCAGAAAAATTTGGATTTGTTTTGCCAGTAAACAAAACATTTTTCAAATCAACTTAATTCTTGCATATTTTTACAAAAGAGAGCAGATAATAATAATTTAAATTTTGGGATTTTTACATATTTGTTTTGGGAATTAAGTTAATAACAGAAGAAATTGCTGTTAAAATATTAAAAAAAAAATTAATTAAAATAATAAAACTTTTAAATTTGGGATGTTGATTTTTTTTGGGAATTGTGGGGAGCTCAGAAAAAATTGGGTTTGTTTTGTCAGTAAACAAAACATTTTTCAAATGAATATGTTTTAAAAGAGTGCAAATAATAAAAATTAAAATTTTGGAATTAAATATTTTTTTTGGGAATTGGGGGAATAACAGAAGAAATTGCTGTTTGAATATATTCCAAAAAAACATACAATTTTGTGATTTTCAAATATTTTTTGGGAATTGTGGGGGATCACAAAAAATTGCAATTGCTTTTCTTTCATTATTTTCCCAAAAAGAAAAAAATAATAATAATAAAAATGAAAAAAATAATGCAATTAAAAAAACTTAAAATTTTGGGATTTTGAATTTTTTTTTGGGAACTGAGGGAATAACAGAAGAAATTGCTGTTAAAATATTAAAAAAAAAAAAATTAATTTAAATAGTGAAACTTTTAAATTTGGGATTTTGATTTTTTTTTTTTTTGGAATTGTGGGGATCTCAGAAAAAATTTGGTTTGTTTTGCCAGTAAACAAAACAGTTTTCAAATCAACTTAATTCTGGCATATTTTTTTAAAAGAGTGCAAATAATAAAAATTAAAATTTTGGAATCTAAATTTTTTTTATTGGGAATTCGGGGAATAAAAGAAGAAATTGCTGTTTGAATATTTTCCAAAAAAAAAAAAAAAACTTAAAATTTAGGGATTTTCAAATTTTTTCGTGGGAATTGTGGGGGAATCTCAAAAAAATTGCAATTGCTTTTTTTTTCATTATTTTCCCAAAAAGAAAAAAATAATAATAAAAATGAAAAAAAATAATGCAATTAATAAAACTTAAAATTTTGGGATTTAGAATTTTTTTTTGGGAATTGGGGGAATAAGAGAAGAAATTACTGTTTGAATATTTTCCCAAAAAAAAACTTAAAATTTAGAAATTTTCAAATTTTTGCTTGGGAATTGTGGGGGAATCTCAAAAAAATTGCAATTGCTTTTTTTTCATTATTTTCCCAAAAAGAAAAAATAATAATAATAAAAATGAAAAAAAAAAATAATGCAATTAATAAAACTTAAGATCTTGTTATTTTGATTTCTTCTGCGAATTGAGGTAATAAAAGAAGAAAAAAAAAATTTTTTTTTTTGGGATTTTAAATTTTTTTGGGAATTGTGGGGGAATCTCAAAAAAAAAGCAATTGCTTTTCTTTCATTAAGTAAACTATATCACTTTTCACCCAAGTGAGAATTTTCAGTTGAAAATATTTTTATTTATTTAAATATTATTTATTTTAAAATCGGTACACAGCGGCAACTTCTGCGGCTTGAATCCTGTTCAGTCCTTTTGATGAAAAAAATTTCAGATGAAATATGCAACTTTAAAAAATGTGTATCTTTGAAACTTAATACGAATGAGTTATGAGTTATTGTAGATATCCCATTTCCTTAGACATGCGTTCGCACTTGGAACATGCGCTATTCATCGTTATGGTCCTTCGGACCTAAAGATATACTTACAAAGCTCAAAATTGTTACTGATGGCGCTGGAGGTTCATATTTAGGAAGTAACCTTCACATGATATACTGCAAAAACTTCTGATGAAGTGTTGAACCTCAACGAATATATACATATATCATTCATCTACTTACACACTGATCCTTGCTTCACTCCAGCAGAGGAAAAAGGTGTCTTGTACGATGTTATCCTTATTTGTGCATGCCCACATATTGCCGATATCTAATTACTTCAACTTTAATTTATCCTATACACTTTTCTTAAATACTGCTAATTCTCTCTCCACTTTTGCTTTCGCCTGCTGTGCCACAAAGGAAAAAAGAAACAGCGCAAAATTAAATCTTTCTTTTGCGCCATCATAATGTGGATTTTAAGCCTTTTTTTTTTGTTTTCTTATTTTGTTTTGTTTTTAATAAAAATCGTATCGTACGCACGCCAAACCAATTTGT
This sequence comes from Linnaemya tessellans, assembly GCA_951800035.1. Classification (NCBI taxonomy): domain Eukaryota; kingdom Metazoa; phylum Arthropoda; class Insecta; order Diptera; family Tachinidae; genus Linnaemya; species Linnaemya tessellans. The sequence continues at coordinate 43,824,973 of OX637536.1, forward strand.
AGTAAAAAATTCTTTAATTCTTTTTATGAGTAATTGGTAATTTTTAAAGTGAACTGAGATTTTGCTGGACATTGCACAGAACAGCTTCGCAACAATGTTTGTATTTTGAGCTCTTGGAAACTGCAGAATGAAAGAACAACAGAAATTAATTTGTAAATACTCCTACATGCAAAGTGGAACGATTGGCGATTAACTGAAAGAATTCCTTTTTATTTTTTATATGAATCTTGTTGACACTGAAAGGAACTTGAAAAATTTGGTATGGGAAGGATAATGCAAATATTGGTGGCAGTTTTAAATCTATTTGAATTTGCTACCATGAGAATATTATTTTCATATATAGAGTGATACATGTTTGAATCATAATAAAAGAAAAGTTTATGAAATTAATGTTTAAATATGATTTCTGCCATGTGGCCGCCATGGCTGGCGCGTAGAAGGCGCACTCTGGAATTCCAATTTTTAACAACTACAAAAATCGTCCATAAAGTGGAAGGACCCAACCGCAATTGCTGAGAACGGCGACGAATTGATTGATTAGGATCATCTTCAATGCTTTTCTGTACAGCAGCTACAGCTTCTTGTGCGCATTGGTCCGTGTCTCACGTGATGCTCATTATCAGTATCAGTAAATGTGGTCCGCAAACGATTGTGGTTCTTCGAATTAGCCGCTCTGAAGGAAGAAGTGCACCATGAGTTTGACGAATCGAACAATTATTTTAATTAAAAATTTCAGCAATTTGCACGCGATGCTCTGCCACTGTGACACTCTAAAAAAAACTCGCGTTATAATAAAATGCTATGACTTGCAAGTGTTGCATTTAAATTGGTGAGTGTAATGGAAAGAAATTTTTTCGAATAAGTTTATAAAACATCGTAATTCAAGGGTAATTTGGGTTCAGAGAATGCGACGAATCACATGTCCGAATTTTTCAAAAAAAATTTCAAAATTTTTTTATTTTAAATTGTCATTAAAAAAGATATATTCTTAGTTTTTCATAAACGAAATGGGTTAACCCATTTTATGAGAAACTAAGAACATATATTTTTTAATGAAAATTGTGGAAAAAAATTTTGAAAATTTTTTTTTTTAAATTCGGACACCTGATTCTTATTCTCTAAACCCAAATTACCATTTAATTACTAAGTTTTATAAACTTATTCGAAAAAAAATCTGGGACGATATGGGTTAATATATGTAATTTAAGCACAATAAGCATTTTACACTGGTCTACAGCAGAATCTTCCTCGAATATATTTTTATTATGATTAGAGAGATTTCAATATTTCGAATTTATTCTTGTTGCTGAATTTTTCCTATCACGTCTAGATTTTACAATATAAAGTGCTTTAAATATGAAACTTAATTTTATATTTATATCGAATTGTTTTTTCAAAGATGGTCACAATTGTATAAATCCCTTCGAATTAGTGCAATTTACATGCACACAAAAACATCATTTCAGTGAAATGCGCATAAGAAGTAAAGGGTGTTTTTATAAGAGCTTGCTGATTTGAAATTTAAATAAAACACATGCCAAATTATGAAATGGCCAAAAAAAAATTTTTATTTGGTAGATAATTTCTTGTCATTTAACATTTAAATATAATTTCGGGCATATGGCCACCACGACTATTTTGCACAATGGTCATTCTGGAGGTCCAATTTTCGACCACCTTTTCAAGCATTTGAGGGCGTATTTCAGCAATGACACGTTGAATACTGGTTTCCAAAGCGTCAATCGTTGCTGGTTTATCCAGTGGCGTCAAATCACACGAACGCGGATGCCAATTCACCGGTCCATTTCTCGAAATAATGTTGTCGTTGAAATGTTCTTTCAATAAGTCCATTGTTTCGCCCGCAGTATGACAAGTGGCACCATCCTGTTGAACCCACATTTCGTTTACATCCATATCTTGAAGTTTTGGCACCAAAAATTCATTGATCATGATTCTGTATCGATTTCCATTCACGGTAACGCGTCGTCCTTCCTCATTTTTAAAGAAATAAGGACCGATGATTCCACCAGCCCATAGACCGCACCAAACAGTACATTTATCGGGATGCATTGGCAATTCTTGAACGGCGTGTGGATTATCCTTGCTCCAAATACGGCAATCGGCAATTTTGCTTGTTGACATATCCATTCAACCAAAAATGCGCCTCATCACTGAAGAGAATTTTGCGGTAAAAAAGCGGAACACTGTTTTTGAAAATAAATTTCCACGATTTGGAAGCGTTGTTCTGGAGTTAACCTGTTCATGATGATTTGCCAAACAATACTGAGTAGAGACGTCACTTTAAACTGTCAAAACAGCTGTCAGACAACAGAGTGATTCGTATAAAAAAAACTTCATAAATATAACAAATTTGTGAAAAAAGAATCAACACAATTAAAACTAAAAAAAGTGAAGTATTAAATAACAATTTCCGAATATAAAAATTTCGGATATTGTTTTTATAAGAAAAAAACCTCATATCATTATTAAAGTTTTATTAGAAGATCAAAACTCATCAGGATATTTTATGCTGAATGCAATTTTTTGTTAATTGCTGTACGATCATTTATAGCTAGAATCATTTATAATTTTGAATTCTTTCGAATATACCCTCGTTATTTGGCCTCGAGGCCAAATAATTCGAGTGTATGCTAACATTATGTATATAAGTGTAACGGAATGCAAACATGGCTATAGCGAGATTTGTGAACACCATCCCTGTAGTTCTAAAGTGTCCAAAGTATGAAAAGTCCCACTATCATTAGAGTCTCAGAGAGTCAAGGTTGGTGAATAGGGTGGCCGAATCATGGCTGAGGTGCTTCTTTTGCCAAAAATAAAAAAGTTTTTGATTAAAGTTCAGAGGCCAAATTATCGTATTCGATATCGAGCGAAATTTCCATACAATTTAAATACAATTGCGATCGATATCGAATGCCGTAATGTGCCCTCAGCTCTCTTTTCAAACGAACTTCGCTGTCACACGTTTTAATCTGAAATTTTCGGAAAAACCAGAATGGCTTGAGGCAACCGATATGACGACATCGTCTCTAATAGCGATGACCTGATTCTCAGTTAAATTTTTTTACATTGTCAACATTTTCATAGGTTGTTATTGTGCTGGGACGTAAAATTCTAGCGACATCATTCACATCTTTTCGAAAAAAAAAAAAAAAAAAAAATCTTGCAGCACTTGCAAAAATTTTTCTGATTCCTTGTATGATTCAACATTTCAAATGCTTCTGAGCACTTAATTTTTTTTTAAGCTGTAGTTTTGCTTTTTGCAAAATGGAATTCATTCATTAAATTAATGCCTCAAAACAATAGAATTGCTTGCATATTTCAGTTATGAATTTGAATTTCGTGACTGCCTGCTTTGCTCAAGCGGCGCTGAAGTAAAATCCAAATAATTCCTTTTTGTCATATCTCACCGTTGTTATATATTTCATACTATCAGATTTTTTATTTTGGTTAACTCGAACTTCAGTTCACTGCTCGGTATTTCAATGATTTCAATTCTAAAAAAAAAAAAATGACAGGAATTTTTGTTCTATTTAAAAAACAATTCGATAGGACTTTCATTCTATTTGAGTAACAGATTTTTTCTCAAAAATTATGAATGAAAATATACTGAGAGCATCTTTAGAGAAGCATATATTCGCAAACAATTGCAAAAAAAAAGAACACTTTGGCATTTACCTGGCTCATGGTAATCTTTAGCAAGCAGTTTCATTGGAAACATTTAATATGTCCTATTTTGAAACATTTGCTGTAATTACCTGAAAGCCGAATCCAATAATTAAATGTTATACAACCTTTTTAAATGCAGTTCAGATATGGCATGCCATTGTTTTTGGTCCTTCTGTGGTCGCTGTTGCTCCTTTCGCCACATCAAACGAAAATTTGTTCATTCGTTTTCATTGAAAATTCATTTCATTATTAAAAATTGTATTGTTTTTTTTTCCTTTACACAAATATTGGATCGTTTTACCGTAAATACGAGTATAAAAAAACAGTTTGTCAACACGTACAATATTATACCAGCGCACAGTGGAGCAGCTGGAATATAGTGTTTCGGATGACAATAAAATTCGATGAAGGTGAAATTGCACACAAACATGGCAGATGAATTTTTCATTTTATTCTTAGAATAATAACGATCTAAATTGCTCAGGAGCTGGGCTTTTCTGTGTCAAATTCTATCTCTTGGGTTGTAAAATTTATTTCCGTTCCTGTAGCCCTTATTAGGATATTTTTTGTTTACTTCGGGCCAGCACTCAGGGGATGACTCTTACATAAGCAGTGCATTGCGCTTTTAATATTAAGAGGGCAAACATAGCAATAGTTTTTTTAATATTCAGAAAGACGCAATAAATATTCCAAAGAAAAAGGAAAAAATCAAATAACACAGCAGAACAGAAAAGAGCTGATTTCGGAAGACGCTACAGTGCCATCATCAGTACTGCTTTATATATTTGTTTTGTGACTGTTAGGTTATAGGTATTAGGTATCTTTGTATAACGTGGCAATAAATTTAAATCGGGAAAAAGTCTAAAGAACTGTCTCGTACATTTAGCTCATGATGATTTTTGACGTCCTCGTGGTCGCGATTTAGAATAGGTTGAGGATTCATAACACTGATGCCTTTTCTGTACTTTTTACGGAAACATATTGAATTCGTTCGTCAAAAGTTTCTGTAAAGACGGCCGATTGATATCCAATTGATTGCCACATTGGCTGGTGAACACTGCGGGGGGCCAAGGCGACACCTTTACCATAACCGGGATATATTCCTTAGAACAACTGATCCTGAGGTGCAGCGAACTGACAGTATCTCCTTGTTTTCCCATACTCTTCTTGACAATTAGCTAAACGCCATCTTATAAGTTTAAATTCACTACCGATGAATTAATACACACAGAAATTGAAATAATGATTCTGCGTCCTTGAGAAGTAGCGCGGTTCATGTCTTTGTTTCATAAATGTTAAAGCGAAACTGACATATTCCGCCATTTGCAAAAATTATAGAATTTTCCGACTTGTGCATTATCTTGTTATAAATATAGAAGGCAAGAGAAAAATATTTGCTAAATTAAAAAGTTGGCGATCGGAATATTTTTTTACAAAATTTTAATTTTCAAACAAAAAAAAAAAAAAAAAAAAAACAGAATAAATGTATTAACACGGTTTCCATAAAAACTCTTTCCAATTGATAAATTAATCAATTAATTAATTTTCTTATTAATATATCGCATTGGCAACACTCATCTTTTGGACACCACTGTATGTACAGGGTGGCTCAGAAAGACCGAAGTGGTGTGAATTCCTTATAACTTTTTATTTAAGACATGTTTTTTTAATTTTCTGTTTTTTAAATACAGTAAATTTATAGGGAATATTTTTGTTAATTTTATCAACGGGTTTAAGTTCGAATCTGCAAGACTGCAAACCATTTTTTATTATTTTATTAATAAATGAATTTGTTCAAATTCTATTTTTTATTAATTTATATTAAGATTGGAATATTAAGAATATTTTTTCAATAATCATCAAACCAGCAGAACGGATCAGTACTGATTTCGAGGCCGCTCCGCCATCTCATCAGCGTTCTTTGTTCAATTTTTCCACTTTTGCAAGTGGTGCTAGTTAATAGGAATATCAACCATTTAACCCATGTTTTTAACGAAAATTGAATATGAGAAGTTCCCATATTCATATTTTTAAGTTATTACCTTTTTTAGGTTAGTACGAAATTCCCCAACCCTGACGATTAATATTCCCAATATTAATCGTCAGGAAAAATTGAACAAAGAACGCTGATGAGATGGCGTAGCGGCCTCGAAATCAGTACTGATCCGTTCTGCTGGTTTGATGATTATTGAAAAAATATTCTTAATATTCCAATCTTAATATAAATTAATAAAAAATAGAATTTGAACAAATTCATTTATTAATAAAATAATAAAAAATGGTTTGCAGTCTTGCAGATTCGAACTTAAGCCCGTTGATAAAATTAACAGTTTACATAAGAAAGTTCGACTAATAAAAATTCATCCATAATTTAAGGGAATATTTTTATTAAAAATTTTAGTAGTTATTAAAAATGATATCCCGCAAGTGGTGGCCATTTTCTGCTTCGCACAAATGTGCGCTTTCCAACATATTTTCCATGACCTTTCGCAAAACTTTCGGTGTTATGTTGTTAATTTCGTCTCGAATATTGGTTTTCAATTCCTCAATTGTCCTAGGCTTATTAACATAAACTTTCCTTTTTAAATAACCCCAAAGGAAACAGTCTGGAGCGGTTAAATCCGGGGAACGCGGAGGCCAATTAAAATTGCTTCTACTCGAAACGACGGTATGCACGCTGAGTCAACACAATGGACCGTTGATTTGAAAAGTAAATTTCAACGATTTGGGCACGTTGTTCAGTTGTGTATTGCTCCATTATAAATTGTCCAAGTCTTCCTTACAAAATACTGAAAAGAAGAGAAAAAAAAAATGATAATAAAAAAGTTATAAGGAATTCACACCACTTCGGTCTTTCTGAGCCACCCTGTACTTTTGCATTTATGTCGTTTTATTTTTCTCCATTCATACGAAACATTTATTAATATCATGCGTTTTATTCATGTTTAAAAATCATTCTTATTAGCGGAAATTTCTGATTTGTTATATTTAAATTGTCGTTTTATATCTCTCCATTTATGCATTTCTTTGCTTCTACGTCTCTTCTCTCCTGTCTGTATGTCTGTCTATTTGTTGTATGTCATCGCCATTATATGGATCCTGGCGTGTTGTATATGCATGTACGCCATGCTTACATGTGTGAGTATAAAACTTAAATCGTGTATCTTAATGCGAGCAAAGTTGTTACGTTGCATATGAATTGAGGCAAAAGTAAAAAGTTTTGTTAACAATTAAAACCTTTATTAAAATATAAAAGCGAATACAAATGCTTATCTGTAGATAAGTACACATTAACGAACACCATCACACCCAATTAAAAATAAAAATTCTGATACACTCAAAAATTTGATGAGTTTTCATAAAAAAGTTTTTTTGCGTGTGGAAATATGAATGTGCATATACAGTCCTATTGCGTATTTCATGCTGAACGAAAATGTTTGGAGTCCAAGTTTTTGGTTAAAAAAATTAATATAAATATGTTACAAAAATGAATTGAAAAATTCCGAAAATTTTCATTCCGCACAGATTATAGAACCGCAATTCGATGGAAGAAATTAAAACGTCAAAATATTTTTATTTGAAAAGAAGGTGAACGAACAAGATTTTGCAGCCTTGCGCAACAGCAATACCTTTTGTTGTTTTTTTTGCGACATAAAAAAAGAGCTGCCAAAATATTTTATATATGTGTAAAAAAATTTTAGAAGAACTGTGCTGTTGGCTGAAGTAGTAGAACACGAGACTATGAAGCGGAGAGTCCTGAGTTCGAGCCCCCGCTGAGTCATGAAATATTGTGTTGAATTCTTCTGATCAGCATTAGTGCGTGGTTGTGTTAGTTGTTGCCAGCCTGTTTTCAGTGATGAAGGCATAGTACTGATCACTGGACAATTACTGGCAGCGACTGACCCAATCATGTACTAAAAGCAGAGTAGCAGCACCCACCTTCGTCGGCCCTGTAGCAAAAACTAGCCGGCGAGGTAAAAAAGGTTGAAATAGCTACAACAAAAAAAAAAAACTGTCTATCTTCTCATCTTTCCTAATCTGTCCCCTCAGTACTATCCCCTCGTTTTCAGTTCCAGCGCAATGCATTGCATATATAGGGGACATCCCCTGAGTGCTGGTCCTACTCCTAAAAAAAAAAAAAAAAAAAAAAATATAATTAAGGGTTGCGTCTTTCGAAAACAGCTGTTCTGCTCTGCTGTGTAAGTTGAATAACAAAAACTGATGTTGACTTGCCTTTGTGCCTTGGAATATTTATCATGTCTTTCTGAGATTTAAATTTCGAACTATTAGCCTATGGAATCTTAATTCAATTTAAGGGGTTTGACAGTTGAGAATGTCAAACTGTGTTGACATTTTTGCTCAGTACAGTTTGCAAAGTCAGCATAGATCGTTCAACGCCAGAAAAACTTGGAAGTTTTTTTTTCAGGGGATGACCCCTACATATGCAATGCATTGCGCCGGAACTGAAAACGAGGGGATAGTATTGAAGGGACAGATTAGGAAAGATGAGACGATAGACAGTTTTTTTGTAGCTATTTCAAACTTTTACTTCGCCGGCTAATGTTTGCTACAGGGCCGACGAAGGTGGGTGCTGTTACTCTGCTTTTAGTACATGATAGTGTCAGTCGCTACCAATTATGTTCAGTGACCAGTGACTGTGCCTTCATCATTGAAACAGGCTGGCAACAACTAACACAACCACGCAGTAATGCTGAAAATAACAAAAGAAATGTCTTCGCGAAGTTCATTTGCATTTTTATGAAGGATTTGTGTTTAGTGATGCATCTCATTTCTGATTAAGTGCCAAAATCAACAAGCAAAATTTCTGTAGTTGGAGCGAAAATAATTCGAAAGCCCTTAACGAAACATTCATCCATTAAATTAGGCTGTTTTAACTTCATGTGGCCAGATTTATTGTAAAAAATTGGATCAACAAGTGGACAGAATCGAATGGATTGGGTAACTCGTACCCGGAAATTATAGTCCCCGTTTACACTTGCAATTTTTTGTTGCTGCAATTCTTTCGTATTTAATGAGGAAGAGCGAGCAACGAATACAAATGGTATATTTCAGCACTCTCACACAAAATAAAAATTGCTGCAACAAAAGTTTCATAGTGTAAACCGGGATATAAAGGGTGTTTTTTTATGAAGTTTTTGTTTTATACGAATCACTCTGTTGTCTGACAGCTGTTTTGACAGTTTAAAGTGACGTCTCTACTCAGTACTCGTGTTGTTTGGCAAATCATCATGAACAGGTTAACTCCAGGACAACGCTTCCAAATCGTGGAAATTTATTTTCAAAAACAGTGTTCAATTAAAAATGTTTATCCGCTTTTTTACCGCAAAATTCTCTTCAGTGATGAGGCGCATTTTTGGTTGAATTGATATGATACAAAATAAAAATTGCTGCAACAAAAGTTTCATAGTGTAAACCGGGATATAAAGGGTGTTTTTTTTATGAAGTTTTTGTTTTATACGAATCACTCTGTTGTCTGACAGCTGTTTTGACAGTTTAAAGTGACGTCTCTACTCAGTACTCGTGTTGTTTGGCAAATCATCATGAACAGGTTAACTCCAGGACAACGCTTCCAAATCGTGGAAATTTATTTTCAAAAACAGTGTTCAATTAAAAATGTTTATCCGCTTTTTTACCGCAAAATTCTCTTCAGTGATGAGGCGCATTTTTGGTTGAATTGATATGATACAAAATAAAAATTGCTGCAACAAAAGTTTCATAGTGTAAACCGGGATATAAAGGGTGTTTTTTTTATGAAGTTTTTGTTTTATACGAATCACTCTGTTGTCTGACAGCTGTTTTGACAGTTTAAAGTGACGTCTCTACTCAGTACTCGTGTTGTTTGGCAAATCATCATGAACAGGTTAACTCCAGGACAACGCTTCCAAATCGTGGAAATTTATTTTCAAAAACAGTGTTCAATTAAAAATGTTTATCCGCTTTTTTACCGCAAAATTCTCTTCAGTGATGAGGCGCATTTTTGGTTGAATTGATATGATACAAAATAAAAATTGCTGCAACAAAAGTTTCATAGTGTAAACCGGGATATAAAGGGTGTTTTTTTTATGAAGTTTTTGTTTTATACGAATCACTCTGTTGTCTGACAGCTGTTTTGACAGTTTAAAGTGACGTCTCTACTCAGTACTCGTGTTGTTTGGCAAATCATCATGAACAGGTTAACTCCAGGACAACGCTTCCAAATCGTGGAAATTTATTTTCAAAAACAGTGTTCAATTAAAAATGTTTATCCGCTTTTTTACCGCAAAATTCTCTTCAGTGATGAGGCGCATTTTTGGTTGAATTGATATGATACAAAATAAAAATTGCTGCAACAAAAGTTTCATAGTGTAAACCGGGATATAAAGGGTGTTTTTTTTATGAAGTTTTTGTTTTATACGAATCACTCTGTTGTCTGACAGCTGTTTTGACAGTTTAAAGTGACGTCTCTACTCAGTACTCGTGTTGTTTGGCAAATCATCATGAACAGGTTAACTCCAGGACAACGCTTCCAAATCGTGGAAATTTATTTTCAAAAACAGTGTTCAATTAAAAATGTTTATCCGCTTTTTTACCGCAAAATTCTCTTCAGTGATGAGGCGCATTTTTGGTTGAATTGATATGTCAACAAGCAAAATTGCCGTATTTGGAGCAAAGATAATCCACACGCCGTCCAAGAATTACCAATGCATCCCGATAAATGTACTGTTTGGTGCCGTCTATGAGCTGGTGGAATCATCGGTCCTTATTTCTTTAAAAATGAGGAAGGACGACGCGTTACCGGGAATGGAAATCGATACATAATCATGATCAATGAATTTTTGGTGCCAAAACTTCAAGATATGGAAGTAAACGAAATGTGGTTTCAACAGGATGGTGCCACTTGTCATACTGCGGGCGAAACAATGGACTTATTGAAAGAACATTTCAACGACAACATTATTTCGAGAAATGGACCGGTGAATTGGCCTCCGCGTTCGTGTCATTTGACGCCACTCGATTATTTTTTGCGGGGATACCTGAAATCATTGGTTTACGTGGGTAAACCATCAACGATTGACGCTTTGGAAACCAGTATTCAACGTGTCATTGCTGAAATACGCCCTCAAATGCTTGAAAAGGTGGTCGAAAATTGGACCTCCAGAATGACCTTTGTGCAAAATAGTCGTGGTGGCCATATGCCCGAAATTATATTTAAATGTTAAATGACAAGAAATTATCTACCAAATAAAAATTTTTGTTTTGGCCATTTCATAATTTGGCATGTGTTTTATTTAAATTTCAAATCAACAAGCTCTTATAAAAACACCCTTTATTAAACAAAAATAAATGCCATGAAATTATCTAACAGACTATGATAAAAATTTCATTTCGACATTGTATGTGCTGGTCTTGTATTCGTTGTAGGGAAAGTATTTTGCTTAGGTTTGTGCAATTGGTTCATGATATTTAAGAATTGTCCGCTTTAAAGAGTTGTCCGCAAAGGAAGCTCTCACTGTGCAAGACTTAGCAATTCCTACTACAAACGTTTTTTTTTTTTTTGGGTGTTTATTTTCATAAGTCTGCTTTGATTTTCATTAAACCTTAACTATTAAATTAATTTATTGATAATATTTGAGTACAAGTGCATGGAAAGAGAAATACATACACGTATATAGTATATTTATCCTCGAATGCACACACAATACACACACACACACTCACACTCAGAACGATACACAGAAATAAAAAAAATTTAAATACAGCTGCTGCGAAAGTATTAATTATTTATGGTCATAAAAAAAGTTTTGTAAATAATAATTACGATTATTTTCGTGTTGTCTTTAGCAGCGAGAATATGGCGAATTTGTCAATAGTAAGAATACAGATCAGCTGGTAGTGAATGAAAATAAATGTTTGGCAATTACAGAAATTGTTGAATGCCAGATTTTAATTTTTTTTCTGTTTTTTCTGTAGCCGCTGTTATTACAAATTATTAGTAATTATTAGTAATGCGCCGCTTTCTCACATTTACATAAAAATATAATTTAAGCTTAATATGCAATTGAAAATATGACAAAAAATAATCGTTTATGTATTTCGGTTGCATGTAGAATCCACATAGACTGATTTTATAAAAGGAATATGGAAATCGTTTAAATCTAGACCACTTCCAGCAGAGAAAAGAAGAATGATTAGCCTTTAATTAGACGGGCATAGAAATAAAGAATTATAACAAAATATATTTTTTATATTAAATTCAATTAAGAGTTAGAGGTTACGATTCATCATATTAATTTCTTTTTATTTGTGTGGTTCGAAATAGTATTTATGTGATTTGTGGATTATAATAATGCTAATGCTTGCATTTTGGTGGTTCTTTTACAAATTCATCATTACATCATCAGCTAATCTGTCTGAAATTCACAGATATTTGGTTGATTACTTTTTATTTTATTGTCTTGAGTTTCCTAATGTAAAGGTCTCTTATTGGCTGGACTCTACATATTTTCCATTGATTTGGCCACATCATTCCGTTATGACAAGTCATAAAGATCGTATTTATATAATTTTCTTAAAATCATAATTTTTTTTTGGATGAAATTGTTTCTTTGTAAAAAGTTATATGCAATAAAAAAAACTGCAGAATTACTAAAAAGTTATATGTAAACACGGCACACCTACATATATTTGTGGTACACTTTTAAGTGTGTCATCGTCTATCAATCCTGATGAAACCTTTATGATTTGAAAGGTAACTTTATGTAGATATGCAGAATTTAAATAATTGTTTTAAATTTTTAACATAAATGTCGTATAAAGCGCTTAAAAAATATAGTTGAAAAGCAACAAGTAAAAGTGCTACATTCGGCTGTGTCGATCTTTCAATACTAATTTATTTCTTGCTAAAAAATAAAATATGCTTCATTATCAACGAACAAATTTACTTACATTAAAATTAAAAAAAAAAAACAAGTAAAAACGTTATATTCGACCGGGTCGAATCTTAAATACCCTCCAAATATTTAGTAAGTGAATTTAAAATGTTTAACTTGGTGGCAGAGTACCTTTATATAATATCGTACGTCAGTGCCCACTAAAGGGGGCGTGGTTCAAAAATAGACAATACCATGTTTTCCACAGACGAACGTATGGGCATTGCTAGACCGTCTTAGACTTCATCACTGATCAAGAATATACATATTTACCTATAGTCAAATTCTCTTTGGAGGGTATAAAAACTGTATTTTGGCGGGGTCGTTCTGGAAAGGGCTGTGGGGGAAACATTTCACCTTTGTCATAAAATTCTAAAACTAAATGGTTGGGATAATTATACACAAAATAAAATTTTATATATTTTTTTATAGGGTCATTTACGGGGCAAAAGGGGGAAGGGGTTAGGACAGAAATAGGCAGCCATAAAATTCTAAAAATAAATGCCTGGGATGATTATATATAAAATTAAAATTTCTTTTTCTTGATAGGGTCATTTAGGGGACAAAAGGAGAGGAGGGGAGGAGGGGGTAGGGCAAAAACAGGCAGTCATAAAATTCTAAAAATTAATGCTTGGGATGATTATATACAAAATTAAAATTTATTTTTTTTGATAGGGTCATTTAGGGGGTAAAGGGAGAGGAGGGGGTAGGGCAGAAATCGGCAGTCATTAAGCTCTAAAAATAAATGCTTGGGATGATTATATACAAAATTTAAAAAAAAATTTATTTATTTTTGATAGGGTCATTTAGCGGGCAAAGGGGGAGGAGGAGGTAGGGCAGAAATCCGCAGTCATTAAGCTCTAAAAATAAATGCTTGGGATGATTATATACAAAATTTAAAAAAAATGTTCTTTTTTTTGGTAGGGTCATTTAGATTGTGAAGGGGGAGGAAGGGGTAGGGCAGAGTAGTACCAGGTTACGTTTCAGCTTCGTCATTACGGCTTAAACATGTTATTTTTAAAGAATGTAGGCTTAAGTAAAACAGTTTGTTAAATTTTTATGCTATTTTTGCATATAATAACGCCCACGCGGGGTCCAAAATATATTTTTGTAATTTTATGGCTCCAAATTTAAGGCGTTGGACCGTATTTGATATAAAAATATATCATTTGCTTAACAAAATAACCAAAAAACTTTAAAAATTTTTGTTTTTTCTGGGTTGGTTTAGTTCTTCTTAGGGGAATTTTTTCCCCTCTTGCCCGATTTAGCCCATCTTCGAACTTAACCTGCTCTAAGCTTCGAAATATATTTATACTAAATTATAAGGGTCTAGCTCTTTTCGTTTGAACTGAATCGTGATTTCCACAGACGGACGGACGGACGGACATGCTCAGATCGTCTTAGATTTCATCACTGATCAAGAATATATATACTTTATGGGGCCTGAGATGGATATTTCGATGCGTTACAAACGGAATGACAAAGTGAATATACCCTCCAAATTCTTTTTTGGAGGGTATAAAAAAATATATATAAAAATACATATATTCCAAGTCTGGAAAATTTCTAATACCATTGAATTTCTTTCAAAAACATCAAATATGTTAAACATATAAAAAAAACAAGAAAATTTATTTTGGTAAATTACTTTAATGTCCACAAAAAAAATGTTTTAGTTGTCCAACCCTGGAATTGCCTGTTTGATTTTTTTTTTAAATTTTAATATCAATTCGATTTTTCCTGAAGTGTATCAAATATTTTTTTGAATTTTTATTTATTATATATCCTATATTTTTAGTTTGATTTAGTATTTCTATAGCTGAAACTAATCGAACGCCAAAAAATAAAAAAGAAGTAAATAAGTTTAAGCTATTACAATTGGTCGATTTTGAAGGCGCAAAACGTCAAACACAATAAGGCTGAATAGTTTTGTTCTAAACTTACAAATTATATTAAAAACCTGTTTTTTGCTAAAATCTATATGAAATCCAAAACATTGGGAAATTGTTGAAATAATCCATTGAACCATGTTGTACTATGTATGAGCTGAAGAAACACACAATATTGTAAATATGCACTATATTTACGGAAAAATATATCATCCATCATCATACACGTAGTATTTATATGGATTTCACACAATGCAACCAAAATACATAGACACTGTGCGGTTTTCCAGAAAAACAAAGTTCAAAGATAAAACAATAAAATTAAAGGTTTTTATAGGTCTTCCGTTGTCATCTCCTGTTGACACCGTCATCTCCTCCATCCACCTTTCTGTCTGGCTTAGAGCTCCTAACCAAAGGTGCTGCTAAAGCAACATTTATTCCATTTATCATTAATAATAATTTGCCAATCCTTTTTGCCATTAACAATGACAAAAGAAATCATATAAGCGACGTGATGTTCCTCTCACACTCTCTCCTTCTCGCCACTTTAAGGTTAAACTCAGCAAATCTGGATGTTAAAAGTATAAAATCTTGTTTGGAACATAACAAAAAAAAAACCTAAATAAATAAATAAAAAAACGTGAACGGAAGATAAATTCTTGGAATTGATTTCTTGTGGTTTCTGCGGTGGTAACAGAGCAGCAGTAACAACGAAATCTAAAGATAATACTTTTCCAACAAAAAAAATAAAATATATTATTAGTACATGTTAGAAGAAACATTAAAATGATATTTAATTTAATAAATTATTTACATCTTCCCATACACTCAAACAACAAACTATTAACTCAGGCATCCCCATCCAGTCACACTTGTCTTTGAAACGTGTCTTGCAAAGAGTTGAAGAACTGTTTGTTTGTAGTGCGGAAGAGAGAAGAAGAAGTGTAAAAGAATGTGTAAGTGTGCAAGGGAAGGAGTGAGTGAGTTGTAAACGATTTAATCTATCTACCACAGGATGAAGTTTGTCTATGACAAACCAATTTTTTATTGTGTCTTGAAATAGTTCTTTTTTTTTTCTTAAGTATTCATAAAACTCATTTCATTTGTTATTTGCCAAGAGCTAAAGTCATTTCTGTTAGTTTTTAAGCCGACTTGCTGTAATATATTACTAATGCATATTTTGTATATTTTCTTTTTTTCAGGTAAGTCCTTTGGTCAATACTATATTTTTAATTAACAACATCGTTTAACAATTGAAGCAAATCCTGGACCTGTTATTGAAGGTACATACCTCTTATTAATAATTATCTTTTTTTAAATGTACCGTATTTTAAATTTTCGTTCGTGAAAGGTGCGTTTAATTTTAAAATTATTAAATATTTGAAAATATACTTTGCGCTGATTTTATAAAAAATATTTTATTTCTACAACTTGCTTATTTGACAAATTGTCAAATAAGAGTGTCATAAGCATCAAACATTTGTTATAGATTCGATATTTTAAAAGCGCACTAAATATTATAAGACTTGTTTGAAAGTATTTTGTTTAAAGGGATAATATTTAAAAAAAAATTTAGTTCTAAATGGATAGACCATATATTTCAAAAAGTATTTTATTAAAAGACGATACTTCGAAAAACGTAGGTTAAATAGAAGGACAATATAACATCAGAGTTTAAAACTGTTGTATTATATCTCGGGCTATCGTCGCACAGGACACTGCTAGTGGCTCTCTAAAGAAAACACAAAATATCAGACTGAACCTCTAGCTGCAAGAGAGGCGGGTCAGTTGACCCTTCTGTTCCTAAAATCATAAACCGATTCCTCTAATATCTTTAGGCGGTGTAAGGATCAGGATAAGGGTTATGCTAAATCGGGTTGTTTTTGCAAAAATTTACTATTTGAATAAATGTACTTATTTTGAAAAATTTATATTTTTGTAAAAGTTACAAGTTGCAAAAGGTTAATTTTTTCCAAAAGATTTTCTAGCAATAATTTTTTTTTCTGAAGGGTACTTTGTTTTTACAAAGTATTTTTTCTTTAAGCTATTCTTTCTTAAAAGGTACTTATTATAACATGATTGTTGTCAAGAACTTTCTACTCTGAAATAGAACTTTCATTATTAATATATCACATAAAGAATTTCTGGAAAAAATTATTTGGTTTGTAGATGTTGATTTATTTAGATATATATATTTTTTGTGAAAAGTAGTAGTACATAGTTTCTTATAGATATTGTTTTCTGAAAAATGCTTTTTCAAAATTGTAGATTTTTATACAAAATACATACTTAAAAAAAATGCACTTGTTTGTAAAGGTCACTGTTTTATTTTGTAAAAGGTGATTTTCTTTCTAAATGAAATTTTTTTTCAAAAGGTACTTTTTTCTAAATGGCTCTTGTTTGTAAGTAATTTTTTTGTTAGATGTTTTTTTTTTCTAAACGGTACTTTTTTCTAAAAGGTAAATTTTTCTAAAAGGTAAATTTTTCCAAACGGTGTTTTTTCTGAAAGTCTCTTGTTTGTAAGTAATTTTTTTTTGTTAGAATGGGTTTTTCTCTCTAAATGAAATTTTTTTTTTTTATAAAAGGTCCTTTTTACAAAAGGTATTTTTTTCTAAAAGGCTTGAAAGTTATTTTTTTTTTGTTAGATGTATTTTGTTTAAACGGTACTTTATACTAAAATGTACTTATTTTCTAAAAGGTACTGTTTCTGAAGGCACTTCTTCTAAAAGATAGTTTTTTCTAAAAGTCCCTTGTTTGTAAGTCTTTTTTTTAAGAGGTGGTTTTCTTTCTAAGTGGCATTTTTTTTCTAAAAGGTACTTCTATTCAAAAGGTATTTTTTTTCTAAAAGGTTCATGTTTGTAAGTAATTTTTTTTTGTTAGAAGGTGTTTTGCTCTCAAAATTGATTTTTTTTTATAAAAGGTACTTTTTTTTAAAAGGTACTTTTTTCAAAAGGTACTTTTTTCAAAAGGTACTTTTTTCCAAAAGGTAATTTTTCCTAAAAAGCTCTTGTTTGTAAGTAATTTTTTTGTAGAAGGTGTTTTTCTCTAAATGGCATTGTTTTTATAAAGGGAATTTTTTTCAAAATGTACTTGTTTCCAAGAGCATTTTTTTTCCTAAAAGGCTATTGTTTGTAAGTATTTTTTTTTGTAGAAGATGTTTTTCTCCTTAAATGGCATTTTTTATATAAAAGGTACTTATTTTCAAAAGGTACTTATTTTCTAAAGGTATTTCTTTCTAAAAGGCTCTTGTTTGTAAGTCATTATTTTTTGTTATATGTGTTTTGCTTAAATAGTACTTTTTTCTGAAAGCTACTTTTTTCTAAAAGGTATTTTTTTTTTCTAAAATGTACTTTTTTCTAAAAGGTACTTTTTCTGAAGGCACTTTTTCTCTCTTGTTTGTAAGTCACATATTTTTTAGATCTGTTTTTTCTAAACGGTACTTTTTTCTAAAGGGTATTTTTTTCCCAAAGGTAATTTTTTCTAAAAAGGTATTTTTTTCCAAAAGTACTTTTTTCTTAAAGGTAATTTTTTCTGAAAGGTACTTTTTATAAAAGGCTCTTGTTTGTAAGTCACTTTTTTTTTGTTAGATCTGTTTTTTGTAAACGGTACTTTTTTCCAAAAAGGTACTGTTTTCTAAAAGATAATTTTTTCTAAAAGGTACTTTTTTCTAAAAGGTACTTTATTCTAAAAGGTACTTTTTTCTAAAGTGTACTTTTTTCTAAAGTGTACTTTTTTCTAAAGGGTACTTTTTTCCAAAAGGGTACTTTTTTCTAAAAGGTACATTTTTCTAAAAGGTACTTTTTTCTGAGGTACTTTTTCTAAAAGGTAATTTTTCTGAATCTTATATTTTTTAAGCTCAACTCTTTTTGAAAAAATTATACCATGATCTTTCAAAACATCATTTCTTTAGTTGCTTTTTAAAAGGTAATTTGGTGAAAAGTTACTAATTTTAAAGGATTTGTAAGGCCTTTTATTGGAAAAGCACGCTTACATTTTTAAATGGTCATTAATTATTAATTCCTTACTAAATTTTTTACTATCGTCCTTCTTAAAAGATAATTTGTTTTAAAGCTGCTCGTTGTGAAAGCTAATTGTTTAATCAGGTTCTGTTTAAATTATTACAAAAACGTACTATTTTTTTAAATACATAGATATACTATTAAAATAGTTCTTTTTTGGTACTAGAAAATATATTTTAAATAATAGTTCTATTTAAGGATATTTTTCCTTTTAGAAGGTCCTTGACTTTAATGTCATTTATTTATTTAAATTGTAAATATGTAAAATTAATTTGTAAGAAAATTTTTTAACACTTGATTTTGAAATGTATTTTCCTTACAGACGCAGTCACACACACACACATAATTAATTTGTAATACATATTATACTATCGTAGAATTCTATGCAACAATTACTCAAGTTCGCTCTTTGACTTTTCTTTCCCTACCCAATAACTCTCATAACACTAATGTCTATCTTTTTGTAAGATAATTACATTAGAAAAATACACCTGGTTTGTTTAGATTTGTATTAATGTTCTCTTGTTGTTGTGTAAATTTTCATCATGTGGCTTTTAGTGTTGTTGTTTTGTTAACCATTTTCTAGTTCAATTCTTGATCAGTTCCAAACCATGGGAACATTTTTTAAACTTTAATAAACAAAGAACTCTTTCTTATACAACTATTTTTGTTCTATAATGTTTCATTATTTCAATGTTTCGTTATTAGTAGTAAATGGAAAGGAAAAAAAAACGATAAAACATAAGAAATAGAAGTATGATCAAATACTTGAATTTTTGTAAAATCTACAAAACTGGCCACTACATGCTGCCAATGAATGCATTTTATATTTTATATCATTCATTATTCCGCACCACATACACCAACTGCACAACAATAACAGCAACAACAACAGCAACAGCAACAATAAGCAGTCGTATTAAACTGAAATCAACTGCAAAAAATGAACAAATCTCACATACTCGCATAAACTTGACTTAATACGAGTAAATATGGAAAAAAAATCGAAAATATCAATGTAAAAATGCTGCTTAGAACAGCATTGAAGCCACTGCACCAGCGTCGTTGTGCAGAATAATAATAACGACAACAACAACACTTCTAGTTCTACTGCTGCTGCTGCTGCTGCCACAGTTTCAAATGAGGCCTTTTTACAATACCGAGATTGAATAATTTTAAACTAGTTAATATTATTATTGTTAACTTGTACTGAAACGCACCTTTTGCATTAGTTGATACCAACTATTAGAGCACTATGGGCTGGCGCAGATTGTTACGTAATAGGTTGAATAAATTGGAAATTAATATTCTAATGCAGCTGCTCCAAGGGAGAGTATTCGTCAAAAATTTCTCTTTTAAGCGCATTGAATTTGGGAACTTTAAATTTGAGGAGGTTCTCACTATTATACTCTGTTCAGACTTGTACACTAAATGGGACAATAGAAACTTCACTTGACTTGCAAAAGAAATTAATTATATAATACAGGGCAGGATGAATCATTTTATTTTTCGCTGAATATTTTAAGTGGCAGGAAACTTTAACATTTTTCTTGTTACTTGCGGGGAAGCTGATATCCGACAAGTGGCTGCCGCCAGTGTTGATACACATTTTTGAAATTTTGCATGATTTTTCTCAAGGTTTTTGTTTTTTAATATTACATGCCTAACGAACATCCTTCTTAAAAACGACGTTTATCTGATGTTTTTTTTTTTTTTTTTTTTTTTTTTTTTTTTTTTTTGCCATAAACCTGCGACTTCAAGTAGCCCTAAAGGAAGTTCGATATGACTAAATCGGGCGGTCTGGCTTGCCGAGTCACATCGCCAAACCGGAATATTTTATAGGGTGTTTTTTAATTGTTCTAATTTTTTAGCCTTTAATTTTTTTATTTTAAGTAATCATATTGAGCTTGAGGCTTATTGTTATAAAATAATAAATTTAAAACTATTTGTTTACTATTTTTATCAATATCTCTGAATATGTTCTTACTTAAAATACGGTGTTTTTTTATAGAGTGACACAAGTTTCAATCGTAATAAAACAAGAAAATATATTTTTAATATCAATGACAGAAAATTGGAAAGAAAATTTATTATTGGAAAGAAAATTTTATGAAATTAATGTTTAAATATGATGTCTACCATGTGGCCGCCATGGCTGGTGCGTAGAAGGCGCAATCTGGCACACCAATTTTCAACAACTAAAAAAATCTTCCATAAAGTGGAAGGGCACAATCCCAGTTGCTGAGCACGGCGACGAATTCATTGATTGGGATCATCTTCAATGCCTTCCTGTACAGCGGCTACAGCTTCTTCAGAGCGCACTCACGTCGGCGTCTCACGGAATGCACATGATCAGTAACAGTAAATGTGTTACGTAAACGATCTATTGTTCCTCGAATTAGCCGCTCTGAAGGACAATTATGGGCGCCATAAAATGGAAGAAGTGCGCAATGAGTTTGACGAATAGAACAATTATTTTAATTTAAAATTTCAACAATTTGCACGCGTTGCTCAGGTGGTGTGACACTCGAAAAATACACGATTTACGATTTTTTCCACAGTGTCTTTTTTTGGGTCCTGCTGTGTGTGTGGGGTTGCGCCGAATGGTTGAAACGGTATTCTTATCGAACTTTGCTCATTTAATGCCGGGAGGGAGAGGTCCTTTATCTCGCTTTCATAAGGTTTGCCACTAACAGCAACCGTCTTGTATCCTAAAGAAAAATAAATTCCATTCACAGCTCCCGTGCACAATGTGTTATTTTTTTAAACTGGCCATCAGGGTATGAACTGTACTTATGCAATGCATTGTGAGTTGATCGAGTGTCGCTTCGTACTTTTAAATGAGAGATTTTTAATGGCTAATATGCCATTTTTTTTTTCTTAATTTAACCGCTTAGATCGAAATGATCCTCATCGTTCATGATGGATTTCGATATAAAATCGACCTCGTCGTTGTTCAGATACAGGATGACTTTACATTAACTCACATACGACTGACAATCATCTGAGATTAACTGGCGCACTTTGAACGGCAACTTGCGTAAATCTTTCACTACAACTCAAGGGTCCTTCTGGGTAAGGGCAATTGCGTTTCATATCAACTGGTTGATATATCTTCGGTCTCAGCGATATTGGCAAATACAGCCCTGGGCGGGCCACTCTCGGCAATGTTTATTTTGGTGATTGATTCCAGTCTGTTCTGAGTTGAGTAGCTACGCGGCTGTTGTCACAACACGATTTTGAGTTAGGCATCGAAAATTATGATCCGTTAACGTTTCGGATCGATTGTTGGTAAAATAAAGTGTACCTGTTATTGCGGAGTATGGCGTTTCATTGCTTGTCTGTAGGCATATTTCAACTGTAATTTCACAATTGTCGAGTACGATTGACGTATAAAAGGTCGATTGCAAAAACTATAAATATTTCTGAGAGGATGATTAATTGTACGCCACTTATTTATAATTAGTTTTGGTTAAAATGTTGTTTAATTTAGTAATTATTAATTTTAGTGGACACTTCGGTAATCTTTTTTCGCATCGAACATGCTTGAAGGGAAATTAGACCCAATACTCGTATATGAAACAATTAAGTAGTAATTGCTCAATTTATTAATTGAGCTCAATTAACGCTTTAATTGCGTAAAGTAAGTTGTATTACACAATGTAGCCAATTAACACAATTAAAGTACTGTGTGATGGATAATTTTGATGTAAATACTTGTCTAGTGACAGTTAATATTTCATTTCCGCCTTTTTCTCTACCCCTTTTTTGACGTACATTAAAGACAAGGCAATATTAAAATTTAATTGATGCGAATGATCATCTAGCACATGTTTGCTTTTAATCATCCATTTTTAACAGTCAAAATTAGCTAAACGGTGATTTTGTATCTCATCTGCATTAATTTATACTCAAATGGAGTTGAATTTTATTTCTTATCTGAGAGTGATAAATGACAACAATGTAAATGATTTTATTTTCAAAGGACCCCTAACTGGCCCATTGTGCATTAACAATAAAATGATGTTTAGAACGTTTGCAGAACATAACAAGAAACACCTTGCGTTCTTAAACTTCTACGAAATCGACTACTAAAACATTCATTGGCAAACTGATCAACCAACTCCTCATGGACTTAGTGCGAAGTGTTTGGAAAAAAAGAAGAAAAAAAAAGCAAAAAACCCAAACACGTTTTAATACAAAATTGTTGATCCATCATCAACTTTTAAACAATCACAACAACAACAACAACAACAACAGCAGCAGCAGGCAGACACCCGTTCAGGCTGCCATGCAGCAACAACTACAACAACAGGCTATAATTTTATTGCAAGTTGCTGTTGAAATCAGTTGAGCAGTAAATTTAGAAAAAGCACAAACACTAAAATCTCAAACCAAAGTCAGTTACTTAAAACGAAATTTCAAAACAGATGCTATTTTTTTATTTCATATGAAAACATTATGGACAACAGAGTTTCAGCTTCAAGGAAACAAGCCAAGGGGACTCTACGTATGCAATACGCACGGACGGACGGACGGACAGACACTGAAATGACTGACTGTGTGTCTGCAACTGTGACCAAAGCAAAGATCTCGACCACCTTAGTTAGAAACATGAACTGGCCAAAGGAGAGCGCACAGATAAAACAAGTATAACAGCATCATCATTGACTAAAACAAACCATTAAAACATTAGCATCAGGCCCAGCACTAACACCCATTATTACATGTACGATGCAAGCGATCGAGATCACTTGAGAACACACAGAGGAAAGGAGACGAAACTCACAGAAAAATAAAAAAAAAATTATATGAAAGAACAGCTGCTTTTGAAAAATCAAATGCTGTTTGCAGGCATTTTATCGTTTTATAGGATTATAATGCGCCGGCGCCGTAATAGTACCCAACTTGGTTTTAAACAATGTCTTTTTAACGCTTTAGAAAAGTAAGTACGTTCTTCGTACGTCTGCACGTACGATCGCAACATACGTTTTTACATCTGAAGATAATTTAGTGCACTTGGCTTATGCACGCAGTCGCAGCACTATTTATGCTGTAATCTCTGTCAGGATTTTTTCTTGTTGACTTTAAATCTATTTTCGGAAAACAGTGGTTAAGGATGGGACCAAAGTGGCGTTAAATAAAATAATAGATGTAACATGTTTGCTACTGCACTATTCGAATTAGCTCAGGACAGGTGGTTCAGAGAATCCACTTGTAAGATATCAAGGGTCTTATCGCAGACGAAGGATCTTTTGAATTTCGCAAAAGGTCATCTACGCTGTATAGTGGCCGCTTTTACTGGTCAATGCACCTTTGGGGTCCTTGACAGGCGCATGGGTCTCCCCTATAATGACTACTGCTCCAGTTGCAATGACCAGCAGGAGGAGGAAAGCATTACACACTTCCTCTGCCTCTGTCCTGCTCTGGAGGAACAGCGCCTACAGTCTCTGGGCAAGATACGATTTTTTTTTATTTCTTTTTTATCTTGGACCAGCACTCAGGGGATTACCCCTGTATATGCAATGCATTGCGCCGGAACTGAAAACGAGGGGATAGTATTGAGGGGACAGATTAGGAAAGATGAGAAGATAGACAGTTTTTTTTGTAGCTATTTCAACCTTTTACTTCGCCGGCTAATTTTTTTGCTGCAGGACCGACGATGGAGTGTGCTGTTACTCTGCTTTTAGTACATGATGGTGTCAGTAGCTGCCAATTATGCTCAGTGACCAGTGACTATGCCTTCATCATTGAAAACAGGCTGGCAACAACTAACACAAACACACACTAACGCTGATCAGAAGAATTCAACACAATATTTCATGACTCAGCGCGGGCTCGAACTCGTGACCCTCCGCTTCATAGTCTCGTGTTCTACTACTTCAGACAACAATATTTCGGAGATATCAGAGATAGAACTGAAAAACCTGAGTCGCTTTATTAGGAGCAGTGGCTGGTTCGGCAGCTGACCCCCCGGGGCGTTCGTGCACGACCAGAATTCTTGTCTATTAACGTATCCCACCTTCTTACTGTCCTTCTTACCTAAACTCTGACTATCCTCTCCTTCTTCCTCACCTCTCTCACCTATACACAAGGAAGTAGCAGATGGGCTCAAACAGGAAGTAGCCAGCATAGTAAACACGGTTCACCTTTGCTTAGTATTAGTCTGGGAGCCACCGGTCAAGACCTTCTAGTTGTGCAGTCTATGTGGTAGCTCAGTCTAAGTCAGGTGCTAGCAAGGACACTGAAAATGGAAGCCGATAATTATGGTACAAGTACTCTCGTTTGTATCTGCAGGCGTATGAATGAATATTCCTGGTGAAGCCATTTGGCATATGATTATGAAATCTATTATTTGGAACGATTAGAGATTATTTGATTGTTTGGAGTTGTGTTTGTTACTGCAGTTGATTGTGCATTTGCGATACGAAACTGGTCTCTTCGCCTAACTACTTGCTAAGCCAGATTAAATTTATGTTTGCAATTTACTATTTTTATATTTTTATAATATTTTTACAACTGCCTCATTTTTATGATACTTTTTACGACTTTAAGTACTGCATGACTGTACAAACATAATTCTTTGTGAAATTCATGGAACTAAATGCTTTTAAACTAAGATAATATTGATGATAATTAAACCGATAATGGAATGGGCTTGCAGCATAAAGCAACAATTATAAATATGACTTTAAAGTAAAGCAAATTGAAAAATATGATATAGATTGCCATAAAATGGCACTAATCTGAATTATTAAGTTCCTCTAAATATTGGCCAAAAGCACTTTAAAACATGTTTCTCTGCCTTTAGAAATCTGTTAAGAAGAGTGTGGAGGTTTTGGAAAAAAAATAGAAAACAATTAATAATTCCTTTGAAATCATTTGTCAAAATTGTGGCAGAATGTTGGCAACGATATAAAAGAACCTTGATTTCATTTTATGATTTTTAAAAAGATCAATAAATTAAACAAAAAGTATTTTATCATCGCTGTGTTTTCACTTGTCATTATTTTTGTTGTTCATTTTCTTTTATTTTTTTTTTTTGCTTCTCTTTTGCTTTTATTTTTTCCTGTTTATGAAAATTTTAAAGTTTATTAAACTTTTCGACAACTTTTTTTTATATATTTTCTACACAATATTTTTGATTTAAAACTAGTCGTTGTTGTTGTTGTTGTTGCTGCCGCCGTTGAAATGGTTTTTATTCTTTGTTTTTCAGCAGTTTTTTGTCTAAAAATATCAAAGTTTAAATTTTATATTTTATTGTTATTTTTTTTTTAATTTTTTTTTTTTTTGCAAAGTTGGTTGCCTAGTTTTGCATCACTTTTGTTGTTGTTTTATTTTTGCGTTCGTTTATAAAACGGTTTTCTGTGTGTCTCTTAAATTCCAACCTAAAGGAGTGAACTCATTTTGATCCAATTTAGTTTGTGAAATTGTTGAATATGAATTTATAAGGATTGTTAAGGCATCAGGACACAAGCGCAGTCGGTAAAAATGCCTTTAGTTTGGTCATGTTTATGGCTTTTCTTGATTAAATTAATGACTCAATTTAGTATTTAATTGAATTAATTAGGCGAAGAATTCCTATTGTGAACCCACAAAAAATATTTCATGAATGTTATGGTTTTTATTAAATTGAATTAAGATTTTTGGGCTAAATGTTTGAAATTTTTGTTTTAAATTCAGAAAGACATGATAAATATTCTAAGGCACAAAGGAAAGTCAACATCTTTTTTTTAGTTATTCAACTTACACAGCAGAGCATAACAGCTGTTTTCGAGAGCCGCAACGCTTTCATCATCAGTGCTCTTGTATATAGTGTTTGTCACCACTTATTAGGTTGCTTAGTTAAATACGATAACTTTTCTTATTTAAACAAATTTTATTAGGAAATTGCATACGAGAACTGTATCAAACTGATGTTGACACATTTTTGTTTTAATACCCGTGTTTTAATACCCGTTATGGTGTTTATTTTTAGTTGTTATATAGTCAATAGTGCTGGAATTGAACAGGAGGTGATAGAATTTAGAGGGCAGGTGGAGAAAAATGAGAATATAGAGAAATTTTTGTAGTTATTTTAATCGTTGCTTCACACACCAATTATTGCTGCAAGACCAACGAAAAAGGGTGTTGGCACTCGGCTCTTTAATACATGATAGTGGTTAGTGTTAGGCCTTCGTCGCTGTAATAGCCCAAAAACAAGTAGCACAGCCATGGAGTAGGCCTCATTAGAAAGATTCATATTTATGCCAGAGTGCAATTCCAACTCGTTTCATAGCCTTGCATTAACCGCTTCAGACAACAACAGTATTAAGCAAAATCTTTGGCGTAAATCACAGGCCGCATAATTATCCTGGCATTGATAACAACACGCAAGTCGTGATATAGGTAAGACTATATCACGACAGGTTGCTGACAGCATGAAATAATAAGTGTCCTACCCATAACGAAAGGTCCTTTCACGAGGCTTTTATAATAGCAAAAACTTTTCTGATCTCAATTAGTGCAACACGATTCACCTTATCATGTCGTAAAGAGTGCATTACAGCGTGCATTTTTGTCGCTGTTCTAGTAAAAATTTCTCGGAGAATTAAATTATAAAATGGTTACAGGAAATTATCGTTCTCTTCCTTTCGTAGTTCTGGCTCTATGTATTGCATGGGTTCATATCATCCTCTTAGTCAAGGGTTGAATAAAAAATAAAAAAATTATATATAAAAAATAAATAACAATAGGATAAAACAGTGGCAAAGCGTAATGTGAGGGGTTAAGACCAATAACTAAGTTATAGAGTAGCTAGAAATTTGAAATCTTAGTGGATCTGGCTTCTCCTTGCGGTGATATATTTGAGAGACTGATAAAGGATACCCCGCATAGAAATTGCGTGCAGACAAGGATCTCAAAGAGCAGGACAAACACTACTATTCCTCCTCTTCATTGTATTTCCCAGTTGTTTTTCCGTAAAGTTCATAAAATGTTTACTTTTATTCCGATTGGGGCAATCCCAGAGGTTTCTTGCTATTGGGCATGTGGACGGACTCCTTATGAAATCTGTACTGAACTAAATTGGGATGGGCAAAATACTCGATCTGGACACCTGAAAGTGGCAGAAAATAGTGTTTTCATGGTAATAATTTAGTTTTCCCTATTTGGTTTGACCTCAAGAGTTAATTTAGAAAAATACACGCAAGAAATCAAAATACAGTCGACTCCGCTTTACTGGAAATAACCAAAACCCATTTTTTCAGTTATCCGATTTTTTCTCTAAAACGTAGTTCGGATTACTGAAATTTGTTACAGTTAAGCGTACTGCTTAAAATAAGTAAAACAATATTTTTTATATCAAATGTCCAGCCACTTGCACTGACAATATAATAGAAAAATACAATAAAGTACGTAAGAGCGAAAAGGACAAATATATTTTGTCATTTAATTTTTTAGCGGACAATTTCTAATAAATAAATTTGTCATTGTTTATTCTTTCACTAAAGCGAAGTAAGTTTCATGCAAAACGTAGTTTTGGGCTTGTTTTTGGTTTTCAGTAATACGATATTTTCAGTAAAGCGATGTTTCTCTAAAGCGAAGTGAATAAGACTAGCTGGGTTTAAAATCAGTGCGTGGATTTGTATCGCTTTCAGTAATCCGATTTTTTTCAATAAAGCGTGTTGCGCTAAAGCGGATTCGAATGTATATGCCACATTTATAATCAGTGCAGCGACCAAAATTTAATAAAAGTGTAGTTTATTGGCACCTAAATTAATGAGGATTATTGAAATACTTGTGTTCTTTTCTTATTTGCAATTTATTTATATAAATCTTGAGCTTGCATGCAACCAAACTAAATTTGGTTTAAGAAAAATGCATGTAATACATATGGACTGTTGCGTCCGCCAAAAACATCAGTAATCAGTCCCCATTATACATATATATATTTTTTTTCTTTCTTAAATACTACCTCATGTTTTATATATTCGGCATAAAATGTTACACACATCAGTGTTGATTGAAATTCCATAATCCTTTTAGAGAATCAATTAATGGGCATCTTAATTTATTGCATTTTCTAAAATAAACTGCTTGGCATTGCAAAGTCCTCAAAATGTGGACTAAAAAAATAAATGTTGGCATTGTCTAGGCCCCACTCAATATGTGGATCAATTACTAGCGAGTGAAAGGACATATTCAGTTCTAGACTGTGCAAGGACCCTCTTCTTAATACTCGTTGATGACTGCGGAGCTTGAAGGGAGGGGATAGTAGTGAAAAGACAGGTAAAGAAAGATTGGAATATTTTTTTTTTTTCATATATTTCGCCTGCTAAATTTTGCTACAGGACCAACGAAGGAGGATGCTGCAGTTATTCTGCTGTTTAGCACAGGACTGTGTCAATCGATGCCAGTTATGTTCAGTGACCGGTGCTATGACTTCATCACGGAAACAAGATGACAACAACTAACATAAGCCATGCACTAATGCTGAGCAGAAGAATTCTTCAACATATACATGACTGAGCACGGAGTCAAACAACATATTCAGGACTTGCCGATTCATAACGTCGTGTTAACTTCTTCAGACAACAGCTCCCTCAGATGGTTTTCACTGAAGCTAAATTTTGTGTGCTACCATCTTTTAAAAGTCCATCTGCAAGTATTTCGTTTTCAAAGATATTTTATTTCTAAACCGGAAACGACATTCCCTGGCTGCTATTCATGCGCCGGATTCTGCCGGAGTGTAAAAAGGACCGTTCAAAGTAGGGAAAAGAATAAAAGATGAATAAAAAAAAAGAGATTTTGTGTTGTACTTCGCCGGTGAATAAAATTTTGATTCAATACCGACGAAAAAGGACGCTGTAATGTGCTTGTCTAGTACATGATGCTCTCCAACTAGATCAGTGCTTTGTCTTTATCATTTAGCACAGACACGAACCATTGCATATGAAACAAATTCATTTTAAGTTTATGACTGAGTACAGAATCGAACCCATGACCTTTCGCTTCGTACTCTCAATGCGTTAAAACAATGGAGAGCTTAAAAAATATTATTCTAACGGAATATATAGAGTTCTAGCAGCAACTTCTTTCAAGGTTCTGGTTGTGTTAAATGGAAAATTTTGTTATCGCAAATAAAAGTACAATACAACAAACAACAAAGAAGCTGAAATAAAGGTTGGGCTGGTACAGTGCAGGCTGCTGTTGTTGCTGGTGCTGCCTGCTGCCTGCCAGACTGACTGACTGACTAAATGACTTGCTGTGCTGATTTTTCTACATGCAAACTGCCGTTGCAGACAGACTCTTCGGCCGAAGTTATTGTATTCTATTTTTATAGAGCAATGATGTGGTTAGTGGCGGTAATTTCGGTTTTGTCGGTTGATTGTGTGTTGGTGGTTCAACCCAAATTTGGCTAATAAACGGGTTTTACAAATTCACACAATATGCACCAAAACCCAAAAAAAAGAAAAAAAAATCTCAAAATAAAATTTGTACACTTTCAATTTTTAAATGCTGCCATAGTAGTTCTGCTATCCAAAATGAAAATAAAATTAAAAACGGAATAAACTGGCAAAGCGGCAGGCATCTAGGCTTGTTGTTTGTGCAGCATTGCTGCACTGCTTGCAATGTTTTATGCCACTCGTCAGTGCAGCATCGGAGTCTAGTGCAGTTTAATAGGTTGGAGATTAAAATTTTAAATTTAGTTTAATATTTTTTCCATTTTGTTTTTGCTATTCGCTGTATTTGCTTTGGCTGGTTACAACTCATTGCCATTGTGAAAAGGTCAAATGTCAATAAGTTTTTAAAAGCACCAACTATTCATTCGCACACATGCACATGTTTGCATATATATTTTTGCAAAATATTACCATAAACAATAAAAGAGGATGACGTTTTAAATATATTTCAGTTGATAAATTTGTTTATTTTTTGTTTGTTTTATTCTATATTTTGTGAAAAATCTATCTGTGTATTGGAAAATGCATTTCGATGTACGAGTACTTCGTCGTATCTGGTTCATAGAAACATGTTTCAGTATAACACACCCAATGTGAATGAAAACACTATAAAGTTATTGTATGGTTTTTAATGAAATTGAACACATTAAATGTATTAGATAATTAAATTGCATGTAAACCATAAACATGAGTATTAAAATAGTATGTGACGAGATTTAGTTTCAAACATTTTCAATATGGCAGCCAAATATATTCCCATACAGAGCGACTGATAGTAAAACAGCGAATTGGCAAAGCTTTCAATCATTTGCTTGCTTGATTTGGTTTCTAAATTGTCCTCTGACAAGTTCTGTTCATAATATAAAGGGTGTTTGTTATGAAGTTTTTTTTTATACGAATCACTCTGTTGTCTGACAGCTGTTTTGACAGTTTAAAGTGACGTCTCTACTCAGTATTGTTTGGCAAATCATCATGAACAGGCTAACTCCAGAACAACGCTTCCAAATCGTGGAAATTTATTTTCAAAAACAGTGTTCAATTAAAAATGTTTATCCGCCTTTTTACCGCAAAATTCTCTTCAGTGATGAGACGCATTTTTGGTTGAATGGATATGTCAACAAGCAAAATTGCCGTATTTGGAGCAAAGATAATCCACACGCCGTTCAAGAATTACCAATGCATCCCGATAAATGTACTATTTGGTGCGGCCTATGGGCTGGTGGAATCATCGGTCCTTATTTCTTTAAAAATGAAGAAGGACGACGCGTTACCGTGAATGGAAATCCGTACATAATCATGATCAATGAATTTTTGGTGCCAAAACTTCAAGATATGGATGTAAACGAAATGTGGTTTCAACAGGATGATGCCACTTGTCATACTGCGGGCGAAACAATGGACTTATTGAAAGAACATTTCAACGACAACATTATTTCAAGAAATGGACCGGTGAATTGGCCCCAGCGTTCGTGTGATTTGACGCTACTCGATTATTTTTTGTGGGGATACCTGAAATCATTGGTTTACGTGGATAAACCAGCAACGATTGACGCTTTGGAAATACGCCCTCAAATGCTTGAAAAGGTGGTCGAAAATTGGACCTCCAGAATGACCTTTGTGCAAAATAGTCGTGGTGGCCATATGCCCGAAATTATATTTAAATGTTAAATGACAAGAAATTATCTACCAAATAAAAATTTTTTTTGGCCATTTCATAATTTGGCACGTGCTTTTTTTAAATTTCAATTCAGCAAGCTCTTATAAAAACACCCTTTATATTAATTGGGAGAAAAGGCGGTATCTAGTTAATCGAGGGTATAAAGTTATTATAGTGGATGCTGGTGGCTGTAATAATTAATAGGAAACGAAGAAACCGAGTATTCCGACTTCAACTCCGTGCTTAGTCAGGCAGAGTGCCCTGAATTTTTGTGTTAGTTGTTGTCGACCGGTTTCAGTGATGGAGGCATATTAAACAAGCCATTGACTCTATAATGGAGTAAAGAGCAGCATCCCGCATCGATACTGCAGCAAAAATTAACGGGCGAAGTAAAAGGGGCCAAGATGCCACTAGATATCGTTCTGTGGAGTAAATTATGTGAAATGAAAACAAATTCTAAAATTTTGGTTTTTTTTGAATATATTTATTCGACAGAACGATATCGAGTGACCGTGTGCCAGTCAGTTAATTTTTATTTAAATTTATTATCACGCTAAAATGTATTCTCTATGCAAAAAAATATTTTTTTTTTTTTTTTAGACAATTTTATTTACAATCTATTTGTACAATATTAAGTAAATGGTATGAAAAAAAAAATATAAATAAAAAATAAATAAATAAAAAAACTCTAGAAGTTAATTAATTTCAATATACGCAGCAGAACACAAAAACATGATGCTATTAATTGAATCATATACCCTAATGACAATTGATATTTGAAATATCTCATATCTATTGACGGTTAACATAAAAATAATTTTTAAATATTAACGATTAAATATCGCTTTATGGCACTGAATAATTTGAAATTAACTAAAGAAGTTACAATAATAAAACGCTTCAGTCACACTCTGGCTGAGTCTTGCTTTTAGCGGCATCAATTAAGAATTTGTCTCTAGTTTCACACAATCGTTTTAGCTAAAATTTATTACTCCGTCTGTTCAAATCGCCGTCCATCAAGTCTGCTTTAATTGTCAAAAACACAATCATCACATGCTCTCACACTCGTAAGAGAAATTTAATCTAAAATGTTCAATAAATAAATAAATACATTAAATAACAACCCAACAGAGCAAAATCAATAAAAATCTTATCTAAACAATAAAAACAATTCGAAATGTTTAGTGTCGTCTACAAACAACAACAACAACAGCGGCTACAAAATCAAAAATAAATTAAATGCATTTGAAGCTATTTCAGATTTTTATGCAAGATTGAAATTTTGTTATATGATTTGGCCTTTAAATATAAATCAAACATTTTGTTTATCTATTTTTTTGTTTGAAGTTTATCTTGGAAAGTCTGGTTGGTGATTAATTGAGGTTGCTGACGTAAAATGACGATATAAAAAAAAAACACTTTGTGTCATAAAATGTTGTCTGAAAAATGTTTAAAAATATATTAAGGAATTTCAGGATTTCTGTTATTTATTACAAATACAAAAAGTTACTCCGTGCTTACTTTTATAGCGCCAAAGTTGTAATTTGAAAGATTACTTATATTAAAAATTAATGATGGGTTCTTTTCTACAGGAATTATAATACATTTTTGGTATTTTCTTCTCTTTAAAAATTCCTAATAAATTCACTGTTTCCAAAGGACATTTCTTTAAAAAGTTTATACAAAAAATATTGCAGTAAAAAAAAAATTGAAAAAAAAAAAAACATAAGTCATTTGCACAGTACCAGTGGCCCATCTGTGAAGTCAAAATAACAAATTTTGTGAATTATCTCATTGTGGGTCCTTTGTACGCGTGTTGGCATCTTTTTAGGCCGTTTTATGGGTAACCAGCACAGTTCTAATGCATTAAACACATTCACGACAGCAATTATTATCACGGCTACACGGCAGGTTGTTGTCCGTGCTACTTTTGTGGTTGAAGTCAAAATAAACTAATTTAAATTGAATTAAGATTTTATAGGCTAATTGTTCGAAATTTTAATTTAAATCTCAGAAAGACATGATAAATATTCCAAGGCACAAAGGCAAGTCAACTTCAGTTTTTGTTATTCAACTTACACAGCAGAGCAGAACAGCTGTTTTCGAAAGACGCAACCCTTTCCTCATCAGTGCTCATGTGTGTTGTGTTTGTCACCACTTATTAGGTGGCTTAGTTGAATGTGATAACAGTTCCTATTTACACAAATTTTATTGTGAAAAAGAATACGAGAACTGTATCAAGCTGATGTTAACATGTTATTGTTATAATACCCGTGTTACCGTTTGATTATTTTTCTTCATGTCCCATTTTTCTGAATTTTTTCTTCTATCATACCTAAGTCAAACTTTTTTGGTTTGAATTTTTTACTTAAGTACATGTGAACGTTTTTCCAATTTTTTTATTATTGGTAGCTCAAGCCATAGCTTTAATTTGTATGTAGTAAGAATTTTAACGAAAATTTTTTTCTTGTGCCCAACTTTAAAGAAATGGCTGGAGGGAAAGAGTTTTGACTCCAACGACGAAATCATCTCATAAAAAATTGCCTATTTCGATGACCTCGGCAAATCATATTTTTCGGAAGGGATAAGAAAATTGGAGAAACGTTAAACGAAGTGTATAGAATTCAAAGGTGACTATTTTGAAAACTAAAATAACTTTTTATATAAATAACAAACCTGCATTTCATTGAAAAAGTCACGGGCTTATTGACCCACCCTCGTATATCTAAAAACAAATCTAAAGAATAGGTATCGAAGACAAAGACAACATCTGGCAATGGCCAGCACCACATGCCGATCACAAGTTTAGAAATATTGAAATTCATTTCTTAAATAAAAATATAAACTACAGCTTAGCAGTTTTGAACTTGAGCCCGTTCAAAAATATTCTTAATGTTTAGAATTGGAGCAACAACTTTTACAAAAACGCAGGCAATTGATTTGTTGCAAAAAATATCAGTTTGTTCCTTATTAACAGATCGTGCCCCTAAAATAAAATTTATAAACTCTAACATTCGAATTATAATAGAAAATATTTACATATTCTATTTTATTCCCCACCAAAAATTAAGTGAACAAATTAAAGGGAAAAGTGAAAAAACTTGCGGGAAAAAATTATTCACGATAAGGGGAATTTAATTTTAGCATGAAATCATTCACGGGGAATTTTTTCATGATTGCAATTTTAGGGAAAAGGGAACATTATTTATGATAGGGGTGATTATCAGCCTTATTATGGTTGTCGTAGTCGTGTCGAAATCGGTAAATGTGGCAACGCTATAGCATTGCAATCGTTTAATTTTTCCTACGAATATGACAATCCTAATAAGGGTTATGAGAGGTTCACTCTGGTTACGGTGACCATATGTTTCAAGGAAAAATAATGGAAATTTAGAAATTTAATAAAAATTTCAATTACTATTAAGTTTATTGGATATATTATATAGGTATACTGACATATATAAATTTTTTTTAAATTAAATTTGTGCAGAACTGGAAGTATGTCCACAAATATGACTGTTATTTTATAAAAAAAAATTTAAGCTCTGTACCGTCAGTTTAATCATTATAATTTCAGTGGTATTGGCGATTATAACTTTTATTTTATTGTTGTTATATTTAAGGGTTTTGAGAAAATAAAACTTTTTATTTTTATTAAAAAAATAATTAATATGTAATTCAATTAAAGCAGGATAATTAATTTTTTTTATCTAAGAAGACATCGTGTAAAACAAAACTGGCATCTTTAAAAAAGGACGAATGGTCACCGTAACTGTGGTGCGTAGTGAGTTTTGGGAAGTCCTTAAATGTAACAAATGGCACATTGGGAAAGTAAGCGATTCTATTGATGGAATCCGTGCAATAGAAGCTAATTTTTTTTAACACGAACCCGCATTGAGGGGATTACCCCTACTCATGCAATGCATGGTGTTGTTGGAAGTTTGAAAAGTGTTAATAGTGTTAGATGGTGAAAGATGGTAAAAGAAATAATAATTTTTTGTAGCCACTGATAAATAAATTACTTCGCCATCGACTTTTCTCAAAAGTAACGACGATCCAAATCTTAGTTTTCAAAAAAATGTTAAAATGTGTCGTGATGGTATCAAATTGTTTTGCAATGCGAGATCAAATTAACAAAGTTAAAAGTCAACTCCTCAATCACTTAATTACACATTCGCTGTCGAGATAATTTAATTGTTAAAGAATATGACATGGCCCTGCCTTAAATTAAGCGCCATTTGAGACTTTTTTTTTTGTTTTTCTTTGGTAAACCAACAATTTGAATCACAACATATTCGTGTAATTAATAAAAATTTACATAAATTGTTTTTATTTTTTTTTAAATTGGCCAAACGCTTAATTGCATTATTGTCTGTTTTTTTGTTTCTTTAATCATTTTTGTAACACTTTTATAAAAAATAAAACCAATTTGTTCTAATTTTAAATGTGCATAAATTAAGATAAAATATATATTTTTTGTGAACTCGTTAATCACCTGAAGTTAAATCGGCCGACTGCGAGCAACTAATTCAG
Source organism: Linnaemya tessellans (assembly GCA_951800035.1). NCBI lineage: Eukaryota > Metazoa > Arthropoda > Insecta > Diptera > Tachinidae > Linnaemya > Linnaemya tessellans. The sequence goes on from OX637536.1 coordinate 43,861,132, forward strand.
TTTAAACGACAAAAAACTTTAAAACAAACAGGAAAAGTTGAGTTTTTTTCGTCTCTAATTTAATGAATTCTATGTGATTAATGAAATTCATTTATTATTATTATTATTATTATTGCTATTTTTATATCATATTAAAGCTTTATTAACTGAAATCTATAAATTTAAATTGTGAAGTTAAAAGAGACCAAAAATAGGAAATTAAATTTGAATATTTTTTTTTTTTTTTTTGACAACTTGTAAAGCCAGTGAGTGCATGGAAGAATAATTAAGTTCTAATGAAAAAATTATCAAGTTAGATTACAATCTAATGATCTGGGCTGTTGAGATTTGTGGTATTTAAAATGGCATATTTGTTTTCGTTGTGTTTTAAACAACACTAACGTTAACTGATCTTTGAAATACTTTCAAATAGTATTTTTTTTTATTAATTTACTGTTAAATAGTATTTTTTTTTATTAATTTAAATAAATGTTTTCATATAATTTATATTGATTTGACACAATTTTCCACGCAAAGCCGCAACTGAAATAGCTAGCGAACACCTCAACATGGCTTAGACTTGCTAATGTTTGTCTGTGTGTAGGTACTGGCAAATGGTCTTGAACTCGCGTATGTTGGTTTTAAACGAGCGATCGATTTTGAATTTAAATGTTAAGCGGTAACAAGAAAACCATATCAAATGTTTAAACAAAAAAAAAACTACAAATAAAATTAGAGTGTTTTGTACCGCTGCGTCGAACTCTATGCACCTATAAAATGGAAATTCAACTTATTTTCAAACAGACCTCGTTAGTTACACAAAAGCCTGAATTCGTGTGTAATAGTAAAACGATCCTCCGTATCTGATGCACGATTAAAAGGGCAGTATTATTAAAATGAAATAATAAAAAAAGCCATTGAGACAAATTATTTTCTGTAAAGCGGAGTGTTTCCCATTCTGCAAAATCTGTTGTGAAAAAATACTAATTCAGGGGATGTTTTTTTTTTTTTTTTTTTTTTTTTTTTTTTTTTTTTTTTTGGCAAATGATTCATTTTTGATTACTTATCAGTTTTTAGAACAGAAATTTTTAACACCACATAAATCAGTCCAAAGGTGTAAAATCTCACGAACAATAGGCCCAATTTTAGGTTTATTTATTTACATAATTCCGACACCAAAATATTTGATGAAAAAAGTGAAATAACACTGATTTTTGGCAATACAATCAAGGGTGTCATGCGGAGGATTGTGTTGCTGCCAAAAATTAGTACTGATGTTGAAAGTGTAGAGGCTTCCGAAAATATCGTTACTCTGCTTTAATGTGTAATTTAACAAGTAAAAATGTTATATTCGACCCAGTTGAATCTTAAATACCCTCCAAATATTTCGTAAGTAAATTTAAAATGTTTGAATTGATGGGACAAAGTTCCTGTAAGACATCTCTGTACCCAATTTGAAGTCTCTATTTTGACAGAGTCATTCCGGGAAGGGCCGTTGGAGAGACGTTTCACCTCTGCAAGATCAGAGAACATCTCAGCTTCTTATAGGCTTAAGGAATACAAATTGTTCAATATTTACAACTATTTTTGCATATCGTACGTTAACGCCCACAAAAGGGGGCGAGGTCCAAAAATACACTATATCATGTTTTCAAGGGATGAACCTATGGGCATTGCTAGACCGTCTTAGACTTAATCACTGATCAATAATATACATATATACTTTATGGGGTCCAATTCTTTTTGGAGGGCATTAAAACTGTATTTTGTCGGGGTGTCTCTAACAAGGGCCGTGAGAGAGACATTTCACCTTTTACATAAATCTCTAAAAATAAATGTTTGGGATAATTATATGTAAAATTTATTTTTTATTAAATTTATTTATTTATTTTTTTTTGATAGGCTCATTTAGGGGCAAATTGTGATAAAGGGGTAGGGCAGAGGAGTACCAGGTTACACCTCAGCTTCGTCATTAAAGTTTAAAATTGTAGGCTTAATTAAAACAATTTGTTAAATTTTTACACTATTTTTGCATATAATAACGCCCACTAAAGGGGGCGGGGTCCAAAAATTATATATTTTGATTTTATGGCGTCAAGTTTTACGCGTTGAACTCTCTTTGAAATCAAAATATATCATTTGCTTAACAAAATTACAAAAAAAAAAACTTTAAAAATTATGTTGTTTTTTTTAGAGGTTGGTTTAGTTCTTCTTAGGGGAACTTTTTTCCCTCTGAACCTATTCAGCCCATTTCCAAACTTAACCTGTGTTATCCTTCAAGATATATTAATACCAAATATCAACAGTCTGACTCTTTTCGTTTGGACTAAATCGTGATTTCCACAGACGGACGGACGGATGGACGGACATGCTCAGATCGTCTTAGATTTCATCACTGATCAAGAATATATATAATTTATGGGGTCTTAGAGGGATATATCGCTGCGTTACAAACGGAATGACAAAGTGAATATACCCTCCAATTCTTTTGAAGGGTATAAAAATCAAATTGATATTGATCGATCGTTCTTGCAAGGTCCTTGGAATATGGCCATCCTATAAAATCATATATGAATTTTAAATATATAGCAAGAAATAAGTCGGTAAAAGTATTTACATGAGAATTCTGCTTGTTTACTTGTCCCTTAAGCCCAGAAATAATCCTCAGCACCTAAGGCGATAGTAGTTTGGCAGTTATACCTATCACGCGACCACACACATCTGTACAAAATTTTGTACATATGTATCCTTTATAAACCCATCTTAGATCCTTTTATCGAAGTGTTACAAACGCAATGAAAAACTCAGCATCCCCTTGATTTTCTTGTGTCACAGATACTAAAATCACTCCAAAAATAAATTTAATAAAAGAAATCATTAAAAAACAAGAGCAACAAAATACAGTCATAAAGTACTTTTTAATATCTCTCCAATAAACGTATATAATGGCCGCAGCAGTAAACTGAACTAAAGCTGGTATTATCAACCATAAATACACGACAAAACTTGTTTAGAAACATATTTTATAAGTTTATTAATATTTTGTATCTCTTAATGCTGTTGCAAACATAAACTTGGCCAAACACAAACACATGGAAAAGTACAAAAAAAAAAACAAAATTCAGAAAGACAGAAAAACCCATAAACGAGAAAAACTGTAAATCCACTCAAATACAGTCAGTCAGCCAGGCAGGCAGGCAGGCAGCCGTTCATTATGTAGCGGCTTTAACAAACCTTCCTTCAACATTTGAAACGCATTTTGCAGCTTTTTGGGTGTAGAAATTTCAGTTTGTTTAGTGGTGTGGCGTGGTCTTGTGTTGTGTTGTTTTGTGGTGGTGATATGCTTCATTATGCATTAAAGTTCGTAAATACCAACTTACAGCCAGTCATCTCTTACATTTGCATGTAGATCGCTCGCCCACGCGACCAACTTTAATATTCAAATGCCTGCTTAAGGCTTTTATTCTTGTTGTTTCTGTGGTGCCTCAAAGCAACCATTCAAGCGGCCAACTATTCAGCCGACCATCTATCTAACACTTATAAAAAATTCAGCCTTTATGCTGCCTTGTACTTGCAAATTAATTTCGTATTGTCGCTGTTTGTTGGTGTAGCTGCACTCCATCATTGAAACAACAATTGCAAGCACTGTTTACTTTAAATCACGTCTGCACTTTGAGAAAAAATTAAAATTTTTTTATTTAAAAAATTTTGTGCAAATAAATCTTAAAAGGTAGTATCTATAATAAATATACTACTTCTTAAAAAAACCTACAATTCAAAATACTCTTTAAAGAAGGTACTTTCAATAAAAAATTTATATTTATAAAATTATTTATAAGCCAATAAAGCAATTACAACTTGGTAAAAAGTACCTTATTGAAAAAGTACCTTCTCTAAAGAGTATTTTGAAATGTCGGTTTTTTAAGAAGTAGTAGATACTACCTTTTAATAAAAGTTTTATTTGCAAAAAGTACCCTTTCTAATCTGTTAAAAAGGTACCTTTTATAAAAAGTTCCTCTCATAAAAAATTTGTTCAATGCATTTTTTAAAAAATATTTTTTTTAGAACTTTTTTAGTAAAAGGTTGAAATAGCTACAAAAAAACTGTCTATCTTCTCATCTTTCCTAATCTGTCCCCTCAATACTATCCCCTCGTTTTCAGTTCCAGCGCAATGCATTGCATATATATAGGCGTCATCTCCTGAGTGCTGGTCCAAGACAAAAAAAAAAGTACCTTTTTTGTAAAAAGTACCTTTTTATAAAAAGTACCTTTCCATAAAGATTACCCTTTTATAAAAACTGCCCTCTTATAGAAAGAACCTTTTTTTTAAAGTACCTGTTTATAAAAAGTATCTTGTTATAAAAAGTACCTTTTTTTAAAAGTACCTCTTTTATAAAAAGTATCTTGTTACAAAAAGTAGCTTTTTTAAAAAGTACCTTTTTATGCAAAGTACAGTCTGTCAATAAAGAGTTTGCACATTAAAAATAAACACGGGTTAGACAAATTAATAGCAATTAAGTTATGCTTTTTGTTAAAAAAATATATATTTTATTTATACATATCATAAATTTATAGATATTTAAAGAGGTCATGTTGAAAAAAACTTTTAATCAGTTTGAAATAAGAAAGAAATACAACAAAAACAAATTTATACTTCATTTCACATTGTCAATAAACTCTTTGCACAAAAATGTTTTGTTTGTATTACTGTTAATAAACTCTTTGCACATCTTGTATATTTTAATCTCTTTTTCAAACTAGCGGTGATTTACCGTTATAAATTGCGTACATTGTTCATGACAATGACTGTTTAAGTTAGTTTGTGCTAAATTTTCGTAATATACGCGTCGTAAAGTGGCATAACTAAAAATATTAAAAATGCCAGGAAAAAGATTATCGTATAACATTATTCAATTGATTTATTATAATCGCCAACTAGGAAAAAGTGCGGAGGAGTTGTCAGAAATGTTTTCAGTTTCAAGGAGAACAATTTATAACGTAATATATCGAGCTGAAAAAGAGGATTGACTTGAATTAAAACAAGGATGTGGGCGAAAAAATAAGATAAACAGACGTGCAGAGCGTTTAATAATAAGAAAAGTGGCTCAAAACCCAAAAATTTCCACTAGAGCACTTGCGGCAGAACTTGGTGTTGTTGTTTGCCACGAAACAGTGCGTCAGACCTTAATAAAAAATAAATACACATCAAGAGCAGCAAGAAAGAAACCACTACTGTCAGCAGCAAATGTAGAGAAGCGATATTCCTTCGCTACTCTGAACGTTTTACACCCGAATGACTATTGGGACAATGTTATTTTTTGTGATGAAACGAAGATGATGTTGTATTACAATGATGGACCATCTAGGGTGTGGCGAAAGCCTTTAACATCTCTAAAACAACAAAATATCATCCCTACTGTAAAATTTGGAAAAATGTCCATAATGATCTGGGGCTGTATATCAAGTCAAGGAGTGGGTGATCTTGCTTTTATAGACTCAACGATGGACGCGCATCAATATTTGAACATTTTGCAGACTCATTTACGTAGTAGTGCACAGAAATTTGGATTCATTAGAGACAATAAACCACAATTTAAATTTTATCAAGATAATGATCCAAAGCATAAGTCCCACATAGTGCGGATGTGGCTGCTATATAACTGTGGACATGTCATCGATACACCAGCTCAAAGTCCCGATCTCAATCCTATTGAGAATCTATGGGTGTATTTGAAGAAACAAGTTGCTAAACGCCAGCCAAAAAATAAAACATCGCTTAAAACAGCAATATTAGAAGAGTGGCAGAAAATTCCAACGAACTATGACCTAAAAAAGTTAATATGTTCCATGAAAAATCGTCTACAGTGTGTGGTAGATGCAAAAGGTTTCCATACCAAATATTAAATATTCTCAAAACAAAGTTTTCAATATTTTCACTAAAACAAAATACTCAAGAAAACTTTTGTGCAAAGAGTTTATTGACAATGTGAAATGAAGTATAAATTTGTTTTTGTTGTATTTCTTTCTTATTTCAAACTGATTAAAAGTTTTTTTCAACATGACCTCTTTAAATATCTATAAATTTATGATATGTATAAATAAAATATATATTTTTTTAACAAAAAGCATAACTTAATTGCTATTAATTTGTCTAACCCGTGTTTATTTTTAATGTGCAAACTCTTTATTGACAGACTGTACCTCTTTATAAAAATTATCTTTTTATAAGAAGTACCTTCTTATAAAAAATTCCTTTTCATGAAAAGAAGCTTATTGTAAAAAATGGCTTTTTATAAAAGTACCTTAACCGAAAGTACCTTTTTCTAAAAAGGACTTTTCTATGAAACATGCCTTTTATAAAAAGTACCTTTTTATGAAAAATACCTTTTTATAAAAAGTAACTTTTTATAAAAAGTTCCTTTCTATAAAAAGTACATTTTAATAAAAAGTACCTTTTTATAAAAAGTACATTTTTATAAAAAGTTCTTTTCTATAAAAAGTACATTTTTATAAAAAGTACCTTTTTATAAAAAGTACATTTTTATAAAAAGTACCTTTTTATAAAAAGTAATCTATCTTTAACAAGTACCTTTCTATAAAGAGTACCTATTTGTGCAAAGTACATTTTTATAAAAAGAATCTTTTTATAACAAGTATTAGTACCTTTTGTGAGTACTTTATTGTGCTAATAGTAATGGTAATAAAATGTTTGTTTTGAAAAAAGTGCTTTATGTGGAAAATACAGTTTTCAAAAAGTGTTAACGAAAAAAAAAAAATTAAGTTTTTATAACAGGTAAATAAACACCTTTTGAAAAAGTACCATGTATACTATAACTCTTTTCAACTCTTGAAGAATTACCTTTTATAAAAAGTACTTTATGTAGAATGTACGCTTTGGAAAATTTATGTTTTTTAACAAATCCATAACTATTAAGAAATAGCTTTAAGAAATTGTACTTTTTTACCGAAATTGTTATATATAAAAGTACTTTTTGTTAAAACTGCTTTGTTTCAAAAAACACTTAAACAAAAGTACTCATTATGGAAAGTACCTTATGTAAAAGGAATCTCAAAAAAAATTGTCTATCCTATGTTTCTTTACTTGCCCTCTCAGCTTTATTCCCTCCTTGCATATTTCCGTTAGAATGCATTGCATCAGTATTGTTCATACCCTGAGTGCCGGTCCAACAAAAAAAAAAGTTTTTTGATAAATAGTACATGAGCTTAGAAATTTAAAAGAAGTATATAAATTTTTATCTAGCAATACCAAAAACAAGATCTCCAAAACCTTCCGTTGAAGTTTCCATAATTCAGGCTGGCGGTTTACTTGAGAAATATATCCAAAGCAATCCTGGGCTTTGTGAAAATCGCTTTCAAAAACTTCATAAACTTGAAGCGCATTAAAGGGTATTGTGATATTCGGTTCTATAGAATTAATTTTTCTTACAAATTTCAATTTAGCATAAAGACTGGTTAACTAGTTGGTCTGGTGATTTAGTGTGCGACCGTATGTGTATACGTCAAAGCTCTTTAGACGTTACGTACGTCAAGTACATTTCAGATTGAGTTAAAACAGTTATAGTGCAGCAGCTTTTAGAGGAATTACTAAATATTTTATGAGCACACAACCACTATTATTTCAAGTGTCATTGAGACTTGTTTAGGCGCCACATCTCTTTCTTCAGCGTTAAAGCTTCAGACAAAACAAAAAAAAAAGCTAAAACCACAAATTAAAAAAGCGTGTAGTCCAATACATTTTTATTAATATGAATGAAAAAAAATTAGTACTAAAAATAGAACAAATTTAGTTTGTTTGTGTTGCTTTTGTACAGTTTATGCAAATGCAACAGCAATTTGTTTGCTGGTTTCTCTTTTTTTTTTCCTTTTTCATGTTCTTGTAAAAATACTTGTATGCAGTGGCGTTGCAGCCTTAATAAATTGCAAATTGTTGTTCAATGCATTTGAATTGGGTTTGAATTTGTAGCTGTTTTATTATTATTACCTTTTTTTTGTGCTTCAAATACTTGTTGCCAGTTCAAATATGTAAAATATATATTTCACTTAGTCTGAGGGTTGCAATTTTCTAAATAAATTAAATAAAATTTAGTTTTTTGTTTTATGACTTGTCGTGGCAAATAAATAATTTTAATAATATGTGTGGTAAATATTTTTATTGGAAATGTTGTTAATTGGTATATAATTTTGTGTTTTTTTTTTCTAAATTATATAAATAAATAATAATAATTTTATCTCACTTTATTAGCGACTAAATTAAATGTAAAACAAGTAGATTAATTTTTGCTTTTAAATTAGACTTTTAAGACAAAATTTCATGTTTTAATGTGTTGATTATACTCTTGTCTAATTCATAACATTTCAAAGTCTTGTGCAATAACTATAATTAATTTGTCCATGTTTGTTAGTAATTGTTCTGTGGAAATATTCTTGAAGAAAATGCACTTTAATTTCGAAATTGTTCTCTTTTATTTACAATTGCATGCCAAAACAATTATATAAACGAGCAGCAATTTTTGTGTCAAAAATATCAACTTACAAAAAGCCATTAAGAAATTGTTAGGAAAATCTGCAATTAAATTGAAAAATTTTTTGTTTTCGAATAGTCATCAAGGCACGCAAGCAATTTACATAAGAGTTGTAAAATATATATTTGTCGTAAAGAATTTAAATGCTTTTATACATCCTCTTTGAAAAAACTACTTTGCGTAAATGATCGAAAAAAATAATGGGTCTATAGTGCGTCGATACCTCATTCATACTTCGAACGAATTTATTTCAAAAAAAAACTTGCTTCAGCATTAAAAATTCTAAGAGCGAATCACTGCAGTTTTAAACCGATTCATCCTCCGCCAAAAAATTGCTATCTGTTGCTACTGTTATCGCAGTTTATCAGTAGTTCACTCGAAATAACTTAACTTAACTGTAACTTAAAATGAACTACGAGGTCTGTTCAGGAAATTAGATACATTTTATTGTTTTTTTTTTCAAACAATATTTGCTTATTAATCAATTTATATTTTGCCCCTCAAAAAGAGTTCTTTATTTTGATATGCACCTTTTGGTATGTCCTTGGGCTCGCACAGCGACTCGGTTTTTTATTGCCTCAATCGTCGCAAAAGGCGTGGTTTCTTAAATTTTGGGAACAGCAAAAAGCTATTGTTTTTTGTCGGTTTTTAAATATTATTTTTTAGAACAGTTTAATTTTGGAACGTATTGCCATACGATTAATTAAAATATGACACAATTTTTAGCATGAACCGACATGTCGCGACATGCTAAACAAGTTCTCTAATAACGATTCCACGATTGTCCATAACAAATTCCTTTAATTTTTCAATATTTTCATCGGTAGCTGACGTGTTGGGATCCATCCAGATCGAGCGTAATCATTTTTATATTAAATTGAATTAAGATTCATAGGCCAATTGTTCGAAATTTGTTTTTAAATCTCAGAAAGACATGATAAATATTCCAAGGCACAAAGGAAAGTCAACATCAGTTTTATTCAACTTACACAGCAGAGCAGAACAGCTGTTTTCGAAAGCCGCCACACCTTCATCATTAGTGCTCATGTGTATTGTGTTTATCACCACTTATTAGGTGGCTTAATTGAATATGATAACAGTTCCTATTTACACAAATTTTATTGTGAAAAAGAATACGAGAACTGTATCAACCTGATGTTAACATGTTATTGTTATAATACCCGTGTTACCGTTTGATTATTTTTCTTCATGTCCCATTTTTCTGAATTTTTTGTTCCATCATACCTAAGTCAAACTTTTTTGGTACATGCGAACGTTTTTTTCAATTTATTATTGGTAGCTCAAGCCATAGCTTAAATTTGTATGTATTATCTTTTCGACCATCTTGGAAACAGCTTGTACCACTTGTGAAAGTTTTTCTGTGTCGAGAGTAAATTCTCCGTATGTCTCTGTCAACATTTCAAATGCCTTTGAGCACCGAGTTTTATTTTTTACACCAAATCTAATGAAATTTCTTTGATTAAATTGTGTGGACGGCTGAAAATCGCCAAACTCTTCTAACTTTCATGACTCACAAATAAACTAGATTTGCCAAATAGCGGAAACTGTGAACGTATATCTTGAAATGTACAAATTAACCTTATTTTTTAACACACCTCGTATACATTCAATGTGTTCCCTTCGTTAATTTGATATATATTGAGTTGCATTTTGAATGGTGATGCATTATAATTTGAGGTGGACAAAATAGATATTTATTCATAAATAAATCTATTTTGAAAAAATAAAATAAAAATAAAAAATAAGAAATAAAAATGAAAATTATTTTACCTTGTGAACAAGCCTCGTATTTTCCACTATTTGAATATCTTTCAAGGGACCTGAGAAACCGTTTAATTATATAAATATTTAAATCAACGAATTTCTAGTTATCAAGAGTCACCTGTATTATTTACAAAAAGATTTGACTGATTTAAACAAGGCCCGTAAATAACAGTTACATGAAAAATGTAACCTCGTCGTAGACCTATACTGTCATACACTAAATATATTCATATCGATGTGTTCTTTCAGAATCTATGGTGGTCTAGAAAAAATCCTCTCAACTCCAAAGTCAGGTTTTATTTTCCACAAAAAAAAATAAAATAAAATGTCAGATGAAACACTTAAAAACAGAGTTTTATTTTGCCGTCATAAAATAAAACGTTTGAAAAAACTCTTCCAAAAATGGTGTTTCATGTCTTTAAAAGGAAAATAAGTTTTATTTATTATGAGGATTTTTATTTTTCCACCTAAAATCGAAAGCAACACGGGTATTAAATATAAGTTTGATATTCGTCTCGTATGCAATTGCCTAATAAATTTTGCATAAATAAAAATTGTTATGATATTCAACTAAGCCACCTAATATGTAAGTGGTGACAAACAAACTACACTTGAATACTGATGATAAAGTATTGCGGCTTTCGAAAACAGCTGTTCTGCTCTGCTGTATAAATTGAATAACTAAACAAACTGATATTGACTTCCATTTGTTCTTTGGAATATCTATCATGTCTTTCTGAATTTAAAAAAATGTTCGAACAATTAGCCTGTAAATCAGACATAGGCACAAACGCATCAATATTTTGAGTTTGTGTGTGTGAGAGAAGTTTTGCAAACAAACGAGCATTCTCCCCACCCTTAAATAATTTTTTTTCAACAAGCGCTCAAACAACCATCTTGGTTGGAAGCTTGTGATAGACTGAATTGTGAATCACAATTTTTGTGATATGTGAGTAACTACAAATACGTTTGACTCTCAAGAGCGAATTCATATACATGTGAAGCGCGCTCACCCACAATGCCTACGTCTGCTGTAAATGCTAATTAGAAGAATAGTAAATTATATATATTTTTAATGACGATTTATTCATTTGCTATGCAACACGATTAGATTACACTGTTTTGAGCCGCAATTTATATAAAGCTAGTTTTGTATAAAAGTTTTAAATTTAAAATAAAACTCTTGTAATGATTTTTATTTTGTGTCATCCGATCTGTTATTTTCACATTGCCAAATAATTTGGATGAAAGCTTTATTTTATTTAATTTTTATTTTTATATATTTTTATATATTTTTTTATAAGGTTTTAAAGTATAAAAGTTTATGTAAAAAATATATTTTGCCATAAATTTTTGCTTAATATCCCACGGTGCAATGCCATCTATGTCTAGCGAACCAAAAGCCATAAGAAAAACAACTAGCCAAAGTACTTAAAGGTTAATGCCATAAAAGCTTTATGCAAAAAAACAAAAAAAAAATTATATAAAAATTTATGATTTTTCTGTTACGGTTTCTTTAATGGGTCCTTTTGATGTACGAAATGAATGTGTTTTTATTATGTTGCAGATTCGTTGTTAGAAAGTTTTTTAAAGAAACGCTGTTGATTTTTATTTTCAACAGCTTATAATTGCAATTGGTGTTGGTGCTGACTAGTGTTATTATTATGAGGAGAGATTTATTGTGGTGCTGAATAAAAGCCTTCTTAGTGGAGAGTTTTTAATTAAATTTTATGTGTTTTAGACTTTAATCCAAATCTACTTATTTCACGCTAACTCACACTCGATGGCGAGTGAATAAGACCAGTTGGGCATAATTTTATTAAAATGTCACAAACATTTTTTCGGTTATTTTACTATGATTTTCTTTATATTTGCGACAGGTTTTTATGTCCGTTTTAATAGATTTTTGTTGAGTAATTTACCGGTTGTGTTGACATCCGTTAAATTCTTAATACCAATTTTATCGTCGCTATATGTTCGTATATTCGGTTATTTTTTAGCATTTACTGTGTATTGCCTTATCCTTTTAGATGTCCGTTTCATAATTTATTTAAGTGACTAGTCATGCCTTAATCTACTACAGTCGACTCCGCTTTATTGGAAATAACCAAAACCCAATATATTTTCAGTTACCCGATTTTTTCTAAAACTTAGTTCGTATTACTGAAATTTGTTACAATTAAGCGTACTGCTTAAAATCAGATAATTTTTATAATAGATAAATACAATAAAGAACGTATGTAAGAGTGAAAAGGACAAATACATTTTGCTATTTAATTTTTTAACAGACAAAACATGTACAGTTTTTCAGCCTTAAGTTATGCAATCAATTTCTGATAAATAAATATGTCACTGTTTATTTTTTCACTAAAGCGAAGTAAGTTTCATACAAAACGTAGTTGTGGGCCTGCATTTGATCTTTAGTAACACGATATATAGCGATGTTTCGCTAAAGCGAAGTGAATAAGACTAGCTGCGTTTAAAATAAGTGCGGGGATTTGTATCGCTTTTAGTAATCCGATATTTTTTAGTAAAGCGTGTTGCGCTAAAGCGGATTCGATTAGCTATTTGGCTTACTTTCTATAGTGTGATCGCATCAAAAATTCTATCGCAAATATTTTGCCGTTGGAAAACATATTTCGCAATTGTATCATGTTTTTTGCCGTGCACCAGATGACAATTGGAAGGACAACTTCACGTAGTGAATTGTGGGATTGATATTTAGTTTGCGTTGCTATAAAAATATTTCCAATCTAATCAGAATAATGTTTCTATTTAAACTGAACTTTGAAGAAATAGTTCTTTAAAAGTTTTAATGCTGAAGTGAAAATGTGAATAATACACCATTAACGTATTTATAAATAGAAACAAAATGTCATGCTGAAACTAATATGGCGAAAGAAGGCTAGAGAAAACCAGACACTAACTACGAGGAAATTTATTAATAACATATTTTCTCGTTCACAAAATAAAATATTTTTTAATGTGCTACTGCTGTTTGCAAAAAATAAAAAAATAAAAAAGTACTCATACTTAGAAGATAAAGAATGGTCACTCTAATTACATTAAATACTATTTAAAGCCACTGAATAAAATGCATGAGTAGCAAAAGAACTTTGAACTGAAACTGATAAAACTATTTACGGCATTCAGATAGCAAAATAAATCTTTTCGCTAGAAAGTTTATAATTCCATGGAAAACTTCTAAAAACATCATAAAGATAAGTTGTAATATTTTTTCCCAAGTTAAACACTTTATTTAATTAAGTTCTAACACAAAGAATCAACACAAGCAACAGCGTTAGCAAAAAAAAAAAATATATAAAAAAAAAATTAAAAAACAAAAAAAATTTCAAGTAAATTGTAAAAGTCATTAGAATTTCACGATAAGTAAAAATGGAATTAAAATTTATTTCATAGAATTTCTGTGCGAATAAAAGCAAAATATTCATTAAAACAAACATATACGTTTTCTTGGCCATGGGAAACATTTTATTATTTCTAACATTTGGTAATGAGTGCTTGATTAGATTTTTTTCTTTAAGTTGTACTTAATTTCCAAATAATAACGGATATCACTTAATTTTGTTTAATGGCCCCAGAATATTCAACTGAAACAAAGTGTTTGGCTGTTGAAATGAATTATGTCAGTTGCTTCCCAAACAATTTTTTTTTGCAAATTACCCTGAAATATATTAAGCTATTGTGCGTTCGTACTGACCAGTATCATTAATCATTTTAAATAAAAATTGTATAATAAATTTGCCAATATTGTAAGTGTCACGTATCGTGTAGTAACTTGTTAAAAGAAGCACTTATTATGACAGTTCGTCTCGTATTCACCTTGGAGAAAGTTTCTTTCAAAAAATTACAGTTCCTTTATGTAATTTGTAATTGATTTCCCTTGCTTTCATTGTTAGAAAATTACTATGATTCTCTAATATTTTTAAGCTTAAGGTCTCCTTATTTTTATATGTTAAAATAAGAGAGTTACTTGATGCAAAAAATTCGTTGTACCTTTTCAAACAACTAAATAGTATTCACATGAAGTACTTTTGAAAAAATTGCCTTTGAATAAATTACACGCAAAAATTCATTTGTTTTTTAAAAGTACTTTTTAAAAAAATGTACTTAAAAAAAAGTATATTTTAAAAAAAGTACTTTTTAAAAAAAGTACTTTAAAAAAAATTAAAAAAAAAGTACTTTTCAGAAAAACCACTTCTTAAAAAAGTATTTTTTTTTAAATAGTTATTAAAAAAATTTATTTAAAAAAAGTACTTTTTTAAAAAAGTACTTTATAAAAAAAGTACTTTATAAAAAAAATACTTTTTAAAAAAGTGTTTTTTACAAAAGAAATTTTTAAAAACGTACTTTGCTTACAAAACACTTCTTAAAAAAGTACTTTGCTTACAAAACACTTTTTAAAAAAGTACTTATTTAAAAAAGTACTTCTTGAAGAAAGTAGTCTTAAAAATTTAAATTTTTTTAAATTTCTTTTAAAAAAAGTACTTTTCACAATAACCACTTCTTAAAAAAGTACTTTTTTTAAAATAGTTATTAAAAAATTTATTAAAAAAAAAGTACTTATTAAAAAAGTACTTGTTAAAAAAGTATTTTTTACAAAAGCAATTTTTAAAAACGTACTTTGTTTACAAAACACTTTTTAAAAAAGTACTTATTTTAAAAAGTACTTCTTGAAAAAAGTAGTCTTAAAAATGAATTTTTTTAAACTTCTTTTTAAAAAAAGTAATTTTTAAAATAGTACTTTTTGAAAAAAGTACTTTGTAAAAAAGTACTTTTTAAAAAAGTACATTCTAAAAAAGTACTTTTTAAAAAAGTACTTTCTGAAGAAGTACTTTTTAAAAAAGTACTTTCCGAAAAAGTACTTTTTAAAAGAGTACTTTTAAATAAAGTACTTTTTAAAAGAGTATTTTTAAATAAAGTAATCTGTTTTTTAAAGTTCTTTTTCAAAAAAGTGTTTAAAAAAAAGTGTTTAAAAAAAAGTTAATAAAAGTAATTCTTAAAAATTTATATAAAAAATTCTTTTTAAAAATGCCTTTACTAAAAAAGTACCTTTTAAAAACAGTACCTTATGTATTAAAAAGGTGTCTTATATAAATTACTTTTAAAGCATTATGAAGGAATGTTTTAATAGGTAGTATGTCCTATAAAGGGTACCTAATAAAAAGTACCTACTAACAAAACACCAAAAAAATGTACGTAAAGAAGTAACTTTAAGATAAAATTCAATTTTTAAGCAATTTCTTTTAAAAAATTTTGTTTTAGAAATAAATTTGGAAAGAAATTGTTTTCAGAAAAGTATTTTTTTTTTTAAAGTACCAAGACAAAACGAGAATTTGTCATAAAACTTGTATCGTGTTAGAACGAGGTCGTGCTACATGTAATTTATGTAGGATGAAATGTATTTCAAAAAATATGTACTTCTAAGAAGAAATTTTTACAGAAATCCAATTTTTCAGAAATTAACTCAGAATAGTGCAAAGTTTTAAACAAGTCCAAGAAAGGTATACGTACTTCAAAAAAAAAAAAAAAAAAAAAAAAACATACATACATATGTACATATATATGTACATATGTATGTATATGTATGTGACCTTCTCCGAGAAACGGGACCTAGTGTGTGAAAATGAAGTTTTGAGAAAAAAGCATTTAAAGTTTCATAAGGCATTATCAGTTTGAACACACCTTCAGTTGGGGGATGCGAATTTTTGACACACTAGGTCCCTTTTCTCGTAGATGGCCACATATATATTTTTTCATTGAAAATATTGATTTTAAAAATAGCACCCTAACAACTCTTAAAAGTAAAAATTAACTTTAAGAAATACTTTGTTAGAAAAAATACTTAATTAAAAAATATTACTTTCGCATGCAAAGTATTTTATTGAGAAAATTACATTAAAAAAAAATTATTGCCGTTTGAAAAAAATTCCATGTGAATTGAGTTCGTTTAAAATAAAGCAAAATTATAGTAGCACATAAACATTTTTTATCTATTGCTATTTATTTATTTGCCAATGTGAAACGTAGCCCGCGTTGTCTATTTCATAAAAACTCCGCTTATTAATTTAAGAAGAATGCCAGCCCCAAGCAAGTTGTCTCTAGCTTAATTAGCGTAAAGAAAAAATTCTGCATGTGATCTTCAAGTTGAGGTCATCAACATTTCTAATTGGCCCCACCACAGCCGCACGAAACACAAGATGGAAATAAATTTATTTTACAATAGTATAGAATCTGCTTTTGGGAGAATAAATAGATTTATTTTGCTTGTGACTATGGCTTCGTTGATATCATTAATTTTTATATGCATGATTAAAAGCGCTGCTATTAATTAATGTTGTACGAATATGTTGAAAGTTGTTTCTTAGTTTTTTTTATCCATGTGCTTGTCCGTCTGTCTGTTTGTGTCCTAAAGTTCTTTCCTCATATTCAGCAGCGGCTGCTTTCGTTGGCATTGTCATAAACGCCATTAAGTATTCATAATTTAAGTGAAAAAAGGCGGTTGCTTAACAACTTTTTTAATTCTTTTCTTTTTGCTACTTCTAATAATTAATTGTTTGATAGCGGATTTTCTAATCAAAAAAATATTTTCGTGTTTTTTTTTGTTAATCTTTTGGGTTGTTTTCATTTTTTTTTTTGTTATTTAGTTCCACTTAATTAAAAATGCTTTATTGTATGATACAGCTACTGTATTTGCTCATGGAAGTTGAAGCAAAAAGTTCGAGTGCTTACTTGTATTCATGGTTACTTTGCTAATAGTTTTACTGTATCCCCTAAATATGACTGCCAACAGCGGCTTTCGAGCATTGTTGTCATATTATTTTTGCAGTTACAGTGCTGCGCATAACTTAACCTGCAAGAGTGAATAATGATCATCCCTGTGAATGAGAGAAAATATTATTTTTCATGAATGCTGTATATAAAAATTTATTTTCTAGTTTTCTTTTGTGAACCAACATGTTAATAAAAAATTCTGAAATAAATATAAAATATGGAGAATATCCTTTGAATATTGCTCTCTGTGATCGTGCACTTCTTTCGTCTTATAGCGTACATAATCGTCCTTCAGAGCGGCTAATTCGAAGAACAATACGAGGGCGGATTGATATTGAAGCTACCTAAGTAGAAAAAAAACTTTTTTTTTTCAAAATTAATTTATTTCTCAACACAGTCTCTTTTTAGTTCAATACACTTAGTAAGACGATATTCCAACTCTTTTATACCATCTGAATAATAAGACTTTGGGAACCCCTCCAAATACGCGTTATTTTCGCTAATCACTTCTTCGTTTGAGATGAATCTTTTTCCTGCGAGCCATTTTTTCACAGTTTGGAGACAAGAAAAAAGTCACTAGGAGCTAAATCTGGACTATAAGGTGGATGATCAACCAGTTCGAAATGTAGTTCACGTAATTTTAGCATCGTATCTAATGCTTCTTTGTGCACCGGCGCGTTGTCTTGAAGAAATAGCACTTTTTTCTTCTTCAAACGTGGTCGTTTTTTCTTGATTGCATCAATCAATTGATCCAATAATGCACGATAATACTTTCCTGTGATTGTGGATCCTTTTTCAAGATAATCGATGAGCAATATTCCGCGTGCATCCCAAAATACAGTGGCCATAACCTTGCCAGCCGATTTCACTGTTTTCGCCTTCTTCGGAGCACTTCCACTAGCTTCCATCCATTGTTTCGATTGATATTTGGTTTCAAGTGTGTAGGGGGTGGACCCACGTGTCATCAACAGTTACATATTAATCGACGCCAAAAATCAACAGGATTACGCTTTATCATGCCCAAACACCGCTGTGAAGTGGTCTGTCAAAATGGTTTTTGTTCGACACTGAGCAAACGCAGCACCCTTCTTGCCGATAGCTTTTTCATATGCAAAAATGTTCATGCAAAATGTTGAACACACGTTCATATGATACGAGTATGTTTACCATTTCCACAATCTTACGTAACTTGACTCGGAGATCGATCATTCATAACGATATCGAGGATTTTCTGGATATTTTCTTCAGTAACCAACCGCCTCTTTTGGCCTTCCTGTTGATGGTGTTGTTGCAGTGCTGGTTCGGCCGCGTTTAAATTCAGCAATCCAATATTTTATGATGTAATCTGACGGAGCAGACTCACCGTAATGTTTTAACGAGCTTTTCTTTTGTCTCTTTCGACGTTTTCCCTTTCAAAAAAATTTCACTGCACTAAAATTAACTTTTTTCCATTTTTCAAGAAACACAAAAGTTGCGTACTTCAAACGACTACAACAAATAAATTAATCGATGAATTTGGATGAAATTTTAACAGCTGACCACCAAAAAACGTTTTTGTGTTTGTGCTGCCATCTAGCGCTAGGTAGTTTCAATATCAATCCGCCTTAGCCTGTTTTCGGACTACATTTACTGTTACCGATAATGTGCCTCCCGTGAGACGCTGTCGAATTTTCTTTCCAATAAAACTCGTTTCATTGATATTAAAAATATGTTTCCTTGTTTTATTATGATTTAAACTTGTGACACTCTAAAAAAAACACCCTTTATATCCGCCTCTGTTCTGTGTTTGGTTTAAGATTCTAAGCGGGACTTTTATTGATTATTTGTATCCTTAAAATACTGATGCGTATAGAAAAAGTTCTTCTTGTTTATAAATCCCTTTAATGTTAAGGTGGTTCTGTGTCTGCTACACACCATTTATGTGCCACTGTATTTTTGAAGTAAATATATGCGCACATACTGCCAATACAACACATTTTTAAGTTAGGTTTTGTGCCTTTTTTCTAATGCCCTTTTATTAATTTTCTGCGGAATTCTATTTAAAACCGGAAGCCATTAATTTTTGTTGCTTCGTAATAACAAAACAAAACAAAAAAAATCTACAAGTGCAAAAAAACTAAATGAATGCAGCAACTTCTAAAACTCTGGCATTTTATGGCAGGACTTGATTAGGTTTTTGAAATTTTTCGTTGGTGATTCAACATATTCATGCCCACAATATTGAGTAGCAAGTTGAAAATGCACTCGTAAAAATTAAAACAGTAGTTTTCGACAAAAAAAAAAAAGAAGGAAAACTAAAACTAGATTTTTTTTATGAATTAATGAACGAACTTTTGAGGGTGTTTTACTAATCTCTTTATGGAATTAAAATCAGTTTTGATATTTTAATTATGAGTCATGCTTGTATCATGCATATATATGCATGAGTTGGGGTACAATTTGATTTTATTACTCATGCATTTTTTTTCGCAGCAACAATGAAGGAATCAAGGAAGTGCTATAGAAATTAGTCTACTTAGTTTTATGACTATTTTTACCCTCCCTTGAAAGGATAATTGCATTTCTAAAGAGAGAGAGAGAGAGAGAGAGGGAGGGAGGGAGGGAGAGAGAGTAGTGACTAAGAATTGTTTATGACTTTCCACTCTATTATGCCTTTAGTGTTATGCTACAAAAAATCGCCAGGTGTCAACTTAATAAAAGTATTAAAGTTTAATTAAAGCTTAATGTATTTCCGGTTACAAATTGTGTTGAAATGAAATTGTGTTTTAAGTTCTGTTCTCATTTGCCGTGATTCCAAATTCTCCGAGGTGACTCACTAGCTTTTAAAGATGATTTCAAGGTGATATAAAAAAAGTTTTTATGACAAATTTTAATCAAACACATTTCCAGGGCCATTTTATGAATATCAAAATTAGCTCGCAAATGAAATCGGTGTCATTAAATAATTGCTGTTAGTCTTGCCAGCTCGGCTGTGTTGAAACCATGAAATATATAGCCCGTTAATATTACAGAGATTCATTCTTTTTCACATGCTCGTTCATAAAGAATGATTTTTTATATTTCAGTTCTAATTAAAATTTAATATTTTTTACAGAATTATCCTTACTAATACAATAAATCAGAAAGTAACTCTGTCTGTCTGTTACCTTTTCACGCTTAAACGGCAGAACCGATGGCATAGAGATATTTTGAGATCCGAGGAATAAAATAGGATAGTTTTTGTTTTTCTAAATGATGCTATTAAATGGACAAGGGTGGTGGAAAATTTGTATGGACACGTGGAATTATTAAACTGATTGATTTTAAACTTTGATACAGTTGATTTAACAATGTTTTTGGCAATAACTTTATGAGAGATCGAGAGTGGTCTAAAGATTCTAGGGATATATGAAATTATGAAACTGATAACTAAGAACGTTTTAAAATTTGATACAGTCAAAATACAACGCATCATTGACAAATTTGATACAGTCAAAATACAACGCATCACTGACTAATATAAACATTCACATATTCTTTGCGGGCAAAGTCACGGGTAAAAAGGATAATAAAATAAAAAAACCTAACTTGAATACTTCATACACGCTGGTATGAGCGCAAAAGCTTCCGCTTTTTATGATGATTTGCACTTTTTATAATGACTTACACTTTTTATGATGACTTGCATATTTATAATGACTTGCATTTTTTATGATGACTTGCATTTTTTATGATGACTTGAATTTTTTATAATGACTTGCATTTTTATGATGACGTGCATTTTTTATGACGACTTGCACTTTTTATAATGAATTGAATTTTTTATGATGACTTGCACTTTTTATGATGACTTGCACTTTTTATGATGACTTGCACTTTTTATGATGACTTGCACTTTTTATGATGACTTGCACTTTTTTTTATTGACTTGCACTTCTTTTGATGACTTGCATTTTTATGATGACTACCATTTTTTATAATGACTTGAATTTTTTATGATGAATTGCATATTTTATGATGACTTGCACTTTTTTTGATGACTTGCATTTTTTATAATGACTTGCACTTTTCACAATGACTTGCACTTTTTTTGATGACTTGCATTTTTTATAATGACTTGCATATATTTTGATGACTTGCATTTTTTATGATGACTTGCACTTTTTTTGATGACTTGCATTTTTATCATGGCTTGCGCTTTTTTTGATGAGTTGCATTTTTTATGATGACTTGCACTTTTTTCGATGACTTGCACTTTTTATAATGACTTGCACTTTTTTTGATGACTTGCATTTTTATGATGACTACCATTTTTTATAATGACTTGCATATTTTATGATGACTTGCACATTTTCTGATGGCTTGCACTTTTTTTGTTGACTTGCATTTTTTATAATGACTTGCACTTTTCACAATGACTTGCACTTTTTACAATGGCTTGCACTTTTTATAATGGCTTGATCTTTTTACAATGACTTGCACTTTTTATAATGCTCGATGTCAGATTTTGGACTTAGCCTTAACGTGCTTGTCCTATTGTGGTACCCTCAGTACCAGTGCCAGTCCCAGTTGTGGTTTTGTAGACATTGGTTATAGAAACATCCTAGAGTAAGCTGTCTAAGCATAGTACTCAATAATTATGTCATAGTTACCTTTTCATGATCATCCCGCTGAACCGATTTATATGAAATTTGGCATAAAATTCGAAGAGTAGCATAAGGGGGTTTAGTTTTTGAAAATGTTCGTATTGAGTGGTCAGGGGTGGTGGAAAATTTGTATAGACATACGAAATTATTAAACTGATAACAAAAAACGTTTCAAACTTTGAGCTAGTAAAAATGCAACATATAATTGACATAACATACATATTAGCTGAAATTTCACATGTTCTTGGCGGACAAAGTCGCGTGTAAAAGCCAGTTTTAAATAAAATTCTACTTGGCTGTTTGTATACTGCAAGTGTGTGGTTTATAAATGTCAATTATGATTTACATACTATGGAATTTGCAATAATTATATATAATTATTATAATTTTATATATTGATCTCAAAAATATTTGTAAGTTTTTTCTTCTTGAATATGAGTATTATGTTTGGGACTTTTACGTAAACGTATCTTTGTATTCAATTCTTGTTTATTCTCACAACATTGACATATTTTATTAGCCAAATTAATACTTTCTGTTGTATTGTTATTATATTTTTTAATTGCTGTTAAATTGTTATACTTCCAATTAGAACTAATTTTCTCTCTCACTCTGTGTGTTTCAGTTGTGTCCGGCACGTGGTGTTGGCTCCTATACAAGCCACTCGCCTAATAGTGTCGCACTTGTATTCACTTAAACCTTTTGAAACAAAATATAAAATTAAAGAACATAAATAAAAATGTAGTTGTTAACCTGAACAAATTAATTATTTTGTACAACTTCTGAAATGAATTACAATCGTTACAGGAGGCCGACGACCCACTGCTGTGCGTTTGTTAGTGAGAGCCAAACCATTCATGCACTTTTAAACGTACAAATGAATCTCACTTTCGACCCATTCATTATTTCACTTAAAGTTTTTAGTTTTTTTTTTCATTGTATTTCTTCATTACATTGTGGGTTAGTATTTTGGTATGTTTTTTTTTTCTAATATTTTGGTTAAATATGTTGCCCCAAAATAATGCAGAAAATGGAAAAATATTTCTAACATATTTCAACTTTACACTTGACCATATAAGACAGTGGGTATGAGTAGAGGAAATTTGTAATTTAAATTATAGGAACTGGACATAATTTAACTGTTAAGTGAAAAGTGCAAAATAAAAGGGTTTAAAAGAAATTAATATTTTTAAAAATAAATGTATAGATGTTTAGAAATGTCTTAATATTTTTTTTGTAAAAAAATCAGTACATATCGCTGCTTTAAGGGAACATAGTCTTATCTCCAAAAATATAAATTTTTGCTATTGAGATAAGAATTTCTTTATTGGACTGAAAATCAAATCGGTAATCTGCAAATTATTGTTTTTATGCATTTTTATTAAATTCAAGTTATTTTTTTGAGAGTGGAATATTTAGAATATTTTTATAATCAAATCAAAACAGCAGAACGAATCAGTATTGCTTTCGAAGGCCGCTGTGCCATCTCCTCAATGTTGTTCGTTTAACTTATTGTACTCTACACGATGGTACTAGTCATTAGGAACATCAACTATTTAACCAATATTTTTAACGATATGGAGTATAAGAATTTCTTATATATTTTCACTTATTTAAACAAACGTATAATCTGTATATGTGAAAAAAAACTGTCAGCATTGCAGTCGACTCCGCTTTAGCGCAACACGCTTTAGTGAAAGAAATCGGATTACTGAAAGTGATACAAATTCCAGCACTGATTTTAAACGCAGCTAGTCTTATTCACTTCGCTTTAGCGAAACATCGCTTTACTGAAAATATCGTATTACTGGAAACCAAAAGCAAGCAGACAACTACGTTTTGTATAAAACTTACTTCGCTTTAGTGAAAAAATAAACAATGACATCGAATCCATTGCATAACTTAAGGTTGAAACAATTGTGCATGTTTTGTCCGTTAAAAAATGAAATGGCAAGATGTATTTGTCCTTTTCGCTCTTACGTACTTTATTGTATTTTTCTATTATATTGTAAATGCAAGTGGCTGGACATTTGATATAAAAAATATTGTTTTACTAATTTTAAGCAGTACCCTTAACTGTAACAAATTTCAGTAATCCGTACTACGTTTTAGAGAAAAAATCGGATAATTGAAAAAAAATGGGTTTTGGTTAATTCCAGTAAAGCGGAGTCGACTGTATATCTTCAGCTCAACTGAAGTTATTGCAAAATATGTTTTGTGCCATCGTGTGTAACAGCCAGCATTTGAAAATCTTTAATCGCATATTTTGACGTTTGATATTTTTTGACATATGACTATATTGCTCTAAGAGAGCAATATAAAATAAGTGTATTGAAGAAATTAAAGTAGCGCTCTGGTAAGTAACATGAAGTTGGTTATTTGTATTCAGTTTTTTTTTACCTTGAGGACGCATAAGGAAAAATATGATCTATATAAAAGCAATTATTGTATTTGTTAGAAGAAGTGAAAGCATATAGACTTAATTAATTTTTTGCGTTTCCGTTTCAAATTCGTCTATAACCTCCACCATCAAATTTATCCAAACCGAGTTTGAATTTTATAAACAACATCTTCCAACCCACTGTTACTTAACTGCATTATATAACTCAGTTTTAGAGGTGTTGGACTGCTGCACAAAAAGAAAACGGTAGTTCTTCCTCGACATTAAGCGTTAAGGCCAAGCAGCAAACAATAGCAGAGAAGTAGTTTATTCAGGTGGTTGTTCATTCCGCACTGTCGTCTATGAACAAATTAAGATGACCTGAGTGTCAACTCCATACTCGTATGTGGATGGTCAGACTTGTTGCATTAAACCCAAACCCAAACATTCGTTAAGGTGTGTTTTTTTATATCATTTTTCTGCCTTTTTTTTGGTTTTTAAAAGTTATGGGGCGAAATGTAGTTGTCTGCAGTCGTTTTTCATAATCAACTAAATATGAGAGGCTGCACCTTCTCTATCGTTTTCCATTTCTATTCATGTCCATTGCAGTGCTCTTTTCACAGGGAAAACATAATTCAAACGCAGGTGATGACCGTATTACAGCCTAATAGATGGCCATAACTAAATTTGCAAAAAGAAAAAAAAACTGAAACTACGAGAAAAAGCTTAAAATTATGAAACAAAAAAAAAAAACAAAACTGCTGCAGTATTCTGGCTAAAGTAAAACAAAAGGTGTTGTAAAATTTGGTATTTGAATCACGCAGAGCTGGCAGCTAGAAAATTCCTTGCAAAAAAAGAAAATGTCTCTTGTACTGTGTCCACTTCAGAGACACGTAGTTTAAACTGTAAAGTTTTTGCAAAATTGTCCAACGTTGTTGCTTTTATTTTTGCAGCACATGTATTTTTTTGTTTTTGTTTTTGCTGGCACTTTATGAATTCAATTTGTTAAAGTCATAGTGATGGAGCGAGAGAGCGGGTGGGACAGCAACAGACATTTATGGAATTATGTTGTTAGTTGTGTGTAGTCGAGAGTTAATTGATTGATGGATTGCGTAGCACAAGCACAGTCTTTTATTAAGACCTGACATGCATGCATACAACTTGATTTGCTACGACCATGTTAGCTATTCCATCAGCGAGCATGTGTTGGTTTCTGGTACGGCTTAGTGATCTTTGGTTACGTCTTTAATGATATCTTCTTTTTTTTTTTTTAAATATATTTTATGCAATTTAAATTTTATAATATTTAACTAAATTTTTGTGTATAAAAAATATGTTGGTCCAACGTTAAGCAAAAGTTTGTAACAGACGGCACTAAATATGAGATTATATGTATTTTCGGAATAACAAAGGGTTAATCAAGTCGTACATATGCGACAGAACACGTTTCTGTCTCGGAGCATTAATTTGTGTTGTCACTTTTGGATCATCGCTTTCAAACAATGTTTGCTTTATTTCTGTTTATGTGTTTTTCTGTTTAATTAAGTTAAAAAGTAGAGTGAATGATTTTTCAAAAAAGTTGTTATATAAAATATTATACGAAATATTCATGTGAAAGATGTAAAGACCTCACAGTGGGGCATTTTCACAAAAATTATTGTATAAATTACAATGCAAAACATGGGTGGTGTAGATATTGAGGTATCAGAAGCTCTTGATGTTCTGGGCATCCAGTGTGACGTTCGATGGACAGAACACATTTTTCATGTTTCAAAGGATGCATTCAAGTGGCTCATCTGGGGGCAAATTACGTACGGCATTCGATATCGGTCGAAATTCGTATTTAAAATGTAGTGAAATTTCGATCGATATCGAGTGCGCTAATTTGGCTCCCGATCTCCTTACTATTTATACCGCTTGCATCCGACCGAAGATGGAATACAACTCTCATGTATATGAGCCGGAGTTTCAAAGTCTCATTTTAAAGTTATTCGACCGTGTGCAGGAGAGGGCGAAGAAACGCATAGGGGACGGAGAGGGTAGCCAATTCTATTGACTCACTTGAGCATTGACGCAATGTGGTGTACGTTTCACTGTTTTATCGTTACTATAATGGGTTTTGTTCCAACGAAGTCAGGGATCTCTTTGCCGAAACGCGCACTTTTCTAAGCTCAACACGCTCTACAGTGCGATCACACCAATATGTGGTGGATTTACCAGTGAACCGCCCTACGCATTACAGGGGAAATTCATTCTTTGGCCGTATGTGGAATAAACTCCCTGCGGAAGTCTTTCCTGCCGTATATAGCATGGAGAAAATCAAAGCGAATGTTCATAGATACTAACACTATCCTGCTTCCTACAACCAATTTTCCTAGTTCCAGCACAATGTACGCAGGAGTAGGGGTCATCCCCTGGGTGCCGGGTCTAATAAAAAAAAGGACCATTTTGCTAGATATATTCCTTGTTCCAAATATTCTTGATAGGATGTTAAGAGTTGTTGCTGATGGCAGTAAAAATTCCTTAGCGGCGGCACTGACTGAAACACATATTTTTATTAATAGTCTTACAATAATGT
Source organism: Linnaemya tessellans (assembly GCA_951800035.1). Classification (NCBI taxonomy): domain Eukaryota; kingdom Metazoa; phylum Arthropoda; class Insecta; order Diptera; family Tachinidae; genus Linnaemya; species Linnaemya tessellans. The sequence goes on from OX637536.1 coordinate 43,887,817, forward strand.
ATTATGTATTTCTTTTATTGTCTTGAAGTAGTTCTTTAAACGTGTCAAACTTGCCCCTGAAAATTTAAAACTTTGAAAAAAATATATATGTATATGTATATGGGTAATATTTTACTCCTTACACTTTTAGCTGCATGGGGATTTTGTGTTCTTTTCTTAAAAAAGATGCACTAAAGTGCCTTAAACAGTACGCAGTGGGAAATTAGAAAAGTTGTTGTGTAAATTACTTTGCGCAATATGTATGTGATCATTGTACACCGTTAAAACACTTCGCTGTATAGGTATTTTATGTTCTTTTCTGAAAAAGTGCACCTAAATGCCTTAAACAGTGCACAGTGGCACATTTAAAAACAAAAACTTGAAATAATTTTGCAATTTTTAAACGGACAGTCCGAGATTGTAATAAAATTTCTTGGTTTGTAACCTCTTTTAATTATCTTGCAATTTCTCCATTGAAATCTTAATAAAAGAAATGTTTAATTTTCAAGAAAATTAACGCTAAAAAGGCATAAAAATTCTTCAGAAAAATATATGTGCCATAAAATAATTAATTAATTAATATTTTCATGTAAAAATGTTGCTCTTATTGTAATGAAATGATCAACAAATGAGATTTATTTTTGAATTCGAAATAATTCCTAAATAAATTTTTTAAAAATCTTAAAATTGAAATATTTTGTGTTTCTGATTTTGTTTTTCTTTTTTTCGCCAGCAGCAGATTTTTTTTAAATTTATTTAATATATTTTAAATATACATTAAGATTTAAGGCGATTAAAAATATTTGTGAAGTCTTGCGTTTTATGGAATTAAGTTGTCCTTAAATTTGATGTTTACAGAATGAGGTATGTATTGTGGCCTGGTTTTTTTTAATTATAAATTTTTTAAATATAGGGTCCGCAATGTAACGTTTTTTTTTCAACTAGTGCTTATTTCGTGAATGGCTCATGTCTGATTTGACAGATAATTAGTTTTATCCTTCCGCTGAACGATTATAGTTGACCATCCAATGCGTTTTCGCTTCGCTAAGTGGGCCTGCGATCGACTTACAAAAGATGCCGATTTTGCAAAAAAAAAAAAAAAATCATCTTTTCAGGTGAAGCTCATTTTGATCTTGGCGGGTAAATAAGGAAAATTGTCGCATTTGGGACACAGAAAACCCGCACGCATACATTGAAAAGCCGACGCACTCAAAACGAGTCACTGTTTGGTGCGGATTTTGGTCCAGAGGCATAATTGGGCCATTTTTCTTCGAAAATGAGCAAAGAGTGGCCGTTACAGTTAATGGCGATCATTTTGGGTCCATGCAGCCATTTGAATGAAATTATTTTCCATTATTAACCGGAAGGATTGTACTTTCAAATAAAAAAAGAAATTTGAGAAAATATTCAGTAGTTTTTTTTATAGCATTTTAAAAAAAAATTAATTGGCGGACCCTATAGTTTTTTTCTGTACTAAGTTTCATAGTATTGCTAAAAAAATAAACATGTGCCAGGTATTTTTGCAAGATATTTTTATAATTAAGAAATAATTAACGCACATTTTTTTCTAAAAAACCCCCGAAATTTCGACTAAGAAATGTTTTTTTTTTTTATTTGATTAAACAGTTTTAATCTAAAAAGGACACTTTCGGCCAATCGAATCAGATTTGAGTTTGATGTGAACAAAATAGTGATCGTTAGTTGCATATTTCTTAACTTTACAACGTCATCCTTCGACGGAAGATTTTATTTTCAAATTAAAACTTATTGAAGGAATGTTATGAAATGTTAAGTTTTTATTATTGTATTCTGATATTTTTATGCTTAAGGTCTCTTTATTTTAATTTAATTTTTAGTTTCAATATTTCGTCACTCCTTTGTGTGAGTTCTTCAGGAAATTAATTATTTTATTTAATATGAAAAAAAAAAAAACAAAATATTTTTTCATATTAAATAAAATAATTAATTTCCTGAAGAACTCACACAAAGGAGTGACGAAATATTGAAATTAAAAATTAAATTAAAATAAAGAGACCTTAAGCTTAAAAATATCAGAATATGTACAATAATAATTAAAAAGAGGTGCTGTTGGCTGAAGTAGTAGAACACGAGACTATGAAACGGAGGGTCGTGAGTTCGAGCCCGCTCTGAGTCATGAAATATTGTGTTGAATTCTTCTGATCAGCATTAGTGCGTGGTTGTGTTAGTTGTTGCCAGCTTGTTTCAATGATGAAGGCATAGTCACTGGTCACTGAACATAAATGGCGGCGACTGACACTATCATGTACTAAAAAGCAGAGTAACAGCACCCACCTTCGTCGGCCCTGTAGCAAAAATTAGCCGGCGAAGTAAAAGGTTGAAATAGCTACAAAAAAAAACTGTATCTTCTCATCTTTCCTAATCTGTCCCCTCAATACCATCCCCTCGTTTTCAGTTCCGGCGCAATGCATTGCATATATAGGGGTCATCCCCTGAGTGCTGGTCCTACTCCTAAAAAAAAAAAAGAAACCAGACGAATTTTGTTAAGTTTTTATTAAAGATTAAAAAATAAATAAATTAATTTCTTTAAATATTTATTAAAAAGTGTCTATTAATGAATAAGAAATCTATTTTGGTTTCCATTTTTGCTCACGAAGTGTTTTATAGTCTCTTGAAGTATGCCGTAGTCAAAATGACGAAGGCTAACGTTAGTGTTTGTAAAATAAGGATGACGTTCCAGGGTTAAACTATACTTGAAAGCACATAAACATATGGGATCTTCTTTCAGCTCTTTTATTCGAAAATCTGCGTACAAAAAATTGTTATTATGGGATTAAAGCTATAAAAATTTGTGGCCCACCTTGGGCCCCCTTAAATATATAAAATTCGCTTTATGCGATTTTCGGGATATTCGTTAAGAAGCTGCAGAATTATTTCCATTTCTTTTCAAAATCCCCCACTGTGCAACGTTATAGTGAGCTTACAATGTACTTCAGAAAAATTAGCAATAAATTTTATAAACTCTCAACTTGAGCGGTGAAAGTATGTAAAAACTAAAAATTAATTTTAATGTGAAATTTCTATGAAGGAAATTATTTGCACCTGCATAATTCGGGCACGGAAACCTTGTGATGCGTTCACCGTCAAAATTTCAAGTAAAATGCGCTAAACTGTTAAAAATGGCACTGCCTATTTCTCTATTAAATTGAATTAAGATTCTATAGGCTAATTGTTCGAAATTTTAATTTAAATCTCAGAAAGACATGATAAATATTCCAAGGCACAAAGGAAAGCCAACATCAGTTTTATTCAACTTACACAGCAGAGCAGAACAGATGTTTTCGAGAGCCGCAACACTTTCATCATCAGTGCTCCTGTGTATTGTGTTTGTCACCACTTATTAGGTGGCTTAGTTGAATGTGATAACAGTTCCTATTTACACAAATTTTATTGTGAAAAAGAATACGAGAACTGTATCAAGCTGATGTTAACATGTTATTGTTATAATATCCGTGTTACCGTTTGATTATTTTTTCTTCATGTCCCATTTTTCTCTAAACTTTAAATTGCGCTACGAAGTGAGAGTAAAGACGATTGAATATTTTGAAATGACTATATCCGCAAAGGCTGTAGAGTTAATAATTTAAAACTCCACAATATATTGTTTTACACATGCAGACAGAGTCCTTGTATCGAATGTCCAATTTGTACAACCAAAATTTCCATATTATTGATGATGTCTTGCAAGTAAAGCATTCCATAGTTCGTCTTTAACTTCCTTTTGTTTGATTTTAATGATGAAAAAGTCTTTGACTTGGGACACAATTTCTGTTGAAGAAATAACTTTAACTATGATTTACTATTGCATGTCGTCTGTCTCTGACTGGGGCTAAACTGGTCGAACAAAAAAGCAAACAGCAACAACAACAGCAACAACAACAGCAACATCATAAGCTTCAAAAGAAAGGGGCCATACATCAATGTCCATTATGAACACTTGGAGCATTTGTGTTAGAAAATATTTATTAAGGAGCGAGTGAGTGAGTGAGTGTGTGAGTATTTTCTGCAATATTTTGAAAGATGTTTCTTCTGTGTGCTGCATGCGGTAGTTGGGCTCGTACAATTTCCTAGCTGTCAGTTTTACAGTCTAAACAACAAATTCTGGCTGGTATTTTGTTTTATTGTTATTGTTAATTTTTTGTTGTTGTTGCAAACTCCTTATAATGTTGCTGTAGTTCAAACACTTAATTAAAGGCTTTCAAATAAAGTTTTAAATAAAAAATTTTTTTTTCTCCGTTTGATATCAACCTTTTAACATTTCAGAGCCACCTTTTGTAGTTTGTTTTAATTTTCTGTAATCAAGCAACAGCAACACCATGAAACTATAATTTTATTTTATTGGTTGTTGGTTGTTTTATTTTTCTTTTTGTTATTGTATTTTCTGGGCTTAACTTCATTTAATTACTGTTTAAATCAAAACATACAGCAGCAGGCAGCATTTAAGGTACTTTTCATTTTTCGTTGTTTGTTAGAAATCTCACGCTACTTTAATGTGGTTACTTCATGCTGCTGAAGCTGCGCATTATTGAGTGTTTTGGTAGCAGCCGAAAAACCAAAGTCTTTTGTTGTACTCAAAATGTGCTTTAAATTATAATTAAGTTTTTTTTTTTTATTTTTATTATTATTTATTATTTGGTTATTTTCTGTTGTTAACTCATATTGTTAATTCAATTCTTTTCGTTTTCTTCGGTAGGGGAAACAGTTGTGCTCTAAGTTTTATATCCTAAATTTTAGGAAAATTGGGAAAGTTTTTTTTATAGCTAAATGTACTGTAAAGGAGCCAGTTTGTTACTCGTTTTAAGGTGGCATTGGCCCCCCAAAAAGGCGATAGTCTCCTCGGAGAAATTGAAAATTTATGTTTCCCTTTTAGTAGGTATTTAACAGCAAAACAAGTACTTAATTGACTTTTTATGTACTGACCATTGAATGCCAGCACAAGAATTTGCTTATACCCTTCCCCAATATCAGTTATACCCTTTATCTGATTCATGTTTCCAATTTCCGCTATTAAATACATTTCTGTATATATTTTGTTTTCATTTAACCGAACTTATTTTTTTTCATGGTTTTTCAAAAGAAATTCAAATAAAAGGAAGGAGATTAAAAAAAATATATATGAAGAAACTTGTCATTAAGCACGTGCAGCTTTTTTTTTTTTGTTGTTCAAAAATCTAATAACAACAGCAACACATTCTGTTAATGCTTTTCTCTGGAAGATTTACGAAATAATTTTTAATAAAATCACACAATGAAATGAATATTAACAACAACGACGACGACGACGACGCACTGTTGAAACGAAACATTTCAATTGTAATACAAAACTAACTTCTATGTATTCGTGTAGTTTTCAAAGCTTTTCGCCCGGAAATCTATACAAATTACAACAACATTTTTCTTTATTTAAAACTGTTAATTCTAATACTCACTTACACGTACAGCAGCTGTTTGCATGTAGTCGTATGTGCCAAAATGAATAGAGAGAAAAGTTGTGTTTTGTTTTCGTACCAAGTAAAATTAAATTAAATCCTTTTGATCTGTAAAAAAAAAGAAAAACTATTTCACTAAAAATTAAAATCGATTTATTAAAAATCCAGCTTTTGAAGGTTCTGGCTGTCATATAGCACCATGAGAACTATAAATTAAAAAAAAAATTTTATCTCATGTATTTTTTAGTTTTTCTTGGATCCCTGGTGTAACTCTTTTGAATTCTAATATTTTTCTATACAAAAAAATATCAAAGCTAAGCGACACAGTTTAGCTTATTTTATGAAAGTTTTGGATCTAGGTTTCATTATTCCAATTGCAATACATATTCTTCGATGGTTAAAGCTTAGGTTAGGTTGAAGGGAGGGGCATACGCTATCCCAATCCATTCCGGATTACACCTAGGCCTCATTAGCCTGTTGTGCGCTCTATAATAAGGAGTCCCCCCATTCTACTGTAGTGTGCCTCCACCGATACCGTGGAAACCTTCAAATTCGATTACGTCAAGAGCCCAGTTTCTTCGATGTATCTCCTTAAGTTCCTCCAATTTGAGCCCCCAAGAAATTCCATCCCCCGTATAATCTCCTGATTAAATGTTTGCCTTCTGACTTTGCTAAAAGCTGGACAGTAGCTGGACAAGTAGTGCTCCAGTGTTTCGTCCTCTTCCTGACAGGCCCTGCATGTTATATCGCTAACGATACCCATTCTTGCCAGGTGATTCCTTAACTCTGTATGTCCTGTTATCAAATAAACCAATCTCCGTAGTGATGGCCTACTCAACGCTAGGATCTCCTTCGTCCTGTTACCATAGAATTCTAGTCACCCTACCTACGGTACAGTGCTGCTGTTTTAAGCTTAACTGCGCTCTATTAACGCACTTGGTTTGTGTCAAGGATTATCAATTTCGAAATTTATCTTCGCACACGTAAACACAGTTTTGGCCACATCATCTGAACAACTGATTTGGCAAATGCAGCTGTCCATTAGCAACCGTCGATGTTCAGAGGTCCTGGAACACACTTTATAAGCCAAATATTAATTCAAGTTTTAAATTTTAAATGAATGCATGTGCCTTAAATTTTTTTCTATAAATTGAATCTTAAATTTCAAAAGTCCAAATGCATTATCAGGACTTTTAAATTATTAATTTTTAACTAGTGTTTTTCGCCACGCATTTGTCTCACCACCAGAAGTATTTAAAATTATTACTCTCGCAGCAGGAAAAAGTCAATAATGCAAATAAATGAGTGTTTTATATAAAATAAAAATGAAATTAGTGCATTTAATTCGCCAGCTAGCTAGACAACGTTGTTTGTCAATTATTTTTACAAATGCAAATATTGCAGTCTATTGAATGTGGCGTCATTCAATTGACGATTAAAAACAATTGTGCAGATTAAACAAATTGCCAGCGCACTCTACAGTTCAATTCATCAAGTTAACTCAGTCTATAATTAGTGCAACTAGAGAAATTTTCATAAATAAAGTTAAATTTGTACCATAGACATTTTGGGCTTATGAAATTTTAATTAGTTGAAGGATATATTGATGTATCACCTGAATTTAATTTCAAAATTGATATCTTATCGTCAATTTTATGACTACTATTCGTAAAATTATCTCAATGATTAGTGTAATAAATTTTGATTTAATCGCTGCAAGGACAAATATTCCTCCCATATATCCTTTATTTTGATAATTAATTTCTAGCAGTAATTATTATTGGAATGCAACAAAAATTGATAGCTGTATAATAAATTATATTAATATGCAACAAATTTAGTATTAAACAGCGCAAGGATATAATCACCTCCCATAGGTCCTTAATCCTTTATATTAAACATAAGGTTCAATTATAATTTAAATTCATCAAAAATTCGTTATAATTTATAAAACTATTCTAATGTAGCCTTAACTCAGTTCTATTACAAACAACACAAGGACATGTCTATATCCTTAATCCATTTGCTAATATACCAATTTTTTATTTAATTTTATTATCCGAAACAGCGAAAGTTGACTACCCTTTTGTAAAATTATGTTAATGACGAGGTTAGTTTTCAGAAATTTTTATCAGCCGAAGGATGTGGTCGTTACCATATGTCCCCAATTTTACAAATGACGCTTAAGCGTCAATTTTATAAATATTATTCGTAAAATGCTGTTATTGTGCTATATATTTAATTTTGGTCCTTCCACTACAAGGACATGTGTTTCTCCCATATATCCTTTATTTTCATAATTAAATACTTGCTGTCATTATGATCGCAGTAGAAGAAAAATTTATATCAACCTTTTATAATATAATATTTTGTTCCTCGAGAAATTTAATATCAAGGGGCTCAAGGATATAGTCACCTACCGTAGGCCCCTAATCCTTAAAAAAATATTGGTGCCAAATATAGCAGAAATGTTTTAAAATTTGTTCACTATATTTTAAACAATTCAAATGAATTGTCTACTTAGTTTATTTTCATACGTGCAAGGACATACTTACGTCACATACGTATATCCTCAATACATACATACAATAGCTTCTAAAATTGGGCTTATATCCTTTATATTAAAACTAAAATTTAGTTGTTGGTTCAAAATTGCGAAAATTGCTAACTATTCGTGAAATTATGCTAATATGCGATGTGTTAAATTTTTGGTGTTATCACTGCAAGGACATGTTAATCTCCCTTATATCCTTTATTTTTATAATATTTTTCTGTTTTTAGTAATTTTGTTGAAAATAATTTTTAATACAATAAAGTAAATAGATGTGGTATAGAATTCAATAACTTAAATGATGAGTTCATTTTTCACATGTATATTTTAGTGTCAATTTTATGATTACTATTCGTAATATTGTGTTGATAAGGTCCTTGTTAAATTTTAGCTAAGTCATTGCAAAAACATAACTTGCTCCCATATATCCTTTATTTTCTTAATGAAGTTCTGCCTATAGGTATACTAAGAACGCAATGAAATTTAATGAAATAAATTAAAATTATGTATAAGTACTATTGGAAAGTTATTTTCAAACGGCGCAAGGATATATAGCGATCGCCCATATGTCTTTAATATTAAAAAAATATATATATTAGCGTCAATATCCTTAATGATTAGATCTTCGCTAAATTAATTTCTAATCATTAGTTGAAGTAAGTATATCCATGTACCACGAATCCTTTTAAAAATAATTTTCTAATTTTTTTTTTTTTTGAATTCTTAATTATAAAATTTCGAAAGTTGATTACTATTTGTGAAATTATGATAATGAGCTCTATGCCAAATTTCAGTGTAATCACTGCAAGGATATGTCCTGCTCCCTTATATCCTTTATTTTCATAATGAAGTTCTGCCTATAGGTATACTAAGAACGCAATGAAATTTGATGAAATATATTAAATTATATATATATATATAAGTTCTATTGAAAAGTTAATTTCAAACGGAGCAAGGATGTATAGCGATCGCTCATATGTCTTTAATATTAAAAAATGTATACTTGTATATTAGCGGCAATTATATTCTTAATGATTAGATGTATAACTGACTTGGAAGTATACATCTGCGCTAAATTAATTTGTAATCAGCAGTTGAAGTGTATGTATGTATATCCATATACCATAACTCCTTTTGAAAATAGTTTTTTAATTTTTTTTTGTCAATTCTTAATTTCGAAATTTCGAAAGTTGATTACTATTTGTGAAATTGGGATAATGAGCTGTATGCCGAATTTCAGTGTAATCACTGCAAGGATATGTCTTGCTCCCATATATCCTTTATTTTCATAATTAAGTTTGCGTTTAGAATTGAACGAAAATTACCACAAATAAGTTAAATTGCAATAAAAAGCACTGTATGAAATTTTAATAACCAACGTTGCAAGGATATAGTGATCTAACATTAAGGACTTATACATATATGTCTTAAAAATGAAAGTAGTAGCGAGAATTTTCGTTTCAACGAAGGAAAATCAATTAAATACTTTTAAAACTATTCTAATAAATTTTTTTATTGTCTTTGCTTTTCAATATGGACAAGGACTAACCATCTCACAGACACACATACACACATATACATACAAAAATATGCAGTATTATGTATAAGCTAAATGTAGCGGAACTATGTATCTATAAAACTTGTGGTGTTGTAAATATTGTTGCTCTCTGAGGAAAGATTTGATTATCTACTATACCAAAAATTGTCCTAATATTATTAATTAAATAATTTATTTAATTATAATGCGAATGGAACACAAATTTGGAACAATTTTGAAAGTTGTGCTGGAAATATCTGTGGCAAGTTTCATCTTAATCAGTGTAAAGATATGGCTACCTCCCATATATCCTTTATTTAAATAACTCCAATTTTTAGATTGCAGCGAAAAATACTAACTATTTCGACAATTAATTTCTATAACTTTGCCAATAAATTCTATTGCCTTGAAAATAGCATTCAGCACAAGGACATGCCCTTCTATCCTTAAATTAATTATTATTGTTATTTTTTGTTTTGTCAAAATCAGCTAGAATCTCCAAAACTGTGCTACAAAGCTAGTGCTAAATATTGTGTTGTTCTTTTTTAGGATATGCATCTCTTTTGTATCCTTAATTCTAAAAAATAAATCTTTGCTTTATTTTTTTATTATTACCTCAAAAAAATTTAGTAAATATTACTAAAATCGTGCCCTTACGTCTTGTAATCGAATTAATTTCCAGTCCTGCATGAAGTAGACTTAGTCGCAAGTATGCTTTTTGATATACTATTTTATAGCAAAATTTGTGGGTAATAAAATTTAGCAGGTAGTACTATAACAAATATTTTACGTTTTGTATAATTTGAAACATTTTATTACAAATATCTGCTGCCATTTACTTTATTATCACCGTATGTTGCCAATATTAATAATATTGATCCTTTAAAAACACATAAATGGTTAAAATCTCTGAAAAAGGTTTCCTATTGATTTTTAGCGATGCAGCTTCATTGGGCTAAAAATAATTTCCGTAATTAAAAATACATCTCCATTCCTCGTTACGGACACACGTCGCTTAATCCTTCGATAAGAATACTTTAAGAACCAAATCACTCGGCAGCTGTCACAAACCCATCATGCAATCGACACTGATATCAATCTTTCATTTGTTATTGGAGATTAAATTAAGTATGGAAAACACCTTTGAAAAGTAACAGAAACGAAACAAAACAAAACAAAAATCACTCTGTACCACCTCAGATTTTGTGAAAACATTTGTTTTGAATTTAGCTTTTCTCCTGTGCTCGTTGTCAATGAAAATATTTATGTTGCATTAAATATAAAACCGAAACACTGAAGCGTTCATGTGTTTTCGTTTAGCACGAAAACGCCATACCATTTTACTTCGTATGAGTCGGCAAGAGCCAACTATTGTGACTAAGGCGTTTATATTGAAAATTGAGCCGCGCTCATGCCACAAAATGTTGCACACATAATTTTTACACTGGTCGCACATGTATAAAAGTGTGAATAATCCACAATTGAACGAGTATGTATGGTTATGCATTTGCGAGTGCGCTCGTGTATGTGTGTGTGTGTGGCTAAATTAATATGGTTTGTGGAGAGTGAGATTTTAGATATTGATTATAAAATTTGTGTTTCGTTGCGTCTCGTCTTTTTTTTCATTTGTTTCAAATTATATTTGGTTTCGGTCATAAATTGCTTCCATGCACAGATAATTAAAGTTACAAATTTATTGGGATTTTATTTTTACTATTTCATTTTACTGGTGCTGGTGGTGGTGCTGCCTCTGCCTCTGCAGTTGCTGTTTGCTGTGGCATTAAGTCAACGTAAGTGAATTTTATATTTAAGCCTTTGTGTCCGTCTGTTCACCGTATGTGGCATGACTTGTCGTCTTTTTTTGTGGTGGGGCTGTAGCACTGATTGAGTTATAAGCCGCACTAAACTAAATTATTAGTCACAAAATAGTGTTGCAACACTTCTGTGCGTCTGTATGTGTATGTGTATTTGTGTTCAGTTTTCAATGATTTAATACGCGCCCGTATGTATTTGTATTCACATGTTATTGCATTGATTTTCAAATTTATTTTACTCATCCAATTACACATGAAATACATTCATTTATTTTCCAGTGTGTTTGTGTGTGTGTGTGTGTTTGTTTTAACTATTTGTTAAGTTATTATTTTTGGTTGCTGGCAAATCAATGACTAGGCAAAAAAGGACATTTTAATGGGAAAGGTGTTGTTTATTTTTTTAAAACGATCGGTCATAAAACTCTTCCATAGGGAAGTCTCATGAATGAACATATTTTTTTTTTTCTATAATATTTTTATTTTATCGTTAGTTGTATGCTTTGTTTGACTTTATGAAATCTTTAATAAGAAAGTTCAAATAGTTGGACTCCCCGGGGTTAAATATTTGTTAAGGGTGTTAACGATTTCCTGGAATGTGTAAAGATTGTACGACTGTTTTGATTCGAATAATCTTTTTGATGAATCAAAAATGGTCGAAAATTCTGCACAAACAATAATTAGTATTTTAGGGTCACAATTTTTGTCTTATTGCTAAAATTTTAACGTTAAGAGCGAAAGCTGTCTAAGTGTCTTATTTCAATTTTAGAATTAATTTTTTAACACCTCAAAAAACTGTTATATTAATAAAAAACAAGGCGAATAAAAATTTTTGTAGGGGTAAATTGTGTGTTTCTTTGTAAAAGTATGCGGAAATATGTAAAATCAAATATAGATGTTTTGCTAAAAATCTCAAAGGAAGAAAGAAATCTATCTGAACAGACAGAAATAGTGTATCGCCTTCTATAAAACTGAACTTTTGGTCACCGTATATCCCCCTTTAGTGCCTTGTATAATAGTTTAATGGTAATTTGGTTGCCTTTTGTCATGGCGAGTGTATAAAAAAATCATGGAATAGGTTTTTGTAAAAAAGGGGAAAATGCGAATTTTAAATTAACATCCCATAGACAATAAATTGACTTGCCTCACCAAAATTAAAAAAAAGTATGTGCACTTTAGTGCAGAAAGAGGAGAACTAGGACTTTAGGTCGCACCCACTACTACAGTACAGTCAGTAGAAATTTTAGCCTTATGGATATTCTTTTACAGTTTAACTAATAGCCTTACTGTGTTCCCATGGTTTCCCGTAAACTCCACAGATATCACACCGAATTCTAAATGCAAAAGAAGTGATGCTCGCTATTCACCTAAGTGAATCGCTGGCACTATCTTTACCTGATCTTTTCTCTTGTTAGATGGGAGGACATTAGCTTGTGTCAAACTCAGACACAAAATAACAAAACGTGAACGATACGCAAGTTTTTGGATCTTCTGCTATAATAAAAAATTAGAAAAATTTTATCGTGTTCAACAGAGCCACCCAACAATAACACGGGACGGGTACTGATGATGGAAGTGTAGGGACTTCCGAAATAAAAGTGCTAAGCAAAAAATTGTTATATATCATGTATGTTATATTTTTCGATCTTATTAATTTTCTTTCTTATAAAGATAAATTTTATTTTTATACAGACTCAAGTTCAAATCTACAATCTGCAATTTATATTTTAAGAATATTTTTTTCATTAAATTCAAATTTTTTTTTATTAAGAGTGGAACGTATAGAATATTTTTATAATCATAGTGGGGGCAGTGAAAAGTGGAAAAAGTTGGACCAAGAAAGCCGATGGAATGTCATAGCGGCCTCGAAATCAGTGCTGATCCGTTCTGTTTGTGTCAAGATTATAAAAATATTATAAATATTCCCATAGATTTTTTTTTTTAAATAAGTTTATAAAACTTCGTAGTTAAATGGTAAATTGATTCCAGAAAATACGAATCAGATGTCCGATTTTCATTAAAACTTTTTTTTTTAATTTTCATAAAAAATTTTTTTAAAAAGTTTCATTAAAATTTTTTTTTTAAATTTTGATTAAATATTTTTTTAAAAATTTTTATAAAATTTTTATTTACAAATTTTCTTTAAATTTTTTTTTAAATATGTTCATTCAAAATTTGCTAAAAATTTTGATTAATTTTTTTTTTTTTTTAATTTTCATAAATATTTTTTTTTTAATTTTCATTAAAAAGGATATGTTCTTAGTCTTTCCTAAGCAGAGAAAAAAATTTAAATGCTTGAAATTTTCTGTTCGAAAAATCGAACACTGGGACAAAATGGGTTAATAAAATAATTAGAATGTAATAAAAATTCTTAAAATCTGCAAAGTATTTTGCAAATTGCAGATTTGAACTTGAGTCTGGAATAAAAAAAAATCTTATTTTTATAATAAAATTAATAAGATCGAAAACAAAATAACATATTTACATGAGAAATAAACACTTTTTGCTTAAGACTTTTATTTCGGAAGTCACTACACTTCCATCGTCAGTTTTCCCTTGTATTGTGAGAAGTGTGAATAAAAAATTCTTATCGTAATAATTTTTATTTATCAAAATTTTGGAACTGAAAATTCTCATTTAATCAAACTTATTTCTGAAATCACCACAATTTTTTAAAAATTTTTTCAAAATTTCACAACAGGGATTTTCCAGTATTTTCACTGCATTTTTTGCCACATGCAAATAATTTTCTTCAAAAGAATTAAAGAGTACACGGGGTCTTCAAATGCATTTATTCCCTGAGCACCGACTAATGCAAAAAGAAACAGGAAAACAAAAAACAAAAACCAAGCAAGTCGGGATAATCTGAATCCATATTCAGTAATTTCAAATGAATTATATAGTTTTCATTAAAATATTTGAAGTAAAACGTCATGATCTTTTTCTGTGAAATGCATGAAGTACTCGTACGATGTTTTGCCAAGTCATTTCATTAAATCAATGAAATACATTGAAAGAAATCTGTAGACTTTTCAGAAGTGTTATTGTCACATCTGTTACCCAAAGAGCTGCTCGAACGCACATGTGTTTGTTGCATGGCCAGATTGGGGGTTCATTTCCAAAGATTCCTGGTTGCCTTGTTGTCTAAATGAAATCTAAATTCCCACACTAAAGACGAGTAGATAAAAATATCGTTCATGCATTTGGGCGAATATGGTTTGTTTTTAATTTATAAAACCATTTCAAATGTTTATGGATGCATTTATTTTTTAATCTAATGAAATAAATGACTTTTTTTCGCCCTCCCTCCCCTCCTCTTCAACTGATGGATGTCAATATATCAGCCAGTCAAGCGAACATATTGAAAAGGTAAATACACTCATAATTTTAATGACATCTTTTTATATTCATTTTCGTTATTGATGTTCGTTTATATTGTTTTAAAAGCAATATCTCATAATAATTTTTTTTTTGCTTTTTGAAGGGAATTTATGATTTAAAAGACAATAATTTAAATATAAAAATTTTTGTTCCTAAAATTACTGCCATACATTTGGCTTGTATTTTTTGTAGTTTTTGTTGAATTCATTAAAACCTTTAAATCATTGCTGAGGAGAAGCTGTTCTATTGTTAGTTTTAAAATATTTTTATTTTTGGCGGCATCAGCATCCTTAGCAACAACGAAATGTCAGCAACAACATCCAGGCAGCCGGTTTACTGCCCTCAACAGCCATAAATTTATTTGTGTGTTTATTACGGCACACGTAGTGTGAGGGAAACAAATTTTGAAAACTTAAATTACATTAAATAAATAATAAAATTTTGGAAAATTTTACACTAAATAACCAACATTTGTTTTTGTTTAAATGATTTTACATCCATGTGATTGTGGTACTGGATGTGGTAATAAATTCAAGCAATTAAATCAGCGTTGACATTTTTATTGGCATTTGAGGGTATTTTTTTTTTTAAGTTAAAAAGGGTTTTCTGATTGAAAGAAATTTTGTAGATGACCAATTTCACAAACACCAGAAAAGGCATCGACTTTAATTATAAAGAAAAAAGAGAGACAAAAAAAAGGAAATGGAAATGCAAATGTGAGTTGTTAAGAGTTATTGAATGATATTTATGAAAGTAATTTAATTTCTTTTTAAAATAATCTTTCTAGTGAAGTTGCCTTTCCTTCAAATTATAGAAATTTCCTTAATAAACATTAAATATAATATTTTTTCGTATATTTGTTGTGTCAAATCTCCTACATTTAGCACATCATCATCTTGTTTTGTTTTTTTTTTTATTTACATTAATACAAATTTCAATACTAATTTAAACTATGACATACTTTTCTAAAGGATTATAGAAGTATTGAGAACAAATCTATATGAAAACCTATAGAAATCACAAGAATATTTATGAATTGCTCTCATTTCTTCAATATTCAAATGCCTAAAGAAATCTTTTTTTTTTTCATAAATCAAAAATGTATTCATTTCCATATTGTCGAACTGAATGAAGAAGACATAACAAAACCAATCATTTTTAACATTTATAAAATTTGTGTAAAGGAAATATTGAAATATAAAAATATCTGTGCACTCGATACGTTTCACATAAAATCAACAGAAAACTTTCTCATGCCAGAAAGTTTTCATGTCACACACACACACACACACACACGATATCCACTCAGTAACTTTTTGGTTCATTTAATCCATTCATTCGATCGTTCATCGTATAGATTTTTATTTGCATACAGCTTTGTCTTTGTTGGTTGAAAATATTTATTGGCAAATCTGAATCAGGTTATCCAGCCATAGTGCACATTTCACCTTTGTGTGTGTGTGTATGTGTCTAAAAATATTTCTGTAACGGAGTATAAAGTAAAAGACTGAGCACTTGTTTAGGTTTTTAATATTTTTATGTATTTGAGAGCTTTAAAATGATCAATTCTTAAATGAGCCAGTTCTCGCAGTGTCCGGTAATATGGCCATAGAAATGGCTAACTTGTTACAGAACTCTGGAAAAAAATTTCTATCCGTCATTCGACATGCACAATGGGGGATTCTGACAACAAAAAGTTGTATGTTTTTTTGCAGTTGATAAAACAGTAAAATTGCTTGGCCTATTTAAAGAGGTGTTACTTAGTTGAACTTTAGAAAAAATTATAAAAAATAAAAAATTCAGAAAAATGGGACATGAAGAAAAATAATCAAACGGTAACACGGGTATTGTAACAATAACATGTTAACATCAGGTTGATACAGTTCTCGTATCCTTTTTCACAATAAAATTTGTGTAAATAGGAACTGTTGTCACATTCAACTAAGCCACCTAATAAGTGGTGACAAACATAATACACATGAGCACTGATGGTGCTCACTGGTGTTGCGTCTTTCGAAAACATCTGTTCTGCTCTGCTGTGTAAGTTGAATAACAAAAACTGATGTTGACTTGCCTTTGTGCCTTGGAATATTTATCATGTCTTTCTGAGATTTAAATTAAAATTTTGAACAATTAGCCTATAGAATCTTAATTCAATTTAGAATTTCGATTTTATATCTTTAAAGGTTGACGGGTACTAAATTTGTACTCGTTTTCTTTGTTGTCTTTCAATAGAAATACCTTTTGTTCAGTGTAATTTCGAAAGATGTAAAATATATAAAAGCGGTTAATATCTGCCACAAAATAATTGTTCATAAAATTATGTGACGCACGCTACAAAAACAGAAAGTAGCTAATGAAATTGAAGTTCGATATCATATTTTCATAATATTTTCCATAATATAATATTTAAAACAAAAATTGCATATATCAGTTACAGAAAACATGCTGCGTGACGCACGCTACATTTTTTTAAATCTCATAATCAGCTAATTGTCTCTTCGTATGTCCGAGGACCATGGTTTTATTAGTTAACCTGTAATTAAAAAAAATTTTTAATTAATTCGGTCCAGCTCTCAGGGGATGACACATACATACGCAGTGCTTTGCTCCAGAACTAGAAAAGAGAGGATAGTATTGAGATTTCAGAGAAAAACAGATGAGAATATAGAGAATTTTTTGTAGCTATTTCAACCTTTAATTTCCCCGGCTAATATTTTGTTGGGCCGACGAAGAAGGGTGCCGTTCCTCTACTCGCTTGCCAGTTCTATTCTGTGGGAAGTGCTTTGCCTTTATAATTGAAACAGGCTGGCAACAACCAACACAACTATGCTGTAATGGTGATCAGCAGAATTCAATAATATATTCATGACTGAGCATTGAGAATTGAACTCTAGATCCTCCGCTTCATAGTCTCGTGTTAACTACTTCAGCCAACCGCCGCAGCATCAAAATTATTATTAATGTTAATTCAAGGATCAAGAGCATCTATGATATTTTTAAATGCACTATTCTTTGCTTAATTTTTAATTAGCCATATTAATTAATTAACTTTACGACGGACAGAGCCATAAGACTCCAAAGTTGTTAAGGCGAAACTTGATTTTATCATTGAACACTGTTTTGGAATAAAATGCCGTTCCAGTTTCCAACAACTGATGACTGAATTTTTGGCTTGGCAGTCAAAACTTTTTTAACTTCTATTGGACTTAAAGAAAATCCCTTTATCAGCAACAAAATTCAGGATGTCTCTTGATTTCCATAGTGCATTTGAACAGAACGCTAATCATTGGCTAATGAATCTCTTGTGTCTGTTGCAAGACACAATCACAAAAACTTTTAAATTGAACACGACCAAAAAAAAAAATTAATTTTATTTTCCGTAAAAGTTTAAGAGCTGCGTGAATTTAGTTTGAAGTCCCTAGTTTAAGCATTTTTATATAATTGAGTTGGCAACACAGTGTATTTGTGTAAATTGTTTAATTGGTTTTAAAAAATCTTTATGATTAAATAAGAATATCACGTAAACGTGCTGAAACATGCGAATTAATTCTATAATCTTTTTTTAAAAACATTTTAAGTCACTTGAATTTGAATTAGTTAAAAACGGCTAAAAAATTTTTCACACATTTTTCGATCAAATGCTGATAACTGCAGCGCAAAAGTGCTAAAATTTTACATCCACTTTATTGCAATTCTCATATCCTGTTTAAGAGTTTGCAGATAAGTATAGGGTCCGCCAAATACATTTTTTTTTTTGAAAATGCTATAAAAAAACGACTAAATATTTTCTCAAATTTCTTTTTTTTATTTGAAAGTACAATCCTTCCGGTTAATAATGGAAAATAATTTCATTCAAATGGCTGCATGGCCCGATAACGATCGCCATTGACTGTAACGGCAACTCTTTGCTCATTTTCGAAGAAAAATGGCCCAATTATTCCCCTGAACCAAAATCCGCAACAAACAGTGACTCGTTTTGGGTGCGTGGGCTTTTCAGTGTATGCGTGCGGGTTTTGTGTGCCCCAAATGCGACAGTTTTGCTTGTTTACATACCCGCCATGATCAAAATGAGCTTCATCTGAAAAAATGATTTTTTTTTTGGCAAAATCGGCATCTTCTGTAACTCGATCGCAGGCCCACTTAGCGAAGCGAAAACGCATTGAATGGTCAACCATATTCGCTCAGCGGAAGGATAAAACTCATTATCTGTCAAATCAGACATGAGCTAAGTGTTACCATTCACGAAATAAGCACTAGTTGAAAAAAAACCTTAGATTGCGGACCCTATTTAAGGCTTTCAAAATTGTTTTTGTACATATTGAGTGCAAATTTACTGAAAATTTGGCATTAGTAGCAGTAAAATGCAGGCATTTGGATTTGATTAACCCACAACACACCCATGCAAATATTTTAAATATAAATTTCTGAGAATATCTCAAATAAAACTTATTAATGTTTGTTAGAAATGTTTATTTCTAGCACTCGTATTATCGTATCATACGCTACCACTTCTCAGTAATTGCTTGCACTTCAATTAATACTGCGAAATGTGACTGCAATCCTTAAGAGTCTGTTCGTATCTATTTCTACATAAAATAATGTGTGAGGTTGCATACCTGTCTCTCCTCATCTATGTATGAGAAGGGGGGTTTGTCCGTCTTCGCATAGTTGTATGTCTGGCATATTTGCTGTATTAAAGTCTTTGCATGTGATTGTACATTTGGTTTCATGGTGTCGTCTGTATGAGGTTTTCTTATTAAGTATAAAATGTTTTCTTCATCTGCTGGCAACAATAATTTTCCATTTTCCAAAATTCACCAAACTGACAACAGCTATGTGCCGGCATAACGACAACAACAACAACAGCTAAACAAAAAACGAAGAAACTAGAAAGCACTTACATATGTGAACTAATATTTGCAACTAAGAAACCAGACCACAACCAGCAACACTGTAACCAACAACTTATGCGGCATGAAGTAACTGGCACTCATACACTCGCACGTACAAATTTGTAAAAAATACAGTAGCAGCAGCAACAAATTGTCTGCAGCCAGGCACAAATCGTCATAAAATATTTAAATTCACTTTCATTCTTTCCATGAAAGAAAAAAAAAAGAAATGTAAACAACTTTTTATTTAATTTAATTTAATAGTAAAATCGGATTAGGAATATAATGAACAATTTCATAATTACACACCAACAACCACGTTTTAAATACAATATCTAAAGAGCAGGCTTTCATAACGCGACATGTTTAACAATCATACGTGTGTTTATTTAACGAAGTATATAATTGGTCAGTGGAATATGACAGCAGGTACCGCCTCTCCAAAAAAAAAGTATTGCTACCAAAGTTTAACATAAAGCACTGCTATAGTCTTATTGACCTCGACGACACAACAGAAATGTGTTCGTCTATCAAAATGCTATTGTTAAATATAAACCCTTCAGCGGTCAAAGGCGAAGTGGAAGAATTTGAAGTTGTAAGAGCAGATAAAGGCAATTAGATAAATTGACCGCTAGTGTTATACAGTATTTAGATTTGTATCTTAATTGAGGTTTTCTCAACTGATGCCCTTATTAACTATCTAAAAGATTAATTAAGTAATTGCTCAATTATTACATAATTGTTATGAAATCGAGTAAAATTACAAATGCAACCCTGCTAAAAAATGTGCTTAGTGAGCGAAACACCACCCACTGAAGAAAGTTAGTCGAGACTTAGCACTTAAATTGTGGAAAAAGTTGAATCTAAATTATTAAGATATTAAACTTAGTTTTAATTAGAAAGTTTTGAAAAAAAAACGCAGATTTGAATAAAAAAAAAGTTATTTTAGTTCAAATTTCCACAACGGATTTTGGCTCGCAGCAACAGCATATAAATGAACACGAAATGGTCTTCCACTGAAAATGAAATATTTTCTTTATTGCTATATTAAATTGAATTAAGATTCATAGGCTAAATATTCCAAGGCACAAAGGAAAGTCAACATCAGTTTTATTCAACTTACACAGCAGAGCAGAACAGCTGTTTTCGAAAGCCGCAACACTTTCATCATCAGTGCTCATGTGTATTGTGTATGTCACCACTTATTAGGTGGCTTTGTGCCTTGGAATATTTACCATTTCTTTCTGAGATTTAAAAACAAATTTCGAACAATTAGCCTATGAATCTTAATTCAATTTAATATAGCAATAAAGAAAATATTTCATTTTCAGTGGAAGACCATTTCGTGTTCATTTATATGTTGTTGCTGTGGGATCGAGACAAAATCCGTCGTGGAAATTTGAACTAATATAAATAATATAATATAAATATAAATATTCGTGAAAATACTTACTACATATCTTCTTTATATTTGTTTGATTAAAAATACACGAAATATAATTAGAATAACTTGGGATCAATGCTACGATGTACAGCATTTATGAGATCCGTTCTTAAAGCTTCCATTTGGTATAAACCAGTGGCGCGGTACAACATCTTTACGCACAAATCAACGGATGTTAAAATTTCTTTTTTATAATATTCTACAGCTGTCATACTGTAAATAAATTGTAAATGAATAATAAAAATACTGGACGTGAGTAGACAGGATTCAGCAGGAGTGGGGGTACCATCTTATATTATATTATTTCATTTTTTTATATTTCATTTTTTTATATTGCTGTATGAGTATGTATGCAATAGGTTAAATTTAGTAAATTTTGCACATGTGAAGAGGAAGATAATTATTATGTCAATAAAGTGAATATTTATAGAACGAAGAGAAATGATCTCAAGCATGAAAATGTTAGCAATCAACAAGAGCTGCCAGGGGGTTAGAGAAAAGCTCAGAAAATTGGTGACCGAGATGACGACCCCTCACCTTCCTTCGTAGGTAGTGTAGCAAAAATTCGCCGTCCAAATAAAAAGAAAAACATTGATATAAATAGTTTCTTCTTTTCTCCCTTTTATACTCACCAAAGCAGAATTCTGTGTTTAACGCAGCGAAATATCCCTCTAATACCCCATAAAGTATATATTATTGATCAGTGATCAAATCTAAGACGATCTGAGCCTGTCCGATCCGTCCATCCGGCTGTGAAAATCATGATTCAGTTCAAACGAAAAGAGTCAGACCCTTGAAATTCGGTATAAATATATTTTGAAGAATAGCACAGGTTAAGTTCGTAAATGGGCTGAATCGGGCTAGAGGGAAAAAATTTCCCTTAAGAAGAACTAACCCGGCCGCGAACAAATAACATAATTTTTAAAGTTTTTATTTAGTAATTTTCTTAAGCATATGATATATTTTTATGTCAAAGAAGAAGGTCCAAAGCTTTGAAATTTTAGCCAGAAAATAAGAAAAATGCATTTTTGGATTCCACCCCTTTAGCGGGCGTTGTAATATGCAAAAATAGTGTAAAAATTTAACAGATTGTGTTATTTAAGCCTACATTCCATAGAAATTAAATTTATAAGCTTTTTCGAAGAATGCAAAATGTTTTCTGGCCTCCCATGTCTCTAACCCTGCACACACCTTTCCCCCCTAAAAATGTGTTTCTTTTTTTTTTCTACACTTAATTACCCCAAATATTTACTTTTTTAAATATTAAATTGAATTAAGATTCTATAGGCTAATTGTTCGAAATTTTTAATTTAAATCTCAGAAAGACATGATAAATATTCCAAGGCACAAAAGCAAGTCAACATCAGTTTTTGTTATTCAACTTACACAGCAGAGCAGAACAGCTGTTTTCGAAAGACGCAACCCTTTCATCATCAGTGCTCATGTGTATTGTGTTTGTCACCACTTATTAGGTGGCCTAGTTGAATGTGATAACAGTTCCTATTTACAAAGATTTTATTGTGAAAAAGAATACGAGAACTGTATCACACTGATGTTAACATGTTATTGTTATAATACCCGTGTTACTGTTTGATTATTTTTCTTCATGTCCCATTTTTCTGAATTTTTTAAATTTTTAGGACAAAGGTGAGAGGTCTCTCCCACGACTCTTCCCGGACTGACCCTGTATAGAGTTTTAAAATTGGTCACAGAAATGTGTTTAAGGAAATCTGATCTAGTTGGTTAACATTTTTTATTTATCTGAGTCCCTTTTTTGCACGTTAGTATAAAATATTAATACGTAAGTTTGTATGCTGACGGAAAGGTGTCTCAGTCATGCTCCTCCCAACACATTCGAAACGACCTCATTAAAATAATTTTTTTTTGTTTACTTAGCCCAAATACTGTAAAAATGTAAATTTTAATAAGAATAAAAATAGTTTTTGTTTACGAAATATTTGGAGGGTATTTAAGATTCGACCCGGTCCAATATAACGTTTTTACTTGTTCTCCTTTTGTTTGTTCAACACTATCCGGTCATTTTTATTGCATTGCGTTAGGCCCATCCCTTACTGCCAGTTCCAGTTAAAAAAAAATAAAAGTAAAATGCGGGTTAGGGCATGAAGGCGGTGATGGCACACATACCAGCATAGACGTCCAATGGGCGACGTTGACGCTTGAAGGGCGATGGCGGCTCAATTCAGATATAAAATGCTGATTGATATCAAAAAATGCTCATGCCTGCACGTGAAGCTCATCTTCAGTCATGAGTACCTGAATTTCACAGCTGTTAAGACTTAGACCCTAAGCAGAATTTCATTGAAGGCATAATGCAGTGCTTAAATTGGTTCCAGATCTGTGCCCATAAAAATCCACTACCCTTCACAGTGAATGTCTCTGCACTGTAACGTATCACAAGCCATTCTATTTTGCTCAATCTATTCATAAAAATGCACATCTTTTTATATATTTAATAGTGCGCAAAAGTCATCTTCGAGCAATTGAAGTGTGTCGAACACCGTTTCTGTTGAATTCATTTATATATTGACATTTTCTATTGAGATATTTTGATATTGTCCTTTAGACAATATTTTATTACCAAATTAAGCATCCAATTAAGAAAATGCCACGGAAAAATACTTCTATTCTATTCAACACACAAAAACAAAACACGACAACATTCCAATAAACTGTCGTTATTACACAGCAACTCCGGTGTACAATTACAAGTTCAAAAACATTTTTAAAAGTTCAGTGTTCCTTAAATTACGCTGGAGGATAAGCAATTCAACAATCAGCCATCATTGAGAGACAGCAATTGATGAAAGGATTTGCAAAAAGAAAAACAAAAAAAAAATATATCATTAAAATTTAATGTGTAGTTTTTGTGTTGTGTAATTTTTTTAAATTCAATTTGTTCTGCTGAATAACTTTATATATTAATAATTTAAAAAAAGTTCAACATATTAATAAATTCATAATACGCTAGTGATGACAACCGCTGCTGAAGTGAAAACATGAAAACTAAATTTTTATAATTTTCATTTCGATACTTTAAAATCATAAAAAATTAAACAGAAACAGAAATTCTATCAGCATTTAAATGCCCACAAATGAAACAAACAGCAAAATTGTAATTATTTTCCTTTTTGTTTTTGTTTTCAACCAATTTACTCAAATTAACGAGAAAAAATATGTTAAAAAAGGTACAATTTATTATTAATGCTTTTATATTATTGAACTTGTATATTTTGAACGTTGTAATTTATGTTGTTTGTGCCGCGGCATAGTGCTGTAGCATACACTGAGGCCTTACAAGGCATCTTATGTTGTAAATTTATGCCAGTAATGTAATATTTTTAAATATATTATTATATCTAAATTAATTTAATTCTGTAATAAGAAACAAACGAATCAAAACCTATTGAACACGAAAATGTCAAATGCTTAAGATTTATAAATTATTTTATGCAATGAAACGTTTTAAATTTGCTGTGTCCTTTTTGAAACATTAAGTGTTTTTATCCTCTTAAAATTCAGTGTTTTTTTTAAATTGAAAAGTTGACAACGGAACCTTTATTAGAGTAACGTTAGATTTCTTGATAAGGCAACTAAAATATCCAACACAAAATATTGAAAATGAACTACATAAAATTATAAAATATTTATCTAAATAGAAAAAATATTGAAAAAAAGATTACCTTAATAAAATTTTCTAAAACTAAATGTAAAACAGTTGTATATTCAGAATATACTTTTCTAATAAAGTACCTTTTTAAAAAAGTGCCGTTTACAAAAGGTAATTTTAAATAATTTTTGCTCAAAAGTACTTTTCTGAGACGGTTATCTAAAACTCAACCGTACAAAAATTCAACAAATATGGAAATTATATATTTTTTCCAATAAAGTACGTTTTTAAAAGTGACATTTCTAAAAATTACTTTGAAAAAAGTTTTTTTTACGTTTCTGAATTGTACTTTTCTGAAAAAGTACTTTTCTGAAAAAGTACTTTTTTATTTTTTACGTTTTGGTCAAAAGCACTTTTCTGAAAAAGTACTTTTCTGAAAAGGTACTTTTAAAAAAAAGTACTTTTCTGAAAATGTACTTTTCTGAAAATGAACTACATAAAATTATAAAATATATATCTTAATAGAAAAAATATTGGGAAAAAAATTGGAAAAAAGATTACCTTAAAATTTTTTTTCTAAAACTAAATGTAAAAAACAGTTGCATATTCAGAATATACTCTTCTAATGAAGTACCTTTTTAAAAAAGTGCCGTTTCTAAAAGGTAATTGAAAATAATTTTTGCCCAAAAGTACTTTTCTGAGAAGGTTATCTAAAACTCTATACGGTTCAACAAATATGGAAATTATATTTTTTTCAATAAAGAACGTTTTTAAAAGTTACTTTGAAATAAGTTTTTTGGACAAAAGTACTTTTCCGAAAAAGTACTTTTTTATTTTTTACGAAAATAAAAAATTAAAGGTACTTATCTGAAAAAGTACTTTTCTGAAAATGTACTTTTCTGAAAATGTACTTTTCTGAAAAAGTACTTTTCTGGAAAGGTACATTTCTTAAAAAAGTACTTTTCTGAAAAATTACTTTTCTTAAAAAAGTACTTTTCTGAAAAATTATTTTTGTTAATTTTCTCAACGGGCTTAAGTTCGAATCTGCAACACTGCAAACCATTTTTTATTATATTATTAATAAATGAATTTGTTCAAATTCTATTTATTAATTTATATTAAGATTGGAATATTAAGAATATTTTTCAATAATCATCAAACCAGCAGAACGAATTCTTAAAAAAGTACTTTTCCCCAAAAAGTACTTTTCTTAAAAAAATATTTCTTAAGTGCACTATTTTAAGTAAATGCCTTATTTTTAAGTACTTTATTTTTTGAAAAGAGTACTCTTTTATAAAGTACTATTCTGGAAAAAAGAAACAGCAGCTAAAAAGTACATTTTCCAAAAGTTTTCATATATCAAAAGTATATATTAAAAAATTATATAATAAAGAAATATATGTATGTTTAAAAAATTTACCTTTTCCAAAATCCATCCTTTCAAAAATGGCTTCTTCTACAAAGAATAGATTAAAAAAATATATATATTTTTTCAAACGTTCTATTTATTTGTAAAATGCTTAATAAATTTTCGAAGTACCAATGCCAACGTTAAAGAATGAACTACATCACTTATTAATGTTTAATCTTTTCCATAAATACGCCACATATACTTTTGTGGTACACTCTTATCTATGTGATCGTCCACCAATATTGATGATGCGTATATGATTTAAAGGCATTTTTTTGTAGATGTTCACAGTATAAAGAATTTTTTAAAAATTTTCCTTTAAAATATGAATAAGGCTTAAATTTGCTTAAAAAGGCGAAATTGGTTTTATGTTAACATAACTTTTTCTTTAAAATATCGTTTGTAATTGAAATGGGGATATATAAAAAATAAGTTGTTTAACCTTTTTGGAACCTATTTTATCCCCCAAAAAACACACACACATGTTATTATCTCAGTCTATATGCAGCGGTAGAATTGTTTTTATAAGTGAGTGCAATGTAAGAAAAAAGTGCCGAAAACGCTTTATTCCCAAACATATGGGAGAAAAGAACGCACCAGAAGCTTTTTTGATATATTGAATTCTTTGAAGACGTTCGTTCGGTGTGCAAAAATAGTATTTAAAATTCAATTTTAACCCCCTTTTTTTAACATGTGTAGCTTATTATTATTTTTTCTTATCAGTATTCGACCTATTTTCGAATTTTTAGTCTATATGTCATAGTTTCCGATATATTAGGATACGATTTTACCCTTATTTGCATTCGAATTTCCAAAAAGCACAAAATTTTAGCTTCCAGCTAGAGGGTCGATTGTATGTGACGTCAGTCAGTCAATCGGTCATTAGTAGTAGATGGTTTACACTCTACCAGAAAAATAGTATCGCATGTTTATGTTCAAAAGTACCATAATTCCAGAAAAGGATAAAAAATTGCCACCGATTTGTAGGAATCGAAAAATACTAATTCTTCACCATATAAACATACAAGAATAACGAATTAAGGGAATTTCGTTTGTCACACGAGGCACCCCTACAAATTGTAAAAAGGCAGAACTATTTTTTTATTTCTTGGTCACCTTCCCGTAGTTCTAATAGACCTGCATAGAGAGATAGATGCAAATGAAGCAAAAAATGTGTCATGCCGTGAAATTGACTAAAGATATATTAATTATCACTTTAATAAGAGCAACTCCTCGATCGCTTAACTTTAGTTAAAAACTGCAGGTGATCATAAATTTTATTTTTTGTTTGTTTTTACTATTCATGAATAATTAGTCTATTTTTCATTTTTCTTTTTTATCCAAGATGCATTTTAATTTAAAATGTGTCAACTAGTTTCTAAGTCGCCAGCTGTCGGCATTCGGTTTGATATAAAATTGAGAACTTAATTAAAAATATTTAAGCCGTTTGTTTTCTGCTTTAAAGCCCTTTTTAATCCGTTAAAATTGTCTTTTGTTTTATACTAAAAGATTTATAATTAACGAATGAAATATATCATTATTGAACTACTTTATATAATATTAATATTTATGTGTGTCTGTATGCGTTGATGTTTATTGTATCGGTATGTGAATAAATAAATCGCTTTTAACATGTGTTCATTTATGCTTGATTCTTTAAAATTGTTTAAAGGAAAAAAATAATAATATTTTAAACGTTACAGCAAATGAAGCGTAACAAAAACTTGTGTGTAGAAATTTTTAAACGATGATATTTTTTTACAACAGATTTCTATTTATTTTATTGTTAATCAAAAATTAATTATATGCTAATAAATTCATATGAAAGAATTCTTTTTGATAATTATGAACTATTTTCTGGTGATTAAAAATAGAAAACCTGCATATAACTTTTTTAGGTAGTTTTTATATTAGGTGGATATACAATATTTCGTTCAAACTGATTCAATTCACAACTTCGCATTGAAATATATTCTAATGACGCGTTTGAATATGAAAGTAAATTTTATTTTTGTACTTACTAATTTAATTATTAAGCTATGAATTTTTATTTAGGCTTTCTACTAAGTTCATATATGCTTTTTTAATTGAAACAATATTCAATAAATTGACAATATCTTCTTGGTGTTCATACATACTCAATATTGCTACGAAAATTAGCATTTGACAACTGAAAAAAAAAATTATTGTTTACATTTTTTCTGTGAAAATATGGTTGTTTTTTATTATAAATATTCATGACTCAGCGCGGGGTTGAACTCAGGACCCTCCGCTTTGTAGTCTCGCCCTTTAGGAAATAAAATAATCGGTTTATAAAAACACTAATTATAAATTAACCACCTTATTCATAAAAATTATGAGAGTCTAATAACAGCGTAATAAAACAAACTTTCATATGAAATTTACTCTATTACACAATTATAAGCCTCTCATAATTTTTATGAATAAGGGAGTAAGTATTTTGCAATTGACTAAAATTGGTTTAAATCTAATGCAGATATCAACCAAACAAAAAAAAACCTAAATATTTTGAATATAATTTTCATTTTAAGTCATGAAATGTGCTTGAATTTTTATTTAAAATCAGTATCAACGTTGTAAAAAGATATCATTTTTATAATTTTTTAATAAAGAATTGATTGAAACTTAACTATTTATAAATGAATTAATAAAAAAGTGTTTTAAATACAGGGTGTTTTTTTAAAGGTATAGAACTTCGAATTGAAATAAAACACAAGAAAATCGTTTTAATGTCCATCAATTTGGCTTTATTGGAAGGATAATTTTATGCCATTAATGTTTAAATATGATCTCGGGCATGTGGCTGCCGCGGCTGGCTCGAATAAAGCCAATTCTACAGGTCCAATTTTTAACCACTTTTTCGAGCATATGGGGCCGTATGTTGGCAATAGCGCCACGAATGTTGGCTTCCAAGTCCCCTAACGTTTCTGGTTTGTTGGCGTAGACGAGCGACTTCACATATCCCCAAAGAAAATAATCCAATGGTGTCAAATCACACGATCTTGGTGGCTAATTGACAGGTCCATTCCGCGAAATTATGCGCTCATCGAATGTTTCCTTCAATAAATCGATTGTGACGTGCGCTGTGTGGCATGTAGCGCCGTCTTGTTGGAACCACAACATCCACATTCATGCCATCCAATTCGGGAACAAAATAGTCGGTTATCATGGCTCTATACCGGTCTCCATTAACGGTAACTGACTCTCCAGCATTATTTCGGAAGAAGTATGGCCCAATGACTCCACCAGCCCATAGAGCACTGTTCGACGTCTCTGCGGATGCGTATTATCACATAGAGTAAACGTAGTGCGAAAACGATCCATGGTTAACCGAATTAATCGCTCTGATGGACGATTATATCGACCATAAAATGGACGGAGCTTGCGGTAAACTTCGCGAACTGAACCATTACTTTCGAAATAAATTTGCACGATTTGCAAGCGTTGTTCTTTTGTCAACCTGTTCATGATGAAATGGCAAACCAAACTAAATATTAATCACTTGACAGCTGACAAAATGGCCGCCAGTTAAAAAAGTGATGCCAACTTAAAGTTCTATACCTCAATAAAAAACACCCAATAGTTTAAATTAAACTGACTACAAATTGGTTGAAAAATAAGTAATTTTAGTAATCAATTAAAAATGCATGCAGAGATGGCCAATTGACTATCGCCTATGACATGCATATGTTAATATAATGAATCGACGACAAGGAAAAAAGTCACTTTATACACTAGTTGTGCTTTTTTAAAAACCAGTTTTAAGTTACTTAAAAATGTGTTTGACTTCCTACAGGGCGTGTTCTTCTACTTCAGCCAACAGCATTAGTCAAATTTCAACAAAGTATACTCAGTAAGCGCTTTCGTTGTAAAAGCTTTCACTTTTGTCAAAGCTTTTCACTGAACACAATTCTGTCAGTGTTGTATTATAAATTTTACTCATTATTAAATCAATTATCTCTTAATTGGCAATAAGTTAATTGTAATTTTTATATAAAAATTTAGTCTCAATAATTCCCTTAATTGTTATAATTTGAATATTGCTGTATATAACATATTAGGATTATTTATTAAGAATGAAATATTTAGAATAGTTTTTTATAATATTTATGTTTTAATTTACAAAAAATTTTCGAATTTATAACAGATTAATAGGACAAAATTTCCACACAAAAATTCGTTTTATAAGCACAAGCCCCTTATTATCAAAAACTTTTTTATAAATTAGGCTGTAATTATATAAATAATACAGCCCGATAAAATTAAAAACGATGTTTGCTTCCCTGAATTCATCAACTGATTCTAGTTAATTTGGGTGCACTGAATTCAAATCTGTAATCAGTTTGTCTCTATCAGCTCTAGTTTTCATGATATAGCTTTTTTATACCCTCCAACTCATGACCTACAATTATGACCGTCTGCCCATCCGTCAGTTTTTTCAAAAATTTTTTCTCATCAAAATTTCTTATTTACAGTTATGGTAGTTGCCAAAAAAAAAAAACATTTTTTCCGGAAAACAACTTTTTACAAACAACAAATATAGTCGACTCCGCTTTACTGGAAATAACCAAAATCAATTTTTTTTCAGTTATCCGATTTTTTTCTCTAAAATTTGGTTCAGATTACTGAAATTTGTTACAGTTAAGCGTACTGCTTAAAATCAGTAAAACAATATAAAAGACTTAATTTAATACACACCATACACATGCATATGTGCTCATATTGTTGCTGGAATTTTTCACCAATTCCTCGAAAATGTCTAGCCACTTGCATTTACAATATAATAGAAAAATACAATAAAGATGGTAAGAGCGAAAAGGACAAATACATTTTGCCATTTAATATTTTAACGGACAAAAGATGCAAAATTTTTTCAGCCTTAAACTATGCAATCGATTTTTAATACATAAATTTGTCATTGTTTATTTTTTCACTAAAGCGAAGTAAGTTTCATACAAAACGTAGTTGTGGGCTTGCTTTTGGTTTTCAGTAATACGATATTTTCAGTAAAGCGATGTTTCGCTAAAGCGAAGTGAATAAGACTAGCTGCGTTTAAAATCAGTGCGGGGATTTGTATCGCTTTCAGTAATCCGATTTTTTTCAGTAAAGCGTGTTGCGCTAAAGCGAATTCGACTGTATTAAGCAAAAAAAAATTCTCTTAAGCCAATAGCCTATAGTTGCTAGTGATTTTTTTTCTATTTAGTTTATTGTAACTTTAATTATAATAAATTTTAAAATAATATAATAATAATAAATTCTCAATTAGCAACTGAAATCAGTTTGGCGCAAATATTACAATTAGGAAAATACGAACTGTACTGAATATAAAACACGAAGTGTTAAAAAATTTCATTGTATCAAACAGAATCAAGGCGACATGGTGTTGGTATTAAGTCTGTTTTAAATCGAATATGAAAACCCATTACGATGAATGTTTTCTGTATCTTCTTTACAAACGAACTACTTATTGTTAAGTGAGTGTCGTTCGTTCACATGTTTTTCTTCGACGATGATAAATGTGGCAACAACTTACAAAAGAAAATAAAAATAAAATTTTTTCTCTTCAATATTTGAATTGATTTGTTAATTTATTTGTGGTTCGTTGTACGAGTGATATTTGTGTCCAGTACATTTTTCCTTTTTGTATACAAAGATCATTAACATCGATCGATATTGAGGACTGATCAATTTAATTTGTATTTTTTCGATTAGCATATCGAATATACAGGAAAACTCAGACACACTCAACACTCAGAAGACACTTTTTCTAAATGGAAGAGAAAATCAAGAATTTTGTGTTGGGTAGTTTGAATGTAAATCAAACCATTTTGATTGCTTATGTATTTTATTGCTAACAACAATACAAGAATGCTAACAGCAGAGATTGTGGTTGGCGGGGATTAGAACTTCTTTTTTTTCATTTCTTCTAATTCTCCGTTGAAGACTATATAAACAACAGCAACGTTATATATCATTTATTGCTTCTGTTTGGCCATGCTTATCATGTGCGTTTACATATATTTTTTTTTTTTTTTTTTTTTTTTTTTTTATTTATTTACTTAGTTTATGGATTAATTCCTTACAAACTATATTATTACAATAAACCAGAAATCTGGTATTAAAATTTAGTTATTTAAAAATAGTATTATATTCATTTTAATAGTATATATATCTAATGAAAAATCGATAAAATTATACATTTCATTAAAGCAACAACATAATCTTCTTAGTGGATCAGACATAGCAAAGTTGGTACGAAAAGTTCTAACAAATAATGGTTGAAATGATCGTAATGAGCGTTGTGGAATGTTAAACGTGACATTGCTCAATAAAAACTCGGAGCAGATTCTACCATTTATTAAGTTATAAGAAAAAGCTACATTGAGCATTATTCTCCGGCTTCTTAATGTAGGCAGGTTAATTACAGCTAATCTTGTTGAATACGGCGGAAGTTGAGTTAGGTCATGGTAAATGTTTCTTAAGCAGAAAATAAGAAACTGTTTTTGAACAGACTCAATGCGATCAATATGTATTTGGTAGTAAGGATCCCAAATGATGGAACCATACTCTAGAATTGGCCTTACGAGTGATATGTATAGTTGTCTTGTTATGAAAATATCGTTGAATTCCTTCGACCATCGTTTCACAAAAGCTAAAATGCTACGCGCTTTGTTCACAGACATCGTTATATGTTGCACAAAACTTAGTTTTGAGTCTAACAATATGCCCAAATCCATAAATGTTTCAACAGTGTCTAAGCAGTACAAATCGAACTTGTAAGCAAATACAGAACCACGAACTCTTGAAAAATTTAGATGTTTACATTTTTTTAAATTTAACTCCATTAAATTAATTTTACACCATTTGTAAAAATTATCCAGGTCATTCTGTAGAAGAAGATGATCAGCTGGCTGTTTAATACTTAAAAATATCTTAACGTCGTCAGCATACATCAATACGTTGCAGTGTTTAATTGCCTCCGGTAGATCATTTATAAAAAGTAAAAATAGAATTGGGCCAAGGTGACTACCTTGTGGCACACCAGATTTAACTTGAATACTTCTTGAGACTGCATTATTAAATTTAACAGATTGCGTTCTGCATACAAGATATGACTTTATCCACGAGATGAAAATATTACTAAAACCCAATAAATCCAATTTTTTTAATAAAAGAATATGATTTACTTTGTCAAAAGCTTTACTAAAATCGGTGTATATTGCGTCAGTATGGTAGCCATTATTGAAAGCTTGGTTTACTAATGTTGTAAGCTGGAGAATATTGGTTGCAGTGGAACATCCTTTACGAAAACCATGTTGTAATGGGGATAAAATAGGATAAACTTGATGGGTTATACAATCAATCATACATTTTTCGAACAGCTTGGGTAAATCACTCAGTTTTGCAATACCTCTGTAATTGCTGATATCAGACTTGTTTCCAGACTTAAACAAGGGAATAATAAACGATTTTTTCCATATTTTAGGAAAGTAACCGCATTTTAATGATGTATTAAAAATTATGGACAAAGGCATTGCTAGAGCTGAAGCGCAGTTTTTTAGAACACAACTAGGAATCCCGTCGGGGCCGCTAATCTTGGATGACTTAGTTTTATTTAAACAATTAAAGATGTGACTGGTAGTTATTACAGGTGGCGAAATAGTAAAATTATCAACGATTTTGTATGGGTAGATAGTGTTCTTTTCATACGTAACAGTGGAGTATGTTGAAGCAAAATATTTCGCAAACATGTTGCTAACTGTAGGCTCATCACTGGACTCGGAACGTAAATATTTCATTACTTTTGGAAAGCCCGAAGCTCTTCTTTTACAGTTTACAAAGTTGAAAAACGATTTAGGGTTATGGGCAAAGTTAAGTTTGGTGACATGAAGATAGTTTTTATACATCTGTACATTTAGTAAATTATATTTCGCACGTAGAACTGAATATTTACTAAAATAAAACGAGGATCCAGTGCTTTTGTACTTCTTGTAGTATTTATTCTTTTTGTTTTTTAACGCTGAAAGTTGTCTAGAATTCCACGGTGGACCGCCATTTAAATGAGGTATATACTTAGGAATACATTCCTCCATATAGCCAAACATAATTTTATAAAAAATGTTAACCATAGTGTCTACTGAATCCCACATACTATTCGGTGTAGACAACAGCTGAAGCCAATTGGTATTACAAATTAGATTATTCAATTCATTGTAGTTACAACGATTAAAACAGAAAATCTTTTCATTTTTACTAGAATTTTTAGTTTGATTAGTATAATGTAAATTGCAACTAATTTCAATCGTTGGATGATAACGATCTTCCGGCAATACAAGAGGATCTGTACGGTTTAAAGTAAATTCAGCTGGCTCATTCACAAATACCAAATCTAGGAGTTTACCCAAATAGTTCTGTATTCCATTGATTTGGTGAAGCCCCACGCCGGATAAATTATTAAAAATGTCATTTTCATTTTCATCAAGTATTACGGGTAAATAACAGTAGCATTCATTGGAGAACTCCCAGCTAATGTGAGGTAAATTAAAGTCACCAAATACAAGTATTAAATCTGCAGCATTTATTGTAGAAGACACCATTTTAATAGCATCAGTATGGTATTTGTATAGAATTGGATCAGATTGAGGTGGGATATAAGAACATGTTATGAATATGCTAATCTTGTTAACTTTAAGAACCACAGCGATAAACTCTAAATCAACAGGTAAGCTAATTCTTATTTCTTCCGCTGGAAAATGATTTGCGACGGCAATTAGTACTCCACCACCTGTAGTAGTTGTAATTCTATCGCGACGAAATATATTAAATTTATCACAAAGTATCTCTGTGTTTAAAAAGGTATTATTCAGCCAAGTTTCGGTAAATACAATAACATGATGATTGATGCAGAAACTTTGTAAGAAAAGTTTAGTGAGTTTAGTTTTTAATCCACGGACATTCTGATATAATAGGTGCAGCTGATTATCGGAACAAAATATTAGTTTTTTGGAACATCTGATTCTTTAGGAGAAATACGAGCAATATTTCTTTTCTGTTGGTATGAAGTGTGCTCATATTCTCGAACTAATGCGTGTTGAGGCCAAAAAGATTGCTCAATAACTTTATTAAAATGCTCAAACGGAATTGTAACTTTAAAAGATGTTATACTTCTTTCTTGCGCATATCTAAATTTATGGACAAAGATATCGACATTTATATTAAGTTTAGACTTAATGAAATACTCAATATCCTCAGACGTTGTATCAGCAGCAAATCGGGATATAAATATATGCTTGTTGGGAGGAATTACGTGCAATTCCCTGTGAGAAGCGGGCACAATGCTATTACTATTAACCCTCCCGGCAGATAGACGTTGATTGTTGTTACAATTTGGGGCAAAAACCTGGTCAACAGCTTGCACAGGGGTTGAAATATTATCAGGAACGCATTGTGACGATACACCAGGTTTTTCAATATGCAAGTTTGTGTTTGACGAATAATCCATAACATGAGCGGCAGCTTTATCAGAAGTAACACTGATACTATTTAAAGTATTTTTCGGTGTATGCGTAGCATTATTTTCATTTTGATTTTGAATATGTATTACATCTTTATTTTTATTGTTGTTGTTTTTCCTAGCCGACTTTCTACGCTTAGGTGAAGATTGGATAGGAGATTTCAAATTTTCCAATGACTTGTAGTCATCAAAAAGTTTGCCATAGTTCGAAATACTATCCGAAAGCTTGATTGCTTCATTCTGGAGCTCAACAAATTTGGTTTTAGTTCCTTCAAAGAATCTGTAAAAACGAACATCAATCTTTTTACACCCATTGCAACACCAACGTAGAGACTCGCTCTTAGATACAGCATCAGCTACAATTACTGATAGTCCACTACATATAAAATGGCATAGGTTGTGGCACAGCCAGCAGCAAATCATATTATCATAATCCGTATCAAGAGTACAAGCTTTATTTATGCAAGACATATTATGAGTATTTATTATAATAAAAAAAAATCGTAGAGTAAATGTTCGCTGGGTTCAACAAAATAATATATTAGTCAACAGATGGCGACACAGAAACAAATCAGATTCACAAACCAGTTAAGGTTGATATAAAATGTATCACAGCACAGCAGAAACAGCTGATCACACAGGTGGCAAAAAATTGTCACTTGCTAAAAACGAAGTACGTATGTATAAACGTAATGTGTATGTATGTTCGTATATTTGTGATAATATGTATGTATGGATACTTAGCACCAATGATGATGTTAAATTAATTTCTCCTTTTAACAATACCAACAGTTCAGCTTAGTAACCAATCGTATATCTCATTCAGCAACAAATCACAGGTCCAAATAAGCACAGTTCCAAATTTATTGATATAAAATTAAGCACTTTTTATAAATTTTTTACGGAGCTAAATTTATAGACGACTTGAAGTATATGCAGAGTTGTTAATATAATATAACTACCTGCTAGAATATCACACACTACGCGTTACAAGCATAAGGTAAGCTTTTGAAAATACTCGTTAGTTGAGTAAAAAAAACAAAAGAAAAACTTAGCTGACATTATCACCTGATCGTCCAGCATTAATGAGATTAACTGCAACAGAGCCAATAACAACAAATCATTAAATGCCATGGAAATTTAAAACCGTCGTATGTTTATTTTTCCAATCATAAAATAAAATGTTTCTCTTTGATTTCTTTTATCACAAGATTTATATTCGAATCTAATGCTACAGTTTGTATTCATCGAGAGGTTTATTGTTATCCCGCCATCCATTTGTTTATTTAAATAGTTTATCTCACTAAAGATTTCAACTGGATTTCTTTTGTTTCTCCTGTTTTATTTCTTTAACTGCATTTAATTGAGGGTTTTACTGCCGTGTGTAATAATTAGACAAGAATAAATAAATTATTTAAATTAGTGTGAGAAAAATATGTAATATATTTAATTTACATGTCACACACTTTGGCCTTAAATGAAATGTTATTCTCGTGACATTTTCAACGAGACCAGAAAAAAGTTTATTAACAATCTTTAGGCATTAAAATGCGGGATTTGGAGTAAATTTTTTTGTTAAAAAAAAAAAAAAAAAAAAAAAAAAAACAGAATGCCATATGAAAATATTTATAACATAAGAGACCTTTTAAAAGGGTTTTCATTTTATTAGGCTTGTTGTGTACATCAATTATGGCTAACAAACTTGTGGCTTTTCAAAACAAAATCGTTTGTAATTTGAAATCATTAAAAATTTTTTTTTCATTAAACGCTTTTTGGCATTAAATTTAAATAAATATATGAGATGTCATTAACAATTTTTTATTCCTTTGAAAGGCCTGTTGTTGCTATAATCTGTGGTGGTGTCCACCATGACTTCTCTGGCCGGAGCTCATCTGAAATGTGTAATATTCTGTGATTATTGATCATAAATCAGGCTGAATATGACCGAAATCATGTCTCTGAGGATCGCTGTGGTTTGTGACTTATTCCACAAGAAAAATTGGAAAGAGATCAAATCGGTAGCCACTTCGCATCACCTCTACTTTAGATGACTGATCATGCCCTCAAATTTGTAAATTTGTGCCGAATATTCAATGTGGCAAGAGCTCTGTGTCATGTAGAGTTATCGTATAGAAACCACATGTCGTTTCTGTCTAGATGATGCAATCCTGGACAAAAAACTTGTTAATTATGAATCTATAGCACTGGCCGTTGACAGTGATTACCTGTAAAAAGAAATATTCAGAGCCAATAGTGATTCTGTACCAAACAGAGATGCATTTGAGTCTCTTTGATCTCCAGTGGATTAGTGTCGTCCCAAATTTGACAATTTTTTTTTTTTAATCTTGGACCAGCACTCAGGGGATGACCCCTATATGCAATGCATTGCGCCGGAACTGAAAACGAGGGGATAGTATTGAGGGGACAGCTTAGGAAAGATGAGAAGCTGGACAGTTTTATTTTTTTTGTGGCTATTTCAACCTTTTTTACTGCGCCGGCTAATTTTTGCTACAGGGCCGACGAAGGTGGGTGCTATTACTCTGCTTTTTAGTACATGATAGTGTCAGTCGCTGCCAATTATGTTCAGTGACCAGTGACTATGCCTTCATCATTGAAAACAGGCTGGCAACAGCTAACACAACCACACACTAATGCTGATCAGAAGAATTCAACACAATATTTCATGACTCAGCGCGGGCTCGAACTCACGACCCTCCGCTTCATAGTCTCGTGTTCTACTACTTCAGCCAACACGTTTCTTCACGTACTCATTCATCCAGATAGATGCTCCATCGATGAAGATGATTTTGCAATCGTGCAGAACATCCATTTTGCTCGTGTAGTTGAATGCTATGAAGAAATGACAAGTAATTTCACAGATGTTACCTCAACGGGAGGGCTATCAACTGTCAAAGTTCCAAAGTCCATGTTGAAAGAAGATAACTTCGTATATATAGAATTTTTTTTTCAACTGAATGAGAATTCATAACAGTAATACACAATTTTGGAAAAAAATAGCCAAATTTTGAAATTATGTTCAAGTATCCAGATTTTATAAAATTTTTAATTATGGAATCAGTAGGCCAAAGCATTAAATTTGATGTCATTCCTCTGGTGAAAGGTCATCGATAAATGTTGAGTCTCTGTATACAGCACTAACACACACAGATGCACACACAACCACACACACACACATACATCCATACACATATACTACTGATTTTTTTTCAACTGAATGAGAATTCATAACAGTAATACAAGACAGAACTATTTTTCCACAATTTTGAAAAAAATAGCTTGAAAATATTTTCAAGTATCCAGATTTTATAAAATTTTGAATTATGGAATCATATGGAAACACGAGGTCAATGTATCCGTATATAGCACTAGTACACATACACTCGCACACAAAGGCACACACGCAACCACACATCCATACACATGCACTTATAAATGGTGTTTTTTATAGAGTGATACAACTTTGAGTTGGCATCAGTGCTTTGTTTGACCACCCATTTAACAGCTGATAGTTGCTCTTTGTTTAGTTTGCTTTGACATTTCATTATGGATGGACTTACTCCAGAGCAACGCGTGCAAATTGTGGAAATTTTTGATCAAAATAATGGTTCTGTTCGTCAAACTTATCGTGCACTTCGTCCATTTTATGGCGTACATAATCGTCCTTCAGAGCGGCTAATTCGAGAAACAATAGATCGTTTTCGGCCTACATTTACTGTTACTGACAATAAGCATCCCGTGAGACGCCAAGCACCGTGATTACTGAAGAAGCTGTACCTGCTGTACAGGAAAGCATTGAAGATGATCCTCAACAATCAATTCGTCGCCTTTCTCAACAACTGGGGTTGTGTGCTTCCACCTTATGGAAGATTTTTTCAGTTGCTGAAATTTTGTGTTCCAGATTGCGCCTTCTACGCGCCAGCCATGGCGGCCGCATGGCAGAAATCATATTTAAACATTAATGTCATAAAATTTTCTATCCAATAAAGACCGTTTCCTTGGTATCAAAAATATATTACTATGTTTTATTATGATTTAAACTTGTATCACTCTATAAAAAACACCCGATACTACTGATACACATACTGACACACGAATGGTTGTCTGTATACATTTTCCATTACACTTATTTTAATAGTTTTTTTTTGTTGTTATTTATAAATATTTTAAATATTCAATTCTTTTTACGGTTTTTTATTTTCATTTAGCCAGACTGCCACCGTTCACGGGGTAAATTTAAATATATGTACATATATCAAATATTTCTTGTTGTTGTTATTGTTATTGTTTATTTTTGAG
Organism: Linnaemya tessellans; assembly: GCA_951800035.1. NCBI lineage: Eukaryota > Metazoa > Arthropoda > Insecta > Diptera > Tachinidae > Linnaemya > Linnaemya tessellans. Next base: position 43,927,774 of record OX637536.1, read on the forward strand.
CTGATGTTATTTTTGTTATTTTTTTTTTAACGATTATCTCAATATTATTGCTATTGCTTTCGTTGATGATGATACAACCAACTTGCGTTGATTTTTATTTTCATTTTAAACCGATTTTATATCACCGATAGATACACTCTTACAACAAGACCCAAAAAAAAGAAACAATAACCAAATAAATGTATTTCAGAGCAGATAAAATGAAAGTCACTTGTGTCAGTTTATTGATTATCGTATTTATTTGTGTATTACATTTCTATGTCGTCATGTAAAATGCAAAACGGCCTATAATATATTTTTTATTATATTTTCATTCTGTTTTTTTATTTTATTAAATTTTTTTAATTTTATTCCATATATTTTAAAATTTTATTTAAGTTTTTTTTTTTTAACACTTATTATTTTCTCACGGTGCGTACAATATATTTTCAAGTTATATATTTTTGGTTTTTGTAACCATTTTGTTTCAAGTGACAACTTTTCTCTTTCTCTGTATAGTTTTTAATGACGAAACATTAAAACATAAATTTTTCAATAAATTTCAATTGCATGAAGAGCTTTAAAGTTTTATTGCAAAAAGGTGTCCACAATTGAGGTATCATTTTAATAACTTTTCGCCAGATATTAAAATTATTTTTATTGCAGTTTAATACAACTAGACTCCGGTTAAAAATGAAAAATGATATGGGTCATTCCACCCCTACGGGCTGGGCAGAATACCAATCTTCTACCAAAAATTGTCAATCACGTTTTCCAATCAATTATTATCAGCTGGATAATGTTGGTCTTAAGCTCTTGAAATTTGCTATCGAACGTAAAATATTAGTGATTTTTAATTAAATTTGCTCTTTTTTAAAAGAAGGACAAAAAAGACCCGTACCTTGAGGAGTTAAGGGGTTAACATATTCTACAAAAATGTTCTCCGTAACATTTTACATAAATTTGCTGAACACATTTTGTACCTAAAATGTAAGGATCACATGGATTCTTATGCCGATTAACAATATGAATGTGCCAGAGCTGGGAAAATTTAATGCACCCTCAAATGAAATTCACATGTAAACCTTCTAAACGCCGATCAACATTTTTAAATCGGACCTTGTAATTTTTTTTTTGTGTTGTACAGTGTAATTAAAACACGTTGCTCCCTTGTGTAAAGTAACCATATTGACTAACCGGTATGAATTCAGAATGTGAAAAATAAAATTAAAACAAAAATTGCAATAAGAAAAAAATGGTAGTAAAATAAAAATGATACCTCAATTGTGGACACCCTTTATATTTAGGAACAATAAAATTTGTTTTATATCTAGAAAACAATCATCATATTTGAGTATCTATGAAATACATATAATTTATCCGTAAATATTTTCCTAATTGTTTATCTCGATGTTTTGGTCTTGATATTAATTTTCATTGCTCTCAACTTTTGTGTGATTTGAATTTATAAATAATTGTGGAAAGAAGTTTGTTTTTGATCATAAAATTTTATCGTTGATTTTATTACAGTGTTAATTTTTAATTAATTTTTTTCAGCCTATATATTTTTTATATGTCGCTCGGTTACTGCTGTTGGTGTTTTTGTACTCTTTTTGTTTTATTGTCGGCAATTATCGTAGATAAATTGTTGAAATTATCAATGATATTTGTGGTAAAATTAAATATATATAATATAATTTTGTAGGCTGTTTTTATGACTCCCCAAAGGAAAAGCGACTTTGGGTCAGTTTGAAAAAAGAAAGCATAATAAATGCCATAAAAAAAAATCAATAAATTAAATAAGTAATTTAAATTATTTGTTAAGCGACTTTAACCACAAACTTTGGTGAGAAACATTAATTTGATATTTATTAAGGGATTAAGGGAGCTATTAAGCAAAATTAAACGGAATAAAATAAATAAAATGTTGACACAATTTTTATTAAAATTTTTTAAAAGCCTAAAATAATAAAAGTTGACAAGTTATAAATAAATTAAATTTACATGTTTGAGCTTAATTTCACCAGCTTTAACACAAGTTTTAAACAATTTTTTATTGGGGAAGGGTTTATAAATTTCGGCTATACCGTTAATAACCCACTCTGTGCTCATGTTTTATTATTCTGCTGGCGTTAAATGCCATTTAGTCAGTGTATTAAATTATTTGATTGTTAATATTTTATTGAAATACACTTAAAATGTAAGACACTAAACCATCTAATAAAAAAGGAAATAACAAAAGTAGAAGAAACCAAAATTAAAATAAAAACTTCAACAACCTTCGCTGGGCTTAGAAATAAAATAAAATAGAAAATTCTAATAGTCGTAACGACAACTTGTATTCTATGCCAAACGTGCGCGTAAACGAATATTCAAACTCATTCTACAGCCAACAATACCTTGAACATGGATTTACGAGTATTTTGTTTTTTAGTTGTACTTTTGGAATAAAAATTGCACAGATACACGCACTTCTACAATATTTTGTTGGCCCAAAAGGGCAACGAAAGCCAGCACTGTGGTCAAGCGGCAGCTGTCTTTAAAAAACAAAAGATATAATTTTTATTTAATTTCTTTTTCCGAACTCGTCGTCCACACTATGAAACTTTTCTTGCAATAATTTGTTGGAATTAATAGCATTTCTAGTCCTCTTTCCCTTATTCTCGTCTCATTATACAGGCATGTCACACATTCCAATCGGAATGGTTTCAATTCCGTATATCGAAAGCGATGGTTTTTATTTTGCGTTATACAGATTCTGTTATCGATTTTGTTCATTCCGGAAAAAATATGAAATCACAGTTTTTACATAAATATGGCAACTTTGTGCAAGCCAAAACAAAAAACATGTGATTTCTAATAAAAACACAGCGTCACATTCTAAATTTCTTTGTCATCAAAAATTTTTGTTCTAGAAAATTAGTGGTTTGCTCCAAAAAAAAAAAAATAATGTGGCAACACTACGATTGAAAAATATAAAAGTTTTCTTGCTGTTCACACCTACTTTAAATAAATTAATATTTTAAAATAAATAATAATGATATATTTAAAAAAATTGTCAAAAATTTAAATTAACAATTCAGTTGTCATGAGATATTTTCGGTTTCAAATCATAGAAATTACCAATTCCACTTTGGAAATCTAAAGTGGTTTCATTCCCACAGTGCATATGTGGGGGTATCCCAGATATGCATTCAACCAGAAATGGACTTCGTCGGAAAGTAAAATTTTGAAGGGAAATTCAAAATCAATATCAATTTGTGCTTCAGCCCATTCGCCGAATTGGCGGTGCATGCGATTGTCCTTTCGTTTTAATTCCTACACAAGTCGAATCCTTTCATAAAAGCTTCCATGAAGTGGGAGGACAAAATCCCCCAGTTGCTGAGACCTTCGACAAAATGGATTGATTAAGATCATCTTCAATGCTTTCCTGTACAGCGGCTACAATTTCTTCAGTGCGCACTCACGTCGGCGTCTCACGGGATGCACACTATCAGTAACAGTAAATGTGATCCGAAAACGATCTTTTGTTCTTCGAATTAGCCGCTATGAAGAACGATTATGTCCGCCAGAAAATGGAAAAAGCGCTCGATGAGTTTGACGAATAGAACGATTATTTTGATTACAAATTTCAATAATTTGAACGTGTAGCTCTGGTGTAAGTCCCTTCATAATGAAATTTCAAAGTAAACTAAACAAAAACCAAGTATCAGGTGTTAAATCGGTGCTCAAATAAAACAGTGATGCCAACTCAAAGTTGTGACACTCTAAGAAAAACACGCGTTGGTATGAATATTCAAGCAAGCCTGAACAACTTTATTATTATTCTACGTCTCTTTTATGATATGAGAAAATTCGAGCGCATATGGTTAAATCGGGTGATCATACTGACCGCATTAAGTCGACAAAACCGAAAATTAAACGACCATTATTACGTTGAGGGTGCCGTTGGCTGAAATAATTAACACTAGACTATAAAGCGGAGAGTCATGAATATTGTGTCGAATTCTTCTGACCGGCATTAGTGTACGGTTGTGTTAGTTGATGTCAGCCTGTGTCAGTGACGTAGGCATAGCTTGACCCTGTAGCAAAAAACTAGCCGGCGAAGGAAAAGATTGAAATAGCTAAAAAAAAATATTTATCTTCTCATCTGTCCTCTCAAAACTATCTTCCCCTTTCTGGCTCTGGTTCAATGCACTGCAGATGTAGGGATCATCCCCTGGGTCCTAGTCCGAGTTAAAAAAAGTGGAAGTCTTTCACTAAAATTTGCTGTAGGGCCCGTCTGGTGATGTCCAATTGTGCCGCCTGGGTGAAGAGTCTCCGTTATCAGTGACTTCGGCAGCCACAATATCACTGACAAAGCGACCATTCCGGCAAATGGCAGGATATGCTGTACAAGGTCTTTTATGGTTTCAGTCTCTTTCGAGTCGAGTAATTAGGTGACCGAATTTTTGTGTACTGCTAAAATATAGGGTGATTAATTTAGCGCCACTCCACGGATAACCCTTGACGGGACGTGGAAAAAAAAATTTTAACTAAAAATGAGTTCCCATGATTAGAATTGATGTTGCAAGACCCACTAAAGGGCTGCTATAGTGTTCATGATTTGCAAATAGAAACTCTTTACTCAACACAAAGGGAGCGGAACCTTTACGACACTTCATATATTGTTGAAGTGATTTTGTAATAGCGTGCCACTGTGGCTGATGCGGAGCAATGTTAACCTGTCAGTCAAATGGTCGCGATTATGATTCTAGCCGGAGACTGGGTGTTTTTTGCGCGGACTGTGTTTGCTATTGAAAAAATTGGTTTATGTTTAACAAGAACTTATTTCTTGCATTAGGCCCACTGTACAGCCGAATATATTCACAAAACACTAAAAGTAGATGCGAAATGCAAAAAAAAAGCCCGGAAAATTGAAATAAACACTATAAACCAAGACTAAAACTTGTAAAACCCAACTGCCACATAAATAAACGAAATATGAACATGGCTTCTTGTTGCCAACAAACACACTCACTATGGCTGAACTGAAGAGGGGAGAAGCAGGAGCATGTACACACACGGGCACACTATTAACAACACTAAACAAACGTAAATACTTTCGTATATGCTTCTGTATGTACGAGTGTATCTGTGTGGCATGCACTACTGCTCCGTTTGGTAGGTGTTTAAGACACTCACATTCTTCGGGTAAGCACATTCAGGAACTTGGTTAAGGATAATAAATGTTTAAATGCGAATCTGAATTATGTGTGGAAATGGTGGAAAGGAAAAGTCTGTTACTGCTCTTTGTGGTTAGAATAACAGAAGGTTAAGAAGTCTGCACACACACACACTTTCTGTATATCTTTTTTTTTTTTTTTGAAAAGCAATAAAAGAAAAATAACCTTAACTAACAATAACTATAAAAGAACTTTATACGAATTTTAGTGTTGGAATAGTAGAAAATTGTATTATAAAATCATGTAATACAATCATACATGTTACACACATACACAAGCACATTTCAAGTTTTATACGCAATTGAATTTGTGTCTACATTTGTTTTATATGGATCTTGTTGGTTCTATTTCTTGTGTATTTGCGATAAATTTTAACAACAAGCAGCAGTAAGCCCTACTGCTTTCTAGTGCAGAAAATTAGCAAGAATAATACTTTTTCTTTTTTTTTTACAAATATTAGGTTAGGAAAAAGGTTTTATTGAAGTAGACAATTCTTTAAAAATATGCCTACCACTCGTGTTTACAAAACAAAACGAAATATATATTTCTTGGCATTCAGAAAATATTAAGTTTTTTTTTTTATTTATTTTTCTTATTTTCACAATTTGGAATATTTTTATATTGTGCTTATCTGCTTGGAATTACCGTTTAAATGCTATATATTTTAACAATTTTGGTAATTGCTAAAATCCTTAAAAGTGGACGACAAAAAAATGTGTGCAGCTTTTTTCTTTAATATTTTTATATTATTACTTGCACTAGCACTCAGTGATAAAAATATGTCTTCTACTGGTGTTTACAAGTACAAAAAAATTTGAAATGATTTTTCTTTTTTCATAAAGTATATTCTTGATCAGTATTGAAGTCCAATGCCCATACGTTCGTCTGTGGAAAACATGATATAGTCTACTAGACCCCGACCCCCTTAGTGGGCGTTGACGTACGATATTATATGCAAAAAAAGTCTAAATATTTAACAATGTTTATTATCTAACCCTATAAAAAGCTGAGATGTTCTCTGATCTTGCAGAGGTTAAACGTCTCCCCCCACGACCTTTCCCGGAATGACACTGTCACAATAGAGATTTAAAATTGGGTACAGAAATGTCTTAAAGGAACTCTCTCTCACCAAGTTAAACAATTTAAATTTACTTACTAAATATTTGGAGGGTATTTAAGATTCGACCCGGTCGAATATAACGTTTTTACTTGTTACATATTATTGAGATTTTTATATTCTGCTTATCTGCTCGAAACTACCTTTCAAATCACATAAATATTACCAATTTTGGTAAATGATAAGTTACTTAAAAGCGTACCACAAAACATATGCGACGCTTTTTATTTGAATATTTTTATATTATTAATTGCACAAGCATTCATGATATGCACTTTAGTGGTACAATACATTATGCAGGAACTATGAAAGGAGAGGACAGATGGAGAAAGATGAGAAGATTTGTTGTAACTATTTTCATTCTTATTTCGCCGGTGAAATTTTGCCCCAGGACCGACAGCCCACTGTTACGTACGTTGCTCTTTGATTTGTTCCACAAATGTATTTTAAAAATGTATATTGTTAATGGCAATATTATTAAAAGAATACCAAAAACAAAATTTATTTAATATTTCTATATAAAATTTTAAATAAGGCAGTTAAATATAAAATATGTTGCCCAGTGTTATTTATAAAATATTTATAAACAAATAATTATATAATTGCATCAATTTAAATATTCTTGCAAGTTCCATTCCATTTTTTCTTTTCAATTGCTAAAAATAAAATGCTAAGAAAATAAATTGTTCTACAATAAAATTTGCACCCTCTTTCGACTGATGTCGCTTAGTGGGAGCAGCTGTCAATTTACCCAATAGAACTGTGACGGCTCGTAGTCTATTGCGGTGGCCAGTTGCATATTTAGAAAATAACAGTAAATGAAACTAAAAGTCGGTGGCTATTGAATTATGTGTATGTCTTCAATACACAAATTCAATAGTCTTAACATTAACCGCAACTATTATCGCATGAGAAGAGAGGGGGAGACCTACACTAAAAGCAACTTTATAGATATTCTAGGAATGAGTTGAAAATTATCTGCTTTTATTTAATACTCCCTCGAGTACAGGCTGTTTTATATCTTTTAACATGCCACAGGTAGTGAGGGTGATACCAAACAACACTCTGACTGCTTACTGGTGCCGTTGGCGTGACCCAAAAAGAAGAAACAAACACAAAGCTGCCATGAAAAACTTTTGCAAAATATAAGCTTCCATAAACAAGTGATTATGAACGTCTTCTCTGTCTGTCTGTTCATTGTTCTTCTATGCAGTTTCAGTTCCATTGTATTGATTTCTAATTGACAAAAAGAAATCTAAATTGGGGATTGTTATTTAAAGATATTTAATGGGCAGACTTTGTAAAAATAAGAAAAAAGTCTTTCAGAAACCCCTAATAGAAATTTAACATTTACACCCTTTCCCAGAAAAAAAATAATACAACAATTTGGCTATTAATAATTTCCCAAGCTAAATGCCCATTACTTTTTATGTTCAAAAGGGATTTAAAATATTCACAATAATAACTGAGGACTTCATTTCACTACTCGATTGTTCTTTATATATATTTTTAATATATATATATATATATATATATATATATATATATATTTTTTTTTTGCTATTCTTATTACACCACAATACTTGGTAAAAATAAATAAATATATTGTAGCGCAGAGTGCCATTACATTCGTTACTGCTGGCTAAATTTATGCACCCATTTTAATCGTTTCATTTTCCTCATTGACTATTCATGAATGTGTTTCAGTTTTTGTTATTCGAAACATATCATTTGCTATTCTTCGTTTCAAAGGACCATTTAAGAAACAAAGGGAAAATATTAAAATTATAGAATTGGAAATTTTTTCTATTAAATGTCTAACAATAACCTTAACCACGACTTTTTCTAAAATATTTATATGGTCAGTATTTTGCTTGTCTGCTATTACGATTATTATTGAATATGAAATTTAATGTTTATTAATGAAATAATATTAAATCTTTTGGAAAGTATAAGCAAAAAGAAATCTTAATGGTCACTTGGTTATTACATTAAGCACATGTGCTTGTGATTGCGTTTCGAAAAGAACTTTCATAAAGTATGTCTCACATCTTTTTGTGGTACACTTTTAAGTATCTTATCGCAAGCAGATATCGATCAAATATAAATAGTTTAAAAAGAAATTTTATGTGGATAAGCACTAGATATAAATAATTTCTAAGCATACAATTTGTAAGAAAGCGTATAAATGTGATAAAAAGCGTGTGCAAAAATTACGTGCAACATTTGAGTATTTTATTTTCTCTGGGGGGCTATTGCTGCATTTAACGGAGGTGTATTAACAATAGATGTTGCTAAACTGAGAAATTTAATAGTTTCTTGTATTTTTGTACGGCAGAGAAAAATCCCTCTAAGACAAGACCCCCCTTAAAGTATATATTCTTGATCAGTGTTGAAATCTTAGAAGATCTAGCCATGGCCGTCCGTCTGTGGATATCACGATAGAGTCGAAACTTAAAGATTCACAGCCTTGAAATTTGGTATCGAAAAATTTTGAAGGATAGTACAGTCAAAGTTTGCAAATGGGCTGAATCGGTCCAAAGGGGAGAAAAAAAATCCCCTAAGTAGAACGAAGCCAACCTCAGAAGAGCAGAATAATTTTTAAAGTATTTTTCTTTTTTTGTAATTTTGTTAAGCAAATGATATATTTTTATGTCAAAGAAGGTCCAAAGCGTTGAACGTGGAGCTAGAAAATCAGAAATATCCATTTGTGAACCCCGCCCCCTTTAGTGGGCGTTTAAGTAACATATTAGATGGAAAAATAGTGTAAATATTTAACAAATTAAATACCTTAAGCCTACACTTCATTAAATATAAACTTTTAGACTTTTACGATGAAATTAAGATGTTCTGCGGTCTTCCCCTGCCCTGCCCCTCCATCCAACTTTGCCCTCTAAATGACCCTATCAAAGAAATATATAAATTTTTTTACACTTAGCTATCCCAGAATTTTACTTTTCTTCAAGTTTTTATGATAAAAAGGAGATGCCCTCCTACGAGCCTTCCTGGATTGACCCTAATCGATTTTTAAAGAAATCTCTTAGAGGATCTCTGACCCAGCACATTAAACATTTTTGATTTATTTACTAAATATTTGAAGAGTATTTAACAAGGCGAATTCATACAAGGTGAACTCACTTATGCAACTCTGTGTAAAATTTATTGAACTGTTAAATGAAATGCTTTTGAAAAAACAATGGCCGCACACAAAAACAAAAAACCAGAAGAACACTTTTACAGTTCAATAATTTTGCATTGGTAACAGCTGATCACCAATTTCTGAACTAAGGCCACCTGGTATGAATTCGCCTTGGTATTTAAGATTCAACACGATCGAATACAGCGTTCTTGCCTGTGGCTCTTTTTTTTTGTGGTACACTTATAAGTATCTAATCGTCCATCAATACTAATAAAAAATTTATGGTTTGAAAGGTATGTTTCTGTAGATATGCACCAATATAAATATTCTCCCTTATTCCGCAAATATTTGACGACGTCAACGTTAATATTAAAGAAAAAATAGGACAATTATTTATACTTCCTTTTCCATCAATTGTGTATTTATAACAGCCTCTTGTTGCTTTCTAGCCCCGAGATAAAAGTCTAAGGATTTCAGCAGTATTCAATTGATCCCTACAACGAGTACTTCAGTATTCCATTTTTGATATAGAGTTGACATCGACATATAGTTACAGAATAAGGCTTATTGTTTCTATAAACTAAAAATTTACATAAATTAGCCTAAAAAGCGAAAACTAATGATTTTGTAGAATATTTTACTCCACTCTATAGCTTTCCCACAATTGGGAAAGCGTAGGTATTATAAAAAAAACCATAAACTGTAATAGTTGGGAATAGTGTGTGTCAAAGAAATATAACTGGAAGTCTTCAAATACATCAAATAAAAAAAATATTCAATTTTATTTATGGAAATAAGTCAATAATTAAAATGCTATGTATCATTATGGAATTATGCCTTAAAAACATATTGAATTTTGAAATAAAAATATATCTCCATAAATATATTCAATATACCTTCTACGTAAAGCTTAGGACTCCCTTATTTTCTCTATCAATAGTATTCCCTTCTTTCAAATTCCATAGAAATGCATTACATATCTCGGGGTCATCCCCTACTTAAAAAAAAACACTCAAAATTGGAATCCAACGGCGCACTGTGGGGTTTTTGATACCAAAAATGGTAATTAATTGGATAATTAAATTTAGGAGAACCGAATAAAGTTTTGTAGTCGGTAAAAGTACACAACATTCCACATCACTAGTGCAAACATTTTGTTTTTGACAACTACCGTTATGTCACTATACAATTTTAAAGTTTGAGTTATTTGACGTTTTCTTCGCGGGCAATATAAATTTCAACTTTTGGTGTCTTAAAAATTAGTTTTGAGTGTTTTTCAAAGTGATAATTAAAAATATTTTAATTGATTAAGTTAGTAAGATTAATTTATGTTTTTTTTTTTTTTTTTTTTTTTTTTTTTTTTTGTTTTATTTGAGTTATTATTTTTAATTAATTTTCACGCGTAAGCCCATAAATTAGTGAATTTCGGGAAATATGTCGATAAATAGTTGTGAATAAAGCCAAATTAAGAAAAAAAAAACCATTTCGTTTCTAAAAATTTAAACGCTTTTGAAAACTTGTATGAAAAATTTGTGTGCACTTTTTTGCACATTTTGAAATAAAATTCAAATGTATTGTTGCACCTACATAAAAAAAAATCAACTTTTTATAAAAAGCAATACAAACATTAGTGTTATTATTAAAAGAAGAAAGGGAAAACAATAAAAATTTTAAACAATAATAGCAACAAAAACAATAAGTAACCTAAGCTAGTATTACAAAATTGGATGCAAAATTGGTAAGACAACTGCATTCAATTATGGTTACCATTTCTAGTGGTTTTCAAATAAAGACTAATGCCTTTCAAGGTTTCGCATTCCTGGTATTATATGTCCTCAACTATCCATAATTTTTTAATCCATGGACCAGAAATAGTAAAACACGCTTTACTACCAATTGTACAGTTGACGGAAGAAGCACAGGAAGCTCGAAAAAGTTTTACGCAGCATTTTTCGCGAAAATGTTTTAGAGAAAAATCAAATGAAAATATATTCAAAAGGCTATTAGTTACTTCAGATCCTGTAATATCATATATTAGAAAATTTAAAGAGAAGAAAACCCAAAATTTTCCTATGGAAGCAATTCAATTCTTAATATTTGATTCAAGTCTCGATAGTGAAGAAAATGCCAGTGATGATGATAATGATATTTATACCAATTATACAGATGATGATGGTTATTGATAAGCATTAGATACGTAATAGAGCTGTTCAAATATGTATTTTTATTCCCTTTTTAACCTACTGCCAATAGACTTACATTAAATAATGAACTAATAATAGTAAAAATATAATAATAATAATAATTTGAAGCCTCTTACTATCAGGTTTCTAGATAGCAGATTTTTTAATACTATTTTGTATGGGGAGTACTCCTTCCCGCAGTCCTATTCCGTCAATTTGTTTGCCCAACTTCGAAAATCGCTCTCTTTAATTGATATTGACCAAAATTACAAACATTATAAACAGGGAAAGTCACCACGAATTAATTCCCATTTTAGCCATCGAAAACCCCACTGTGCGGCGATACAAGTGCGTATTTTATTTTGGGTCTCCTACAAGAATCACATTTACATTCTCATCGTATTATCTTTGACTTTGTTTTATAGAATTTGTTTTATTATTTCTTATCTCTCATTGACAAGCAAAATATTCGCCCCTATTATGAATGGCGACGTCGACGTCACATCAACTCGACAGTAAAAAATCATCACTTGTCTACAAGTTGTCGATAACAATTAATTACTCTTGACAATTTTTTAGTATTCTCTAGGGCCAATAATACTGATAGAACATGTCAATAGTAGTCGGTTGCTGTCGAAAAATAGTGGACAAGCGGCAATATTTTACTGTCGTCTTGATACGGAGTCGATGTCGTCATTCCTTATAGGGGCGATTGTATAGATTGTGTCAAACTGGGAATATCCAATTTGTTTTAAATTTCATTTAAATATTAATAATCTGTTTTGCCAGTCAACAAGCGTAAAGTAATACTACCAATGTTTTTTATAACAATATAAAAATTTTTATTCCGTATTCGTTTCAAAGAATTTATGGCCAATAACTGCAGGAACAATTGCATATGTTAACCTAAATATCAAATAAGTGTACTCGTATGTTATAAAAAAAAACTTCTTAAATAAAATAACAAAAGCTTTAAAAAAATAATAAAACACATTTAATACTCTTCATAAATTTATCTCTTGTTTTTTTAACCCGTTTTAGAATAAAATATTACAATTTCGTGTTACAAATGAAATACGCAATTAATATTTTGCCAGCAATTGCCAAAAAATACAATAAAATAAAATCTAGAATTTGTAGTCGCCATATTTGTCTGTTTGTTCTACATAAAAATGTCGCCAATAAAATTGGGATTTTTTATATGTAGTTGGATGTTACACTCAGAGAAAACACTGTATAGCAATTGGACTAGATTTTTTAGTGCTTAAAAATAACCAGAAAATGTTCAAATTAATTAATGGTTTAGAAAAAAGTCGAAATAATGGGAAAATTTTTTGTAATAAATTCAATTTGTTAAAATCGTAATGCAAATTCGTTTGTTAGTGCATGAATTATTTCGGGTGTACCCTTATCTGCTCCATATACAAAATATGTGTTACAATTTGCAACATGAAATATTATTCTTTCAACATTTACAGTCTTAATGTGTCTCCATTACAGATTATTCTCGTACACTCTGCAACTTCAATTTACAATAAACACGATAAAAATTACAATACACATATTTTTACTACTCTTTGCTAACTTTTTCTTTTCTTAAAATATTTAAGCAATAATTTTCTGGGTTGTCTTTAAAATTTCATTTTATATATGAACTTTTTTTTTTATTTCTCAAATTTTGTTGAAAAAAAGTTTGCATAAAGTTCTTGTTTTGTGTGCTAATGAGCTTACAAATTTGACAAACATTTTATTGCAATAAGAAACTTTTGTTAAGAGGCCAGACTTTGGCAAAAAAAAAAAAAAAATCAAAATAAAAAAATAAATTATATATTTTTAAAGACAAACATTAGCTAATGGGAGCTAATAAAAATAAATTTAGAAATTGCAGCGTTAGACTTTATTCTGTTCAAAATAAAAATTAGCAACACAATTTTCTAAGGGTTCTTATATTGTGGAAGGTGGAATACGAGGACCGATTGATATTGAAGTTCCCTAACATTTTTTTTTTTCAAAAACCATTTATTTCTCAACACAATCTCCTTTTAGCTCAATACTCTTAGTAAGACGATATTTCAACTTTTTTATACCATCTGAATAATACGATTTTGGGAACCGCTCCAAATACGCGTTAGTTTCGGTAATCACTTTTTCGTTTGAGATGCATCTTTTTCCTGCGAGTCATTTTTGCACAGTTTGGAAACAGGAAAAAGTCACTAGGAGCTAAATCTGGACTATAAGGTGGATGATCGATCAACCAATTCGAAGTGTATTTCACGTAATCTTAGCATCGTATCTAATGCTGAACCGGTGCGTTGTCTTGAAGAACGAGCACTTTTTCTTCTTTAAATGTGATCGTTTTTTCTTGATTGCATCAATCAATTGATCCAATAATGCACGATAATACTTTCCTGTGATTGTGGATCCTTTTTCAAGATAATCGATGAGCAATATTCCGTGTGCGTCCCAAAATACAGTGGCCATAACCTTGCCAGCCGATTTCACTGTCTTCGCCTTCTTCGGAGCACTTCCACCAGCTTTCACCCATTGTTTCGATTGATTTTTGGTTTCAGGTGTGTAGGAGGTGGACCCACGTTTCATCAACAGCTATTAATCGACGCCAAAAATCAACAGGATTACGCTTTATCATGTCCAAACACCGCTGTGAAGTGGTCTGTCGAACTCGTTTTTGTTCGACACTGAGCAAATGCGGCACCCATCTTGCCGATAGCTTTTTCATATGCCAAAATGTTCGTGCAAAATGTTGAACACACGTTCATATGATACGAGTATGTTCACCATTTCAACAATCTCACGTAACTTGACTCGGAGATCGATCATTCATAACGATATCGAGGATTTTCTTGATATTCTGTTCAGTCACCACCTCTTTTGGCCTTCCTGTTGATGGTGTTGTTGCAGTGCTGGTTCGGCCGCGTTTAAATTCAGCAATCCAATATTTTACCATGTAATCTGACGGAGCAGACTCACCGTAATGTTTTATCGAGCTTTTCTTTTGTCTCTTTTGCCGTTTTCCCTTTCAAAAAAATTTCACTGCACGAAATTCACTTTTTTCCATTTTTCAAGAAACACAAAAGTTGCGTACTTCAAACGACTACAACAAATAAACTAAGCGATGAATTGGGGTGAAATTTAACAGCTGACGTTTGACAGGTCGCAATTTCTAAAAAAAAAAATTGTGCTGCCATCTAGCGGTAGATAGCTTCAATATCAATCCGCCCTCGTAGTTGTTCGTCAAACTCATCGTGATCTTCTTAAATTTTATGGCGTACATAATCGTCCTTCAGAGCGGCTAATTCGAAGAACAATAGATCGTCTTCGGATCTCATTTACCGTTACTGATAATGTGCATCCCGTGAGAAGCCGAACAGTGCGCACTGCAGAAGTTGTGGCCGCTGTACAGGAAAGCATTGAAAGATGATCCTAATCAATCATTTCGTTCCGTTCTCAGCAATTGGGGTTGTGTCGTTCCACTTAATGGAAGATTTTTTTTAGGTGTTAGAAATTGGTGTTCCAGATTGCGCCTTCTACGCGCCAGCCGTGGCGGCCACATGGCAGAAATCATATTTAAACATTAATTTCATAAAATTTTCTTTCCAATAAAACCCGTTTCATTGATACTAAAAATATATGTCCTTGTTTTATTATGATTTAAACTTGTGACACTCTATAAAAATCACCCTTTATCATATTCCAACATAACACATTTTGTTTACTCTTGTATAAACGACCTGTGCTTAAATTCCGATCTCATTATATCATTTATCGTTCTTCATGGCTTGGCAATGAATGGCTTCTGTTTTGCCTTGGTTTATTTTTATATAAGGCACTAATTCTGGGCGCTACTTATTTCAATTCGTAGCCTTCTTTCTTAATATCCCATGTGTGGCCGGCAAAAATTTTGCATTAGAGGTCTTAAGACACGCCTTAAAATTAAATTAAACTATGTCGATCCTAATGGATAGGAAAACCTTTTTTAATTTTATGAAATGAAAACTCTCAGTTTGGCATAGGATTGAATTTTCCATTCACCGTGGGGGTGACTCTCTATAGGATCTCGGTGACCCCCTTCAAAGGTTAAACATTTAAACTCTAAATTGGCATCGGCATTTTTTTTAAAGTTTAATGAAATTTTTATACCTATTTTGAAACTGCAAACTTATATCCTATTATATTATTTCAATTAGACAATATTTGTTCTCATTGAGCATAATATTACAATGGTGTTTAATTAATTTTGCCACAAACAACATCTGACTTTGTACGACTTTGGGAATCCCTCCAATATGTTTTCTATCAAAAAATTTATTTATAAAGGGTGTTTTTTTATGAAGTTTTTTTTTATACGAATCACTCTGTTGTCTGACAGCTGTTTTGACAGTTTAAAGTGACGTCTCTACTCAGTATTGTTTGGCAAATCATCATGTAGAGGTTAACTCCAGAACAACCCTTCCAAATCGTGGAAATTTATTTTCAAAAACAGTGTTTAATTAAAAATGTTTATCCGCTTTTTTACCGCAAAATTCTCTTCAGTGATGAGGCGCATTTATGGTTGAATGGATATGCCAACAAGCAAAATTGCCGTATTTGGAGCAAAGATAATCCACACGCCGCACAATAGGGCAGAACGACCCTATTTGTGGCAATAAATCAGGGAATAGAGTTAGCAACCTGAAAATTTCTGAAATTGTTTATAGAATCAATATATCGAAATTTCAAAACCCAACAATGACCATGCCCACCAAAACGCCCACTTTTTTTAATTTCGGAAGAAATTGTCAAATGAAAATACCCACCGTATTTAATATATAAACATTTAGGACTGTCAAATTTGGCTATAAATACAAACAATTATATATTTGTTCTTTGTTATTTGTATTTAATATATAAACATTTAGGACTGTCAAATTTGGCTATAAATACAAACAATTATATATTTGTTCTTTGCAAAAAATAAGTACACATAATTTTTTCCAGTAAAAACAGAATAACAAAATAAATGTTTTAATGCAGAAAATAGAACATAATTGAGAATAGCATAAATGTATTGATTTTTCATTAATTTAGAATAAAATCATCCCTTTCTTCATCACTGCTATCTTCTTGTACCTCAGAATTTGTATTATCAACAGGGGGAGCTTTAAGCAAACTCAATGCTTCAATTGGGATGTGTTGCTCCTTTTTTTCGGGTAGTTTCCTCATGCTAGTAATAATGGGATCAGAACTTAATTTTATTGATGTCGAGATAGTTGCGCTTCAACTGCAACCCCTAGTGCTTCTTGGCCTGACATTTTACAACTTTTGGGTTCCAGTGACTCCTTATATGACTTCCGATATTTTTTTGCTCGGTCAGGGGTAGTTGTTGTTATATCCTTTAACACTTTAGAAGCGCTAATCTGTCCCACTGCTCTCAAACTCATTTGAGTAGCAAAACTCAACATAGAAATCGATGTAGACTCTCTTAGTTTTTCTGTTTTCATTCTTTTTGTACGTTCACTACTTTCATCGAATGAAACACTTGGTCGACCACGCTTAAGCTTTTCTTCAGGGCAACAAAGAAAAGAAACAGATGTCTCAAGCCATGAATTATTTGTTTTAAAAAACCTCTCTAATTTTCGAAAAGCCTTTTCAAAACGAGTTTTATACTCAGATTTGAATCGAGAAAGTGTTTTAGTTAAACCTATGTTATCGAAGTTTCCTGTTCGTTTTTTTAACTCTTCTTCAAGAAACACAAATCGCCCTTGTAAATTAATATTTTCAACTGACCACATTATGTTGACAAGCTCCCTCCGGGTTATAAAAATTGTGTTTGAACTAGTACCTAAAGGATAAAACAAATCTTAGAAATTCTTACAATTTTTTATAATTTTTTTGTCAGAAAGCACATTTTGTAAAGAAGCTTTTTTATCAAAACCACAAAAAAGCGCAGAATTTTCTTGCAGTTCCTTAATTAAGTTAAGACATGCTATCAATAGCAACAAAAATTGTTATTGGGACTGCTTGGGAACACAACTAAACCGATCAATGTTTGCACAAAGAAGCAAAAAAAAAGTAATTTTAAAGTTTTTTTATGATAATTACCGTTTTATATAATTTAAAGCACTTTCTCACAAAAAAAAATCTTAAATAGATTAACATTTACCAGAACTTGAAGGCTCCATTCCAAAAACTTTAATATTTTATGATTTCTATTTTTTTTTTATTTAATTAAAAACACTTTACAAATTTCTTCACACCAAACTCAAGCTAATCTGTGAACAACAATGGCTTGCGCCGATGTTTATCATGCAAAATGTGTTTATGATAACGGTTTAAAACTTTTACAGTATTAACAGTGGGGTATTTGACTATTAAAATAAAATAACAATGGCTCCATACGGGCAGTTTCATTTTTCGATTTATTGCCACCGATCTGGCCATTCTGCCCCTTTGTGCGCCGTTCAAGAATTACCAATGCATCCCGATAAATGTACTGTTTGGTGCGGTCTATGGGCTGGTGGAATCATCGGTCCTTATTTCTTTAAAAATGAGGAAGGACGACGCGTTGCCGTAAATGGAAATCGATACAGAATCATGATCAATGAATTTTTGGTGGCAAAACTTCAAGATATGGATGTAAACGAAATGTGGTTTCAACATGATGGTGTCACTTGTCATACTGCGGGCGAAAAAATGGACTTATTGAAAGAACATTTCAACGACAACATTATTTCGAGAAATGGACCGGTGAATTGGCCTCCGCGTTCGTGTGATTTGACGCCACTCGATTATTTTTTGTGGGGATACCTAAAATCATTGGTTTACGTAGATAAACCAGCAGTGATTGACGCTTTGGAAACCAGTATTCAACGTGTCATTGCTGAAACACGCCCTCAAATGCTTGAAAAGGTGGTCGAAAATTGGACCTCCAGAATGACCTTGGTGCAAAATAGTCGTGGTGGCCATATGCCCGAAATTATATTTAAATGTTAAATGACAAGAAATTATCTACCAAATAAACAATTTTTTTTGGCCATTTCATAATTTGGCATGTGTTTTATTTAAATTTCAAATGAGCAAGTTCTTATAAAAGCACCCTTTAGAAACCTTTTTGTTTCTTACATTTACTTGTGTGTGTGTCTATGCGTGTGTGCCTCCTACAAACGCAAAAGCATCTTCATTTCCGGTTGCAACTGTTAAAGTAGCCGTCACTGTTTATGTTGTTCTTCCAACATAAACGGCGCTCGATGTATTCAAAAAGAACAACTTGCACAGAACCGGAAGATGTTTGCTTTTCACTTTAAATCAAAGATTCTAATAAAATTCGTTTGTTTTTTAATTCTCTTTTCAGGTGAGTGATTTTTAAAGACGGAAATGAAAAATTCTCTAAAAGCTTTTGAAAGAGCCGGGTATTAAAATATATACAATTGATGTAGTAAAAGGTTAGTAAAAGCTTTAACTTGAACTGCAAATACAATTTCATTTAGATAAATAATTTAATTGAAAATATTTAATGCGTCTTACAAAATCTTATGAAGGGCCTTCAGTTATTTTATTTCTACTGGCGAATTATTCACCATAAACAGAAAATGTGTGAAATGCAAATCGGGCCCGATTTTAAAATATACGATGTCTGAATTAATAAAATGCTTATTATCAAAATATCTAAGAAAAAATATATATTTGAGAATGTTTTAGCTTCTGCTATTGAAATATTTGATAAAAAAAGGAACTATTAAAGGATGTCTTTTATAGAGTGTCACAAGTTTAAATCGTAATAAAACGAGGACGTTTTAATAGCAATGAAATAGGCTTCATTGGAAACAATTAATGTTTAAACAGCCCTATTCACAATCTTGTGCAAATGCTCTTGCACTATTGCATTTGCAAATTGAGAGAGTATTTGAGAACATTTTCAATGAATTTTGTTTGTGTAGAGAACAAATATTTTGCAAATGCAATGATGCCAGACTATTTGCACAAGATTGTGAATTGGGCTAATATGATTTCTGCCATGTGGGCGACAACTAAAAAAATCTTTCATAAAGTGGGAGGACACAATCCCAGTTGCTGAGAACGGCAACGACTTGATTAATTCGGATCATCGTCAATATTTTTCTGTACAGCGCACAGTGAACCATTTCGCGAGAAAGCGGTAAAAAATCTATAACTTTTGACTGGATTGGAATTTTTATACACGGTTTTCTTTGTTTCCTAGGTGAGACTATAGGCTTTAAGCTATAAACCATTTAAATCGATTAGTTAAAAAAAAATTAAGTTTTAGCAGTTTTTGGTACACAAGTAAAGTATTAAAACTTGTTATAAAAATTTGTTTTATACACAATCTGATATTTTGGGTCACGTTTACAACTTATAGTTATTAAGAATCTAAAATTTTGTCAGAAAGTATCAAACTTTGGCCCCTGTGAAATTTTTAATAGTCAAAGGATAGTTTTTTTTTTAAATTTCAGTTAAAATTTAGTTCATTAAGTAACATAAACAATACAAACATTGGTTAAATTTACTTTAGATAAAAAGGTTTTAATGAAGAAGGCATAGGTTTCTATTTAAGTTCAAAATGGACATTATATGTAAACTTTTATTATAAATTTAAAATTGTTAATACTAATTTAAGTTTTTCTGAAATATAAAATACGTTTAATTCACCAAAATCACAAAATTTGGAATTTATGTGGGTACTTTTTATGTACCAAAAATATTTCGATTTTCCAACTCTGGAAGCAAATTTTTATATATTTTTTTACCAATACAATTCTTAGTGAGGTGTAACATAGTTTTACTTGCCAAAAAATTTAAATTTTAAAAATATTAAATTTTTAAACTTTTTGGTCATTGTCATGTACCATAAAATATTTCATTTGTCCAACCCTGGAGTCGAAATTTTGATTTTTTAAGATTTTAATACCAATTTTGTTCTTCCTGTGTTTTAAGACAGTTTTAATTAGCAAAAACAAAAAAAAAACGTCCATTGCCATTTTGGTTACTTTTATGCAGAAAAAATATTTCAATTTCCCATCCCTGGAAAACTTTTTTTTATTTTTTTAGTTTTTGATAGACCATTGAGGCTTCCCAAATCACGAAATAGGTTTAATTTACAAACATTAAAAAAAAGAATTGATATTTGGTATAAATTTTGCGTCGAGAAATAGGTGTAAGCTTCCCAGCTCTGGAACCGTATTTCTGGATCTCTCTGAATTCCAATTCCACTCTATTTGAAATCATTTCCAGTTCAACGGTCCAAGAACGAAGTCTAGCTCTTCTAGGGGCTTGGGAAACCCGATTTCACTTACAGACGGACGGACAGGCGGACATCGCTCAATCGTCATCGCTATTCATAAGAATCCAGAATATATATACTTTATGGGGTCCCATGTGAATATCGAAGAAATTACACACGGAATGACAAACCTATAAATACCCTTTCACTTTTTTTGTGAAGGGTATAAAAATACATCAAACGTGAGCACAACAGAAAACGAATTTTTTACTCAAAAAATACTTGACCTTGTATCAGAAAAATTGCTCTGGTGCTCACGGTCGGATCGTGCCGGGTATACAATGGGGTATGATAGTGTAGAGGAGAGTTTGGGCTATAAGATAGTACAAGTCTGTTTACGAACTTTAGAAGTTATACTCTATTAAGTGGGAGGATTTAGAAAAATTTGAACCTTAAAAAAGATAATACAGTAGTCGCTCGGTTATATGAACTAATTCAAACAGAGCCTGTTCACTAAATGGAGAAGTTCACTAAATCGAGAGAATAAAAAATAAGTAATTCATATGACTTTTATTAAAATAAGTTTTTATTTTTAATGTTTTTTAATAATTAAGGACCATGAAAGAAGTCGGTTATATTTTTTTGTACTTTTTTTGCTTTACGAGATTTTGCCTTGTACCTGCATTTGCGCAATACCAAAATATCATTAATATCAGATATAATATTTTCACTCCAAAAAATAACTTTATTGAATGTTTCGATTGCCTCCGTTTTGCCTTCCCTATCACCAGAAGCATTTGTACAGGACAAGAATGTAAGACGTGCTTTTTCGGTTTTTCTTCTAGGTGCACTTTTTGTCTGGAAGCAGTTTACAAAATAGGGCAGTTTCGTCCGCTTTGTAAATTTCATCATGCATTAAATTGTGTTCTACTATTAACGAATGGAGTTCTTTTTTAAACGGTTCTACAAACCCCGGACGATAATTTTTCACCGGATATCTATAAAAACCGTATACCAAATCGTCGCTTAAATTTCTGCAGCCACGCATCACTTGCAGTAATAGAACTTTTTTCTTTCAATTGGTCGTTTAAATATTTTGCTTTTATTGATTGAACCAATGATATAGCTTCGCCTCCTCCAACGACATTTCAGCTTCTCTCAATGTTCTCCTTTTAACTTTTTCTTTACTTTTTGCAGTCACTTCCAAAATCGGATTTTTATTTTTCTTAATAGCACAAATTGTTGACTTGGCCACTTCATATCTGTGTGCAAGAGAAGTAACGCTTGCACCTTTATCCAAAATGTCACTTTTTTCAGATAACGTTAACACCTTGCGCTTCATCTTCGATGCACTATGTAACACACACTAAAGACTTTAAAAAGCTTTTTTGTATTCGTACGCACACGCTTATCTCGGGGAAGAACCGATTTTTAATATGTAAGATAATCACTCAACAACTCAACACTCAAAACATTAACAAGATCAACAGTTTGAGGTTTCTCACTTATTTCGGGGAAGAACATACTTCTAATAAGACAAACATTTAAAAAAAATTAACGGTTGAAAGCTGTTCACATAATAGAGATAGGCTGTGTTCACTCTTTAGAACCCCATGTGTTTAAATTTTGTTGTTCACTATTCTGGATGTTCACTATTCTGGATGTGCATATAACCGAGCGGCTACTGTAATAATATTTTCTAAAAGTTATTCAAATTTTTTTTTCTACTACTAATATAGCTAACAAATTGGACAATTATACAAAATCTATTTCGTTTGAAAATCTTTCAAGACAAAAAAGTTATAGGTGTTTAAAAATCAAAAATTTACTAAGAAATATTTCATTTTAGCAAAATACTGAGAATGTCAATTTTGTTCACTTAAAATAAAGATTAAATTTTTTGGTGACCGAGGTATACAAGTGTCTACTTTCGAATGACCTTTTACATTTTATAATTGGTGACCGTAAAAAAATGAGTTTTGGCCGCCTTCTCGCGAAATGGTACACTGTGCAGCGGCTACAGCTTCTGCAGTGCGCACTCTTCGACGTCTCACGGGATTAACATGATCAGTAACAGTTAATGTGGTCCGAAAACGATGTATTTTTCTTCGAATTAGCCGCTCTGAAGGATAATTATGGACGTCATAAAATGGAAGAAGTGCACGTTGAGTTTGACGAATAGAACAATTATTTTGATTAAAAATTTCAACAATTTGCACGCGTTGCTCTGGTGTTGTGACACTCTAAAAAACACCTTTAAGAATAGGAAGTTTTTGGGTTCATTACTGTGGAGTTGTTTCTGTTAATTGTTGATCACTTGGCTACTTGTTCACAAAAAACTTTAAGTCATGAACAACATGATGATTTCTAAAGTAATTTAATTCTTGTATTAAAAATTAGCTTTTGTTATATTCATAAGTAATCAGTTCACCTTCAATGGAAATTATCATGCTTTTTCGTCTATTCGCAAACACATATGGATTTTAAAAGTCTTTACAGACACACACTCGGAAACAGGCGTACATGCATTCATAAGTTATTTTATCCTGCAGGCGGCGGCTTTAATAAATTTCTTTAACTTTACAAAATTATTCCTGTTTTAGCAACAAGAGTACAGGAATAGTAAAATTGTATAAAACAAAAACAAAACAGAAAGAAATGCCCAAATTGTTTGTACAACGCTCGAGTGCACTCTACTTAAATTAACCATTTTTTGGACAATTTAATACAAAACCAACTTCAATACCACCAATCATTCAAGTGTACACAGACCTCCATGTCCATGTACAAACAACAGGATTCACTCAGTCTTTAGTTATTTATGCGTCCTTTTTCCTCTTTCCTTTTTTTTTGTTGTTTTTTTTTCTTAATGGGGAATTTTGATCATTTATATTTTATGGCTTGAATTTTGAGGTAAATGAAAAACAAAAACTAAATTGCAATAAAATGAGTACAAAAAAGTTTTGTAACTTAGTTTTTGAAAGTTTTATTGAAATATCTTACACAAGTTTTCCACTTTTTTTTAGTTTGTTTGTTTTTATTTTATTTTTTTGCTTTCACCTCAATTTTCCTCCTCTTCTTGCTTATTTTGCTGTGTTACTGTGTATTTGGTTCTTGCTGTGCCATACAATTTTTCTTCACCGTCGTTGTCGAGAATCAATAATTATTGAGAATCCATAAACGTTTGTCACTTTAAGTCATGCATTGGCATCGGTATTGGCATTTTTGGCTTAAAGGCAACTCTAAATTTTGTTACAGTTTACGTGTGTATGTATATTGGTGTTAGTGTGAATGTGTGTTTGTGTGTGTGTGTGTGTGTTTCATGCTTTAAATCTTACATCGTTAAGGTATCTTAAGTTAAAGTGCTTTTCCTAAGAGCATTTTAGACCTGGCATAACGTTGAAAATAGTGTACAGTGGGTTTAAAGTGTAGAAAACACTGTTTAGCATGGTAATAGCTAAATTTATAGTGTCTTCACACTGAAATTTAAAACCTGCTTTAAGCGTTAAAACCATAAACAGCTGATTTTGCTGTATAATAAATTTGTTCAAAATAATTTAAATCGCTCACAGAAATGTGTGAATCTGTTGCTGTACTTGTTCTTTATTTTTACAACATTTAATTGACAACCGGTACAAGTGAAGTTTTTGTTTGAAGGAAAAGGAAACATGTTTACATTGCATTCTAAAACAGAGATTATATTACGTAAGCAGTTCGTATTTTAACGAACATTCATAACATTTCATATTAAATTGAATTAAGACTTATAGGCTAATTGTTCGAAATTTTTTGTTTTAAATTGAGAAAGACATGATAAATATTCCAAGGCACAAAGGAAAGTCAACATCAGTTTTTAATTATTCAAATTACACACCAGAGCAGAACAGAACTGCTGTTTTCGAAAGCCGCCACGCTTTCATCAACAGCGCTCATGTTTTTTTTTTTTTTTAACAATTGTTCTTTATTGCATCTTCAATTTTAAATTGAACTAACAATGAGTATTTAAATCTTAAATCTAAAAAATATTAAATTTTATGTTTAGCCAATGCTAGACAAAATTTTAGTTTCAGCGGTTGATTTGTTGCTGTCTACATCTCTCGGGTACGGCTGATAGAAAGAGTATCCCTCCTCAGCCGAATGTGGCCTCTAAAATTTAGAATATTGCGCGCAAGTGGATTAGGGTGTACTTCAAGTTTTTCGATATATTTTGTTACATGATTTGAAAAGACAGTCTTCACCAATGGAACGTCTATATCATTATGAATTCGGTGATTTCGGACATACCAGGGAGCTGCTGTAATTATACGTAGTATTTTATTTTGTTGCCTTTGACCTTTCCACATTAGATGCGGAGGCAGTGCCCCATAGCTGGATACCGTAGGACCACATAGGTTTTAGAAGTTTACAATCTAGGCTTAACCTAGAGTTTCGGCCGATAAGCCAGTTAAACTGAGCCGTTTTTAATTTCATTTGGATAAGTTTTGCATCGATATGAGATTTCCAAGTTAGACGGCAATCGAGATGAATGCCGAGATATTTAACTTCAGTGTGTTGTGGCATAGTCTGTCCGTTGATTTGTATAGGCGGGCATGTTTCCCTGCGCCATGTAAAAGTGACATGAACACATTTTTGTTCGTTAACTTTAATCCGCCATTGATGTAACCATTTTTCTAGATGAGATACATACTCTTGTAAATTGCGGGAAGCTTCTACAGGTTTTTCGTGCACGCTTAGAAAAGCTGTGTCATCAGCGAATGTTGACGTATGTATGTTACTGCTTAACGGTAAGTCAGAGGCATATATTAAGTACAGTAAGGTGCTATGAAGCGGAGGGTCCTGAGTTCGAGCCCGTGCTGAGTCATGAAATATTGTGTTGAATTCTTCTGATCGGCATTAGGGCGTGGTTCTGTTAGTTATTGCCAGCCTGTTTTCAATGATGAAGGTATAGTCACTGGTCACTGAACATAATTGGCAGCGACTGACACTATCATATACTAAAAGCAGACTAACAGCACTCTACGTCGTCGGCCATGTAGCAAAAATTTGCCGGCTCAGTAAAAAAGGTTGAAATAGCCACAAAAAAAATAAAACTGTCCAGCTTCTCATCTTTCCTTATCTTTTCCCTGAATACTATCCCCCCGTTTTCAGTTCCGGCGCAATGCATTGCATATATAGAGGTCATCCCCTGAGTGCTGGTCTATGATAAAAAAAGAAAAAAAAAATATAGACCAAACTGATCATGTTTAACAGTAACATAACAGCTGAGCAGCTGAAAACAGTGTTGCAAAAATAAAGTTTCTAAACAAGACGTCTGCTAGAAGCAGAATTATAAAAATTCAAATTAAAATTTATTTTGTTATGACCAGGATAGTTTTCTTTAGTTAACTCAAAAAGTACGAATTTATTTTTTCATTGCACTCAGCAAGGACTACTTTCAGTTAGACAAAAAGTTTCTGTCAACTCTGGTACCACTTTTCATTTTGGCTTGAAGCAATTGAGGGTGCTCATGTACTAAAAAGCAGAGTAACAGCAGCATCGTCCTTCGTTGGTCCTGTATCAAAAATTCTCTATCTTTCTTCATCTGTGCCCTCAATACTATCCAATCCTTTCTAGGGACAACGCAATGCACTGCATATGTAGGGGTCATCCCCTGAGTGCTGGTCCGAGATAAAAAAAAAATACAAAATTCCAATGAGTGCCTTGTCTGGCTTTTAGTCTCATCAATCCCACTGCTGTCGTTTAGGCGTCTTACGGCATACCTTGTGTAGTTTTAGTCTTAATTCTCTGTAGTAGAAATGCGGTTTTAAGTTGAATAATATTAAAAGCAAATAATAGTTCACTTTTCTATATCCATCAATAAAATATATTTTGAATAATAAAGCGGTTTGCTGAATTTTATCTTACCTGGATGCCCCTGTGCAATTTGATTTGTTTTATTTCCACCACTGATTGCTTTTACTTAGTTTTACTTTCACAAGAAGAGCGAGAGAGAGAGAGAGGGAGGGAGAAAAAAAAGAACTTTTGCCAAAAAATATTCGTGAATTTAAGTGTAAAAAATTTGTTATGGTTGTCTTGGCAAGAAAATGTCACTATGACTGGATGCTGGCTCGTAACAGTTTCCCAAAAAAAATAGAAAAAACGCCTTTTCATTGTACTTGCCTGCAATTGCTACCTCTACTATTGCAACTACTCTCCCTGTTAACCATCCTAGTGTCCTTTGAAAACAAGGCAAACGAGGCTAAAGTAAAATCAACTTAAATCTTGAACTATTTTTTTGTTACGAGAATTTTGGTACTTTTAACAAAAGAAAAACTTAACAAATAAATCCGTTGATACTTTAAGGTTGAGTTGCAGAGAAAAATGGAATTTTATGTACAATATATTTTAGCAATAAGAGGGATTTTCTTCTTTTTTTTCTGTGTTTTCGTGTCAGTTTCCACAATATATACTATATATAATGGAAGCCCATAACTTTTGAAAGTGTTATGTTTGTTACATTGCCAAAAATAAAATTACAAGAAAAAAAAAAATTATCAAAGAATACAAGTGCAAAAAAAAGTTGATGAGAACAGCAAAATTTTGTTGATAAATAAAAGTTGTCCGGTGGAAATTATGCGTCATTGTTACAAGTGTTTTGTTTGCAACAACATCTCTATAAATTAAATCTGGTTGAAACGATTGCACATGGGAAAGTGTCCAAAAGTAAAATAAAACGGGGAAACATCGACAGCAACTCAAATTAAAAATGTAACAACAGTTCCACTCCTAAAGTTTTTTTCTTCCAATATTGAGGTTATTTAATCAATTTATAATATCATTGAAGTTGTGACACCATAAACCAACCATTTCCATCAAAAGAAAAGCGGTAGGATGGGACCAGCCTGTTCGAAAGGTCTCAAAAAAAAAAATTATATAATTGTTTTTAAATATTTCTTGGGTTTTTGTGGACTCACAAAAGAATCTCGTGGCCGAATAAAATTCACGTACTGCTATTTTACATACACTAGGAACGCCCGTTGGTCAAAATTCGAACACTTTACATATAAAATAGAACGACTTTGTATTTTTTATTTTTTTTTTTAAGATAAGTTTATATTACTTTTTTTTTTGTTATACATTTTTTTTAACACCAAATTTATATTGTACACATCTGCACGAAACAAGCTTTCAAATGATATACGCTTTATCGATATTGGTGAACGATAAAGCACTTAAAAGTGTACCCCAAAAATATATATAGGATTGGTTGAATCGCCTTTAGAGAACAGAAAGGGCTTGCAAATAAAAACCAATTTTTGTGGACATAGAAAAATAAATTGTAAATTTTTAATTTTTTCAACGGGCTTAAGTTTGAATCTGCATGACTGCAAATGATTTTTTATTATTTTATTAATAAATGAATTTGTTCAAATTCTATTTATTATTTTTTTATATTAAGATTGGAATATTATGAATATTTTCAATAATCATCAAACCAGCAGAACGGATCAGTACTGATTTCGGGGCCGCTACGCCATCTCATCAGCGTTCTTTGTTCAAATTTTATTGTTTTACAATATCAGATTGTATTTGTTATTCACGGCAGGAGGAATTTTGAAAGCAAAAATTGTCAAAGACATTAGAAACATAGGGTGTTTTTTTAAAAAGTGACATGAGTTTAAATCATAAGAAAGCAAGGAAATATATTTTTAATATCAATAAAGCGGGCTTTATTGGAAAGAAAATTTTATGAAATTAATTTTTAAATATCATTTCTGCCATGTGGCTGGCGCGTAGAAGGCGCAATTTGGAACACCAATTTTCAACAACTAAAAAAATCTTTTATAAAGTTGAAGGACACAATCCCAGTTGCTGAGAACGGCGACTAAATAATTGATTAGGATCATTTTTCAATGATTTCCTGTACTTTCCTGTACAGCGGCTGTTGTTTCTGCAGTGCGCACTGTTCTGCGTCTCACGGGATCCTTATCAGTAACAGTTAATGTGGTCCGAAAACGATCTATTGTTTTTCGAATGCTGGCAATGGTTGCGGCCCATTGGGGCGCATCGTGGTGGTTGTAGTTGAAAGCCAAATCGCTGGGAGAGCATCATCTCAGTGTGGAGTTGGAACGAGTGCCGTTACCCAAAGATCAGCAGGAGTCTTAGGTAGACTCCGCTCCTAACCAAGGGGGAAGCCATGTCCAAATACGTGGTTTCAAATTGGTACTCATGCGGAATTGCCTGTTGCGGGTGGGGTCATTGTATTCGCCCGGTGCTAAGACTACAGTGGGGTTGGGCCGCGAGGCAGTTAACCACTGTAATTTGAAGCACATCTATTTTTCGAATTGGACGCTCTGAAGGAAGATTATGTACGTCATAAAATGGAAGAAGTGCATGATGAGTTTGACGAAGAAAAAAATTATTTTGATTAAAAATTTCAATTTGCCGAGATGACAACACGTAACCGGGGTCGCGTGCTGCTTAACAAGCTCATACACGTAGGTGCTAACAAATTTCTTAGTTACGAAGGGCAGTCAACAAGTCCATGACTTTTAGAATATCCCAAAAATGCAACCGTCAGTGGACTCTTGTGAAAACAGTTATTGTTGTTTGGCTCTCGTTGATAAAAGATTAAAACGCGTTCTGGGAAGAAAATGGAAAAATGTAAATTTCGTGTTCTTAAACAGTATATTTTGTGCAAAAAAAAAATCATCACTCAAACCAAGTCTCGTCTTGATAAATATCATCAGGAGTCCGCACCATCCATTTCCATGGTAAAGAAGTGGTTTACGGCATTTCGATGTGGCCGTACAATTACAGAAGATGCCGAATATTCTGGACGCCCAATTGAGTTCTCTACATCAGAAACAATTACAAACAAATAACTATATGATTTTAGCCAATAGGAGATTGAAAAGGAGAGGGATTGTGAAAGCCATAGGTTTCAGTGTTCAATGATCACTTGGGTATGGAAAGGCTTTCCGCAAGATGGCTGCTGCGTTTTTTTTTTTTTTTTTTTTTTTTTTTTTTTTTTTAGGAGTAGGACCAGCACTCAGGGGATGACCCCTACATATGAAATGCATTGCGCCGGCACTGAAAACGAGGGGATAGTATTGAGGGGACAGATTAGGAAAGATGAGATGATAGACAGTTGTTTTTGTAACTATTTCAACCTTTTTTACTTCGCCGGCTAATTTTTGCTACAGGGCCGACGAAGGTGGGTGCTGTTACTCTGCTTTTTAGTACATGATAGTGTCAGTCGCCGCCAATTATGTTCAGTGACCAGTGCTATGCCTTCATCATTGAAA
Organism: Linnaemya tessellans; assembly: GCA_951800035.1. Lineage (NCBI taxonomy): Eukaryota > Metazoa > Arthropoda > Insecta > Diptera > Tachinidae > Linnaemya > Linnaemya tessellans. The sequence goes on from OX637536.1 coordinate 43,957,939, forward strand.
CAGGCTGGCAACAACTAACACAACCACGTACTAATGCTGATCAGAAGAATTCAACACAATATTTCACGACTCAGCGCCGGCTCGAACTCACGACCCTCCGCTTCAAAATCTCGTGTTCTACTACTTCAGCCAACAGCACCCACTCACAATGAGAAAGAGTTTTCATGGCAAAAATCCATGAATTGGGCTACGAGTTGCTCCTTCATCCGGCCTATTTTCCACATTTTGCCCCCCAAACTTGAAGAAATATGTAGATGGACGAAATCATGTTACAAATAACAGCCTATTTTAAGGACTCGACAAATCATATTTTTCGGAAGGGATAAAAAATTGGAGAATCGTTAGACTATAATAATAATATTGAAAAGTAAAATAACTTTTTATATAAAAATCTGGTGTTTCATTTAAACGTCAAGGACTGATTGACCATCCCTCGTATAACAGGAGAGCCTCAGTCTGGTTGAGAGCAGTATTTGCGGGACATGGAAACCTCAGGCTACATCTGACAAAGACGAAAGACGTACCGAATGATAATTGTAGAACATGGATGGAGGGACCTGAGACAGCATCGCACATCTGGGAAAACCACTAACCGCCATGTATAAGTTATAGAGGCTTTGGGGCAGCCTAGTTAAATTTTATTTTTTTTTAAAGAGGACCAGCATTCACGGGATGACTCCTACATATGCAGTGCATTAAGCCGGAACTAGAAAGGAGGGGATAGTACTGAGAGGACAGATGAAGATAAATAAGAAGACAAGGGCTTCTTTGTAGCTATCTCAACGTTTTACTTCGCCGGCTAATTGTTTTTGCTACAGGGCCGACGAAGAAATCTATGTCAGATGCTAATAATTACTAAGGACACTTAGAATAGAAGTGGATAATTACAGCCGACTTTAGAAAATAATTACTACAGTCTAGAATGTGATTCGGTGATTGACAGCTCTACCCTTTGGTGGATGGAAAGAAAAAGCCATCGCTTTACTGAGACACGTAAAGGGATCGAAGGGGGCCACATTACACTTGCGATCTCCTTACTTGCTCCCGGAACACAAGTATATAAAACAAATTTTATTTTTATATTGTACACACCATTGGATGACCTCTTTATTTGCTTTAAAATTTAAATCGAATTCTTTTGCAATTCCCTGTCAATATCAAGTTGTAGCCAAAAAATATCGCTTCCTTAGAATTGTACAACTTCGACTCTGTTTCTGTTTTCTTTCTTCAATGTGTGTGAAATGTCATAATTTTGAAAGTAAAAAGAAAATATTTCCCGTATGACGTGTCTGAAAAGGATACGATGACAACATGCGAAGTCAATATATTACAACAGAATACAACAACTGAAATGAAGTCAACAATTCAACGTTCATTTTAGATTTCAACATTTATCGTTTCAATAACAACAAGGACTTGCGGCAGAAGTACAACACGCAGAAAAAGAACTCATCATCACTTGGCACCGAACACAGGGTGTGAACAGAGACTATAAATACATACATATATAAATTTGTAAGATAATATTTTTATGAATGTGTGTGTGTGTGTTTTAGTACTTCTGACAATGCGATTGTTGTGTGAATGTGTTTTGGAAGATGACGAATGGCCGTGTGTTGACAATTATGACGACTGTCAGCCACCACCACCAACCAGCCATGGCAAGGACGGCAAAACTTATTCGCAACAAGACTTTCATTGATAACGATGTTTTTTATTTATTTATATGTTTATTTTTTTATAGTATTATTTGTTAGATATGTGAGTGTGAGTAGAGGGAGAGCGAACTCACACCTTTATCCAGCTCATTATAAAAGAATTATTTTAACCAAACAAATATGTGTACGTACGTGTGTCATGTATATAAGTTTTCCTTATAGTCATGTGATTGTTTTCTTTCATTTATTTGCTGTTCCTGGAGGCACAAAAGCGGAAGGAAACAGCCTTCAAATAAATATGAGAACACACATATTATTTTATTTATATTTTCTTTCGTAAATGTCTTTTCCTGTTCTTCATGCTGGTGTTGGAAAGGCTTGTCACGGTTGTGTCAATATGTTTATTAGCAAATACGAAATGTTCTTGATGTTTATAGACTTGATAAACAAAATGGACGCAATTATTAAAGTTCAGGACATTTTTAATTATTTTCATATAATAATTAAAAAATTTTTGCTTTTTATAATAAAACTAAAATGCGTAAACAAATTTCAATTGCAAAAAAATTATTATTTTTCTTATGCCTTTACGATACCGATATTAAAGAAGTGAAGATATCGATAATGGTGGTGAACTAGCGATTACACTATCGAACGTTTTTTTTTGTCACCATGCAAAAAAATTATTATATTTCTTATGCCTTTACGATACCGATATTAAAAAAATGAAGATATCGATAATGGTGGTGAGCTATCGATTAGATATACTATCGATTTTTTTTGTCGCCATCGATTGTTTTATTTTTTATTAATATTTAAATCGATACATATTAATGAGATGGTGTTAATCCCCCGTGCGCTGGTTTGATGCTAGAAAAAAATATTCTAAATATTCTACTCTTAATAAAAATTCAAATATGTATATGTATTTCAAATTCGGAAATTAGAAAAAAAATTCAAGTTTCTAGATTTGAACCTGAGCCTAAGTAATAATTGTTAGCTCAATAATTAAAATCCGTTGTTAAGTTTGAATAATAAAATACAAATTCGTATTTAAATAAAAACATTTAATATAAATTAAGCTATTTATTTTTTAATTAAACAACGTAAATTTTTTATATAAACACATAAATTCGGCTATACGAATTTATGTGTTTATATAAAAGTTTTTCAATATAAAAAACCAACATTATTTAAATTAAAAAAAAAAGAAAAATCCACGTAGCTTCAGTGTAAAACAGTCACACTGTAAACATGCCCTATTATTAACTTGTCTATGTTGCATATTAAATGATTACATATTAAAGTTTCCAATTTCTCATATATGTGAATATATAAAATTTAGTTTAACTATCAACGTGTGCTAACTGCCATTTATCATTCATTTAAAATTGATGAATGGAGGAAAGTGACACCAACTGGCTGCATCGGAAATCATTGCGCAATTGAACTTTAAACTCTTAAATGATGTTAATTTATGTAAAACATTTAAGCTGATTTAAGCCAACATCATAAATAACTGTATTTTGACAAGCTTCAGATTATAATTTCATTAGATTAGTTTTGAAAAAAATTAAAAATAATAATAATAAAATAAAAAAAAATAAAAGAATAAAATCATATGAAACCAAAGTGGTTTGATTAGGTGCATGATTTTAGTTTGAATGAACATAAAGTTTTCATGAAGAATTCATTTGGAATTTTTAAAGACATATTTTTGACTGTAACGACAACTGAAATTGATGTTGGAGAGCTCTTTATAATTCTCAAATAGTCTTTGAAAATTATTACATAAGTTAAGAGCTTTTGGAATTTTTCAGATTTTTTTTTTCAAAATCAATGAACTGCAGACTTTGAAAACATGATTAATCAGTAGCAAATAAAACATTTTTTTTAGTATACGGATTGAATTTTCCTTGATCCATTTCCTCCTATGATAATCTAATTACAGCTAAAAAGGAAACAAAAAAAAATAACATTTACTAAATACGAAAACGAAGAAATAATCACAGTTACTCAAGTTGATCGCAATGGAATAAGTATGTATACGAGTATTATTCCCGGGCTACTTATCTTAATGTGCAATTATGCCTTATTTAGCTTTTACGTAAAGTATCCTGTACAGCCATTTACCATTTATACGAACAGGAAAAACAGCAACAGCAAATGTGTACACACTCCTCTACTCATTATAATTTTTATGTGTATTTCATTTTGTCCCCATAAACCACTTACAAAACTCACATGTCCTTCACTAAATGTTATGATATATTCGCATTCTGTTTTTTTTTTATAAAAAAAGCGGCGGCAAATACATTTAGACAGCCATGAGTCGAGCTCCAACTAAAAATAATTCTTGTTCATAAATTGTTAATAAAATACAAACTACAAAGAAGCATAAATAAATAATAAAAAATGCTGGCAAAAAAAAAAAAAAGAATGAAAGAAAAAATAGCTGCTAGATGAAAAATAACGAAATAAATATATAAAATTATTATGAAAATATTAAGAAACAAATGAAAGAAAAACAGCAGGGAAAACAAATAGATAAGAAAAGGAAGCAAGAGAAAAAAAAACAGCATGACACTGCCAGTCAGAGTTGGAAAAGAATGGGATATTGAGCGACATATTGTATATGTCATTGATTTAACGTCAGTCAGCCTTGCGGCCTAACCTGACGATGCTCTTAACATCGGGTGAAATTGGGTGTCACCATCACCCCTCTTAGCACCAAGAGGCCACACGAAGGCGACCTCGTGTCGCCCAGGTGGCAATTTCTAGAACATGATTTGGTAAGCCCCATGATCTAACACCTTTCTTAAGTGCCGATCCTATCTAGATGATCTTTTATTTGTTGATTCACAACAACACATAGATTTTGCTACTATCAGCCGGACCGAAGTCCAACCGTAAGGATTGAACATCAATCCTTATCTGACAAATCTTCCACCAAATTGGTGACCACAACCACCACGTGCACTCTCGAGGGAGACCTCACCAATATCCAGCCGCAGTAAACTGCGGGGCTTGTACTGCATCCCGTGGTACCAGTTCTGACTACTGGTAAAGGCTCGAAAGTCAAACCAATGGAGGTTCTATAAACTTTCTATCGACTTCGGTTTCTATTTTACCACAACCTAGGTGTCGCCTCACCTATAGGCTATTACTTATTGAGCGACATATCAAATATATTAAGATAAAATTAATTATTTATTAAACCTGTTCTCAGAATATCAAACGAAAAAAAACTGTCTTTAATGCCGCACTCCAATTTAATTCAAAAACAAGTAAAAACGTTATATTCGACCGGGTCGAATCTTAAATACCCTCCAAATATTTAGTAAGTGAATTTAAAATGTTTAACTTGGTGGCACAGAGTTCCTTCGTACGTCAACGCCTACTGAAGGGTGCGGGTTTAAAAATAGATAATGTCATGTTTTCCACAGACGAACGTATAGGCATTGCTAGACCGTCTTAAACTTCATCACTAATCAAGAATATACACATTTATTTTATAGGGTCCAATTCTCTTTGGAGGGTATAAAAACTGTATTTTGGCAGGGTCGCTCTGGCAAGGGATGTGGGGGAAATATTTCACCTTTGTCATAAAACTCTAAAAATAAATGCTTGGGATAATTATATACAAAATTAAAATTTCTTTTTTTGATATTGTCATTTAGAGGGCAAAGGGGGAGAGGAAGTAGGGCAGAAACAGGTAGACATAAAACTCTAAAAATAAATGCTTGGGATGATTATACACAAAATAAAAAAAAAATTTATTTAATTTTAATAGGGTTATTTAGCGGGCAAAGGGGGAGGAGGGGGTAGGGCAGCAACAGGCAGTCATAAAACTCTAAAGATAAATGCTTGGGATGATTATATACAAAATTTTAAATTTTTTTTTTTTTGGTAGGGTCATTTAGGGGGCGAAGGGGAAGGAGGGGGTAGGGCAGAGTAGTACCAGGTTTCGTCTCAGCTTCGTCATTAAAGCTTAAAAATGTTATTTTTAAGGAATGTAGGCTTAAGTAAATTAATTTGCTAAATTTTTGAAAATTGCCCTCTAAATGACATAAAGTATATGTCATGGGGTCTGAGATGGATATTTCGATGCGTTACAAACGGAATGACAAAGTGAATATAATTTATTAATTTATTTTTAATTTAACAAGACTTGGTCGTAGGACTTCAATATGGTCATTTACTCAAAGAACGTTATATTTTTCGAGTTATTGATGCAGAATTAATCCTCATGTCGTCCTTCGTATTGCGCAAAAATTTGATACAAATATCTTGTTTACTCAAGTCTTGAAAGATAAAATAAAATTTCCTTTTCCCATTAAGCTGTGTGTAAATTGAAAACTTCAAACTCTTTTTCTGGCAAACTCGCTTTTTTGAGTTATGACGTTCTTTGAGTACACGAGTGAATTGTTCACCATAACGAGTATCTAAGTATCCCATTTTTGATTTTCGCCCCTATTAAAAAGGGCGGCGTCGACGTCACATCAACTCGACAGCACAAAATTTTCACTTGTCTACTAGTTCTTGATAAAAATTAATTACTCTTGACAATCTCTCAGTATTTTCTAAGGCCTATAAAATTGATAGAACACATCAATAGTAGTCAATTGCTGCCGACAAAGAGTAGACAAGAGACGATTTTTTGCCATCGTGTTGGTGCGACGTCGATGTCGTAATTCATAATAGGCGCGATTGTCTTGACGTTGACGTCGACTTCGACAAATAGTTACGAAATAAGAGGGATTATTGAATTATATATTCTATTTCATTGAAAAAAGAAGGCTTAATGATTTTGCGGAAATCTATAATTTTTATCAAACTTCTATTTCATTATAATGCTGGGACTCTGTCATTAAGTACAAAATACAATGTCCTTTAAATTGCTACCTCTAGGTTGGTTGAAGCTATCGCTATATTTTGGAGAACAGTTAGATTCGAAGGACCACCAGGCACATTGTTGCCCATTTTAGGAATCACCAAGCCAGAGTCATGTAATTTTGATATTGATAACCGACTTGTTTGCACTAACTCTAATTCTTAGTTATTAATAATAAATTTATTTAAAAGTTTAAATAAAACGAAATTGATTCCTTTTCAATACTGAGCGTAACGTCCAACAAAAAAAATTTGAGCGTTTTATTTTTTACTTGTTGTATAATGCACTCGCACACAGATTCAGACGAGTACGTACTGACGTCTCCATAAAGGTACGACTGTTGAAAGGACTACAAAAATGTATACACAGCCAAATGCTGTGACACACACACGTACAGTTAAGCTTCGTTGAAAAGGAGTTGTGGATAGGCGAGTGTATCTGTGTGTGTGTGTGTTTATCTTTATTTATTTTTTGTGAACATAGACTTTCATGTACAAGTGTTCATACTGTTGACACAACTTATGGTTGATAAAGAGGATTGCGTCTGTGTCCTTCTTCCTGCTTCAACCATTTCTTTGCATTTCTATTGGGTTTGAGTATAAACAGAACACGAAAAAAAAACTCCTAAAATATGTTTATATTACCCTACAAACCTAACACAGCAACCATAAAAAAAGAGAAGAAGAAGACGACGACAACGAAGAAGAACGAAAGAAAAAACTCTGCTAGAAACCATAAGAGCTTTAACTCGACTCCGACCATTATTCATGTCGATGATATATTTACGTTAGACAACACAAGAAAAATACGTTTAATGTTTTCCTCCAACATGGCTATGAATAGCTGAATAATTGTATATGGGTAAGTGTATTACACACACACACACACACGCACTCATACCTACATACGTGCATAAATACATGCAGACATCCTTAACAATACAAAATATCCTTAGCAAGTGGCGCTGTTGTACTTTATCGGATGCACTATTGTTGAAGAAAATTTATTGGAAAGTTTAGCGATTTGTTGGTAACATTCAGGAAAATGCACACAATTTCATTTAATTGGAACACATTTCTGTAGCACGAAAACAAGAATTTAAAAGAAAAATCTGTTCCTTTTTTTTCTTATGGTAAATTTTGTTCAATTTCCTATAAATTGTCGAATCTTGTGGCAGCCAAAGCCAGGCTGTGAAATTCCCAATATAATTCTTCCATAAAGTGTGCAGGTCATACGCATTTGCCTTTGGCTTAAAGCCATGGGAAGGCCAGTAAACGAAATTTCTTGCTGATAGCATTAAAAAAAATAATTTTTTTTTTATATTAAATTTAATTAAGATTTATAGGGTAATTGATCGAAGTTTTTATTCAAATTCAAAAACACATGATACAGATTCTAAGGCACAAAGGAAAGGCAACATCAGTTTTTAACTTACACAGTAGAGCAGCTGTTTTCGAAAACCGCTACACTTTCATCATCAGTACTCAGGTGTTTTTTTTTTTTTTTTTTTTGTTATCGCCATTTATTAGGTGGCTCAATTCAATGTGGTAACAGTTTTTAATTATAAAAATTTTATTCGGAAATTGCATACGAGAACTGTCTCAAACTGATGGTAAAACATCTTTATTTAATAGCCGTGTTGCCGTTTGAGTACAGTTAGTCTTGATGTCCCGTTTTTCCGAATTTTTTTTGTTTCATTACACCTAAGTTGAATAATTCAAAATTGATGTTGAGTTTCCCTTGTGCCTTGGAATATTTACCATTTCCTTCTGAATTTAAACAAAAGTTTGGAAAAATTAGTATATAAATCTTAATTGAATTTATTGTAGCAAAATGAATATTCGACAAAAAAAATACTTTTGGTTTATTGACCTCTTTTTAATTATGATTTAGAGTATAATTTGTATTATATATATTTTTAAGCTTATGGTCTGTTTATTTTTATTTAAAATATATTAATTTTCAATATTTCGACACTCCTTTGTGTGACTTTTTCAGGAAATTAATTATTTTATTTGATGTGAAAAAATTTGTGTTTAATATCACAGAAATTGTCGCCAAGAAGTCGACTTCCTTGGGAAAATGTTTGAATATCACAGCAGTAGTAGTATTTTACGTGAAGATTTTTAATAATATGAAATCCTTTTTGCAAAGACTTTTTTTTATATTTCACTTAAGTTTTTTTATTACTTAAAATTTGTCATGTCACAGAGTTTAATTCCGCTTGAAACTAGTATTCATTCCGTATTTGGGTTATTTAGAAATTTAAGGATAAACACACGAGGACTGCTTAATAAGTTCCTGACTTTTTGGATTTTCCGCATCTTAATTGTAATGGCAACACTGTTCCTTTGAACAGCCAATTGTCAGTTGACTCTTGCCAAAATTTGAACAATTTTCGTCATATAGTTTGTGTTTAACAGACTACCGCGCGTTTTCAAAAGAAAATGGCAAAAAGTGAATTTCGAGTAAGAATTTTTTTTTTTTTTTGCTAAAAAAAAATCACTCGAACCAAGTCTAGGCTTGATAAATATCATGAGGACTCTGCACCATCCATTTTCGTGATAAAGAAGTGGTTTGCAGAATTTTGATGAGGCCATACAATTACCGAGGACGCCGAATGTTCTGGACGCCCAGTTGAGGTCTCTACATGCGAAACAATTGAAAAAAATTCATGATATGGTTTTAATCAATCGGAGATTGAAAGTGAGAGAGATTGTGGAACCCATAGAAATCTCAAATGGCTCAATGGTTTCTGTTTTCAATAATAATTTGGGTATTGAAAGGCTTTCCGCAAGATGAGTGCCGCGTTGGATCTCAATGCAAGAGTTTCCTCGGCAAAAATCCATGAATTTTGCTACGAATTGCTCCCTCATCCGCCCTACTTTCCAGGTTTCGCCCCCTCACAAGTGACTATTTCTTGTGCCTAAACTTGAAGAAATAGATGGACGGAAAGAGATTTGACTCCAATGACGAAATCATCTCACAGAGAAACGGCTATTTGGATGACCTCGAATATGTTTTATATTCTTCGGAAGGGATAGGAAAATTGCAGAAACGTTGAACGAAGAGGACTATTTTCAAAACTAAAGTTGATTTCTTTTCTAAAAAAGAATGCTACATATTTGGCACTTTTCAATAAAAAAAAATGGCAATTTTCAATAAAAAATTAAGGCAATTAGAAATAGTGAATTTATTAGAAAATGGCAATTTTCAATAAAAAATTATGGCATTTGGAAATAGTGAATTTATTAGAAATTAATTTACCATCTCTTACGAAAAATTATTTTTATATTAAAAATGCGCCCAGTTGTTTCTTAGGAAAACAGTGATAATTTTTTTTTAGAAAAGAAATCACCATATAAAAACCAAACCTGTGTTTCATTCAAAGGACATGTTGACTCACCCTTGTGTTATTTGGATTCCCTATCCATTACGGACTACACTTAAGCCTAAAAAGCATGTTGTGCGTCCTTGTGCTAAAAAAAAGTAAGGAACTTCCCAATATAAAATTCCAAACCCAACGGACGTGAGTGGATTCAGAACCTAATTTCCTCAATATATATTTTAGGACTTTCCAAGTCGAATCCCTACGATATTCTACACCTGGTAGATATATTTGTGTTCGAATTGGACTGAAATCGGCCCAGTGGCACGAGCTGCACTCGAGTGTTTAGTAAATTCGGTATTTAAAACCAAATTAAATGACTAGAATTCGTCAGCCAGCATGTGAACTTGTGTAAAGTCAACACAGACAAGACCAAAAAAAAATTATTTACTTTCAAATTGGAATCTCTTAATATGTTATACCGTATTTCCAAGGCGTCATAACTGGCTGCCAATCCTTTCGCCTTTGTCGTCCTTGTGTGTGTGTGTATGCATCGAATGCATTAGTATAGAATATAGAGCAATTGAGATTGTGTTTTCTATTTTATTGCTCGAACTGTTACTGTTTTGTTTAAAACTGTTAAGCCAAAATAGCGAAAACAACAACTAAAAAGGACAATTTAAACAGAAAAATACGAGTTGAGGGGCAAAAAAGGATAGAATAGAAAAAAAAAACTGCGAAGAAAACATAAATAAAAAAGAAATATTGCAAAAGATATAAAAAAGTCAGTTTAAAGTAAAAGTAAAAATTAAATAAATATAAATATAAATATAAAATATAATCGATATTTTTATTAGAAAAAATGCTGATGATATCAATTGATGTGTCACCCGTTCATGCCATTTTATTTGCTGCAACACAAATATGGGGCAAGTACAACATATTTCAAACTGAATGGAACTGCAAATAACTACTCGTATTTTGAAGCTCCAAAAACGATAAAAGATAATAAATTGGCAGAATGATTCTACTGTGAAAACATTAAGGATGTCAAGACAGATTAAATTATTTGTTTCAATAAAAAACACGACTGGAACAAGAAAAAAAAATGATTTCAATTTACGAAATACTAGAGAAATATTTAAGCAAATGGTGCTGATAAAAATTTTTAATTTAAAATACTTCAAGAGTTTTTCTTTTCAATTTATTTGCCGTTTCAATGGATTTTATATGGCGTCTAGTCTGAGTGATTATTCACATCAGGCGTTGTTGACATAAAAAATTTCTGATTGTCGGCGAATTGCCGAGAAAGGAGGAGGAAAATGTGCATAAGGAGTTCGTTCTTCTTAGGGTTTTGTTTTATTTAACTAGCAACTATTTCTTTGATGTAGGCCCAAGTATTTAAAAGGGATTTTTCTTTCGTATTTCTTTAATAAAACAAAAACATTTTAACTCTTCAGCACACTTCGGCACTTACGCATTAAAACGCATGATTTTGTTTTTCTTTGCTCAAGCAGGCGAGTTAAACATCTTTCTTATTTTAGATTGGAAATCTCGTTATTTACACAAAATCTTTTATAAACGGAGTCAGCTTTATATGACTTGGACCAGCAGCAGACACAAAGCAAATTGACCTTTTAAAGAAGTCAATAGGATGATGTGACTTTGCAAGCATTAAAATGCTGTGTAAGTTAAAGGAGTACAGATTTTTGCATTGAATGTGTTCTTTTTTTTCATTTGACTTTAGTCGGAAAGAACGGGAAGTTTTTAGAAATTAATTGAGAGAAAAGTCGCAAATACTTTTCAAAACTTTTCTTATATATTTTTATAAAGAATTTATTTTGTAAATTACAATCATGTCGAATAAGGTCAGTCTACATGAAACCAATGATACCTTATTCTCTTTCAAAAATAATTTTTTTATTGAATTAAGATTTATAGGCTAATTGTTCGAATTTTTTTTTTTTTCTGATTTAAATTCAGAAAGACATGATAAATATTCCCAGGCAAAAAGGAAAGTCAACATTATTTTTTTAGTTATTCAACTTACACAGCAGAGCAGAACAGCTGTTTTCGAAAGCCGCAACGCTTTCATCATCAGTGCTCATGTGTAGTGTGTTTGTCACCACTTGTTTTAATATTTTTAGTTTTCTTTAAAAAAAGTTGTATGTCAACATGACAAAAACGCTTTTAAAATACTTAAAAAAATATTATAATAATATAATTAAGTATAATTAAATAAAATAAAAAATCTAAAAATTAATGACTATAGATCATAAAGTAATTATTTGGAAAAGCAACTGATTCAAACAGTATTTTTGCTAAAAACCACTTTTCAACAAGTACTTTAAAAAATAATATATCATAAAATACTTTTAAAAAAAATTTATATGTATATTTAGAAAATACTTTTTCAAGCTATTTACTTAAAAAGGTATTTATTAAATATTTATGTATTCAAAAAGTAACTTTTTTCCAAAAAGAAATTTATTTAAGTAGCATTTTATTTCAAAATGTGATTTATGCAGAAAATGCTTTCTCAAAATGTAAGCTTTTGAAAAAAGTAATTTTTCTAAAAAGTACTTGTTTGAAAAAGTATTTATTTTAAAAAGTCTTTTTTTCAAAAAGAAGTATATTCAAGATTTACTTGATGACAAATTTACATATTGAAAGAATGCCAAACTTCACCTGTTCAGGGTACGATAATTATAAATTCAGTTGCAAATTTTTACATATGTAATTAAACACACACACCAGCTTTACGAATTAAATAAAAAATATATGTATATGAAAAAAAAAACATTTTGTTTTTTATTAAAAATATTTTATTAAAAATAGTATGTAGTATTTGATTTAAATCGAACTTTTACCAGAAAGTGTTTTTAATAACCAATGTATTGAAAAAGTACTTTTTTTTAAAAAGTACCTTTTTTCCAAAAGTAAAATTTTTTCAAAAGCCTTAAAAAGGGCTTTGTGCAAAAAGTACTTTTTTTTAAAGTACCCATTTTAAAAAGTACTTTTTCAAAAAGTACCTTTTTTAAAAAGTACATTTTTTAAAAGGTACCTTTTTTAAAAAGTACTTTTTCCAAAAAGTACCTTTTTTAAAAAGTACTTTTTTCAAAAAGTACCTTTTTTATAAAGTACTTTTTTCAAAAAGTACTTTTTTCAAAAAGCACATTTTTTTCAAAAGCCTGACACCTTTTTTAAAATGTACCTTTTTACCAAAAGTAAATGGTTTTGAAAATCTTTTTTTTAGAAAAGAACTTTGTGCAAAAGGAACTTTTTAAAAAAGATATATTTTCAAAAAGTACTTATTCCAAAAAGTATTTTTTCCAAAACGTATTTTTTCCAGAAAGTACATATATTTATCGTACTACTATTACCAACAATACTTTTAAGAACTCTCCACAAAAATCACATTTCTAAATCTACATATATTTTTTAAATAGAACTTTTTTCAAAAAGTACTTATTTTAAAAAGAACTTTTTTTTCTACAATAATTTTTTTTTATAAAACCTATTTCAAGCAGCGCTGTTTTTTAGTTCCAGCGCAATGCACTGCATATGTAGGGGCTATCCCCTGAGTGCTGGTCCTACTCCTAAAAAAAAAAAAAAAAAAAAAAAAAGTACATTCTGAATATAATAATCTTAATATAAAAAATAATAAATAGAATTTGAACAAATTCATTTATTAATAAAATAATAAAAAATCATTTGAAGTCATGCAGATTCGAACTTAAGCCCATTGAAAAAATGAACAATTTACATAAGAAAGTTCGACTAATAAAAATGCATACGTAATTCTGAAAAATTTTGTTTAACTAAATTTAATAATATATTTAAAAATAAATTGTTCAAGAAGTAATCTGTTAAAAAAGAGGTTTTTTAAAAAAGTAATACATTCCAAAAATATTTTTAGAGTATTTTTGTAAAAGTAATTTATTTTTAAAACTATGGTAATTAAATTTTATTTTAAAATTCCTCCCTCTAGAAAAGGTGCTTATAATTAATGCATGAAATCCAATTTTTAAGTTTGCAGCTGCTACAAAACATTTTCTAACTACTCATCTTTCATTTGTCCACCCAATACTATCTCCTACTTTATAGTTCCGGCGCAATGCACTGCTGGTCCTGAGTGCCGGCCAGAGAAGAAAAATAATAAAAAAGACAAAGAAGTTAATTGTCTGTCTAAAGCTATTTGTACAAATGGAATGTTGTAGTAGAAACAATGTATCAACATCAGGTTGATACAGTTCCCGTATTCTTTTTCACAATAAAATTTGTGTAAATAGGAACTGTTATCACATTCAACTAAGCCACCTAATAAGTGGTGACAAACACAATACACATGAGCACTGATGATGAAAGGGTTGCGTCTTTCGAAAACAGCTGTTCTGCTCTGCTGTGTAAGTTGAATAAAACTGATGTTGACTTGCCTTTGTGCCTTGGAATATTTATCATGTCTTTCTGAGATTTAAATTAAAATTTCGAACAATTAGCCTATAGAATCTTAATTCAAATTTAAAATAAATAAAATTATTTGCGTATAAAATGCGTTTTCATGAAATGCATTCCTTCAGTCGATCACATTCAAAAATTAAACGCATTAAATAATCGAAATATTTAATTATTTACATATTTTTTTGGGTGTATGTATTTCATGTCCATAATAGTTTTACTGTTTTCAGGGTAAAGCTTTGCATATTTGTAATAAATAAGTTTGTTGTTTGCCGTTTTTGAAAAATATTATTAAGAACATTCTCACTGCATTTAATTGTCTGTATTTAATATTCCTTCCTTAAAAGGTTCTAAAATTTTGTACAATTTTCCAGTGAATGCCACACAATGTTACACTAGAGAAACGAGTTGTGCTCGTCAGGCAGATTGACAGGCACACAGCTCTGCTTTGCTGTCATAACAAATACGAAATACAACAATTACACACAAGGCGGCACTTTACCAAGCAGAAATTTTATGATTTTGTAATAACGATCGATATGAGATTTTTTCCTGCCAAGTATTTTGCAATGTTTTCTTTTTTGAAAAATTGTTCCCCCAGTTCCAATTTTAAGTTCTTATTTCTAGTTAAAAATAGTTTGTATGTAGCAGCAATCAGAAGATGCTGCTGGAGAAATAAAATTTACAGTTTGACTATAATACTTTTTTTCGTTTTTACGTAAATGTTTTGAAACGTTTAAAAAAGTATTCATGGCATTGATACGAGGGTTGATTTTGGAATTGATAAAACAAACCAACTAATTTATTTTCTTATTTCGATATACATATTTTCTGAAATTCAATCATTTGGAGAGGATGTGGCTGTCAGCTATCAATACGCAGACAACCTAAGCAGGTTGTTCGCATTAGAAAACAATTTTATTTGTTATTCAATTATTACCGAACGACTAGTGTTTCAGTGTTTCTAAAACTGAGGCCGCAAGTTAAATTTTTTCACACATTCTGCTTGTGTAAAATTGATTGGTGTGATGTAGGTGGCAGGTAATTTGAAATCAATTTCACTTTTAAGAATAAATTAATTCCTTTATTTTGTTTTTTACTTTAATTATAATTTCACCAAATTTTAATGGCAGGACATTCGACACTGAAAACCCAAAATGTCCTTGTTAAAATATACATATATCAGGTGTTTTATTGCTTGAAAATTTAAACACTCGGCTACGAAGCAAACGTGTAAGCCAGATCGTATCAAATATTAAAAGTAAGGAAATGGAGTTTTTTTATAGAGTAACACAAGTTTAAATCATAATAAAACAAGGAAATATATTTTTCATATCAATGAAACGGGCGTTATTGGATATAAATTATGGATAATAAATATGATTTATGCCATGTGGCCGCTATCTGGAATACCAATTTTCTACAACTAAAAAAAAACTTCCATAAAGTGGAAGGACACAATCCCAGTTGCTGAGAACGGCGACGAACTGATTGTTAAGGATCATCTTCAATGCTTTCCTGTACAGCAGCTACAGCTTCTTCAGTGATCACGGTGCTTGGCGTCTCACGGGATGCTTATTGTCAGTAACAGTAAATGTGATCCGAAAACGATCTATTGTTCTTCGAATTAGCCGCTCTGAAGGACGATTATGGACGCCATAAAATGGAAGAAGTGCACGATGAGTTTGACGAATAGAACAATTATATTAATTAAAAATTCCAACAATTTGTACGCGTTGCTTTGGTGTTGTAACACTTAAAATAACACGCATTATCTAAAAAAAATATATTTCGCCTTTTTATAAATACATTTTTTTTTATTGAAATGTCGACGTATGCCATAAATATTAAAAAAAAGCTTTAAGAAATTCCTTATAAAAATGCGAATATTAAACGCGTACTGTCCTCGTACGTTGTTATATCAATTCTTAATCTCACGTATAATAAAAGTCATATTCTTGCATAATCAAAATCTCATTCGTAGCAAAATTAAAGTTTAGCAGAAAAGTTTTTCGGATTTTTTTAGTTTTTATTTTCAAAGATTTCTGTATGAAGACGTTGACACTAAAACTGAAAAAGAAATGTTTAAGGCAGTTGAAAAATAGTTTTTACTCTATGTATATTTATAAACATTTATTTAATTTGTAATGCTGGTGTATGTGTTTAATTATGTAAAAATTTGCAACTGAATTTATAATTATCGTACCCTGAACAGGTGCAGTTTGGCTATTGGTGTTTATAGGGAGTTGCACTTTTTATAATGACTTGCACTTTTCATAACAACTTGCACTTTTTATAATGGCTTGCACTTTTTACGATGACTTGCACTTTATATAATGACTTGCACTTTTTATAATGTCCTGCACTTTTCATAATGACTTGCACTTTTTATGATGATTTGCACTTTTTAAGATTAGCACTTTTTATGATGACTTGCACTCTTTATGATGACGTGCACTTTTTATAATGCACTTTTTATGGTGACTTGCGCTTTTCATAATGACTTTTTTTATGACTTGCAATTTTTGTGATGGCTTGCACTTTTTATAAGGACTTGCACTTTTTATAACGACTTGCATTTTTTATGATGACTTGGGTTTTTATGATGACTTGAACTTTTCATAGTGACTTGCACTTTTTGTAATGTCTTGCACTTTTTATAATGACTTGCACTTTTTATGATGACTTGCACTTTTTATATTGACTTGCACTTTTTACAATGACTTGAACTTTTTATGATAACTTGTACTTGTTATAATGACTTGCACTTTTTATAATACACTTTTTGTGATGACTTGCACTTTTTATAATGACTTGTACTATTTATGATGACTAGCATTTTTCATAATGACTTGCACTTTTTATGTATTTTTTATTGTGACTTGCACTTTTCATAAAGACATGCATTTTTTATAATGGCTTGCACTTTTTGTGATGACTTCCACTTTTTATAATGACTTGCACATTTTATTATGAGTTGCACTTTTTATAATGACTCACTTTTACAATGACTTGCACTTTTTATGATGATTTGCATTTTTTATAATGCACTTTACATGGTGAACGGACTTTTCATAATGACTTGCATTTTTTATAATGACTTGCATTTTTGTGATGACTTGCACCTGTTATGACTTGCACTTTTTTGATGATTCGCATTTTTTTTATTATGACTTGCACTTTTCACAATGACTTGCAGCTTTTATAATGACTTGCATTTTTTATAATGCACTTTTTATGGTGACTTGCGCTTTTCATAATGACTTGCATTTTTTATTATGACTTGAAGCTTTTATGAATTGCATTTTTTATGGTAACTTGCACTTTTTATGATGACTTGCATTTTTATAATGATTTGCACTTTTTGTGATGAGTTGCACTTTTTATAATGACTTGCACCTTTTTCCTTACTAATATAATAAATATGAAAGAAACTCTGTCTCTTTTCACGCTCAAACCGCTGCAGCGATTTAGATGAAATTTGCCATAGAGTTATTTTGAGATGCGAGGAATAACATAGTATGGTTTTAGTTTTTGGAAATGATTGTATGAAGTGGTCAAGGGTGCTACTCTAAAGTTTCTAGGGATATATGAAATTATAAAACTGATAAATAAGAACGTTTTTAACTGTGATACAGTAAAAATGCAACGTATGCTTATAACATAAAATACACATTTTCTGAAGTTTCATATATTCTTCACGGACAAAGTCGTGAGCAAAAGTAATTTCTGTATACAATTTGTCACATAAGCAGTACATAAATATAAAGTTAGATTAAGTATATAAATAAATATAAATGAAAAAATAAATTAAGTATGCAAATATAAGGTATTTTTTAAAAATAGTTTAAAAAAAACATTCAATTTGTTGTTTATTTTTAAGGATTTACTCTATGCCACCGATACAATATTTAATTACCTTATCTAATCCGTTATGCTTCAATCTTTGTACGTAACGTGTGCGTCTTCAAAGATTTGCCCATCGCCTGACTTTTTATTTCTTATGTATTGGAAACCAAAATCGTTATTTTATTCTTCTTAAAAATAAATTCCGAATTAATTTCTATTCATAGTGTTAACATCTCTCCTAGTTTAACGTGTGTTCTATGATTCAAATAATATTTATTTTAAGGAAATGTTTATTTTTTCTTTATAACCTTTTAAATCTTTTAAATACACACTGAAAGATTAGAAGCAGGATTTTATTTAATAGTCTGCTCTGTCGTTTTCTCTATAACGCTTCTGTCTTTCATATTAATTTCTTTCACATTAATTCTGTTAATTTTATGTTTGTAAACGGGTGTGTGTGTATGTTTATGTTTCTTTGAGCTCTTTGAAATTTTCATTCGATTTGATGTTTTAAAACGGCTTGATTTCTGTCGAAATCCTAAAATTGTTTTTTCTTATATTATGAAGCCAAAATTATATTCCAAAATATTTTTAAAATTTTTACTGCTAATTAATGTCCGGGTTAAAGTAGTAAATTTCTATCACTTCCCAAAATAAGTTTATATATGATGGGTGGGTATTAAGAGATTTTTGATAAATATTCTTACAGCAAGATGTATTAAATATTGAGCGATTTCATTTGATGGAAAACAAACAGTGACATAAATATTTTTTTTATGATGAGGGTAACTACTGGCATTTGTAAAGAAAATTAATTTTTAATTATGAGGTTGGGCTTAAAATAAAGTTACTAGAGACTAAAATTTATATTCACAAAAAAAATCTGTAAAAAACATTTTAGAGACTCCATAGTATAAAAGCAGAACATTCAAGTGATCTTAAATGGGAGGAAATGGTTGTTTGTGGATAAAATTCGTTAAAAATGGCGTCATTTTCGTATATTAGGTTTTGGTAAAAAATTAAAATTATATATTTACAAAAATAAAATTATTTATTTATTTTTTGTGGGAAAATTAAAAAGTTGAAAAATACTTTTTTACAGAAACACGTGAAAAAAGTTTCCATCATAAATTTCCATTTTTAACAACCAACGAGTATAACCAACTGTAAAAAAATTATATAATATTCAACTAAAGACGTCAATCGAAATAATATCATTTCAAAAAAATCGTTAATTTGTTAGAGCTTTTATTCGTCATCTTGAAAAATATTAAATACTTTCGCAATTGTTTTGTTCTGCATCTAAAGGGTGTTTTTATAAGAGCTTGCTGATTTGAAATTTAAATAAAACACATGCCAAATTATGAAATGGCCAAAAAAATTTTTATTTGGTAGATAATTTCTTGTCATTTAACATTTAAATATAATTTCGGGCATATGGCCACCACGACTATTTTGCACAAAGGTCATTCTGGAGGTCCAATTTTCGACCACCTTTTCAAGCATTTGAGGCCGTATTTCAGCAATGACACGTTGAATACTGGTTTCCAAAGCGTCAATCGTTGCTGGTTTATCCACGTAAACCAATGATTTCAGGTATCCGCACAAAAAATAATCGAGTGGCGTCAAATCACACGAACGCGGAGGCCAATTCACCGGTCCATTTCTCGAAATAATGTTGTCGTAGAAATGTTCTTTCAATAAGTCCATTGTTTCGCCCGCAGTATGACAAGTGGCACCATCCTGTTGAAACCACATTTCGTTTACATCCATATCTTGAAGTTTTGGCACCAAAAATTCATTGATCATGATTCTGTATCGATTTCCATTCACGGTAACGCGTCGTCCTTCCTCATTTTTAAAGAAATAAGGACCGATGATTCCACCAGCATCAAACAGTACATTTATCGGGATGCGTTGGTAATTCTTGAACGGCGTGTGGATTATCTTTGCTTCAAATACGGCAATCGGCAATTTTGCTTGTTGACATATCCATTCAACCAAAAATGCGCCTCATCACTGAAGAGAATTTTGCGGTAAAAAAGCGGATAAACATTTTTAATTGAACACTGTTTTTGAAAATAAATTTCCACGATTTGGAAGCGTTGTTCTGGAGTTAACCTGTTCATGATGATTTGCCAAACAACACGAGTACTGAGTAGAGACGTCACTTTAAACTGTCAAAACAGCTGTCAGACAACAGAGTGATTCGTATAAAAAAAAAACTTTATAAAAAACACCCTTTATTAGAGATGCAGAACAAACGATTTAATTAAAAAATAATCGTTCGCACTCTAACCCCTCGTTTCATAATTCCAATACAATGCCATGCATCAGTTCAGATCATTTCCTGAGTGTAGGTATAAGAAAAAAATCAAAGTTTAAAATTTGCTTCAAAGCATTCTTAAATATTTGTAAACAAGAAAGTACTGCTGCCAGATTGGCGATTTCCCGACCCGAAGTTTTAACGATTTTTTCATTTGAAGTAGTTTTTTTAGAACAATTTTCTACTAATAATTCTGTAAAAGTCGTGGAATATATTTCGATTATATTATTTCATAGTTATTTTATAAAACAGTAGAGAGAAATTAACTTTAAAAACGTAATTTATTTATTTACTATTTACAACATCGTCTGGTAACACTATTTACAAATAAAAGTCAGCTCTGGAATCTGTCAATTTATACGGAGTGTAGAGTGCAATGCCTTTCACCCACTATTTTTTAGGAAATTTCTCATTGGAATTTGTTTATCTGTTGATAAAAGTCGCGAAATGGAAAAAAAGCTTTAGTTCGGCTTATTTTTTCTTCTTTTCTTTAAAACGATAGCGAGTTTTATGGGTCTTTAATGTGTCCCAGTTTTAAAAATTTGTATAGAGGAACGCTATAGCAAATTTCTCAATTCTTACGCTTTTTTTAAAAGGTGTTTTCAATATTTTCCCATTAATCTTTTAAAGCAGGGCTCCTCAGCCATTACACTCCAGATACGAGTGCCAATCGGATTTTTTACACGTATTCACATACGCAACACGAACAGTAACGAAATTCACATCAATGAGAGAAGAGAAAATAAAAATTTTATTCATAGACAACAACAAATGCATGACTAAATTTTCAACCCGCGTTGCCATCGTTCGATTTTTTGTATTCTTGGATGGATGAATTTATATATATTATGATTTTTAGTAATTTTGTATGATACAAAAATGGTTTTATAATATTTTATATCCCCATTGGAAGATAGTATTGTCTATAATAGAATATTTTAATATAAGCCTATTAAAATACAAATTTTGTTTAATTTTGCAGTAATTTTTTTTTTTTCATAAAAAACATGTGACTTGCCTCGTCGAACTTTAACAGTCAATTAAATTAAATTTTTGTGTGCGCTTAGGAGGCCAAAAAATTATACTACATACAAGGGCTCACAGCGATAAGGCCGGTACTCTGTTTGAATTTTCGAAAAATGTTTAGCAACATTAATTATTTCATTTGAAAAAATTGACAAATAAAAATTATAAATTTCTTAAGGCTAGTACTCTGTTTAAATTTTCGAAAAATATTTAGCAAAATTGTGTTCAGAAAAATTTCACGTGTTTTTCATAGTAAACTAGTTTTCCAAATTTTTCCACGCTTATTTCGACTAAATACTTTTTATATGGGCTTTGATACCATTTCGGTCGAAATTGTGAATAGAACATAGGCTATAGAAACAAAAATCAATTTCACACATTTATACATAAAAGTGAAAACTAATTTTGCCTTCTTATATTATTATCAATTTGATTTTGTGATCAACGGCAACACCTTTAAATGTTCTTTTTTGTTCACATAGTTGCCAGACAAAATAGATGCAATATCGCCAAGACTTGAAAGCTAATTTTTGATTTGTAAGTCTTTTTTTATTAAATATGTTTTTTCTCTTAATTAAAAGTAAGAAGCAAAATGTTTTGATTCCACATTCATATTTAGATTTTTTACTCCTCTATTATAATTTCCTGGACTTGGTCTTTTAAATATTTCGTTAAAATTTAATATTTAAATCACGTTATTTTTAAACAGAAATAACGGAACACAATGTTTTTATGTCAGATAAAATGGCAATATACAAGTCAAAATATTCCAACATTATGTACATTAATAAATTCGGAAAAAAAATTTAAATAATTTTAGCCTTACAAATATTGCGTGGAGTGTATAATTTATTCACTATAAGGAAGTTCGCCTGTATTAATTAAATGTAAGAAATACATATTAATGAAAACTTTATTTAAATATTTCATGTCATTTTATTTGTGGCATAAAAAGTCGTAAAAATGACGTCGTCTGGCAACATTATTTGTACGCTCTTGCTTAAAAAAACAGTCACTAACACATGAAAAATTCACAAATACTTTATACTTAAATATTTTCTCCCATTGAGGAGCCCTGTTTTAAAGCGTTTAAATATTTAACACATTCTGAGATCGAAAAATATACCACGTCTTATGAATGACGGTAGCGAAAATATTGTTCTTTGTCTATTCGTTTGTCGACAACACTTAATTACACTAAACAATCTATTGTATTCTCTAAGGCGTATAATATGGACAAAACATTACTCCTTATTCTATAAACATTTATCGACGTCACGTTATGACAATAACCAATGTCGGCTACTTACAAACTCCTTGTGGACAACAACTGACAACTTCTGACAGCCTGTGACTATTCTCTATGGCCTTAAATACAGCAAGAGGTTGTTAGAAATTGATAATTGCTGAAAAAAATGACTACAGAAGTGTTCTAAATTTTATATTGTCTTGACGTGATATTGACAAATAGTTACAGAATAAGGGGAATTGTTAATAGTAGTCAACTGTTGTCGACAAAGAGTAGATAAATGACAATTGCCCTTATTCTGTCGCTATTTGTCGATGTAAACGTCAATGCAATGGCATAAATGGGATAATTGCTTAATATTTTTATTAGGCAACTGATTGTTTTTTTAATCCTTTTTCTCCTTTTTTTGCAGAATAGGGAGAGGTTGTCAATTGTTGTCCACAACACTTGAATAAGTGTACTGCTTTTGATATCGCGCCTTATTCTGTAACTATTTGTCAACGTCACGTCAAGACAATATCAGAAATAGGGCAGTTGCATTCTAGTTGGGGAGGTGGAAATTCATGCCTGCTGTGACAGCCTCTGACTATTTTCTTAGTCCTATAAAAAAACAAGAGGCTGTTAAAAGAAGTTAAATACGGAGGAAAAAGAGTATGCAGATGTCTTAATTTTGATATTGTCTTGATGTGACATTGACAAATTGTTAGGGATTAAGGGTGATTATCTTGACATTAACGTCGACAAATAGTTACAGAATGAGTAGAAATATTTTGCTGTCGTATTGACGTCACATGGCTTGCATCATGCATAATAAGAAGTATAAATTTATTATTAAATTTAGACACTTTGCCTTGTATTGACATCAGAAAATATTATGATTTCTTTAATTTAGAAATTTATGACCGGAATAGTTTCCAGCGGAATCGGTCTGCAGGAAATGCACAAAAACTGAAACTGTACACAAACAAAAGTGAAACTGATTAGGCAGAAACAACACAATAAAAACTGGTAATAATCAAAATAAAAACGAATATAAATAAATAGCAATAATAATAATATTTCTGCTCAACATCCTTGATATGACTCATTATACAAGTAATTTATTTCCGTCCTTGGGCTAATTTACCGAGTATTAATCACATACATGTGCCACAAATCCATTAACAGCTACTAAGCATAAATGCAATATGCATGAAAAAAGAGAAAATAAAACAGAAAATAAAGAAATCCAAAAGGGACTTGTATCGTATATACAATTATTCCTTGGATGGCAAAGGCAACAAAGCGAACAGTGTACCAGCCACATCAATTGGATGGAATGAAAGAGAAAATTAAGTACAAAAAAAAATATATATACCATTAAATAAAAGCAAAAGTAAAATTATTATAGAAAAGAAAACAAAAAGAAATTGAAATGACAGAATCCATAATTAACGCAACGGATTAAATCTTCATTTACTTTCTTTTAATTTCATCTCGAAAAAGGAATTACCACAGACAGACGTTCAACAAATACTAGACAAATAACCCGACATCCATTTCATATTTACGCTTCTGGTATTTTATGCTGAAATCTGTGAATCTGTATTTCTTTTCGTATGCATACGAGTGCGAGTATGAGTGAACGAATGAATGAACATTTATTCAGGCTTATGCTAAATGTTAAATAAAATAAATGATTTCATTTGCCAAACACATACTCCGACATCCACAACGACTACAATTTGTAAAAGGGCATTATTCTTCCACTGGCGCTTTTTCCAACATCTTGTTGTTCTTGGGTTATTTTTTTAATGAAAACAAAAGACCAGACCTTCATTTTCATGTGGGCCCACCCCGCTGCTGCTGCTGCTGCCCCCTTTTAGCATTGTAGGCATACGAAAGTCAAGCATGCATGCTTGACAAAGTTTGAGCACCATGGGGCAGTTCGTGCAGAAGAAAGGTAATTGAAGAGAACCGCGAGATTCTAGGAAAAAAAAATTGTTATTTATAAATTAATTTAATTAGTTCTATATTCTTTAAAAGTAAAAAATACACAATTATGACCGAATCGGTTTGACAGAACTATATCTCAGATTTGCTATTTAGAAAATGAATCGAAACTTTTATTATATAAAACCTTTAATTCAACTCCACCCTCTTTATTCGGTAGCCTATTTACAAACACATTCACCACAGCAGCCTACTACCAACCGCACGGCCAAAATTGTTGCAACTAAGTTGTTACGACACTAGCAGAACTGCAATGATGATGGGCAGCGTTTTGTTGCAGAAATGTGTACCAGCGATGCCACTTTCATAGAGAAAAATAGGTTGGAATTAAGCTGATCTTTTTTAGGGCATCACACTTTGCACATAAATTTACACAAACGCCCTTATTGTGTTTGGCGTTTTACGCCTTTAAATTCGACAAGTTGTAATAGCTTAAAGACAAACAGGTAAAATGTTCTTTAGTCTCTTACAAAATGTCGAATTTGAAGGCGTAAAACGTTAAACACGACAAGTGTGAATATTATATGGCTGGCTAGTAAAGGGTAAACTCATACAAGGCAAGGAATGATTTTTTTAAGCAGCCTCTAATTTAATTATCTAATTTATATTAAATATGTTTCTATTGTAAATTATTAAGAAATAATTTAGATTAAAAACATATACGAGTACTTTTTAAAAGGAGTGCTTTAAAAAGGGTGGCAATTTACCATGTGACAACCTTTTCAAGATATAATTTGTTTCAAGCAATAACACGTTTAAACTTTAACTTTAGAGGCAGCATCTTAAAATAAATACACGGGTTCTGTTGCCTGCGGTAATTAACGTGTATTATACGAAACCGAAGGTCCAGGATGCGATTTTGATTATGGATATATACTTAGTCATGTCACAGACTTCGAAAACGAAACTAATTCTGTATTGTGGTTCTTCAGAAAACGATAAAAGAAGCAGCCTCTCGGAATGAAATCATTTTTAATGAACGAAAAATATAGTAAAATTAATCACGAGGGTCAGATACGCCGTTTTGCCGATCCGATACCGATACTCAAAAAGAAATATCGCCGATACCGATTCCGATACCAATACGCATATTGAAATTGAACTCAAGTTAAAATTAACAAAACTCAAGTAGAGTAATTCTTTTATTATACAAAATTACAGTGTATGAGATTATTAATATTTAAAATTGATATTTCAATTCATTCTGAAATTAAAAAAAACAAATTGTTTTTTTTAACAAAATAATAGTGTAAACGATTTTTAATGAGTTCAAACTGAATGTCATACTGTTTATTTTCTAAAATCATCCAAATTTTCAATACAACGGTTAGTAAAAAAATTGAATTGTTTGCTCAAAACAGCTCTAAAAAAATTTAAGTATCGTCGTATCGACTTTAAAATATCGCCGATATCGATATATCGGCAAATCAGAAGTATCGCCGATATATCGGAATCGGTATCAGTATCGGTTACATCCCTAATTTTGACTTTCACCGATAATGTTAAAATATATATTGGCTTAGGGGCTTTTTTTTATGTAGATATACCCTATATAAATATTTTGTCTAAATGTATAATAAAGCGATTTAGTGTTTTCAAATCACTTCACTTAAGTGATTTCAAATCACTTGATTAAAGTGATTAGCACAACAAACACAAACCCAGTGTTCATACATTTTACACAAGTAATTTTATATACGTAAATTTATGCAATTGATATTATTCGAATAAATATAATATAATCTTATCGACAAATGCAATCGATTAATTTAATCGAATAATTTTTACTCAGAGCTTTAATCGAATAATCTATATATGTTTATGTGAATACTGTTTAGTATTATAATAAATATAATATAATCGGATAATATTAGAGAAATATATAATCGATTAAATAAACGAATAGTATGAATAATATTGACTAAGAATCTTCATCGAATAATCTATTTATGTATATGTGACTACTGTTTAGTATTATTGTAAATATAATATATTCTGATAATTTTATCGAAAAATATCGATTAATTTAACCGAATAATATAATCGAATAATTTATTTTTTTATCTCGGAGCAGCACGCAGGGGATGACCCCTATATATGCAATGTATTGCGCTAAAACTGAAAACGAGAAGATAGACAGTTTTTTTTTTAGCTATTTCAACCTTTTTACTTCGTCGGCTAATTTTTGCTACAGGGCCGACGAAGGTGGGTGCTGTTACTCTGCTTTTAGTACATGATGATGTCAGTCGCTGCCAATTATGTTCAGTGATCAGTGACTATGCCTTCATCATTGAAACAGGCTGGCAACAACTAACACAATCACGCACTAATGCTGATCAGAAGAAATTCAACACAATATTTCATGACTCTTGTGTAACAATATTTCATATACTCGAAATCAGAACCCTCCACATCATAGTCTCGTGTTCTACTACTTCAGCCAAGAGCACTAAGAGTTTTAATCGAATAATCTATATATATGTTTATCTAAATACTGTTTAGTAAAGTTTTTTATATAATAATAGTTGCTAATTGCTGAAAAAGGGGATTAGCGATGTGTTCTATTCTTGGCGTCACTTTGAGCAAATAGTTACAGAGTAAATTAGATTATTGATCTTACAATTCCCCGTCGAATAGATTTGTTTAAACCATATTTTGTTTAAAAAATAAAGATTTCCTGGGGAAAAAATAAATTAGATTCGAGGTCGCAATCTGTTTTATCAATAAGAACTGTCCAAAAAAATTACGCTGTTATCCCTAAAGTAACTTAATTTTTTAATCATTATAAATGGATCAATAACTTGTCCATTGTGCATATTAGCAATTAGCCATGCTTGTGCAAATGTGCGTGCGTGTGTGTATTGTACGGGTCTAATTATTTATTTCATGCCTTACAAGTAAGCGTCTGTTTATTGTTCGCTAATAAATATTAATTTCACAGTGAAATGAATATGTTTGCGAATGTGTGTGCGTGCGTGCGTGTGTTTATTTATAAAGGGTCTTTTTTAGACGTTCACACTTTTGAGTTGGCAATACTGCCATATTTGACAATTATTTTGACACTTGACTGCATTTTTAAAGTACTTAATGCAAGTCAATCTTGCAAATCATTTAAATTTATTAAATCAACTCATCGAATAAATTTATATAATGATTTTAAGACTTCATTAGCGACCATCAACTCTTGTTATATTATTATTTTATATAGTTGTTTTATTATAAAGGACACTTATCTATGTCGATATGTCATATTATTGGTTGAGTTGTGGGAGGAATACGACGAAAATTG
Source organism: Linnaemya tessellans (assembly GCA_951800035.1). Taxonomy (NCBI): domain Eukaryota; kingdom Metazoa; phylum Arthropoda; class Insecta; order Diptera; family Tachinidae; genus Linnaemya; species Linnaemya tessellans. The sequence continues at coordinate 43,986,008 of OX637536.1, forward strand.
CTGGGGAAATGTCCATAAAAATTAGTCATAGTGATTGTGAACACATATCCCGAATGCATATCTAAATATTAATATAAAATTATTGCATCTGCTGGCTTATTTCTTATTTAAAGGCTGTGCCCATGAAAAAAACATCCTGTATTTGTGTCCATGTTGGATATATTTATGAATGTACGAGTACATTTATATTTCAGTTCAGTTCAGTTTCCATTTCAAAAAGGAAATTAACAAAATATTTTTGTATCTAAGTAGAGATGGCCGCAAGAAGATTTTCGTACAGTGAGCAATTAAGGCGAAGTGCGTTCATTATAATATTCTAATTTATAAAAGCGTAGCAAATCAAGATTTTGTATTTTTAACCGGTAGCAGCACTCAGAGTACCCATGCAATGCAGTGTGCCGGAACTCCGGAAAGAAAGGAAATGATTATTATGTCAGACATTAGATTTTTTTCTGCTCCCTGAACTGCTATTTGTTTATAGGGGCACTCGTGTACCCATCCCCATTTTTCACCACAATGACCACTAACCTATGCAGGAAAATATATGTGTAATTTTGGGATTCCGTTTATTTTCAGTGCATCCCGTATCTCATTAATTAGATATCTCTGCGGTCATAATTTCTGTACACTGATGAGGTTTGGCACTGGGTCCAGTTCTTAGATTTAACGTCCTACATAAATTTAATTAGATTTTGTTAGATGTTAGGTAGTTAACAGGGCTCTGTTGACTGCAGAATAGGTTTGCGTCTTCGCTACTTGAATTTAAATTTATCTTCATGCACAATTTTTATTTCTGGAATCAGAAATTTTATCTTGAAATTTTGCAAAAAATTTATAATTCTGAAATATGTATAAACATCATTTAGTGACCCTTGGATTTTAAAACTGTGATGCAAAGATTGTTGTTTGCTGCTCAGCATTTATGATCGTGATTTGAAAATTTACTCACAATTCCATCTCCAACATAAAGTGTGTAAGCACAAGGAAAACATTTGTGTATTAAGTGTTTGCTTAAATTAACTTTCATTAAATGAAGAGTATCAAGTCAGCCAATGTTAAATAATAAAGAAATATGAGGACAATTTGAAATTGTATCAAAAAAATACGAGTGCAAACATACACAAGCCAACTTCACACATACACACACACACACACCAATACGAATATGAGTATACGACTGTGGGGCACATAAACCAGTTGAGCTGCTGTGCCAATTCTTAGTGAATGGGGGTTGTCGTAGGACATGCATGCCAATGGAATTTTGTAAGAGAATTAATTCATTGCAGTGATGCAATATGCAATATAATTGCAACATTTGTGGCATTTTTGAATGTTTGATGATCCAAAATTTGAACTAACGAACTTCAAATTCGTAGCTCGTAGCATTTTAAGTGGCATTTGTTAATAAAACTTTTTCAAACGAAATAGACAAAATGGAATAAATATATTGCAAGTGATGGAAGTAAAAGAAAACTCTAAACGGCACTTTAAGTCCATTATATATTTATAAATTGTGCGAATAATATTTCTTAAATGATGAAAAAAATTCATTTGCTGTACAGAGAACAAATTGAGTAAAACTAAAGAATCTACTTGCATCAACAAAATTAAATAAAAAATGAAACCATTCATTTACTCATCTGTCTTTATATCATTTTTAAAGGGACACTGGGATAATAAAAATACTAACCATAAAAATAGATAAAAGGATACTCTCCCATATAACGTTTCTTTGCTGTACACAAACACACACACACAGTGGCATTAAGCCGTAGACACCGACATGGATTGAATAATCACCACATTCAGGACTGGATAGAGACTTGTATCCACACAAGGATAATACCATTCCAAAATGTACACACACACATGCGAGTACATGTGTATGTGTGCGTGTATGTCTGTGACTATTTCGATTTGAATGTTGAAGTGAATTGCAAAATATTAAATCTCATTACACTGTTCATAGTACATGTGTTTAATTTTATGAATATCATATTCAACTGGGACTCCAGTTAATGGAAGCCAAGAGAAAAAGAAGCAATAAGAAACCAAATAAAAACTATAGTTACTTTAGGTTTGTTAATTTAATATTATGAGTGAATATTTAGTGTCCCTTTTAGCCAGAGTAAGCAAACCCAGCCAGTGAGTGGTGGAGAGTGGGGGGAAAGGAAATAAGAATTTCCTTTCTCCATTTGCCGGAGTTTTTTTTTCTTTGTGGATGACAATTTGTGTTGGCGTTGTGTGTGATGAATATATGAAATTTTAATTAAATCTTTTTTTTTTTCCCCAGCCACAATTAGTTTAGTAGAAGTTGGTTTTTATTGTAATGGCTTGTATGTGATCAGATTTTTGCGTGGAATAGCTACTGCGCTACACTGACTGTTGTTGTTATTGAAGTATGTGCTAGTAAATAATGTAATACGAGTACGAGTGTCTAATACTCTTACCCACTAGTTTCTATAGTTTAGTTGGGTCCAGAACCATTTGAAGCTAGCTGACCAACAGTGATGCTAAACTTTAGTCCTGCTGTCTGTGGCCGCCATATATAAATCAACCCTGCGCATGACTTCTCTGGCAGGACTGCTAAAGTTACTGGCGACTAGTAAAGTTCGCCAAAGTCTTGTGGTTTGTGTCCATAATTTGATCCCATAGCATTTACCACTATTAGCAAACAATCGCACACCCAAACCAGGACCAGAACCTATTGTTTTCTTCCTCCACTTTTTGTAATTAAAGTAGATCATTTGACCATCCACGAACTGCAGGGTTAATGTAAAAATCCTCGATTGTATAATTAGCATACTTGCTGCTAAATAAATAAATATCCTTATAGTGTTAGTGGGAAATTTTGTTAAAGAATTTTAAATAAATTTCAGTAGTAAAAGTATGCTTTCAATGACCTCGCAACTATTAAAATCTAACTTAATTAGTGGCAGTTGAGGGCCGCATTTAATTTTTGTTCTTCATAAATTAATAAAACTTTTATTGAAATAATGCATTTTTTTTTTAAATTATTGTGTCTCATTAGAAGTTTGTTTGTATTTTTTCCAGTTTTTAAAACAAACTTAAACTTTTCAAGAAATAATTTTCACAGAATATTTAGCGTACCTTTCCCCAACTGAATATTCCCGCATTAATTGGCCGTAGAGGTATAAAAATATTTTAGTTTTAAATTCTACTTATTTTTTTAAATAAATTTTCTATAAAAAAATTGTTTTAAAGTTTATTTCAAGTACAAGTAAATTTTTTATGAAGACGGCAGTAAATAAAAATCAATAAATTCTCTAGAGAAGTTTGAAAATGTCTATCATAAAACGATTTCATAAATTTGTGTTAATAAATAATTGTATTAAAAATAATTGTACGCTTTTGAATCCTTAAATTATATTGTAGAAGAATCTTAACGTGTATGGAAAGATTCTCACGAATCGCTTAACTTGAATGAAAATGTTAAGAAAAGTTGTTGCTAACATCGTCACTAACTGGCTGACCGAAGAGTTTGGATTCATAGCATTAATGAACCCAAACATTAAATCTGCGTTAGATATTTTTACATGATATAGAACTACTTTTCGAAATAAAGTGCTTTAAATTTTCTTAAACAGCACTTTTTACAAAAATGACTTTTGGTAAATAGCACTTCAGGACATAGAACATTTTTAATTATATGATTTTTGAAATTTAACTAAACAAAACATAACTTTGAAAATTATACTTTAGAGCTATGAAACTTCTTGGAACACTTATTTTTGAACGATGTACCTTTTGAGAATTGTACTTTACAAAAAGTGTACCTAAAAGAAGTATTACTAACAAAAAAAGTTGTTTAAATAAAAGTTATTTACTTAAAAAGGAACTTTTTGAAAAAGTACCTTTTGGGAAAATTTTTTATTAAAAGTTATTTGCTTAAAAAGGATCTTTTTGAGAAAGGAACTTTTTTGAAAAAGGTACTTTTTTTGAAAGGTAATTTTTAAGGTACTTTTTGAAAAAGGTACTTCTTTTGAAAAAGGTACTTCTTTGAAAAAGGTACTTCTTTGAAAAAGGAATTTTTAAGAAAAAGGTACTTTTGTTGAGAAAGGTACTATATTGAAAAACGTACTTTTTTAAAAAAGATTCATTTTTGGAAAACTTATTTATATGTACTTTTTGAAAAAGGTACTTCTTTTGAAAAAGGTACTTTTCAAAAAAAAAGGTATTTAAAAAAATGTACTTGCTTGAAAAAATGTACTTTTTGAAAAAGGTAACATGTTTGAAAAGTACTATTTTATGTAAAATTACTTTTAATCATAAAAAACTTTATGAAAAAATGTACTTTTTGAAAAAGGTTCAAAGTACATTTTAAAAAATGTACTTGCTTGAAAAAATTTACTTTTTGAAAAAGGTACTTTAAAAAAAAAAGGTATTTTCTCGAAAAAGTACCATATTTGAAAAGTACTATATTATGTAAAATTACTTTTAATCATAAAAACCTTTTTGAAAAAGGTACTTTGAAAAAAAAGTATTTAAAAAAATGTACTTGCTTGAAAAAATTTACTTTTTGAAAAAAGGTACTTTTTTTAAAAAAAGGTATTTTCTCGAAAAAGTACCATATTTGAAAAGTACTATTTTATGTATACTTACTTTTAATCATAAAAAACTTTTTGAAAAAATGTACTTTTTGAAAAAGGTACTATGAAAAAAAAAATTTTTAAATAATGTACTTGCTTGAAAAAATTTACTTTTTGAAAAAGCTACTTTTTAAAAAAAAGATACTTTTAAAAAAAAAAAGGTATTTTCTCGAAAAAGTACCATATTTGAAAAGTACTATTTTATGTAAAATTACTTTTAATCATAAAAAACTTTTTGAAAAAATGTACTTTTTGAAAAAGGTACTTTGAAAAAAAAAGGTATTTAAAAAATTGTACTTGCTTGAAAAAATGTACTTTTTGAAAAAGGTACTTTTTAAAAAAAAAAGGAATTTTCTCGAAAAAGTACAATATTTGAAAAGTACTATTTTATGTAAAATTACTTTTAATCATAAAAAACTTTTTGAAAAAATGTACTTTTTGAAAAAGCTACTTTGAAAAAAAAAGGTATTTAAAAAATGTACTTGCTTGAAAAAATATACTTTTTGAAAAAGGTACTTTTTTTAAAGAAAGGTATTTTCTCGAAAAAGTACCATATTTGAAAAGTACTATTTTATGGAAAATTACTTTTAATCATAAAAAACTTTTTGAAAAAAGTACTTTTCAGAGTAAATATTTTTTGAAAAAGTTCTTTTAAGAAAAGGTACTTTGTTGAAAAAGTACTTTATTGAAACAACTATTTCTTAAAATAGATATTTCGTAGGTAGCCACGTAAAGAAGCTAAATTTTCATTTTCATTTCATTAGGAACTGTGTGAACTGTGATTTGTTGTCCCCAAAAGCTTTAATTAAATTATATGTTTCTACCAGCGGGTGATATCGGACATTCTATGACCAAAAACCTTATGAATTCAATCTCGTGGTGCTACACTTTCTAAATCTTTGCTCAATTGTCCTGTTTTATAGTTCAAAATTAAAAAAAAATTAAAATACACCCAATTGCATATTTTTTTTATATATTTGGGGAGATATTTTTTAAACTTGTCTTTTCAATACATTTGTAAGTTGAAAATTTGTTTTTCTGCAAAAATGTATTATCCCAACACCTTTACAACTAAATAGTTCATCTCTTAGTTTTCCTTTTCTGCTCTGAAAACTTAATTTAATTTTCATTGTACGCTTGTCGTAATAAATAAATACCTTTGACTTTTTATGCATTCAAAGTAATGTTGTTGTTGCTATTGGAATTGTATACAAACTACATTCAAATTGCATTTAAGTGAAGCACAGAAACTGGGAGAATAGTTCTTGGACAAACTATTTATTTGCTTTTATGTCTTCCACTTTAACTTGAACATTGTTCTGTTGATTTAAAAATTCTAATTAATTGAAGAAAAATTTTATCTCCAGAGTACAAAGACATTTTCTTTGCTCTAGAATTCCAGTTCAGTAATCTAGAACCTCCCTCCCTTCCACCCATTGAGCTGGCATATAACAACGATGAAACTTAAGTTGACGGTGGGGGAGCAGCCTACCGTACTGCTGATTTAAATCAGTATGCCTGCAATATAACATATAGTTAAAATGAGATATTTCATATACCAACATTCAAACAAACATGCCATGGAAATGCACTTTTACATTCAGCGTTACTAAAATCAACAACTACTGCGTCATCGTCAGCATCTTCATTGTCAGCACAATGATTATCATTATCAACATCATTTCAATACGAGCATCTACGAGTACATTTGCAAAACATTCATTCTTCATATGCTGATTGTTGTTAGAACTTGCAGTTGTATTCATTCATATCGACTACGCAGTGCATTCATTCCTCCACCTTTGCATTGCAAACAATCTTATTTGGATTTTGTATTTTTCTTTTATTTCTCAATAATTTCTTTTTAACACAACAGAAAGCAGCGCAGAGACAATTTAATTAAAAAGTTGCATAAAAGTCCTTTTAGTGGGAAAGGACAACAATGCAAAAATAAACCTGCCAAGAACGTTTTCGAAAAGAACACGAAACTTAAGCTCTATTTAAACTGGAGAGATTATAAAGGGGTGAATGGTGGCGAAAGAGGATTCATTTATCTTATTGTTAAATTGCGAATAAAAATAAATTGTGTATTATGCGTTAAAGGGTGACTCAAAATGTGTTTTTTGTAAGAAAATGTAACAAGTAGTCGATAAGCAAAAATAATAAAAAATAAATAAATTTAAGCAGAGTAACAGCACCCACCTTCGTAGGCCTTTTAGCAAAAACTAGCCGACGAAGTAAAAAAGGTTGAAATATCTACAAAAAAAACTGTCTATCTTCTCATTTTTTCTAGTCTGTCCCCTCAATACTATCCCCTCGTTTTCAGTTCCAGCGCAATGCATTGTATATATAGGGGTTATCCCCTGAGTGCTGGCCCAAGATAAAAAAAAGCAATTATTGTCACTCAATATTTTGTTACTGCCCCCTGGAACTCTTTGGTTTTATTTTGATATTATTTAGAATGCAATAGGTGTTGAGAATGTTTTCAAAATTTCCAATTGTTTATAAGAAGTATTTAATTTTTGGGGACCAGCACTTGGGAGACGACCTAACGTAACAAACAACATTGTCGTAGAAAGCACGTAATATTATTTATAAACTTCAGAGTCCGTTCAAAGAATTATTTTAATTTTTCTCAAAAAAAAAAAAAAAAAAAAAAATATTTATTAATTTATGTATGAATTTTTATTGGTCGAACTTTCTTATGTAAATTGTTAATTTTTTCAACGGGCTTAAGTTCGAATCTGCATGACTACAAATGATTTTTTGAAAATATTCTTAATATTCCAATCTTAATATAAAAATAATAAATAGAATTTGAAAAAATTCATTTAATAATAAAATAATAAAAAATAATTTGCACTCATGCAGATTCGAACTTAAGCCCGTTGAAAAAATTAACAATATTTATTAATTGCAAAAATATCACACTTTCAAATAGCAAAATCAATGTTTTGCTATAAATAGTATATTTAAGAACCATTTTTCAGGTTGATGGAACAATATTAAAAAAAGGTGGGAAATACGAGGTCTGTTCAAAAAATAGTTGGGTTTAAATTTTTCCCAAATTTTTGTTATATATTTTATAATTTAAATTTTTTCTTCTTTCAAAGTAGTTTCCATCATTTAAAACACACTTTTCGCAGTGCTTTTTCCAATTTTTAAACCCATACTGAAATGTAGTTTTGGTATGTCCTTGAACAGTTTCAGTGATTTGTTTGTTTTTATCTCTTCAGGCGCCACAAGGCACTGTTCTTTCATGGATGTCTCCTTGTCTCTCTCCACAGTTGGGAATATTAAAGAGTTTTATGGAAAAAATTCCGGTGAATATGGCGATTCAGCCATGATTACGGTGTTATTTTTAACCAAAAATTATGAGCAACAAATGAAAAGTGAGCAGAGTGGTTATTATGTAAAGCGATTGGAAACGTAAATTGTCCTAAAAGACAGACATTTAAAATAAAAACTCGCAAGTTTTTTCTTTCGAATCATATTATATAATAACCAGCCAGTGGCTTTAACGTGATTCAAAGGATTTAAATTGTTTATCCACAATTTCCAAAAAAAAGAGTAAACTGATATTCAGCAAATTTTCTAATAGTGATTTCATGATTCTTGATAATAATTTGTTCATCTCCTCAACATTCTGATCCCATGTTGATGTGCTGGAACTATCTTCGTCATTCACATCTTCCCGATCTTTGAAAAGTATTTAAGAACACTTTTTCCAAAAAGAATAACAATTAATTTTAATTAAAAATTGGAATTCGATTACGAGGATTACGAGGGCGGATTGATAAATATTGAAGCTACCTAAGTAGGAAAAAAAGATTTATTTCTCAAGTTAGTCTCCTTTTAGCTCAATACACTCAGTGACACGATATTCCAATTTTTTTATACCATCTGAATAATACGATTTTGGGAACCCCTCCAAATACGCGTTAGTTTCGGTAATCACTTCTTCGTTTGAGATGAATCTTTTCCCTGCGAGCCATTTTTTCACAGTTTGGAAACAGGAAAAAGTCACTAGGATCTAAATCTGGACTATAAGGTGGATGATCGATCAACCAATTCGAAGTGTAGTTCACGTAATTTTAGCATCGTAGTGCTGAGTGAACCGGTGAGTTGTCTTGAAGAAAGAGCACTTTTTTCTTCTTCAAATGTGGTCGTTTTTTCTTGATTGCATCAATCAATTGATCCAATAATGCACGATAATTCTTTCCTGTGATTGTGGTTCCTTTTTCAAGATAATCGATGAGCAATATTCCGTGTGCATCCCAAAATGCAGTGGCAATAACGTTGTCAGCCGATTTCACTGTCTTCGCCTTCTTCGGAGCACTTCCACCAGCTTCCACCCATTGTTTCGATTGATTTTTGGTTTCAGGTGTGTAGGGGCTGTCAAACTGGTGAAGTGGGCTGTCAAACTGGTTTTCGACACTGAGCAACCGCGGCACCGATCTTGCTGATAGCTTTTTCATGTGCTAAAATGTTCGTGCAAAATGTTGAACACACATTTTACCATGTAGTCTGACGGAGCACCGTAATATTGATCGAGCTTTTCTTTTGTCTCTTTCGCCGTTTTCCCTTTCAAATCACTGCGCGAAATTCTTTTTATTTTTATTTTTCAAGGAACACAAAAGTTGCTTACTTCAAACGATTACAATAAATAAACTATTCGATGAATTTGGGTGACATTTTAACAGCTGACGTTTGACAGATCGCAATTTCTATAAAGAAGTTGTGTTTGTGCTGCCATCTAGCGCTAGGTAGCTTCAATATCAATCCGCCCTCTTAGTTGTCATAATATGTTCATTATGAGAAAACGGGGGATTAGTTGTCATAATTTGGTCATTATAAAAAACGGTGCTGAGTACTCATATGCCACTATCCACAAATTGTGGTTGTGGAAGTATCATCGAACGGATAAATACCCTACAAAATTAGATGCATAAAATGCAACCCATCTCTCTTTCTCTCCCTCTCTTTCTTTCCTTTTCTTTCTCTCACACTCTCTCCCCTTTCAATACGCAGGGTTGCTTCTTATATTAAATTAATATGATAGTGTTTGATTTTAAATCAATTTTGACATTGAAATCGAATAATTTTTACTTCCTTAGAATTATGCAATTTTTGCAAGTTTTTAATTAAAAAAAAATCTAAGTGGTCATTTTGTTGGTTGATTTACCAAATTTACCAATTAAAAAAACAGCCCAATTAATTTAAATTTTATGTTAAACAAAATGTCCCAATAAATTTCATTTAAAAAAATTCCAATTTGAAATTGTATTTCATTAAGAAAACACTTCTGTTGGGCTTCCCTTTTTCAATGTTCGTTGTTTTTTTTTTCTTTTTTTTTAACTTAAACGCTAGCAAAACAAACAAAAAGTGTAACAATATTGTGCCCTGATTCATTTCTCCCCTCTTCTTTTCTGTTCTGTTTGCAAAGTTAAATTATACAATATTTGCCAAAGATCTTTTTCTATACAATTTGTTTAATTTTTATATCCGCATTCAACATCAATACGCTATTGTTTTCTATTGTTCAACAACATTTAATTAATTTGCATTTCAATATTAAACATTCGAAATAAAAGCCTTTAAGATGCCATATTATCGCACACATACACACACATACGAGCATCCAAAATACACTCATCCATTGACTTGAAAATTTGTTAATTACTTATGAGTTCATTGATAAATTAGACAATTGTCGATTTAGGCCAGAAGTGTTGTAACTAACAATAATAAATTAATTTAGCTGGAGAAAATTCTGGGAAATTGATTGATTCCCAGACAAAAGAACAACGGAAAAGAATGTATGAAAATTCCTAGAGTGTTGTTGTTGTTGCTGCGTGATGTAATTTCAAATTGATTATGCATAATAATGAATAATTTATGCTGCAAATGATGGAGCAAATATTTTATATGGATTTCTCTATTTAATTAATTCAGTCAGAAAAAGGCCATTTAATTTTTTTTCTTTTAAATATGAAGCAAAATTAATTTACATAAATGAAAGGAAATACATACATTAATTAATAGAAAAACTAGTAAAAAAAGTTAAACAAATCGATTTTTTATAAAAAATGTAAATATAATTTCGAAAAATTGTAAATTATGTTATTTTATACGACACTAAAAGTAAAAAAATAATTAAATTAAAATACGATAAAAATATATTCTGAACAAAACAATCAAGTCGTCACCGGGATTTTATGGTGCGGGCCAAGGCCAATACCACTTTAAGGCCCTATTCATAACATAATATTTTTTTATTTACGGAATGCTTATAAAACAGATTATCATGCAAAATTTGTTTTATAAAACCTTTATAACACCTAATTTTAAGAAAAATTTTTATTAATAAGATTCTGATAGAGCAAATTTTTGTGGTATTAATCTGTTATAAATCTGAACATATTTTTTTATAAATTAGGCCTTTAATATATAATTTCCTCAACAAAAAAAAAATTATAAATTAGAACTCTGCTCTGCTGTGTAAGTTGAATAAAACTGATGTTGACTTGCCTTTGTGCCTTGGAATATTTTTCATGTCTTTCTGAGATTTAAATTAAAATTTCGAACAATTAGCCTATAGAATCTTAATTCAAATTTAATATAGCAATATAAAATGTTCGTTAAAATTATTACTACATACAAATTTAAGCTATGGCTTGAGCTACCCAATAATAAAAATTGGAAAAACGTTCACATGTACTTAAGTATAAAATTCAAACCAAAAAAGTTTGACTTAGGTATGATGGAACAAAAAATTCAGAAAAAATGGGACATGAAGAAAAAATAATCAAACGGTAACACGGGTATTATAACAATAACATGTTAACATCAGGTTGATACAGTTCCCGTATTCTTTTTCACAATAAAATTTGTGTAAATAGGAACTGTTATCACATTCAACTAAGCCACCTAATAAGTGGTGACAAACACAATACACATGAGCACTGATGATGAAAGGGTTGCGTCTTTCGAAAACAGCTGTTCTGCTCTGCTGTGTAAGTTGAATAAAACTGATGTTGACTTGCCTTTGTGCCTTGGAATATTTTTCATGTCTTTCTGAGATTTAAATTAAAATTTCGAACAATTAGCCTATAGAATCTTAATTCAAATTTAATATAGCAATATAAAATGTTCGTTAAAATTATTACTACATATAAATTAGAACTGTTAACGCATTCAGCTAAACCAATTAATAAGTAAAAGTCCAATACACATGATGGCTATTGATGAGAAAGTGTAGCGGCTGCCGAAAACATTGCTGTTCTACTCTATTTTCTCCGTGGTAAAGTAAATTGATTTTGTTTTCTCCAGTGATCCTTGCATCATCTATCTATAATAATTAAATTTAATAAAATAATAAGAATTATTTCTATAGGGTGTTTTTTATAGAATGACACAAGTTTAAATCATAAACAAGGAAATATATTTTTAATATGAATGAAAAGCGTTTTATTTGAAAGTAAATTTTATTAAATTAATGTTCGCTTTAGCGAAACATCGCTTTATTGAAAATATCGTATTACTAAAAACCAAAAGCAAGCCCATAACGAAATTTTGTATGAAACTTATTTCGCTTTAGTGAAAAAGTAAACAATGACATCGAATCGATTGCATAACTTGAGGCTGAAACAATTGTGCATCTTTTGTCCGTTAAAAAATGAAATGCGAAGATGTATATGTCCTTTTCGCTCTTACGACTTTATTTGATATAAAAAGTATTGTTTTACTGATTTCAAGCAGTACGCTTAACTGTAACAAATTTCAGTAATCCGAACTACGTTTTGAGAAAAAATCGGATAACTGAATAAAAAATTGGGTTTTGGTCATTTCCAGTGAAGCGGAGTCGAAATATACAATTCAATTGAACAAGTTTTTAAACCGTAGACGTAATTACGGCAACTCCGTAGCATTAATATATAAAGGACTTAACTAATCAACTTTTTCAAAATTGCATCACTGTGAATTCTTCCATCAAAATGCCTACTATGCACTTCTCATAATTGCACTTAGACTCAGTAAAGATTTGTAATTGTTTGTTAGTGATTGTATGAGTTGGGATATTTTTTTTGTGCCACAGCGTGATTTTAAGCAGTACGCTTAATTGTAACAAATTTCAGTAATCCGAACTACGTTTTAGAGAAAAAATCGGATAACTGAAACGAAAAAAGTGGGTTTTGGATTTTTCCAATAAAGCGGAGTCGTCGACTGTACTTGTATAGAAAATAGTCATCTGTAGGTGTATGATAATCAAGTAAATAACCGCACATGTTTTTTTGTTAATGATCGTAGTTGAACGTAAATAAAATGTCAGGCTATAAAATGGATCGGGTGCATATATTTCAGTTTTTTTTTTTAATAAATGCACATTTGTTTGCATGTTATAAAGCAAATGTTGGTGTTTTTAATTACGAGGGCCGTTTGTGCACACTGCTGCTTTTTAGCAGTTACCGTTAACTATCATCTAGACTTGAGTCACTCATTGACCCAGCTGTGTTATTTGGTTTATGTCTTTTAACAAAAATGTAAAAAAGAAAAGTCCTATCAGAGAGACATGCTAAATATTCCAAAGCACACAGCAAAGTTAACATCAGTTTTTTTTAGTTATCCAACTTACACAGCAGAACAGAACAGCTGTTTTCGAAAGCCGCTACACTTTCATCATCAGTATTGATGTGTATTTCGTTTGTCATCATTTATTAGGTGGCTTAGTTGAACATGATAACAGTTTTTATTTATAAACAATTTTTTAAGAAATTAGATACGAGAATTATTTCAAACCAATGGTAATACTTTTTTAAATTGTTAATTTTTTATCGGGCTTAAGTTCGAATCTTGCATGACTGCAAATTATTTTTTGTTATTTTTTATTATTAATAACTGAATTTGTTTAAATTCTATTTATTATTTTATATTAAGATTGGAATATTAAGAATATTTTTAATAATCATCAAACCAGCAGAACGGATCAGTACTGATTTCGAGGCCGCTACGCCATCTCATCAGCGTTCTTTGTTCAATTTTTATTTAAGATACGTGTTGCATTTTTCTGAATTGAATACTTTCGTTTGTTGATTATTTTTTCCGTAAAAAGTCCGTAATTGAAATTAAGAAAAGACTTTGTAAATACCGGAACCATCAGTCAAGCAATTGTTGATAACATTCAGGGAATAATATTGAACGACCAGATCAGTGAATAATATACACGAAGAGGCCGTTGAAAACAAATTTTTATTCAAATATTCACGAAGTGTTCAAACAGCCCTTGAAACTACAAACCACGTTTTCATATTAAAGCTTTATAAAGGGTCTTCCAGCAGGGGCACTTCATCACTGTGACAGTTGATAACGACCATCTGTAAAGAGCGATGCTTTCATTTATATATTATAGGACCGAATTTTTACGCAAAATTGTCCATTTAGTCAAGGGCAGGGATCCAGTTCCTTAAAGTGACGATAAATCTTAATTTGCTGCCACACTCAGTACTCGCAATCGTTCGATGGATGGATGTTTTCACATTCTTCAATATTTTTAATATTTTCCACTTAAATAAAGCCATTGGACCTCCGAAATTGTTAATAATTTCCAGCTTGGAGATACAACAAGTTCCTAATTTTGCTACAAATCCTAGTGAACCCATCCGCATTTTATACACTTTCAATTAAACAGTTTCATTATATTCTACCGCCTCCGAGTTTTTGTTGTACTTTTACAGCAACAATTAATTGAAATTCACAATTTAGCTGTCAATTTCAATGCAGGTCTAGATTTATATACCAAAATACGCACAGTTGTGTGAGTGTGTGTGTGTGTTTCTGTGTGTCTGCCTGTATTTTATGGGTGAGTGTGATGCCATGAACACAGTCGCTATTGTTTTCAAAAAAATATGTTGATCTGCCGCGCCGTTCATTTGTTCGTTGATTTAATTGAAGTTTTCAAAACAATTTAGCAACAATTAACATAAATGAATTGAAATCATGTTGATTGTGTTTTCGTTATTCAACTCGTTTCAATACGAAACTGAAATTCATTCATTTTATTTTATAAAAAAAAAAATTAATTCCAAATGATAAAGTGTGCCGCCTATTAAATATATAAATTAAAAAAAAGGGAATTTTTAAGCGCACATAAAATTTTAAATTTAACTCCCCCATTTAATAGGAACACTCTAAATTATATAATATTATTAGAATTATTATTTTATTATTACAATTTTAATGGAAATAGGGAGACATAAATTTGACTTTTATTCGTTTCATCATAAATTCCAATAGAATTTATTTCATAATTAATTTGAATTGTTCATTTCCAAATGGAAATTTCAGTGTTAATGTTGGCCAATGTTTGTCTAATTAATTTTAATTGAAATGAGACCCAGTTTATGTGTTTAAGTTTCAAAATATTAAAAACACATCTTGAGATCATGCAGCATTAATTGCCATTAGAAAAGATGTTGTAGGAATAAATTATATTATATGAGTTGTATTTCTCTTTAAATTAATTTAATTTTTGTTTCATTATAGCTTTAAAGTTTTTGACAATTATATTGTTTTGTGAAAAGAAGGTTTTGCAATATTTAGGACTATGCCCCACTGAGAGATTTGATGTAATAAAAATAGGAGAGATTTTCCTATCTAAGCGCTGAAAAGTTCTGCTATAGGTAGGGTTTTTCCTTTATATTACAGGAAATATTGAACTAAAATAATATTCTTTTTTTAAACAGCAACAAAAATTTCAAAAATATTTTACTCATGTTTCTAATAATTTAAAAGGTAATAAATAGTATTCAGAATGCCAACAAATAAAAATATATTAATATTTTCTTTATTAATGAAACCACAGCGTGGGACTTACTTTCATTAAAAAAAATTAATTTAAGTCCTGGAAGGCTGCAATTAAAAATTTTTCAGTCTACCTTGCGGCCTAATTAATGTGGCCTTAAATAAATAAAAATCATAGCCGAGCCATAAATATGACAAATACCGCAAAAATACTGAAAAATCCTAATCTAACGATATTTTAGTAAAATACTTCAAGAAACAAAAAATAAAATAAAAATAAAAAGAGGAATAAAAAACAGGAAAAAATAAAAATAAAATAAATAAATAAAAAAACTGTAATATTAATCAAGCTTGTGGTTGCTTTTTATAAAATATTTTTTCGACTAAGGTAAATAAAAATAAATCAACATAAATAAGAAAAAAATAAATAAATAAAAAAATTAAAAAAATAATAAATAAATAAATAAATAAGAAATTAAAAAAAAATAAGGAAATAAATAAATAAAAAAATAAATAAATAAACAAATAAGAAAATAAATTAATAAAAAAATAAGAAAATAAATAAATAAAAAAATAAGAAAATAACTAAATACATAAATAAAAAATAAAATAAATAAATACATAAATAAATAAAAAAAAATAATAAAATAAATAAATAAAAAAATAAGAAATAGATTAAAACAATAAAAAAAATAAAAATAAAAAAAAAATAAAAATAAAAAATAAATAAAAAATAAATAAAAAAAATATAAAAAATAAAAAATATATATAAAAATGAAAATAAAATAAAAATAAAAAAAAAAATAAAAAAGATATCAAAAAAAATAAAAATAAAAAAAATATATAACAAAAATAAAAAAATATATAAAAATAAAATATAAAAATAAAATAAAAATAAAATAAAAATAAAATAAAAATAAAATTAAATATAAAAATAGAATGAAAAATAAAAAATATCAAAATAAAAAAATATCATAATAAAAAAATAAAATATAAGAATAAAAAATAAAAAAAATATCAAAATAAAATATAAGAATAAAAAATAAAAAAAATATCAAAATAAAACAAAAAAATATCAAAATAAAACATAAAAAAAATATATATAAAAATACAAAAATATATATAAAATAAAAAAATAAATAAAAATAAAAAAAATATAAAAATTAAAAAAATATAAAAATAAAAAAAAGTATAAAATAAATAAAAATAAAAAAAATATTAAAATAAAAAAAAAAATAAAAAAAAATATATAAATATAAAAAAATGTATAAAAATAAAAAAATATATAAAAATAAAAAAAAATATAAAAATAAAAATAGAATGAAAAATAAAAAAATATAGAAATAAAAAAAATATCAATATAAAAAAAATTAAATATCTTATATTTATAAGAAATAAAAAAAAATATAAAAATAACTTCAAATTAATGAAAAATCCCAAATTTGGGATTTTGAATTTTGTTGAATTTGGGAATTGTGGGATTTCCCTGTCTCGTTTTTTTAACTAAGTGAGAATTTTCGGTCGAAAATATTAATAAATTAAAATTTTTTTTAGCATTACTTTGCTTAAGGGGGTTTTTATGTAAAAAAGCGACTTCTATTGAGAATTTTGTAGAAAATAAGTCTGAAAAAAAAATTCGCATGTATTCTGTAAATATTTTGTCTGAGCCAACGTCAAAACAATATCGAAAAAATAGGACAATGAAGTACTTCTTATGAACAAGAGGCTGCTAAAAGTAGAAGTAAATCCTTTTGATGTTCCAACTCATTATGAATGACGACATCGACGTCACATGAACACGAAAGCAAAAAATCGCTACATGTCTATTCATTGGCGAGAACAATTGTCTTGATGTCAATGACGATTACTTTTTATATAATAGGGGGGAATAAAATGGTCTAAAGGATCTGAGTTATCCTTATCCATTTTAATGCTCATTGTAACTGGCTAATGACCCCTAAATAATGATTTTTTTTTATCTTGGACCAGCACTCAGGGGATGACCCCTATATATGCAATGCATTGCGCCGGAACTGAAAACGAGGGGATAGTATTGAGGGGACAGATTAGGAAAGATGAGAAGATAGTTTTTTTTTGTGTTTTTGTAGCTATTTCAACCTTTTGCTTCGCCGGCTAATTTTTGCTACAGGGCCTACGAAATTAAATTTTTTTAGCATTTATATTGTAGTCTTCAACAAAATAATTCCGAAATTCCTTCCATCCCAATCTTTACTAATTCACATGCAATGAATCAGCTATTTCGCAGCCCACAGAGGAGTATGTCACTTTGCATTGATTGGTTTCCAACTAAAAAATTTATTTTAAATAATCTGTACATTCAATGGAGAATAAATATCTCTTAATTATTTTATTTTATCCGTTATCCTAGAGAAACAGTTTTGAAAAATTCTTTCACGTTTAAGATGAGTATATATTTTAGTACGCGCTATTCATTTTTAAATTGCGTATCAGAAAACTGAAAACCGTTGCTGGGGGAAAAAATTAAAGTCGGCTTTTTCTCGATAATTAGTATAAATTGTAAAATATAATATTGTGTATAGGTGATATGAACACTTCAATATTTTACCTTTTCACTTCATTAGCTACAGAAATGCTTGTTGGGTTATTTGCTTAGTTCATTGGCTTAAAAAGGGGGTTACATATTTCTTTCATTTAATGGTGTTTTTTTTCTGTTGCTTTTTCATAATAATGTTAAAAGGCACTTTACATCATTCCATAGTGGACGGAATGACTCTTTGCAGACCAGCTGTGTTATGATTTTTAAGAGTTTGTTTTTGTTTTTTGATAAAACTACAGCCCAAGAGAATATTGTGTCATATTGGATTCTATATTTAAGAGTTTATTTTAAATGCTGGTCTCTTTTTAATTCTGCAGAGGAAATATCTCTTTTTATTTGAATATATTTTATAAAGTCGTTGGTGTTTGGAAGAGTTTCATATGTGCAGAGAACTCTTTGAAAAGTATTTATTTTTGTTATTAGTTTTTCTCTTTAATCTCTTTCTTCTTTGATTGTAAGTCTGCACAAATTTTATACATATTCTGTTTTATTTTTTTTATTATTATTATTATATTTTTTTGAAGTCTGTTGGTTGTCTTTCCTTGAAAAAAAAAATAATAATAATAAAAGTAGAAAAAAATTAATATCATAAATGTAATCTAAACTCATTTGAATACTCAATGATATGATTTTACATTTTGCTTGTTATTGCTGTTAATGATGCCGTTATTTCAACATTTATTCATTTATTGATTTTTCATTTTCCTCCGAAATCATGGCTCAGTCCACCTTTCCCTTGGCTGCATTCAGTTTTACTGTTTTTGTTTTCAATAAACAACTCTACCCACTGTGAGTGAGCACTCGTATGTGTTGCATTTGCAGCCAGAAATGATTTTGTGTTTAAATATTTACAAATGTTATTTTGTTTTTGTAATGTAATTAACATGTTGCAACATGATGACTAAGTCCTAATCAAAATGTCAAATATAAACTTCATGCTCATTCATTCTTTACTGTTGTCTCTGGCTAAAGAAAATTCAAATTTTTTTCAATCTCATTCGTTGGCACAGCAAGAATTGGTTTTCCACCTCTTGATATACACATACATACATATACATATATTATTATAATTTTTTTTTTGTAATATGCTGGTTTATTAAGATACATATTTACGATATGCATGTAGGTAAGTTTGTCTGTCACTGTGTAAAAGTATTTGACTGTGTATCTTGAATTTTTGTTCTGTTTTACGGCTGTAAATTTATTATTAAGGGTCATCGTAACCTAAAAACCCACTTTACCTGAATTTTCTTTTTGCGCTGCTCTTCCACTAACCAGCCATTTACTGGATGAAATGCAACAGCGTAACAAGAAAAACGTACAGGAGAAAGAAATCTAAAGATAAAAGAAATTGTGTATGAGTATCGGAAAATTTTTAAAAATTTATTTTGTGTTATTGTCGTCGTTTAGTGTGCGATGAAACTTGTACAAAATAAAATTGTCCTGCTAACGCAGAAATATTTCATCAGCTGGAGTGCCTTTAATGTCGTTGTAATTTTTGCTTTTTAAAGCGATTTAATATCACTGATTCGGTAGTAGTGGGGGGGAGCTGTGATACTCATTTCCCTGTTCAGAATACAGAAAAATGTGTCAGACTTTTTATTCTATATGTTGCAGCAACTTTTAAAAGTGATGCTCTACTCACAGCATTGCTAAAACTATAAAACTATATTGTGTCACACTAGAACTGACCTGATGCTTCGGAAGCTGTCGTAAGATATAAAAAAATTGGAAGTTTCTTGTCCTTAAATTTCGTTAGAAGAAAAGTTTAAAAAATCTTTAAAAGAGTGTAAAAATACCTAAAAATTGTTAAACAAAAAGATGCTATAAAATATTCATACAGGGTGGCTCAGAAAGACCGAAGTGGTGTGAATTCTTAACCACCTTTTATTTAAGACATATTTTTTTAATTTTTTGTTTTTTTTTTTAATACAGTAAATTTATAGGGAATATTTTTAGATTAGTTATTAAAAATGATATCCCGCAAGTGGTGGCCATTTTCTGCTTCGCACAAATGTGCTCTTTCCAACACATTTTCCATGACCTTTCGCAAAACTTCCGGTGTTATGTTGTTAATTTCGTCTCGAATATTGGTTTTTAATTCCTCAATTGTCCTAGGCTTATTAACATAAACTTTCCCTTTTAAATAACCCCAAAGGAAACAGTCTGGAGCGGTTAAATCCGAGGAACGCGGAGGCCAATTAAAAGTGCTTCTACACGAAATTATTCTTTCACCAAAGATGTCGCGTAAAAGAGCCATTGTGGCCTTCGCAGTGTGCTCTGTGGCTCCATCCTGTTGGAACCATATTTACGGATGGGTTTCCACGGCTGGCCTTACAAAATTTTCCAACATGGCCCGATATCGATCACCATTGATGGCAATGGCGACACCTCGTTCGTTTTCAAAAAAATATGGGCCAATGATCCTTTCTGAAGAAACACCGCACCAAACAGTACACTTAACTGGGTGTAATTGTCGTTGAAGAAGTACTCTCGGGTTTTCCGTAGCCCATATCCTACAGTTTTTGCTTGTTAACGAACCCATTTAATTGGAAATGGGCTTCGTCACTCATAACTAAGTTGTGAATAAAATTAGGATTCTCTTGTGATTTTTGCTGGAAATAAATTGCATAGTCAAGTCGTTGCTGGTAATCTGTCGGTTTAAATTCTTGGACAAGTTGAATTTTGTATGGAAACATTCTTATGGTATGGAAAATTCGCTGCAGCGACCCTCTTGAGATGCCAAGTTGTGTCGAACGTCTCCTGGTTGATGTTTTTGGATCCTCTTGAATACTCTCCTGTACCACTTGAATATTGTCAAACGTGTGGACAGTTCGTAGTCTGCCGGAACCAGGAAGGTTCCTTACTGCTCCTTGTTGTCGTCGAAAATTTGCAACCAGACGGTTTATTGTTGACTGAGACGGTGCAACCCGCACATTAAATTGACGACGGTATGCACGCTGAGTCAACAAAATGGACCGTTGATTTGAAAAGTAAATTTCAACGATTTGGGCACGTTGTTCAGTTGTGTATTTCTCCATTATAAATTGTCCAAGTCTTCTTTACAAAATACTGAAAAGAAAAAAAAAATTATAATAAAAAAGTTATAAGGAATTCACACCACTTCGGTCTTTCTGAGCCACCCTGTATATGAATAACACGGTATTCGATTATACTTCACATAACCATAACCATAGAAACCAAATGGATTTTGGTTGTAGGTTATGGCGTTGTGGTTATGATGTTATGGATATATCACGACTAATTTAACCTTTATTTATTTTGTTCCCTTCAAAGAAATCCGTCTCAGATGAAATATACTTCTGCCAGAATATTTGCCAATCCTGGATACAGTTCAGATTTGCAATTTTCGTTCTATTCATGAGTTCTCTCAGCGAAATCGGATTTGATTTATTTATAAATTTTTTTACTTTATTTTATTAATTTTTATTTATTTTATGGAGAAAAACACATGAGGCCTTAAAACTAATTCAAGAAAAATGGAACATGAAGAAAAATAATCAAACGGTAACACGGGTATTAAAACAATAACATTTTAACATCAGGTTGATACAGTTCTCGGATTCTTTTTCACAATAAAACTTGTGTAAATAGGAACTGTTATCACATTCAACGACGCCACCTAATAAGTGGTGATAAACACAATACACATGAGCACTGATGATGAAGGTGTTGCGGCCTTCGAAAACAGCTGTTCTGCTGTGCTGTGTAAGTTGAATAAAACTGATGTTGGCTTTCCTTTGTGCCTTGGAATATTTATCATGTCCTTCTGAGATTTAAAAAAAACAAATTTCGAACAATTAGCCGATGAATCTTAATTCAATTTAATATACTAATTCAAGAAAATGTTCTGACCTTCAAATGCTATGCATGCTTTAATATTTTGCTTAATATTTGAACTAAACTGCCATGCCCTTTGCTTTGAGAGCGACATAAACTAGTTACGACTAAAATATTCAATTAGACATTTTAAATTTTTTGTGTGTTAATTGCTCTCCTTATAATTTAATTGAAACAAACTCTAAATCAAACATATTAAACTAGACAGACGTATTTTGTACAAAATGTGACTTTTATTTTTTATTAAAAAAAAAGTTGCCCATATTTATATGCAACTATAATCAAGTGTCAACATTTGCTTAAATTAGTGGCATGTCATGAGAAATGCAACACGAAACGTGCAAAAATTTGTATAATTAACGTGTGTGTGGAAGTTACAAAATTATGTATTAATTATTTAAAATGTGGCTGAACTGGCTAAAATTTCTGCTAAAGTAAGCAAAATGAAATTGTATTGAAAAAAATAAAACTAAAATAAAAAATAAAACTAACAACAGATTAACCGGCAACAATAATAATGCATATTAATTTTATGTCAACATTAAAGTATCACTTTAATTTAATATACGAGTTCATACACGGAACTACTCTTCATTCGTTATAGCTAATATTAAAATTTGTTAAACGTATGTTAAATAATTTAGTAGTATCTTGCAAGACTGTAGTAAGTCTGGTTTAGGGTCTACCATTTTTTTTTTGTTCATAAAGTTATTGTCATAAAGAATTGTCGTTAATTTGAATGTTAATATCGAACTATTTATTGCTCCATATATATTTTTAAATTCAGTTAATATTTATGGTCTTTTTAATTAACAAAGACGTAGGAAATATTCCAAGCTACAACCGAAAATCAAATCAACATCAATTAACTGTCGATTTCACAATAACGACTGAATTATTTCTGTCGTATAAATACATTTGAAGCAAAAACAATTTATAGCATTTTATTTTTATTTCAAATATATGCATTCATCATTGAAAACAGGCTGGCAACAACTAACACAAACATGCCCTAATGCTGATCAGAAGAATTCAACACAATATTTATCACTCAGCGCGGTGTTGAACTCAGGACCCTCCGCTTCGTAGTCTCGTGTTCTACTACTTCAGC
Source organism: Linnaemya tessellans (assembly GCA_951800035.1). Taxonomy (NCBI): domain Eukaryota; kingdom Metazoa; phylum Arthropoda; class Insecta; order Diptera; family Tachinidae; genus Linnaemya; species Linnaemya tessellans. The sequence goes on from OX637536.1 coordinate 44,008,968, forward strand.
CAATAGCAACCACAAAAGAAAGAATTCACTCGACATTGTGCAATAGGCGGTTAATTATCCTACTTGCAGATCAAAATAGCTGTTTTCGAAAGTCACTACATTTTCATCATCAGTACTGAAGAACCAACATGCAGATTGAATTCCCTTTCCGAACGCAGTTGAATTCCATTACATGACTGATCATAACTCACGATTTAAATACCCCATTTATATAAATCACTTCATAAAAATGGCATAAAAATTATGCTGACGATTTTTACAGATTTTTCAAATAATTTTTGTTTGACAGACTGAAAACTAAATTAAAATTATTATTAAAAAAAATTTAAAAGAACATTCTCAATCTGGCAAAATAACGAAATAGGTCTGGCAACTGTGATCCATTCATTTCTGATACTAATATTTTTTTTTAAGTCTCAAGCATGTCATTTCTGAAATTTTTATGTTTGCAAAATCAAGAATATTAACACGTTTGCATGACACTGAATTACAAAATCGAAATTAGGAAACTATAGTTTAAAACTAGAGCTGTTTATTCATGCCCATTTTCAGTTGGCTATTTTGACTAATTCTAGAACTGCCCTTGCCAATGAGCCAAACATATAATAATTATGGCAATATATGATGATGATGCAATTATTACACTATATTGAAATTTCTCATACAAGCGATTTGATTACAATTTTAAATAACGTGGCCTTAAAAAAAACTTTAGATGATTAAAAAAAGAAAAATTAATCCTTATAAGAATGAAATGCAATGTCCTTATAAATTAAGCTCATCCTCACAAAAACACAGTTTAAATTCTGATTCCACACTACAAAACGATTTGAAAGATGAAATAAATTGTTTTTCTAAAACCGAAATCTGTTTTAATCCTTTTAATAGAGCATGGAATTCCTTGAATAAAAACTTTATGAAAATAATATGCAAAGAAATCCCAGTCAGTCAGTCAACAACACACACACACAATTTTTTGTCAGTTTCATTACAGCAGCCCAGTTTCACTTTGTTCATGACATGCTGCCACATGAGCTGTATAACTTAGCACAATGGCCATAAGCATTTGGAGCAGCAAACTAGAAATCAAAAAATAATGAAACAGATTTAGTAGAAGACTTTTTTTTATTTAAACAAATAGATATTAAGTATTTAAATGAAACACAAAAATAGGAGTGGCTCACACAAACTACATACTGACAGACAGATAATAAGACTTGGTTACATTTACAATGACTAACAGCATCATATAATAAGTTATAAAAGTTATAGTGATGACAGCATGATTGAAAAATTACACTCACGTTCAGCCATTCTCAGGGAGAAAATATTTAACATCATCAACATTGAAATTGTGGTTGTGGTCGTCGTGTCTGCGTAATTCCTTGCTGAAGGACCATTAACAAACCCTAATCAGTGTGCGTGTATGTGTAAGTGTGTGTTCAAAAGCTATGCAACAGCAATTATTTATTTCTCTGCATCCTACAAAAGGCAGCTCAACTGCTTACGCAACATTTCAAATAACTACTCCATATTTGAAACTCTTTAAATTGTGCACAAATTTCTGTAGCCACCACCACGTTGTTTTCAACGAACCCACATTCATAAATGAAATTGAAAAGTTCAACATGCAGCATTATTGTTTGTATTTATGAATAAAATTTGCATTTAAATTTTTAGCAGATCACAAAAACACTATAAAAAAAAAGAAAAAAATGAACGCAGCAAACGGATTCAGTCAGTCAGTGGCGACTATGACATGGCGGTGATGTTCTTCCATTTTAATTGCATGCTGGCGCAGTCATTTAAATTTTTAAAGAAAAGCAACGTTTCATATTCAATCAGGGAAGCACTAAATTTATAGACAATTAAGATGTAATTTCTATTTGATTGAAAGCAAATAATATTTTCGAAATTTTATTCAAGATATTCTTAATTATTAAAGAAGAACTGAAAACGGTGTTTGACTTAAATATTTACTTATTTGTAAACGAACACAAGCACATCGTTTGATATATCCACCCTATTCTGTAACTATTTGTCAACGTCACGTCAAGACAATATCAAAAATAGGGCGCTCCGATATTTTTTTTCTTCAGCAATTGTCTATTTCTAACAGTCTTTTCCTATATTCAAGGCCTTAGGTAGTAGCCGCAGGTTGCCGGAAGTCATTAATTGTTGTCCACAAGGATTAGGTAAGTGTCCCATTTTTTTCGATATTGTCTTGATGTGACTTTGATAAGTAGTTGCAGAATAGAGGGGTATATATATTTTTGTTTTCTAACAGCCTAATTTATGACAAAATTTTTGGTTCATTTACAAAATAAATTTTTGTATGAGAATTTATATTATTAACTAGTTATAAATCTGGATATGGATTTTTTTTTAAATCAGGCCTTAAAGCTCTTGTTGCTAATCTAAAAACTTCATTTTGACTTTAGAATTTAATGTTATCAAAGATGCTTTTTTGAGAAATAGGTACTCTTTATAAAAATAAATTAAAGAAAAAAATTTTAAATGATACTATTTTCACAAAGAACTTTTTTAAAAACTAATTTTATTACGAATTTGTACTTTAAGAAAACATATAATTTTTGAAAACTTTTCATTTTTAAAAATGGTATTTATAAATGCACTTTTTCTAAAAAAAAAAACACTTCCTGAGGATGCTGCCCTGTTTTATGAGATAATTTTCAGGTTTACATTATGTTGAAAATATTTCGGTACTTATTTTAAAGATACTTTTTCATAATTTATTTATTTTGAAATAAGTGTGTTTTGAGGTACTTATTTCTTCTTATTTTAAAAATGAATAAAATAAAGTATTTATTTTTTTAAAGTACATTTTTAAAGCATTGTTTTTTTTTCCAAAAAAGTATTTATTTTGGTACCAACAACAGCATTTATTTCAATAGGTACTTTCATTTCAATAAGTACTTTTATTTCGGTAGGTACTTTTATTTCAATAGGTACTTTTATTTCAATATATACTTTCATTTTAATAGGTACTTTTATTGCTATAGGTACCTTTATTGCAATAGGTATTTTTATTTCAGTAGGTACTTTAATTTCAATATATACTTTCATTTTAACATGTACTTTTATTTCAATAGGTACTTTTATTTCAATATATACTTTCATTTCTATAGGTACCTTTATTGCAATAGGTATTTTTATTTCAGTAGGTACTTTTATTTCACTAGGTACTTTTATTTCAATAAGTACTTTTATTTCAATAAGTACTTTTATTTCAATAAGTACCTTTTTTTCAACGGGTACTTTTATTTCAATATACACTTTCATTTTAATACGTAGTTTTATTGCTATAGGTACCTTTATTGCTATAGGTACCTTTATTTTAATAGGTACTAATATTTCAATAGGTACTTTTATTTCAATAAGTTGTTTTATTTCACTAGGTACTTTTATTTCAATAAGTACTTTTATTTCAATATGTACATTTTTTCAATAGGTACTTTTATTTTATATTTGTTTTTATCTTGGACCAGCACTCGGGATGGATAGGTACTTTTATTTCAATAGGTACTTTTATTTCAATTTTAATTTGAATAGGTACTTTTTTTTTTTAAACAGGTACTTTTATTGCAATAGGTATTTTTATTTCAGTAGGTACTTTTATTTCAAAATGTATTTTCATTTTAATATGTACTTTTATTTCAATAGGTAATTTTTTTTCAATAGGTACTTTTATTTCAATAGGTCCTTTTTTTTTCAATATTTACTTTTACTTCAATAGGTACTTTAGTTTGAATAGGTACTTTAACAGGTACTTTTATTTCAATAGGTACTTTAATTGCAATAGGTATTTTTATTTCAGTAGGTACTTTTATTTCAATAAGTACTTTTATTTCAGTAGATACTTTTATTTCAATAGGTACTTTCATTGCAATAGGTATTTTTATTTCAGTAGGTACACTTTTATTTTATATATTTTTTTATCTTGGACCAGCACTCAGGGGATGGATAGGTACTTTTATTGCAATAGGTACTTTTATTTCAATACGTACTTATATTTCAATATATACTTTTATTTTAATTGGTACTTTAATTGCTATAGGTACCTTTATTTCAATAGGTACTTTTATTTCAATAAGTACTTTTATTTCAATAAGTACTTTTATTTCAGTAGGTACTTTTATTTCAATAGGTACTTTCATTGCAATAGGTATTTTTATTTCAGTAGTTACTTTTATTTCAATAAGTACTTTTATTTCAATAAGTATTTTTTTCAATAGGTTCTTTTATTTTATATATATTTTTTTATCTTGGACCAACACTCAGGGGATGAATAGGTACTTTTATTTCAATAGGTACTTTTATTTCAATAGGTACTTTATTTTCAATAGGTACTTTTATTTAACAACTAACACAACCACGCATTAATGCTGATCGAAAGAATTGAACACAATATTTCATGACTCAGAGCTGGCTCGAACTCAGGACCCTCCGCCTCATAGTCCCGTGTTCTACTACTTCAGCCAATAGCACCCACTTTTATTGCAATAGGTACTCTTAATTCAATAGGTACTTTTATTTCAGTAGGTACTTATAGTTAAATAGGTACATTTGAATATGTTCTTTTATTTCAATAGGTACAATTTTCTCTAAGTGAAACAAAATCAATTTTTTTTTCGTAAATAAGTAAGTATTATTATTTAAAGAAAATTCTTCTGGTTGTTTGACCTCTTTTTAATAATTATTCTCTAATTTTTTTAAGCTTAAGGTGTCTTTATTTTTATATGTTAAAATATATTGTTTTTCAATATTTCGTCACTACTTTGTATGACTTCTTTAGTAAATTAATTATTTAAAATTATTTATTTATTATCTTTAAAAATACATTTTTTTAATTAAATTAATTAAATAGTTAGAATCAGAAAACTTTGATTGAGTACAATATAAGATCGAATCCGAGATCTTTGTGTTGGTATTCCACATTTTAACTACTTCAACCAACAGTACCCGTCTAATTGTTTTTTAAATGACCTGTTTTAAAAGATAAAGTTTAAAAATTTTTTTGTACTTAAAAGTACTTTCTTAACAAAGAAAATGTACTTGCTTTAAAAAGGGCACCTTTTTTATATGTACTTGTTCTAAAAAAGGCACCTTTTTTTAAATGCACTCCTGTTAAAAAGGTGCTGGTTTTAATGCTAACTATTTATTTAATAATTTATACATTTCAAGGAGCTTAAATTAGATGCTGCCTTAAAAAAATCACTCCTTGACTTGCCATAAATTTTCCTTTTAATAGCCAGACATTTTAAGTGCTGTTAATTTATACACAAAGTGTGGTGCCCTATAAAAAGATAAGCGACATTCAAAATTCAATTCCAACTTGTTTTTTATTTTTTCTTATCTCTGCTTAATAGTTCCGCTAGTTCAGATCAGTAATCTTCAAAAAAAAAATATATCAATTGTATAATAATAAAAATAAACTTTTGGTAATAGTTATTTAAGCTTTTAATAATTTTTCCGGACATTTTTGCATATCCATGTTCTCTTGTATGTTTGTGCGTGTAATGGGGCCTTTCAATATCTTCTGTAAAAGGTTCCCTTATTATTATTATTTTTTTTTGTGTGTAACCTTTCTGTGCGTACATTTGCTGATCTCATTTAAGTTTCGTTTTTATGCTGTTTCCAATACCTGCAGCTAAAGTCGTTAACCATATGCATGTTTCCTTCCTCGTTCACATGCTCATAATGAGCATTTAAAAAAATACTGGTATCAAATTAATAAAACTCTTCTTCAACTTACAATTATTCGTCATATTTAATTATTTTGATTGCTGTGGCGTAGAGCATAAAACGATACACTGTGACATGCAGTGTTGCAGCCAACCAAACAACAGCAGCAATTTGCCGTTGATGTGAATGCAATTGTTGGTGTCTTAAAAGCCATTAAATGGTCAATCTCTGACGTCTATAACAGGATTTCTTCTTTATACTTTTGGTTTTGCTTTCATGCATTTTGCCATAATTTTCTTCTTTTATTTATTGTTTTCTTCACTTTGCATCAGAGTTTTAAGTTGAGGTGGGACGTAGAAATGTCACATAAAAATTTTGCAAATCTTTTGTGCAATTTTCGGATGCCATTTTTAATGTGTATGCGTGTGACTGCACGTGATTGCATATAATTTATATTGTAAAATAATTTGATCAGTTTTCGCTTCAGGACTCAATTCAGAAGGTTTTTGGTGTGTCAGTAGAATAAGAAATCGCAATTATTTCTTACATGGTGACTACCTGCTGTATGATGATGTAAAACGATACAACTTTCATTACAGGCCGTAAATTCTGTGGCAATTCGTTTTTTGGCCACCCCAATAAACAACTGTTGGAGGGTAAATTTTTTTTTATATCTTGAACATGTTCAATTAAAGTTAAATAATTTTCCATAATAAGCCTTTACTGACTACTTAATATCATTAGCGTGCTGTAGACAATTTTACATAAAAAGTTTCTAAAGTAAACAATTTAACTTGAAGGCAACAGGGAACAAGCAATTTTGCAAAAAGAAAATTATATATGCGGATCAATAAAAATTGATTTACATATAATTATTAACGTAAGATTTATTTTTAAGCTTCAAGCTGAAATCCTCGAAATTACAAATTAATTTTTAATTCAATTAAGATTTATAAACTTATTGTTCAAATATATGTTTAAATTCGCAAAGACATGATAAGTATTGCAAGGCACAAAGGAAAGTCAATATCAGTTTTTAATTACTTACACAGCAGAGCAGAACAGCTGTTTTCGAAAGTCGCTACACTTTCATCATCAGTACTCATGAGCATTTTGTTTGTCACCACTTTTATATCTGTGTTGGCATATTTTTTTTTAATTTAAAAAATTTTATTAAGAGTGAAATATTTATGCCAAATGTGTGGAAATTAAAATCGTTCCTATATCCCCCACGGATTCTCAGAGCGGAGTTCTTTTGAAATGTTTAATTTTCCATGGATTTGACTCATAAATCAGGCTGAATTTGACTGATAGATTAAGTTCCGATAGATTTTGTGGTCTTTGAAGTAGACATGGAAAAATATCGATAGCATTACTATCGAAATATTTCGATAGTTTGAAAAAACATACCAATAATATATCAATCCTAGACTATCAAAATTTATCGATATACCAATACTATTGTAATGGTATCAAACGTTTTTTTTTGCTTCACATCGATTGCATTTATCTACACTTAGATTGCAAAATAAAATACTTTTTTTTTAACAAAATAAAAGAAAGGGAAAATCGCAGTATTCGCTATCGATTAAAATTTGTATATCAATTGTATTAAAATTTCTATCGATATCGAATACCGCAACTATTTCTCTAGAATTACTGAATATTTTTAAGAACATTTAACAATTTCATTCTCTACTCGAGCACTTTTTACCTCTTCCTATCGATAGTGATTAAAAATATCGATAGTTTTTAAATATTAATCGATTGCAACATAAGACTAGCGGCAGTCACAAAAAATAATTATCGACGGTATCGATAGTGCCAACTTTGAGGGCCTCTGGCCTGTGGCTTATTGGCATACAACTAAGACTTAAGAAAACCCCTCAAGAAAAAGTCGATATTGCACGACGGCTAGTTCACATCAACACCACGCTGAATGACTATGACTTTAAATCGATCGTGCAGAATATCTAAAGTGCAATGATTTGTGTGCCACTTAGTGTCGTCCTGTTGAAACCACATGTTGTCAGATCCCAGATCATACCATTCGAGTCAAAAGAAGTTGTTACTCATGACTGGTCTGTCAATGTCGTTATCAAAGAAATATAGACCGATGACGCCGCAAGGCTAAAATCTAAACAGTGACTTTTTTGGGATGCATTGGATATTCTTGGATCTCTTGTGAATTATGATCCTGGCAAATATGACAATTTTATTTATCCACGTACCCATTCATTCAGAAATGGGGCCCATTAGCCAACTTCTCCAGAGCCCATTCAGGGAGCACACATCCTTGTCTGTGCTCGTTTACCTTCAGTTCATTGGTCAGTTGAATTTAGGTCGGCTGCAGGCCCAAGTCGGGGAGCCACATTGTGGCCTGCTAAGGGCCGAGTTCTTGTGAATGACGCGAAATCGACTGCTTCTAATTCTGCTGCACACCCTAACAGACAGATCTTGTGTTTCGCCAACGTGCGGATGTTGTGTGATCGTTTATTGAACCCTTGGACTCAAATGTATATCCCACACACATCCCGAATAGGCCTTTTGGTAGGACGATTACGGCCACTGTAAAATGTGCGATGCATTCGAAATGACAACTAGTTTGCCTGATGCAACAACGGAATTATCTGTTGAAAAATCCTCTATTTCTAATTATTCTTTTTTAAAAATAAAATTTCCACTGGCCATGTAAGGGAATTTATTTTAAATGCTATAAGTTGCTTAGTGTTTTAAAACTTGGAAAATATTTAAATACTTCAGCATTAACCCATTTTGTCCCAGTGTTCGATTTTTCGAACAGAAAATTTCAAGCATTTAAATTTTTTTTCTCTGCTTAGGAAAGACTAAGAACATGTCCTTTTTAATGAAAATTAAAAAAGAAAATATTAATGAAAATTTAAAAAAAAATTTTAATCAAAATTTTTAGCAAATTTTGAATGAACATTTTTTAAAAAAATTTTAATGAAAATTTTTTAAGAAAATTTAAAAAAAAAATTTAAAAAAAAATTTTTTATGAAAATTTTTAAAAAATTTTTTTATGAAAATTTTTAAAAAAAATTTTAATCAAAATTTTTAATAAAACTTTTTAAAAAAAATTTTATGAAAATTTAAAAAAAAAATTTTAATGAAAATTTAAAAAAAAAAATCGGACAACTGATTCGAATCAATTTACCATTTAACTACGAACTTTTATAAACTTATTTGAAAAAAAATCTCTGGGACGATATGGGTTAAAAAGTAACCAAAATTCATGTTGAAATAGTGAAAACTGCCTGACACGAGTGCAAGTATGCAATACTTGCTTCAATTAAAGAAAGTCATCGTTAAAGTCCCGTTTGAGTTTTTTGCAAGTATAAATAAAAAATGGCAAACAATTTGTGTGCCGCTCTTTAATTTAAAAGGGAAATAATTTTTTTTGCGAAAAAAAATAATTATTAAAAATCCTTTAACTTTCTGTTCAAGTCTCTTATTGATATTGATTGACTTTTTTGTATTGGTATTGTTGTTGGTGTTGTTGTTGCTCCATTTAGAGATCTGCGGCTTTAAGTGTGTCCAACTGGATGTGTGTAAACGACTGTTCTTAATATGTTTTTGGTGTTTTTGGAGTTGTTGGCTTTCTCATTCGTTTGCTGTTTTTTCTTCTCCGTCTTTTTGCTGCCATCCATTATGGTCAGTTCACTCACCATCAATTGTAAAAATGTGTGAAGACAAGATCACATTGGTCGCTGGTTAAATGGTTTCTGTTTTTCAAGCCCTTGCCAACCGATACGAATGAGTATGATGAGGTTTTTGTTTTGTTCACATTGTGGCATGTTATAGCGGCAGCCGCAGCATAACATCATCGGCAGCATCCAAATCATTATAAGAACGTAAACTGCAATCTTTATGAAGCGAAAAAAAGAACACAACTACAACAAGTGAGGTGAATTTAAAAAAAAAACATGTGCTTGTACTACGAAATATGCACAAGTATCAATATCTGGTTACTCGTATAAACCATGTGCGTATCAATAGCTTAAGTATTGCAAAACTGGATGAATGCCCACAAAATGAGAATGAACCAATAAAGAAAAAATCGGTATAAAAATTTAAGGAAAAAAGAAAAACAATTGAGCAGATGTACGCACGCAATTGTTTAAGTATGAAACATCAGCAGAAACAATAAAAACATGAGCAAAAGTATTGCATTGCATTAAATCAACGAGACAAGAATGAAAATATAACATTGGTAACGTTGATAACATTAACAAAAAAAAAAAACAGAAAATAAGCCTTTTTTTCTCCTCTTGCGAACATGTTGCTGGAAAACCTGCAAACGATACAAATCACACAAAAACCACACTCATTCACTTATAATGTGTACAAGCAAAGCATGGGCTTGTGTGTGTTTCAGTACTCCCAGTTAACACTTTTTTTTCTTGTACCCAGAATTCTGATGTCTGAAAATATTTTAAATACAAATTATCAGTCCCATTAGCTGATAAAGTTTTAAATTTTTTTTTTCAAATTCTGTTTAACTTTAAGCGGAACAGTCGAGTGCTTTTTACTAAATCCTGCGTTATTATTCTCATTCAGAAGGAAAATAAAATGTTCATATATTGAGACAATTTTCACAAGTACATATATAAAATAAACAAAAACGCTTTCATGTATATGAAGATACATTTTAATTTATCTTATCCAAAATTGTGCCTAACATATTCTGCAATTAACAAAGCTCTTTTAACCATTAACCCAGGTCGTCCCAGATATTTTTTTTCGAATAAGTTTATAACACTTCGTAGTTAAATGGTAATTTGAAATACGAACCAGATGGTCCGATTTTTTTTTTTGAAAAATTTTCATTAAAAATTTAAAAATTTTTTTTTTTAAATTTTCATAAAAAAATTTTTTAAAAAATTTTATTAAAAAAGATATGTTCTTAGTCTTTCCTATACAGAGAAAAAAAATTTTAAGTGCTTGAAATTTACTGTTCGAAAAAATCGTACACTGGGACGAAATGGTTTAAATTCATTTGGGAACTAAAACCTAGGAACTGTAGCGACTTACACCCAAATCATTGTATAGATGTTATGATTCAAGCGATATGTATTGAGGATATAGGCCGACTTCCTAAACGCAAGTTGCAATTCATAATTTAAAAAAATGCATATGCAATGCTCAACATGTCTTAAATGCAACCTTGCGTTGCAGAGAAATTTTTTGCATTTTAGCGGCATTTACGAACGACGCTATACTTACTCAGCCATTGCAGCTCAAATGTTTGCATACAAAATAAAAATGATGCTCAATTTTGGCAGCTGATACTCATTAAATTGAGTTACCAAACGATTAGGAACATTGAACGTTGCCTGAAAGTTCACATATGCGTTTACGAAGTGTATGCATTGTAAATATGCATTGCAACTTGCGTTTAGGAAGTCGGCCATACTTACGGGATGCACTGTATAAAAATTTAACATGTCCAAAAAGAAGTAATTTAAAATTACTTCTGGCGAGATTAGTGAACGTCGTGGAGAAGTGGCGATGGGTACACTATATACGACTGGTAGTCAGAACTTCTGTAATGTATCCTGCTTAAACTACGGAAGGCCGGAATTTCTTTGAATGGTCAGATGGGGATAAAGCCTTTTTATTCTTTAAATCGCTGGCGAGGAGGCTTCTTAGAAGATGATAGTGTCTAACGCTGTCGGTGTTGTTTAGCGCAACCAGTTCTATGCCATCGTCATTGAATCAAGCCGACTACAAAAAAATGCAACCCTACAGTATTGCATATGACAAAAATTCGATTCCATATTTTAGCAAAAAATTTTTTAAGATTGAGGTCTTTTTATATAAAAAATTTTAAAATATTTCAATATTAAAAAAAAAAAAAATATTTCCCCTTATTCTGTAACTCTTTGTCAACGTCAGGTCACGACAATATCAAAATAGGATATTTCTGTACTCATTTTCTTCAACATTTAACATTTTCTAACAGCCTCCTTAGGAAGAAATCGCAGACTGTCACAAATAACTCAGTCTGGTCCACAAAGAGTAAGTAAGCAACCAATTTTTTATATTCGCCCCTATTATGAATGGCGACGTCGACGTCACATCAGCTCAAGAGTAAAAAATTATCACTTGTCTGCAATTTGTCGATTACTCTTGACATTTTCTTAGCATTCTCTAGGGCATATAAAATCGATAGAATATGTCTATAGTAGTCAGTTGCTGTCGAAAAAGAGTGGACAAGCAACAATTTTTTGCTGTCGTCTTAATACGGCATCGATGTCATCATTTATAATAGGGACTGTCTATAGGGATTGTCTTAACGTGACGTTGACAAAGAGTTAGAAAATAAGGAAGATTATAAAACATTAAAAATTTTTTTTGTATGAATTTCTTCAATATTTAAAAAATTTTATATAAAATTTTAGTTTAGTGGAAAAACATAACTATTTAAAAAAAATTTGTATATACATATTTTCAGTTTAAAAAAACATAAATATTAAAAAAAAATTATATAAAAAGACCTCAAGCTTAAGGAGTTATTACTAAAATAATATTGAAACACAAGAATAAATAGAATTCAATAATTCAACCACGTGAATTATGGAATTGAATCGAACTCGGCAGCTTCGGTTTCATAGTACAGCCAAAGCGATTGTTGTCAAGCAATGTTGTTAATTTTTTTTAATTCTCTGAAAAAAGAAGTCCACTTTGCTGTCAAGCGCTTCTAATCTATTGGGTACATATCCGACCGACAACGGATTCCAATTTTGTAATATATCCAAACGAACTATTATCAAAATGTTCACTGGGTTGACGCACATATGGCCAATACTCATCTACATATAAACAAAATCAGTTTGGAACTTGCATGCAGCCTTACCCATACATACGAGCACACACATCACTTGGATCTGGCATATAGCAGAACAGATGTACAATCGATTCGTATCCATGTGATGCTGTGCTGTGCTCAAGGGTCTCCCCAACTGGTGCTGGTGCTGGTGCAACTAAACATGATTGTTTATAGCAGCAGCAAAAGGAACAGCAGCACTGACACCGACAACGGCCCCAACTTAATATTGGTAAAGCTCGTATGCCGTTTTGTTTTTTTTTTTTGCTTGCTTGCTTTTGTTTGTTGCTTATGGCCAAATATAAAGTAGAGTATGGCTGAAACCAGTTAAATTAATGCAACTGTTGTGCAACGAATTGTGAATGCCTTTTTATATAAAATCGGCAGGTGGTCGAGCAGATATCTCAAGACGTTAGTAACTTTTTAGCGCCATCTAACGGCTCATGTTCAAATATATTGTGAACCATAATTTTCATTGTGAATATTGTGAAACCTGTTGTTACCGCGGTACTACCACGACTCTGTTTTAGCAAGTATTATTGAAAATATTACCTCTTGCGTAAAAATTTTAATTTTTGTACAGAAATGATATCTTTGCCAAAGACATGCTCCACGAGTAGACGAGGGTTATTCAACCGCGAATATCATCTAAAATCATGTCATTGGCATAGAATAAAATCTTGGTCCAATTGCACTCGATTCTTACGCTCTCCACCAAATTTTGTTAGTCATGACAAACACTTCAGCACAACTAAAACTACCTGCCAAAACAAGAATACTGGCGGCTACATCATCCTGTTATATAAAGATATAAAAATAAGCCAACAAAGGAGTTTTAAGAGAAAAGAAATAATATGAAACCTCAACAGCTCGAATTGCCACAACCAAAAAATATGGAAAAAAAATTTATATAAAAATAACAACGGCAACCAACAGGAACAGCAAAATAATAATAAAACTTTAAATAAAATTTAATATAAAACAGGAGGCAAATGATTAACCAAACGGGAGCGGACTGGCTGGCGTTCATTTCATGGACGACGTATTCAATTGATGCCAGTGTGCGAGTGTATTTTATTTTTATTTATTATTTTTGTTCCTTGTAAAGTAGAGAAGAGAGTCACATATGTAAAGGGTCTTCTAATAGGGATGTGCAAACTTTGACTGTTGATGACGGCCATGTTGTTGGAACTACTTCAGTCAAATCAGACCATATTTCCAGGCCACAATGTGGCGCCACGACTTGGCTCTGCAGCCGAACAAAATTCATCTAACTAGTGAAGTTGAAGGTAAAGGACCACAGACAAGGACGCGTGCTCCCTGAATGGGTTCTGAAACAGTTGGCAAATGAGGCCCATTTCTGAATGGGTACGTGAATAAACAAAATTGTTAAATTTGCGAGGATCATAATTCACATGAGATCCAAAAGCGTCCAATGCATCCCGAACAAGTCACTGTTTAGTTTAGATTTCGGTCTGGCGGCGTCATCGGTCCATATTTCTTTGATAACGACAGACAAGCCACTATATCGTGAGTAACAATTTGTTTTGAGTTGAATGGTATGATCTGGAATCTGACAACATGTGGTTTCAACAGGACGTCACAGCTCATTGCGCTTTAGATATTCTGCACGATCGATTTAAAGTAATAGTCATTCAGCGTGGTGGTGATGTGAACTAGCCGTCGATATCGTGCAATATCGACTTTTTCTTGAGGGGTTTTCTTAAGCCACAGGCCACAGAAGCCCTCATCAAAGTTGAGGTCAAAAACTATCGGTGGCACTATCGATAATTATTTTTTGTCTTATGTTGCAATCGATTAATATTTAAAAACTATCGATATTTTTAATCAATATCGATGGGAAGAGGAAAAAATGAAGCCTACAAATTTTCCTATAAAATTGTTAAATGTTCTTAAAAATATTCAGTAAGACTAGAGCAATAGTTGCGGGATTCGATATCGAACGAAATTTCAATACAATTGACATACAAATTTTAATCGATAGCGAATACTGCGATTTTCCCTTTCTTTTATTTTGTTAAAAAAATATTTTATTTTGCAATCTAAGTGCATATAAATGCAATCGATGAGAAGCAAAAAAACTTTTAATACCATCACGATAGTAACGGCGTTATATCGATGGTTTTTCTAAATTTTGATAGTCTAGGATCGATATATCTCGATATGTATTTTCAAACTATCGAAATATTTCGATAGTAATACCGCCGATATATTTCCATGTCTATCTCAAATACAACAAAATCTATCAGAACATAATCTATAAGTTAAATTCAGCCTGATTTATGAGCCAGAGCCAACAAAAAAAATTCAATAATTCGTATGCGATCCACTCAGAGATGCCATGGCGTACTTTTGGACGATATTATATTCACATTCGCACAGAATGCCAGCAATAGATCTTTAAAGCGAATTAAAATTGTTGATGATATCCTACACAGTCGTGTGTTTAATTTAAATTTTAAAGATAGCCAGCGCTTAACGCGTGACCCTTTACTACAAGTTGAGAAACATGAATTAAACCTGTTTCGATCTCAGAGGGGAAAAAAATAAATAAATAAAAGCTTTATTTGGAAATAAAGAAAAGTATTTCCAATGCTCAGTTGTGGTTTGAAAATATATTTTCGTTGCAAGTTTAACCGAAACATACGAATCTGGTTTGTTTATATTGAAACTGTATTTCATGCGGCCTGGCACTGGAGTACTTAGCGAACAGGGAGCCCTACAATTTGTTGTTACGCGTTTTAAGTTGATTGCTAGAGTTTGCGCGGAATTTTAGTTGGAATGCGATTTCGCGTGTTAAAACCAATTTTGTTTACAAAATTATATTTAAGATTTTACTTAATAGATTTCAAATAATATATTTGTCAAGTGGTCGTCTGAAGTTGATGTAGGTCTACGTGAATAGATGTTTATAACACTCTCACAGTGACCGAAAAACATTCTCGAGAGCATTATGTAGGGTGTTTTTTATAGAGTGATACAAGTTTAAATCATAGTAAAACATAGTAATATATTTTTATATCAACGGTCTTTATGGGATAGAAAATTTTATGACATTAATGTTTAAATATGATTTCGGCCATATGGCCGCCACGGCTGGCGCGTACAAGGCGCAATCTGGAACACCAATTTTCAGGAACTAAAAAAAATCGTCCATAAAGTGGAAGGACACAATCCCAGTTGCTGAGGACGGCGACGAATTGATTGATGAGGATTATCTTCAGTGCTTTTCTTGTACAGCAGCTACAGCTTCTTCAGTGATCACGGTGCTTGGCGTCTCACGGGATGCTTATTGTCAGTAACAGTAAATGTGGTTCGAAAACGCTCTATTGTTCTTCGATGTTTCTTCCGGGGGTGCCGTTGGGGAGCTTGGCTATGATGTCAGGCCTCGCTCCAGCACAGATCCGGGGAAAATAAGAAAGGAGGTCTAAGGACGCCTCGAACTAATTAAGAGTTCAAAAGTCAATAGAAAGTTAAAACCTATAATGGCTGGCTTTCGAGGGGTTATTCTGTTTTTCAGGCATAACTTTTGCAGGTAGCCCCGTAAAACTTATATGTTACTGCCCAATCTCTAAAACAGTGGAACGGATGTGTATATAAGAATCTAAAAGAAGTAGGTTCGCCTACGAGCCTGAGTAAGAATTGGCAGGTGAGGCGACACCTGGGTGTGGGTAGAAAAGAAACTGAAGTCGATAGAAAGTTTATAAAACCTCCACTGGTTTGACTTTCGAGGCTTTACCAGTAGTTGGAACTGGTACCACGGGATCCAGTATAAGCCTCGCAGTTTACTGCGGCTGGATATTGGTGAGGTCACCCTCGGGAGTACACGTGGTGGCTGTGGTAACCAACTTGGTGGAAGGTTTGTCAGATAAGGATTGATGTTTCAACCCTAGGGTTGGACTTCGGTCCGGCTGATAGTAGCAAAACCTATGTATTGTTGTGAATCAACAAATAAAATTCTATTGGGAGACTTTTTGTAGCTCATAGAATTAAGATCATCTAGATAGGATCGGCACTTCAGCAAGGTGTTAGATCATGGGACTTACCAAATCATGTCTAGAAATTGCCACCTGGGTGATCAGAGGTCACCTTCGTGTGGTTCTTGGGTACTAAGAGGGGTGCTGGTAACACTTGTTTTTTCACCCGGTGTTAAGAGCACCGTCAGGTAGGGCCGTAAGGCTGGTACTGACGTAAATAAATGGCGTATATGTTCTTCGATGGACGATTATTTATGCCATAAAATGGAAGAAGTGCACGATAAGTTTGACGAATAGAACCATTATTTTGATGAAAAATTTCCACAATTTGCACACGTTGCTCTGGTGTAAGTCGATCCATAATGAAATTTCAAAGCAACTAAACTATCAGCTGTTAAAATGGGTGGTCAAATAAAGCAGTGATGCCAACTTAAAGTTGTATCACTCTATAAAAAACACCCTTTAGCAAATTATTTATTTACTGGGTATCGGTTGAAAATGTCGAGATTCTGACTGAGATTTGAATGCAAGATCGTTGTGAAATACGAGTGCAAGCGTTACACAAGGTTGCATTTAATTAATTGAAGAAATTATCTTAAATGAAAAAAAATTTTTTTCACACTTTAGTCTTATATTAAACTTAATTTAATATTAAAATCCAATGAGTTCAATAAAAAGAAAATTGCCTTAAATAGTTCAAACTTGATTGAAGCCAAAATTAGTATTAAAAGTCCATAATGCTTAACAAATTGCCAGATTCGCTTTCATTATTCATTTAAATTTTCTTCTCCCATTTTCGCACGATTTTAAATAATGGACTTTAGAGGAGCAGCAGCTGGCTGGCTGGTTGCTATTTACTTTGGTTTTGTTTGATGTAGCAAAATTCATTGATGCTGTTTTTAATGCTGCACAATGCTGCTGTACTGGTTTCTGTTATTGTTTTTATTTTTAGTTTTTTTTTTTTGCCTGCAACAGTTGTTTAAAAATCTTGCCAGTTTCTTAAGATTTTATATACGTTTGTGTTTTTTGTTTCTTCTTGTCCGTTTTCAAGGAGCGACTTCAATAACATGATCACACCTGTGCTAAGCTTTTGACATTTTCAAAAAAAAAAAGTGATCTTATTCAACCTTTTTTTTTTGTTCATTCGCTTTAATATTATTTTGTTGTTATTCTATTTATTCCAGAGTTTGGCAAGCACAGCAAGCCTGCACTTATAATCTTTTATTTACCTGAGCACTTTTAAGCAAGAGTGGCTGGCTGGCTGGCTGACTCTACAATTGCTTGTTTGTATGTGTTAATAACAACTTTAAACACCAACAATAACAAGAACTTGTTATTTAAGTATTTGTACTCACTTCACTCACTTATTTTCATGTAAATTGTAATTTTGAAGGTATTTGTGTGCAATGATTTTTTTGCTGCAGTATTTATTGCTCTGGCTAAATACAGTTAAATTTGCAAAATATGGTAATAATTTAATTGTACAAAAGTACAAGTACTTAAGGATTTCGTCACTTTATTATGCCATGTAACAACTGGTTTTCCTTTTCTTTTTTTTTTTGTGCAATATATGTGTAGATTTTAGTTGCAATATTTGTAAAATATGAAATAAGTGATGGCAAAAAAGTGTATCTATTCAAAGCAGGGAATCAACTATTGTCGTGTTTTTATTTTAATTTATATCTGTCGAAATACATATTAACAGTTGTTGCAATTTTATATTGTCAGCAGTTATTGCAAGTTATAGAGTCAAATATTAATACGTTAAATATACCAAGATTCGATTTAATAAGACCATACATTTTTTTGTGGTACACATTCTACCATCTCATCGCCCAGAAATATTGATGAAAAATATATGATATGAAAGGCATTTTTGTGTAGATGTGCACAACGTAAATATTCTTTATCTATAAACATTATAAAAACAGTTTTAAATTTTAATGAAAAGCAATAAAAATAAATTTTTTTACACAAATATATTTTCAACACACTTGTGTCAACGTTTAAAGATTTCTGTTTTTATTTGTTTCATGCCCAGTTGTTAATTTCAAAGTTAAGTACTATTTAAACTTAAAGTCTATTTAAATAGAAAATGTTGTTTTTCACTGCAAAATTAAATAAGTCCTAAATACCCCACATTGTACATTTAAATTCAATTTAAGTTTTTCATGCTAGCATGTGTTGAAAATTGGTAAAGCAGCTCTTCATTGAAACAAAACGTCGGTAAGAATGTACTTTTATTGTATCATTTGCAGTATTTTTCTTACCATTTATTTGTGCTACCATACTTTTATCACAATTAAATACCAAAATTAATTTTAGACTGAAAAACTGAAAGTGTATTTAAACACAACTTAAATTTATGGAAAAATAAACTAATTTTGTACTTAAATAAAAAGTCAAAAACTGGGGGTTAGTGTCTGGTTCTTTATTTAAATATTTGTTTTTTTTATAACAAAAAGTTCTGGAAGGCAGATGTGTTTATATGTGTATATATACGAAAGGACACATTCAGTCGACATTGTGAAATAGACAGCAAGATTCGTAATATTTAATTCCAAGTGAAAATCAAGATTTGGTTAATGATCACATTCGCCGAAAGAAAAAAATTGCTATTACTGCTGCATGTGGAGATTTTTTAAGAGCTTGCGGATTTTTTAAAAAAAGAAACACGTACAATTTATAGAAATGTTCGTTCGATAGATCGATCTATAGAATTCAAAGTTGCAAAGTGATTTCAAGTAAATGTTTACGGCAGCTACGCCTTAAATGCTGGGTCCAAGTTTGGCATACTCTTTCCAACATATCGGGCGCTAACCATTGCTGACTTGTCCCTACAGACGTGAACCTTGTCATAACCACACAAAAAATAGTCTACAGACGTTAAATCGCACGATATGGGCGTCTAATTGAACGGCACCGAATGTGAAATTAGCTGTCCACCTTTCCTCTCAATTGGGCCATTGTTTCGCTTGCCGTGTGGCATGTGGCACCGTCTTGTCGAAATTACATGTCTAGCAATATGTAATTATCGCACAGTAGCGCTCGGCATTCATAGTAACGTTCCTGTCTTGGTCGTCTTTAAAAAAAATAGGGTCCAATCATGCCACCGGTCCATAATCCACACCAAATAGTGCGTTTTTCGGGATGCACTGGCAGTTCTTGTAATGCCTTTGGCTGCTATTTACACTAAATACGACTATTTTGCTTCTTTACGTGTAGATTCAAGCCTAAATGAGCACGGCTTTCTTAACCGAACATGAATTTTGATAATAAAATTCAATAATCCACAAGCGGTTCATTTTTAAATTATAGACACCATTGAACATGTTTACCAGCAACATGTTACACGGAAATAGCTGAGCTGCCAAAAACAGCTGAGCTGCCAAAAACAGCTGAGCTGCCAAAAACAGCTGAGCTGCCCAAAACAGCTGCGCTGCCAAAAACAGCTGAGCTGGCAAAAACAGCTGAGCTGGCAAAAACAGCTGAGCTGCCAAAAACAGCTGAGCTGTCAAAAACAGCTGAGCTGCCAAAAACAGCTGAGCTTCCAAAAACAGCTGAGCTGTCAAAAACTAAACTGCCAAACAGTGTTGCCAAAAAAAAGTAGCAAAAAAATCATTCTTTATTTTGTTACAAAAATTTTATTAAAAAGGCATTTTATAAATTAATTGCTAGACACATTAAAATTCTTCATAACCTTCCAAGGAAATTCTTTGCCTAAACTTTTATATAAAATGATTATAAGCTTTATTGCTTTAATAAAACGACAAATAAAATATTAGGTCAGTCTTTTGCAACTGCCGTAGTAAATTAAGAATTATAATTTGCGGAATCAAAAATCAAAATCATATAAAAATTCCCCCCTTCTTGTTGAGTTTCTCTTCCCACTGAGAATTAATATTCCACAACGTGTGGGTACTTTGTTTTATATACTTATTGTATTCCATTTGCTGTTGATATGGCAGCACAAGTCTAACTGTTAAGTAATTCTCTTCAGTTGTAGCACATCAAACACTAACAATTCTGAGTGCATAATTTTTGTTTTGTTTAGTTGTCACATGATTATTGTAATTTCGGTAGTCTATTGATGAGTAGTTTAATATTAAAGTGGTTGCACTAAATGAACTTGTGTGTAAGTGATTAAGAGATGTTGTTGAATACAATTAGTTTCAAATATAAAATTTTAAACATGAAAAAGTTTATTTAGAGAAAAGGAAAAAAAAAGTTTTAATAAGAATAGTTGCTTCTGTGAAATTGTTAGCAGCAAAATTATGTTGTACTAAAAACTATTTAATATTCTCAGAAAAATATTATTATGCAGTATTAATTTTCCAATGTATGTGTGTGTATGTAACTTCAATTGCGTTTTTGTAAATTGAAATCTTGAAACCTGCTCCATCTTGCCATCAAGATGGCATCATAAATTGTTATTGTGTTTTCATACGCCTCCGTTTTGTTTTCGCTGACATGCGATTGTGTTGCAAAAAAAATTAATTGTACTCGCCTGATTATTATCGCGGTATTAAAGTCTCGTGAGCAAATAACGAAGATAATAAATAGTTTATCGTGCGCGTGTGTGTATGTGTTTGACTAAATATAGTGCGTAAAAAACGTGTTAAAAGTAGTGCATCGCATGCAGCAGGGATAGAAAATTGCGACTTCCAAATGATATTTTCTTTTTAATGTCAAATACCGGCCGCGAAGGCAATTGCTTCTCTGCTGACACAGCGGCATCGGGTCAAATATGCTTTAGAGTCAAGCAATAAATTGGTTGCATATATATTTTACTCTTTTTCTTTTAAAGGCATGTAATGAAATATATTGAGAATAATTTCTAAAATATGTTTTTTTTTTTAAATAGATTGATTATCAGCAGCCTTCGATGTAGGTTTAATAAAATTTATTATGCGATCAACGTTTTGGAATTCTACATTTTCATTTTGTTCTACATTTTTCGCTCTGAAGCCTCAGATACTACTTTTCATTCAATTATTCTCTATTACCCACAATGATTCCTGCTTTTCAAAGTCAATTTCTAATTTCAAACACCCTTAACGCCTAAAGATATTGATAATATTCTCAGAGTAAAAGTAGTTTTCATATGATGACCCGAATGTCTTGGATCTTGAGTGATGGGAGATCGCTTCGGCAGACAAAAGAAATGCTGTCCTATTGTATAAAAATTAATTATTACATATTATGTGGCATGCAGAGTTATTAACGTATAATATAAATTTTTTCCAGCTGCTTTAAATTTATTATGATGAAAGCAAGTCGTGTTTACAGGTTTTATAAATTTGTAATTTTTTCTGTTATACGCGGTATTTATTGCATATAAATTGTCGTATTTCAAAACGCATTTAACGGTTTTTCGAATAAATGGCTTTTCTTCTAAGCGAATACAAAAACTGCTTACAAATCGGTCTAAATTAATAAATAAAAACATTTAATTTTAATTAATAGATCTTTTAATTAAGCAGCGTGCGCCTATCTTAATTTTACTGTATTATAAACATTTTAAGTGGCTTCAAAAAACCCACTCTTTGTTTATAGACAAATAATAGCAAAATAGATATTTGTGTACGAATGTGTATTTATGCTAATATTTAGAATAATAATTTCTAGTCGTTTGTTACAAAAAAAAATTTTTTCCATGCCTGGCTGCTACGTATGCACGTATGGAACTGCTGTTATATAATTAAAAATTCCTTCTGAAGCTATTTTTTCCAAAAATCAACCAGTGCAACAGGTGAGTGACCATATGATTTATACATCTTGTGTTCTATTTCTAATTGCATTAGAATTATTGATAACTGTAGTTCGAGAGCTGAGAATGTCAAATTGTGTTGAAGTTTCTGTTCAGTAGGGTTCGGCAGGTCATCATGAAACTTTGAACGCAAAAAATTAGGAAAATATACTTTGAAAAACAAACAAAAAGTAATAAATAAAATTTAAAAAAAATAATAATAATAATAAATAAATTAAAATGAAAAACTAAAACATATTCATAATTCGTATGTAGTAAGAATTTTAACGAACATTTTATATTGCTATATTAAATTGAATTAAGATTCTATAGGCTAATTGTTCGAAATTTTTAATTTAAATCTCAGAAGGACATGATAAATATTCCAAGGCACAAAGGCAAGTCAACATCAGTTTTTGTTATTCAACTTACACAGCAGAGCAGAACAGCTGTTTTCGAAAGACGCAACCCTTTCATCATCAGTGCTCATGTGTATTGTGTTTGTCCCCACTTAGTAGGTGGCTTAGTTGAATGTGATAACAGTTCCTATTTACACAAATTTTATTGTGAAAAAGAATACGAGAACTGTATCAAGCTGATGTTAACATGTTATTGTTATAATACCAGTATTCATAATTCATATTCATAATTCATTTAACTGCCTATTTCACAATGTCGAATGAATTAGTACTTTCGTATAAATAAAATTTGAAACAAAAACAACATTTTGTAAATTGTTTTTAATTCAAATGTATTTATACAAAAGAGTTCACTCTATCGACATTTTGAAATCGGTAATCAATAAGCAAAATGGTCATTTTTTGAGCCACAATCCTAAACGAATTACCATTACAAACAATTAATATATTTTTGTGGAACTTATTAACCCTTTAAGTCTACTACAGAGGGGACCTTTTTTATTCTTTTCTGAAAGTACAGCCTTAAAAAGGGGGTAAGGCGTTGATAAAATTTTGTACAAAAAGGCTGGATATAAAATTATTAGTAGTCTTCCCAGACAGAACTTGTACGCCAGAAATCACTGGGAGCTCAAACCCTGTTTAAGGGTTAATATCCCATTTATTCCCCCCGGGGGTGCCGTTGGGGAGCTTGGCTATGATGTCAGGCCTCGCTCCAGCACAGATCCGGGGAAAATAAGAAAGAGGTCCAAGGACGCCTCGATCTAATTAAGAGTTCAAAAGTCAATAGAAAGTTAAAACCTATAATGGTTGGCTTTCGAGGGGTTATTCTGTTTTTCAGGCATAACTTTTGCAGGTAGCCCCGTAAAACTTATATGTTACTGCCCAATCTCTAAAACAGTGGAACGGATGTGCATATAAGAATCTAAAAGAAGTAGGTTCGCCTACGAGCCTGAGTAAGAATTGGCAGGTGAGGCGACACCTGGGTGTGGGTAGAAAAGAAACTGAAGTCGATAGAAAGTTTATAGAACCTACACTGGTTCGGCTTTTGAAACTTAACCTGTAGTTACAACTGGTACCACGGGATCCAGTACAAGCCTCGCAGTTTACTGCGGCTGGATATTGGTGAGGTCTCCCTCGGGAGTACACGTGGTGGCTGTGGTAACCAACTTGGTGGAAGGTTTGTCAGATAAGGATTGATGTTCAACCCTTGGGTTGAACTTCGGTCCGGCTGATAGTAGCAAAACCTATGTATTGTTGTGAATCAACAAATAAAATTCTATTGGGAGGCTTTTTGTAGCTCATAGAATTAAGATCATCTAGATTGGATCGGCACTCTAGCAAGGTGTTAGATCATGGGGCTTACCAAATCTTGTTCTAGAAATTGCCACCTGGGCGACCCGAGGTCGCCTTCGTGTGGTTCTTGGGTACTAAGAGGGGTGCTGGTAACACTTAATTTTCACCCGGTGTTAAGAGCACCGTCAGGTAGGGCCGCAAAACTGGTACTGACGTAAATCAATGGCGTATATCCCACTTATTCACAATTATTACTCAGCCTAGAGTTATTGTTATCCTTACGTCTAAATATAAAATATATTTAACTTTTTATGTGAAGCAACACTATCAAAATTTTTCCAGAATATTTTAAACTTCCCACCCGTAGTTGCATGCGTCTTCTTGTTCCTTTCTTAAAAAATATTCTAAAACTGCCCTTTAGCTGTGAGGTTTTAATATATAACTTATTAGAGAAAAGGTAGTTCAAATGAAAAATTAAATATATAAATCTTGAACATTAAACAAATATTCCTAAAATAATGCTGTCGAAATATGTGATTGAAAACTTAAAACTCTTCAATGAAGGATATTTGAAGGACTAAACTTTTGTCTGGAGATTGTGTGAAAAATTTATTTTGCAAATATTGATGGACGTTAATGTCAAGTCATAGTCCAGCGTATTGGTTCAAAGCTTTGACTGTTATTTTTTCTCTTTTTTTTTTGGGAAAATCAAAAATTGCTTCATGTTTAATAATAGTAAGTTGTAATGAGCTTTTGAGATTTTATAATAGCCCCTATTCACAATCTTGTGCAAATAGTCTTGCATCATTGCATTTGCAAAATTATTGTACTCTACACCAACAAAATAGATTGAAAATGCTGTCAAATACTCTCTCAATTTGCAAATGCTATAATGCAAGGCCATTTGCACAGGATTGTGAATTGGGCTACATGTTCTGTGCTTCACTACAAATTAAACTCATTTTATTGTTATTATAAAAAATGTTTATAATTAATAACAACAGTAGCGATTATAACACAAACTTGATTTGAATAAGATTCCAAAGAAATTCTCTTCCACCATCATGACATTAAAAATGTAAAAATAAATATAATTTGTGTATGTCAAAATTCACAAAAGAAATCAAATATATTTTTAGATATCTTTGCGTTCGTGCTGATTTAATAAATATAGTTTTCGAAAAATCCATTTATCTCATGCACACATACACACACACATATAAATACATGCCTGTCGATGTTAAAACCTTGCCATCGGTGCAAAATTAGGTCAAGTGATGCCCATTGATAAGCAATTAATCTCGTCAAAGTTTTATTGTGTGATGCGACTTCTTTTAATTTTTTTGCTGTTTTTGAAAGTTCTTTATCCAAATCTCAACTTCCATACACGATCTAAACTTTAGCTTCTAAAGTGATATACATATTGAAATCCATACACAAATTTTTTTCTATAAATCAAAACAACACAAAACAGAGATCAACGTCGTCATAATAAACTTGAGCATTTGCTTATTTACACCCTTAAGCGCTGCTGTGTCACACAACTATTTATCATGATGGCACAGTTACAATTAAAAAAAAAACAAAAAATTAAATAAAAGAATACGGGTTTTTTGCTGCCAACCATTAGCCTTTAGCAGCCATTCATCCATGCCGAATCGCACTTGTTCTGCTAAGCCCGTTAGAGCCGTTACAATTAAAAAAGGTGAATTGTTTGAAAAACAATTGCCAACATCCAATCCAATCCAATCAAAGAAACCTTCAGTTTGTTTACCCTTATGCTTTTGTTTCAAAAATGTTTACGGCATGCGTCTGACTGGCTGGCGGGCTGGCTGGTCATGTATCTGCCTGCCTGTCTGTCTTTCCACGGCAATACAGCCATATGGCTTAATGAATAGATTGATGGCCAACTAACTGTAAGATTGAAAATGAACACGAACTACAAATTGATTGAAAGCGATTTTTATATTTATTGTTTGAACAAGAGTCTGTGCCTAAATATGGCAAAGGTAGCAAAAGCAGCTTGTATTGCGAACATGGAACACCTACAGTACAAACTCGCTTTGTGCAATACTTTGCTTTTCTGTATATACACACATATATACGCACGTTTGTAATCTATACAAAATTTCAATAACAAAATCACAATTGTCTTCCGTCCAGCTGTTAAAATAATCAGGGTTGTTTAATTTGTTTGTTTGATAACCCTGTTTTTATTGTTTTTCGACATAACGTTGCCACTTGTTGTTTAGGTATGGCATTTCAGCGTTAAAGCTCAGCGGCAAAAAAAAAACTTTCTGCTTTCCGCCGGTATTTAGGTATGGCTGTTAGAGAGATATTTCGCTGTGTTACAAACGGCATGACAAAGTGAATATACCCTCCGTTTCTTTTTTTGGAGGGTATAAAAATTTGGAATGACTGTGAAAGCCAGCGATAATAGAAGCACACATTTAAGCCTCTGAAGTGATGCTGCCACTTGAATTAAATGTGGAGTTGTAGCACTTGAAGGTTATCCAAGGCGGGGGTTCTACTGTACATAATGGCCAATTGATCTTAACGACTCAGAAAATAAAACATTGTAAAATTTAGTTATAAAATCAATTGTATCTCCGCATCATCCATCATTAATTATACGAGCGAAGCACGTGTCTTTTGTCTTAATGTTGGCTGATTTGAAACGTATTTTCGTTTTCTGTTACAAAAAAAAATATAAGATTTTCAAATCAACAATTTTGTTTATGGGCTGCTAAACTTGTAACTTTAAAGTCAATTTTTGGAAAGAAATCTTCTTTGCAAATTAATGTTAGAAATAAGATGAAGTTTAAAAATACAATAAATATTTTTAAATTTTATATATTTTAAAATTTGCTTATAGAGCAGATAAATTAAATTTACAAACAGACTGAGCGACCCTTTTTAGCCGTCAAATGGTGTGTTGGTGTTTTGTCATACTCTTGGCTGTTGTTCTGGCTAACGCTGTTTGTTGTTGGTAACACATAAACTGGCACTGTTAGTGTTACTTTTGCTGTTTTCACGCATTTTGTAGCAACTTTTATTATGAGTAATTTAGTAGCTTTTACTGATTCGGCTGTTTGGCTCGTGTTTCGTCCATAAACTGGAATTACTTAAAACGCCCACATTTATTGTTGTATATCTTCTTGCTGCTATTAAAAGTTTTGTTCTCTTCTGTTCTGTTTTGTTTTTTTTTACTATTAAAAATATAATACAACTTAATAAAAGTTGTACTGCCATTTCATACAAAATAAAAAGTTAAAAGTAATTTGTTCCTCTTCAAATGACAATTTCATTTTTGCGACAGTAGCATTTCATGTACTTGCCCATGTCGCTTTTTTTGTATGTACTTTTTAAAGTGACAACTAAACTAAAAAAAAAAGAAGATGAACCTCTATTTTCCTACAAGTAATTAACCTAAAGGTCATAAGCTGCTTTTGACTGCTGCTACATAAAAAAAAACATATTTAAGTTTATCTTTTAGAACTGATTATTTATTTAATTTTTGTGTTTTATTTTGGTAATTGCCATAAACTGGGGGTAAAATATAACAGAATGAAGTTATAAAACATAAACGTAAACCCAACATTATGTTCTCACATGTGAGTGTGAGGACTGATATCAGTCAAGTACTTGGCATCCCTTTTTCGTAGTTTGACTGTATTTTTTTTTTTAGTGGGACAGGCACTCAAAAGGTGAACCTTGCATATGCCTAGCATTTCGGCTGAACTAGAAAGGAGTGGATGGTATTGAGAAGATATATGAAGAAAAATGAGGATATAGAAATTTTTTTAACTATTTAAATATTTTAAATTTGTCGGATAATTTTAACCACAGGGTCGACTTTAGTCTAGTCTTAAGTTAAGATCACACTATCGGCGCAATGTACCGATTTTCGTCGCCTCGCTGCAATAAAGTCATAAGTACTAAACCAAAACTGCATTATTTCGCAATTAATTCTGAAATAAGTCTATATGGCTGTGTTACCAATGGAGTGTGGGTTAATTATTTCCTTATATTTCAATTAATTGACAAATAGGGCAAATTTAGCGCATATGAAGCGGAGGGACCTGAGTTCGAGCCCGTGCTGAGTCAGGAAATATTGTATTGAATTCTTCTGATCAGCATTAGTGTGTGGTTGTGTTAGTTGTTGCCAGCCTGTTTCAATGATGAAGGCATAGTCACTGAACATAATTGGCAGCGACTGACACTATCATGTACTAAAAGCAGAGTAACAGCACCCACCTTCGTCGGCCCGGTAGCAAAAATTAGACGGCGAAGTAAAAAGGTTGAAATAGCTACAAAAAAAACTCTCGTCTCATCTTTCCTAATCTGTCCCCTCATTACTATACCCTCGTTTTAAGTTTCGGCGCAATACATTGCATATGTAGGGTCATCCCCTGAGTTTGACTGATGCCAGTCTCTGCATGTTTAACTAAATGTGTTTGCGTTTCTAACAATCATGCCTGCATGTGCGAGTTGAGCAGTTGGTACCCTTAAGGGCAGTCGGTGGTCAGTTTTTAGTAAAATGTAGTTTTGTTTATTTTAACTCACACACACTCAAACTCACATTGCCCTGACTTTGGTTTAATATGGCAAATGCGTAAAACTCAAAAATGTCTGCTGTTTGTATTTAATTTTTCATGAACACAAGTTTTATTTGTAAATACGGTCGTTACTGAAATCACGCATCAATCAAAATTTATATCAATAAACTGAATTTCTAATATCATTTGCTCTCTTTATTGTCGTGGCGAGTAAATATTATTTAATAGAAAATAAAATAAAAAGTATTGTGTAGTTTCCTGCCAGCTAAAGGGTATCTCAGTAAGGAGGCACCTTTAAAAATTTAGTGGTAATTTTTTTTGTGCAAGTGCCAGCACTGTTTTTTGGGCAGCTATGACATATAGCCGCTTATTAAAAATAGTAAGCTTTTATAATTACTGAAACTTATTATCCAAAATTTTCAATAAAGCGCATTTCAATCTGAATACACAAAATTGTCGAATATGGCGCTCAGAATAACTTTATTCATGAGAAAAAAATGTGACTACAACGAGCAATTATAAGAAACGGATTTTTGTCATGTGACGTGATTGGGTCTTACTTTTTTGAAGAACTCCATTATCATGTTCTTCATGATAATGCAGTTCTTGTAGCTTCAACTGGATGGCATGTGATTTCAATTAGACGGCAACACTTGCCACAGCGCTCAAGAAACAATCGATTTATATCAGCAATGATTTCCAGAACAAATTATCTAAAAAAAAATTCGGATGTCAACTGGCCACTAAGATCTTGTGATTTAAGGCTCTACGCTATTTCCTTTACGACATTGTGAAATCTAGGGTATATGTAATTAAACTGTTGAAGCTGAAATAGTTAACACAAGACTATGAAGCGCAGAACCCTGAGTTCAATCCCGCGGTCAGTCATGAATATTTACCCTTATCATGAATAAATTTTCCCTCGAAATTTTTCCCTTTTCCCTAAAATTGCAATCATGAAAAAATTCCCCGTGAATGATTTCACGCTAAAATTAAATAAATTCCCCTGATCGCGAAAGACTTTTTTCCCGGGAGTTTCTTCACTTTTCGCTTTAATTTATTCACTTAGTTGTTGGTAGGGAACAGAGTAGAAAATGTAGGCATTTTCTATTATAATTCGAATATTAGAGTTTGCAAATTTTATTTTTGTGGCAAGACCCTTTAATAATGCAAAAACTTATATATTTTGCAACAAATCAATTCCCTGCGTCTTTGTAAAACTTGTTGCTCCAATTCTAAAGATTAAGAATATTTTTAATTTGTTTTGTGCGCTTTTCAAAATGTATCCAAATTATTTGACTACTAAATATTTAGCCATACTTTTTTAAAATTTTTTTTAAATTATTGCATAAACTTAAATTTTTCAACACAAATTCTTTGATTTTTCATGTTGTTTTCGGCTTCTTCTCTTTTTTTTTGCATTCACTGAGAACTGATAGCGGGAATTAATTCTCACGCGAAATTCACGATTCCCTTCGAGTGGAATAAAAATTTCATGTGAACAAAAATTCCCCTTGTTGTTCACGATAGTGGTGATTGTGTCGACTTCTTCTCATCAGCATTAGTGCATGTTTGTGTTAGTTGTTGTCAGCCTGTTTCAGTGATGAAGGCATAACACTGTTCATATATCAATTACTGGCAGCGACTGACACAATCATGTACTACAGAGCAGAGGAACACTACTCTCCTTCGTCATCCCTGTAGCAAAAAATTAGGCGGCGAAGTAAAAAGTTTTAAATAGCTACAAAAAATTCTCTAACTTCTCATCTTTCTTCATCTGTCCCCTTAATACTATCCCCTGCTTTCTAGTTCCGGCGCAATGCACTACATATGTAGGGGTCATCCCCTGAGTACTGGTTCAAGATAAAAAAAAAAAATCGTGAGCTCAAATCCGCGATCCAAAACGTCATCGATGAAATGTAGCCACATCTCTGTAATAAAATTATGAAAAAAATCATGAAAAGAGTCGCGGCGACCATATGACGGATATATTTTTTTCAGATTTAGTCGGAACATGCAACCTCAACTATCTCATAAAATAAATGTTTTTTTTTTAATGAAGATGTGCGCTCTTCCTGAGACACCCTTTATAAAACAAAAAATTTTATGAGTACTGATGATGAGAATGTAGGGACTTCCGAATACAGCTGTTCTGCTCTGCTGTGTAAGTTGAATAATTAAAAACTGATGTTGACATTCCTTTGTGCCTTGGAATATTTATCATGTCCTTCTGAATATAAACAAATATTTGAAATATTTTTTAATTGAATTTAAAAATATTTGAGATTTTCTATTTATTTTGTTTTTCCCCCATACCTCGAAATTTTAAGGATCATATTCAATACCAGGGTTTCTGACATGTCTGCCAAAAAAGCAGTACATTGTTTTTGGGGTCATGTGTGTGATTTTACTTAGTCAGTCCAACAGAGTTCTTAAATGGCTGTATAGGCATTCTGGGGAGGAATGCCTGCTCCTGCAATGTATTGTAGCGCAGCTATAAAATGGAGACTATAGTGTTAGCAGGTCAAATAAAGAAAAATGAAGGGAGAGACAGTGAGGGGGGCAGAGAGAAAGTATGTAGCCATTTAGCTTTTTACTGCAGCGGCGTTGTTGCCGGCGAAGTAAAAGGTTGAAATAGCTAAAAAAAAACTGTCCATCTTCTCATCTTTCCTAATCTGTCCCCTCAATACTATCCCCTCGTTTTCAGTTCCGGCGCAATTCATTGCATATATAGGGATTATCCCCTGAGTGCTGGTCCAAGATAAAAAAAAAAAAAAAAAAAAAACGTGCTGTAATGCACTCTTTCGTATATAATAGTTTTAATCGCTGTCGATACTGTTCAGCGATCGAGAACAATTAAAACACGATCACATATTATTTTAGGTAAAAAATAAAAATCGGCGGTACCACTTCTCTGAACACGTATTATTGTTGTTTATCACATATTTGATTCGTCTAAACGTGTCCTTAAAAATGCAATGAACTAAAAAAAACGTTTCTACTTACACGTTCAATTTGTAAAAAAAAATTCTATATGAATAATAAATGAAAAGGAGATGAGCTTTTGTCTGAAAGGTATTTTACATACTTTTAATACGATTTTTTTTTTAAACTCAATTCATTTTTACTACTTAGATTTAAACGCTCAACTGTGATAAACGCACAACCAATCTTCTCGGTACGTACTCGTACGTACTACATGCATATATTGGCAAAGCATTAGAAGAATGAAAACAAAAAAAAAAAAGTGAAAAAAACAAAAACATGTCAAAAAAGATGACATCTTTGATAAGCTTTTTGTCATTAAAAAACGCCCAAAGCATTTTTAAAGCACCACCAGGTACGTTAACAGATTCGACTGTGTGTGCATGTGTTGTTGTCTCATTTTCGTTACTGGGTCCGTATTATTGTTTCTTTTAAATAAAAATACGCAAAAATATTCCCTGACACACTCATATCTTGGATATTCATTTAACTTTGATTACTTGTGGCAAAAGAGATCTTATTATGCGATTTTAATGCTCGTAACAAATAGAATGAATTGATAATGTACTAAAATAATGCCACGCACAAGGTTACAACAGCTGGTTGTGGCTGTGGCTGTGGCTGGGCTGCTTTTTGCTCGTTGTTCTTATTAAAAGCATGCCACACATTCCAATCAGCCAACATAAAATGCGAAGCTTAGCTAAGAGTGTCAAGTTAATAAAGATTGCGCAAGGAGAAGTTTTTTTTTTTTAAATTAATTTAAGTTTGAAAATATAAATATAATATAAATCTTCCGCTGTTGCGCAAAGTGAGAGAATTTTGTGAACACTTTTAGTCTAGTTTTATAATATGCGGTCTTTTCTCTCGAACGCGATTCGTTTCCCTCTTTTAATGCTGTCTCCAGGCTTTGTGACATAGTGTCCAAATGGAATTCTGATATTGCCACTGCGACATCGTCCGCGTTTTAATATTCATAGCCTCCAGACTTTTAAGCAGCAGATTTATAGTAACATTCCACAATAAAGGTGACAGGAACCGCAACCGCCCCCCCCTGTGGAGTTCCCCTGTGCAGGATAATTTGTACAGCAATTCCTGCAGAAATCATTCAAAACTGCAACACAATTTTAGAATTTGATTTTGTTGTAAATGTAATTAAGCCACAAAACGATATCTAGTAACATCGTGTGGCAGTTTAGGTTTAAAGAAAATACAACCTGGGCCGAATTACCGCATTCGATATCGAACAAATTTTCCATACAATTCAAATACAAATTTCGATCGATATCGAATGCCGTAATTTCAGCGTTGTCAACTTTTTATAACTAAAACGCGCTTTTGCTCTTCTCAAAACGCGCTAAAACCCGCTAGATCACAGCGTTAACAAATATTTATAACCAAAACGCGCTATTCAAAAACGCGTTAAATTTTATTTGAATAAAAATCAATACATATATTAGAAAAAATTTAATATTTATTGAAACAAAATAAATAAATATCTACATATTTGTTTTTAAATTAATTCAGGTACAAAAATTAGATACTTACAACTATAAGCAAAATGTAAGAACCTTAAAACGATAACAAAAAATTAAAATATTCTTTTGGTATATCAATAAAAATTAGGATGTTTTAAACATTATATAAAAAACGTTAACAAAAATCCGTCAAATATTAAATCAATTGCTCAGTCTCTTTTATTTAAATTAACTTTTTAATATTCTAACTGATTAAAAACGTAAGTAACGAACTTTTCAATTCATAAAAATAACTTAAAAAAGTGGAGTTAAGATTGATAATTGTCGATAAAAAAAATACTTTCATTTAAACCATCTGGCTCATCGACCTAAATATTGGGCCATGAATGAAACTACACAAAATGGATTAAACAGTTGTAAAAAATAGTACTAGAAAAATTTATGCAAAATAAGTAGAAAATGTTGAATTGAAGTCTTTTTAATCACTGTACGAAAAACGAGCTAATTTAGCGCGTTTTTTATTAAACGCGCTAAGGCCAAAAACAGCGCGTTTTGCATGGTTGAATCGCGCTAAAACTAGCGCGAAACGCACTAAATTGGCATCGCTGCGTAATTTGCCCCCCTGTGTAAAAACTTTTTCGCGTGCATACTTTTTGTTGCACTGTGACACTAACGCTTAGCTGCCAAGTAAGAAAATTAATCTTGTGTCTCTATTTAGAATTTATATTTATTTTAAAAACAATTATCGCCTAAACAATTTGTGCAATAGAGTTTTGCTAAACGTTACATGTTGTTGATTGCTCTTTGGGCTGTAATCTAAAAGTGTGTGCATGTCGTTAGTAATTGTATGCTGGTCCTCATTGTGTAACGTAATTTAGAAAGCAGTCCTACAAGTGACAGAGTTCTGACAATTTCTTTTTTTTTTTTATGTATTTTTACCTCCGGTGACAGGAAAGCGGGAATGAGTTTAGAAAGTAGGGAGGGAGTTTAAATGTGCATATGCGTTTGTTTCTGGGTGTGCTATTGTTTTTGCGATTTTTTCTTTTACGATTCCTTTTGTTTGTTTAGCTTCCTTTCTTTCTAAGCTGTTTTTGTGTTTAATGAGCTCTATATATTTAACAAATTGCCTGTCGTGAAATTGTGACCGCGCTATTACGTTTAATGTGAATGTCGTCGTTGTCATCGTTGTATTTAGCATGAGTAGTTACACACACACGCACACGCACACGTACATTTGTATTGTGGCGTTGCATATGATACATTAGTCGTGACAGCGACAATGATTGTAGTTTAGCTGTTGGACTTGAATGTCTTTGGTGAGTGCCTGCTCGCTCGCCTGCCTGGCATGCTTATGTCCAGTGTCAGTTCATACGTATTTCTATCATCAAATATTGTGTTTAATGCTGCTTCCTTTATAAACATTTTAGCTTTTTTGTTTTAACTGCTTGCGTTATATTATTTAGTGTGTTTTTTTTTGTCTGTTTCCTCCTCTTTTTAACACACTTAAACACTACATCGAATTGTCTAATAAAACTAGTAGATAAACAGTCAGACTGGCAAACGTTCAGACCGACCAGACCAGACAGACAGACGTTCGTCCTTCCAACACGTATTCAGTCAACTTATGAATACATTTGCGTTTTATTGTTGTTGGTGCTGGCGTTGTTACTCCTCCTGCTGTTCGCTTTGTTGTTGACTAGGCAAACATTTGCACTTCTGAACCAACAACAACAACAGCACGAAACGTGAAAAATATTCATAGTGAAAATAAATGAACGAACAAACAAATGAATGAATGAAAGGCTGAATGACCGAGTTGAAGTGAGGAATATAAATTTTAGCAAATATAAAGAGAGAATAGGTTAAATTCTCATTTACTCGCATTTCCTGCTGTGACAATTGTTATCGGACAATAGCCAAACGAATCTTCTGTGCACAGATACATTCGCAAAGGAGGCAATTTATTAATTTACGTACCAAAAAGGAGACAAATATGACTGAGCCTGCAGGTTTAAATAGGCTTTAATTTAAGTATTTTAAACTTCTTTTCAAAACGCACAATTCTGCCAAAATTTATATTATTCTCGGCCATGGAATTTAATTAATTCAAGCAGGTATGGACAACCTAATATGAGTATGATGCCAGAGACGTTTTTCGTCTTACGCTATTTTGATTTAAATAATATGAAAATTAAATTGAAATACATTAAATATTTTTTTGTTTATTGTAAAAAAGAATTTATTTTGTGTTGACAGTTTTAAGGTCCTAATTATGTAAATCGCCTTGCTTTGGTGAAATTTGTGTGCACACAAAAACAAAAAATTCAAATATATTTCCTCTCGTTCATGTTTTTTTTATAGAGGGTGTTTTTTTATGAATTTTTTTTTATACGAATTACTCTGTTGTCTGACAGCTGTTTTGACAGTTTAAAGTGACGTCTCTACTCAGTATTGTTTGGCAAATCATCATGAACAGGTTAACTTCAGAACAACGCTTCCAAATCGTGGAAATTTATTTTCAAAAACGGCGTTCAATTAAAAATGTTTATCCGCTTTTTTACCGCAATATTCTCTTCAGTGATGAGGCGCACTTTTGGTTGAATGGACATGTCCACAAGCAAAATTGCCGATTGCCGTATTTGGAGCAAAGATAGTCCACACGCCGTTCAAGAATTACCAATGCATCCCGATAAATGTCCTGTTTGGTGCGGTCTATGGGCTGGTGGAATCAACGGTCCTTATTTCTTTAAAAATGAGGAAGGACGACGCGTTACCGTGAATGGAAATCGATACAGAATCATGATCAATGAATTTTTGGTGCCAAAACTTCAAGATATGGATGTAAACGAAATGTGGTTTCAACAGGATGGTGCCACTTGTCATACTGCGGGCGAAACAATGGACTTATTGAAAGAACATTTCAACGACAACATTATTTCGGGAAATGGACCGGTGAATTGGCCTCCGCGTTCGTGTGATTTGACGCCACTCGATTATTTTTTGTGGGGATATATGAAATCATTGGTTTACGTGGATAAACCAGCCACGATTGACGCTTTGGAAACCAGTATTCAACGTGTCATTGCTGAAATACGCCCTCAAATGCTTGAAAAGGTGGTCGAAAATTGGACCTCCAGAATGGCCTTTGTGCAAAATAGTCGTGGTGGCCATATGCCCGAAATTATATTTAAATGTTAAATGACAAGAAATTATCTACCAAATAAACAATTTTTTTTGGCCATTCCATAATTTGGCATGTGTTTTATTTAAATTTCTAATCAGCAAGCTCTTATAAAAACACCCTTTATTTTCCATAAACATTTTAACTTTTTAAATTTCTTTACGTTCGATCGGTGAAGAAACTATGATGTTCGAAACGAAAATAACTGCCTACTATTTCACAGTGTCGAATGAATTTTTTTCTTTTGTATAAATATATTTTAAGCAAAAACAAAGTTTTATAAATTGTTTTTATTTCAAATGTATTTGTACGAAAGAAAGGACATTGTGAAATCGTTAGTAAATTTTAAAATTTGTTAGAAATTTGTTTTTGCTTTACAGTAAATTTCGTAGACTCGTGATTCACGGTGACTGTACAAATATTGTTAGCAACACTGGTTGACAATCGCAGCTGTCAAATCGTAGTTATCGATAGATCTCAAGCAACGGAGAATATTAAGAATGACCGACTTCCTAAACGCATGTTGCAATGCATAATTTAAAAAAATTCGTATGCAATGCTAAACATGTCTTAAGTGCAAACTTGCGTTGTAGAGATATTTTTTGCATTTAGGAATTTACTCAGCCGTTGCTTCTCAAAATTTTTGCATACAAAATAAAAATGATGCGCGATGGCAGCTGTTACTCATTAAAACGAGTTGCCACACGATTAGGAACATTGGACGTTGCCAGAAAGTTCACATATGCATTTACGAAGTGTATGCATTGGAAATATGCATGGCAACTTGCGTTTAGGAAGTCGGCCAGTATAAAAAAAAAATATTTTATAACATCGTAACGAAATTTTATGCCAGAAAATACTTCTTTAAAAAAAAATTAAAAAATAAATAATAAAATTAATAAATTGTATTAAAATTTTTCCAATCTTGATTGTGGTTTTTCAAACGCCTTTCCACGAACATAAAATATTATGGGCATTCCTTAAATAAAAAATATATAATATAATTTTTATGTTTTAATAGTGATTCACGCTTCTTCAGCAGTTTTCCAAGCATCTGTGGGAATAAAAGCAACTCAAAAATTTCCTTTCATTTCCTTATCAACAAACCCACTCGCATTTATTTTTTCTCATTTGCAAGCCGAGTTGCTATAGGCGAGTTAGTTGTTTGGTTTTACAGACTGCAAAAAAATTTAACTTCTTTTTTTTTCAAGTTAATGAGTTGTCTATTATCAACAAATTAAAAATAATAAAAAATAAACACAAGCAACAGAAAGATAAAAAGTTGTTGCAAGCAAATATGATTTAGTATTATGTCGTCGTCAACATTTCTTAAGTAACAATATTGTTTCCTTGTGGCTGCCATTAAGGAACGTCTGTCTGTCTGTCTGGCTCTGTGTTTCTCTAAAACGACTTGATACGCAATACTTAATAGTACAACGATGATATTTTTCCTTACTCAGGCTGCTTTATAAAACACTGCCAGCGAGCAGCATTAAACATGAACTAAAATGATAATCATAGAATGAATGAAGGAAACCTAGAAAAATCTGTTGACAGCATTTAAAGTTTCAATAAAAGTCAAATATTTGTACTGATTACCTTCAATTTATTGACTTGGCTGGAGTGGCCGGTCGTTTCTGGCTTATTGTTTTCATTTTGTTGTTGTCTATTGAATAGCAATTTTGCAAAACGAAACTTGTTTGCGAACCAAAAAACCAAATATTCTGTTGGGGCTGCGCTACTCTAAATACGAAATATGTACATTTCATTTACGTGACATTGGGGATAGACAGTGCGTGCAATAAATTTTAAATTGATGTAAATGCAATCGTCTGATCAATCTGTTAATTTCCTTAAATTCTTAATGATGTTGCTGTAATTATGGGCTGTCCTGTTAGGAACCTGTTCCAGCTGCCGGTCCCTACTGGGGTGTGTATAAATTAAATATAGATTGCGTATTGGTAATGTCGCTGCTAATAATTAATGGGGAAGATCCTAATTAGAAATGAGGACAGAATTCATTATAGAATTAATTAGAGGTTTTTAAATACAGCAATTTTCAAATACTGTGACATCATTTTAAATGAATTTTAATGTTCAAGAATTCTGGGTGGCGCAGAGAAAACGAAAGGGCTTATGCAGTTTATGTGTTTTTTTTATGTATGTATAAGGAGATTTTTGTGTAGAGAAATAAAATAATGTTTAAATGCAACAAAAAAACAAAAAATCCTTCTGTACGCACCTTTTTGTCTTTGGGATAAAAATGATGCAAGACACTAAAAGTGCTCAGATGCATGATGCGTACTTTCAACTTTGCAAAGTCCTCTATAAGTAGGGACAATAGAGCGCAAGTTGTGGAAATAAATTTTTACGAGATGTAATCTTGTCTAGTCTATTTCCAAATTGAGTTGATTTCTGGAATTCATATCGAAGTGTTTCAAAATCAATTAGACGTTTGTATTGTTTGTTTATTTTTCAACATAAAAAGGTAACAGTTTTGTTCAATAATATTTCCAAGTAGGAAAATATAAATAACATTTAAAAAGTGGAAAAATAACATTGAATTTTTAGTAAATTATAGTCCACAGATAATAGCAGCGTCATTTAAATGTATATTTTTCGAAATCGCAACTCACCAATGATGGATACCCCAAATGTTGCATTTGTAAGAATAGCAGTCGCGCAGTGTTGCTCAGACAGTATTCAAGATATTTTGTAGAATATAAGATCATTTGAGATAATTTGAAAAAAATGAAAAAATAATTGGGGTAATTATGTAATTGAGGCAAAGGAAATGATTTGGCCAAAATCACGTATGTGGAAACGCACTATAAGACTCGAATTTATTTAATTAGTATATCAGCTAATTATTTTACATCTAGAACAAAATAATATAAAAATTGTCCTTGAAAATAGTTGCAAACCCTTAAATATATGTATATCGCCAATGCCAGATACAGTTCAAATACTCCTTTTTCTCTATTAAGTCAACTGTCGACTGGCCCACAGTCGTATCTCTAATCGTACAAAATGAATTAAAAATCCAGCGGGAAAACAGAAGGCTGCTTCTATGATGCATTGTTCTTTCACCATTTGGTTCAGCAGATGGTTGTCGTTAAATAGAGTCATTAAAATAAAGCGGATAATATGGTTTGGAATGCTCCTCTACCCTTGAATAGAAATGAAAACAAATGCATACAAATCATTAAATATACATGACGTCACAATTAGTACAGCTTGCAATTAGCTGGGATATGTAAGAGTTCATGTTTGAGACTGAGCGGGGGTTAAATGTTGTTATTGTTGTTGTCAAATTAGCTAATATAGTCCGCAGAACTTAAATAAAGAATCTTAACTTATAGTTAATTGTTCTTGTATTAAATAATTATTAAGAAGAAATGAAAGAAAACGATGCTATCCATATTTAGAAGCCGGTTAAAAATTTATGGGAGTACTTTGAATATTAAACTTTTCCTTAAAAATTAGATTTTTTGCCTCTTACGACGAAGTTAATATGTTCTAGTTCAAGTCATTATGAAAAGTGCAAGTCATCATAAAAACTGCAAGTCATTATAAAAAGTGCAAGTCATTATGAAAAGTGCAAGTCACTATAAAAAGTGCAAGTCATTATAAAAAGTAAGTCGTTATAAAAAGTGCAGCTCATCGTAAAAAGTGCAGCTCATCGTAAAAAGTGCAAGTCATCATAAAAAGTGCAAGTCATTATGGAATGTGCAAGTTATTACAAAAAGTGCAAGCCGTTATGAAAAGTGTAAGTCATCATAAAAACTGCAAGTCATCATAAAAAGTGCAACCCATCATAAAATGTGCAAGCCATTATGAAAAGTGCAAGTTATTATAAAAAGTGCAAGTCGTTATGAAAAGTGTAAGTCATCATAAAAAAAGCAAGTCATTATAAAAAGTGCAAGTCATTGTAAAAAGTGCAAGTCATGATGAAAAGTCAAAGTTATTATAAAAAGTGCAAGTCGCTATGGAAAGTGTAAGTCATCATAAAAAAGGCAAGTCATTATAAAAAATGCAAGTCATTGTAAAAAGTGCAAGTCATTTTAAAAAATGCAAAACACTATGAAAAGTGCAAGTCATTGCAAAAAGTGCAAGTCATCATCAAAAAAGTGCAAGTCATTAGTAAGGATATTTTTTTAATTTGTTTATTTTTGATTTTTTTTTTAATTTGTTTATTTTTGAATTTTTTTTTTATATATATTTTTATTTTATTTTTTTTGTTGCACATATACAGGGTGGAGTAAAAAACAATTATTCAATTTTGTTTTT
Source organism: Linnaemya tessellans (assembly GCA_951800035.1). Taxonomy (NCBI): domain Eukaryota; kingdom Metazoa; phylum Arthropoda; class Insecta; order Diptera; family Tachinidae; genus Linnaemya; species Linnaemya tessellans. The sequence continues at coordinate 44,049,470 of OX637536.1, forward strand.
TAGTAAGTTTTTTTATAAAATAAAATATGAAAAATGATTTTGAGTCAACGAAATCTGTAGTATTATTTTTAGTAAGAGGTAAAGATTGTATCTGTCAAGTAGCTGTTGTGTGCGATGATTTTCCGCAAGATTTTCAGTGCAAACCTTTCGCATAACTATCGAATATTTTCTTTAACATCTGATAATGTTTGGAGATTATGGGCATACACACGAGACTTTAAATAGTAAAAATGTTTTCTTCCACAAGATCAATGATCTATAAATTTTCAATACAAAAAAAAAAATAATACAACTTTAAGAAAAAAGAAGCGTTATATTTTTCCTTATTGATAAACATGTTCAAGTAAGTGGAATTTTAATATCACACAAATTATGTATCATTCTAGTCATTTCAATCGCAGTTGTTGAAATACAAGCAAAAATTTATGTTAAATGTTTTTTAATTAACAAATATTACGGCCAAACAATCGAACGAATTTACAAATAAAATAGTCAGTGTTTCATTATCATTCCAATGCGCTGTTCGTTGTAGCAGCAACAATAGCTTTTATCATTGTTTGTTGCAATCACAAGCACACACACACACACTTGTGTGCTAATGACATACAATAATTGGAAGCCCTGCATTAGTTAGGCCTGTTCGAGGGCCTACTTGGATATTCTGTAACATTTTTATTTCATTTTAGGAAAATATAGTTGAACTCCTGAAATAAGTTCCCCGCTCCCTACACAGGATCTAAGTGTATCACAATTATCCCCTGACTGGTGTCGTTTCCATGACATGTTTTCGTCCAATGCCAGCTCTAGTCTCAATTTTATCTTGGATTAAAGGCATGTAGTAATTTATACTTTAACGATTTTGTGGAAGTAAAGAATAAAATAGCTAAAACTATTTCTTGAATCTTCTCATTCTTCTCGAACTGTTTTCTCACACCTATCATCCTCCCTTTCCTTCACAATGCTTTGCATGAGTAGAGTTTATTTTCTGAGTGCTAGTCGATTAAAAAAAAACACATCAATATTACCTTAAAAACAACATTCAGATCTCATGAGATTCCTTTAAGATTTCCACCTGAAGTCTTTGCTTTAAAATTTGCAGCACGTGATATAAAGGAAGTTTTTATAAGAGCTTGCTGATTTGAAATTTAAATAAAACACATGCCAAATTATGAAATGGCAAAAAAAAATTTTTTATTTGGTAGATAATTTCTTGTCATTTAACATTTAAATATAATTTCGGGCATATGGCCACCACGACTATTTTGCACAAAAGACATTCTGGAGGTCCAATTTTCGACCACCTTTTCAAGCATTTGAGGGCGTATTTCAGCAATGACACGTTGAATACTGGTTTCCAAAGCGTCAATCGTTGCTGGTTTATCCACGTAAAGCAATAATTTCAGGTATCCCCACAAAAAATAATCGAGTGGTGTCAAATCACACGAACGCGGAGGCCAATTCACCGGTCCATTTCTCGAAATAATGTTGTCGTTGAAATGTTCTTTCAATAAGTCCATTCACGGTAACGTGTCGTCCTTCCTCATTTTTAAAGATGATTCCACCAGCCCATAGACCGCACCAAACAGTACATTTATCGGGATGCATTGGTAATTCTTGAACGGCGTGTGGATTATCTTTGCTCCAAATACGGCAATCGGCAATTTGGCTTGTTGACATATCCATTCAACCAAAAATGCGCCTCATCACTGAAGAAAATTTTGCGGTAAAAGAGCGGATAAACATTTTTAATTGAACACTGTTTTTGAAAATAAATTTCCACGATTTAGAAGCGTTGTTCTGGAGTTAAGCTGTTCATGATGATTTGCCAAACAATACTGAGTAGCGACGTCACTTTAAACTGTCAAAACAGCTGTCAGACAACAGAGTGATTCGTATAAAAAAAACACCCTTATTTAAATGAACGGGGGCTTAAGCTGCAGCTCAGGTCACGGTAACAAGGCCTTCGAAAGCAAACCTTCAATCAATCTGCTGTATGTGGCTTCTGTAAAGACTGTATCAAATATACGAATACGTAACATCGTATTCAGAGTAAATTTTCAGAATTAAAATTGTTTGTTTAAGAGTGTAGCGTTCCATGCTTAAAATTTCCCAACCTTTTACTAACTAAATGTCAAAGGTTGACAGCTCTATTCTTGTCATTTCACCATTTGACAGCCAATCTACTACCGAACCTCAAATTTGCCCACCCTTTATAATGATGCATCTTCTGTAGAAGGCCTTCTTAGAAGGCCACTTCGCTTAAAAACTTTACTTCTACAATGCGTTCAATTATTGCTGCTGCAATTTCCACTGTTTCTTTTTTTTTTACCCCCCATTTTTTTAAGTTGTTCTGTCTTATGAATTTTGCTTTGGTTTTGTTATTCTTCTGGCTTATGTTGTTCTAACTCTACAAAGTTGCTGTTGTTACGCTGTACATGTCGATGGCTGTGAGGATAGATGTTGTTGCTGTTCATCGTTCTCAGTACATTTATTTATTCAGTTTTTTTTTGTTTTTTTGTTTCAATGTTCGTTGGTGCTTTTGGTCATTTGTGTGTAGAATATCAATTACTTTTGTTAAACACCTGCTGCATAGGAATTTCAAATCTATACACCGCAGCTTAAAACCAAAACAAACTGAACCAATTCGAAAGTCATTCAAACCCCAGCCAGTCAAGTCATACTACAACAGCACATAAACACTCACACACTCGTACGTATAGAGTCATGCTGCCAGACGCACCTTTTCTACACAATAGTTTTTAGTTACAAAAATAAAATGGAATAGAATAGAATTTAGCAGACGAGAATCGATACGAAATAAATCTCAATAGTACAGCAGGAGTAGCTACAACAACAACAACAACAACAACAGCAATTAAACTCAAAATAACTATTTGTTGCTGCAGTCTTAAGAAAATCGTAGTGGAGTTGGTTTTACGCATGTGTTACGTATGCAATAAATCGTTATCACTGCAACCAACTAGTTAGTCAGTCGTCAATTGTACCGTCTTCCCTGGATGCCTCCCTTGAGTTATTTAGTTCGTTAAGTCTTCCTTTGGGTGTGTGTGTATGTATGTGTGTGTGCATGTTTGTATGCTTAGCGTTAGAAGGCTGTAGTTGTTTTAGACAATTTATAGAACGTTGCAGCAGCAAATGAAGTGTTTTGGTTTAGAATTGTGGTTTGTTTCAGGGTTTCTTCGGCTTGCACAGAAAAATTATTCAAAATGCGTTTATTGATCTCGATATGGATTTATTATTTCTTTTAGTTTAAATCTTTTATAATATTAATTGAGGATGGGCGGTGTATGTTTGTGTACTGCAATGATGAGGAGGAAATTAGCTGTTGCCAAGCATTTGACCTGCTATTGATTTCAACATGTATCTTTGCTCCTTAGTGCTCAGCTTTTCTTATCTAGTCTGTAATTGTGCTTAAAATTAAATTTATTTGGAAACATTTTCGCAAAATAAAGTGAAAAACATACAACTACAAAAAAATTGATTCAAGTGGTTGTTGGTAGATAAAATTAACAATTTGTAATTTTATTATTTGTTAACTTCTGCCAAAAGTTGGTTCGAAAAAAAACTTTCAAATCCATAAGTACACAAAGGCAGACATTTGAAAGAGTTGTGTTCATGGAAAAATGAAATTATGAATAACAATAATTTTTGGACCATTTTCTAGCTGCAATTCCGGACTAGAATGAAAACAAAAATAAATAAAAATAATTTTTCTGGTCCGAATTGCAAGAATATTGAAAATGAATTTTATAAATATTGCGAACAAAGAATTGTATAGATTTTTTTATTGCAAAGAAATTAAATTGGATATTTGATGGTAAAATTGAAATGTGTGCCATAGAATCTGAATCAGCTGATGATAGATTTAATAAGAATAATCCTTGAGTCCTTAACTCAGCTCTCAGAGAAATGCGCTGTACTGCTGTAAAGGCCACCGTTTTTTATACTATTCAAATACGAAGGAATACGCAGTTTTGTTTTAGCTGTCGTTGTCGTGACAAAATTGTGTAAATGTGGCAACGCTTGCCATATATTTAAACAGTCACTTTTCACTGGCAAACGCTGCAAGGCCATGTAAAATAACTTTTTGCTGCTGGAATTGAATTAGCGTGGCTAGGGGGACATGTGATGTCAATAAGACTGCTCAAGCCCTCACTCACACTTACACCAATGACTTGCATTTTTTACAATGACTTGCACTTTTTACAATGACTTGCACTTTTTACAATGACTTGCACTTTTTACAATGGCATCCACTTTTTATAATGACCTGTAGTTTTTATAATGACTTGCACTTTTTATAATTACTTGCACTTTTTATAATTACTTGCACATTCTATAATGACTTACACTTTTTATAATGACTTGCAATTTTTACAATCACTTGCACTTTTAAAATATCTTGCACTTTTTATAATGACATGCACTTTTGATAATGACTTGCACTTTTTACAATGACTTGCACTTTTTACAATTACTTGCACTTTTTATAATGACTTGCACTTTCTATAATGACTTGCACTTTTCATAATGACTTGTGCTTTTTATATTGACTTGCACATTTTATAATGACTTGCACTTTTTATAATTACTTGTACATTCTATAATGACTTACACTTTTTATAATGACTTGCAATTTTTACAATGACTTGCAATTTTAAAATGTCTTGCACTTTTTTTAATGACATGCACTTTTGATAATGACTTGCACTTTGTACAATGACTTGCAGTTTTTATAATGACTTGCACATTTTATAATGACTTGCACTTTTTATAATGACTTGCACTTTTTATAATGACTAGCACTTTTCATAATGACTTGCACTTTTTATAATGACTTGCACATTCTATAATGACTTACACTTTTTATAATGACGTACACTTTTTATAATGACTTGCACTTTTAAATTGACTTGTACTTTTTATAATGACATGCTCTTTTGATAATGACTTGCACATTTTATAATCACTCGCACTTTTTACAGTGACTTGCACTTTTTAAAATAATGAGTGGTACTTTTCATAATGACTTGCACTTTTTACAATGACTTGCACTTTTTACAATGACTTGCACCTGACTGCTTCCGGAAAATTATATGAGAGGTACCGTTTATCCTTTACACGGCGTTGAGGTCAGTTAACAAAATTAAGATACTCGGTGACAGATTTTGGAGCTAGCCTTGACGTACTTGTCCTATTGTGGTACCTTCAGTACTAGTGCCAGTCCCACTTGCGGTTTTATTGACTTTGGTTATAGAAATATTCTAGAGTAATCTGTTTAAGCCTAGTCCTTAATAATTATGTCATAGAATAGTTCCTAAAAGCCTGGTAAAAATCGTTGTTATTTTAATAAGATTATCAGTTTAAAAAATATAGAAAAATGCTAGAAATACTTACAGAAATTAAATATACATATTTCAATATTACGCAGAGTAAAACGAAATTTGTAAACGCTTTTAGTCTAGTTTTTCAATATGTACTCTTTTCACGAGTCACGACTCCGGAACTTTTTGTACTGTTCTCATTTTCAGAAGGCATAGGGCGGATACATTCAGTAGAATTGGTACAATATTTGCCTTAGGACAGGCACAAGCAGCCTCTTGTGCGGTGTAACATTTTACTTTTAATAGAAATGATTGTAAAGAACCAACTAAAGATTTCGATCACCCAAATCCATGGTTATTCTCTAATTTACCAAAACGGTGTTCAGAAACAAAATTCGATGACCCCTCCTCAAAGCATTGCATGAGTAGGGGGACTATCGTCTAAACATCTGCGAAAACTGAGAATAAATGTTGTGACCATGTGATGGCGGCAACCCCTCTGAACAAATAATTATCAAAAATTTAAAAAACCTTTTTGCAAGTCATGGCATTAACTGAATGATATTCACATGTTCCATCAAGGAACGATTAAAGGAGGGAACAGTTTTTCTGAAAATGTTTTTTTTTTACCAAATATGTAACTGGTATTACTGATATCGAGACAGTCCTCCTGACCACCGTATGGAATATCTTAGTATAACAAGATGAATCTATTTTTGCTGTATCTATATACTGACTTAGGATCGGAGATTAAAGACGATTTTGTCAAAACTGGGGCCTTTTCCCCACTTGTTGTCTGTTTGTTAGCACGTAAACTCGTATGCCAAACCAGCACATTCCATCTATGTGCTTGATATTTTTTGCTCTAGAAATTTAAAATGAACGGTTTTTATACATTCTTTGCAATATTGTTCACATAAGAACATAGACTTCAGTAGTTAAAAAAAAATTCCTGGAGGTAGATCTGCTACAGAAGGATTTTCTTTAGAAAATCTAAACCAAGATGATGGCATACATTTAGCAAACAGTTCTGGCTCATAGACGGACAATACGCCTGCTAGATGTTGCTTATTGGAGTTCCTTTCTTGCGAACTTTTCTAATGAAAAGCAGAAAAGCAATGCATGCATACACGAGCATGCATAAACATGCACACACATGCACGTGTGCAAATATGCACAAACACACGTTTTTCTGTGCAAGTATTGGTAATATTTCATTGAATTTTTAAAACTAGTGGTCTGTGCAATTGAAATCATATGTGAGCATGATTATAGTGTGGTCACCGTCATGCAGAGACTGCAATTTGGACTTCGAGCTAACAAGAACAACAACAATAACAACAAACACAAACAGCCAATAATGGTTTCTATGATTTTAAGCTTCTGCTCGCATTCACATTACATTGTGCTGTTAATATATATGGTATTAGTTGTGTTGCATGTCGCTGTTGCTGTTGTTGTTGTTGGTGTTGCGATGTTGCAACAGTATTCTTAATTTCAAGTTGCTTTTGCAAATAATTGGGCGTGCCAACTTCAAACGTCTCCGTTGTTGTTTGCAACAAGCAGCTGCTGTGCTTGGGTTTTTGGTTACTTACACCCATACACATGCACTTTTGCTCAATATGGTTTAATTCGAAACATTTTTATACCGATTTTGTTTACGGGGTATATTTGTGTAACGGTGTTTATGAGTTTCTGTGTGAGTGTGTATGTGGTGGGAGATTTTGCAGATAATAATGCCAAGAAAAAAGTATCCAGATTCCTTAATACCATCTACATTAAACCATAAATAAATAATTTTGTTTGTTTTTATCAGCATCATAGAAAACAGGGGGTTTTTTGTGATTTGGTTTTAAATTGCTTCATAGATAACACACTATTTTATTGTTGTTGTGGCATATAAAGAAAACAATTATGCAAGATGAAAAGTCTGTAGAAAAGCTCTAGATCAGAATTGAAAAAAAATATATATATTTCAAGTTCCAACAACATTTTCTTAAGTCATTTTAATATGATTTCACTGTAGCTATGACAACAACCTAAATCAATTAACAATTATTTGTTAAACTTTCAAGCAGTCCCAGAATAGTCAGTTGTTGAAATATTCAATTCACATGCACGGTTTATTGAAATAGACAAGACAAAAATTATAAATTATTAGAATTACAGAAGTTGTGTAGAAAATCTTCCCACACCCGGTTTAAATTATCTCACCAAGACTCAATTACCCAAAACGGTTGATAAAGAAAATTGCAAAAAATGGCTCAAAGGTAACAGCATTTAAACTTCAAACACTTGGCAATATCCAAATTGAATGGCATGCAAAAGCGATTAGTGTGGGTTAAGATATTTCTTGGATTACACCATGCTCCAAAAAATTTAAAAAATGAAATTCTATAACACTTTATTAAGAAAAATTATTCTAAAAAATGTTTTAGGTTTGAAGTGTGTTTTAAAATTGCTATACATAATTTTCTACAAATACAATTCAATAATGAAATAACTGTCCAAATAAATTTAAAATAAAAACAGATTTTTAAGAGTCTGTTTTGTTTTAAATACAGATTTGTAACCAGCAATTTTGCTTATAAATTTGGCAGTATTTCTTCTCTATTAGTTTTGTTGCAATTTCAAAATTATTTGTGCAGCTCACCAAGTCCGTGACTTTTTTATTGTCCCACTATTTAACTGAAAGAGCAACACTGCTTAGGACGACAGGCATGCAACAGTTGACTTCTGCCAATATTTTAACAAGCAGGGGCTGACTTTAAAAAATAAATGAAATAATTCTTAAGAGGGTAGTCGATTGTAATAAAACTTCATGTAGCATGAGCTCAATCATAAAGTTTGAATTTTATATCTTCAAAGGCGCCCCAGCCACGTTACCTCAGGATCACGTTACCTCGGGGTCACGAAATATTCAAGCTGATAATTTTAGCAACTAAAATGTATTTTTGAAAACCAGCTTTTCCCATAAAACAGCTGAAAATTAATCACCCCTATCATGACTAACATTTCCCTAGAAATTTTTCCCTTTTCCCTAAAATTGCAATCATGAAAAAAATTCCCCGTGAATGATTTCACGCTAAAATGAAATTCCCCTGATCGTGAATGATTTTTTTCCCGCGAGTTTATACCCTTTTCGCTTTAATTTATTCACTTAGTTTTTGGTGGGGAATAGAGTAGAAAATGTAACTATTTTCTATTATAATTTGAATATTAGTTTGCAAATTTTATTTTTGTGGCAAGACCCGTTAATAAAACACAAACTTATATTTTTTGCAACAAATCAATTCCCTGCGTCTTCTAAAACTTGTTGCTACAATTCTAAAGATTAAGAATATTTTTAGCTTGTTTTGTCTGGTTTTCAAAATGTATCCAAATTATTTGACTACTAAATATTTAGCCATACTTTTTTAACATTTTTTTTTAAATTATTGCATAAACTGTTAATTTTATCAACGGGCTTAAGTTCGAATCTGCAAGACTACAAACCATTTTTTTATTATTTAACAATTTACATAAGAAAGTTCGACTAATAAAAATTCATACATAATTTATTGCATAAACTTAAATTTTTCAACACCAATTCTTTGATTTTTCAAGTTGTTTTCGGCTTCTTCTCTTCTTTTGCATTCACTGAGAACTAATAGCGGGAATAATTTCTCACGGGAAATTCACGATACCATTTTTCCCTTCGAGTGAAATAAAAATTTAATGTGAACAAAAATTCCCCTTGTTATTCACGATAGGGGTGAATTTGTCTTTTTGTATCAGTTTCTTATTTTAATTAAGAGATATTCCAGTACAAAACTTAAATTTCAACCATTGTGTTGTTTTAGTAATCACTGGATCAAAATTCAGATTTTCGTTTGGGTTTGAATATTGGAGTTTATTTATTGTCGTTTCAGTATAAACTACCACATCAAAATCTTTAAATTTCATTTAAACAAAACTACCATCTGCTAAGTTGAAGCTTTCTTGTCGTAGATTAAGCACTTAGTTAACAGTTATAAACAGTGCAAGTTTAAATTTGAAAAAGTCAACATTCCCCACTTTTTTTGCAGAAAAAGGTGCATTGATTATTTCGTAATTATTAAAAAAGTGCAAAAATACTAGAGTAGGTATTTTTGCACTTTTTTAATAATCAGGAAATAATCAATGCACCTTTTAATATTTGCTTATTTAAACGATATTGAGACATAAAACAAAAATAAACTATTTCAAAAATTTCGGTAGTAAAGAAACTAGATGGTTTTAAAATACACATATATTTTTATAGAAAAATGTTGTGTTTCAAATCGAAAGGATGCAATCAACAAGTTATTTATTCCACCTTAATGCGCTCTCAAATATTTATTTCCTAAGAAAATTTATGTATCTGCGCCTGGAAAAATATAAAAAAATTAAGCAAAAATGCAGAAAAATCTCAAAGTTAGAATTTAGAAAACTTTATGAAATGTAAGGACAGCAGATATTAATGTCATGACATTTTCTTTTTTTCTTTATATTAATTAAATCTATCTGAGAATTTTCAGCCAAAAATATTGATAAATAAATATTTTGTAGCACGTTTTCTCTACTACAAACATATAAAATATTTTTGGATTTGTTTTTTAAATTGTATTTTTTTTAAGTAATAGTAGGCAAGTTTTTAATAAATTCACTGTGTTCAAAATACATAATATGTTAGTTTTTCTATGAAAAGTGCAAAAAATATTGCCCTTTTTTGGTAGAAAAGAACACGACAAAGTGTAATAAAATTTTGCAATAATTTTTTTTTTACCTCTGAGATCAATAAATTATTAAATAATTACACATAATTATTAAAAACAATTTAAAAAAAAATTTTTTTTTTCTTGTTAAAAATCCTTCATACGATAATTCTTGCAAAAATTGCACTTTTATTTAAATACAAAAACAAAATCAAAACTCAAATAATTTAACAGCTGCAAATTCTGCTATTTTTCTTGTTACCTGGTGTTGGATATTTTCAATTTAATTCACTTAAAATCAAATGGCATCAAAGCAAAGGAGAAAGAAAAAAAGGGCAACAAAGAACCATTTTTTTTAATGGCACAAATGCTGCTGCTGCTTGCTGAATACGAATGAATATACAATTTGATTCTTTGCACTTGATGATGCTGTTGCTACTTCCCAAGCCGTTTAACATCTAATAATACGTGCTGCGGTGATTATTACTGTTTTTGCTCTGCCGCTATTAAAATCATGGACTGGTCTGGTTATGGGGACAAGCCCACATTTAACAATTCATTTAATTTCCTTTTGATTAAAATTAAAGACAAAACAAAGAACTCGGTACTAAAAATATACAAGCGTAGTGATCTGAATTTGTTTGCAATAAGAAACAAATCACACAAAACAATATACGTTTTATTTTTCTTTTCGTTGTAAATCAATATTTACTTAACCAAAAAAAAATCAAAATAAATTTGATAAAGACATTCTTGTGCTGGCTTAATTAACCAGAATTATTATACAATTATCAACTTTGCTAAATACGAGTAGTAAAACTAAAAAACAAACAAACAGAAAATAAATCTTTGTTACAAAATCATGAGAATCATGATGTAGAAAAGCAAAGTCATGCAACTAATTTCTAAATCAAACACACATAATTAGCCCAGCAGGTCTTTGTTATTCTCTTTCCACTTGTCTTGAAAAATCCATGCCAAAATTATATGAACTTCATGTACTTTACGGCTAGAATGCTTACACACAAATACTTATGTGTCTGCCATATGTCAGACAAAATGCCTTCCTATATGTCTGTCTCTCTGTCCGTCCGCCTGTCTGTCTATGGGTTTGTGTGCATGAGTAAATGAATTTCTGCATTTCCACCTACAAACACAAATATCTGCCTGAATAAAAACAAAAGAAAGAAAAAAAGTCAAAAAATACAGTTGATATAAATTTGAAACCAAATCCAAAGACCGCAATCTTTCCAGTAGTTTGTGCTTTTATTATTCATTTCAATAAAATGGGAAATTAAGTTAAAATATGTTAAACTTTAATGCTTGCCAGCAAGTGTTGCCATATTGGAAGTTGGTGGCAAATTAAAAAGTGGCGCAAAATCGCTCAGCCTCTCGGAAGATTTTAGAAATTTTGCAAATGCCATCGTAAGTCAATCACATATGGCATTGATCGGTTGTCGTGAATGTATCACACTAATTGGGAAAAATTCTGCCTTTAGTTGTTCAACTCAATAGAGTGGAACCATAGTTTTGTGCAGAGCATGACTGCCAACGGACTAGTACTTCTGCTGTTACTGTGGCTGCTGATGTCCTGAGAACGGAGAACTGTCACATAGAGAGGGAGTGTCACGCAATTGGCAATCACCAAATGGACTCAATAGTGAATTTTAGTGAAACACACATGATGACGTTCAAAGTGGAAACGATGCAGCAGATAGTCGCTTGTGAATTACTGTAGCAACAACGAAGACCACGACTTTGAGTCGAAAATCATCATGAGAGACAACACCCCATTCCCGTTAAGTGAATAAAAAAAATTTGTCTGCATTTGCTTAAAATTTTCATGACGGGTTACGACCCTTAGGTTATTAGCTCCATTTCGGATGGCAACTGAATTTCAGTTGCGTTGCCAGTTGGCAACTGAGAATTAATAGTTGCTAAAAAATCACTAAATATCACCCGAAATTAATAACTTTCATTTGCCAGTTGCCATTCATAGTATCATTTTCAGCAACTGGCAACGCAACTAACGCAAAATTTGATGCAAATTCTTTAATCTAAATCTTTTTTCCATAGCAGAAAATTGCCGAACACGCAAAACACTTCCAACTTTTATGAATCTTACAAACAATTTTAATTTCTAAATATAAATTTGGGTTTCTTCTTATCAATTTGTTTTTTTTCAACATCAAGTCGTTTTCTCAATATTCGTGCTTATTGTGTTTGGCGCTTTTCGCCTTCAGATTCGACATTTTGTAATAGATTAAAGAAAATTTTAGCTTTTTTTCTTTAAGCTATTACAATTTGTCGCATTTGAAGGCGTAAAATGCCAAACACAATAAGACTGATTAATTCGTATTTTCTCAAATTCAACTTAAAATGGAGTAGACGTTGTAAATATGTGAGACTGTTAACAAGCACGTAAGTTCGAAACAAGCTTATCGACGAAAAAAAAAAAACTGACGCGATTGTACTTTGCCCGCGGAATTTGAAAAGTTACCTTATTTTCTGAACACACCTCGTATTCATAATAAAACCACAATTCTTTAATGGGATTGATTTCTCTTCTAAAAAATTTCTAGTTGTCTCAGAAGTGTTTAGATATGATCTTGACACTAATACATCGAAATCAAATCCTATGTGACGGCCGCCACAATCACATTCGTTTTCCGATTAAATTATATGTAACTTTAACTTGTATCTAGATTTTAGAGCTATTTAATTGTTCTGTCGAATTGTCTAAAACATAAATCTTTTAAAAGAGAATTGTTGCGAAATAATTGATAACAAAGTGGTGTGACGCACGTAATACAATAAATGGAAGTAACTTTGAAAAGCTGAAATGTCATTGTGTGTGTGAGAAATTTAATTCCTAAAAACAAAATTCTAAAATAAGTTATTTCAATTCCTTTTTTTTTTTTTTTTGTCTTTTTCGGTAAATTTGTAAATAACAGTTAAAATTATTGTAGTTACACTAAAAGGGTGGCAACACTTTCCTGTTATCATTTTAAGTTGATGTTAAGAAATTAAACTTTGGCAACAAACAAAATATAAACTGAAACAATAAAAAAATTTCAAAAAAAGGTAGATTTTTTTTGTTTTAAGGCAAACATGCAACCAACAGGTGGTTAATAGCTCTGCCTGGCTGTGCTCCTGCCCATCTAACGTTCGAAGCTTTTTTTTCTCCTGCAAGCAATTGAAGAGTAGTGGTGGGTGCATGTGCATGCTCGTGCCATAAGTCAGTTAAACATGCATAAATATTTTTTGTGAGTGTGCGAGTGAGTGTCTTTCACAAGTAACTTAATATACAAAATTTAAAAAAAAAAAAGAAACTCATGCCGAAAAAAGACGTACAAATATTTGTGTACTTGTATTGAAGTGCTTATTCTAACTTTATGTACGTCTGTAAGTGTGTGTGTGTGTGCATGCAACATATGTTTTTCACATTTTGGATGGCATTGCAGCAGCATGTCGTAAATTTGTAACAATTTATTGTTGCTGGCTTCTTTCTCTTGTTTCTTATTTGGCTTTTTTCCCCCACTCACAGACAATGTTCAATTTCCATTGCCGTTGTTTCCTTTGAAATATTCCAGTAATTCATTTGCTATTTACACTCACTTCACAACACATACGAGTTCTTCTCTTCTAATGCTGGATATCTGCATGTGCGCATAGAAATGTGCATGCTTGTGCTTGTTTGTGCATGTGTGTGCATGCTCTAGTCTCGCTGTATATGCCAGACTGCGTGTAAAGGGAAATTTTCATTTTCTTTTCGATTAGAATGTAAATTGAATACTTTTTGCAGCATTATTCTTCTACCCAGTACCGAAATGAAGAACGTTTGTCTTTCTGCTTGTGAATTATTTTCATTTTGCTCCAATACAATGTTTGAATATTTGCCTTGTTATTGTTGCCAACAAAAAGCAAAAACAAAAAAAAAAAGAAGAAAATCCTCTTCTCTATAGCTCTTACTCTCAATTTGTAAATTTGTCTATCTGCAATTGTTTTACAGTTTGCATGTTGCAAGTATTTGTAACTTCATTTGTGTTTCAAGTACGACAAGCAACATAATTCTTGTTACTGTCTTTTTTTTAAATACTTTTTTTTATTGCTGTTTTTCTTCCAACCACATTTGACTGCAACAGCCATCATATGCTGCTGTTTGGAGTGTGTTTGGTAGTTTCATTCATCTTTTATATGTTCAGCTTTTTGTTAATATCTCTAGCCCACTTTTGAAAATTACGAATTGCGTGCGGAAGCTGAGTTCTGCAGCTTTAAATATGGCCATGTTTGGTGTGGAAAATTAATTACCCGCTACTTTCGAGTATTCTTCTACTATTTTATTCAATAAAGTGTTTGCCAAAATAGCTCATAGTGCTGCCATCGTCATTAAGGCGGGTGTCCTTTAAATCTAATATTTTTCTAATCTAAATGTTTGTGCCTAAAAAATTTAAAATTTAATTTTACAGCTAAAGGTACAAAATCTGAACAATAAAAATCAAAAGAATTTCCATTTCCTTTGTCCTTTTAAAATTATCTCCTTAATGTATTGCATTGTTGTCCTGTTTTAAAACGGATTTTCCTTTTAATTTGTTTTTTTTTGTCTTACTCTCTAATCAATTCTTCTTTGTTTTAATCAAAATTGTTTGCTGGTTTAATGTAAATATTGTTATTGTCAATGCAGTATTTGTTGCACAACAACATTATTCATTTTCATTTTTCAATCTATTGCTGGATAAACACATAAACTACAAATATTGCAACACAAACACAGTGACAGACAGAGTGAGTGCCTGCTCCTCCACTCATAACTTTTATAGCCGAACCCATTCCGCCGAAACTAATCTTTGCCACTACCACTAACACTTTGTTGGCAGCAATTGCTGCTGTACATATGCTGTTGCTGTTAAATGTACTGTATGCTGCTGCTGCTCGTCCTTCTCCGTGGTCGAAAGGAGTCAGCAAACCGTCACTTAGCAATTGTACAACAATATTTTCCATGCCATTTTTCTTTATGCATTTGTTTTGTTTTGAGCTCCGCTCAGCCAGCGCAGTAGCAGCCACATCGTCTAATGTTCTTGTTATTTTACATCGTGTTGTGTTGTATGCATTGGTTGGTGTTGTTGTTGCAGCTAATACAACAACTGCTGCTGCTGCCGCTGCAACACTTGTTATTGTTGTTTATATGGTCATTTGTTTGATCTATTGTTGTGTGTCCGGCATTTGTTAGCTTTTCAAAGTGGACTGTTTTTTTTTATTTTTGTTTTCAATATTTTTTTTCTATTTTCTTGTTGCCTGCCTTCCTGTAAAAATTCAATATTTACTTTGCTTCTGTTGGTGTTGTTTTTTTGCCGACTTTTTTCACCAGCTTAATGAATATTTATTTTTAATAATTTTTTTTCTTTGACACTTTCAATTCCCTTTAACGTTTGACCAGCATACGGCCAAGAAATTTAATACAATTTTTAGGAAGTTTTAAAAATTTTCCCAGATTATTTTGGCAATACTGTTTGTGTTTTTTTTTTTTGTAATAAAAATATTTTTTCTCTATTGATTTTTTTTGTGTACCAAATATTATATACATTTATGGACGTAGTCTACAATGCACATTGGGTTAAAACAGAACTGAAGAAATGTAATTTTGTAATAAATTAGTTTTAATTATATAAAGAGCTGTTGGTATCAGGGACCGTAACTGTTATGACTTTTATCAAAAAAATCAAGAAATAAGAGTTATTTTTGATTTTTATATTTTTAAATGAAAAATAAAAGTTTTAATTATTTGAAAAGTTTTATTTTATTGAAAAATAAAAGATTTTTATTATTGATATAAAAATATAAAAATCAAAAATAACTTTCGTTTTTCATTTAAAAAAATAAAAATCAAAAATAACTCTTATTTTTCATTTAAAAAAATAAAAATCAAAAATAACTCTTATTTTTCATTTAAAAAAATAAAAATCAAAAATAACTCTTATTTTTCATTTAAAAAAATAAAATTCAAATATAACTCTTACTTTTGATTGTTAAAATAAAAATCAAAAATTTAAAAATCATGCAATATGTTGGATGCATTTCGCCTAAAACTCATGATGCTGTAATTAAAAGTTTTCTACGATGTTCATTTATGCATGATTTATTTCTTCAAAAATTTAAAAATAACTCTTATTTCCGGTCCCTGGTTGGTATATTAAGCAAAACATAATTTTGCCTTTTAAACAAGGATTTAAAGTTTTATTTAGTAGGACCAGCAGTCAGGGGAGGACCCGTACATAGGCTTTGCATTGCGCCGAAATTAGTAATAGGAGGATAGTGTTGAGAGGAAAGATGAGAAGTTAAAGAATTTGTCGGAAAAGAACACTAGATATTCGGCTTCAAAGTCTTGCGTTAACCCAATAGAAATTAGGCATTTGATATCGATCGAAATTTATATTGAAATTTCGATCACTATAGAATGCGGTAATTTGGCCCTGATATTTCTTTAAAATATTTTATAGGAAATTCATATAAAATGCCAATTAAAAAAGTCAAAAGTGCTATAATCGGCTTTGCCGAATCTTATATACCCTTCACCGATGTGCGTCTGTAATATATACAAACATTGATCTTTCTGATTGATCTGATACGAATTTTTTCTTCCTAACATATACATAATCGCACTCGCTCAACAATACTGTATTAACTCAAAAACTTCAAAGTTTTCAGGAGAGACAAAAAACTGTTTTCTAATGCTTAAGGAAGTTTTCATTAACAAAAGTTCAGCAATATTTAGAAAACTCATCAATTATTGTATTTGTTATTTGTTCATTGGCTGCAGATAGAAAAGCGATTTTTTTAGTTACTATCACTTTCTTGAATAATTTTTGTTTATAAGAAGTAAATATTTTGAGTTGTGTTTTTTTATATGAAATTTATTGCTGTATTTAATAAAACAGATGAAAAAAGACTAAAGCAAATAAAGTTTATAAAGCTAAATAAATGCTAACAACCGCTAGAAAGTTTAAAATACAGTCGACTCTTGATAATTTGAAACTGAAGGCAGCAGAGAAAAAGTTCAAATAATCGAGTTTTCATTTTAACGAGACTTCAAAATATCGAAAGAGAGACAGAAAAAATTCAAATTAACAAGAGTTTTCATAAAAAAAGCAAAACCATTTGCACGCACTAAATTCCGCAAAAGCAAAGCAAAGCAATTTAATTTTTTATGTTAGCAACTGTCGATGTAGTGGTTTATACTAAAATCGTGGCACAGAAACTGATGCAAACGATTTAAATTTCTTTCGAAAACAAAAACAAAATCACATTAGGAGTTCAAATTAAAGAGTGTAGAATAACCGAACTTCAAATTATAGAACGTTGGCGAGCAGGATGTCATTTTTGTAGCACATCGCAAAAAACTAAAAAAAATGGTTGTTTTATTTATTTAATATTTTGCATAAAACACAGCAATTAAAATAATTCAAATTATAGAGCGTAAAGCCAAAAAATTCAAATTATAGCGAGTCGGCGATCAAAATGCCATTCAAATAATTTCAAATTATTGAGGGGACCAAATTACATAGATATTTTTCAATTTATTGAGTGTTTTTCAAGGGACTTGGAAAACAGTTCAAATTACCGCGAGATTCAAATTAACGAGTTTCAAATTATCAAGAGTCGACTGTATTTGCATTCGTATATATGACGCGCAAGATAGAAAGGGACCTAAGAGTAAAAACCGGTTTTGTTCATGAGAGCCATTTTAAAGATTTAAATACGTGTATCTTTGGGTATACCATCACTTCTTACAATAAGCGATTCAATTGTGATCTGTTAGTCGAAAATAGTTTATCTAGCAAAATTTCAAAATTTTCCAACAAAGGACAACGAACGATCTTAATAATATAACAAAAAAGAGCTATCCACAAATTCGATTATTTATTAAATACAAACTGTCCTAACACTATACTGGTTACCATTAATTTTCAAAAACAAAAAAAAAAACTTCCCGTTGAAATAATTTTTTATACACACTGAATGATAGTAAGTTAAAAATAGAAGTAATACTACTATGAAAATTATGCCCCAATGTGCAATGTAGTTTTTACATACTCGTATTTCTGTTTTGGCAAATCATATACCATATTGTAGTTTAAGTTTGCTTTGTTGTTTATTTTACAACTGATTTAATTAAAAACAGGCTAAAATTGATTATGAAATTGTTTTTAAAGCAGCTTTTTGCATTAAAAGTATGTGTAAGTTGAATTAGAAAATTAAAAAGTTTTAATTGCGAACAGAAAGGCAATATTATTATTATTATTATTAAAGTTTTTTTTCAAAGTTTTTGTTTATTACAAAAATAACTCACTTGTACATTACAATGAATATGAAAGTTTGTACTCGTGGTGTAATTGTAAAAAGGATGGCAAATAAAACACACAATTTAATATAAGCAATTACTATAAGTAAAATATATATTTTTTTTCAATATTATTCATAACACTGGTTTACAGCCAAAAAATACCAAGAACGCCACATGTCTAGATAAGTTAATTGGGACCTCCTGAACCCGAAAATCGCTGTAATTTTTTTTTCCTAAGTACCGTTTTTTAGATAACGGTACTTTTGTGTTTTTCGGTGCATGGTCCCACTCAAACCCTTGTGGAGCCCAACCAAAAAGTCCGATCAAATTAAGTGGCATATCGTTGCAAAGGTACTTGCATGTCTTTTCCGTCGATATGCTGGAAATTTCTATCTGACATGAAATGGCTGAGTTATGGCACCTCAAAATTCAAAATTTGCCTATTTTTACGTTTGTTTCAAAATTTTTCATTTTTATTTCGTTTTTTTTCTACGTTATAGTAAAGATCTGGCATGTTTTATATTTTTACAAAATAGTTTATTTAATTACCAACATTTTAAGCGTAATTTAAAAAAAATTGATGAAAAATAAAGTTTTTATTAAGGAACGACAATATTTTCATTTTCATTGCTCACACACTATATTCGGCGTCTAACAGTAAAAATTTAAATTAAAATGTCGAGCGACTTGAACTTTTGGTTTTTTTTCTGATGGATCTTCGCGAATGAGGAACCAACAATAGTCCGCCATCATTTGTTCATCCCACCAGCCTTTGTAACGTCTCTCGATTTCGGCCATTTCCTGGTGAAATCTTTCACCTTGTTCATCACTTTCGGAGCCCAAGTTCGTGGGGAAAATATCCAAATGACTGAATAAGAAGTGTAATTTAGGTGTCATATTTGAACCTAAAAGTTAAAAAGAATAAATTTTCAAATGATAACATGGATATACATGCTTTCACTCAACGCTTACCAATGGCATTGAATTTTTGCAGTAATATATCGATCTTCTCAGCGTAATCAGGACTTCTGTAATTTCCCAAAAAGTTGTGAACGATGTCCTGGAATGCTTCCCATGCCTCCAAATGAGCTGGACCTAAACACTCATTAAATGCTTGGTCACCATACAGAGCCCGAATTTGAGGTCCATCAAATATACCTGCGATCACGGTAATATGTAACACGTGTCTCAGGAGCACAATATCCCCACTGTTGCAATCGTGATGCAAGTAATTCAGATTTCGATTTCGTCAAATACAAATCTCGGCACAAATCATTAAGCTCGGCCTGAGTAAGTAAATGGGGTTTCTTATTTGATTGCATTTCTGGTTCACTGCACTCATCTGGTGAATCATTTTTTATTGTTCTTTTTCGTATTTCTGTGGGACCCGCTTCAATCAGCTGCGGTTTGGGGCACGATACTGAGTGCGGCACTGGCAGCGTCACCGAGCTAACAACTGGATAAACAAATGATGGTGGACTATTGTTGGTTCCTCATTCGCGAAGATCCATCAGAAAAAAAACGCAAAAGTTCAAGTCGCTCGACATTTTAATTTAAATTTTTACTGTTGGACGCCGAATATAGTGTGTGAGCAATGAAAATGAAAATATTGTCGTTCCACAAAATCCTTAATAAAAACTTTATTTTTCATCAATTTTTTTTTAAATTACGCTTAAAATGTTGGTAATTAAATAAACTATTTGGTAAAAAAATAAAACATTCCAGATCTTTACTATAACGTAGAAAAAAAACGAAATAAAAATTAAAAATTTTGAAACAAACGTAAAAAATAGGCAAATTTTGAACTTTGAGGTGCCATAACTCAGCCATTTCATGTCAGATAGAAATTTCCAGCATATCAACGGAAAAGACATGCAAGTACCTTTCCAACGATATGCCATTTATTTTGATCGGACTTTTTGGTTGGGCTCCACAAGGGTTTGAGTGGGACCATGCACCGAAAAACACAAAAGTACCGTTATCTAAAAAACGGTACTTAGGAAAAAAAAATTACAGCGATTTTCGTGTTCAGGAGGTCCCATTTAACTTATCTAGACATGTGGCGTTCTTGGTATTTTTCCAAATTAAAAATTTGTAAAGCTGTGTAATATATTCAATTCTAATTATATGTATGTTTTTATTTATTTTTTGTTAATTTCAATTGTATTTTTTTTTTATTCTTTGCAGGTAAGCGTAATAATGCTAAGTAGCTGCTGTTATAACAAAAAATCATGTGAGTAAAATTTTTAAAAAATCTTGGCAAATCAGGTTATTTTTTACTTAAGCGCCATAAAAGCTTTTAGAATTGCAACGGCCGCATTCATAAAAAATGTATCCTTAAAGTGTACTTTAAAACATAATATTTTAATAATTCAAATTTTAGCACACTTTTTAAATTATTTATTTTGAATGCATTATTTTTTATTAAAAAAAAAATCTTTGTATAGGAAACGTGCTCTTACGGCCGTTATTACAACTTCATGTTAGTTAAAAGTAGGATTTTGTGTGACGTTTAAAAAGTGTTGTATTGTTACATTTTCACTTAAACCTAAAGTGAACGACATATTGAAAGCAGTTTCATTCTAACTTCTAGATTATAATATTGATAAAGATTATAATATTGATAACATTATAATATTGATAAACTTTTTATTCATCCCTGCAAATCCTACTTTCAACTAACATGAAGTTGTAATAATGGCCTGTAGTGTAATATATCCTTAAAGTGTACTCTAAAACATACTTTTATTATAATTTAAATGTTAAAGCACTTCGTAAATTATTTGTTACGAATGCATTAATTTTTTTTTATTAAAAACCCTTGTATAGGAAAAATATTCTTAGTTTAGTGGCTCTTTAAAGTGTACTTTAAAATTTAATTTGATCCTTAAAGTGTACTTTAAAATTTAGTTTTATTCTTAAAGTGTACTTTAAAATTTAATTTTATCCTTAAAGTGTACTTTAAAATTTAATTTTATCCTTAAAGTGTACTTTAAAATTTAATTTTATCCTTAAAGTGTACTTTAAAATTTAATTTTATCCTTAAAGTGTACTTTAAAATTTAATTTTATCCTTAAAGTGTACTTTAAAATTTAATTTTATCCTTAAAGTGTACTTTAAAATTAAATTTTTGTACAATTTAAATATTAAAGCTCTTTAAATTATTTATTATAAATAAATTATTTTTTATTTAAAAAAATCCTCGTATGGAAAATATACTCTCAGTTAAATTTTTTATTTTATTTTTTTTTTGTTTTTCTGCAGTTTTAATCAAAAACTTTTATGTCATAAGAATTGATAAAACTAAAAATTTTTTCAATTAAAAAATTTAATCAAATCACACTGTTCATTACAGTTGGTGTCTTTATAGCGCTAAAAATGTTGCATAAAATCTATAAATTAATAAAAAAAAATACTTCTTGTTGGAACTACAACATTTTTTAGATTTGATTTGAGTAAAGCTAAATTAACGCATGTCTTACAACAACAAATACAAGAAGAAAAACACAATCAATGACTGTTTTGGCCCAATCTTTTAATTTCAGTTGACACTAATTCGTAATAAAAACATTTTGCCACCGTGTGTGTGTGTGTTTGTGTTATTTTAAGAAAATCCGCAACCTACTCGTTCTGCCAAATCCGATCATTTATTAATGTCATTTCATTTTCCAAGCCATTTGAATTTGTTATAAAATTGGCAATAGATACTTGAATATATTCCCAAGTATCTGTTACACTACACGTTCATATATAAATGTTGCCCAATAGTTTTTGACAAATGTCCAAATACTCGCATTTACCAGAAGGAGGTTGAATAGTGAATGTGTTTGTGTGTTTGTTTGTTTGTTTGTTTGTTTGTTTCACTACCAACCGAAATGTGTATCATGTGTTAATTTTGTCAAAATATAATAAATTAATTGGATAAACCAATAAATGACCATTAAAGATACGAGTGTGTTTGTGCCCAAGTCTAACAGACGAATATAACATATTGTGTTGCGGGAAAAGGTCTGTGTGAATGTGTGCTTAAGTAACTGTAAGTAGATAGATATTGGACAGTGGCCATGCATCTTTCCCCCAGAACCACAAATTTTGCAAACATTTTCATGTACATGAAACATTGTCCGAGAACAGTGTACAATATTCGATAGTTCGTTCGTTTAATTGCACCTTAGGCGTTATTGTCACCGCTTACATACTTAAATATTTATGGCTATTTTATTATTTTAATTGTTTAATTTATTTGTGTCCAAAATATATGAGAAAATTTCATTTGCCACATTTCTGTGTGATTGTTTGTAAAATTATGCAATAATTGTATCATACAAGGCGACCCAAAGGAAATAATTCTATTGACGATTTTTTTTGCAACTGGGATATCAGTTAATATGTTTAGGATTTTTTATAAGGAAACCATCGAGCGCTATATTCCTCAAAACTCTGAATGTTTAAGGCCAGTCACTCCTTTTGACACCGCAAATATTGATTTCAATTGCAATTTAGTTTTATTGCAACTTTTCAAAAGAAAAAAAAACACTTGGGTAAATAGATAACATTCAATGTGATGGGACTTAGGTCCGTTTACGAGGGCCGTTTGATAACTCCTTGACAAATTTTCTTGGCAAAGAAGAGTTCTATGATTCAACATAATCTCCTGTTAAATCAATGAATTTAGACCAGAGTTTTTCCAATATTTTTTATTCCTTTCAAATAATAGGTTGTCCCAAAGCCCTCAAAATATGCGTCTGTTTTGGTTATGATTTTTTTCATTCAATCCAAATCTGTCGTAAAAGGCGACAGATTTGCCACCAAACTGCCACCTATTCCAGCACATGCCGGAATAGGTGGCAGTTTGTAGCCTAATCTATGGATTTTTTAAATCGCGCGGTTGCACTTATGGTCGAGTGTGAGCACTCTTGGTAGCTATCTCACGGACAGCGTTTTCACGTCTAATATCATTCTATTTTATTCACGACCGGCCGTGGTGACTTCTTTTAGGCGACTTCAAGATACTGTGCCACTTGTGCTGGTGCAATCAAATTCACAAGGTTGTTTGTAAAAAAAAGAATTTTTGTAAAAGGTTGTTTTTAGAAATATTTTTTTTATAAAAAAGGACTTTACTAAAAGGCAGTTTTTTAAAAGGTACTTTTTAAAAGTCTTTTTTCAAAAGGCACCTTTCCAAAAGGTACTTTTAACAAGGTTTTTTCTAAAATGTATTTATTAAAAAGGTACTTTTCTAAAATGTACTTATTAAAAAGGTTCTTTTCTGAAATGTACTTATTAAAAAGGTACTTTTCTAAATTGTACTTATTAAAAAGGTACTTTTCTAAAATGTACTTATTAAAAAGGTACTTTCCAAAAAGGTACTTTTTAAAAAGGTACTTTCTAAAAAGGTACTTTCTAAAAAGGTACTTTTTAAAACGGTACTTTTTCAAAAGATATTTTTAAAAATGGCACTTTCCCAAAAGGCACTTTTTAAAAAGGGAATTTTTTTAAAAGTACTTTTTTAAAAGGTACTTTTTTAAAAGGTACTTTTTAAAAAGGTACTTTTTCAAATGGTACTTTTTTAGCAGGTACTTTTTAATAAAATATTTTTTAAAAACGTACTTTTTAGATGGAAAATTCTTTAAAAATAAATTTTTTTAAAAAGTACGATTTTAAAAATGTAATTGTTTAACTGGCAGTTGTTTTAAAAGGTAGTTTTTAAGAAGGTACTTTTTTTAAATATGTGTATATATTTGAAAGTGCTCCTTTAAACCGGTACTTATTAAAAATATTTTATTTTAAAAAATTACCTTATTAATTTTTTTAATACCTTTTCAGAAGGTAATGATTTAAAAGAATTTTTAAAAAAGTTTAAGAAATACTTTTTAAAGATTAATTTTTTTTAAGGATATTGTTTATTGAAAGTACTTTTGAAAGGTGCAGAGGTTCATTTATTATACGTTAGAACTGCAGGAGGTACTTATTTGTGTAGGTACCTTTTTTAAAAGCTGTATATTGTAAAAAAAAAAATATGTAATGTGAGAATAGGTTTTGCTAGCTAATTTTTTGAAGAGCTTAAAATATGATTTTTAAAGGTTTCAAATTTGAACTGACTCTTTTCACTTACTATTTCAAGTTAAATTATTTTAAGCACCTTTTGTAAAATGCAATTATTTTCGAATTTGCTTTTTAATGTGATAGTGGACTCGCATTCATTTTATTTTCTCAAATACACAAATATTGTGATTTGTAGTTTTCCAAAGTGTTTATATTATTTTTATTGAAAAGTGACCCAATTGTCTCTCAGCATTATGTTTTAACTTGTTTGAAGTGCGTTTGAATAAATTGTATGAACGTTGAGTTGAAAGTTAAGTGTCAATTTACTGTGATGTTGTAAGCAGACACTAATTGGTTGAGTAGTAGGTTTTGTTGTTGTGTAAAAAAAAAGTTATACATATACAAAATAGTTGTCAAAAGCTTTTAATTAAGCCTTTTATAAATTAGGGAGGCATGTACTCGTATATGAATTTGAAATTTTTATTTGCTGTTTGATAATATGACAAGTTTTCATTGTGTTCTGTGTAACCAAATTTTAAAAAATATTACCGATCTGTATAATATTACTATTTTCTCCAATTTTATTTTAAGTGCCGCACTATTTTGTTACCTCCTTAATGCCAATGTAAAAAAAAAGCATGCCAACTGGTATGGTCGTATATATTTTTTTTCAGTTTTCAATTGGCACTTGTATGGTAAATAATAGAAAATGATTTATGCATTAAAGTAGAGTTTTTCATGAAATTAATTTTAATTGATTTGTCTAATTGGCGACATAATATACAACTTCAAATTAATTTCAGAATTGTTTGAGAATTATTTTTACTTAGTGTAACTTATTTCGCCATGCAGTGCTACTCAACGGCCATTTTTGTTCTCCTCATTTAAGGCACCCCTCTTAAGCTTTTTTCTTTGAAATTTCTATACTTCAACTACTGTATTTTTTTATACCAGAAAATAAATTTGTAAAACAACCGCGCTCGTCTGAGTACTGCTTCTAATAATTTTTGTGTAAAAAATTTGTGTTTGGGCACTCTCTGGGTTTTCTAAAATGAAAAATAAAATTTAAAAATAATAAATACGTATTTAAAGCAACTATAACATAAATTAAATATAACGATTCCCGGAAATACTATAGTTTCAGTCAAACAATACAACAGAGGGTTTTGAAAACAACAACAACACAATTTATTGAAGTTGGCCGCAAAAAGAACTTTGAATGAAAAATAAAGAGCACTTTTTAATAAAAATATTAAATATAATTATATTTAATTAAGTTTTAAGATGAAATAAAGGAAGAAACACAGAATTTCTTCAAGAAGCCTCAACTTCTCAGCCTCTTTTTTTAATTAGAAATTCAAAGCGAAGC
The DNA here is from genome assembly GCA_951800035.1 of Linnaemya tessellans. NCBI lineage: Eukaryota > Metazoa > Arthropoda > Insecta > Diptera > Tachinidae > Linnaemya > Linnaemya tessellans. Next base: position 44,075,279 of record OX637536.1, read on the forward strand.
AGCCGCAAAGATTTGGAAACAATATTTATTTGTTATCTCTAACCCCTCTCACCTTGTAAATGTGCAGTTCATTGAGAAAAAGAAAATCAGTCAATGAAATACATACTCGGACAATTAAATTAAAAAAAAAAAGGGATACAAAATTCATGTTCTTAATAGTCATAAAATTGAAGCTAAACCATCTTTAAATAAAATACAATAATAAAGCCTGAATCTTTTCAACGTCTCCTCCGTGACCGTCATCATGCTCGTCATTATTATCATTATCATCCTGCTTAAATAGTGTTTGCCATTCGAACTCTTTTAACACATCGCAAACATCATTTGCGAGGAGGAACGAACACGATACGGAATGGTGTTGAGACCTTCATAAATCATTATTATCATCGGTCGTCCTCATATCGTATATTTGTTTGCCTTTTCACTTTGTTTTTGCTGTGTGTGTGGCTGTTTTATTTAGTATGAGCTCCTGAACGGCATAATAAAACAGCAGCCTTATCCCAAACAGACATGTATTGGACTTGTAGCAGTTGCGGCTTGTAGTAACAACGCCTGCCCACAACAACAAGATTAAAATTTATTTGCAACGTAACCGGCCTGAATTTTTGTGTGGCAAAGAATGATGCGGTGAAAGTCCGCAATTTTAACAGAAACTATATTCTTGAAAATTTACAAGTTTTTTTTTTTTTATTAAATATTTAAGAGTTTAAAAAAGTAAAAAACTTTTTCAACAAATTGTCACAATTTAAACTAAATAGTAAATTGATTTAATAAAAACGTTATTTAACTAATTATTGTAGGTTTTATAAAATTAACTAGTAAGCAATTGCAAAATCTGTAAAAGTGTTTAATAAAAAGAAATTATATATTAATTAAAAAAATAATTGATTTGATTAACAGGATTTAATTATTTTTAGTCAGCAAAATATATTTAAAAACAAATCATTTACATTCAAGCAAAACTACTTTTTAAAGCTTTACAAAACACGTAACATATGCTTACATACGAGGTCTGTTTCAAAAGTACTATGCATTTTTATTTTTCTCAAAAAATATTTATTCATTAATTTGTAATGTGCGCCTTTCAAATAATGTAGTTCGCTTCAGATATAAACGATTAGGTTCCGCTTTTTTCTAATCCTCGAAGCAATTAAGTTTTTTTTCTCTCAGTCAACTCCAAACGCTATTATTTTAGAAATTTCTTGTTTGGTTTGATATCATAATCAGACACCCATGATTCGTCAGCACTGATGACTCTTCTGATCACCATTGACTCAATTTAACATGTGACGTTTCTTTTATTTTTTAATATTTTTTATTTATTTATTTCTATTTTTTAATTTTTTTTTTATTGTTTATTGTTTTTTATAATTTTTTGTATATTTTTAGTAAATTTTACTTTTTTTTGTTATATAATATATATTATTTTTTTAACTTCTTTATTTATTTTATATAACTTTTTTTATTTAATTTTTTTAATTTAATTTTTTTAATTTAATTTTTTTAATTTAATTGTTTATTTTTTTTTTTTTTGTCAAAATTTGTAGTTTTGGGAAAAACTTTGCTTCTGCAGCAACTTCTCTACTAAGTTCGATGATTTTCCTTAACATTTTGATCGGTTGTTGATGTCCTGATTGGCCTGGACGTACGTTGTCATTCACATCCTCCCGACCTTTTTTACAAAATGTTTGTGGGCTTATGTTGTGTTCTTTTGTAAAAAAAAGTTCAAAAAAAATTTTTTTTTTAAACAGAAAAAAAGTTCTTGAAAACAGGAGTTGTCTACGATCTCATAAGAAAATAAAGGTTTGGTTCAAAGCTGAGTTTAATTGGAAATTAAAAAAAAAAAATACAGAAAAGAAAACACCCTAATGTTGTTTTCTTTTCTAAAAAAAATGCTACAATTTTTGCACTTTTTTCATTGGAAAAGGGTAACATTATAGAATTTGAAATTAGTGGATTTGTGGGATATTAATCTACTAACCCTTCAGAAAATGTGTTTTATTTTAAAATTGCGCCGAATTGTAGTTTTTTTTTCAATAAAAAGTGACAAAATGTTACAAATTTTCCAGAAAAGAAATCGCCAGAAAATACATATAAAACAAAATTTTAGAATTTGTTTTCGAATAAATATCCAGTAACATCATGGTCCAGGCAGTTAGTCTCAGAAAACAAAATACTAAAACAATCAAATCTTTCTTTATGATTATTTCAAAACCTCAATACCATTATGCCATTTCATAAAATGTTTCACTTTTACTTGTTATTAAACAGAAATAGACTCAATTGGTCATCTTCGATCAACGGAAGTCTGTTGCTTCTTCTCAAATCTGTTGTCTTTTTAGATTCTAAAAATACAAAGCAAAACAACCAACTAAAATAAAAAAATAAATAAAAAAGATCTCCACTTTTAATTTTACAACTACGAAAAGCCCTAATTAACCAACCAACTCCCAAAGGTTTAAAAATGAAACCAAAAAACAAAAAGAAAAGGAAGACCAAAAACGAAAAAAAAAGTCAAACAAAAGAAACAGAATGTAATAATTAAGCCTTTGGCTCCAATCAATAATGGATGTGATACGGCCGGTGTCTCTTCCTATTAATCAAAGATCTTTATTTTGAAGCTTCTGTGTCTGTGGCATCAAAACATGTGTGCAGCCAGTCTACGCTCCAACTGGCTCTCTGTCTGTCCGTCTGTCTGTCTGTCAGTTTGTAAATATTTAATTATAATTTGTGGTAAAAATAAAATGAGATGGCGTTATGGATGGATGGATGGATGGTGGTGTACGTTAGATTGAGCACTGGGTACCTGGTGCTTGAGATCTATAACATTTCAAATTATTTTATCTATTTCATTTTTCTCTGCTGCCGTTGTTGTTGTTGTACCACAGGTATCTTTTAATTACTTTTAGTTTTTACTTTTGTTCCTTTTTTTTACATTTCTGACTTTGACTAATATTTTGGAAAATTTAAGAGAAATGTATTCGCTTATTAGATATATTCTGGAACTGAACGCAATCAATCGTATAATAATCGATTGGCTAAATAAAGTGTTTCAGTGTTGAAGGTTGTGTGTAAAGGAGAAGTGTTGTATGCACGTTATTATATGTGAAATGTAACGATCTCCAGGTATTCATCATTATCAGGTATGTCGCAGTCTTCTTTTTGTGTGTTTTGAGTTGAAACTTGGCATGCATAATTTCGCTGGATGTTAACTACCCCTAAGCTGAATGATAAATGGGCTTGTCCTTTCATGAGTTCTCTCGTTGTTCTCGTGGAGAAAATAGGGAAGAGACAGTTCTTCTGTTTTCCAGATTTATATGTCTCGATACAGACACACACTTTTAAGCAGCAACCTACTGGCCGACCTCTAAGAGTTATCAGAGAGGAGATCTGATCAGATATCTCAATGCGACAGGCTGATTATGGTGAACATAATCGGAACCGTATTTGCATGCGGAACTGCATAGGTTGATATCGTTTTTTGAAGATTAGTTTTGAGTGGTCAGGTGAAAAATTATACAAGTATTTGAATATTTACTTCGCCGGAGGGTGCTCTTACTCTGCTCTTTAGTACTAGATGGCGTCAGTCACTGTCAGTAGTGATCTGCCTTAAGTGTTATGCCTTTGCAGATCTGAAAAAATTAGACTCGGAATTTTCGGCTTTTTAGTCTCGCATCGTACTGAAAAGAAATGTCAATACCGTTGTAAAAAAATAATCATATCGATATCGATAGTTTTCATGCAGTTAAAAATCATCCTTTAGTTCTTTAAACTGCTTTTCTTTTTTTTAATTTCTTTGTTTCTTTCAGTTTAATAAAGTCATCATTCTGGTTCACTGATAATGATATTTTTGAATGCACTTAAAATTAGAGTTTAACTTTAGCCAGCCGAACGTTATCCAATTGATTTATTCATGGATTAATTAAAATCGAAAAACAACATTTTACAGGGGCCAACGCAAGAAAAAAGAATCAATGGCTCCGGCACACAAATAAAAACATTTTTTTTTGTTTGTTTTGTTTTGGTTTCTTTTGTAGTCGTTTGTCAAGGGGGAAGGGTCTCTTAATAGTCATGATTTGAGTTTAAGCTCTTAATTATTGCTTTGGGGATATCGTACAGGAGAGTCAACAGCGGATGTTGATGACACGCAGAAAATGCATTCCGTCTAGAACGTGTATACAATTTAACTTTTTTGCTCTTTGGGAAAAAACTTGTAGTTAAAAAAATAAAAATAAAAAAAACATTTTAAATTTAGCTGAATCAATCAATTTGTGGAATTGTCTACAGCAAATTAAAGCTATTAAATTTTTTGTATTGCCCGCATTAGACATGCTTTAGGGTTATTTCTCATTTAAGGTACTCGTATTAAATCAAATGATCTAAACTTTATGTTGCCTAAGGTTTCCACTTGTGTGTTGCAGCAACTAACTGGTCCTGATGACTTGGTTAACCTCAAACCTCAGGTGTACAATGTCATCTACGAATATTTATAAATTATAGTGTTTTTTTTTTTTTTGTCAAATACAAACAATTATTTTAATCTGTTGCACATATTTCTTGTGTTTTTTTATTGATACCATGAATGATTTATTTGGATGTTTTATATTAAATTTGTATGTCTCTGAAGTTTTGATTTGCATGTAACCAAATTTTATTATTTATGAATATGACTTTTATTTGTAATATAATACAATAAATAAATTTCTTTATATATCTTATAAATCTTGGTTAAAATTGAATTGGTATGGATTACACCAAGCAACAAAATTGGTTTTTTATTATATATTTTTTTTATATAATTGTTTAATAGGCCGATAATTCTATTAACGATTTCTTTCCTTGTTACTCAATGCCACCATGTCATCCGCCGTGGATATTGAGTTTTTTCCTCAAACAAGCCAATCGCTTCGTGTTTGGTGTTTGTTAAAAACTTACCCTTATTCATAAAAATTATGAGAGGCTTATAAGAGTGTAATAGAGCAAATTTCATATGAAATTTAGTTTTATTATGCTGTTATTAGACTCTTTAATTTTTATGAATAAGGGGGTAAATATTTTTAAAATAATTTCTCATATTGAAAAAATATTTTAAGACTAATTTCTCAATATTAAGATAAGAATTATTTTATTCAGACTCAAGTTTAAATTAAAAAATTTTTTTTTACGAATTTTTATTGAATTCAATTTATTTTATTAAATGTGGAATATTTAGCATATTTTACAGTCATGAAATAAACAGAACGGATTAGTACTGATTTCGAGACCGCTACCCCATCTCATCAACCTTCTTCCACATTCCACGATCATTACTGATCCGTTCTGGTAGTTTGATGATTATAGAAAATATTGTAAGTATATCACTCTTCATAAAAATAACTTGAATTTAATAAAAATTAAAAAAAAATTGCAAATTGCACGTTGAGCCTAAATAAAAAAATTTTTAATCATAATATTGAGAAATTAGTTTTAAAATATTTTTTTATTCGTAAAAAAAAATTTGCAAATTGCAGATGTGAACTTCATTCTGAATAAAAGTTTTTATCTTAATAATAAAATTGTTAATTTTTTCAACGGGCTTAAGTTCGAATCTGCATGACTGCAAATAATTTTTTATTATTTTATTAATAAATGAATTTGTTCAAATTCTACTATTTTATATTAAGATTGGAATATTAAGAATATTTTTCAATAATCATCAAACCAGCAGAACGGATCAGTACAGATTTCGTGGCCGCTACGCCATCTCATCAGCGTTCTTTGTTAAATTTTTCCACTTTTGCAAGTGGTGCTAGTTAGTAGGAATATCAACTATTTAACCAATATTTTAACGAAAATTGAATATGAGAAGTTCCCACATTCATATTTTTAAGTTATTACCTTTTTGGTTAGTACGAAATTCCCCAACCCTGACGATTAATATTCCCAATATTCCATGTATCTCTTTCGCTTTTTCCAGAGCCAACGGCTGCTGATAGCTAAAGCTTCTTTTTTATTTAAGTTCAAGTAATTGAATTTAGTTGTCAATTTACAATGAACAAGTGCGCGTGCCCCGCAATGGTTTCAAATTATGTATGAATTTTTATTAGTCGAACTTTCTTATGTAAATTGTTAATTTTTTCAACGGTCTTAAGTTCGAATCTGCATGACTGCAAATGATTTTTTATTATTTTATTAATAAACCATCATTAATAAGATTCGAACTTAAGCCCGTTGAAAAAATTAATAATTTACATAAGAAAGTTCGACTAATAAAAATTCATAAATATTGTAAATATTTCACTCTTCATAAAAATGACTTGAATTTAATAAAAATTAAAAACAATTGCAAATTGCACATTGAGCATAAATAAAAAATTTTTATCTTACGAGTAATAATTGATAAATAAGTTTTAAAATAATTTTTTATTCGTAAAAAAAATAATATGCAAATTGCAGATGTGAACTTCATTCTGAATAAAGGTTTTTATCTTAATAATAAAATAAAAGTTTTTATCTTAATAATAAAATTTATAAAAAAAAATTACACTAAAATCTCGTATCAAAAAAATATTTCGAATTGTTAAATTCGGTGCCCTTTCGATTGTCAGGACAGAACGCAGGCAACCATGTTCTGCTTGGATCAGTAGATCGTAGCATGGTCGCATGTCTCTCATCTCAAGTTCCTGTTTCATGATTCTCATTGAAATGGGAAGTTGTAATGCGATAAAAAAATGCCAGTGAAATGACCCATCATTTAGCTACTCAATTCTGCCCTCTATCTGGCAATTCCACCCGCCATATGGTTGCAAGAATAAGCCAAGTGATCCTTAACACAAACAAGGATCACTCAAATGTCGCGTTCCTGTAAATTTATATCCTGCCTTCAGATATAAATAAAGCAGCAATTGTAAACAAATTAAAAATGTAATGCAGACCCTCTTTTTTTCAAAAATTTGCTTTAAATATTGAAAAATACAAATAAGTTTTTATTGCATATTTAATAAGCATAAAATGCATATTATGTGGCATATTTTTGATTTCCCCAGTTAATAGCGAATTCTTTACTATGCTTTTGACATGCCATCTTGGAAAGAATTTTCGTTTCATATGACCTGCATAATCCATCAAATTTGATTATTAAAAATCTTTGTTTGTCGCCCCATGTATTGAAAATGTTGCACCATAAATTTAATCAAATATAATACCACACCATCTCAACATTCACCTCTAAAACATGTACTTTTACAAACATTCATTCATATGCATACATATTTCATCATATGCTGCTTACACGGTATAAAATATTTTACTTTTTGTTTCATTTTATAATCCGAACAACAATCGAAACAACATAAATCTCTTTTGGCATGATTTAAATGCACAAAAAACTGTAGGGTTTCAGTATTTAATAGATATTAAACATTGGAAAATTAAGTTTTATTTAATTCTCAATTTGATATCAAGTTGTTGCCAAGATTTATGCTATAAATTCTGCTATAAATTCTGGATGTATAAAAGTAAATTTAAAAAAATCATAGGTCAATTTAAGAGAACGTATGACTGTTTCATTTGTCCATAACGGCCGTTTTGGATTTCGCATCTCAATGTCCTGCTGAAGAATCATCAAAAAAGTCTTATATATCAGATATTGAAATGATTTTGAAACCCCTAAAGGCCAACATACGAGCATAAAAACCTACTGACATTCGTACGTGCTAAATTAACACACACTTTACAAACAACCATCAATAGGAATTAATAGAAAGTTGCAAAAAAAAAAAATAATAATAATGGTGTTGTTGTACAAGAGAGTCAGTTCTACATTCATGCTTTGATATCCTTCAAATGTGCTTCAGAAGGACTTCACTTCCTTGTCCACTCAACCATGAGTGTGTTTGTTTTTCTGTTGTTGTAGTTTTATTCCTGCAAGCATTTGCCAGCTACTGCCAACGCCAACTAACTACTGAAATAACAACACCAACAACAAAAACAACACATATAAAATGTTCAGCCAACAACAAAAGCTATTTATGATTTATTACTCGAGTCAACTGTGATTGATTTCTGGTGTAAGTGTGAGTATTTCAAATTTTTTTCTCTTCTTGCAAAAAATAAACAAACAAAAAATGAAGTATTTTTGCAAACATGGACACAAACACTCGCACTCACACGTCTAAATGTATAGAAACGTGTAAAGAATTATTTACATAAACGTGCCAGTGTTTGTAAATGCTAATGAGGAATTTTGTGTTTCAATAAGAATGATTGTTAATAAAATAAACAAAAAAAAAAAAAATAAAAACATTATAATATCATAAAAAGAAAAATTTTTATCTACTGATCTTAATCTGTGAAATACTAGAGGGTATTAGTTTTCAAAAATATATACAAATTTTTACAACTCCCGCTGCAGATTTCTTTAAAACGGAATAACATTTCAGTAGCTTTGGCGAAAGCATCGTAACACCAATCGATGTTAGTTGCCCTACAGTTTGCTTGAGCCTTAACTAGTACTTCCTAGCGCCAGTTGCAAGATTGAGTTGCGTGACAGAAATCATTTACACCGTATTTAATATTTTCATTTAAGCAAAATTTGTGACAAGTAATTAAAAAAATTAATTGTAATCCATTTTGGGCATCTGAAACGTTATTAGTTAATTATATTTTTAATTACTTATATTATTATTAAGCCAAGAGCTTAGAAATAAATTCTTTATATTCTTAAAATTTATATTCTATAAATTCTTTTTCTCTGGAAGTAATATTTCAAAAATATTAAATTACAGGTAAATAGATTACAGGTAAATTGATTTCTGGTGTAAGTGTGAGTATTTCAATTTTTTTTTGCTCTTCTTGCAAAAAATAAACAAAAAAATGAAGTATTTTTGCAAACATAGACACACACTCGCACTCACACGTCTAAATGTATAGAAACGTGTAAAGAATTATTTACATAAACGTGCCAGTGTTTGTAAATGCTAATGAGGAATTTTGTGTTTCAATAAGAATGATTGTTAATAAAATAAACAACAAAAAAAAGAATAAAAAAATTACAATATCATAAAAAGAAAAAATTTTATCTACTGATCTTAATCTGTGAAATACTAGTTTTATTAGTGTTAGTTTTTAAAAATATATACAAATTTTTACAACTCCCGCTGCAGATTTCTTTAAAACGGAATAACATTTCACTAGCTTTGGCGAAAGTAGCGTAACACCGATCGATGTTATTTGCCCTACAGTTGGCTTGAGCCTTAACTAGTACTTCCTAGCGCCAGTTGCAAGATTTAGTTGCGTGACAGAAATCATTTACACCGTATTTAATATTGTCATTTTAGCAAAATTTATGACAAGTTTTCATTAATGTGTAGTTAATTAAACAAATTAATTGTAATCCCTTTGGGCATCGAAAACGAAAGCTAATTAATTTTTTAATTACTTATTTTATTATTAAGCCAAGAGCTTAGAAATAAATTCTTTATATTCCACAAAGAGGCCATTCTCTGGAAGTAAAATTTCAAAAATATTAAATTACCAGGTAAATAGATTTTTAGACTTTGTAAAGTTTCCTCAAGCGAAACACAATATGAGAATTATAAAGATTTAAATAGAATACATATAAACTTTGCCTTAAACTAGTAAGTAGTTTAGTAAGTAGCCTTTATGAAGCGTTGTTTTTTTATTTGGATAAACTTATGTTGCTATTTTAACGAAACTTTTCGATGTTTTAATGTAAACATTTTAATGCAATGTTTTCATTGCCTTTATGAAGCGTTATTTGTTTTTTTTGTTAAGATAAACTCATGTTGCTATTTTAACGAAATTTTTCGTTGGCTTAATGTAAACAATTCAATGCAATGTTTTCATTACCTTCATAAAGTGTTATTTGTTTTTTTTTTTTTTTTTTGTAGATAAACTCATGTTGCTATTTTAACGAAATTTTTCGTTAGCTTAATGTAAACAATTCAATGCAATGTTTTCATTGCCTTTATGAAGCGTTTGTTTTTTTTTTTGTAGATAAACTCATGTTGCTATTTTAACAAAATTTTTCGTTGGCTTAATGTAAACATTTCAATACAAAATTCTTCTGGTTTCTTGACCTCTTTTTAATTATTTTCATTGCCTTTATGAAGCGTTATTTGTTTTTTTATTTAGATAAACTCATGTTGCTATTTTAACGAAACTTTTCGTTGCCTTTATTTAAACAATTCAATGCAATGTTTTCATTGCCTTTATGAAGCGTTTGTTTTTTGTAGATAAACTCATGTTGCTATTTCAACAAAATTTTTCGTTGCCTTTATTTAAACAATTCAATGCAATGTTTTCATTGCCTTTATGAAGCGTTTGATTTTTTTTTAAATAAACTCATGTTGCTATTTTAACAAAATTTTTCGTTGCCTTAATGTAAACATTTCAATACAAAATTCTTCTGGTCTCTTGACCTCTTTTTAATTATTTTCATTGCCTTTATGAAGCGTTTGTTTTTTTGTAGATAAACTCATGTTGCTATTTTAACGAAATTTTTCGTTGCCTTAATGTAAACATTTCAGTGCAGTGCTTTCATTGCCTTTATGCAGCTTTTTTTGCAAATAAGCTCACTTTGCTATTTCAATGAAATTTTTCGTTGCCTTAATGTAAACAATTCAATGCAATGTTTTCATTGCCATTATGAAAAGTTTTTTTTCTCCGTGTAGTTAGATAATGTCATGATGGCGAGAGTTGACTTGTTTACTTTTAATATTATTTCTTTTTCTTTTTGTAGTTTAACAAATATTAATTAGCAAAAATGTCAAAAGCTACCATAAAATGAAATAAAAAAAAAATTAAATAAAACGACTACAACGTTAGCAGCCATGCAGGAACAGCCAGTCATCAGTGGAACCAATTCTCTTATGTAGTTGTGTATTAGAAAATGGCACCAGGAAATAAAATTGTTTGTTATGGAGTTTTTGATTAATGTACTTATTTCGGTGACTTGTAAATACAACAGAACACTCTGATATGAAAATATTTAGTTCTAAGTACATAGAAATTTTGTATGCACTAATTGAGGTTATAGGAAATGGTTTGTTGGTGGTTTGATGTCGAACATAAACAGTTACGTCTCTGCTATCTCTGCCTCCGCCCTCTCTTTCATACACACGGTATTTATGCAAATTCAAGTACATTCTCGTTTATACAAAAATGTATTGTTTAATCCTCGTACGTGGGAGGAAAATGTACAAACTTCCATTCATATTGATTAAGGAAGAAAAAAGAAACGATTTATTAATTCAATACTCCAACAAACACACACACACACACACCCAACCACCTTAAGCCACAGATTCATGCAAACACAAAAGTTTCAGTGTGCCAAAGGCACCACTTGACCCAAATATGAGAAAATGGCAAGATCTAAAGCTGAAATGCCAAAAACACAATTCTCTTAAGAATCTCAATAATGACGAAGATTATAATCATGACGATTTCCTTACTTCAGTTCACTTTGCGTCTAACTGTTTTGTATTTTCATATAAATGCATGCATGTAATCATATCAATGAGGATTTTTACTGGATTTTCAGGCATCTCCATCATGTACACTCATACATACACACTTCCTTCCATGCATACATACGTGCAAACTTATTCATCGTTCATGTTTGCTTGTGTTCTTGTGTTTTTCTTTTTTTTTTTCTCACAGAACTCATCACTGGAACCATAGTAAAAAGCGGAATCATTCATGAAATTGAAGAAGCAGAATATGAAACTACAAGTTGTTTTATATTGTTTGAAAAGACCTTCAGATAGTTTTTGTGCTGCAAGTAGCACACACAGTCAGTCATTGTATGTGTAGGTATTGTTTGTCTGGAATGGCCATAAATACAAGACTGTCAGCCATATAATGACTGTTTTCGTTTCAGATGGAATTATATATTAAAGGCAGAAAATTGATAAATACGAGAATCAAATAAATTTTTAGTGTGTTAATACTTTATAAAGTGCCTCAATGCAGAGAGCAAACATATTTTTCTTAACTCGGACCGACAATCAGGCGATGACTCTTAACCATGCAGAGCATTGCAACGGAACTATGGGAAGCGGGGGCAAATATTGAGTAGACTGATAAAGAAAAATAAGAAGATAGAGTTTTTGTTCTAGCCATTTTACCTGTTGCTTAGCTTCCAAAAATTTATTTACAACACCGTCGCATAAGGGAGCCGTAATGCGCTCTTTATCAATCGCCTTCCGTAATGTTTTTTGAAGCAATACATTCCCATCTAAGCGAAAATTTGTGAGTTCGAAGTGTTTATAAATAACAAGTAAAAACGTTATATTCGACCGGGTCGAATCTTAAATACCCTCCAAATATTTAGTAAGTGAATTTAAACCGTTTAACTGTTGGTGGACAGAGTTCCTTTATACAATATCGTACGTCAACGCCCTCTAAAGGGGGCGGGGTTCAAAAATAGACAATATCATGTTTTCCACAGACGAACCTATGGGCATTGCTAGACCGTCTTAGACTTCATCACTGATCAAGAATATACATATTTACTTTATAGGGCCCAATTCTCTTTGGAGGGTATAAAAACTGTATTTTGGCAGGGTCGCTCTGGCAAGGGCTGTGGGGAAAGATTTCACCTTTGTCATAAAACTCTAAAAATAAATGCTTGGGATAATAATATACAAAATAAAATTTTATATATTTTTTATAGGGTCATTTTGGGGGGGTAGGGCAGGAACAGGCAGTCATAAAACTCTAAAGATAAATGCTTGGGATGATTATATACAAAATTAAAAAAAAAAATTTTTTTATGGGTTCATTTAGGGGGCAAAGGGGGAGGAGGGGGTAGGGCCGAAATCGGCAGTCATAAAACTCTAAAAATAAATGCTTGGGATAATTGTATACAAATAAAAAATGATTTTTTTTTTTGGTAGGGTCATTTAGGGGGTGAAGGGGGAGGAGGGGGTAGGGCAAAGTAGTACCAGGTTTCGTCTGAGCTCCGTCATTAAAGCTTAAAACTGTTATTTTTAAGGAATGTAGGCTTAAGTAAAACAATTTGTTAAATTTTGTAGCTATTTTTGCCTATAATAACGCCCACTAAAGTGGGCGGAGTGCAAAAATAATTTTTATTTTATTATATGGCTCCAAGTTTAAGGCGTTGGACCGTATTTGACATAAAAATATATCATTTGCTTAACAAAATAACCAAAAAACTTTAAAAATTATGTTGTTTTTTCTGGGTTTGTTTTGTTCTTCTTAGGGGAACTTTTTTCCCTCTTGCCCGATTTAGCCCATTTTCGAACTTAACCTGCTCTAGGATTTAAAATATATTTATACCAAATTTCAAGAGTCTAGCTCTTTTCGTTTGGACTGAATAGTGACAGACGGACGAACATGCTCAGATCGTCTTAGATTTCATCACTGATCAAGAATATATGTATATGCTTTATGGGGTCTGAGATGGATATTTCGATGCGTTACAAACGGAATGACAAAATGAATATACCCTCCAAATTCTTTTTTGGAGGGTATAAAAATTGTATAGCATCTTTTTGTTTAAGCATTTTAAGGGCTTTTTAGAACTAAGAAATTTTACTGAGCGGAAGCATATTTTTAATAATTTAATAATGAGCAAGAGTAACAATATGACCATCATACGACATTATTTCGGCCTTGTCGTATAATGAAATATTTTCTGCCAATACTGAAAATTGGTACGCATCAGAAACCTTCTATTCAATACGCTTAGAGGGCAAAAAGTTAAGCCCGACCGGAGGCCGGTAATGCAGAAACTCGTCACTCAGCAAGCCACAGAAAAATATCTAAATAAAAGTGAATGTGGCTTAAATTAAGCAATTTTCGAATCACTATAGGAAAATTGTATGAAAATGATAGAACTCTTTTAAAGCTCCATATTTGTCAACTTTCTTTCAATAAATGTTTGTAAACTTAAGCAGCTGTTGTTGCAGTTCCACAGACACTCACACACACACACACACATACACACACATACACAAATAAAAAATGCTTTCATTCATTCGAAGACAAAGTGCGAACAGAAGCATGTAAAAGTGGCAAATCAATGGATGGATGTTATTTGTGTTGATTGCTCACTTTAAGCTTAATTTTCGTATATTTGGCATATTCATGCTTATCGGTACTTTTCTGTAGCTTCGGCGGAAAAAATTTAAAATAAAAAAAAAAAAAATTATTTTTTCTTTACACTACATACGAGGACTGTTCGAAAAATAATTTAGATTTTGGTTAAAAAAATATTTATTTATTTATTAATTTGTGGTTTGTCTCCACCAAAAAAAGTGGTTTTCAGTTATAACGCACTTGTGCTAGGATGTTGAATATATTCTCAAATTTCTTTTTTTACTTGAAAGTACAATCCTTCCGGTTAATAATGGAAAATAATTTCATTCAAATGGCTACATGGCCCGATAACGATCGCCATTGACTGTAACGGCCACTCCTTGCTCATTTTCGAAAAAAAAAATGGCCCAATTATGCCTCTGGACCAAAATCCGCACCAAACAGTGACTCGTTTTGCGTGCGACGGCTTTTCAATGTATGCGTGCGGGTTTTCTGTGCCCCAAATGCGACAATTTTGCTTGTTTACATACCCGCCAAGATCAAAATGAGCTTCATCTGAAAAGATGATTTATGTTTTTTTTTTTGGCAAAATCGGCATCTTCTGCAAGCGATTGCAGGCCCACTTAGCGAAGCGAAAACGGATTGTATAGTCAACCATATGCGTTCAGCGGAAGGATAAAACTAATTATCTGTCAAATCAGACATGAGCTAAGTGTTACCATTCACGAAATAAGCACTAGTTGAAAAAAAAAACGTTAGATTGCGGACCCTATATATTTTTTAATCATCGAGGTAGATGCGATAAGCACTTTTTGTTATGCCCTTAAGTACTCTTGGCGACATCGTTTTTATATCTTTAACCGTCACAAAAGGCCGTTGTGTAATTAATTTCTTAAATTTTGGAAACAGATAAATTCGCAGGGAAACAAATCTGCTGTATACGGAGACTCATCCAAAATTACGGAGCTGTTTTTTATACCCTCCAAAAAAGAATATGGGAGGTATATTCATTTATTCATTCCGTTTGTAACGCAGCGAAATATCCATCTGAGACCCCATAAAGTATACAATATATTCTTGATCAGTGATGAAATCTAAGACGATCTGAGCATGTCCGTCCGTCCGTCCATCCGTGTGGAAATCATGATTCAGTCCAAACGAAAAGAACTAGACTCTTGAAATTTGGTAAAAATATATTTTGAGGTATAGCACAGTTTAAGTTCGGAAATGGGGTAAATCGGGCAAGAGGGAAAAAAGTTATCCTAAGAAGAACTAAACTAACCTCTAAAAACCAACATAATTTTTAAAGTTTTTTTTTTGTAATTTTGTTAAGCAAATAATATATTTTTATATTCGGCCTAATTGTGTAAGGCGTTGGCGTTTACGAAACACGCACGCAGTTTTCTTTAATCTACTAAGAAATACGACTGAGGCGTAAACGCCAACGCCTTACACAATCAGGGGGATTAAAAAAGGTTCAACGGGTTAAACTTGGAGCCATAAAATAAAAATAAAAATATTTTAGGACGCCGCCCCCTTTGGTGGCCGTTATTATATACAAAAACAGTGTAAACACATAACAAATTGTTTAACTTAAGCCTACATTTCTTAAAAATAACATTTTTAAGCATTAATGACGAATCAGAGACGTAACCTGGTACTCCTCTGCCCTACCCCCTCCTCCCCCTTTGCCCACTCAATGACCCTATAAAAAAAAAAATTTTTAAATTTTACATTTAATTATCCCAAACATTTGTTTTTAGAGTTTTATGACAAAGGTGAAATATCTCCCCCCCACAGCCCTTGCCAGAGCAACACCGCCAAAATACAGTTAAACATTTGAAATTTACTTACTAAATATTTGGAGGGTATTTAAGATTCGACCCGGTCGAATATATCGTTTTTACTTGTTTTTTTTTTCAAAATGTCTGGGTCGTACCCACACCGAATTTAGCAATTCGAAATCTGTGTTTTGATTTGAAAAGTTAGGGTAAACGTTTATTTTTTATATTTTTAAACTTTATTATTAAGATAAGAATTTATTCAGAATCAAGTTCAAATCTGCAATCAGCAAATTATTTTTTAGTTATATTATTAAGAGTGGAATATTTAACATATTTTTTGTAATCACCAAATTAGCAGAAATTTAATAATTTTGGAACCAACTTAGCGGTTGCACACTTCATAGTTGGCATGTGCCAGCCGCTTTGCTGACATTCTCAGGAAGTCTAACAAAGATTCGGCAATTCTCCTCAGCAATTTTCTTTTCCAACATTTTCATCGCTTGCTGATGTGCTGGGCTGATTTACAGAACGAGCGTCATTATTTACGTCTTCTGTACCATTTAAAAACAAAAATCTTGCGCCTCTGGTAACGATTTATTTCACCCAAATCCTTATCACCGTGCTGTTGCACTTAATTTCATATTTTCCTCAAAATATTTTCTAAATTGTTTTATCCATTTTTAGTTGTTTCGACAAGAAAAAATTGGCGAACACGCAAACCAACAAACTGAACATGCTAAATAGCTGCTACTGTAAAGATAGGGTTATGTTCGAGACAAGTCTACCATTATAAAAAAAACTATAAGAGAACTGTGAAAATTCACCTCATGTTTTTGAACAGACCTCGTACATGTACCTGAAAAATACATATACATATTTTAATACACATATTCGAGCAAATGAACATGCACTTTGGAACTGACTGCAGCACATATCAGCTAGAATTTAATGAAATGAGATTTCTTTTTTTCTTGATTTCTTCAAATATTGTCTAGCAGAATATCTCGCAAAATTTTCACAAATTGAAAGGGAGCACTTATACTGAAAAAAAGGCAGACAGCTTTTTTGTAAAACATGACTTTTGTGCATGTTATTAATGTTTCAATGCAAATAAATTTGTTTTTCTTTAGCTGAAGCATCCTCAACTACTTTTGATGCCCACTGTGCCCCTGTGTGCAAGGCTTCCAGAGTTTTGTATGCAGTTGTTGTATTTCATATCCGTGAACAAAAGTAGCCAGTTGCAAATTTCATATCTGCAGTCATACATCCAAATAAGAATTACATACACATGCAACACATATTCATTTGCACACACACACACACACACAGATGTATTTGAACATATACATCTTTCTACATTCAGCCATTCTGAGTGGATACGTGAACATCAGTTTTCAAATAACTAACGAAACAAAAAATTGGTTGTCTGTAGCGACCGACATCTCACGAAATATCGACAGAAAATTGTTCCAAAGTTTGTTTCATGTTGTAAATAAAATGTTTACAATTCATTTTTGCTCGTTGTTGGAGTTTTTCTCTCACGCTTCCTTTCAAGTGTGTGTGTGTGCGAATGTAAAAAACATTGCACAAGTACACACAAATATAATTACTTAGCGAGTTAGTAGGCGATGAAAAGCAGTACGCAGGCCTTATGAATGATGGCCATTCTAAAAAATAATTCCTTCTTATTCTGTAACTATTTGTGAAAGTCACGTCAAGACAATATCAAAAATAGGATAATTATATATTCTTTTTCTTTAGGAATTTCTTTAGTCTTAGAGAGTAGTCGTAGACTGCCAAAAGTAATTAATTGTTGTCCACAAGAACTCGCTGCCTTTTTTTGGTAAAATGAATAAAAATGTTCATTTGGATATTTATTTTATTGTTGCTTCAATATAAATAGCCAAACGAAAATTTTTATTAATGTATGAATTTCTATTTTAATAGTGAACCTTTTGTTTATGTAAATTGTATTACAGGATGTTAATTTCCCAACAGGCTATAGGTTCAAATCTGCGAAACTGCAAATTATTTTTTATTTATTTTTTTATTTTTAATAAATGAACGTGATTGCATTCTATTTATTAATTTTTTTTTTGAGAGTGAAATATTAAGAATATTTTTCATAGTCATTAAACCAGCAGAACGTTTTATTAGAAAAAAAATTTTTATTCTTCTTACAAAAACAGGCAGTAGGTCCAACTTTTGATAATGGGCTGAGCGAATAAAAATGTAGCTTATGCTACATAGCTTTAAGTAGTAGCACTAGCTTTATCTTTTCAGTACTAGCTAAAGCTGCTAGTTAAAACTAGGAAAAGTGTGAATAACACTTAGCTAGTGCTGAAAAATTATAGCAAAGGCTGGAAAATTTAACAGCGGGCAGAATTAATGTGCTGCCACTTTTTATACCCTTCATAAAAAAGTGAAAGGGTATATTTAGGTTTGTTATTCCGTGTGTCATTTCTTCGATATGCACATGGGATCCCATAAAGTATATATATTCTGGATCCTTATGAATAGCGATGACGATTGAGCAATGTCCGTCTGTCCATCCGTCTGTACGTGAAATCGGGTTTCCCAAACCCCCAGAAGAGCTAGAGACTTCGTTCTTAGACCGTTGGATTGGAAATGAACTTAAATAGAGTGCTATTGAAAGTCATAAAGAACCGAAGTTCCAGAGCTGGGAAGCTTACACCTATTTCTCGACGCAAAATTTATACCAAAAATCGAATTTTTTTTTAATGTTTGTAAATTAAACCTATTTCTAGCTTTGGGAAGCCTCAATGGTCTATTAAAAACTAAAATAATAAAAAAAAATTTCCAGGGATGGAAAATTAAAAATTTTTTTCGGCCCATTCCGTATTTTGTAGTACATGTAGTAACTGAAATTGTTAAAAATTTTAAGCTTTTCTTTTACAAAACCTCTTTATACGTCATGAAAATTTGAATTGGCCAAAAAAAAATTTTTTTATTCAAATTCTGCTTCCATATTTCCATTCTTTTAATTTGAGACAGCGATGCTCCTTTCTTTTATAATTTTCTTCCTAAAAGTGGTTCGCTTTCTTCTCGAAACCTGTATGTCCTAATGCGGTATTCCTTCCTTTGGCGAAGGGATTATTAAAAATGTAAAACACTTTCTTTTTTTTTTTAATATAACAAAACCAATTTTAAGCACCTCGACCATATGCTTAAAAAAATAGAAGCATAAACTAGTATTTTTAAGCATTCACTACTTGTTAATCACACCTTTTTTAAGTCAACACTGGAAAAACTAGCTTATGCTAGTCAGTATAAAGTACTAGCTTTAGCTGAATTTCTTATTCACCTCAAAGCTAGTAAAAACTTCATAATTTCCAGCATAAGCTTTAGCTACCATTTTATTCGCACGATTTATTGTCTTGACGCGACATTGACAAATAGTTATAGAATAAAGGGACTTCGAGTGATGAACTAAAAAATAAAAAGTAAAGTACTTGTTATGACCTTTAAGTCATTAAGTTCTTGTTATGACCTTGACCTTGTTTGTTCAAACTTCTTATTCATTTAAGTGAAAGTTTGAAATAATATTTTTAGATATGTGAAAATGATCTTAAACTTGGGCAAAAAACATCAGCTCGATAAAAATTAAACGGAAGTGTTAAATAACAATTATCTGCTTGTATTCCACACTTGTAAAATGTTTAAAACATTTTCAAATATAAAAAAAAAATTAAAAGAAAACATATATAAAAAAACGCTTTAAAATGTGCACAAAAATACGTATGAGTATTGATGATGATGAAAGTGTAGCGGCTTTCGAAAACAACTGTTCTGCTCTGCTGTGCAAGTTGGTTGATTAAATTGATGCTGACTGTGTCTAGTGCCTCGGAATATTATAATATATTTCTGAATTAAAAGACATGATGAACATTTTAATTTAATATAAGCAAAATCGATAACAATGAGTTCATGTGTCTACCGAAATTTAATTCGGAAAATTTTAAGCCAAAAAAATTTTATTATTTTAATTGAATCTTAAAAAAAATTCAGGGGGCAAATTACGATACTCGATATCGAACGAAATTTGTATTTAAATTTTATGGAAATTTCGATCCATATCGAATGCGGTAATTTGGCCCCAGGACTTGTAGAGGGTCTGTTTATGCCGAAATCCTTTCAATGTGTTCTGCCATGTTGTAAAGTTAACCTTGTGTTAGTTTTTATTTAATAAAAGTTTTACTTGAATGCAAGTGTTTGAGTATGTGTGTGTGTGTTATTGTGCATGGGTGTGAAATATGTTATTAACCACCAACCATAACGCTGAGCTCTTGGAATTTTGTTATTTTGTTATTTGACTTCCAATGTCATATTTAATCCATTTTTAGCACAGAACAATTTGAAAACACAGTAACTTAAAAAAGAAAGTAATAAAATGGTTTTGCGAGTGCATAAAATATGAATATTATTTTTATAGATTAAAACACTTCATGTAGAGAAATGTAGATGACAGCGCTGACATATCGACTCTATACATATTTTTATGTGACATCACATCATGTGAGTGAAACTCCAGTCGGAAAAATTCTTGTTATTTCAAACTAAATATAAGATGTTTATCGAAAAATCTAATCCCCTTATTCATAAAAATTATGACAGGCTTAAAAGAGTGTAATAGAGCAAATATCATATGAAATTTTGTTTTATTACGCTGTTATTAGACTCTTTTTAATTTTTATGAATAAGGGGCTAAATATTTAGGGACAAGAATTAACAAACCGGCACTTAATAATTTTAAAGAAAAGAAATCGCCAAATAGAGACAAATAAAGCGGGCAACATTTCATTAGAACGAAGACATAATGAAATTGTTTAAAAAAAATTATTCATTTACAGAATATTAATATCTCTCTCTCAACTGCAGTCAGAATTTTCAAAATTTCCTAAAATGTTTCGTCTTTTGTTTAACGTCGAAAATAAGATAAACTCACCTTTCGAACTATTTTTATTTACCCGTGCGAAGATAAATTTCGAAATTTATAGCCCTAGACGCAAACGCAGTACGTTAGCAGAGTTCTGTTAAGCATGAATAATCTGAGTGTTTGTATTACAAATGGAATACTGGACACATTTCTGGACCAACCTTGAAACAAATTAATGGGACAGACACCCCCATCCATACCTTTCATAATATGTTAATAATTTGGTATAGCTATGCCGATAAGCTTTGATTTTTTGTGCAGAAAAATTTTAGAATTCTGGAGAGGATAAGCCAAGTATCCTGGGAAAACAAGAATATGTGGAATATTTGTAGCTTTAGAGGTCATCTATCCCGTCCAATGGCCACAACCCTTAACGTTTGGATTTTTAATAGAGAAATTTGAATTGCAGTGAAATTTCATATATGCAATTTCTCTAAACGATGTATTTTTTTAATGAGAATATCTGGCGACTAAAATTTTTTTTTTTATTTTGTAGCTCTTGTGGTCCTCTATTACGTCCAGACAAGTGTTTCTTAAATTGATATTATTCGAATTCCAAAATTATTTCAGTTACAAGATTTTTTCTGCATTATAAAGGGCTACCTGGGTCAGCATTTGTAAAGGGTGTTTTTTATGAAGTTTTTTTTTTATACGAATCACTCTGTTGTCTGACAGCTGTTTTGACAGTTTAAAGTGCCGTCTCTACTCAGTCTTGTTTGGCAAATCATCATAAACAGCTTAACTCCAGAACAACGCTTCCATAACTCCAGAACAACGCTTTCATAATCATGGAAATTTATTTTCAAAAACAGTGTTCAATTAAAAATGTTTATAGAGCACTTCGTGAATTTTATGGTGCACATAATCATCCGTCTGAGACCACCATAAAGAACGAAATTACCAAATTTCGGTCTACATTCACTCTTTTGTATGCCAAGCCACCGAAAAGAATGATAAATGTACTGTTTGGTGCGGTCTATGGGCTGGTGGAATCATCGGTCCTTATTTCTTTAAAAATGAGGAAGGACGACGCGTTGCCGTGAATGGAAATCGATACAGAATCATGATCAGTGAATTTTTGGTGCCAAAACTTCAAGATATGGATGTAAACGAAATGTGGTTTCAACAGGATGATGCCACTTGTCATACTGCGGGCGAAACAATGGACTTATTGAAAGAACATTTCAACGACAACATTATTTCGAGAAATGGACCGGTGAATTGACCTCCGCGTTCGTGTGATTTGACGCCACTCATTATTTTTTGTGGGGATACCTGAAATCATTGATTTACGTGATAAACCAGCAACGATTGACGCTTTGGAAACCAGTATTCAACGTGTCATTGCTGAAATACGCCCTCAAATGCTTGAAAAGGTGGTCGAAAATTGGAGCTCCAGAATGTCCTTTGTGCAAAATAGTCGTGGTGGCCATATGCCCGAAATTATATTTAAATGTTAAATGACAAGAAATTATCTACCAAATAAAAAATTTTTTTTGGCCATTTCATAATATGGCAAGTGTTTTATTTAAATTTCAAATCAGCAAGCTCTTATAAAAACACCCTTTATATAGTGCCATATGTGTACCCATCTCAATTTTTTCCACAGTGAACGAAAACTTCTCCAGCAATTTTTTTTTTTTTTAATATTTTATATTTTCAGTACATCCATTAAGTATATATTTATTAAGTATTTCTTTAATTTTACCCCAAATGTTAACACCCTTATTCATAAAAATTATGAGAGTGTAATAACAGCGTAATAAAACAAAATTTCATATGAAATTTGCTCTATTACACTCTTATAAGGCTCTCATAATTTTTATGAATAAGGGGGTAAGTAGTTAACAGAACTATGTTAACTGCAGAATAGGTTTGGTACAACTTTCGGTTTGCGTCTTCGCTAATATAAACTTATCTTCACATACATTTACAAGCAGTAAAAAAGGTGATTTACATTTTTCAAAGTTTAATAATAAAATTCTTCCTAACCTAACCTAACGTTTTCAACAATATCATCATTGTTTTATTTATTTGAAACAAATAAATAATCAAGTTTATTCTATTTTACCAAAACATTTATCGACATTGTTGAACAGGCGGCATTACTGTAACAAAAATTTGCCGGCGAAGTAAAAACTGAAATGGTCTTAACAAAATCTCTCTCTCTGTTCCATCAACCCTATCCTCTCTTTTCTTTATTTTTGGTACAATACATCACAAGGTAAGGATTATCCCCTGAGTGTCGGTCCTAGTAAAAAAAAAAAACATCTCTCCGTCTGAGTTTTTGCCTTGAAATCTAGAACGATCTTACTTAAAAGTAGCAAAAGAATATGAAGTTAGCGCTTGGCAGATCCATTCTGGCACTAAAAGTTGTATAGTCGGTTTATACCTTTTAGGGGATTATTCATAAAAAATATGTTTGGTTTATAAAAGGTTTATGAAGCAGATTTCAAATGAAATTTCTTTGATAAACCCTTCATAAAGTAGACATATTTTTTATGTAGAAAACAGTAATTGTTTTATTTAGTTGCGGATTTTTTTTTTATTTTAAATGTATTAAAGCAACAACTTCATCAATAAACAACAACAGCTGTTGGCCAAGGGAATAATGTCCTGTTTGCATTCACCATTTGTACTGCCTTTCGACTGGACTTAATTTGCTAACAAAGAAAAAATTTTGTTTTACGTTAGTTTTTTTCCTTGTTGTGATTTTTTTTTTTGTGCAAACATCAGCATTACAAAGTTTATGAACAAAGTTCAACTATTTTTTTTATTTTTATTTTTTTGTCAGTTTGTCACATAGAATCGATCATGACATTGGCTTGAAGTGACCAGAGTTGCTTGTTTGATTGTTTTTTGTTTGCTTAAAATTCTTGTTAATTCAATCAAGTTCAATTGACGCAAAGTGAGTTGGAGTTACTGCCTTGTGTAAACTTAATGAAGTTTTTTTTTCTACTTGTTTGTTTTTTTATATCTTTCCAACGTGTTGAGAGTGACATGTTTTTCAAAATGAAGAACGAGTAGTAAAATGTAATCTTGACAAGAGAGTTGAACTTTTGCTGCGTCAAGGTAGATATGATTTTTTTCTATTGAAAACAAACAAATAAAAATTGTTCAAAGAAAACAAAATAAGAGACTGGTTTGCTGAGAACTCAATATTAAATTAATCCAAAAATTTGGCTACAAATTTAAAGTCGACTACAATTTAGCATCATTTGATGAATCATAATCTGATGGCTATCCAACAAAATAATATTCAATAGAACCACATAATTCTTAAATTTCATGTGCCCTTTTTTCAGAATATACATCCTTTTTTTCAGATGAATATATTTACAATATTTCATATTTTCAGTACATCCCTTAAGTATATATTTATTAAGAATTTCTTGGCCCATCATTTTCTATTCACTAGTTTGGGCAGAACTGGCTCCAGTTCCTAGATTTTGGCTTCCAAGTGAACCTAATCAAATCTTACTCCAAATGTTAAGTGGTTAACTGAGTTCTGTTAACTGCAGAACAGGTTTAGTACAACTTTCGGTTTGCGTCTTCGCTAATATAAATTTAAATTTATCTTCACACACATACACACCAGAGATCTCAGAAATGTACAACAAAATTTAATGTACACCTTGAATGAATACACTATAGACATTGTCTTTCATTCATCGTGTACACCTTCTACTTGTGTGTATAACTATGGGTGTACTCGTGTACATCTCGTGTATATGCTTCTTTAAATTGAAACTGCTGGGTATGTATAATATTTTCAGTGTTTGCTTTTACTGCGCACACACACTTTAATTTTATGAAGTTACAAAAAAAATACAATGTTATCATTTCCGCAAATGTGTATACGTACATAAAGTGAATTCAATGTTTTCAATGTCTTCAATGTATACACTTGAGGTATGATGCACAGTCCTGTACACTCAAGATTTATTTGTGTATAAAGTGACGCATGCATACATTTTTCAATGTCATGTTTTTCAATGTCGTAGATGTAAACTTGTGTGTACAGAGGATAAAATATGTCCACTATTTCGAACTCTGATACACACATATTTTGTGGGCTGTTTAGGGTCTTTGAAAAAAAAACACTTTATATAAAGGGTGTTTTTATAAGAGCTTGCAGATTTGAAATTTAAATAAAACACATGCCAAATTATGAAATGGCCAAAAAAAATTTTTTTATTTGGTAGATAATTTCTTGTCATTTAACATTTAAATATAATTTCGAGCATATGGCCACCACGACTATTTTGCAGAAATGTCATTCTGGAGGTCCAATCCAATTTTCGACCACCTTTTCAAGCATTTGAGGGCGTATTTCAGCAATGACACGTTGAACACTGGTTTCCAAAGCGTCAATCGTTGCTGGTTTATCCACGTAAAGCAATAATTTCAGGTATCCCCACAAAAAATAATCGAGTGGCGTCAAATCACACGAACGCGGAGGCCAATTCACCCGGTCCATTTCTCCAAAATTATGGTGTCGTTGAAATGTTCTTTCAATAAGTCCATTGTTTCGCCCGCAATATGACAAGTGGCACCATCCTGTTGAAACCACATTTCGTTTACATCCATATCTTGAAGTTTTGGCACCAAAAATTCATTGATCATGATTCTGTATCGATTTCCATTCACGGTAACGCGTCGTCCTGCCTCATTTTTAAAGAAATAAGGACCGATGATTCCACCAGCCCATAGACCGCACCAAACAGTACATTTATCGGGATGCATTGGTAATTCTTGAACGGCGTGTGGATTATCTCTGCTCCAAATACGGCAATTTTGCTTGTTGACTTATCCATTCAACCAAAAATGCGCCTCATCACTGAAGAGAATTCGGCGGTAAAAAAGCGGATAAACATTTTTAATTGAACACCGTTTTTGAAAATAAATTTCCACGATTTGGAAGGGTTGTTCTGGAGTTAACCTGCTCATGATGATTTGCCAAACAATACTGTGTAGAGACGTCACTTTAAACTGTCAAAACAGCTGTCAGACAACAGAGTGATTCGTATAAAAAGAAACTTCATAAAAAAACACCCTTTACATATTTATTATCATTTAACAATTTTATTGTTTTTAATATTTCAAACATTTTTGTTGTTTTTCTTTTGGAAAAAATTATAAAAGACACGAAATAAGAATTTTAATTAGAAAATAATTATAATATAATAAAACTAATTATTTTATGGGCAACTAAACTGTGCTTGAAGTTACAAAATAACTCACTTATAAGTTGACTGGCATAAACTGCACTTTTTAAAGGCGCCTTTTTAAGAGGCACTTCTTGCATCTGCCATTTGCTTTACTTTCAAGCAAATATCAACAAACTAAAATGTTGCAGAATTTATAAAATTCCTTTAAAGTCTTAAACAAATTTTAATCAATTTACAAAAGGAGACTGTAAAACAGAGAAAGAGGCGATAGCATATGACGCTGCTAATATCTCGTTCTCTTCTGCTTTCAATTTCAAACATACATTTTCAATCTCATTGCACTGAAATTGTTTCACCTTTAAACTGCCGCGTAATATTGTTTGTTATCGTGTCACCTTTAGCGCTTCCCTCACACTTCCCAGACTCTCATAATTTTTATGTAAATGTATTGTCACAATATGGTTTGATATACACACTTACACAAGTAGATATTTGCTCTCGTAATTTTTGTATAAATTGTATTCGTTTGCAAATTAAGTCTTGTTATTTTCAACTTAATTGCTAAACAATGATGCGTAACACAATTTGCAAGTTGTCGCAATGATAAGATGGTTGCAGGAGATTATTTGGGCAAAAGGTAAAGCCACCACCCACCCACAAACACACACAAAAAAGGTGTACAATTTTTGTAAAAAAGACTTCATGACTCTACAATAAATTTCATACAAATACACTTGGCATCAGCGCAAAAGGAAAACGGGAAATACATGTAACCAAACTACAGATGGAAAAAGGTTGTTTGTTGCTGCCACAATTTTAGGGATCTTACAACATTTACGGTTTATGTAAAAATATATTTGTCAAAAATTTTTACATGTGTTCATAACGAAGAACGTGTTACTGCTGCTGTGTGTGTACGCGTGCATGTTTAAACTCCTTGTTAAGGTGTTTGTTTTACACACAGGCAGAATAAGTTTAGAAATTTATTTGTGTAAGAAAAAATTCGGCAATGCACAGTGGTGTTAAAGTTTAAAAAAAGGGACAAGAAGTCGGCAACTGTTAAGCATTTCTTTTTAAGTAGGACCATATGCAGAGCTTTGCACCGGAAGTAGTAGGGAGAGAATAGTAGTGGGAGGAAATTTGTTTTTATAAACAAAATAACTTTTTAAATATCTCGGAAATTAGTGGAGACGTAACAACTTTGCAAAAACATTTGTCTACTATTAAAATAAATTGATAAATCGTGTAATAAGTAATTTTTAAAATTTTATTTTGTGAACAAAAATTTTTTGTTAGAGTCCTTGGAAAACTTTTGTCTTCTTATATGGAATTTTGTGATTTTAAAAATATAATTTTTTATAACAAACAATATAAAATTTACATAAACAACTTAAATGTGTTATTTTACACCCAGAAATTTAATTTATTGTAAGAAATGTTCCCATGGCCTATGAACGCCAGAAGTCGGGCGCAAATAAAAAAAATCATAAAATTTATTTTACATCCGTTTATGAGATCTTATTTATTATTATTTTTTTTATGTTAAATCTTTTATTATATGTGTTAAAAATTCAAAAAAAAAAAAAAAAAAAAATTCGTTATTCTCAAAAAAACAATTTTTCTGAAAGTGCGAATTGAAAAATTATTTATTATAAAAATTTTTTAGGTATCAAAAATATTTTCTTTTAAAACAATTAAGTGAAACGTTTTTGATTGGATAACACAGAAATTATTTATTCACCCCTATCGTGAACAACAAGGGGAATTTTTATTTACATGAAATTATTATTCCACTCGAAGAGAAAAATTGTATCGTGAATCTACCGTGAGAAATTATTCCCGCTTTCAGTTCTCAGTGAATGGAAAAAAATAGAAGAAGCCGAACCCAACATGAAAAATCAAAGAATTTGTGTTAAAAAATTTATGCTTTTGCAATAATTTTAAAAAATTTAAAAAAAAGTATGGCTAAATATTTAGTAGTCAAATAATTTGGATACATTTTGAAAACCAGACAAAACAAATTAAAAGTATTCTTAATCTTTACAATTGGAGCAGCAAGTTTTACAAAGACGCAGGTAATTCATTTGTTGCAAAAAATATAAGTTTTTGTCTTATTAAAGGGTCTTGCCACAAAAATAAAATTTGCAAACTCTAATTTAAAATTTTTTAATCTATTCCCCACCAAAAACTAAATGAATAAATTAAAGGGAAAAGTGAAAAAACTGCCAAAAAAATCATTCACGATCAGGGGAATTTAATTTTAGCGTGAAATCATTCACGCGGAATTTTTTGATTGCAATTTTAGGGAAAAGGGAAAAATTTCGAGGGAAAAATTATTCATGATAGGGGTGATTAAAATAATTGTTTCCAAGTCAAATATTTTCAAAACTATTGTATAAACGATTTTTTTTAATAACAAACACATCTTGGAAAGCCAAAGTCTCCGGCAACAATTAAACCCTACAATAATTGGACCATCAGGCTGACATTGCTATCCACACAGCCACAGCGGCTCTCAGATAAAATAATTATGTAAGGATGTCTTCTGATGTTTCTTAAAAAATTAATTAAGATCGGTTGGTTTACAGAAGACTCTCTTTGGAGCCACCTCGCCATGCAACAACGCCCCATAAACTTGACAAAGTTGATTTCATCTCTAAAGTTTGACGACTTTTTTACCACAATATTTTTTTTCTTTTAATATCACCCCACTGTGCAATGTAACAACTTGAATAGCTTGTATATTGTTACGCAAAGTAGCAATCACAAAGGGAAAAATGTCCATGACAGCAACACAAAAAAGGGTTAATTTAATTTAGATTTTTGTAGCCAGATAACATTTAGAAACGTACACGGCCACTTATTCATTTTATTCATCTGCTCTTAGAAAAAAAAGATTTACCCACCTTATAAAAAGAAAATAGTAAATAAATCTCATTATGATTTATTCACACTTTTCCATGTAAAAGAAAAAAAGTAAAAAAAAATGTGATAATATTTATTTACTAGATTTTCTCTTTGTGCGACCGTAATAAATTTCCAGCGCCAAGAGTTCACGTTCGACATGAAAATCAAACTAATAGCACCAAATTATTACGAAGAAAAAAAAGCAAATCATTTATGTAACAGCAATTTAAAACTACTCTTTCAATTTGTTTTTATTATTTACTCAAAAAAAAAAAGAATATATGAATTCCACATACGCAAGGGTGTCCCTTAATATCAAAAGCTAAATGAATATCGTTCAGTGTTCGGTAGGAAAATTCTTGCTTCAAAGCAACAAAAAAAAGGGAATTAAAACATTTTTGAATCCATAAATTTTTGGTACTTCACTATCCACTTAAATTTTAAAATGCACTTTAAATTTAATTCCTGTTCTCGAATTGATATAAAATTCTTATTAATATATATTTTTCTTAATTATTTATTATTAATATTATTTTAGGACTTTAGTCAAAATATGCCTATTGTGCATTTCTGAACAAAAATACCTTTTAAACCGTATATCATTTATCGATATCGGTGTACGATAAGATAATTAAAAGTGTACTACAAAAGAATGTGTGTGGTATTTATATATAAATGATAATAAGTGCACTAAATTTTATGAAGTTAATTTTTTTTTTTTTTTTAGAATTTTTTAATAATATAAATGTCAGTCTTAATATTTTATGAACTGAAACATTTGAGCCAAATGTTAACTTTTTACAATAACTTTTTCTAAAGGGGGTTTTTTATAGAGTGTCACAAGTTTAAATCATATTAAAACAAAGAAATATATATTTTAATATCAATGAAACGGGCTTTGTTGGACATAAAATTTTATGCAGTTAATGTTTAAATATGATTTTGGCCATGTGGCCGCCACGGCTGGCGCGTAGGAGGCGCAATCTTGAACACCAATTTTTATTAACTAAAAAGAAATCTTCCTTAAAGTGGAACGACACAACCCGAGTTGCTGAGAAAGGCGACGAATTGATTGTTGAGGATCATCTTAAATGCTTTCCCGTACAGCAGCTACAGCTTCTTCAGTGCTCACGGTGCTTGGCGAGATGCTTATTTTCAGTAACAGTAAATGTTGGCCGAAAACGATCTATTATTCTTGGAATTAGCCGCTCTAAAGGACGATTATGTACGCCATCAAATTGGAAGAAGTGCACGATGAGTTTGACGAAGACTACAATTATTTTGATTAAAAATTTCCACAATTTGCACGCGTTGCTCTTTTTTTTTTTTTTTTTAATTTATTTATCCAAACAAGATTTTATTAGGCTTCTTGCTTAACTACAGTAGTCTTCTCAGAAACGTATAATCCATCCAAGAACTTACGAATATCCTTGTTTTTAACAGTGGTAGATTGCTGAATAAGAGCAGCTGAGCCTGAAACGGCTTCAATGTCATTACCTTCCACAATCAATTCATCCTTTTGTGCAGTTGAATTAACAACTGTTACACCGGGAGCCATCTCGACACGACGAATGTATTTTTCTCCTAAGAAATTACGAATTTCAATTACTGTATTGTTTTC
Source organism: Linnaemya tessellans (assembly GCA_951800035.1). NCBI lineage: Eukaryota > Metazoa > Arthropoda > Insecta > Diptera > Tachinidae > Linnaemya > Linnaemya tessellans. The sequence continues at coordinate 44,105,786 of OX637536.1, forward strand.
AGAAGTAACACAGTTGATGGGGAAATGGGCATATACGGCACGCATTTTGTATTGGACTCCAACGGTTACACCTTTGATCATGTTTTCAATATGACTGCAGACAGTGCGAACAGCAGCCAGTTCTTTCTTCGCTCCAAACCATTTCTCGACTTTCAATGTACGTTTGTTTACCATGTACATGTCCAAAGCCAAGTGTTTAAAACTGTGTTTTAATACACCTCTTGGCCCAGTGATTGTAACCACTCGTGCCCGAACAGAGGCCTTAATATTCCTAGGAATTTTAACACACTGATTTGAGTTAATAGTCCTCATGTTTAAAAAAACAACGCTTCGGACCGACCGGAAAAAGGTTGATATGAAAAAAAACTGTATTGTGGTATTGTGACACTAAAAAAACACGCCTTATTTACGGCTGCTCATTATATGAAAATACGATACCACCTGTTTTCGCTGCACTGCACTGAAAAAGTATTGATTGCCAAACTCTTTTTAGGAACACATTTTTTTTTTAATTTTTTTTATTTATTATTTTGTGTTAATGAATTTTACAGGAATTGGATAAACAAAAATAATGTTCGTGATCCTGAACAAATGCTGATGCACTACACTTTTATATATTATTATTTCTATATACTAGGTTCCACGTATTCTTAATCAGTACTTATTAATTGAAGTGCTTTGGTAGAAAGCAAAACTTATTATGTTAAAGGCCAAGCACTGGCTCTAATGGTTCTACATTTTCCTGCAATTTATATAATTATTGTGGCTGCTTTCTTTCTCTTGAAGGTTTCATTTTATTTTTATTTTTTATACTTGATTATTAAACTATTTAATGCCTAATTAAGTAGAAACGTAGCAAGAGAACCGAAATTAATTGCTTTATTACCCATAACGGATTTGAAATAATAAGTGTAATAAACATAAAATGTCCAACCCCCATGGAGACCCTAATAGTTTTAATGCTTTTACAATTGAACACTTACCCATTAATATTGTTGAATTTTTAAAGAAGTACTTGTTTTTGGGACTACTTAAAGTTGTACAATACACGCAGCACTTCATGGAGTATTACAAAGTTATTGCGCTAATTCTACTACAGAAAAATAATCATTTATAATATTGTCAAATACCGGCCTGAACAAACAATTCACGTCAAGTGTGTCATTAAAAGTTTTGATTCGTTCGTAATAATAAGTCATTTATTTATTTTAAGTTATTTTTTATCAAAAGTAAAAAGTTGCACACCTAAAGCCAGACTGCAGCGCTTACGCTTCTGCCATCTGAGGACAAGGTATTTTCTCCCAAAAAAAAAATTAAAAATTAAATATTTATAAAAAATTCTCCAGTTTCCAAAGCACCGCTTAAAATTTCATATGATACCCCATCTCTTATTCCCCTTAACAATATACTATAATGCAAAGCGAAGAAGATGTAACTCCAATTCTAAACAACACCTATTTAACAAAAAGTCTCCATGGCAAAGGAAATTTTGCTCCATAATGAATACCTCTTCATTAGAATTTAAGCGTTCCCATCAACTCTTTCCATTTCTGTTATAAACGAGGACATGATTTAGTTATTTCCTTGTGATATGAATAACGATAAAATAAAACAACAAAAACAAAAAGAAACATGTTTCGTTCGCAGTTAATAAATTAACCTTTAAGGGTAAGAGTTTTGATATATTTTCGTACCAGTCACCTTTTCCAACGTTTATCTGCAATAAAGGATCACATACATGTGCGTCTGTTGTTGGAAAAGTTTCATACTCGTATCATCATATGTGAGCTTTCATCCTTGTATTTTTATTACATTTCAGATTTATATCATTATAATTTGTGTGTTTATTAAGTGAATTTTGCCGGAGTATGAATGGCTGCATGTTAATTTTTCCCAACATCTGTTTAGTGGCAACAAAATGTTTTCTATTTATTACTCTGCTGCATACAAACTCATTAACTTTTATTAACTTTTTTTCGCTCTTCTTCCCAAAAGCACACATGTGTAGTTTGTTAAAGTGTTAATTCAGTTTTCATACATCTTTAAAAGCTCATTACGACTTCTGCTCAAAGTGATTTTTCTACACCCTTCACGAAACGGTTTTAATGGGTAAAATAAATAAGTTGATCATTTCCCCTGAAATGGGTGCAGCAGTACGAAGACAGAAGACCGAAACACATAGAATCCGTCATACGTTATACGTCGCCTTTTTTAACTGAGTTGAAATACATGCTTTCTTATGTGCGTTGTCACAGTCAGTACTTCTGCGAAAACGCAAAGTGCGAAAGTTGACGAACTTTTGACGTACGTCGAATACTTTGACAGACATCAGTAAGTTTTTCAGATTCTTTCGATTAATTTTTTTGTATTGTGTGTTCGAGAAAATGAAATGGAAAACAAATAACTGGATTAATATCCGTCAACAAAGTACTCATTGTGCCAACCTTCTCCGTCAATGCGTTCATGTCAGTTAAAAAAGGCGACGTATAACGTATGACGGATTCTATTTGTTTCGGCCTAGACGAATTTGGGAACTCGTAACATAATTATGTCTATGTTATACGATTTTTATGACAATTCCAAAATATATTTAATTCGAAAGATCAATGGATTGCATTAATTTTTTTTTTCTTTTTTTAACTCCGACCAGCAGTGCATTGCGCCGGAACTAGGCAAGAGGGGATAGTATTGAGGTGGTCGGATAAAGAATGATCAGAAGACAGAGATTTATTTTTTTTTAGCTATTTCAACTGTTTACTTCGTGGGCTAATTTTTTGCCACAGGACCGACGAAGGAAGGTGCTGTGCCCCTGCCCTTTAGTACACGACAGTGTCAGTGGTTGCCAATTGTGTTCAGTGAATAGTGCTATGCCTTCGTCACCGAAACAGACTGGCAACAACTAACACAACCACTCACTAGTGCTGATCATAATAATTCAACACAATATTCATGACTGATCGCGGAGTCGAACTCAGAACCGCCTACGCCTCATAGTCTCGTGTTAACTACATCAGCCAACAGCAAAGTTCGTAGCTGATTCGGCGTTACAGAGGCGTATTTTAACCGCCTTCGGGACACTTTAACCCTCCGATTAGTGACAGTTATGAACTTCACGGTCGTGTGAAAAGGTCCCTACGGACCTTTTTTGTAAATCATGTTTTTTCATAAAAAAAATTTTGTTTTTGATTTTTTTTTTTGTTTTTGTTGTTTATAACTAAATTCTACATACAAAAATAATAAACCAGTTCTAAGAATTTTTTGTTTCGGCTTGTAGTGGCCGAAGTAGGAGTAATTTCAGTTTGAAAAGGCAAAAAGGTCCCTAGGACCTTCTCACTCATCGGAGGGTTAAATATTGCAGAACGTATGTCAGGACTGATATTGATCTCTAAAGCATAAACTTTTGATGGTGTGTCAGCTAAAGCTGGTAAATACAGTGTGAGCTCAATGTTCGCAAGCCAAAAATATTAGGACCCTTGCAATTAACGAAAAGTTGCAATTATCGAATTGTGCTTAATAAAGGGTGTTTTTTATGAATATTTTTTTTTATACGAATCACTCTGTTGTCTGACAGCTGTTTTGACAGTTTAAAGTGACGTCTCTACTCAGTATTGTTTGGCAAATCATCATGAACAGGTTAACTCCAGAACAACGCTTCCAAATCGTGGAAATTTATTTTCAAAAAAAGTGTTCAATTAAAAATGTTTATCCGCTTTTTTACCGCAATATTCTCTTCAGTGATTGGGCCCATTTTTGGTTGAATGGATATGTCAACAAGCAAAATTGCCGTATTTGGAGCAGAGATAATCCACACGCCGTTCAAGAATTACCAATGCATCCCGATAAATGTACTGTTTGGTGCGGTCTATGGGCTGGTGGAATCATCGGTCCTTATTTCTTTAAAAATGAGGAAGGACGACGCGTTACCGTGAATGGAAATCGATACAGAATCATGATCAATGAATTTTTGGTGCCAAAACTTTAAGATATGGATGTAAACGAAATGTGGTTTCAACGGGATGGTGCCACTTGTCATACTGCGGGCGAAACAATGGACTTATTGAAAGAACTTTTCAACGACAAAATTATTTCGAGAAATGGAGCGGTGAATTGGCCTCCGCGTTCGTGTGATTTGACGCCACTCGATTATTTTTTGTGGGTATACCTGAAATCATTGGTTTACGTGGATAAACCAGCAACGATTGACGCTTTGGAAACCAGTATTCAACGTGTCATTGCTGAAATACGCCCTCAAATGCTTGAAAAGGTGGTCGAAAATTGGACCTCCAGAATGACTTTTGTGCAAAATAGTCGTGGTGGCCATATGCCCGAAATTATATTTAAATGTTAAATGACAAGAATTATCTACCAAATAAAAATTTTTTTTGGCCATTTCATAATTTGGCGTTTTATTTAAATTTCAAATCAGCAAGCTCTTATAAAAACACCCTTTATAATTGATGACAGCTTATTTTTAATAAAAAAACAATTTTTTATTAAAGATATTTTTAAATACGAGGGATGTTTGATAATTCCCCAAAAATATATAAATAAACTTTTTTTCGCAACTGAACGTTTTACTTTTCAACCCAATCTTCTTTTAGATCAGGGGGGTTACTCTGTAATGCGATGCGAATGAAAAACTGAACGCATTTACATTGGCAATTCCTTTAATCGGCAGCAGCTCAAGCTCGATTTTCATACTAGAAGAAATTAGAGTCCGTGATGCCGGGGGTATTTGACTGTAATAAAGTCTTGAGGGGATTGGTTTCTGTCAAAATATGCATATTAATTGGCATCACTGTTGCTTCAACGTGAACGCTGTTATAGCCTCTTCGTTTTACATTACTTTTTTTATCATTCATTCCTTTTTATATCATTCATTCCTTTTTATAACTTAATGAATGCACGCATTTTTATTCAAAACTTTCAATTGAATTTAATAAATAATTTTACGGTTTTTAACTGCAATATTTAAACAGTTTCATGGTTATGGAGCAATTTTGCCCGTTAAAACAAAATTTCACTCCACCACTGCGCGTCATCTTTCCAAAAAAATTCGGATCACGTTCCTATTACTTTGCGATGTAGAAGACGGTCAGGAATTAAAACAAACAACACTTTCCCAAGTTCCATAGAACTTAAAAGAATCCTTTCAAAATACAACAAATTAGCTCAGATCATATCTTTTGCTTCACATTGAATTATATAGCGAAGAAGGGTATAAAAAAATTCGTCATCTGCTTGCAATTGTTACGATTTCGTGTACAATTCAAATACCGAACACTTAATGAGTTTTTTATTGGCATTTACAATATTTAAGTGTAAAATGTTTTACCTTTTGAATTGTTTTAATAAAAACTTTTAAAATTTTAATGAATAAAATGACAGAGAGAAGTTTTGTAACAAACTATTTTAAAATTAGTTATTCTGGCAGTTGTCAGAGGAAATTGCGAAAAAGTTTCAGCTTGTATCCCATGTATTGTTCTCTGCTAATAATCGGAGTGAGAGAAGTGGGACTGGATAAGAAAGCAGTTGCTGGAATTGCAGGTAAACAGAACGTAAAATTTATGGATATTTCAAAGTTTCTGCTGAAACAGTCTTTTTTTAAGACAGAGATATTCTCGTACATGGAATGCGGGTTGCTTAGTGTTATGGGGTGATACCGGCCCAATTTTTTTTTTGTTTTATGTGGGCTCAGCCCCATCGAATTTGTTTGATATATAATTATATTTTTCCTCGAAAATCAATCAAGGGATGACCAGAACATATACGACGTATAGTGGCAGAAAATTGATTATGGAAGGGGTAATAATAAGCGGTCGAGTAGTTTCAAAAATAGACTTCACAATAAAAATTAAAAACTGAAATAAGATTTATAGGCTAATTGTTCGAAATTTTTTGTTTTTAGATTCAGAAAAACATGATAAATATTCCAAGGCAACACCAATTTTTAGTTATTCAACTTACACGGCAGAGCAGAACAGCTGTTTTCGAAAGCCGCAACGCTTTCATGATCAGTGCTGATGTGAATTATGCTTGTCACCCCTTATTAGGTGGCTTAGTTGAAAATAATAACAGTTCTTTAAATTATGTATGAATTTTTATTAGTCGAACTTTCTTATGTAAATTGTTAATTTTTTCAACGGGCTTAAGTTCGAATCTGCAAGACTGCAAACCATTTTTTATTATTTTATTAATAAATGAATTTGTTCAAATTCTATTTATTATTTTTTTATATTAAGATTGGAATATTAAGAATATTTTTCAATAATCATCAAACCAGCAGAACGGATCAGTACTGATTTCGAGGCCGCTACGCCATCTCATCAGCGTTCTTTTTTCAATTTTTCCACTTTTGCAAGTGGTGCTAGTTAATAGGAATATCAACTATTTAACCCATGTTTTTAACGAAAATTGAATATGAGAAGTTCCCACATTCATATTTTTAAGTTATTACCTTTTTGGTTAGTACGAAATTCCCCAACCCTGACGATTAATATTCCCAATATTCCATGTATCTCTTTCTCTTTTTGATTTATTAATAAAATAATAAAAAATCATTTGCAGTCATGCAGATTCGAACTTAAGCCCGTTGAAAAAATGAACAATAACCGTTCTTATTTAAAAAAATTTTATTAGGAAACTGCATACGAGAATTGTATCAACCTGATGTTAACACATTTTGTTTTAATTCAATTTTATATAGCAATATGAATGTTCATTAAAAATAATTAAAAATAATTTTTTTTTCTAGTTGATGAATGATAAAACGCATTATGACTCGCAAAATTTTAATATTTTTGGGTAATTATGCATTGAAATTATGTAAATGATTACGCTTAAATACCTGTGTGACGTAATTAAACGAATATGTGTAGAATATATATGAAATCTATTAAGTTGATTCCAAAGCACTCAGGGGATGGCCTCCGCTACAAGGCCGGGGAACGAGATTGCCGTTCCACTGCTCTTTTGTACATAATTGTGTCAATCGCTGCCAGTTATGTTCCGTGGCCGGCGGTGCTATGCCTTCGCCACTGAAACAGGCTGACAATAACAAACACAAACATGCACCAGTGGCGATCGGAAGAATTCGACACAATATTCATTACTAAACGCGGAGTCGAACTTGGAACCCTCCACTGTATAATCTTGTGTTCACTATATCAGCCAACAGCACCCTCAATCATATTTCAATTGTAAAATCATCCAATTCATCTCATCTATTCCCACAGTGTACTTTTTTTTATTTTTATTTATAAATTTTGTTTTGTTTTTGTTTTGTTGAAAGGTGTGAGAGAACCACAGGTGTACATTTTAGAAGTACTTATTTCAAGGTAATTTTTACCAAGTTTACAAATGTAGTAGAAATCCCGCAGCTACTAGATTTCGTACAACTGCGAATTTTCAGCCGAAAATATTGATAAATTAAAATTTTATAGCATTCAGTGTTTTTATAACTTTTATAGATAATTTTTTGCTGTCTATTCAGTCTACTCTTCTACTGAAATTTGAAAACTCAATATTTTCATAAAAATCCCCCACTGTGTGCCGGTCGGTGTTGGTCTCAAGAAACGTTACCAAATTGAAGTTAACATTTTTATAAATGCATCTAGATTATAAGAATTGTCATTTGCATTAGCTGTTGGCTAGTGTAGTGTAATAAATCTTTGATTAAATAAATTCAATTTATATTATTCTTTTAGATCTCGGATGTCTAACAAGCTGGCACACACACACCACGTTCGTTACATGTTATAGAAACGAGTGTCTTTCTTTGTTTGCCTTTAATCTTTTCATTAAATGTACAAATATTTTTATGCGCATACTGATGGATCTATTTATAAATATGTATGAATATTATAATATATTAAATGTAACAAAATATAAGGACTGCCGTCGATCAAAATTGTTGGAAGCAAATAAGAGTATAAAATTTACTTTACTGCTGATCAAATACGCAGCATCTGTACCAAAAACAACAGGCATTTTGTTAGTGTATAACTTATTTTGTCAAAAACAGCTGACTGCAACATCACAGTAACAAAAAGCCGTATCGTAAACAAACATCGTTAAAAGCATGGCCGAATAAACAGATCATCTCATCTCACTTGTCCTGATGATTTTCAGCAGGGTTGTGTTTTGGCCGCTAAAAATGTTCCATTGTGACAAAAGTTGTTTACATTTTCGGCCGCCATTATATTTTATATTTTGTTTACATTTTAACTATAGTTGTTTACTATGCTGTTTTTTTTTTTTTTTTGTTATTCTAAAAAGTATTGAGGGAAAACCACCAGCACAATTTGTCTTTGACAGAATAGAAATTTTTAATACAATTAAAATGTCAGTTGTTTTTGCTATTGTTGTACTAGTTAGATCACCTAGTACAAAGTGTTTCTTTAGAGTGTGACAATACCAGAGCAACGAGTGCAAATTGGTGAAATTTTTATTTACTTTAATTGTTCGTCGCCGTGCTCGGCAACTTTATGGAAGATTTTTTTAATTGTTGAAAAGTTGTTGGTGTTCCAGATTGCGACTTCTACGCGCCAGCCGTGGCGGCCACATGGCCGAAATCATATTTAAACATTAATTTCATAAAATATTCTTTCCAATAAAGCCCGTTTCATTGATATTAAATATATAATTCCTTGTTTTATTATGATTTAAACTTGTGTCAATCCATAAAAAACACCCTTTAGTTGGGCTAATGATAAGACGTAAACAAACCATATAACGGCTTCCGAAAATGTAAATATGGCCGACTTCCTAAGCGCAAGCTGCAATGCATAATTTAAAAAAAATGTGTATCCAATGCTAAACATGTCTTAAGTGCAACCTTGCGTTGTAGAGAAATTTTTTGCATTTTATCGGCATTTAGGAACGTCGCTATACTTACTCAGCTATTGCAACTCAGATGTTTGCTTACAAAATATGATGCGTGATTTTGGCAGCTGATACTCACTAAAATGAGTTGCCACACGATTAGGAACATTGAACGTTGCCAGAAAGTTTACATATGCGTTTATTAAGTGTATGCATTGTAAATATGCATTGCAACTTGCGTTTAGGAAGTCGGCAGGCACATCTTTCGATTAAGTGAAAATATAATTGGCGATATTTAATGGTCGAAATACAACCCTGCAAAAAAGTTTCATCTATAAAATTTCATTGCCCCATTTTTTCGACGATAACAACTAAAGTCGACTCCGCTTTAATGGAAATAACCAAAATCCAATTTTTTCAGTTATCCGATTTTTTCTCTAAAACGTAGTTCGGATTACTGAAATTTGTTACAGTTAAGCGTACCGCTTGAAATCAGTAAAACAATATTTTTTTATATAAAATCTGTATATGATATTTTTTACGTCAATTTAACGTAAAAATTTTGTTAAAAATAAAATTAGTCATAGAGTTATTCATTTTGTTGTTGAAATTTTTCACGAATTCCTCGAAAATGTCTAGCCACTTGCATTTACAATATATAAAATACAATCAAGTACGTAAGAGCGAAAAGGACAAATACATTTTGCCATTTAATTTTTTAACAAACAAAACAGGCACAATTTTTTCAGCCTTCAGTTATGCAATCGATTTCTAATAAATAAATTTGTCATTGTTTATTTTTTCACTAAAGCGAAGTAAGTTTCATACAAAACGAAGTTGTGGGTTTGCTTTTGGTTTTCAGTAATACGATATTTTCAGTAAAGCGATGTTTCGCTAAAGCGAAGTGAATAAGACTAGCTGCGTTCAAAATCAGTGTGGGGATTTGTATCGCTTTCAGTAATTCGATTTTTTAAGTAAAACGTGTTGCGCTAAAGCGAACTCGACTGTACTGGGTTAGTACCCAGTAGTTGGTATTAAGAAAAAATCTATTTGTAAACCATTTTACATGACGTCAATCCTTAATGCTCTGCTACAAATATCTGTATAGCCAGATGAAGGTGTTCAGACGGGCGCCACTTTGCAACCAACGTAAATTGCACACAACAAAAACAGAAAAAACAGAAATTAAATAACATGAATGAAAATGCAAATGAAATGATAGCAGAAATAATAATAATAATAATAAAAAAAAACTCAAGTCAAGAACAAAAAGTAAATTGCTGAAAAAAAATCTGACTTCATTCTACTCGTTTTGCATAAATTACACGGGCGTAACAACTTGTTGCCTCAGCAAATGAGCATAAATTGAATGAAATCGCAAAAAGGCAAAAAAGAATTTCATTTGCAAAAACTAATAAAATAATTCATATAAAAGAATATAAAGAAAATTCCATAATTACATCAAACATGCTCTGGCGTATCTTTCGGAATAAAAAAATATTTTTCAAAATGTCATGTGCAGGCAAAACTCAAGCGTAACTAAATCTGGCGTTCAATTTAAAGTTGACACAAGGTTTTTGTGCACATGACAGTAACTACGCATAAAATGCCACGAAAACAGGCACTCTTCAGCACTTTGACAAATATTTCCTTTTTTTGTCTTGGATAAAATATGAAATTGGCTTCAGTTCGTTTATTGATTTCTGCCACAGAATGCCAGCACCAGCTTTTGTATCTGTAAATTAAGCGACAAACGAAAGAAATTAAAAGCAAAAATATCAATTTAACTTTCTTCACAAAATCAATAGCAAATAAAACTAAATAAATTATTTCGATTTTTTTTCTTTCACTTTTTCCACACTCACTACCAACAATCTCTCTCTCTTTGTAGTCTCAGCCACTTTACAAATTAATGAACAACAATATTTTTGTGTGCGCTGACAAATAGGCGGATGTAAAATAAAATTACAAAATAAAATTTAGCGGATTGATTTATTGAAAAACTTTAACAAATTGAAACTTTTAAATACTCTGCCAAACTTAAATACATTTTGTGGTGAAATCGAAACTGCTAAACATCAAATCTAGTCAAATGATGGCCGCAAAGTCATCAATCATATCCTGGTTATATGAAATCTATCCTTTATTTACCCGCTTAACGTCTAAATTAACATCTTAAGCGTTTCATTTTGACATTTATATCGTATAATAACAAACGAACTGAAGTGTCGTAAAAGTTTTGATCGAAAGGTGAAACGTTATTTTTTTTTTGCTCAACATAATTTGTCTTTGTTTTGGCCAAGACGGGCCAATTAGCTTTAACACCGTAGCGTAATCATTTAGTAAAACATTAAATACTGTTCTTTCTGTTTTGTTTGATGTTAATAGGAAGCGAAGTTTTAAAGTCGTAGAATTTCTTTGAAAAATAAAACAATTAATTTAATGAAATGGCATTTGATGTATAAAAATAATTTACGGCTTGAGGCCTTCACGACTAGTGATGGCATAAAAATGAATAATCGATTAATGAATCATATGATTAATCGAAACAACAAATAATTAATCGCGATTAATTGGAAACAATTAATCGATTAATCGGAAACAATTAATCGATTAATCGATATTTTCAACTAAAATTGAAAATTATCATAAATAAAAAAAATATATAATTAATTACAAAATTGTCTGTTTATTCAATTTATTTAAAAATAATTTATTTGTTTAGTACAGAATTTAAAAATAGGAGCTTTGATAGCCGTTTCGTGGTTAATCTGTTTCCTTTCTTTCCGTTATTAAAACGGGTGCAGTTTTGGAAAAAAGCCGCTCTGATGGTACAGATGTAGCAATCAAAAAGCAATTTTTTTGTGCAAGAGAGTATAGCTTAGGGTAGATCCATTTCATTTCTTCTTTACGGTTTAATGGTTGGATGAGAATGAAGAAAATGCATAAAAAGTTAAACAGACTCCACGCTGAACGTGGCACAATATTCATGACTTAGCACGGATGCTGTCCGAAATGTATTCATTAAAAAGAAGATTTCATTTAAAAATCAAAAGCTTATTTGCCGCATATAAAAAAAATTTTAACAAAACAAGCTCGTTGAAAATAATTAAAAATTAACAATATAACCAAAAACATTAAAACTCCCGAGCTATAAAACAGCCCTCGTATTAACAATTTATTTCGATAGTTTTTTATTATTGTTTCGCAAACAGAAAACTTTGTTTTCTTTTCGGCAGTTAATACGAAATTCAAAAAAATGTTCTACCCTGTTTTCAAAAATAATAGCCCAAACTTTGTAAACCTATTGAAAGTTCTACCAAAAACTTCATGAATTAAATAAACTCTCTTTCTATTAAATATGTATATACATATGTACGTATTTTTAAATACTAAAAAAACTTGTCAAAGTGTTTGTGCCTTTAGAAATAAGTGCGAGTACATATCGAGCAAAACCACAATCATTTAAAATCCATTAAACTTTTACGCAACTACGACGATAACATGTCGCCCCACAAAAAGGCAGAACGATGAGAAATAAGTAAAACCTCAAAGAAATAAAAGTAAAATGTATAAAATATATACGAATATATTTATTAAAACGAGAAAAACTATTTGAATTTGAATGATTTATGCATTTATCATCATCGGAAATGGTTCTAATGGATGTGGGCATGTATATGCTGTATGGGCTTGTGTGTGTGTGTGTGTGTGGATGTCAGATCCTTAAAATTGTTAAAAAATAAATCCAAATTTCAAATAGTTGTAAATTGTGTGTATAGAAGAGCTGCAACAACAAATGCCACAAAGAACAAGTCATTAGAATATTCATACGCAAATACAGAAATTGGTACTAAAAGATTGAATAAATGTGCCACAAGAAGAATTTACGATAAATTGAATGCAAGCAGTAGGAGTACAACTTACAGTAAAAATCTGTTGCAGTGAATATGTGTAGCGCGAGGGTCAAGATGGATCGGGAAAATAGACTAGCAGGATGGGGAAAGTATCGTCAGTTTGTATTTTCTGGCTGTTTCTCTTATAACATTTTGATTTTTTTTATGGAAATCTGTTTTATAAACCTTTTATAAGTCAAACATATGTATGTTTTATGAATAAGACTATAGTCTGCTTGTTAGCCCTATATTTAATGAAATTGTAAGTTGTAGGCTATTTAATACGTTTTTTAATCCAGAACTATTTGATAAAGGTAAAAGGAAAAGTCAACATCAGCTTTCATACTCTCCAAAAACGAATTGGGAGTGTATATTCACTTTGTCATGCCGTATGTAACGCAGCAAAATATCCCTCTAAACCCCTATAAAGTATAAATATTCTTGATCAGTGATGAAATCTAAGACGATCTTGGTATGTCTGTCCGTCAGTCCCTTCGTCTGTGGAAATCACAATACAGTCCAAACGAAAAGAGCCAGACCCTTGAAATTTGGTATAGATAAATTTTGAAGGATAGCACAGCTCAATTCGTAAATGGGCTGAATCGGGCCAGAGAAAAAAAATTCCCCTAAGAAGTACTAAAAAAAACCTCTAGAAAACAACACAATTTTTAATAATTTTTTTTTGTAATTTTGTTAAGTAAATGATATATTTTTATTTAAAAGAAGATCCAAGTCGTTGAACTTGCAGCCAGAAATCAAAAAATACATTTTTGAACTCCGCCACCTGTAGGGGCGTTAAAGTAACATATTACATGCGAAAATAGTATAAATATTTAACAAATTGTATAATTTAAGCCTACATTTTTTAAAATTAAAAGATAAAACTTTTATGAAGAAGTTGAGATGTGTTCCGATCTTCCTCTGCCCTTGCTACGTTTGCCCCCTAAATGACCCTATAAAAAAAATTTTTTTTTACTCTTAATAACCCAAAAAATTGACATTTTAGTGTTTTGTGGCAAAGGTGAGGTGTCTCCCCCATGGCCCCTCTGGGAGTGAGCCTTACAAAATACGAGTTTCTATTTACTAAATATTTGGAAAGTAATTAAGATTCTACCCGATCAAATATAGCGTAATTATGCAACTCACATAGCAGAGCAGAACAGCAGTTTTCGTGAACCGCTACACTTTTATCATCAGTAGTCAGGTAAAGGGTGTTTTTTATGAAGTTTTTTTTTCTACGAATCACTCTGTTGTCCGACAGCTGTTTTGACAGTTTAAAGTGACGTCTCTACTCAGTATTGTTTGGCAAATCATCATGAACAGGTTAACTCCAGAACAACGCTTCCAAATCGTGGAAATTTATTTTCAAAAACAGTGTTCAATTAAAAATGTTTATCCGCTTTTTCACCGCAAAATTCTCTTCAGTGATGAGGCGCATTTTTGGTTGAATGGATACAAGCAAAATTGCCGTATTTGGAGCAAAGAATTACCAATGCATCCCGATAAATGTACTGTTTGGTGCGGTCTCTGGGCTGGTGGAATCATCGGTCCTTATTTCTTCAAAAATGAGGAAGGACGACGCGTTACCGTGAATGGACTTATTGAAAGAACATTTCAACGACAACATTATTTCGAGAAATGGACCGGTGAATTGGCCTCCGCCTTCGTGTGATTTGACGCCACTCGATTATTTTTTGTGGGGATACTTGAAATCATTGTTTTACGTGGATAAACCAGCAACGATTGACGCTTTGGAAACCAGTATTCAACGTGTCATTGCTGAAATACGCCCTCAAATACTTGAAAAGGTGGTCGAAAATTGGACCTCCAGAATGACCTTTGTGCAAAATAGTCGTGGTGGCCATATGCCTGAAATTATATTTAAATGTTAAATGACAAGAAATTATCTACCAAATAAAAAATTTTTTTTTGCCATTTCATAATTTGGCATGTGTTTTATTTAAATTTCAAATCAGCAAGCTCTTATAAAAACATCCTTTATATACAGATATACATATATATATATATATATATATATATATATATATATATATATATATATATATATATATATATTTTTTTTTTAAATACATACGAGAACTGTATCAGTGCGATTATAACATACTTTTAATTCTAGGGTGTAAGTGAATTAATACAGGATGGCTCAAAAAGACCGAAGTGGTGTGAATTCCTTAGAACTTTTTATTTAAGACATATTTTTTTAATTTTTTGTTTTTTAAATACAGTAAATTTATAGGGAATATTATTGGATTAGTTATTAAAAATGATATCCCGCAAATGGTGGCCTTTTTCTGCTTCGCACAAATGTTCTCTTTCCAACACATTTTCCATGACCTTTCGCAAAACTTCCGGTGTTAAGTTGTTAATTTCGTCTCGAATATTGGTTTTTAATTCCTTAATAGTCCTAGGCTTATTAACATAAACTTTCCCTTTTAAATAACCCCAAAGGAAACAGTCTGGAGCGGTTAAATCCGGGGAACGCGGGGACCAATTAAAATTGCTTCTACTTGAAATTATTCTTTTACCAAAGATGTCGCGTAAAAGAGCCATTGTGGCCCTCGCAGTGTGGGCTGTGGCTCCATCCTGTTGGAACCATATTTGCGGATGGTTTTCCACGGCTGGCCTTACAAAATTTTCCAACATCGCCCGATATCGATCACCATTCATGGAAATGGCGACACCTCGTTCATTTTCAAAAAAATATGGGCCAATGGTCCTTTCTGAGGAAACACCTCACCAAACACTACACTTAAATGGGGGTGTAATTGCCGTTGATGAAGTACTCTCGGGTTTTCCGTAGCCCATATCCTACAGTTTCGCTTGTTAACTAACACATTTAATTGGAAATGGGCTTCGTCACTCATAACTAAGTTATGAATAAAATTAGGATTCTCTTGTGCTTTTTGCTGGAAATAAATTGCATAGTCAAGTCGTTGCTGGTAATCTGTCGGTTTAAATTCTTGGACAAGTTGAATTTTGTATGGAAACATTCTTATGGTATGCAAAATTCGCTGCAGCGACCCTCTTGAGATGCCAAGTTGTGTAGAACGTATCCTGGTTGATGTTTTTGGATCCTCTTGAATACTCTCCTGTACCACTTGAATATTGTCAAACGTGTGGACAGTTCGTATTTTGCCGGAACCAGGAAGGTTCCTTACTGCTCCTTGTTGTCGAAAATTTGCAACCAGACGGTTTATTGATGACTGAGAGAGTGCAACCCGCACATTAAATTGACGACGGTATGCACGCTGAGTCAACACAATGGACCGTTGATTTGAAAAGTAAATTTCAACGATTTGGGCACGTTGTTCAGTTGTGTATTGCTCCATTATAAATTGTCCAAGTCTTCTTTACAAAATACTGAAAAGAAAAGAAAAAAAATGCAATAGAAAAGTTATAAGGAATTCACACCACTTCGGTCTTTCTGAGCCACCCTGTACAATTGTTTTTTTATTCATACAAAATTCAAATTTTTTTATTTTCTCTTCGTTATTATGTTTATTTAAAAATAAGTTTTTATGATTTTTTTTTTTTTTTGATACGCTTAAAGACTGGCACGGTTGCGTTCGAATGATCGCTCGCTTTCAAATCCAAATTTCGATAAATAATAAAAGAATACTAAAAGTGAAAAAATTTAAACATTCGCTTAAAAAACTTGATCGTATACTTATGCCATTCAAGCAAGTTTCAGGCAGGTTAGCCACTTGCCCCTATACCGTATGATGACGAGTGTAAAAACAGCTGCTCAGCCATAACTGCCAAATAAATTACAAAAACAATAAAAGTGTATATGCATGTGTCAGTATATTAAAGTAACGTTTCATATACTATAGAGATATTTAATATATTTTTCGGTATTTGTAGTTAAATATTTCTATATAATAAAAAGGAAGCTAAAGGAAATGTTTATCCGTTTACCGAAAATATGAACCATAAACTTTTTACTTCCCAATATTCGTAGACAGAAGAAGAGTCGGTTGTGTAGTGGAAATAGTAACAGGAATAGTTACCAACATCGGAGTATAAGACGAAAACAAATAAAAACCAACAGCACACACACACAAAATGCTAATAAAATGTGTAGTGAATATGTATTTTACTGCAAAGCTTAAACAGTTGGAAGAAAGTTTATGAGGACGAAATCCAATGATGAATTCTACACACAGGCATGGGACGCATTCGCATTTGTAATATGAATATAAAACTTGTTTTTCTTAAAAAGTTATTATGCTTGTGTGTTGTTTTGTTTTCGAAATAGAAATAGAGCAGCCACAATATGTCGCTTAAGGGAATGAGGGCAGTTAAAGAATTTTTGAAAAAAAGAAAAAATATTTAACTTAAAGTGGTTAGCAATTAAACGAGCGGTAGGGAAAATTTAAAGAACCCGTCGCCGAAGTTTTCTTTATCATGAAAATTGTGGTCGAAATGAAATAAAATGTTTATATGTTTTTTTTTCACTAAGAAAGTCAATCTGATGCTGACGCAAATCCTTTAAAGCATCTATTTATACTAATTTAACTCAGTCCTTATATCATGCCAAGTACTTATGAAGTTGAAACTAAGAAGTCATAACTTTCTTAAGCATTATTATTTATGAAAGCAAAAAAAAAAAAAATAATAAACCTACACAATTTCTTTGTTTTTGCCAAGTACGAGTAATAATATGCATGGAAATGTAATAAAAGTGAAAAAAGTACCAATAAAGCTTTTGTTACTGTTACTGGTTTCAAGTGTTGTGTACGTACAACTGTGGCAGCAACAACATTTTCTACGGAATGCCTTTATGTAATTATGCAAGTGTGTTTGTGTTCATGGACACAGATGTCTGAGTGTTGTGTTGCATTTACTGCTTGGAAAGTATTTGTGTGTGTGTGTGTGTAAACATGTAGTTGTAACAAAACACAACCTCATGGCAAAAGAAAGTTCATGAAAGCACCGGAAACCGGAAGTAACCAATAATTCAAATGAATTTCAAATCAAATCATTACAAAACTAAATTCCTTAGGAGAGGTTACCAACAACAATATAAAAGGAAAGCCAAAGAGGGAGAGAGAAAGATATATAGTGTAGTCAACTCCCAAATTGTAAGCATTTAAATACATACAAATTGCCATGACGTTTTCAATTCTACTTTTTTTTTATTTTTATTTTGGTTTTATTATAAAACACTAAAGTTTATTTGTACGATTGTAATAATTAATAGTCGTTTTGACCGTTACAGTTGGCACAAAGAGAACGATTATGTAAAGAACCATAGATAGAGTTTGAAAGGAAAGCTTTAATATTAAATATGATTTAATGTTATTGAAAGTTATTAAGACCGGTTTTGGTTTAATTAGTTCAAGGAATTAATTTAAATAATTCATATAAAACATGGAAAGCAGGAAGAGCTAATTAACACTTTTACTGTTGACGGACGCTGATGTAGTCTGTTTGATTTACGCGCTTATCAGGCGGAATGCAATAGTAACGAATTTTATCGAGTCAAAAAATTCCAAACAGAAAAAAAAAACAAAACTTGAAAATATTTAAAAAAAAACTACACAAACTTGTGAAAAATACATTTGAAGTTTTTTAATTTTCATCAGGTTTCAAAATATCATATATATATATAGATACGCGAACAGATTTTTGTGGTACACTTTTATATATAATATTATATAGCGATATTAATGAAATATAGATAATTCAAAAGGTATTTTTATGTAGATACGCATAATAAAGGGTATTTTTATAAGAGCTTGCTGATTTGAAATTCAAATAAAACACATGCCAAATTATGAAATGGCAAAAAAAAAATTTTTAATTTGGTAGATAATTTCTTGTCATTTAACATTTAAATATAATTTCGGGAATATGGCCACCACGACTATTTTGCACAAAGGTCATTCTGGAGGTCCAATTTTCGACCACCTTTTCAAGCATTTGAGGGCGTATTTCAGCAATGACACGTTGAATACTGGTTTCCAAAGCATCAATCGTTGCTGGTTTATCCACGTAAACAAATGCTTTCAGGTATCCCCACAAAAAATAATCGAGTGGCGTCAAATCACACGAACGCGGAGGCCAATTCACCGGTCCATTTCTCGAAATAATGTTGTCGTTGAAATGTTCTTTCAATAAGTCCATTGTTTTGGCCGCAGTATGACAAGTGGCACCATCCTGTTGAAACCACATTTCGTTTACATCCATATCTTGAAGTTTTGGCACCAAAAATTCATTGATCATGATTCTGTATCGATTTCCATTTACGGTAACGCGTCGTCCTACCTCATTTTTAAAAGAAATAAGGACCGATGATTCCACCAGCCCATAGACCGCACCAAACAGTACATTTATCGGAATGCATTGGTAATTCTTGAACGGCGTGTGGATTATCTTTGCTCCAAATACGGCAATCGGCAATTTTGCTTGTTGACATATCCATTCAACCAAAAATGCGCCTCATCACTGCAGAGAATTTTGCGGTAAAAAAGCGGATAAACATTTTTAATTGAACACTGTTTTTGAAAATAAATTTCCACGATTTGGAAGCGTTGTTCTGGAGTTAACCTGTTCATGATGATTTGCCAAACAGTACTGAGTAGAGACGTCACTTTAAACTGTCAAAACAGCTGTCAGACAACAGAGTGATTCGTATAAAAAAAAACTTCATAAAAAACACCCTTTATATATAGATACGCGAACAGATTTCTTTGGTACATATTTATATATATTATTATATAGCGATATTAATGAAATATAGATAATTCAAAGGTAGATACATATATATTTAGAATATATATATATATATATATATATATATATATATATATATATATATATATATATATATACATATATATATATATATATATATATATATATATATATATATATTTATATATATATAATATATATATATATTTTTTTAAGGCGGACCATCACTCAGGGGATGGCCCCTACATATGCAGTGCATTGCGCCGCATATAAAAAAGAAGGGATGGTATTCAGAGGATAGATGAGAAGATAGCGCACTTTTTTTCTAGCTATTTCAATCTTTAACCGATAAATTTTTTGCTACAGGACCGAAGAAGGAAGATGCTGTTCCTCTGCTCCTCAGAAGGTGATAATGTCAGTCGCTGCCAATAATTTTCAGTTCATCACTGAAACAGAATGACAACAACTCACACAACCATCCACTAATGTTGATCACAAGAATTCGACACAATGTTCATGGCTGAACGCGGAGTCGAACTCAGGACCCTCCGCTCCATAGTTTCGCGTTAACCACTTCAGCACCCTAATAAAATTTAAATAATTCATGAAATAATGAATAATCATTTAAATGAATTTAAGTGCTCAACTAGTTAACGCATCGACTACGAAGCAGAAAATTTCCTATTCGATTCTGCACTCAGTTATTATTATAGTTTTTTTTCTCATGCGTATTTTTGTACTTGTTGTCCGGCTTGTTTCAATTATGAAGGCTACCGAACATGATCTACAGTGATTCATGAACTAAAGAATATATCACAACATACTCTTAAGCCGGTAATGTAGCTAAAATTCTCCGACGCGGTTAAGAAATAAGCTACTAACAACATGCATCATATATTTTTCATATATGTATTTCCATCTGTCCTCTCAACTTTATCCCCTACTTTCATAGTTCTGGCACAGCATTACCTGAGTAAGACTCATACCCTCAGTGCCCGTGCAAGTGAAAAAAAATAAATTAATATTAATTTTCAATGCAGAATCATAAATTTAAAAGAAGTATAAGCAGCCGTGTTGACAGTATTAATTCTAAAAAGATCAAAATATTTTTATATCGCAAGAAGGATCTTGGTCTTAGATTTCACTTTCGAAAAAATTTTTTTTTTTATTTATTTTTTTAATTCCTTTATTTCATTAGATTATTTTCATTTAACCAAATTTAGGCTCTAGGACGTATAACAATAACTTTAACTTTTTTATTGCCGCGTCGTCGCTTATTGCCACGACGACGTTTATTGCCACGACGGCGGTTGGGTGTACGACGGCGACTGGGTCTCACAACAACAGCACGATTGCCAGTATCAGTGGCTGTAGTGGTGACAGGGTCTGTGCCTGTAATTGTATCGATGTTAGTGTCAATGGGAGTGTCGATTGGAGTGTTGATGGGGGTGTCAATGGCAGTGTCGATGGGAGTATTAATATCTGTTCCTATATCAGTTTCCGTGACGAAAATATTATTCCCATTGCCACTGCCAGCCGGTCTAAATTGTTCCAAAAATTCCTGTTTATTCGTTATAAATTGATTGATTTGGTTGCTACCAAAACCATTACCCAAAAATCTTAATTGGCCACTGTTAGCATCTTTGACAAATACAGCGGCTACATTTTCTATGAGTTCCCTCTGCTGCTGCATACTGGCTAAAATTTGTGTTTAAAATACTTTTCAATTTAAAAGAAAATTATTTTTTAAATCCTGACTTGTTTTAGCTCACCTGTTTGAGCCTGTAAGGACAGGCACGCGGCCACTATTATAAAGGCGATTAGCTTGAAAGCCATTTTTAATAGATTTTAATATTTAGTTTGAAAAAATATTTATCCACTCACTAACACGCACTGCTAACGCCACTTCACTTTGCCGCTGGTAATTGTGATTTAATTTTTCTACCCATTAACCCAGACGCTTTTATATGATTCTTTAGCAAAGTGATTTATTATGGTACTTGAAATTTATTTCTATTATAGATTTCTTTTTTTTTTGTACTCTTCTTTATTCAATTACTTTCATTTGCCTTCATTACGACTATTGAATGAATGAAGAAATTATTGAAATGATATGCAAAAAAAATTAAAAAAAAAATAGAAGGTGAATAATAAAAATTTTGCATAAATTAAACTTTCTCAAATGATCGTATGCTCATAATTCACAAATTTACAATTTAGTTTGTGATTTACGTTACGCTTGAATGGACTGATAATGATGCCTTTGGTATTAATTTTTTATTTTTTTATATATCAAACATCTATTGATTATGCTGCGTAACGCTGCTGTGTCAACGCCGTTACTTAAATATTTAGATGCGGGAAGAATTCTAGTTTGCAATTGCTTTCAGTTAGCCGTGGGCCAAGAAAGTTTAAAGCTTATTGCAGATACGATCATATTATTTTGTATAGCTGATTTAATTATAAGTGAAAATTTTGCGATGTGGTCATAACAGGGTGTAACCAATTATATATGTTTTTTTTATTTTTATTTTTTTTAAATGTTGTATTATTTGAAAATTTTTTATATGTTTATATTATATGTCTTGGCTCTTGTGAAACAAATTTATTTTTATTCACAAGTTTGATAAATAACCTATGTTAACTGAATTTCAGTTACTGTTCCCAATCAAACAAAATAATCACACACTCTGTAATCTTTACCTTCAGCTAAAGTTTTGAAAATCATATTAACGCGAAGCCTAAAATCTACTTCGTTTTTTTGGGGGAAATTCATTTAAGTGCAATAAATCTTTAAACGATTTAACAAAATTAACCAATACGTTAACACCTACCACACACACGCAAACACTCCATCTAAAATACAAAAACACATAAACGTGAAGAAAATATACCTACTCTTCGCTTAAATGTAACGCACATTATTAAAATTCACGCAACCCATAGTCGCTTGTAAAATTGACGACATGAAAACTCAACCGTGTATTGGTGTCACCCTCTAACTCCCATCGAAATTAATTAATAACGTTTTCTTAAGTATCCCAAGTAACCCGACTCCACCTGTTTGGCATTTAAGTGTAAATCAACAATTTAATTATTTACAACAAATTGTTAAGAGGTACAAGCACATGTTGTACGCACGCATTGTATTAAGCGGCTCTAGCAGTAAAAGTATGATGAAAGAAAAAAGATCGGCTAAACTTTTATTTTGGCAAGAGAGAAAATAAGTGAATTTCGAAAAACCAACAATTTATTTAAAGAAAAGAATAAAAAGCTTTTTACGCGCACAGCATGGGATCATAATTAAATTAAACTTTACATATAAAGCCCATCATATCCGCTGAAGTCAGGGCGTTGAAAGAATGCATTGATGTGAGGATTGTGTCTCTATTGCTGTGGCAACAGGACTAAAATTACGGCTTCCGAATTTTGTTTAAATTTTTTTGCTTGTCGGTATTTTAAAAATTTATGTGCCAAAATTTCCTACATTTTCAATAACTTTTTCTAGAATTTAGTAGTTCATTGAGCACTTTAATAAAAACATTCATTGATTTGAGGATTGTGTCTCTATTGGTTTGGCCAAAAGAACTAAAATTTAGTTTTCCAAATTTTTTTTAAATTTTTGGTGGCATTATTTGATTGTCAGAATTTTCATGATGACTTTCACTTTTTATGATGACTTGCATTTTTCATTATGACTTGCACTTTTTATGATGACTTGCACTTTTTGCAATGACTTGCACTTTTTATGATAACTTGCATTTTTCATAGTGACTTGCACTTTTCACGATGACTTGCATTTTTTATAATGACTTGCACTTTTCGTGATGACTTGCATTTTTCATAATGACTTGCACTTTTCATGATGACTTGCATTTTTTATAATGACATGCTTTTTTCGTGATGACTTGCATTTTTCATAATGACTTGCATTTTTCTTAGTGACTTGCACTTTTCACGATGACTTGCATTTTTTATAATGACTTGCACTTTTCGTGATAACTTGCATATTTCATAATGACTTCCACTTTTTAAGACGACTTGAACTTTTTATAATGACTCACTTTTAATGATTCAATTTTTATGATGACTTGCACTTTTTGGAATGACTTGCACTTTTTATAATGACTTGCATTTTTCTTAGTGACTTGCACTTTTCACGATGACTTGCATTTTTTATAATGACTTGTACTTTTCGTGATGATTTGCATTTTTCATAATGACTTGCACTTTTTATGATGACTTGCATTTTTTTGCAATGACTTGCACTTTTTATGATAACTTGCATTTTTCATAGCGACTTGCACTTATCACGATGACTTGCATTTTTTATAATGACTTGCACTTTTCGTGATGACTTGCATTTTTCATTATGACTTGCACTTTTTGTGATGACTTGCACTTTTTGCAATGACATGCCCTTTTCGTGATAACTTGCATTTTTCATAATGACTTGCATTTTTTATGACGGCTTGTACTTTCTATAATGAGTTGAACTAAGCCCAAAAATTGAATTTTTAAGGAATGTAAGCTTAAGGAATACAATTTGTTAAATATATTTCTATGTACTAAGTTACTTCGACGCCCGCTACAAGTGTATAAAACTTCATTTTCTGAATCCAAGTTTAACGCTTTGGACTTTCTTTGACACAAAAATTTATCATTTGCTTAACAAAGTTACAAAAAAAACAAAACTTTCTTTCTGGCCCGGTTCAGCTTATTTACGAACTTGGCCTGTGCTATACTTCAAAATTTATCTATACCAAATTTCAAGAGCCCAGGCTCTTCGTTTGGACTGAATCGTGATTTCCACAGACGGACGGACGGACGGATCATCACTGATCAAGAATATATACAGTTTATGGGCTCTTAGATTTATATTTCGCTACGTTATACACGGAATGCCAAAGTGAATTAATTTTTGGAGGGTATAAAAAACATTAAAAAGGAGCCATATATTCATCCAACGTATTTCTCCTGAAGAGTTTACGACAAAAAACCGAATGGACGCCTAAGTTTTTCTAGTCGCTAATCTACTTCAAAGAATTCACTATGAATATATTTTCTTATTTGATCTTTGTAGTAAAAAGTTGAAAATTATTTAACAGGGTGTAATTTCGAGTCTGCGATCTGAAATTATTTTTTATGAATTTGGTAAATTTCTAGTTTTTATTAAAAACGGAATGATTCAGTATTCATTTAGAGGGCTGTTTTCTCACATTAAATTTTCGTTAAAGAATTCATATTCCTACTGACTTGCACAACCTTTACAAATGGGAAAATTTACCAGAGAACGTGATGAAATGTCGTAGCGCCCTCTGCTAAGTTGATGATTAAAAAAATTTTCAAAATATTCCATCCCTCATAAAAAGTAGAACTTGAATAAATTCATAAAAAGTAATTTAATTTCCAAAAAAAGTTCTATTGATAAAATACATTCTCAATTAGAATTCAAACAAAAAAGTGATTTTAAAAATAACATTTTAAAAATCAAATTTTAATCATTACTATTTCTTGCGTTTTATTTTTCTTTGAAAAAAATTATTTTTCTTTCTTCTTTATTTGCGATCTATTTTCTAAAGAAACATTAAGCAAATCTTTTAAATTTTACAATGAACGTAGGTTATTGAACTCCAGTGAGTCCAATAAAAACAAAAACAATAAGTTGCATGAATTTAATTAATTATGATATCAAAATTAACTTATAGATATAACAATATTTATTTTCTAAAAGGAAGATCAAGCACGTGGTATCTTTTCAGTCTCTTTATTTCATCGCTATCATTCAAAAGATTAATGGCAAGTAGATTTGAATGATTGCTCAGTCTTTGTAAATATCTCTCACAGAATTTGGCGATTTCCTCTTTAACGGTAGTAAATTAAGGTCACGATGAATATTTTTATTACTTATAAACCATGGAGCGCTAGTAATTGTTCTTAATATTTTGGACTCATGTCTTTGAAGAATTTCAATGTTTGAATTGCTAGCTGTACCCCAAAGTTGAATACCGTAAGTCGAGACAGGTTTTATTATAGTTTTATACAACAATATTTGGGTCCTGAAAGCCAATACATTCTCTTTGACTTATTGTTAAGTTGTTGACGCTTTCTTTTAATATGCTCTTTCCAAGTTAACCTTCTATCTAGGTGTAGACCTAGATACTTTACATTATTTGATTTTGGAAAGGTTGATCCATTTAAGGAAACTGGTGGACAGTCATTTTTCCGAAGAGCTGACGTTACTTGAACAGACTTCTCTGCGTTGACCTTAATGTTCCATTTATTTAGCCAATATTCTACTAGATTTAAACAGATTTGTAGTTTACTAGAAGCTTCAAGGTGAGAATCTTGCGAAGCCATAATTACAGTGTCATCGGCATCTGTTGCTATGGTTGTGTTATTTGTTCTTGGCATATCGGACGTAAAAAGTGTATATAACACTGGTCCTAAAACGCTTCCTTGTGGAACACCAGATTGTACAAAACCAAAGGTTTTGCTGTTGACTCTAACGAAGAATTTTCTTTCGTGTAAATAAGACTTTAGTAGGACATACAGTTTTTTTAATTTTAAATAACAAGCTTGAATGCCATACTCTATCAAACGTTTGTTGTATATCCATGAACACCGCACTGCAATATTGCTTTCGTTCCATGGCTCTAGATATACATTCCACAATTCGATGACACTGTTCTGGGGTACTGTGTTTATGTCTAAATTCAAACTGGTGCTCTGGAATTATGTTTTGTGCTTCTAAAATTGGTAGCATCCTTTCCAACAGTAAATTTTTCAAATATCTTCGACAGTACTGGCAGTAAACTTATTGGCCTATATGAAGTTATTAAGTGTTCCGGCTTATTTTGTTCCTTAATCATAATGATTTCTGCATACTATATAATATTCAAAATTGGTGCTTTCACAAAAAGTTCAAATGTATCAAAACATGTTAAAGCGTAATACTGTGTTCACATTTGTATCCCTTTTTAATTTGAACAATCAATATTCAGTTAATTGACAATATCTTTTTAGTGTTCATACATACCCAATATTGTTACGGCAATTAGCATTTGACAACTGAAAAAAATTATTTCAATATTTATATGACTCAACGCGGGTTTGAACTCAGGTCCCTTCGTTTCATAGTCTCACGTTCTACTACTTCAGCCAACAGCATTATTTAAATTTCAAGAAAGTGTATTCAATAAGTACTTTCGTTGTAAAAGCTTTCACTTTCGTAAAAGCTTTTCACTGAACACAGTGTTGCATTAGAAATTTTACTCATTATTAAAACAATTATACCTTAATTGCCAATAAGTTAATTGTAATTTTTATATGAAAATTTAGTCTCAATAAAATGGCTTTAATTGTTATAATTTGAATATTGCTGTAATATGTGAACACCATATTAATCATTAAAAAAAGTGTTACCAATAGAACCACAGTTTCGATCAAAACTGGATATTCTATATAATTTTTTATAAATAAAATATTCCATATAACTTTCTTTAATTAAAAAAAAAAAGTTATGTATCCTGTTATCAGATTGAAGCTATTTTATTTATTTTACAAAATTATGGCTAAACTGAAAATAAAATTCCTTTCAGTCACTATGCACCCCCCCGAGTCAGTCCAACTCAAGCCTCGTTGGCTATTATTTCTTAAGTGCATCCAGACCACTGATCGTTTAATCATTTCGAGAGTTTTGAGTCTCACTCGCGGTTTACGGTTCTTCTAAAAAATTATTCCGTTATTAACTAGGTGGTGAGTTGCTATGTGAAGTCATAGATCTTGTACAGAAGCTGATAAAAAATACGGGTAAATAACATCGCCGGCTAATGGTTTGAGTCACCCTGACGGCAACTGTGCACCGATACGTTGCAAATTTACTTTGCGAAGTGTTTTTCCAATACAATAAAATTCCTTTAACACTCTGCTAGCCCCTGTCAGACAATTAAATGTAAGTAGACTCCCTATCATATCTCTTCCATTCACCGCAATAGTTGTTGTTGTTTTTTTTTATATTGCTGTGGCTGTTTTTTTTTTTTTTTTTCATTTTTACTTAAAACTCTTCACAACATTTTTGAGTGCGTACGCTGTGTGCAGCAGGTTTTCAACTTGAGTTTTGGTGAATTTCTTTTTATTTAATTTTTAGCACAAAAACTGCAGCACTCGGTGTTACGGTTTGGAGTTAATTACATGAAACTTATTCGAATATATTTTAAACTTATCGTCTTTGCCTCCCAAGCATGTTTGCGGCAAGGGAGTAGACGCATTTTTTTTTTGGTTACCGCTGGTATCCAGCAACATCTAACGCTTGCATGTGTGGTGTTGTGTATGTGCACATACATACGTGAAATACTGTACATGACTCGGATTGTGGCGCACGTAGTTGGTATTGGGGATAATTGCTTTTTAAGATTTTCCCCTGTTAATGGAAAATGCCTACTGGAAATGAAAGATATTCCAGTTTTTTTTTTTTAACATGGCATTAAATGTATGATGATGCACTTTTATAGCAGAAAGAGTGCTGAACTGCAATTCAGACAGCAGTTTTGTTATGAAAATAATAATCGACTTAGGGAAAGAATTTAAATATTTGATATAGTACATCGTTAGCCGAAACGCAAAACGTCCCCTTTTACATTTTAACAATTCCACAATTGTTCAAAATATTAAGGTGCTGATTGCGAATTTTAATAATATGAATAATATACAGGGTGGCTCAGAAAGACCGAAGTGGTGTGAATTCCTTATAACTTTTTATTTAAGACATATTTTTTTAATTTTTTTGTTTTTTAAATACAGTAAATTTATAGGGAATATTTTTAGATTAATTATTAAAAATGATATCCCGCAAGTGGTGGCATTTCTGCTTCGCACAAATGCGCTCTTTCCAACACATTTTCCATGACCTTTCGCAAAACTTCCGGTGTTATGTTGCTAATTTCGTCTCGAATATTGGGTTTTAATTCCTCAATAGTCCTAGGCTTATTAACATAAACTTTCCCTTTTAAATAACCCCAAAGGAAACAGTCTGGAGCGGTTAGATCCGGGGAACGCGGAGGCCAATTAAAATTGCTTCTACTCGAACCGACGGTATGCACGCTGAGTCAACACAATGGACCGTTGATTTGAAAAGTAAATTTCAACGATTTGGGGACGTTGTTCAGTTGTGTATTGCTCCATTATAAATTGTCCAAATCTTCTTTACAAAATACTGAAAAGAAAAGCAAAAAAATTATAATAAAAAAGTTATAAGGAATTCACACCACTTCGGTCTTTCTGAGCCACCCTGTATATATATTTATACATATATCTCTGTAGTCATAACTTTACTGAAATACCACTCCAATTATAAAAAGTTTGATATGTTCTATAGGGAATTTGGTATTTATAGTTTTATTAAATGTTAGAACATCTTGTTAACGAATTTGTTGTTCCTTTCCAATCACATTTAAAAGGTTTTTGCCAATAAAATTATATTGTGCACATTTATGTAAAAATACCTCTTAAACGATGTATTTTTCATTAATATTGATGGACAAAAAGTTGCTCAAAATTGTACTACAAAAAACATTGATGGTGTATTTATATAGAAAATAATAATAATATGATAAAGCTAACCTGAGACGATCTACTGGATTTGATAATAGTTGTTGTAAAAAAACATTATTGAGTTGCGACAATTTTTGTATCCTCCAAAAAAGAATATGAAGGCTATATTCACTTTGTCATTCCGTTTGTAACGCAACGAAATTTTCCAACTGAGACCCCATAAAGTATGCAATATATTCTTGATCAGTGATGCAATCTAAGACGATCTGAGCATGTCCGTCCGTCCGTAAGTCTGTGAAAATCACGATTTAGTCCAAACGAAAAGAGCCAGACTCTTAAAATTTTGTATAAATATATTTTGAAAGATAGCACAGGTTAAGTTCGGAAATGGGCTAAATCGGGCAAGGGGAACTAAACTAACCTCTAAAAAACAACATAATTTTTAAAGTTTTTTTGTAATTTTGTTAAGCAAATAATGTATTTTTATGTCAAAAAAAGGTTCCACGTAATTAAAACTTGGAGCTATAAGATGAAAAAAAAAAATCATTTTTGGACCCCGCCCCCTTTAGTGGGCGTTATTATATGCAAAAATAGTGTAAAAATTTAACAAGCTGTTTTACTTAAGCCTACATTCCTTAAAAATAACATTTTGAAGCTTTTATGACGAAGCTGACACGTAACCTGGTACTACTCTGCCCTACCCCCTCCTCCCCCTTTGCCCTTAAATGACCCTATAAAAAAAATTTTTTTATTTTTATTTTTAAATTTTGTGTATAATTATCCCAAACATTTATTTTTAGAGTTTTATGGCAAAGGTAAAATGTCTCCCCCACAACCCTTGCCAGAGCGACCGCTCCAAAATACAGTCGTAATATCCTCCAAAGAGGATTGGACCCCATAAAGTATATATATTCTTGATCAATGATGAAGTCTGAGGTGGAAAACATGTTATAGTCTATTTTTGGGCCCCGCCCCTTTTAGTGGGCGTTGTCCAACGATATTATATGCAAAAATAGTGTAAATATTGAACAATTTTTATTCCTTAAGCCTATAAAAGACTGAGATGTTGTCTGATCTTGTAGAGGGGAAACGCTTCTCCATCGCCCCTTCCCGGAATGGCTCTCTCAAAATAGAGATTTAAAATTAGGTACAGAGATGTCTTAAAAGAACTCTGTCCCTGGCCTGACGTAACCTGGTGCCCTACCCCCTCCTCCCCCTTTGCCCCCTAAATGACCCTATCAAAAAAATTTTTTTTTTATTTTGTATATAATTATTCTAAAAATTTATTTTTAGAGTTTTATGACAAAGGTGAAATGTCTCCCCCACAGCCCTTGCCAGAGCGACCCTGCCAAAATACAGTTTTAATACCCTCCAAAGAGAATTGGACCCCATGAAGTATATGTATTCTTGATCAGTGATGAACTCTGAGACGATTTAGCAATGCCCATACGTTCGTCTGTGGAAAACATTTTGTAGTCTGTTTTTGAACCCCGCCCCTTTAGTGGACGTTGACGTTCGATATTATATAAAACAACTCTGTGGCACCAAGTTAAACATTTTAAATTTACTTACTAAATATTTGGAGGGTATTTAATATTCGACCCGGTCGAATATAACGTTTTTACTTGTTTTAATTTACAATTTTGTGTGACGCACTGCGACAGTGTGTACGAAAAATCATGCTTATGGCAATACATCGGTACACTTTTCAACCTTTCATTTGAACCAAATTCATGCGTTTGTGTAAGAACAAATAAAAACAACTTTAATTTAATTTTTGCGAATAAAATTTTTTTTATTATGAAATGTTGCCATTGATTGAAATTAAAGGCAAAGTAAATACGGTGCAAAATACATGCCAGCAACATGAAGTGCCTGTAACACGAATAATATTTTCCAATATAAGACGATCGGTATTTGCCGAAGAAGTCGAACAACTGAATTTTTAAAACCTTTAACACCAAAAGTTGTTACGATATCCTCTCTTTAATTCTAAACTATAACAGGGTATACTCAAGTTCACCAGTTGGTTTAGTAAAATGAGTTGTACATGAAGAGATATGGAAATTCTTGTGTAAAGAAGAACCGCCCTAATATCTTGTTGTCATTACACACCTTCAGCGATACAATGTCAGACTACAACAGTTGCACCCCTGATAAAAATTGTTGATGTTTTTACAATTTTTTTTGTTATTCCCAAAATTTGTTGGCTGTGCTGCTCCCATCCAACAACAACAGCAGCATTAAAATCCTGGATAATACATTTTGTACATCTTTTGTTGAAAATTTTAATCTTGTTGTTCTCGTTATTCTTGCCGTGCATGCACTTAAATTGTCGCTGCTTTTTTCTCCTTTATGCTGCAGATAGAAAATGGAACTGGTAAATTAATATGTAATTTAAGGTATTACGAAGTGGTGGCATGGAATAGCAAGTTTTTGGAGCTTCCGAGTTTACTTCTTTCAAACGGATTGTTGTATTATGATCAGGCCTGTATACAAATTAGCTCGTTGGTAAAATTATTAACTAATTTTTTATGCGGTAATAAAATCAATTAATAAATAGTTAATTTTTAGTATTTACGTGATTGTCTAAATGATCAGGGAATAGATTAGGTAGAAGATCTAATCTCTTGTTATAGTCGTTCAGTGATGTCCATATGTTCCGTTGATACCGAATATATTGTCTTGTACGATTTTCGTTTGGTAGCAAAAGCATTCAATAGCATATGAAAACTAGTTCAAAAATATTTCAAAGTTGTTTCAAAAGTAAGCCGCCCAATCCTCTTTCTGTAACATGTTCTGACAGCCGCTGTGTTTACTTAAGCATGTGCGGCTCATAGCAGGCCAAATGATCACTTGCTCTTATTAGGTCATATGATATTTTATTCTCTGTGTAACAGTGTTAAACTACACTGTTTACCTTTTACATTTTCTGAGCCGTTTTTAATTGTCGATATTTTAAAACAAATACACTTTATTTTCATTTCCAGAAAATGTTAAGCGTAACACATATTACGAATGAATATGTTATTATATAAATGTTGCACTTTTTAGAAACGAACACAAAAGAGATTTATATACGTTACATTTTAAGCCCAGTTCACAATCTCGAGCAAGTAGTCTAGCATCGTAGCATGAGCAAAATAATTGTACTCTACACCAACAAAATACATTGAAAATGCTCTCAAATACTCTCTCAATTTGCAAATGCTGTAATGCAAGACCATTTGCACAGGATTGTGAATTGGGCTATTATTTAGTTACGAACTTTTATTCAGACCCAAGTTCAAATCTGCAAATTACTTCCTTTATTTCAGAATTTGTATTACATTAGAATTTTTATTAAGAATGGAATTTTTAAAGTTTTTTTTTCATGATCATCAAACTAGAAAAACGAAAAAAAAATTCGAATTTAATAATAATTCGCTAGTAAAATTTTTTTTTTTTTTTGAGATTTGAACTTGAGCCTGAATGAAAATTGGTAGTTTGAAGAATAAAATACGCATTCATATTCGAAATTTGAACAAAATTGTAAGCAAATTTTTGAAGTATTTTGTAATAGTAACTCGAATTAATTTTACGTAATTCCTTATTTTCAAAAAAAAAAAAAAATAATGAATTAAGCCTAGTACTCTGTTTGAATTGGTGGAAAATGTTGCGCAACATCAGTTATTTCAGTTTCAGTTTTTTCTTTTTAATTGAAATTATGTTTTCCATTTTCAATGAGAAAATTTTTAGAAATAAATAACATTCATATTATTTCACATGTTTTTCATAATTAAAACAGGGTACTAGTTTAGCAACATTTTTCCACAAATATTTCGATTGAATATTTTTTGTATGGGTTCTGTCAGAATTTCACATGAAATTTTAAACAGAATACTAGGCTTAAGGCAAAAATAGTTAAAATATATTAAAATTATTATTTTGTAGTTAAAAAAAAATTCATTGAATTTTAGATGAGCCAAATTATATGTGAGAGACTTTTTAATTTGAGGTTTCTAAAATAATTATTATGTTCAAACAGTTTTTTTACAGCCTGGCCTACGATGTCACTCGATGTCTTACAATTGAACTCGAAACCAATAAAAATTTAAAAATTTTATTTTTGTCTTAAATTTACTTATTCGACAGAACGATAGTGATTGACGTCGTGGTCCAGCCAGTTAATTTTTATTAAATCTGGAGTGTTGCTGTGTGTAATTCGGTTCGAAAAATAAACTGTTAGAAATGGCATATAATTAACATTCATTTATTCAGTAGTCGTCCAGATTTACATGTTTTTTTTTTTATTTATTAAATCAGTGATACAGCGGAAAGAAATAGATTTTAATATCTAAATGGTCATAAAATACTTTATCTCTAGTCAGTTAAATGTGCCCTGATATTTGTTTTAAAGATTTAAATTTTAAAATCTCTTTATAATCCCTAAAAAATCGAATGCACACACAACAATAATGAAACCATGTAATGAATACCCTCATCCATGTCTCATACCACATTTGGCAGAACAAATCAATTTGTTTCAATAATAAAAACTTCTTTCACAAAAATTTTATTGATACGTTGCACATGCAGGAGAAAATTAAGGCAACTTGTCCAAATAAAACCATTACGATTTGTCAGCCCAGCGTGAACACACTTTGACTGTGGAAGACATTCAAATGGCCGCACACTTCCAAACATTGATAAGCGTTACAAATTTGATAATTTTTCTGTGTGTAGTAAAAACGATTCCTAGTGAACCACACAAGTTGTGTAAATAGTATTAAATATTGAATTACTGTTCTAAATTAAATATAAAAATATATAAATTTTTTTTACAGATATTTTGGTTTTTACTTTGGAGAGAAATTTAGTGTCTTATCCGTGTGATTCCTTGGAACTTTTGTTTTCATTTTCATTGATATAGTTTTTTAATAAGAACAAGAAACTCAACTCCAATTTTAGAAAACTTCGTTTCAAAAATAGTTTTTATTTTTATTCGTTGTCTAATTTCAAAGAAATTATTAAAAATGTATTAAATTTCACGAATGGCATTATTTAAGTATTAAAACATGTTTTAAAATTTCAATTCCCTAAATTTTCCCAATAACAAGAGGAACATGAAACACTCTGAACGAACGGCTTCTAACAAAGAAAAGCGTGTAGGCAAAATATTAAATAGCTTATAGTTGGTGGGCATAATTATTTTTAGGGCAAAGGTCGAATAGAGAGAATGCTACTTGTTTTTTTTTTTTTTTTTTAATTTTCGTATTGCAAATCAAGTGGTAATTTGAGCAATCTGCTCGATCTGGAATAAAATCCATTTCGTAAATAATTATTTCTTCAGTTTCCATAAAAAATCCTTATCTCTAGCAGGAGTTATAAATTTATTACGAAACGAATGTAAATATAAAGTGAATTCAAAATATTCCCTTATAGAACACTTTTGCACTACTTTTCTTCAGCAATTGTTACTTTCTGGTAGGCTCTTGTTATATCCAAGGCTTTAGGGAGTATCCTCAGGCTGTCAAATGTAATTAATATGTTTTTAGTAGGACCAGCATTCAGAGGATGCAGTGCATTTTACCGGAATTCGAGAGTAGGGGATAGTATTTATAAATAAATATATAAATAAAAGCTATAGCTTTTACTTCGCCGACTAATTTTTTTTACAAGGTCGACGAAGGAGAGCGCAGTTACTCTGTGCTTTAGTACGCTGCAGTGTCAATCGCGTCCAACTTACCTTGAGTGGCTAGTGCTACGCCTTGGGGCCCGGGCCTAGGGCAGCATGATTGGGAGGACGACAATTTTTTCAGAACTCCACAATTTGGGAATCCAAAATACGTAGTGGCATTTGATAAAACAATACGATGAAGAAATTTCGTACCGGAAATATTTTTACAACGATTAATTCCGATTATTAAATCACTAACAGTAAGAGGCTTCAAGTACCCCTTAATGCATATATGACCCTCTTACTAAAGTTGATGTGGCAGCGAAGGTCTTTCGGAAGTTTTGATTAAAAAAAAAATCATCGCATGTTCTCAATATTCTGGTCAAACACCGTAATCATGCCAACGCATTGACCGGATTTGGCCCCTATGAATTTTTTGAAGAAATTGATTTTCCGCCTTTTCATGTATGAAAAAGTACTTGTTTCGAGACGATTGTACGGATAAAACCGAATCGCTAGGAAAGCTCTAGCACGAAACTAAAATGACAAAATTGAGCTACTTCAAGGATTAGAAACAAACTCTGCCCAAATATGTGAGTGATACTACTTTTAAGGCGACAAAATAAAAATTGACAAATAAATATATTTTCAGAAAATAAAAATTCAGCATAGTTTCTGAAAAGACGCCTAAATGATAATATTGAATCAAAATGAATAGAATATTGTAAATCGAAATGGGCAGCATATTAGAAAGGGCCTAGGATGGCAGCAAACCTAAATTCGTCACTGAGGATTATCTGACTTTCGCTATTATTATTTCGAAAATTAATAAGAATATAGCATATCCTATCATACGCATTGTCAGCACCTTTCCCTTTTCGCCGTAGAATAAAATATAAAAATAAAATAGCTCCAAAAAAGTATTTATATTCTTATCTCTTTTATATGCGTTCCCAATACTATCCCTCCATTTTAGATCCGTCGCAATGCATTACATATGTACGGGAGCCCTACGTGATGGTCCTACAAAAAAAAATTAAAAAAATATAATAATAATTAATTAAAATGTGCCTCGAGGTTCTACTATTTAAAACTACGATTACTTACAAATCAGGGTAACGTTCAATACACAAAATCACTAGTTTGGCTTACTATGAACAAAAATATTTCATTTATAAAAAACGAATAAATGTAACGAAAACTTAACTTCAAATTTTGCTTCTTCATATACAAAATAAATTGTTTGTTAAAACTCTGTTTAAATTTCTATGCCTATTGTAGGGTACTTGTTACATATAAATTATAAATGTGTTTACCCAAATTCACACACACACACACACAAAAGGAAAAGTAAACTGTCAAACATCTGGCAATCATTTTTCAACACGTTGAGTAATCTTCGCTTGTATTTTAATGTCTGTTCACATACTACAATCTATTTTTTGTGTAAGAACTCAGTGGGATCTAGGCTCAGGAAGGTGGATAGAAAAATATTTATAAATAAAACCGCATGTAGTTACATTCCCATAAAATGTCTGGTATTACAAATGAATTTCAAAAGAAAATGTATTTCTGTTGCTTCTACCAAACAGAATCTTACACACACTCTCGTACAAACTACAAAGGATTCCATACACATGAAATGGCATGAAAGATAAGAGGCGTTAATCACATGCTGTTGTCATACCGATAAAGGCAAAATTTAAATGATTATCCTTTAAAAGCACTTGCTGTAATTGTAATTTAATATGCAAACTATAAATTGCACTCACAGTCATGAAATAGAAAAGTACAAACACTTCAGTGCATTATAAATACTCGTGGTACCATTGATTAGCATGTGGAGTGGGCAAGAAAGAGAAAGAGCAGGAGTGAAACATTGAATGGCTTTTAAGATGTAAATCGATATTTGTATTGTTATGAAATATTATTAAACAATAATCCTGCAAACCGTAAAAACAATGGAAAACACGAAAAGGCTAATAACCACTTGAGAAATATTCTTAATACTTTATTTTCGTTGGCATACCAAATCAAGGAATCGTTTTATACTACAATTTCAAGTGCCAGCTCTTTTTGGTGTTCTTCATTCTATTTTTTGTTGAGGTGGTCAGTGAATGCCAGGACTTTTGATAGTATGACTACATTAATATTCCATGTACATAAATTATTATTGTTTTTCATTCCATTGAAGTGTCACTCGTTACGTTCAATGTAATTTAAAATTCAACTGTCAACAACACTTTTTGCCTTAAGATTTTTCTGTCTTTCTTTTCTTGGTTCTTTTCTTTATCATATTTCAAGCAATTTATATTCTATTTTATTCAAAATATTATATATAATTTTTGTTCAAAGAGGTTTTAAAAAATCTTAGCAGGAACTTTAAACGAAATATTATTCAAAATTTCTTATTAAGTTTAAATTACAATTCCCCTAGATTTATGCATTAGTGTTGTCATTCACATAACAATTATTATTAATATTCGAATAATCGCATATATTTATTTGCCCTATTTTTTACTTTTATTTTGA
This sequence comes from Linnaemya tessellans, assembly GCA_951800035.1. Taxonomy (NCBI): domain Eukaryota; kingdom Metazoa; phylum Arthropoda; class Insecta; order Diptera; family Tachinidae; genus Linnaemya; species Linnaemya tessellans. The sequence continues at coordinate 44,142,968 of OX637536.1, forward strand.
AGAAATGAAATTTTTAAATATGGGATGGAAATTATTCAAAACATGTTTGAAAAATATTTTAAATAAGTGCCATATATATTTAATTATAATTTTGTAAAACAAAAAATTGGTTTTTCTGCTAGTTTTGTCATTCGAATATGAATTATTCGCACAATTAAAAATTATTCGAAGAATCGCAAGTAACTTGCTCAATTTTTTTTTTAAAGAAAAAAAATTTGTTTATGCTACATATAATTAAAAAATATTTGTATATCCGTGTTCTCAGTAAAACAATAATAATTATCCGAATAATCGAATAGATATTATTCGAATAATCGAGTAAGAATTATTCGAACAATTGACTAAGTATCATTGCAATAATTGAACAAGAATTTTTCGAATAAACGAATAAGTATTATTCGAATAATCGACTATAAATTATTAAAATAATCAAATAAGAATTTTTCGAGCAATTGAATAAGAATCATTGCAATAATTGAATAAGAATTATTCGAATAAATATTATTCGAATAATCGAATAAATATTATCAGAATAATCGAATAAGTGTTATTTGAATAATCGACTATAAATAATCAAAAGAATCGAATAAGAATTATTCGAACAATTGAATAAGAATCATTGCAATATTTGAATAAGAATTTTTCGATTAATCGAATAAAAATTATTCGAATAATCGAATAAGAATTATTCGAATATAAATTATTAAAATAATCGAATAAGAACTATTTGAACAATTGAATAAAAAGCTTTGCAATGATTGAATAAGAATTTTTCAAATAATCGATTAAGTATTATTCGAGTAATCAAATAGTTTTTTTCTTCAAAAGAACAGAATATTTCAATATCCTGTAAAGAACTATATGACCACCTTACAGCATAGAATTTTATTTTTGAGCACCTTTTTTACCACAGAAATAAAAATAATTTTGACAGATTGAAATTTGTATATTTCTCAGCGTTTGCCTTTTTCGCATAAGCCGCCAAGAAAAAAGTCTAGGATAGTGAAATCGCTCCCCCTCTCTTACAGCTACAGCATTGAAATAGTTTTAACTCAAACTAATTTATTTTAAGTATTTAGTGTTGCTATGCTGATTGTTCCCCTTGAATGGCGCAGAGAGAAAATAAATGATTTGAGAAAATATTCTTCCCTAAATTCATCCAAAACTTGATTTTGAATATCTGCCTTAAGCTCCTCCACTCTGCCCATTTGAAATCTTTGACAAACCTGGTCGTAACATATCAGTTCGTATGCCACTATCTGATGTCTGGTGACACACACTGCATTCTTTTCGATCATTTTATTCTAGTGTTCGTTAGCACTCTTTTAAGTTGACAAATCCCCCCATCCAGTTGTTGCAAGACTTATTCAAACGATAAATGTTAATGTAATTCTGTCACTCATTCCATTCAGCCCCCAATTGTAGTTGTCATTTTGGTGCTGTTGCCATGTCTTTGCCATTTCTTTTTTCCTTCTTACTTTCTTGTATTTTTAGGTTTTACTTTTGGCCGTGGTTTCATGTGCTTGTTGTAGCTTTTCATTAAATGCATCATATAGCAATTTGTTGTTATTGTTTCATTGGTATTTAGTTGTCTCCAACCTTCACACAAGTAATTTATTACTTTCGGCTGTTTGTCATTTTGATCTAATCTGACGCCGCTTGTAACAAATAAATTGAAACATTCAGTCGTCGTCATCGTCGTTTGCTTTTGTAAATACAACTGAAGTCGGCTGAAAAACTGCATTTAAATTCGTACTTTTGTATATATTTGTTGTTGTTGTTGTTGTTGTTAATGTTGCTGTTTTTGCTGCTTAATGTCTTTTTAAATCGTTTAAAGTCGCTGTATTGTTAATTTTTCTAAATTTTATTTTATTATTATTTTCCCTAGTGCAAGTAACAATCACATACTTCGAATATTTTAAGTAGAAATCACAACAATGGATATTTCCGTGAAAATGCCAGAAGCTTAAAAGTTGAATTTAAAATTAAAATTTTATTGTTTTTATTGAACTGTGCAGGTCCTTAAAATTTGTTTAGTGGGACTTAATTTCATTTAGATTAGAATACAATTACGAAAGTTATTAGGTAAATAAAACAATACAATTACGAAAGTTATTAGGTAAATAAAACCGAAGAGGTCAAGCGAGACTTAAGCTGCGCCTGATAACATCGTTACTTTTGTTAAGCAAAATCTAGTTTTTATCTATTATAAATACAGGCCTGTTCTGTAAATCACGCCAGTTTGAAATCGCCTGATTTTAGAAAATTGTCTTCACTAATAGAAATATTTTTCCAGACATTTTTCAATATTGCTGTTATATATAGCTTCAAATATCATATCCAGAAGAAAACTGCCGTATCTAATTTTAAGAACGTTTTCAGGACCATGATTTATTTTTGAATTCACGCGATTTCAACCCGACGTGATTTACAGAACTTATGTGAGAAATAACGAAAATAAATAAATTGTGTTTTGAGCCAAATTAATTCCATATAAATGTTGGAAGTCGAACATTATTATATAAAAATTGGGCCCCACGCTGATTTTATGTGTATGACTCCTGCTGATGTCTTGTGGAACCCACATGTTTTATTCAATTCCTGCAATAAGATATCTCTTATCATGGCCCTATAACATTCTCCAGTAGAATCTGGGAACTCAGAAAAATACGGCTCAATCATTCATTCGGTTAATACAGTCTGCCCGATAACCAGCCTTATAGCCCATTGTGATGCCCAGGGGAGTAGGCATAACACATTTCTGCAAAGCACTTGTATTCCGGTTTCTGAGAACCATCCAGTACTTTTCACAATACCCGCTGAGGCCGGCATTGGTGCAACCTTGTGAACGCTGCACCACGTTTTGTAGTTCTGCAGAAACATAGATTTCCTTTGATGGCGTAATTGCTTAAGTGGAAGTGCCAATGATCAGTTTCGTCTCCAGGTCATCTCGTTCATTATTGAGATTAGGAATGGCTTTGCAAAAATTCACTCGCGATTGATGGTTAGCGGGCACTTTTTGTAATTTTTATGGGAACATCTGGGTGCTGTTGGCTGAAGTAGTAGAACACGAGACTATGAAGCGGAGGGTCGTGAGTTCGAACCCGCGCTGAGTCATGAAATATTGTGTTGAATTCTTCTGAACAGCATTAGTGCGTGGTTCTGTTAGTTGTTGCCAGCCTGTTTCAATGATGAAGGCATAGTCACTGAACATAATTGGCAGCGACTGACACTATCATGTACTAAAAAGCAGAGTAACAGCACCCACCTTCGTCGGCCCTGTAGCAAAAATTAGCCGGCGAAGTAAAAGGTTGGAATAGCTACAAAAAAACTGTCTATCTTCTCATCTTTCCAAATCTGTCCTCTCAATACTATCCCCTCTTTTCAGTTCCGGCGCAATGCATTGCATATATAGGGGTCATCCCCTGAGTGCTGGTCCAAGATAAAAAAAAAAATCTTTTACCGAAATTCACACTAAGATTCTCTAAAGATACCCAATTGCGTGGCACGTTGTTCGATTAATGTTTCTTCGATTGCAGAGGGATCAACAATCATAGCCACGATATTGCAAAGCTGATTCGAGCTTCTTCGGGTTGGATGGATAGATATTCAAGGTTGTGGCAGTGCTTTCTACTACACAATGTGGTTCGAAGGACCATGTCTAAGCTTCCAATCGTTACTGATGTCCTTGACTCTCAGAAGCGCTTGGAAATGGAGTTGCTAATATGTTTGAGTCTTTAATTCGTGCAAAATTTGTCTCTTGTACATATTGAAATCTATATTAATGCTAATGTTAGTTGGAAAAATATTTTCATTAAATTCAATGAATTAATTCCTTCACTCTGCTCACTTTTATATAATCAAATACATATAAAGAGAAGAAGAAAAAAAGTAGAAAAAAAAATTCAAAAATCATTATTTTGAATGTCTAAAGGTGGTAATGATGCCATTGTTCATTGTGACAATGAGTGAAAACCATGAACTACAACAACAACAAAAGAATTGGAGCATTTCCACAACGCTCAAGACGAGTGGCAGCCACCCCCAAATGTATGTACACTTTTTTATTGTTTGTTTACGCTACGAATATCTATCATTTCATGCATCAGAGGAGAATTTAGCAGCTTCTCTTTAAGTGTTGAAGATCATTGATCGCCTTGGTGTCTTGCATCTTTAATACCCCCCAACAATCAGATGAGCTGAACAAAGAACAAAGACAAAAAACATGAATGCCATTCGTTTTAACATATCCGTGTATCAAGTTGACGCTGGCGTGATATATCACCCCACGTGCCTGCCCAATTTGATATTTATACATTATTTCAACAAACCATGAATGCAACCATTCATCCATCTCTCCATCATGGCCAGGCACATTCAGCTTTACACAAATTATTCGTGGAGTTGTAGGTTCTTAAAGATTTATAAAACGATTGTTGTCTTTGTGCTTGAGGAAATTGCAGCTCGTAAATGGCATGAAATATATAAATCAGATGATCGGGGGGGTTTTCATTAAATTTAAATCTCTTGATTTTTCAGTCGCATGTGTGTGAGCGTATTTGCTGCTTCCGTTCTGTTCTTTGTTTTGTTAGCATTTCTTTTTGTATAATTTTGTAAATCTTTTAATGTTTTTACAATTGGATAAAAAGTAATTTAAATCTTTTTCTATTTTTACTTAATTGAACATATTTTTAGAGAATTTTCTTTTTATAATTTGTTTGGATATTTTTAGCATCAAAGAGGTCTTAAAAAGGCGAATTTATCACCCAAATAAATTTCGTTGAACATATTAATCGATCAAATTCAATTTCTAGGTTAATTTAATTTCTCATAATGTTTTCAACTCATTTTTTTTATTCCTTTTTTTTATTTTTTTGAGGAAAAGCATTTTTGTAATAAAAATTAATTTTATGTTTTTTTCAGATTGTGTTGACAGACCTATTTGGGAAACATGAATGTAAGTGTGTACGCATTTTCTGATTTTATTAATATTAAACAGAAGGCCATAAAAATATAATTAGCATATTTTAAGGATTTTATTATGCCCATAAAACTTTTTGCCTAAATGTTAGTTTCTTATTACGTTTTAATTAATAACAAGAGGGAACCATTAATATTTAATGGTCTGTTAAATTACTTTAAAATTTTAAGAAATCGTTGAATGGGAAAAAAAACCTTTTACTTTGTTTGTTATTTGGGGAACATTGAAAGCGCTGTGGTCCTTTGCAACTACATAAAGTACTAATTGTAGTCAAGTTTAATACAGTTTTCTTTTCTTTAAATACAATTAACCCTTTTGCTGCCCCTGTACAGTGGGTATAGATCAAAGTAGAAATTTTTAAACTTTATGAACATAATTTTAAAAATGTGGGGGCATAGAGATAATATGGATTCCAGGACATCAGGGGATAGCTGGAAATATTGAGGCAGATATGCTAGCAAAGATGGGAGCATTAATGGCGAACATCACACTAGATAGTCCGAAGCCATTTCAGGTTTTTAAGAACGAACTAAAGCGATGGGCTATGGAATTACATACAAGAGATTGGCAGAACTCTACCATAGGTAGGGTGACTAGAATTCTATGGGGGGGACCCAGATGGTAATAGGACTAAGGAGGTCCTAACATTGAGTAGGCCAACACTACGGAGGTTGGTTTATTTATTAACAGGACATACAGAGTTAAGGACTCACCTGGTACGAATGGGTATCGTTGGCGATATAACATGCAGGGCCAGCCAGGAAAAGGATGAGACACTGGAGCACTACTTGTGCTACTGTCCAGCTTTTAGCCAAGTCAGAAGGCGAACATTTAATCAGGAGATGGAATTTCTTAGGGGCTCTAATTGGAAAGACTTAAGGAAGTACATTGAAGAAACTAGGTTCTTGACGTAATCAAACTCAGAGGTTTCCATGGCATCGGTGGTGGCTCCCTACAGTGGAATGGGAACTCCTTATTATAGAGCGCACAACAGGCCTATGAGGCCTAAGTGTAATCCAGGATTGGGATGCTTATGCCCCTCTTTTACAACCTAACCTAACCTAACATAATTTTAAGGCTTGCAAAAAATGTTGTAAATTGTTTTTATATTAAATGTTATCCAATCCATCGAACTATTGCTTGCGACATTGCCGACCATGCAGTAAAATCTGTATGGTCAAGTACGATATCACTGCGAAATGATACTTAGAGCCAGTAAAATCTTCTTAGAACTAAATGAGTTAAAGTCTATCTAATAGGTTAGGTCAACGGGGACTAACCAACCTTATGGCCCATTGTGATGCCCAGAGGACTACACAAAACACATACCTGCAAAGCACTTGTATGCTGGTTTCTTAGGAAAATCCAGTACTATTCATAAAACCCACTAGGGCAGCCATTGGTGCAACCTTGTGAAAATCTAGGTCTCCCAGAAAACGACAGCCTAGGTTTCTAACCCTATGCTCCTGCAGGGGCGGGCAGCCACACAGAAAATGTACTAGCTGGTCTTATCCCGCATCGAAACAGATACTGCAACGACCATCATGGGAAGCCTATATTATCTCACGTATAAACGATCGCACCGTGACGACTACAATCAGGGACTTAAGTGACTACTTTCCAAGTGTTAGTAAGTAGCTGCTTAGTTCTAATCCTGCTAAGTCAAAGAGTCTTGGTCATCCTGTAGATGGTAATTGTAGACCATCTGCAGTTGCCTTTCTCTGCGCCCACTTCTTAATGATATCGGACAGCTCACCTAAGGGCATAACAATATGCCTTCGTGAAACTGCTCTAGGGCACTCGTCAGTCATTTCATTCCCCTGAATGTCTTCATGTACGAAAACCCAAATTATTCTGACGTCATGTCTTTCAAGAAGATCCAAGGATTGAATGCATATCAGGACTCAGTCAGACTTTACCTGTTTAAATTTTAGCGCCCCATCAACATAGACCTCAATTGTTGTGTCCTCCGAACAGACCACACACATTCTATTTGTAACTTCGATAATGGCATAAATCTTCTCCTGGAAAGGAATTGAGGTATCAGGTACTCCTGCAGAAACTAAAAGATATTCAAACTTCAGAAAATACCTCCCAACTAGTGCCAGTTTCTACCCCTAATGAGTTTGAGCCACATTTAAGGACCCACAGTGCATTATTCCGAGTTGCAGAGTTTTCCTTGCAGTCCTTTCCGTCAGGGTATCCATCTGCAAAGGGTCAGTCAAAATTTTTGACGGGAGTCGTTTAGTCAGCTTATCTCACCATGAGCCTGCCTTCATACATTTTGTAGAATAGTGACCTGTCCAGTACGGTTATTCCTGATCTCGCCAGACTCCTTTAGCCTAAAGGCAGATCTTGCAGATGTGTACTTGATAAAAATATCAAGGTTAGTGAAGTGAAGCATTGTTCCTAGTAGACTGATTTAAGGAGTTGACCTCATTGTACCAGTGATAGCAAGACGAGCTAACTATTGTACCTTCCCCAGTATAGAGAGATATTATTGCTCTAGTCCACTACGCGCCACCAGACAATTGATCTGCAAGAAAGAATGAGTTGGGTCAGAGGCGTGTACATTTAGTGTATGATATACGACTTCAGCACCCACCTTGTCGCAAATTCTCTTTTGCTAGCATAGAACCCTTATACAGCTTTTTTCGTCCCATCATCTACCTCACGGTTCCATGCGGTGTGCACTCCACGATTAAATCGAAATATTTCATGGCAATTGAAAGTTTCAAGCTGACGCTATGGTGTCCTAACAGCCCAAAAGTCTGTCCAGTAATTTAAAAAGGTATTAAAACGCCTGAAAACTCTCCTAGAGGGCAGAGAACAGCTCACAAGACAGGTTACGTGACCGCTTCCCAAGAATTGCTTCCACTTTGGGACTTTGGTAAAAGACACTGGCAACATTTTACATCAGGTTAATATGGGAGGGGGGTTAATTTGATTATTTTTTACTTGGACTGATATTCGGGGTTTTAATCCTACTCATGCAATGCATTGTCCAGGATTTGTGCAAGAAAGTGATATCGTTGAAATGGTAGATCAAAAAGGATGAGAAAATACTTCACCGCCAATTTTTTGCTACTGTGCCGACGGAAGAGATTTTTGCCGTCGTACTCTACATGTTAATTACTTCAGCCAGCAGAACCACAATAGCCATAATTAAGATACTCGGGTATAGTTTGTAGACCCAAACTCAGGATGAAGAACTACCTTCAGCCCAGCTGTCTGAATACGGACCCTAATCAGAATGATATTTCTTACCCTTGCATTCTTAATTTGCTGTACGATTATATGCTGTTTTCCATAAATACTATGTTATATGGTGTTCAGACATGCGCCTTAATTGAGTTTATCGCAATTAACAGCATTATTGAGCTCAATTACCCATACAAAATTTTAATTAGCTAATTGATCAATTAACGCTTAATTGTCTATAAAATTGAGCAAAGCTTAAAATGCAGCACTGTGAAAGTTTGTTTAGTGAGCGCCATAATGCCTACTGAACAAACTTTATGAAATTTGACAACTCATATGTAAACAAATTCACAGAAAAAAATGGCGAGTCAAGTTGAGGGTGAGTTTTTAAAATAAAATTTTTTAACTAACAATTAAAATAAATGAAAAATAAAAATTTTATTACGTACAATAAAAGAAAACTCTTTTTAAAAGTCAAACTTTGTTCCATTTTCGCAAAATTTTAACCACAAATTTTCAAAAGCAAAATGTAAAGAACACCTTTTGTCAGCTGCTGTCAAACACTAATTGAGTTAGCTATATTGAGTATGTGTGAACACTTTTCAATTAACTTATTATTGACTCAATTAAAAATGCATGTCTGAACACCATATTAAGGACAATTGGTACATCATTTACCACAGGGAAGTTATAACATTCCAAAAAAAATTATTATGGAACTAATAATAATTTTCGCAATTAAGGGTCACCCTAATAAATTTTTGAATATACTATTTCCACCTTTTATTGTAGCCATGCTAATTTTTGGCATTAACGTGCGTGAACTTCTTTTACTCATATTTCCACTTGACTGCATAATTAACTTGTTTTATTAATTACCCCATTCTATTGTCCTTCAGTATAATGACATTTTCTAATATGAATATTTTATTTCTTTTAACATATTTTTTCGTATACGAATATATTTTCCCAAAAAAAAACACATGTGTATTACTTATTACATATGGCAGCATGTAATTTCATTTTTATAATAAAAATTGTATGTCGAAAAATAAAATAGTCATGATGGAGCAAGAACACAAAAAGGTGGAAAATCCTTTACTTGATTTTTTACTTTATCTAATTACAAACGTACAATGACATGGATAAATTTTTTTGTTACAGCCAAAGGACACATGTGTTTTAGTAAACTTTAGCTCATACATACGAGTACATACAAAATATTATTGTAATTAAAAGAAAACACATACACAAACGTTCACATACAACCTTTAAAGGACACACATAATTATTATGCATTCATCGGGAGAGGAGATTATGGATACAAAGTGTAGCAAGAATTACGACAGCAATAGTAACAATTATTACTCCAATATACTCGGCATTAAATCATAAAGTCCGTCCATTAGGGCACAACAACAATAACAAGTAATTAAGTCATTTTCTAACTCTCTTAAGCGAAATTTTGCTTGATAATAAAAACGGTATTAAATAACGTGGAAGTACAGTCGGCACTTGATAGCAGTAATTTTCGAATCAAGCGGTACACACCGTGACAGTTTCCAAAATGTAATATTACTTCTTTTATATTCTCCAAAAAAGAATTGGACGGTATATTCACTTTGTGATTCCGTATGTAACGCAGTGAAATATCCCTGTAAGACTCCATAGAGTATATATATTCTTGATCAGTGATGATCTAGCCATGTCCGTCCGTCCGTCCCTTGAAGTTTGGTATAAAGACATTTTGAAGGATGGCACAGGTCAAGTTTGTAAATGGGCTGAATAGGATCAGAGGGAAAAATTTCTTCTTAGAAGAACTAAACCAACCTAGAAAAACCAACATAATTTATAATTTTATTTCTCTTATTTTGCTAAGCAAAGAAGGCCCAAAGCGTTGAACTTACAGTTAGAGGGCGTTGAAGTAAAATGTTACATGCGAAAATAGTGTAAATATTTAAAACATTTTATAATTTAAGCCTACTTTCCTTAAAAATTAAATTTTAAAGATTTTATGACGCAGCTGAGATGTGCTCTGATCTTCCTCTGCTCTACCCTCCTGCCACCTTTGCCCTTAGCAGAAAACATTTTTCACTTAATAACCCCAAAAATTTACTTTTAGTATTTTATGGTTAAGGTGAGATGTTCCTACCACGGCCTCTCCCGGAGTGATCCCCACCAAATAGAATTTTTATTTACTAAACATTTGGAAGGTATTTACGATTCCACCCGGTCGAATATTACGTTCTTCTTTGCTTTTTATTTTGTTGGGTAGTGTAATTTAAACATTTTCAAGCTTTTGGCATTAACAGGAAAGTGTTTTTTAAATGTTTTTCAATACCGTGTTCATACATTGAGTTTTGCTCAATTAATTCCATTATTGAGCACAATTAACCATGTAGAGTTATAATTAAGTAATTGCTCAATTAACACTTAATTGCTGTAAAATCGAGTAAAATTACAAATGCAGCACTGCTAAAATGTAAATGCACATGAGGAACACACCATAAAGTTAGTCGGGACTTAGTACCTAAAATCTCGAAAAGTTTAAAAAAAATTACGTCGAGCCATGTTCCAGTTAAGTTATTAATCTGCCTTATTACCGTTCTCGAATCGACTCAAGTGTTTGTAATAGATTAAAGAAAAATACAAAATTTTTCTTTAATTTATTACATTCTTTCGGGTCGAATCGAGAACCTTAATAAGGCCTAATATTTAATTGCGTATTATTTCGACAATAAAAGAAAAACCTAGAAAAAAGATTTAAACTTCGTGAGGTCCTCATGAATATAAACAGTTTGTTAAATTGAATTAATATTCTATAGGCTAATTGTTCGAAATTTTAATTTAAATCTCAGAAAGACATGATAAATATTCCAAGGCACAAAGGAAAGTCAACATCAGTTTTATTCAACTTACACAGCAGAGCAGAACAGCTGTTTTCGAAAGCCGCAACACCTTCATTATCAGTGCTCATGTGTATTGTGTTTGTCACCACTTATTAGGTGGCTTAGTTGAATATGATAACAGTTCCTATGTACACAAATTTTATTGTGAAAAAGGATGCGAGAACTGTATCAACCTGATGTTAACATGTTATGGTTTTAATGCCCGTGTTACCGTTTGATTATTTTTCTTCATGTCCCATTTTTCTGAATTTTATCTGTTCCATCATACTTTTTTGGTTTGAATTTTATACATGTGAACGTTTTCCAATTTTGTTATTGGTAGCTCAAGCCATAGCTTAAATTTGTATGTAGTTGACTGATGTTGACTTTCCCTTGTGCCTTGAAATATTTATCATGTCTTTCTGAGATTTAAAAACAAATTTCGAACAATTAGCCTATGAATTTTAATTCAATTTAATATAGCAATATAAATGTTCGTGAAAATACTTACTACATATAAACAGTTTGTATATTTAGTTCTCAAATCGTTAACTGAATTGATTAAATTTTTTTATATGTCAACAGTGAAATAATTATGTCAATAAAGTGAATATTGACTTAATTAAAAATGCATGTCTGAAATTGGGATTTTATTGTAAACTTGGAATCTGTTAAAAATATAACCGTGAATCATATACAAGCCATGCATTACCTTCTCGATCCTAAACAACTACTTTTTTCGCTGGGAAAGTGTTACTGTGGGTTGAAAATTTCAATGCCAAATTATGAAATAACCGAAATAACTTAAAAAGATTTAAATATCGATAGTTTACTGTTCCCACTATTAAGAGGAACAAAAAAAAATTACTCTCTTATGTGGTGCATATACATATAAACACTTGTTGTAATGGGACACTGAAACTTTCCACAAAATAACAAAAAAAAATATAAAAAAAATAAGAAAAGTGAAAAACAATGCGCAACAAAAACATTACATGAACTAAAACGAATAAATAATAAATAAGGAAATAAAAACGATGAAGATTGTCATAAAAATGAAAATAGTAAAATAGAAATAAAACAGACATTTATGCAAACAATAACACACTTATTCACTTATACTGGCTGCAAATTTATTTCTTTTATTTTTTATTTTTGTTGTGGCAGTTGTTGTCTTTTTATAACTGTAATTCCCATACACTCGTAAAATAACGGTTAGTTAATAATTTATCATGATGAATACAATTTTCAATATCGATAAAAACTTTAGCTATTAAAAGGCTTCGTCGATATAAACAATTTAGTTGTTCGTGTACCTTTACGGAGCAGTTCATTTGAATACCCACACACACAACACACACACAAATACTTATACATGTTTTTTATAGCCTGCTTTTATATCGTGCATTTCAATACATATGCTTTTATGGCCAATAACACATGTATGTGCTTATAAACCTAGAAATAAAAAAAATAAATAAAAACAAATTTCATTACAAATTATTATCGATTCCCGCAAAGCACGTAAATTTCCATAAATCTCTTGTACACATATTTTTATCATAATGAAATTCACAATAGTATAGAAAATTTAATTTTATGTGACACACATACGAGGCCTGCTAAAAAAAAATAAGATCAATTTTCCTTTATTGCAAGAAGTATTTATTTATTCATCCATTTCTATTTTGCCGCCTTACAATTAGTACTCCTTGAATTATGAGCCAGCGTTTATTCCGATTTATGAAAGCAGTTCTGATATATTCCTTTTGATATGTCCTTGAGCTCTCTGAGCGGTACGACTTTTTTCGTTTCAATCGTTACAATAGGTCTTTTCAATCTAGAGAACAGAACAAATTCTTAAGCGCTATCTGAGACATAATTAATGTTTCTTTTTTGTTTTCTGTTCTATAAAAAACTTTAAAAATTTGCGATAAAAATTTATAGGGTCCGCCAAATAATTTTTTTTTTTGAAAATGCTATAAAAAAACCACTGAATATTTTCTCAACTTTCTTTTTTTATTTGAAAGTACAATCCTTCCGGTTAATAATGGAAAAGAATTTCATTCAAATGGCTGCATGGCCCGATAACGATCGCCATTGACTGTAACGGCCACTCTTTGCTCATTTTCGAAGAGGCCCAATTATGCCTCTGGACCAAAATCCGCACCAGACAGTGATTCGTTTTGGGTGCGTCGGCTTTTCAATGCATGCGTGCGCGTTTTCTGTGTCCCAAATGCGACAATTTTACTTGTTTACATACCCGCCATCATCAAAATGAGCTTCATCTGAAAAGATGATTTTTTTTGGCAAAATCGGTATCTTCTGTAAGTCGTTCGCAGGCCCACTTGGCGAAGCGAAAACGCATTGGAAGGTCAACCATATTTGTTGAGCGGAAGGATAAAACTAATTATCTGTCAAATCAGACATGAGCTAAGTGTTACCATTCACGAAATAAGCACTAGTTAAAAAAAAAAAACGTTAGATTGCGGACTCTATATATCTTTTAAAACGAATTTCGCTGCCACACGTTTCATGCCCAAAATATCCCAAAAAAATTAGATGACATCAGCCAACCCATATGCCGATACCCTCAGCAACTTCGCTCATAGTGGTTCGACAGTTTTCTATAACAATTTTCTTTTACAATTCTCAACATCGTTCGTTTAAGAGCGGGGGCGCCATGGCCATGTTCTGGATCCTTCACTGTCAACATTTCAAGTGTTTTTTTCCATCCATTTTTCTCGACAGCAGGAATCTGACAAACACGCAAAACCCTTTTAACTTTGACGACTCCCATAAACAAATGAAACATTTTAAATAGAGAAAACATTATTTAAATGTAACCCGCTAAATGTTAAAAATTACCTTATTTTCTTGAACAGACCTCGTATATTATATATATATATATATATATATATATATATATACATATATATATATATATATATATATATATATATATATATATATATATATATATATATATATATATATTTATATATATATATATATATATATATATATTTATTTATTTTTTTTTTTCAATTAACTTATTTACACGAAATTTATATATGAGATACACTACCTAAAAATTGAATTAATAAACGCGCTTGACCATGAAACGGAAGATGGTGAGTTCGATCCCGCACTCATTCCTGCTATTCTGACCTGAATTAGCACAAGATTCGTAAGGTTTTAGATGCATAAAGCCTATACTTTTTAAACGAATTGATTTGAAAATTTATTAAAATCTTTGGAAACTCTGTACTCACTAGCCGAAATGTTCTGCGATCAGAATAAGGTCTGCTGTCGATCGACTGTTTCCAAAAGTTCTTTTTGCCGAAGAATAAAAATGTAATGAAGAAAATCTAATTTTGCCCATTTCGCAAAATTAACTCTTGATGATTTGAGAAAAATCATTTAAGACATACACTAACATATATGAACACTACAAAATTGTCGCTGCTGGCTGTGACAGCTTTGAGAAGGAGTTTATCCGTTTCCTGCCAAAAGGCATGTTGACAAAAAAAAGGGGAAATAAAACCGTACAAATTTATATGACCATATTTTTTCACACATTTTAGTGGAAAATCGGTATGAAAACGTCACCAGAGACAAGACATACATAAATGTTCTATTTGTCTTTCAATTTTAGTTCTAATGTTGTTTTCTATATTCTCGTAATACAACGCATGCTCTCATTATAATGGCAGAGAAAAAAAAGGAAATTAATAAAAATTACAAGCAGAACCCATTAACTTTCCCTCAAGTGCAGCAGCAAAAAAGTAATAATAAGTCAGCAAAGGAAAATAGAAATTCAAAAACGTTTAGAAAACTTAACAGTGCACAATGGGGCCAGTTAAAAAACAAAAGGCAATAGAATAATTTCCCAAAATGGCAGTTAAATATATTTGAAACTTTGGAACACAAGTTGCACGTTTTCCCAGAGAAAATTAAGAAATTTAAGAATTAAGAATTTTACCCAGAGAATGTATATTTTTAGTACAGAGATTTGTACAGTAGGCTAAAATTAAGCACATCGTTCCTGTCTTGCAATTTTTAAGTTAATCGGCTAAATAGTTTATGTATATTATATAATTACCAAAATGGTGCCACTGTGCAAAGTGATATAGAAACTAAATTTAAGTAAAACTTACTGGTTTATCTGAATACATCCATACATACATACACATAATAATATGCGACTACATATGGAAAACAATATTATAATATGGCAAAGAAACCATTTAGTATGTATTTGCAAGTAACAAGTTGACATTTTGTCATAAACTTGGTCAAACTACTTAAACTGACTCTTTCCTTGTGCACAATAAAAGTCCTGCTGCATATAGTCGTGAGCCTGGCACGAACATAAACACAATTATAGAAGAAAAGTAGAGTGACAAAAACAGCAATAAATAAACGATGTCATCAAAAAAGGACTTCCGCACACATAAACAACAAATTCTTGACGACTATATACGTGTGACTAACTAACGACCAGCGTTGCCACTTTATGATTATTGACATAAAGTTTAATTAATTTTGTCAGAATTAATTAAGATTTCCTGTTTTATTTTCTTAGTTAATAAAGCACACTGTTTAATTAATATTTATTAAATGAAGTTTGTTGAGCAACTCAACAGATCCAGGTATATATAAACAATTTCCTTTTCCTAACAATTACATAATCATACCGTCAGATTTCCATTCTTAGAAGTTTGTTAATTGTAAGGAAAAAAAATATTCACCGCTATCGTGAATAACAAGGGGAATTTTTGTTCACATGAAATTTTTATTCCACTCGAAGGGAAAAATAGTATCGTGAATATCCCGTGAGTTATTATTCCCGCTATCAGTTCTCAGTGAATGCAAAATAAGAGAAGGAGCTAAAAACAACATTAAAAATCAAAGATTTTGTGTTGAAAAATTTATGTTTATGCAATAATTTTAAAAAATTTTAAAAAAGTATGGCTAAATATTTAATAGTCAAATAATTTGGATACATTTTGAAAACCAGACAAAACAAATTAAAAATATTCTTAATCTTTAGAATTGGAGCAGCAAGTTTTACAAAGACGCAGGGAATTCATTTCTTGCAAAAAATATAAGTTTGTGTCTTATTAATTTTGCCACTAAAAGAAAATTTGCAAACTTTAATATTCGAATTATAATAGAAAATAGTTACATTTTCTACTCTATTCCCCACCAAAAACTAAGTGAATAAATTAAAGGGAAAAGTGTAAAAACTCGCAGGAAAAAAAATCATTCACGATCAGGGGATTTTAATTTTAGCGTGAAATCTTTCACGGGGAATTTTTTCATGATTGCAATTTTAGGGAAAAGGGAAAAATTTTCCATGATAGGGGTGATACAAGCAAAAGTCGGATAGTTATTTTAGCAGAGATGTTTATTTCTAAATGGTTTGCGACAAAAGAAACTCAGTTGTATGATTTTATATAAAAATTTTTACATACAGCCAAAATTATTCTACGGTTTCATTATCTACCTTTTTTTTAATTTACATACAAATAGTCCCTTTCCATAGCAATTCAAATTTTATATACAAATTTCGTTTGGTGTTTGAGTTTGAGTCTGGTTTACTAGCTCATAAATTTTTCATATCACTTCGAATAAAATATATTAACTGCCTTATTCATAAAAAATATGTCGACTTTATAAAGGCTTTATAAAGCATATTTTCTAAGGAAATCTGTTTTATAAATCTTTTATAAACCAAAAATATTTTTTATAAATACAAGCATAAATCAAAATCGTTCAGAAATTAAATTATTTATTGAAAAAAAAATTAAATGTGCACAATTTCTTTGTTTACCAATTTTCTTTACATATTAGAGAAATATTTCGATTTCCAAAAATTAAAAAATAATCTGCTAAACTGGGGCTTACAACCCATAGAAACTGACTTCTTAAGTTACTCTTTACTGTAACAAATTGCACAATGGGGCGGGAACTGAAATATTTATTTAGGAAATCACCAGTTTCATAACAGGGAATCCATTATAAAACGTGTTTTTTAGAGCGTCACAACGCCGGAACAACGCGTGCAAATTGCTGAAATTTTCAATCAAAATAATTGTTTTATTCATAAAATTCATTGTGCACTTTTTCCATTTTATGGCGCACATAATCGTCCTGCAGAGCGGCTAATCCGAAGAACAATAGATCGTTTTCGGACCACATTTACTGTAACTGATAATAAGCATCCGGTGGGACGCCGACCAGTGCGTACTGAAAAAGCTGTAGCTGGTGTACAGTAAAGCATTGAAAATGATCCTAATCAATCAATTCGTCGCTGTTCTCAGCAATTGGGGTTGTGTTCTCCCACTTTATGGAAGATTTCTTTTTAGTTGTTGAAAATTGCTGTTCCAGATTGCGCCTTCTACGCGACAGTCGTGGCGGGCAAATGGGTGAAATCATATTTAAACATTAATTCATAAAATTGTCTTTACAACAATATTTAGTTAATTACTTCCAGCACAAAAAAAAAATATTCAGTTAATTGACAATATCTTTTTAGTGTTCCTACATACTCAATATTGCTACGACAATTAGCATTTGACAACTAAAAAAAACTGAAATTTTTTTTTGCAATATTCATGACTCAGCGCTGGGTTGAATTCAGGACCCTCCGCTTCATAGTCTCGTGTTCTACTACTTCAGCCAACAGCATTAGTCGAATTTCAACAAAGTGTATATAATAATTACTTTCATTGTAAAAGCTTTTCAATGAACACAATTCTGACAGTGTGGCATTATTAATTTTAATCATTATTAAAACAATTATCTCTTAATTGCCAATTAGTTAATTGTAATTTTTACAATTAAAATTTAGTCTCAATAATGGCCTTAATTGTTATAATTTGAATATTGATTTATATGTGAACACTATAAAGCTCGTTTCATTGATATTAAAAATAAATTTCGTTGTTTTATTGTGACTTGTGTCACTCTATAAAAAATACCCTATATTATTTTACAATAGTTGAAGTGGCTAATAACCTATGAGTTTTATCATAAACTTCTTTATTAATAGGGAATTCAATGTGTTAACATATAATCGGGTAAGCGACTATTTATGAAATCCCTGTTTGCTGAAATAGTTATCGCATGAAACCCCGAAACCGGTGAACCGATTAATTATGAACTGTTTGTTTTTGCTTAAATAGTTATCACGTAGAACCCCGAAAACGAAGATCGTTAGTCAACCGCTGCACTATGTCTTAGATATGGAATCGAATTTTTCTGATCTGTATTAGCGCATGGCTGTGCTAATTCTTATCGGCCTGCATAAATAGTGAACACTACCACTACCGAATCATGCACTAACAACTTGGATAGAATTTTAATGCAAATGGAATTAAAAATATTAAATGTACTGTCTGTCAACTTCATTAAATTGTAGCCAACTAAAATAATCAGAACGAATAAAATAAAAAATTTAGTGTTAAACAACAAATTTTCAAATATATTCCCCCATATTCATAAAAATATAAAACGTATTTGAAATCTGTTTTAAGAAAATTTTGTATGGAAAAATTTGATTAAAATACATTTCAAACTCATTTTAAATTTTATGAATACCGGGGATAAAATTTAACTATAAAATAATTTTTTGTTTACTTTTGTTATTAACGCTTAATTTTTATTTCCCCTTTATTACGCAACAAAATAATTGTTCTTCACAAAAGTTGAAGTTCGTACGTAATGAACTTCAAATATAACTACACATATTATTAATTATCCTTTATGTGCTGGCAAATAATGTGTAGGTGCTACAATTGATATAAAATTCCAATACGAACACACAGACATAAAAGAATAACTGTATCTAGTGAGCATGAGTATGATGTAGTTCTTTATGTCACACTAATGCAATAGACGAAGCTAATAGCCAATAGTCGGAAAAACTGAAAATGTCCGCTTTTATATCCGCATGAAACAAGCATTAACGAATGTAATATAATATGTGGTGGCACGAGTGCGTGTTCTTAGCCATTTAAGGACTTTGCTGCCAAAAGTGGTTTCATTCAAATTGTCTAATAAAATATTACGATGAAGTCTTAAGGCTCAGTTAAGTGCCGCTATAAGATTCTTATTATGCGCCTTTACATTTTGTACATTAAAAAGTTTTATACAATTTTATTTTTTTTTGTGTTTGGCAATTTTATATGATAAAGTTATCTTGTCAAAATAGCTTCATTTACTTTTGGTATACACAAATTTAGAGACAATTAAGTTGTGGCAGCTGATTCCAGTAGAAATAAATTACTTGAAGGGTAGTTAAAGTGTTCAACTCGTGTGAGTATTCTTTTTATCGAACATTCATTCATATTCTTATATTAAATTCTATTAAGATTTATAGGGAAATTGTTCGAAAATTTATTTAAATTCTGAAAGTCATGATAAATATTTCAAGGCACAAAGGAATGTCAACATTAGTTGTTAATTATTCAATTTACACAGCAGAGCCGAATAGCTGTTTTCGAGGGCCGCTGCACTTTCATCATTAGTATTCATGGGCAGTTTTTTTTTTTTTTTTTTTTTTTTAGGAGTAGGACCAGCACTCAGGGGATGACCCCTACATATGCAATGCATTGCGGCGGAACTGAAAACGAGGGGATAGTATTAAGGGGACAGATGAGGAAAGATGAGAAGATAGACAGTTTTTTTGTAGCTATTTCAACCTTTTACTTCGCCGGCTAATTTTTGCTACAGCGCCGACGAAGGTGGGTGCTGTTACTCTGCTTTTTAGTACATGATAGTGTCAGTCGCTGCCAATTATGTTCAGTGACCAGTGACTATGCCTTCATCATTGAAACAGGCTGGCAACAACTAACACAACCACGCACTAATGCTGTTCAGAAGAATGCAACACAATATTTCATGACTCAGCGCGGGCTCGAACTCACGACCCACCGCTTCATAGTCTCGTGTTCTACTACTTCAGCCAAGTTTGTTTTTTTATTATGGACTTAGTTTTATTTCCGTTTTTAACTTAAAATGTCTTCTTTTTTTTATTGCCTTGGATGTTTTTTAAAAACAATAAAGATAATGGAGCTGTTGTTGTTGTAGTAGAGATGTTTTTAATTTCTTTCGTTATTATAAGTTTTAATGTCATCCTATGACATGATAGAAAGCGAATAGAATCAAGAAAGCCATCATAAGATAGAAAAGACCAATGGCTTCAGAAAGGGCGAAACCCAAGATAGCGTAGGATAACAATTGTTGTTTCAATGATGGATTTCTGGCAGAACCGCTGATGAGGGAACCGAATACTGTTCCGATACAAGCACCGGAACCAGCTACACCGACTGTTGCAGCACCAGCACCAATGAATTTGGCAGCTGAATCAATGTCACGAGTGACTGGGGAGGTCTGGAATGACGTAATATGTGGCAGTAAACCAACTGGGGTAGTGTCCTGTGCGGCCAAAGTTTGACTTTGGATAATGACTAGGCTGCTCAGTGGTCGCAAGTATTGTTTAGAACCGTTAACGAGAGCAGACCTGGCAACGAAAGCAATACGGGAGACAGTTGATGCGAGCATTTTGATATATATATTTTCCTTTTAAGATGCTTTGAAGATCAACAATTTATGCTATCGCACGTAGGCTTTCGATGAACCCTGACAACAGTTTGTCACCACTTATTAGGTGGCTTAGTTGAATATGATAACTCTTGTGGTGAATCAATATAGGAAATTTTTTCTAATGGTTTGGTAAAAGCTGTGCTTCACGTGGCTGCCCACTTCGCATTCTAGTAGACTCTGGATGATTCGTCACTTGCCTGTCCTCTTTGTGTACTATTCATCCAGTAAGCAAAGCGGCTTGTTCTCAATAGGTTTTAGCCAAAGTTTACAAGGATTGAGTATCGTGTTTATTCGGGGTCTTATATACAGCCACTTCGTTATACTACATAATATTTAGGCGTAACGTCAAAGCTATTCAGGAAGTCATAGCAAAAAGTTCCCGCTCTTTGAAATAAATTTTTATTTCCAAATTTATAGAAGCCCGTGACTGAAGTGTTTACCTAATTGATTCCATATGTAACTCAGTCATGGCTATGGAAACGATCTCTATTAGGGCGTTTTTGAGATCGTTTCCATTTATTAGGGCGTTTTTTTTTTGCACATTATAGTGAAGGAGAAGGCCCGCAGGAGCGCACTACGGCTG
Organism: Linnaemya tessellans; assembly: GCA_951800035.1. Classification (NCBI taxonomy): domain Eukaryota; kingdom Metazoa; phylum Arthropoda; class Insecta; order Diptera; family Tachinidae; genus Linnaemya; species Linnaemya tessellans. The sequence continues at coordinate 44,164,236 of OX637536.1, forward strand.
CCTGACATCTCCACTTTGAAAGCTGGAGATCTGGTTGGTCACATGGGCATACTAGGACATCTTCTGAATGACCCATACATTGGGGTGAATGATCAAATACAACGAACACTAGTTTTGAACAGAAATTTTGATGTTCTCATTCCTGAAAGGAGTCAATGGCTTAACCACACTTTATGGCACGAAGATGCTGACCAGGTCTGGTTCAGTGACGGCTCCAAACAGGAAAATGGGGATACGGGGGCAGGGATATATGGCCCTAAATTTCAAATGGCAATTCCCATGGGTAAATACCGTACGATCGTCCAAGCGGAGGTCTCTGCCATATTCATATGTGCTAGGGAATGTTTGAGGAGCAGATGTAATAATATTCGTATCTATTTGATGTCTGATAGCCAGGCAGCGCTCAAGGCCATAACCTCGTATGAGATCAGGTCGGGGGTTGTTATGGACTGTGTTACATCGCTGATAGAACTGGGCGCTCAGAATAGGCTGACGTTATGCTGGGTGTCTGGCCATAAGGGCCATGCTGGGAACGAACGGGATGACTGTCTGGCGAATAGAGGAGCCCATCGTAGATTCATCGGACCGGAACCCTTCTTTGGCATCTCAGGAGGATATGTCAAGGAACAGAATGATTGCTGGGCTCGGGTGGAGTTTAATCGCCACTGGAAAGCCCTTCACGGCCTAAGAACGGCAAAACGTTTCATTACGTTATCTCGGAACAAATTCCAAAAATTAATGCTGATGGACAAGAATGACATTAGATTATTAACGGATTGGTTTACCGGACACTGCGGTCTCAGACGACACCAGTTTACCATGTAGACTCTGCTAAGCAGAGGAGGAGACACCGGAACACGTTCTCTGCGACTATCCGGCGGCGGCGTCGTGCAGTGGGAGGTTCCTCGGAAGCAATTTCATGACTCCAATCTACATCGTGGGTGCTGTTGGCTGAATTAGTATAACACGAGACTATGAAACGGAGGGTCCCGAGTTCGATCCCGCGCTGAGTCATGAAATATTGTGTTGAATTCTTCTGATCAGCATTAATGCGTGGTTGTGTTAGTTGTTGCCAGCCTGTTTCAATGGTGAAGGCATAGTCACTGAACATAATTGGCAGCGACTGACACTATCATGTACTAAAAGCAGAGTAACAGCACCCACCTTCGTCGGCCCTGTAGAGACAATTAGCCGGCGAAGTAATAAAGGTTGAAATAGCTACAAAAAAAACTGTCTATCTTCTCATCTTTCCTAATCTGTCCCCTCAATACTATCCCCTCGTTTTCAGTTCCGGCGCAATGCACTGCATATACAGCACTCCCCTGAGTGCTGGTCCAAGATAAGAAAAAAAAAAGAAAACATCAGTGAACACTTGGGCTGCACAAAAGATCCTTTGGATCGCGGTGCTTATGGCCTCATATAATAATAATAGGGCCTTTTTGCGTTAATTGCTGACGGCCTGTTTAAATGGCGAAGTACTTAATATAATGACTTCTATTACAGTTTAGTCCCGTTTAGATGTCATCTTTGCAATAGCATTTTAATGTTTAGCATTTTAATAAAATGCCAGTGTATTAAATACTACAGTCGACTCTTGTTAATTTGAAACTGAAGGGACCAGAGAAAAAGTTCAAATAATCGAGTTTTCATTTTAACGAGACTTCAAAATATCGAAAGAGAGACAGAAAAAATTCAAATTAACAAGAGTTTTCATAAAAAAAGCAAAACCATTTGCACGCACTAAATTCCGCAAAAGCAAAGCAAAGAAATTTAATTTTTTATGTTAGCAACTGTCGATGTAGTGGTTTATACTAAAATCGTGGCACAGAAACTAATGCCAACGATTTAAATTTCTTTCAAAAACAGAAACAAAATCACATAGGAGTTGGAATTAAAGAGTGTAGAATAACCGAACTTCAAATTATAGAACGTTGGCGAGCAGGATGTCATTTTTGTAGCACATCCCAAAAAACTAAAATAAATGGTTGTTTTATTTATTTTATATTTTGCATAAAACACAGCAATTAAAATAATTCAAATTATAGAGCGTAGAGCCAAAAAATTCAAATTATAGCGAGTCGGCGATCAAAATGCCATTCAAATAATTTCAAATTATTGAGGGGACCAAATTACATAGATATTTTTCAATTTATTGAGTGTTTTTCAAGGGACTTGGAAAACAGTTCAAATTACCGCGAGATTCAAATTAACGAGTTTCAGATTATCATGAGTCGACTGTATATACATATGTGCTCATATACACATGTAAATTTAAAAATTCCGACCACATCTACTTATATGTAAAAATCTCTACTGGCAGTACAAGTACATTTGTACATTTATACATTTATGTGTAAAACTTAAACATTTGGGAAAATCCAAAACTTATCTAACAACTTTTAAACATTTTATTATACAATTTATACAAATAAATATAATCATCTAATGGATGGCTTTCGCATCTATGTAATAAAATGTTGTCTAAAAAAATCATTTTTATTTCTACAGAAAATAATAATGAAAATAATACAATTAGATTAAAATGTTGCCAGTTTCATTTGACAATTGTGTTGTCACATTTCTGTGTTCTCAGAAAAATACAGATGATGTTGGTTTCTCCAAATTCGGCATTATAAATTATAAATTTTGCAATTACAATTATTACAATTACCTAAGCAAATGCAGAGAAATGTTTACATTTAGTACACTCACGTAGTTACTTCATTCATTTATTCTGCCATGTCTAATGTGATATTGTCTACTTGCAGTGCGAGCACGAATTTGTGTTTGAATTTGAAAACAATTACCAACAAATATCAAATGACAAAAATTACAGGTATTAAAAGCCATTCTCGTATCTATGGTTTCCCTGTGAACATTTGGAACTGCAGACGGCAGATATTTGTTTGTTATTAAAATTATCATGGACGGCAGAAAAGCAGCACTAGTATTTATTAACTATGGACTTAACAATTATTATTCATTATTCTCATCACAATGGGCGGGCAGCCCTTCTAACCTAACCTAACAATTATTATGGATTTTTAAAGACGGAAGCACCTCTACCCAAAGGATAATTGCAATGAAACAACTATTTTTTTGTAATTAGAAGTTACATAAAAACTTCTGTCATCTAAAATGTTTTTGAGGATCACTGATCGTATGTGTCGCACTGCGTCTTATTGACCTTGACTGTATCATAAAAACGTATTAAAGGGAATGTTTGCAGGGCTATTTTATAGGAGTGAGTAAGTGTATTTGTTAATGAATGTGTCTATCTGTGGGTTGCTTATACATTTTCTCTTAGATCTACACACGTATGTAATTTGTGAAGGTCAGGTTAGTACTTGAATTGATTGTTCAACTTAAATATTTTTTCAACGCTCATAATGCAATACATTATTAAGTGCTGTGATGACACTAACATTAATCACCCCTATCATGAATAATTTTTCCCTCGAAATCTTTCCTTTTTCCCTAAAATTGCAATCATGAAAAAATTCTCCGTGAATGATTTCACGGTAAAATTAGATTCCCCTGATCGTGAGTGATTTTTTTTCCTGCGAGTTTTTTCACTTTTCCCTGTAATTTATGCACTTAGATGGGGAATAGAGTGGAAAATTTAAGTATTTTCTATTATAATTCGAATATTAAAGTTTGCAAATTTTATTTTAGTGGCAAGACCCGTTAATAAGACACAAACTTATATTTTTTGCAACAATTGAATTCCCTGCGTCTTTGTAAAACTTGCTGCTCCAATTTTAAATATTAAAAATATATTTAATTTGTTTTGTCTGGTTTTCAAAATGTATCCAAATTATTTAACTATTAAATATTTAGCCATACTTTTTTTAAATTTTTTAAAATTATTGCATAAACATAAATTTTTCAATACAAATTCTTTGATTTTTTATGTTTTTCGGCTCTTTTTTCGCATTCACTGAGAACTGATAGCGGGAATAATTTCTCACGGGAGATTCACGATACCATTTTACCCTTCGAGTGGAATAAAAATTTCATGTGAACAAAAATTACCCTTGTTATTTACGATACGGGTGAATCTCCTCTGGTTTTAAAATCAAACCGTTTTTTTTAAATAACTCTCAATCTTGGGGAAACCTGGAAATAAGATTTTTGATATAATCTTCGCATACAATCACCCATATTCCATTTAGCGTCATCAATACGAAACGATAACGTTTTGTATCAATTGTTAGAAATGGGTATGCCCATTGTCAATATCAAATGTTATCGATAAGCGTCGATGTAATTTTGGTATGCCGTAAGCAACGTTAACGCCGGCATCGATTTAAATTGACTCGTATTTTATCGTCACTGTTATCGGTGTCGAAACAGTTTTGTTTCCTTTAAATTTTGTTCAATAATAATTAATCTGTTTAAAAAAATGGAAAAAGAAAAAAAATTACAAACGTTGTGCAATTCCTGAAGTTAGTGGAGGAGATGGAAAAAAATACTTCACTTGCCAAAAGATTTCAAAAAGGCAGTCTTCCTTGCGATTTTAAAGAGCAGTGGGAAAGAATTGCAATTACACTAAATGATGTTGGTTCACCGAAAAGAGCAGGTGAAGGTGGGCAAAATGTAAGATAAATAGTGCTAAAACCAGTTTTTTTTTGTAACACCAATTTTTTTTCATTTCCTCATCATTCTGATCGGATTTACAAACAGGAACAAACAACATTTTAGTTGTTTAAAGTTTTCAAGAAAAGTTTTTAATAAAAATTGAAAACAAAACAAACCAGCTGTCCAAATTATTAGAGATGTGATTAAAACAAAACGATAAACCATCGATATCGTTACATTGCTGTTATGGAATATAAGTTTTGTATCGCTTTGATGACGATGTCGATAGAAATTGATATTGATATTAAATTGATGACGATGACGACGACGGTAAATGGAATAAAGGTGAATATTCGGATGAAATTTTTACAATCAAAAACTGCTACCACATTCAAGTAATCGACCAAAGAAAAATGTATATGAGTACTGATGGTAGAAGTGCAGCGACTTCCGAAAAATGTGTTGCCCTGCTGCTTACTGTGTAGTAAAACTGATATTGTCCGGCCCTTGTTTCTTGCAATGTGTTACTGATTATAGCTCACTACCAACCGTAAAATAACAATTTTAATTTTTAATGTAACGCGGTATCTAGCAGAACCTAAAGGAAAGTTCGAAGTTAGAAGCCTCTATAAAATCTTATGTGAACTCAAAATTGCAAACCTTCATGGAGTGAAAAGATCCCTCGTCTTGTTGAGTCTGGCAAGTCTCTGTGTAAAGTCTGGCAATACTTTTGTTGTAATATGACAACAACAAAAAAACAGCTGATAACACACTAAAATCGCCAATTTTAATGTAAACACAGTGATCAAATAAAAACAAAGTAAATATTTTCAAATTTGAACTTTTTTTTATTAAATTTGATCAAAATAATATAGTTATTTTTAGCGCAATAAATAACATATTCTCCCTGATTGCGGTTAACGTTTTTCGCCTTCAAATTCGAAAAATTTTAAAAGATTAAAAAAAATCCGTTTTTTGTCTTAAATCCATTACAAATTCTTGAATTTAACGGCGACAAACCTCAAACACGATAATGACGAAAAAATTGTATTCTTAAGCAAAGATCACACTATCGGCGCTATGTATCGATTTTCGTTAGCTCACTGCAATAAAGTCATAAGTACTACAACAAAATTGCATTATTTCTCAATTAATTCTGGAATAAGTCAATATGGCTTTATTACCAGTACCAATTAGTTGACAAATAAGGCAAGTTTAGCTTATTACTTATAACTTTATTTCAGTGAGCCGACGAAAATCGGTACATTGTGCCGCAAGTGTGATCTTAGCTTTAGGCTTTCAAATCCTCTGTTTAACAATCAGTTATTGCAAAAAGACATTTAATTCTTTGCGTGTGAGTTCAAAAAATAAATTTTTCTTGTGCACTCCAATTTAATGATTTCAATTCATAATCGAATAATATTTTTCGAGAAGTGATCTTCTGGCCATGATTGTAGATTTGACAAATAAAATTATCTCTATGGATGAAAAAAACTTCAAGCTGATTCCGCAAACGACTAATAAAATTTTCAGTAAATTTCAAATAATCACCTACAATTGTAAATATTGCCCAGAAATGCTATACTTATATTGCCATAAAATAATTTCGTAAAAAAAATTTCATAAAAAAGTATTTGCGTAATACATTTTTTATCCACAAGCATATTTTTTTTGTTCTCCCAAATCTGTCTTCATAAAGTTTTATTAAAATTTCTATACAAACTTTGAACTCTATAAAATGTATGTTCGCCTGCTAATGCTCACGCTAACATGAGACATGAAATAAGTCTCAGATGTTATCTGATGTTACATTAATGTAATTGTCACACATTCAAAAACACCAGGTACCACAACTCTTGAAACATCGTTCGTTGTCTCCATTCCAACAGCAGTAACAAGGATTAAAACCACAACAAAGTACACACCGAATATCTACAACACACACGTACTCGTATCTCTCATTCCCTGTTTAATGCATTCCCTTTATTTCCAAATTAACAAAATCGTTAATGGCAAGCACAATGTATTTAGATTGAAAAAAAAAATGTATACATATGTATAAATTCTTAAAAATAATATTTATACCATTTGTCAAATTTTATGTTTTCGGCAGCCACTGCTCCCCCTAAATTGTGTGTATCTTTGTTAATGTGAAATGTCATTGATACTTTGATATGCAGAGCAACAGAAGCAATAAATAATTTTAATATAAAATTAATTTATATTTTACTTCCGTTTTAAAAGCTGGCATTTTTTTTCTTTATAGCATATGATATTGTTTTAGAGAGGATAAATATAACAAAAAATTTAAACTTTTAGGCATTGGCATGGTGATGTTTTCATTATACACCTGCTGGTTCGAGGGTAGTCTGATGAGCACGCGACTGCCGTTGAAATAATTTAGAAATAAAAAATATATATTTTCATTCCTTAGCAAAGCAATAAATTTTCTCTTCTTTTATCTTATAATAGCGCTAGGCACTTTTACAAACTATTTATTAATATTAATCTAGGATCCATTTTACAGAGCACAATTCCGTAGCAAAACTTTACTCGTTACGCATTTTGGTTCATCAGAAATCGAAAAGCGAATCACATTAAGTTATTTGTAAAGGGTGTTTTTGTAAGAGCTTGCTGATTTGAAATTTAAATAAAACACATGCCACATTATGAAATGGCCAAAAAAAATTTTTTATTTGGTAGATAATTTTTTGTCATTTAACATTTAAATATAATTTCGGGCATATGGCCACCACGACTATTTTGCACAAAGGTCATTCTGGAGGTCCAATTTTCGACCACCTTTTCAAGCATTTGAGGGCGTATTTCAGCAATGACACGTTGAATACTGGTTTCCAAAGCGTCAATCGTTGTTGCTGGTTTATCCACGTAAACCAATGATTTCAGGTATCCCCACAAAAAATAATCGGGTGGCGTCAAATCACACGAACGCGGAGGCCAATTCACCGGTCCATTTCTCGAAATAATGTTGTCGTTGAAATGTTCTTTCAATAAGTCCATTGTTTCGCCCGCAGTATGACAAGTGGCAGCATCCTGTTGAAACCACATTTCGTTTACATCCATATCTTGAAGTTTTGGCACCAAAAATTCATTGATCATGATTCGGTATCGATTTCCATTCACGGTAACGCGTCGTCCTTCCTCATTTTTAAAGAAATAAGGACCGATGATTTCACCAGCCCATAGACCGCACCAAACATTACATTTATCGGGATGCATTGGTAATTCTTGAACGGCGTGTGGATTATCTTTGCTCCAAATACGGCAATTTTGCTTGTTGACATATCCATTCAACCAAAAATGCGCCCCATCACTGAAGAGAATTTTGCGGTAAAAAAGCGGATAAACATTTTTAATTGAACACTGTTTTTGAAAATAAGTTTTCACGATTTGGAAGCGTTGTTCTGGAGTTAACCTGTTCATGATGATTTGCCAAACAGTACTGAGTAGAGACGTCACTTTAAACTGTCAAAACATCTGTCAGACAACAGAGTGATTCGTATAAAAAAAAACTTCATAAAAAAACACCCTTTAATATCATGAATGGAATTACTTAAAGCAATTTAAAAAGGATTTCATTCCGAAAACATTTTTAGTTTTCAATTATGTATGAATTTCTATTTTAATAGTGAACCTTTATTTATGTAAATTGTATTACAGGATGTTAACTGTCTCAACAGGCTATAAGTTCAAATCTGCGAAACTGCAAATTATTATTTGTTTTTATTTTTATTTTAATAAATGAACGTGATTACATTCTATTTATTTTTGATAGTGGAATATCTGGATAGTGGAATACTGGAACCTCTAAAAATAAAATGCAAATATTGCTAAAGAAAATTTCGGAAATAAAAAATATACGTCATATTCATAAAATATATTATTGATTTATTAATTTTTTTAAAACAGACAAAATTTATGTTATAAACCGACAGACATATGAATAAGGTACTGCATTTTAGCCTTAGCTTCCGAAATAAAAAAGTGACTGAGGCCGTTTCCTTTTTTTTAACTCGGATCAGCGCTCAGGGGATGACCTCTACATAAGCAGTGCATTGCACCGGAACTGGAATGGAGGGGATAGTGTTTAGAGGACAGATGAAGATAGATGAGAATATAAAGAATTTTTTGTAGCTATTTGAACCTGTTACTTCCCCGACTACCTTTTTTGCTACATTGTCGACGAAGGAGGGTGCTGTTCCTCAGCTCGTTGGCTGTTCGTCTGCTTCTGTCGATCCTATGAGGATCATAGTGCAATTAAAAATGGTATCTATCCACTTAAATCAATCTGATGCTTATATTTTTAGTGGAAAATTATTTTTTTATTTATCATCGGAAGTTATAAGATGGCCTGGCTTTTATGCACATCTTACTCTATGAGGTGATATAGCCTTCTGTTTGGATCTGGTTTCTTCCTAAACTGTCTGCTTTTATTAGCACCTGTTTTATTTTTCGTCATAGTATTTCATGTAAGATGACCAGTAGCCAAAATATGTTCAGGATTCTTCACAGACAGCGTTCACACTGTATTAGCCGCTTTTCACTTTGGTGTTCATGGATCTTATTCCATAATTTCATTTAGCACATTAAATTTTCCTTCGCTTGCTTTGTGCTAAAAGAATAGTTTCCATGGCAAATTATCGTCTGAACATGAACTTTATGGACTTGCGATGCGATATGGCAGCCGAATTGGATTTTTAGGTGCACTACTCATGGCTATAAATCGTTTAATTTGTTTTCAATTCATTCTATGTATATTCAACTTTATTGTTTGCTTAACCAAAAAAAATCTGGTATTAATTATAGCAAAATAAAAAAATTAAAAACATTTTATTTGTATTCTTGTCGCATTAGCTTAAAAAGTGAACTGTTCCAGTAAATTATAGTCAAATATTTAAACCGTAAATAAAAAAAAACGCCACACACATATTTGTGGTACACTTTTAATTGTCTTCTGGCTAACTAACATTAATGAAAAATATATTGTTTTTAAGGTATTTTTGTGTAGATGTGCATTATACTTTTTTATAAATTCATTGCATATAAATTTAAAAAAAGCTGTTTAAATTTGTCTAAAAGGTAACCACAACAGCACAACGTATTTGGTTTTATCTTGTTATATACGTTCGAATAATTTTGGTGCTACTCTCGTTAATGTGTGAATAGCTGTTGAAAGCATTTCTTTTAAGAACAATAGCTGACAGCTTTTTTCTTTTTTTTTTAATTTTTTGTGAGGGCATAGCGCTTTTAATTGCTTGATATATGTTTTTATTAAACTTGTATATATTTGAGTATGCATGTATGTGTATGGATATACGCCCGCTTTTTTTTCGTATTCACTGCTTTATTTTAAAACACATTTGGTGGGATGATGAGTACTTCCGGAAAAATGTTGATGAAGGCGTGTTAAAGAACATAAATTCTTGTGGTGATAGTTTCGCTCAACAATATATTTAAAATTATTTTTAATTTACGTACTAAAAATAAACAAATCAAAACCAACAAGAAAATTAGGTAATTATTAAGAGATAAAATACTATATGGTAGATCTCCACTTATTGAAACACTCCACTCTTAATATTAAGAGCAAGATGGTGCCTGCTATAGACATGTTTTGATCGGAAATAAATCAGAAGCACTAAAGTGGACACAACATTTTTAATGTACAACAGAAATCAATTTGTTGGCATTGCGCAGTCATATGTTATTTAGAGTTTAATATAAAATTTAAAAATAATTGAAATATATACAGATTTTTTTTTTTTTTTTTTGGTTTCTCAAATTGCAAAGATGCAGTCAAAAAATTTAAGGCCTAAGTGCTCATTAATATTTGAAAAAATATTAACATTAATATTTCAAAAAATATGCTGTTGAAAAAAATTATATTTAGAAAAATACTGCAAAACCACTGTAAACCTCCTTTTTGGTATTTTGAAAAATTTTCTTTGTCAATCCCATGTTTTTTGTTCCCAACACATATAGTCTGATTGCCAAAGGTGTTTTTTGAAACACTGAAGCAGTTTTCTTTAATATACCACGAAAAACGACTGCGGCGTAAACGCCAACGTCTTACAAAATTAGGAAGATTAAGTGTATTATTTTCGAACTAACTGAGAATTTTTAAGTCGAAAATATTGATAAATTAGAATTTTATGAAATCTTTGTTCAGACTCTTCAGTGTAAATTCATGTAAAAATTAAACTTTTCTTCTAAGAAAATCTAAACATTAGTAGAGGGTGTTTTTTTTTTAAATAGTATGAAGAACAGGACAAGGAGTGGTTTGTGGAGAAAGATGAAAAGAGGCAGAATTTTCTGCAGATATTTTCTTGCGATGTTTCTACAGTACGAGTACTCTGCCAATTTTTGTACACCGCTGACGGTAATATTCAACGACCAGTGCAATGCCTTTGCCATTTAAACAGTGCAACAACAATTAACACAATTAGACTTTAATGCATATCAGAAAAATTCGTTCGCCTACTCATGACTGAGTATGATCTCTACCGCGAAAGCAAGAGAAAAAATATACGATCTGTTAAGCAATAATTTTCAAAGACGTAAATATCCAAAAATAAGTGCAGTGCACGTACACAAATGCATTAACATATACATAAGTACGCATCCATTGTTCATGACGTATTTAATGTGTTTGTGGGTAAGTCTTTTGTAAACACTTTCACAGGATGTACATGTGCAGACAGCAATGTGAACGACAAACGTATTAAAAATATTTACTTTTCATATATTTTCGTTTTAAAATCTCCCAGCCATTTGGCATTCCTTTAAGCAGCGGCAGACTTTTTGCATTCATAGCTTTATGTGTTTTAAATACATGCACGCAAATAGTTAATACTCTCTGGGATGTCGAATTCTTTATTGTAAAAATAATATATTAATATTCCTGAACGCCCAACAGAAAATAACCAGTAGCCAGCAACAACAGCTTAAGTAGCAAATACAGAAGCAATAACAAGTGAAACAAACAACCAGCATCAACAACATTAACATCATTAGCAAAAGTTGCAACAATAAATGCAACGCAATAATTTGATGGGACGATGTGCACAATAGAGACGTGCAGTGACTATGTGAGCACATCCAAGAAACGACCTTCAATCACTTTAAGTGCGTAAGGGACGTGTATACAAAAAAAGGGGATTTCGGTGCAAATCTTCCAGCGTGACTATAATTTGGGCGTTAATTGCTTCGATAAGAGAAATACCTATCTATTAAATTTTGTATAATAATTATGTGTGCTGGACTCTGTCGATATCTTTTACTTACGCTTGTAGACGCATACGTGACTGAATCGAAAAATTTTTCATTTCACGTGTTTTGTTACAATCGTCTCTGCTATGCACAAGCAAATATATTGAATTAAATATTTTTGCACAATAACTCACATACACACATTTACTATTTGCCATCGGCGGCAGGTCAAAAAGTGCGCTTAAAAGCGGAATTTGAAGTTGTCAGGTGATAAATGGTCTGTAACAGTATTTACAGAGTTCCACGAAGACGTCATTTCACAGTGCCAGATTTTGCCAATTAAGGTGGACTGAGATCAAAATCTTTGTTTCTCTTCTTTTGCTTAAGTTTTCCTTATGACAGACAATTGTCTAAATAGGAAACGAATAGATATCAAAGTGAAAAAATTTAAATCAAAATAGGATGATGATACTTTGAATAAAGTGTCCGTTAAAGTCACAATATATTGGTCAAATGCTTGATGTCAAGCTTATGTTCATTCGCTTGACGTTAGAACATACATGTGCTTGACCACCTATCAAACATTTATTTATTTATTTTATTTTGATCTGTTCAAAAAAAGGATTTCGTAATTTCCATATTATGTTAAGTATACCCAAAATTCAAACAAAAAATTTATTTTGTAATTTTCTTTCACAATTTGAAGTTTCAATAATATTTAAGAAAATTTCTATTTAGAAATCTCATTTAATATCTAATTTTTTTTTATTTATGATGAAGCATCATTGGTGTCACACATACAAAAAAAAATTTCAGTAATACAAGCATAATGTTTGATGTGATTTGGACAAACATATACATATAGGGTGTTTTTTTTATAGGGTGACACATGTTTAAATAATAATAAAACAAGGAAATATATATTTAATATCAATGCAACGGGTTTAATTGGAAACAAAATTTTATGAAATTATTTTTAAAAATGATTTTTGCTATGTGGCCGCCACGGCTGGGGCATAGAAGGCGCAATCTGGAACAACAAAAAAAATCTTTCATAAAGTGGAAGGACACAAACCCAGTTGCTGAGAACGGCCAATGGAAAAAGCGTGTACATTATACGAACTCTTACGTCCTGCATATAACGATATCATAACTAAAAACCGTAATTATAAAATACTCGCAACATAAAAAGCGCTAAAAACCCTACTTTTCATAAAAAAGTATGTTTACATTTTTCCAAACAATTTTATGACATATTATTCTCAATAAAATTCATACAGTTTGTTGTTAATGCATAGAAAGATGATATCAGTATTAGCTAACGATTTTTAAAACTATACCTCGTATTACGTGTAAAAAATAACACCCACTCAAACACAAAGATCCTCCAGTTTTTCTTGTGTATTTATTTTATAGCAACAACAGCATCAGCAGCAGCAGCAACCATTATTGCCACTATTGGCTATTATTTCTGAAAAATGTTGGAGGTGTTTTCGACATTTTCTGAACAAGAAATTTTTTCAGAGGATAAGTTATTTGTATAATTATACACAAGATATCATTGAAGTTCATGTAATAAAAAAATCAATTTTAAATTGAATTGTAAATTTTAAGTTTGAAACAAAAATTACCTGGAATATAAAAAAAAATCATCTGCTCCTGTCGCAAAATAAGAAAAATGCAGCGCACATTCTGAAAATGTCAATTTAGATGTATTGAAGAATTTTTCTTAGGGATCTACGGGGATCCTAAGAACGAATCTCGTTAGGTACCTCAGAATTTTTAGCTGAAAATATTGATAATAAATATTTACAGCGTAATTTTATGTACGAATTTTAACATCTTTTTAGCTTTAATTTATGCAAAACAGAAACTCTTCTTCAAGTGCGATTACAGGAAAAAGAAAGCTTTGAAAGTCTTGCATAAAAAGATACTATACAATTTTGTTAATTTTTTTGGTTGAAAATTTTCGGGGGATTATATAACTAAGACAGTGGAATAAGATAAAATTTATTTTGGAGGTCTCCGAAAATTCCTAAGAAAATTTTACAAATCCCCAAACTGGAATTTTTTAATATATCTGTTGTACAAATATGCACAAAAACAAATGTTTGGTATTGAAATACGTTAATACTCGTAGATCATAAAAATTCATGTTTGCTCCACAATCCCTTCAATATCAATATTCGACTTGCACTTTTTTTTATCATTACTTGCACTTTTTATGATGACTTGCACTTTTTATGATGAGTTGCACTTTTTATGATGAGCTACACTTTTTATGATGACTTGCACTTTTCATAATGACTTGCATTTTTATCATGACTTGCACTTTACATAATGGCTTGCATTTTTGATCATGACTTGCACTATTTATGATGACTTGCACTTTTTATGATGACTTGCACTTTTTATGATGACTTGCTCTTTTCATAATGACTTGCACTTTTTATGATGACTTGCACTTTTTATGCTGACTTGCACTTTTCATAATGACTTGCACTTTTCATGATGACTTCCACTTTTTATAATGACGTCCAGTTTTCATAATGACTGGCACATTTTATGATGGCTCACACTTTTTGCGATGTTAAAAAATAAATGGATTTTAAAAAAAATGTTTTTTTCCTACTCAATATCAAACTGCCCTCGTAGTTCTTAAGAAGGTTTAAAATATGTTTTTGTTTCAGCCACGCGATTGTTGTAATTCTTTTTAAAGTAAAAATATTTGAGAAAAAAAATTGTTAGCGCATTATATTTCTGCAAAAAAGAAAAAAATTATTAAAATTTACTTATTTTAAGAATATATTCCTAGACCAAATTTAGACAGAAAAGTATTTGACAGAGAAGACTTGACCTCCCTATTTGGACCAATTTACCATGTTAAGTGAGACTAATAAAATTTTCATATATATATCGAATATGTTTTTTTAAGTTCTAAGCTTCAAGCCATGAACTGCTTTTTTATGATCTGGAATAGCAAAATCTTGTTACAAAATATCTCTTTTATCACACCACAAACCCTTCACGTAGATTTGTCATAAGGTTTGAACTTTTTATAATCCCCAGCGTACCAACCCATTTTGAAACGTCTCAAAAAGACCTCTTTAGTTTTTGCATGCAGTTTTATTACTGTCCAAGTGTCTGTTCAGAATCCTACGTGGCTTCTTAAAAACTGCTGGCAACTCATGTAGCAGCTACAACCACATCAAGGAGAATAATTTTTGCAGATAAAAAAGTAAACAAATGATTTTAAAACCAAACTACTAAAAATTGAAAAAATAACCAAAGTTTTATTAGCCTGCAACGAATGTTATATATCCCACAGTAAAGTAAATACATTTTTTATTGCAATTGCTAATAGAAATATACAAACATCTTTTGACGAGGATGTAACTTATTTACCTGGACTATCGAGGGAAGGACAATTTTATACTTTGTGCACATACACACACACACACACATATATATATATATATATATATATATATATATATATATACATATATATATATATATATATATATATATATATATATATATATATATATATGTATACTTTTTATACAAAACTGATGGCTGCAGTAACAAAAAAAAATGATAAAACGGTAATGGAAAACATAATAATTTTACACATGACGTTGTTTTTGAATATTTACTTTGCAACAGGAATAGTCCAGATTGAAATTTACATTGTAGGCATGGGCTATTATATAAAAAATAATAAAAAACTTTATAGCAGCGCCGAACATAATTATTTTAATGAAGCGCAAGTCGGAAAGCTACAAATTTCAAATGATCTGTTAGAGTAGAGACAAAAGGAAAGTAATACTATCAGACCTTTTTAGTTTTCACAGGTATTTTATTTGTTTGTTTTTAATTTAAATTTTCCAGAAATGGGGTTCAACTGCTTGATGCTCTTAGGCTCGTATACTTCCTTGGATACAGGGTGTTTTCTGTAGGCAATCAAAATAAGATTAATTAATAACAGAAAAGTTATTTAAACTAGGATGAACCGTTGTCCAAAAATCGACCATTTGAGAGTTGGAGTTAATTCCCCCTATTATGAATGGCGGCATGCACGTCACATCAACTCTATAGTAAAAAATTATCACTTGTTTACTAGCTGTCGATAACAATTAATTACTCTTTACAATCTCTTAGTATTCTCTAAGGCATATAATATTGATAGAACATTTCAATAGTAGTCAATAGCTGTCGACAAAGAGTAGACCAAGTTACAATTTTTTGCTGTCGTGTTGATGCGATGTCGTTATTCATAATAGGGGCCAATATGAATGTTTTGATGGACATACATACCGTAGGTTTCTTTAAATTAGGCCAACTGAAGTTTAAGAAAAATAAGTGGGTTTTTTTGTATTTCCAATACAACATACTCATATACTATTGAACGTTTAAAAAAACCGAAATGCAAAAATTTAAATTTTATTTTTTTATTATTTTTGTGCTAAGAATTTATATATAAACATTTTTCTATAATGCATATGTACACAAAAATATATTCCAAGTCATATATTCTTCATCACCATTCGTCCCCGATAAAGTGTTTAAAAGAGTACCACAAAAGTATGCTGTATTTATTTATATACAGGGTGTCCGCCGGGAAGGTACACTAGTTTGTTTTGCCGCCATTTTGGTAAACATTAGTCTTTATAGTTCATATTTGACAGTCGTGAAGTAGACACGTGCCAAATTTATTATAGAAAAATATTCGATGCGACATCGTATTGAGCCAGGATTACAATGGCATTATTGCGAGACCTCTTTCCACAACAAGTTATTTCAAGAAATGGTGATGTTGATTGGCCTCCACGGTCACCTGATTTGACTGCTCCGGACTTCTTTTTGCGGGGATATCTGGAAAGCAAGGTTTATGCAAACAAACCAGAAACGTTTGAGCAACTCAAACAAAATACTCGTGATAAAATTAATGAAATAACGCGTGAAATATGTGAGAATGTAATGAAAAATGTGACCAAAAGGGAATCGCGTTTGTGAGGCTAACAGAGGCGGACATTTATCTTATATTGTATTCCATACATAATTGCCCACATTAAATAACAAATTTATCAATATAAGATCTATTCTCTTTCATTAAATAAAAAATTAAAAAAGTAGTATACCTTTCCGACGGATACCCTGTATTTACAAAACAATGAGGTTAGGTCACTTTCTTATACAAAAAAAAAATTAAAATATTTTTAAAATCCCTTTGACGATTTTATAAAGTTTTTGATTTCAATCTCATTTCCTAAACAATTCCTTTATTTTGAAAAAATAATTTAAAAAAAAATAAATTATAATTTTAAGAACACAAATTCGACGAACGACGAATTTTTGGTCGCGAATATTCGTCGCCAAAAATAAAATAAATTGGTGTATATGAAAATGCACACAATCGCGGCGTTGGTCGAAATTCGTTATACTCAGCGAAAGTTGAAATAGATTTATTTCTAATTGTTTCGTTAACGAACGACGAACAAATCAATATAAAGTGACCAGGTTTTTTGTGGAAAAACACTGTTCACTACTGTATTATTGCATGTAGCACTAAAATTTTCAGTACATACTAAAAATGCATTCACCAATTCACAAAAATGTATCATTCGGACGACTTTTTATTAATTTTGAGCACTTTTTATAATATAGTTTTTCTTCCTATTTCTCACTTTTTCATATGGTCACCCCATCAGCTGTTAAATGAAAATAATAATTTATTTACAGACAAAAAAATTTTTCAGAAAATAATTACAAAAAGGAAGTTGTTCTGAAAAAAAAATGGACAACACCGGGGTAATTATTGTGTGTCTAAACAATCTGGCTGGCATCAGAGGATTACAATGATTTTAAAAACAAATATTAAAATTTTGTTTGCTTATTATTTTAATTTATTAGTCGTTATTGTGTTTCATACGATGAATTTATAGAGCGAATTTTTACCAACGAATTCGTCGTTCGTCTCAGTTGTGTTCCTAGCATTAAGATGACATTTTTTTTTTCTTAGACTCGAGTTCAAATCTGCTATATGCAAATTTTTTTAAGATGTTGTTTTTTAAAATTCAAGTTATTTTATTAAGAGCGGAATATTTAGCATATTTTAACCGTTTTTTTATTTTTAAATTAAATTTTCTATTACTTATTCCCGACGTTGTTAACAAACTGCTTTAATGCCAGCTACAAAGTTGTTATAACATAAAAAACCAAAGTGTGATATTAATTTTCAAACTCTATAATTATTGTCTGGACTTGAATTATATTTGTGTTTCTAATAATTTATATAACAAAACTAATGTTAAATATGTATTTAATATAATATTAACTACAAGATTACGAAATCCCCTGAAGAAGTCGATAAACAATTGACGAAACGCTGGTTAAAAAAAGGGTAATAAATTGCCTTATTTATATTGAATACATTATTAGGCCTCATTAACTTTAAAAGTAATAAATATAATAAAATAAAGCATTAGAGCAACTATTAAGTGGGTTGCTAAATTATTAAGCTGTCTATCTAACATCTGAGATTTTAGTTTCCGAAACTTTGTTTTATATATATCATAAGAGAAGAATTTCGAAGTAATTGAAAAAAAGGGGCATGAACAAATAATTAATCGGTAAGGCAGAGATTCAATTTGTGTTGACAGCAATTGTCTCCTATAATTTTTAATCACCTTACATTTTTAAATAAAAACCAGAGTTCACAAGGCTCTCATGACAGGCCATTCATGAGCTGCCATGAGTTTTTCACAGAGATGTGTATGCATCCCATCGAATGCGCATTGGATCTGGCATAAGAGCTTGGCAATTGCATGACGATTTTCTGAGCCCCAAATTCGACAATATCATGAAGGCTTTTAATTGGCTCCAATGAACGATGCACAGTGGGGTTTTCGATGGCTAAAATGGGAATTAATTCGTGGTGACTTTCCCTGTTTATAATTTTAGATTTTTTTGGTCAATATCAATTAAAGAGAGCGATTTTCAAAGTTGGGCAAAAAAATTGGCGGAATAGGACTGCGGGAAGGAGTACTCCCCATACAAAATAATATTGAAAAATCTGCTATCTAGAATCCTATGATAGTAAGAGGCTTCAAATTATTATTATTATTTTTTTACTATTATTAGTTCATTATTTAATGCAAGTTTATTGGCAGTAGGTTAAAAAGGGAATAAAAATACATATTTGAACAGCTCTATTACGTATCTAATGCTTATCAATAACCATCATCATCTGTATAATTGGTATAAATATCATTATCATTATCATTATCACTGGCATTTTCTTCACTATCGAGACTTGAATCAAATATTAAGAATTGAATTGCTTCCATAGGAAAATTATGGATTTTTTTCTCTTTAAATTTTCTAATATATGATATTACAGGATCTGAAGTAACTAATAGTCTTTTGAATATATTTTCATTTGATTTTTTCTCTAAAGCATTTTCACGAAAAATGCTGGGTAAAACTTTTTCGAGCTTCCTGTGCTTCTTCCATTAACTGTACAATTGGTAGTAAAGCGTGTTTTACTATTTCTGGTCCATGGATTAAAAACTTATGGATAGTTGAGGACATATAAAACCAGGAATGCGAAATCTTGAGAGGCATTAGTCTTTATTTGAAAACCACTAGAAATGGTAACCATAATTGAATGCAGTTGTCTTGCCAATTTTGCATCCAATTTTGCAATATTAGCTTAGGTTACTTATTGTTTTTGTTGCTATTATTGTTTACAATTTTTATTGTTTTCCCTTTCTTTTTTTAATATGTTTTTATCTAGTCTAATTTAATAATTAAACCCAAGCTCTCATGAAAACACAAGCAAAAGTAACACTAATGTTTGTATTGCTTTTTATAAAAAGTTAATTTTTTATTTTGTAGGTGCAACAATACATTTGAATTTGATTTCAAAATGTGCAAAAAAGTGCAGACAACTTTTTCATACATATTTTCAAAAGCGTTTAAATTTTTAGAAACGAAATAGTTTTTTTCTTAATCTGGCTTTATTCACAACTATTTATCGACATATTTCCCGAAATTCACTAATTTATAGGCTTACGCGTGAAAATTAATTAAAAATAATAACTCAAGTTACACATAAAAACAAAAAACATAAATTAATCTTACTAACCTGAGGTTGAAGGTTCAATTAAAATATTTTTAATTATCACTTTGGAAAACACTCAAAACTAATTTTTAAGACACCAAAAGTTGAAATTTATATTGCCCGCGAAGACAACGTTAAATAACTCAAACTTTAAAATTGTATAGTGACATAACGGTAGTTGTCAAAAACAAAATGTTTGCACTAGTGATGTGGAATGTTGTGCACTTTTACCGACTACAAAAAAATTAATTCGGTTCTCCTAAATTTAATTTTTCAATTAATTCCCATTTTTGGTATTAAAAACCCCACAGTGCGACGTCCCGACGCCTTCAATGGTCTGTTGATTTCTTTTGTAAAGTCCTCTATTTTTAATAATGGAATTAAATGTCAAATGTCAGAGCTGCCGAATGTCTTTCAGTTAAACCATTTAATAAATGGTGTTAAGCAAAAAAAAAAAAAAAAAAAACACATGTTACACTAATGAAGGGAGTGTAGTGGCTTTCAGAAGCCAAGTTGTTCTCTGCCCTACCGTGTAAATTGGATAGTTACAGTCATGTTGAGTTGCTTTTGATAGCTGGAATATTTATCACGTCTTGCTGCCTATAACACGTTATAAAACGTAGCATGGCCAATATTAATTGAATTTAAAATAGCAAATAAATAAGAAAATAAATTAACACAACTTTAGGGCGAGTTTGTTAAATATAATGGAAAAATATTAACATTTTTCTAATATTTATTTTGATCATTAATATCTTAGATACATATCAAGGCAGATATTTTTACATTTACATATTTGTTAAGAAAATAATGGATTTTAAATATATACATATATATATATATATATATATATATATATATATATATATATATATATATATATATATATATATATATATATATAAAAATATTTGTATTAAACAAAAATCTCGAAAAACAAAACACATTAAGAAGCCTGTTATTATTCCGCTGTATAAATCACACATAAAACAAATCATATATCACACAAAAATTATGTTTTAATATTATTCATCATTAAGTGGTGGGTGAACCCAATTCACAAAAATTACAATTTTCAAACAATAGCAGCACGCTAAATTACACATTGAGATACAAATGTGTTGCTGGTTTTATGGAGTCTGGCAGTTTTATCAATTGAATGGCAAAAATTCAATAGATTATTTATCATTATCGATTTGATATGAAATTTTAAAATACAAAAACTCGATATAAATATTCATGTTAGTATGACTTTGAAAGTCATTCGAATACTGAAGCTAAAGCTACGTTCACATGTATCAAATACTTGATGAAGTAAGCGTAACCAATAATTTGTAGTTAACTTTTTTCACATTTTAGGAAAATATTTTTTAAACTAGCATGTAGGTATGTTTGGTATAAAATGCAATACGCAATCGGTGTTGTATATTTTCTAACTCGGACCAGCACTCAGGGGATGACCCCTAGGTAGGGGTTACGCGACTAGAGAGAAGTGTTGAAGAGAGATGAGAAGATTGAGATTTTATTTTTGTAGCTCCTCTGCTCTTTAGTACATGATATTCTCAATCGCTGGTAGTTATTTTCAGTGACCGGTGTTCTTCCTTCATCACTGAAACAGGCTGACAAAAAATAGCACAACCATGCACCAATGCTGATCAGAAGAATTCAGTATGACTGGGTGCGGAGTCGAACTCAGGGCCCTCCACTTCATAGTCGCGTGTTAACTGGTTAAGCCAATTGCACGTATAATTGTCGGGCATACTCAAGAAGTATAAAAAAACATTTCTCACAAAATAGTGGTTACGCTTATTTGGTCAAATATTTAAAATATATAACCGGCCGTAGCTTAAGTTAAGTTCTGCGAAGATATTATTTTTGTTCCCAATTAGGACCTTCACTTAAGGAACGACCCTTTTTTCTCTTGGACCGGCACTCAGAGTATGAAGTCTAGCAATGTAATGCATTGAGACGGTAATATGAAAGAAGGCGTTAGTGAGGAGAGGACAACTGAAGAAATATGAGAAGACATGATAGTGTCAATCGTTGTCAACAGCGTGCACAATCATGCACTGATGCCGATAGCATACTCATGACTTAAGTGCATTGTCGAATCCAGAATCTTAGGCATCGTAATATAAGTGTCAACTACTTCAGCCAATAGTAAGCAGAATACTATAGAAAGTGTTAAGAGGATAAATGCATAGAGATAAAAAGAAAAGAAATTTTTGGACCTGTTTATTATAACTTTTGCAGGGAATTTGTGCTACAATACCGATGAATGAGGTTGCTTCTTACTGCGTGCTTTGTACAATCGTTTTTAGCACTATTTAATCGCCAAAAGAAATGGACTTCGTTATTTTAACAGGCCAACAAAAATAAGCACGACCACGCACTAAGGAAGGTCATGAAAATTCCATCCCATATATAACACCGAGTGCGGAATCAAACTCACTATTCATAGTTTAGCCAACAGCACCCACTGAAATATTTGATTTAATAAAATGTTTGCTGCATCTTTTGGTCAACTGATGTTAAATTCCATGCTAGTGAATATGTGAAAGTATGTACGTGATTTGTTCAAAAAAGGAGAACAATTTAAAATTTTCGTGGTTGATATACAGTCGAATCCGCTTTAGTGCAACACGCTTTATTGAAAAAATCCGATTACTGAAAGCGATACAAATCCCCGCACTGATTTTGAACGCAGCTAGTCTTATTCACTTCGCTTTAGCGAAACATCGCTTTATTGAAAATATCGTATTACTGAAAACCAAAAGCAAGCCCACAATTATGTTTTTTATAAAACTTACTTCGCCTTAGTGAAAAAATAAACAATGACATCGAATCGATTGCATAACTAAATTGTTCATCTTTTGTCCGTTAAAAAATTAAATGGCAAAATGTATTTGTCCTTTTCGCTCTTACGTACTTTATTGTATTTTTCTATTATATTGTCAATGCAAGTGGCTAGACATTTGATATAAAAAGTATTGATTTCAAGCAGTACGCTTAACTGTAACAAATTTCAGTAATTCGAATAACGTTTTAAGAAAAAAATCGGATAAAAACCAAAAAATTGGGTTTTGGTTATTTACAATAAAGCGGATTCGTAATAACCTTTGCAGTCATATATTAAATTGAACAAGTTTTTAAACCGTAGACGTAATTACCTTTGCAGTGATATATTACAAGTCCGTAGCATTAATATATAAAGAATTTAACTAATAAACTTCTTCAAAATTACCTCACTGTGGGTTCTTCCATCAAGCTAAGTAAATATTTCTAATTGTTTGTTAGTGATTGTATTAGTCACGATACCTTTTTTTGTGCCACACTGTCAAAATGCCTACTATGCACTTCTCATACTTGCACCTAGGCTCAGTAAAGATTTCT
Source organism: Linnaemya tessellans (assembly GCA_951800035.1). Taxonomy (NCBI): domain Eukaryota; kingdom Metazoa; phylum Arthropoda; class Insecta; order Diptera; family Tachinidae; genus Linnaemya; species Linnaemya tessellans. Next base: position 44,187,568 of record OX637536.1, read on the forward strand.
AATTGTTTGTTAGTGATTGTATTAGTGACGATTTCTGCTTTTGTGCCACACTGTCAAAATGCCTACTATGCACTTCTCATACTTGCACCTAGGCTCAGTAAAGATTTCTAATTGTTTGTTAGTGATTGTATTAGTTAGGATAAATTTTTTTGTGCCACACCGTGATTTTAAGCAGTACGGTTAATTGTAACAAATTTCACTAATCCGAACTACGTTTTAGAGAAAAAATCGGATAATTAAAAAAAATTGGGTTTTGGTTATTTCTAGTAAAGGGGAGTCGCCTGTACATAATTAACGTTCTATCACAAAGAGACCGAATAAATGGACCCAAATGGATTATCCCATAGAGACCCTTAGACTCGTCTCGACCATGAGTTCACAGATTCAAAATTGAATAAACAGATTCCCGTTGTACTCTACAATACCTGCAAGCAGAATTGTGTTACTTTAGCGGTGTTTCTTTTTCTGTTGCAGGGTGTTTCTGTTTCCGCTGTAGTACAAAGTTTTCTCTTATTACAAATTGTTATTTGCTTCCTTTTTTTTTTTGGCCACCGGTTGAAAAGTGCTTGATGAATTCTGAAAATGTTTTTTATATGTATGGCTGAGCATTCATATTCATATACATGCATAAGCATACGAACGGGTGTGCTCACTGTTTTGCAAACAAAAAATGGTATAATGGTCATTTGTTTAATCAAAACCAAAAAATGGGGTGGGCGGAATTTGCAGACGAACAAAATAACAACTACAAAATATTGCACATGTCAGAGTTGTCCAAAACAAAAACTAAAAGAAAAAAATGAAATTTAAATTTAAGTTAAACAAAAAATACAACAATATGCATTCATACTCGTATGCATATTCAGGCACAAAACATAAGAGGAACTGAACCGTGTGCTGTCATCATGTTTACTACTACTACTCGAGTCCTCAGACTCGACAACTGCCACTACTGCAGCCACATACATGTTTACAACTATTACAATGACTGCTGTATATGTGCATTCAATATTTTAAAACATTTTACTCCTACAAACGTGTACATGCCAAAAAATGGATAAACAAATTTTTTCCTGTTACAATTTTACGTGGTGAATGGTATGAAATTCAACATATAAACCATCATACTCGCAGTTCGCTTTCACTTTTTGTAGAATATCAACAAATTTTTATTCATACCTACATGAGCAGCAGCAGCAGCAGCAGCACTATCAAAGAAAACCAAATAAATAAATTTTCCAAACAAAATCCACAGAAACACAATGATTGTCAAACAGCATCGGCAATAGTAACAGGAGGCAGCAGAGGAAGAACTTGAATCCGGCTAAAAGCCGTCTAGGAAATGTTTAATGTTAAACGGCATTTGTGGGTGCGTAAATCCTTCCTTCATCATTTAATATAATTTTTTTTGTTTTTTGCAAAACTCACTGCCCTGCTCGCTCAGCTCATTCGCCACTCCGTGCTCCTTTTTTTCGATTTGTGTGTTTAAGTATGTTGTTGTTATTTTTAAAGCTATTTAGTTAGAATATTGTTGAATTTTAACTAAAGGATCATGTGTCGTCAGCAGTTCAGTTCGTATTCAGTACGGAACATAAGCAACAAGTTTTCGTGGAAAGTTAGATTTATTCATTCATACGTTCATCATGTGCAGTGAAATAACTTTGCCATTTTCTAAAACGACAATTTTTACCTTTTAAATACGCTTAAGGCACTTGCGTTGAAATGTTATACGAGTACCTTTGTAAGCTATTTAAAAGCACTTTATTTAAAGTATTAAAAAATATATATTTTTTTAAAATATCATATAAAGGGTGTTTTTATAAGAGCTTGCTGATTTAAAATTTAAATAAAACACATGCCAAATTATGAAATGGCCAAAAAAAAAATTTTTTATTTGTTAGATAATTTCTTGTCATTTAACATTTAAATATAATTTCGGTCATATGGCCACCACGACTATTTTGCACAAAGGTCATTCTGGAGGTCCAATTTTCGACCACCTTTTCAAGCATTTGAGGGCGTATTTCAGCCATGACACGTTGAATACTGGTTTCCAAAGCGTCAATCGTTGCTGGTTTATCCACGTAAACCAATGATTTCAGGTATCCGCACAAAAAATAATCGAGTGGCATCAAATCACACGAACGCGGAGGCCAATTCACCCGGTCCATTTCTCCAAAATTATGTTGTCGTTGAAATGTTCTTTCAATAAGTCCATTGTTTCGCCCGCAGTATGACAAGTGGCACCATCCTGTTGAAACCACATTTCGTTTACATCTATATCTTGAAGTTTTGGCACCAACAATTCATTGATCATGATTCTGTATCGATGTAGACCGCACCAAACAGTACATTTATCGGGATGCATTGGTAATTCTTGAACGGCGTGTGGATTATCTTTGCTCCAAATACGGCAATTTTGCTTGTTGACATTTCCATTCAACCAAAAATGCGCCTCATCACTGAAGAGAATTTTGCGGTAAAAAAGCGGATAAACATTTTTAATTGAACACTGTTTTTGAAAATAAATTTCCACGATTTGGAAGCGTTGCTCTGGAGATAACCTGTTCATGATGATTTGCCAAACAATACGAGTACTGAGTAGAGACGTCACTTTAAACTGTCAAAACAGCTGTCCGACAACAGAGTGATTCGTATAAAAAAAAACTTCATAAAAAAACACCCTTTACATATAACATCATTATTCTTTCTATTGTTTAAGGACATTTTTCTGAAATGAATTATTTTAGAACAAAGTTTTTTTACGAGGGATACAGTAGTGTCCTTATGAAGCTAAGATTCCAGCTTTTTCCTTGTTATTGTCTCTTTGTAAGTACTTAGATTGCATGTGAAAGCTCATGGGTGTGTGTGTGTGTGTGTGTTTGTGTGTGTGTGAGTTTGTGACAATGAGTATTATGTACTGTAAATGATGTAACTTTAATTCTGTGCACATATAAATATCTGTTAAATAATTTTGATATGTGCATATATAACTTATAATTCGCTATATTGAAAAAAAATTTTTCCAAAAATTATTAATCGAAATAGGAAGTACATACAAATTAGGGAGATTGGGTTGAATAAACGAAGACTGCATTTTGTGCAAATAAGGCAACAAAAAATCAATAAAAATTTATATATTATTTTAAAAATATTCCTGGCATGAGGTGTCTAACTTCAGAATTCTGTTTAATAAAAAAAAGTTATTTATAAAAGGTATGTTTTTATATTGGGTTCTATTTTTCGTCATCCTTTATAACAACCGTAGTTTTTATAATAAGTGCTTTATTATAGAAATTTTTTTTAAGTACATATATGTATAAGTATATATATATATATATATATATATATATATATATATATATATATACACATATATATATATATATATATATATATATATATATATATATATATATATATATATATATATACATATATATATATATATATATGTATGTATATGCATTTACAAAAACTAATTTTTTCATACAGTGTACTCTTTCAAATAGTACTTCCCCATGGCCCTATTTGATCATTAGCAATTTTTAATTATTTGTTAATGTTTTATACCTATAAATTAATAATAAATAAGCAAATGCTACCTTCTTTTATAAAGTTTACGATTAAATCAAAGGTACTTTCTATAAAAAATACTTTCTTATAAGGACACTTTTGTGTGAAAGGTACTTTTCCATAAAAGGTTGGTATTTATAAAAAGTTCTTTGTTTTTAAAAGATACCTTTTTATAAAAGGAACTTTTTTTATAAAATGGAATTCTATATAAAAGGCAGTTTTTTATATAAGGTACTCATTAATAAAAGGTAATTTTTTATAAAAGGTACTTTTTTTAAAAGATACTCTTTTTTAAAAGATACTTTTTATAAAAGGTACTTTTTATAAAAGGTACTTTTTATAAAAGGTACTTTTTATAAAAGGTACTTTTTATAAAAGGTACTTTTTATAAAAGGTAATTTTTTAGAAAAGGTACTTTTTTACGAAAGATACTGTTTATGAAAGATATTTTTTATAAAAGTTACCTTTTTATAACTGATAGTCTTTTATAAAAGTTACTTTTGTAGAAATAATTTTTTTTTAATACAGATACTTATTTTATAAATAGTACTTTTTTTATAAAGCGTACTTTTTTATAAATGATAGACTTTTATAAAAGGAACTTTTGTAAAAATTGTTGTTTTTTAAACGTTACATTTTACAAAAGGTATCTTTTCATAAAAAGTAATTTTTTATAAATGATATTTTTTTATTAAAGGTACTTTTATAGAAATGGTATTATTTTATAAAAGATATTTTTTTACAAAAGGTTTTTTTTTATAAAATGTACTTTGTTAGGAGGTATGTTTTAATAAAAAGTACTTTTGTTATAAAAAGTTCTTTTTATAAAAGGACCTTTTTGTTACTTTTTTTATAAAAGAACATTTTTCTGCAAAATGTACTTCTTTATAAAAGGTACTTTTTTATAAAAGGTATGTACTTTTTTATAACAGGTACTTTTTATAAAAGGTTTGTTTTTATAAAAGGACATGTTTTAAAAGGTACATTTTTATAAAAGGTACTTTTTTTTATAAAAGGTACTTTTTTTATAAAAGGTACTTTTTTATAAAATTTACTTTTCTATAAAATTTACTTCTTTATAAAAGGTACTTTTTTATAAAAGGTACCTTTTTATAAATTTTTTTTAATAAAAGGGCATTTTTTAAAAGGTAATTTTTTATAAAAGGTACTTTTTTATAAAATTTACTTTTTTATAAAATTTACTTTGTTATAAAATTTACTTCTTTATAAAAGGTACTTTTTTATAAAATTTACTTTTTTATAAAATTTACTTTTTTATAAAAGGTACTTTTTTAAAAGATTCTTTTTATAAAATATATTTTCTTACAGGAGATGCTTCTTCAATAAAAGTACTTTTTTATAACAAGTACTTGTTTATAAGACCCAGATTCGCACACTATATAAAAATAGACATTGAAGATTTTATAAAATGATTTGCAGATGTTTTGTTTCTATGAACTTTTGTCGTATTGAGGGGTTCTGAGTACGTATGAGTTTATCTACATTCATACAAATATATTTTTTAAATACATATACATACATATGTATGTGCATGTATATGTGCAGCTTCACCCTAATATTGTTAGCAAAGTTATGAATAAATAAATGTTAATTGCTTTTTTCTGCTTTTTTGTTTTTGTTATTTGTGTTGTTTCCTCATTCTTCACATACTCGTACATTTATATTTCCATATAATTTTTATCATTTATTACATTTTTTTTTTTGCTATAATGAAAGCTAATTAGTGTAGGAGGAGGCCGATACTAAAAATTCTATTGTTAAACAGTTGAAGTTGATGTTATTTGCCATGTCTACAACGGACCAACAAAAACAACGATGAGTATAACGACAACAACATCAATATTAGCACCAGCAACAATTTTATACGACAAATTCCGTTGAAGAGGCAACAAATACCAGAAATTCTGTCTGTTTGCATTTTCGAAATAAAATTTGTTAAAAACCATGTACAATTTTATATTCATGTTGTGCATTCTGTCAGTTTTTTTTTTTTTTTTGACGTTTGTATAGTTCTTTTCTTTATATATTTTAGTACGAACATTGTCAACACTGTTTTGCTGCATTTTTTTTTAATATTTTTTTTATGTTTTGTTTTTGTTAATTTGTTTTAGAAATTCATGTGTATTAGGAAAAGTTGTCTGAGTTATTTTTGGCAAATGAACTTTTTGTTATTTGTAATTTCATTTGCGTGTGCAAATATTATTAATCTTATTTCCATGAACTTAAAACAAAGAGTTTATTGCTAGAAATGGGATATGAGGTTATTTTATAAATTATTTATTATTTTGTGATGGCGCAGTAGAGACTTCGGTAGTTCTATCTTTTAGAGAGTTGATTGAATGTAACAGTGATCGAGGTGAATAATAGTTTTACTTTGACGACAATAATTACTTACAAGTCCAACACTTGGTTTAAAGATGATATTTACTTACCAACCGGAATGTTTCCAAGTTATTGCCATTATATCTATTTGCTTTTCTAAAAGGTTCACTTGTCCGTAAAGGTTCCACGTTGTCCGTAGCAAAAATATATATTATTAAAGAAACCATAGCATTATGCTATGTTATTATTGAATGTGTAAAGACAAATAAATTTACAGTGGAAAGGACAATATTGTGTAAGGTAAAGTTCGTTAAATCGATTCAAATAGAAATCACAAGATTTCGCCTTATGAACTAAAATAATTGGGATTCTAGAAAATTATCTCTTCGTAGGTTACAATTTTTTTTTCACCAGCCATTCTAGGTTTTAAAATTATATTACAAAGTCGACGCTGAGTTGGATACCAAGAGGTAATCGATATCTACCACATAAACCTGGAATTCAGACAGAATAAAGTTCCATACAGGTTGTTTAAATCACTCCTTTCGGAAGAATTGCGATGCAGTCTAGCTTTTATTATTAGTTCGGGGAGTTTAGCGCTCAACTGCAAAGGAAACCAGAGTACTGCTCCTTCCGCATGCATTAGAGGAGAATGCGCTGAAAAATCAGAAGCTCTTAATGCATTTGGAATGAAATTACAGTATGAATCTCGATAATATTTTCGAAATCTCAAAATAAGTATTTAAGTGTGTCGGTTTTTTTAGACATAGTTCATCCACCGGAAGTAGTATACGACTCTCATGTGTGAAATGGTACCTCAAACGCTATTTTTAAATTACCCGACTGCTTACAAGAGATGGCGATCGGTGACAAGAATTAACTACATATATGGCTAATTAAAGCTTCGTGCATTGGTGCGTTTCGCTGTTTTACCGCAACTACAGTTGAAAGTACGCAAGTGATATTAGCGAATTTATTTCCGAAACCCGATCATTTTCATACATGGCACATCCATATATAGATTACGTATCAGTAAAACGCGCAGCACATTATTTTATCGAACAGTTCTTATATGAAATAATTTTCGTACAGAAGTCCTTCCTTTGGGGGACGTTGAAGTCGGATACCCAAAAGCGCTACTCCGTCTCTCCTCTCTTGTACAGGGTGTTTTTTTAAAGGTATAGAACTTCGAATTGAAATAAAACACAAGAAAATCGTTTTAATGTCCATCAATTTGGCTTTATTGGAAGGATAATTTTATGCCATTAATGTTTAAATAGGATTTCGGGCATGTGGCCGCCGCGGCTGGCTCGAATAAAGCCAATTCTACAGGTCCAATTTTCAACCACTTTTTCGAGCATATGGGGCCGTATGTTGGCAATAGCGCCACGAATGTTGACTTCCAAGTCCCCTAACGTTTCTGGTTTGTTGGCGTAGACGAGCGACTTCACATATCCCCAAAGAAAATAATCCAATGGTGTCAAATCACACGATCTTGGTGGCCAATTGACAGGTCCATTCCGCGAAATTATGCGCTCATCGAATGTTTCCTTCAATAAATCGATTATGACGTGCGCTGTGTGGCATGTAGCGCCGTCTTGTTGGAACCACAACTCATCCACATTCATTTGCGCAAAATCTTCCATAAAGTTGATGGACAAAGCTCCAATTGCTGTGCACGGTGGCGAATCGATTCATTCGGGTCCTCTTCAACACTTTGCTCTACAGCGGCAATTGTTTCTTCGGTGCGCACTGTTCGACGTCTCTGCGGATGCGTATTACCTATCACATAGAGTAAACGTAGTGGGAAAACGATCCATGGTTAACCGAATTAATTGCTCTGATGGACGATTATGTCCATCGCGGTAAACTTCGCGAACTGAACCATTACTTTCGAAATAAATTTGCACGATTTGCAAGCGTTGTTCTTTTGTCAACCTGTTCATGATGAAATGGCAAACCAAACTAAATATTAATCACTTGACAGCTGACAAAATGGCCGCCAGTTAAAAAAGTGATGCCAACTTAAAGTTCTATACCTCAATAAAAAACACCCAATATAATAAATTTTCTTTCTTCTGGCACACTGAATCACACTCACGTAGAGATCTGCCGCTGATCCAAGAAAAAAAATATATAAAATTAATGAGCCAAGAAGCTTTCTCTTAGTTTTTATGTATGAATGTACTGCTCTACTCTGGCCAACAACTCCAGAAATATAATGAATATTTCTGAACTACTAAAAGCGATTGTGGCAAAATGTATTTTTCGAATAAATATAATTTTCAATAAATTCATGCAATCGCTTAATTATGATATATTTATGAGCATTTATGATAGAGAAAAACCAATAAACTCAAAATATATAACAACTTTAATAAATTTAATGAACATTAGGAAAAAGCTCACACTATTCTCATCCATTCATCACTTAAATTTCGTTTAAAAAAAAAACCTGAGAAATAATTTATGTAATTTATAATCTAAGAAAGGAATTTCATTTTATTAACACATTCATTATTGTGTTTTTAAGAACTTTCATATATTCCCCGAGCAAGTATTAATGGGTTCAGACATTTTCATATAAAATATCGTTTTTTTTTTCTTCTTATAGCTTTTACATTTTGTGTGAAATAAATATTTTACGCTTTCGTTCAAAATTCATAATTCCCATTATTCACAGGAGCATCTTCAGTTTGTAGTTACAAAAGCAAGCGGTGATATTGATCTGTTAAGTAAAACATTTATCTTACGTGTAACATCACATGCTTCCTTGCTATTCATGTGCTGCTGCAACCATCTTGTTGTAAGTTAATATATAAAACTATTCTAACAAATAAATATTAAAAAATATGTACTCGCATTAAAAAACAGAGACACACGGCAACATAAGGCGACATTTAGCCATTCATCCACCCATTCAACCATAAAAGCAATTATTCCTGCCCCCTCGCAACAATAGTGCATCAACTCGGTATCGAAAGAAAATATAAACAACGACATACTCTGGCAAGTAATCCAATTTACTTATCTTGTATGTGTTTAACAGCAAACGTGAGTACGTCTGTGAAGCATTAATACAACTACTCTGTTAGTCTCCCATTGCTGAAGGCACTCGTATCTTTTGCTATTTCGAATTACGGCTGAAGATGGCAAAAGACAAGGAAAAAGTGTTTGGAATATTAGAAAATTATTATTTCTCTATTCTAAAGCAGGTATGGGTGACTACTTTTGCTCATAGTTTTAGATAACTATGAGCAAAAGTACAATTTTAAAGTTGGAATTATAAAACTTTTTTTTATCAAGCGTGTGACACAGTGCAATTCCTGCGGAAGTTAAACATTTCGAATAGTTCCGAAGTAATACTGGGGAATTTCCCAGCCCTGGTTGGTTTTAAACTTGAAACTCCCTCTCATATTCGTGTGGTTTCCTGTTCTCCCTGAAATAAGTTAATGATGTTTTTTCAAATGTTACAACGATCCAAAGAAAAAATTAGTTTTCGAATCGTACGTGTAAGGGAATATGGAATATCAGCAACATGCCATCACTGCAGGAACATTCGTTATTTATTACACCATTTCCAGGGTGAACAGCGAGTGCACTGTAACATGTAAAACTGCAGAGTTTTTTAAACAATACAAAATGTTTTTGCTTTTATTAAAATTGAAAGAAAAAAGAAAAATACGTTATAGTGACGAGTTCATACATTTCAAGTGCATCAATCCTATTAAATTATTCAATTAATAAAAAAAAACAAATTCATAAATAAATTTACTTCTTTTCCGTAAATTTGTGGACAAAAAGTTTTATTCATATCGAGGCGAGTTTCAATTGAATATGTTTTATTAATAATTTATGAAACATTTTCACGAAAAACCGTTTCATCAATATTTCATAATCCTTTGCTAACTACAGGCTGGTGCAAAATCAATCACGATATCAGAAAATGATATAATTTTTGCACATGCCGCCGTACGTCAATCAAACAGACAAGCAATGGATCGCTAGAGAGTGGAATAATTGTGTCTATTTCGTTCACCTATAATCGGTCACTGAGCAAACATTCTGCCGCTTAGGTAGTCGACTCGAACAAGTGAACCACAAAAGAGCTTAAAGTAGTTCTGTCAAGAATACCGCGACTGAGCAATCCGATTTCGTTGAAAAAGGAGGAGACGAAAGAAGAACGATCACCAGACGGACTCTCGAGCAAATTTTAATGAAAAACGTTAGCATGAAAACAGTGCAACCGCACACTTGCCTGGAGCCAGATTGGTTATTGTGAAGGAAACGTTTCCTGGCTGTAAAATGTATCGTTTTGTCGAGCCTCTGACAATTGCAGCCTTTAAAGCAAATACTCAACAGTAATGCAAACACTTGTCGTTGGGAATTCGTTGGTAATTCACTTTATTACTGGCGCCAGCCACTAGATTATTTAGTAAAAGAAAGTTATTCAAAAGCAAGTACCACCCTATTGTGCTATAAAAGTTTATTGTATTCTACTACACTTTTATAATGGCTTGTTCTTTTCATAATCACTTGCATTTTTCATAATGACTTGAATTTTTTACAATGTACTTTTTATACTGACTTGCTCATTTCACCATGACATGCACTTTTCACCATGACTTACACTTTTCACCATGATGACTTGCATGTTTTTACAATGACTTGCATTTTTTGCAATGACTTGCACTTTTCATCATGACTTGTTTCATCATGACTTGCATTTTTCATAATGACTTGCACTTTTTATAATGACTTGCACTTTTTACCATGACTTGTATTTATAATGACTTAAATTTTTTAAAAACATGACGTGCACTTTTTATAATGACTTGCATTTTTAACAATGACATGCATTTTTTACAATGACTTGCATTTTTTGCAGATATGGACTTTTTTATAATGACTTGCACTTTTTTATAATAACTTGCAATATTTTTAATGACTTGCACTTGACGTACTGACTTGCAATTTTTATAATGACTTGAACTTTGTATTATGACTTGCATTTTTTAGAATGACGTGCACTTTTCACCATGACGTGCTCTTTTTATAGTGACTTGCATTTTTTATGACTTGCATTTTTTACAATGACATGCATTTTTTACAATGACATGCATTTTTTACAATGACTTTCACCATTCAGCATGACTTGCACTTTTTATAATGAATTGCTTTTTTTGTAGTGATGGGCTTTTTTATAATGACTTGCACTTTTTATAATAACTTGCAATATTTTTAATGACTTGCACTTGTCGTAATGACTTGCAATTTTTATAATGACTTGCACTTTGTATTATGACTTGCATTTTGTAGAATGACTTGCACTTTTCATAATGACTCCACTTTTTTTCTTACCAACATAATAAATATGATAGTAACTTAAACCGCTGAACCGATTTAGATGAAATTTGGCATAGAAATATTTTGAGATCCGAGGTATAACATGGGCTAGTTTTTTTTTTTTTGGAAATTATTCTATTAAGTGGTCAAGGCTGGTCGAAAATTTTTATGGACATGTGAAACTATTAAACTGATAACTAAGAACGTTTTAAACATGGATGCAGTAAAAATACAACACTTCATTGACATATTGTACACATAGGCTGAAGTTTCGCATACTCTTCGCGGACAAAGTCGCTGGTAAAGGCTAGTATTTAGTAAATATTGTTTTTATTTCAATATTTGGCCACACTTTTGTAAACGAGTAAATCACTGATATATTTAAACTTGAAAACCGTATTACAGTGGGTTATTTTTTAAGAGCTTCTGGATTTGATAAAAAAAAAATATATAAAATTTAGATAAATGTATAAAATCTTTATTTGCATGGATAGAAGGATGTATATGATTCAATGCCTAAAATTGATTTCATGCTGGTACGCATCATGATGCGTCCAATTTTTTATACCCGCTGCAATATACCGGATGCTATCTCACGAATAAATATTTCAATATTGGCTGCCAGTGCGTCACAAAAAATAATCTTAAAAAGTTAAGTCGCATGATCTAGGCGGCCAATTGACCGGCCCTAAACGTGAAACAAACTGCTCGCCAGAAATAAACTGGTCAGCGAACTCTTTTCTCAGCTGGGACATTGTTTCGCGAACTGAGTGGCACCGCAGTGTTGAAACCTTCAGCTCTGCAATTTTGGAAAAAAAAAAATAATATATAGAAGCAGAAATTGTAATTATGGCAATGCTCCTACCTTCGTCGTCTTTGAAAAAGTAGGATTCAATGATGCCACCGTCCCATAATCCACACGCAATTAAGAATTTTTAGAAATGCGTTGGCAGTCTTTGTCTGCTCTTCACAGCAAATATGGCAATTTTGCTACATCACGTTTCCATTCAATCAGAAATGAGCACGATGCACTTTTTTAACCGAGCACGAATTTTGGTAATAACATTCAATAATCTGCAAGCAATTCATGGTTAAATTATAGACCAAACTGAACATGTTTAGCAGTAATATGTTCCACAAAAACAGCTGAGCTGCCATAAACAGTGTTGCCAAACGGAAAGTTGCCAAAATATCACCCGTTACAATTACAAAAACTACAATAAAAGAAATTTTTTAATTTTATTAGCGCAAGTTTACAAAAAAAAAAGTTAAAAATTTATTTTTTTTTTATAAATTTGGGAAAAAAATCAGCACGAATAAAATTAACAATTTTATGTCAAACAACAAATTCCCAAATACATAAAATATAATAAAAGTCATTCATCATATTGTTCCTTTTGTTTTAGCAGTTCATTAATCATAAAAAAAAATTATGGTTAATTGAATAATAAATATGCTTTTTTGAAAGTTGTAAAGAATTGTTTGGGGAATAACATTTACCTTATGCCCATTTAGCAATTTACTCAGCTTTCAAAAGATTATGTAGCGGGCTCAAACGTAATGGAGCTGCTAAACTTAACGTTTGAAAGTCATTTTTCTTTTTTCGAGCTTTAACTGCTAAATGTAGCGGCATGTGGCATATATTTTCGCAAGAAGCTTCTGCCTTAAAAACCCGTACATTAAAATGGAAAAAATAAATCCTTATTATGGTTTAAGAAGACTCATAATATTTGCCATAAAACTATACTTTGACTTGTTCCATTTTTTCCTTCTACAATTCATATTCAATTTGTTGTTTGCGTTCAAGGTTTCGGTGTTTGTAAATTTTTAATAAACTAAATATTTTTTAATCTATTCTTTTACTAAAAATCTGCAATATATACGTAAATGGTGTATTAAATAGATTTTGAAATTCTCTTAATGTCACAAATAAGAACTGAGATGAAATGTAAAGAAAACAACAAGAAATTGATGTTTCTTTCTGATTTCATATTTTTCCAAGTTTGTGTATGATATTCTGCAATTTCATCTATTTTTCTAATTGTATTTACCTTTATGTTTGTTACCAATGTTATTTGTTGTTGTTGTTGTTGTTATAGTTGTTACATTATCCATGAAATATGTTGATGCATCTGCTGCCACCAATCACACTCACTAATGGTTCCCTTAAGTCTAATAAGTAACGAGTGTCGAGTCTTCGTGTTATTCGCCCATATAGACTGTTAGTGTGACAGACATTATCTGTGGAAATTCGGAGAGGGTGGTGGTGGTGGTGGTGGCATCGGTGGTGATTAAGCACAACTTTTAATTAATGTTAAACGTATGTATGGAATATTGAGAGGGATCTTTAAGAAGAAACAAAAATATTTAGCAGCAGAACGTGGCTGCAAAGAAAATTTATGAAAAAGAAAATATATAGATTTTTATATATTTCAGCACAAAGCGGGCTTTATTGGTTGGTTGCATTTATTGAGAGTGAATATCAAAAAGAAAATAAAATCATATCCAGGAGTTGCATACATTCATTCCTTACAGTTGTCTGTCAGTCAAAACACTCATGCATTATATTTCCAAAGCATGTCTTATGAAAACAATCTGTTTTACAATCTAAAAATCTCACAGAGACTTTTAATTAAAAATAGTTTTTCCAAGTGTCATTTAAATTAGGTTTATCTGAAATAATTTCATAAAAGAAAATGTAGCGTGAAGTTAAATTGTAGTGATTGAAAATGGAATTGAAAGAGACATTTAGGCTTTATTAGACTGGTTTGCTTAACAATTCAGAGCAGAGATTAAAATAATGATATACGAATATGTGTACGCAACGTTTCGAGTTTTACGAGAATAAAAATCTATTCATAATTACCTTTTTCTATTGCATGTGGTGCTGCAAAGATTGCTGCTGTATTTTTTGCTCGATAAAGCAAATTTAGATTGATGACTGAAGATAATTTCTGTGGTGCTAATGCAATATCCGTTATAGCCACTGAATTTACTTGTTCAAAAGGAAATGCCAAATTAAAAACTATAAGAAAATAGTAGAAAAATTATTTAAACATGTAATATTAGTGTCAAAATATTGCTTAGCAATATGTTCATATAAGGCACAGTGGGACGTATTGCTAAATATTTTGCATCAATTGGACATAGTTTATTCGTGGGTAGTGGAGCAAAAATATTATCAGGCGAATAAAAATTATGGAAAATAAAATGGCTACCGTAAATAATTTTATTTTTTTGCTTTTAATATTTCTTCATCTGTTCGAAAGTTCCTGCTTAAAGCTTTGCATGGGTAGCGATCCTTCTCTAACTGCCGGTGTTAATTCAAATTGAATTTGGAAGTCCCTAGAAGACTTATTTGAAAAACTGTTAGAAGACAATAAAGTTGTGCATGAAAAACTCCTGTTTCACATCTGAATTCCTATATATTTTTAACCTCACATTTGATGCACCACAGAAAATTTTTATTTTGTACATACAATACAATACCTTAAATAACGTTCTCAGTTATTTACCATGAGTTTTCAATTCCTGCTTTATTATTTAATTATTTACGTAAAGATGCAAGTGTATTTTCCATACGCTTAATTACTGAATTTAAATAAAACTCTCAAAACAAGAATATACCTAAATATTATTCCTTAGATTTCTTCAATACCATTTGCCAACCATAACACAACTAATGCAATCGTTTTAATGCTGAATTTCTTGCTTACAAACACAGTCGTATAATTACCTCAGTGAGGTATTTAAACGAATTCGTTGAAATGTTTTCTTTTTGTGATTACCCAAAAATATTATCCTTTTGCCCAGGATAATTAATTCTTGCAGGGAATGCTGTGCATGGCCAACTTTTTCGACTTCAAACTCTGCCGATGTATTTTCTAACAGCAACCCAGGGGCCAAATTACCGCAATCGATATCGAGCGAAATTTCCATACAATTCATATACAAATTTCGATCGATATCGAATGCCGTAATTTGTCCCCAGGTTTTTGGTTATTATCTGGAAACCAACAAATTGTTCAAGAATTAAAGAGGCTAATTTAGTCATAGGTCTACTCTTATTGTTGCCAACAATTTTTATTTATTTCTGGACAAACCTGAATTATACGCCAGCTGTGAGTTGGTACTTATGCCAGCTAAGTTAAGACAGAGTTAATTTTTGCTTTATATATTATTATCATTATTAATATTTTCATAATAGCCAAAAAAATATGGTTGTACACAAAATTTGTTGTAAATCACATATGCTACAACGCTAATTATCATAACCCTTAGTTTTTGACTTCTTATTTAAGTACAAAATTAGTTAATTTTTCCATAAACTTAAGTTGTGTCTAAATACACTTTCAGTTTTTCAGTCTAAAATTAATTTTGGTATTTAATTGTGATAAAAGTATGGCAGCACAAATAAATGGTAAGAAAAATACTGCAAATGATACAATAAAACTACCTTCTTACCGACGTTTTGTTTCAATGAAGAGCTGCTTTACCAATTTTCAAGTTGTTGAATGTAAACAAACTATGAAAAACACATGGTAACATGAAAAACTTAAATTGAATTTAAATGTACAATAGGGGACATTTAAATCTTATTTAATTTTGAAGTGAAAAACAAAATTTTGTATTTAAATAGTCTTTAAGTTTAAATAGTACTTAATTTTTAAGTTAAAAACTGGACATAAGTGGTGTTAAGATAGGAATCAAGTTATGTACAAATAAACTCCGATTGCTGTTACCCGTTGACGTGGCCTTTTAGAGGTCAGCTTTGGGCTAATGTAAACAACCTTTTCGTATAAATACGTATCAATTTCGAGAAAAATTTTTTTTTTCGGGGAACACCCTAATGTAAATATGCTGTCTAGATCACATTTCGTTCGTTGCATAATGTTTTTCAACGACTTAATTTTAAATTTCAATACATACATACGAGTATTGATGACCTTAAACGATTATCTGGTGTTTATTATTTTTATTTATTTTTTTTTATTATTTTACTGTGTGCGTACACCCACTCAAAAAATTTGTTTACCACAAATATTATTCCTAATTACACAAACAATATAAAATAAATGACGATTAGAAGGTGGAATATATTAATAATAATGCTGCATAAAAATTTAAATAATTACTTGGAAAAAAATTTAATACCTATTTTATTTCTACACTTTAAGTAATTTTAATTCATGCTTTTGTGTACAAAAAGTTGAGCTGTAAAATATAAAACCCATTTCTGTTAAAAAAAAAACACACAACAAAGGAAAATAAGGTCAAATGTTCATTGTTTCGTATGATCTAATAATTTATTTAGCGCATACAGCAAGGAAATGTACAACTTAAACACTGTATAGGTACTTCATGCAGCAACTAAAGGTTGTATTGTAAATATTTCAAAAGAGCAGATTCTTCTACTTTTGAAAAGACTGTAACGACAAGGTGAATATACGAGTAGTTTGGTGTTAAAGGTGAATTTGCTGGGAGAAAATTAATAAATCCTGTTTAAAGAGTATATGAAAGCTGAAATCCATTATTATAAATTTCCTCATCTTGAAAGAAATTCATTCATGCTCAGGCACGCGCCACAGGAATGGTTATACAAAACAGGATTCTCTTTTTGTAGAGGTGAGATTCTTCAGTGAGTGATTTATTTGGGGAGAATTTGTAAGCAAAGTTGGAGCAGAGCATTGAGAAACGTTCATGTACTAAAGATAATATTGCTTATTGATGAAATGCAGATGTCATGTGTGTGTGTGTGTGTAGGAAGAGCACACTACAAGGTCTTTTTTGTTTTGAATAAAGTTGTTTATATGCAGCGAAAAAAGCAACAAACTACAGAGAGAAGTGTGTAATATAACAACAGAGAGTGTATTCCATAGTGGTGCCTGGTACATTGAGATATCAATATTATAGGTGGTGGTGGTGGTGGTGTTGTTGTTTTGTTTTTGTAGTCTTACAGTGATTATTTGTTCAAAATGCTGCAACATTTGGTTTCGTCGACTAACTGAGCACAGAACTAATGATGCAGACTTTTCTGTTTGTGTTGTTTATATACACACAACAGATATAATTTTGTATGAGCGCAACGACCGAAATTCCGACGTTGTCGCCGTGACTAGCCACATTTCCACACATACCTATGCTAACCATATTAACCCATAGCAGCAAAAGAAAAAAACTAAAGTACAACACGAGCAGCGCCATCCAGCCACTGTAGACAAAGCAAGTTTTAGTACGTGTTCCTCCGTGTCTGAAAACAGTTCGCATACCTTAACAAAGCGCGTGAATTCCGTTTTTTCTGTTTTCAAGTTGTATCTCTAAAACATATCATAACGTCAGACAGACAGAACGACACAAATACACTTGAATGAATATTAAAAAGAAGAACAAGAAACAAAACGCAAAACATATACACTCACACATACATAAATGCAACTACAACATACCAATACACTTACCTGTGTTCACACACCAAACACGCATACCAATACCATTACATATCCAATAAATAATTGCAATTAAACAAATAAATAAACACGCACAACAGATTTTTTAAAAATTATTTAAACAAAAAAAAAAAGAGTTAAAGTGATATAAAATAAGTTTAGAAATGATTAAACAAATTTGGAAAATTTTCCAAGTGCTGAATAAACAAAAATTCGTGCATATTAATTATTTAATGGGAATTTATGTCTAGAATACAAATACATTTCAATAATACATATCAACAGTCTCAACCCTAGAGTTGTGAAAATTTAAGGAAAATTTATGAAAAAACAAATCTTAAAGGCAACAAATTTTTATTTCAATCCACCCAAAAAAATTAAAGTTAGTCAATTATAACAAAAATTTGCATATAAAAAATGTAATTGCACCAAGCAGTTTTACACTTTAAATAATATATTTAAATAAAAATATAAAAAGGAAACATACTGAGCAGTAGACCTTTAAAAAAGAAAAAAAAACAATGCTGAATCTGTTGTCACCATTTTAAAGTGGTGAATAAAATTGCAAGCACTATCTTGCCTTATTTTGCCCATCAACCGTTATAAGGTGGAATTCCTAACAAAAACAAAATAACACACAGCAAATGTCAAGTTAAATTATAATATAAATTAATAATAGAAATATTTTCAAGAAAATTTCACAAAATAAGCACGTCAGCAAAAGCCAATTAAAATCCAATTTAAATAATTGATTAACAAAACGGCAAAAAAATCTATTCCATCAAATCTATTACAAGAACCATCAAATCTTGTTTAAAGTAAAAACAACAGCAACAGAAATGTTCCCATAGAAATAAACGCCATAAGCGAAATATGTGTGTATGTGCATAAGGAAGAAAGCAAAAAAAACCAATTAAAAAATTCTAACAAAACAAGTCGCCACAAAAGAAAAAAACAGCAAAGAAGCAAGTGTATATTTGATAATTCTTACGAAAAAATCAACATCAAACATAAAAACAAAAAATTGTGTTGTGCCTGCAACGCCACTCACACGCGTACATAGACACACACACATATATCTGCAGCTTCCTCTGAAACCGGTTCAAGCTACAAAAATATCCACAAAACAAGCCACCAACAAACAATCATTGTTGTAGTTATTCAAACCAAATAAATCAGTGAAGAAATCAAGTTCTATACAATTGCACCTGTTTGTGGCAGCTTTAATTGCACATGATTGGTTTGCAGCTCTGAACAGACTTCCAACTCATATGCAAAGTTTAATGGCCTAAAGGAAACGCAAATCCAACCACAGCAAACAGCAGCCACAATCAATATAAACTTAATAACATGTTTCAGTGTTTCTAACTAAAAACAAAAAAAAGAAAATAAAACGAAAACCTGAAATTTTTTCAAACTCATGTATTTGTACGCAAGAATATCGAGCATCTTTAATACTGGGAATATAACCTGCTGCAGCTTTATGAGCTGTTCATCGAAAACGCTGTTCATCGTTTCGAAATAAAGCTGTGACTTGGCAAACAACAACGAGACACATTTTGCTTGTTACTGTATTTCCTTTAACCAGAATCTCTTTTGCAATTTTATGGTAAGTCTTTGGGCAACAGAGAGAGAATTGAATTATTTAAATAATTAAATTATATTGACTACATGTGCTAGTAAAACGTTAAATCACTTTTATTTTGATAAACAAAATGCTGCTAAATAGCTAACTATTTATATTTTGTTGTTGGGTAATTTTAATCACTTTTAGAAACCGCGAAAGCAAGCATTTATTTAATCCAGCAACTTACAAAACTTAAAGAATTAGTTACATTGTAATGACCGCTATTTAC
Source organism: Linnaemya tessellans (assembly GCA_951800035.1). Lineage (NCBI taxonomy): Eukaryota > Metazoa > Arthropoda > Insecta > Diptera > Tachinidae > Linnaemya > Linnaemya tessellans. The sequence continues at coordinate 44,207,135 of OX637536.1, forward strand.
TGTATGCTTTAACTGGCTGCGATTTTTTTATGAATACTCAAATGACAGGATAAAACTTGTTCACTCATGCACTTTATTAAATCAAGTGGTCAGTCTCAATACAGGCTAGTGATAAAGATTCACGAATTCGCACGAAATATTATTGAATTTGTGAATTCTATTTATATAATAAATAAATTATTTTAAATTATGTATGAATTTTTATTAGTCGAACTTTCTTATTTAAAAGTTTTTAATTTTTCAACGGGCTTAAGTTCTAATCTGCATGACTGCAAATGATTTTTTATTATTTTATTAATAAATGAATTTGTTCAAATTCTATTTATTATTTTTTATATTAAGATTGGAATATTAAGAATATTTTCAATAATCATCAAACCAGCAGAACTGATCAGTACGCCATCTCATCAGCGTTCTTTGTTCAATTTTTCCACTTTTGCAAGTGGTGCTAGTTAGTAGGAATATCAACTATTTAACCCATGTTTTTAACGAAAATTGAATATGAGAAGTTCCCACATTCATATATTTAAGTTATTACCTTTTCGGTTAGTACGAAATTCCCCAACCCTGACGATTAATATTCCCAATATTCCATGTATCTCTTTCGCTTTTTCCAGCGCCATCGGCTGCTGATAGCTAAAGCTTCTTTGTTATTTATGTTCAAGTAATTGAATTTAGTTGTCAATTTACAATGAACCATAAATTAATTATAATACCTCCCTTGTATTGAAAAAAAAACAAGTCCAATACTTAGCCGAAACCGGTCTGCTTATAAACCAGTTTTTTTTTCATGTGATGACAGCAAATTGTTTTGAATTCAAATAAAAATATTTAATGAAGCAAATAGTGCAGTTTTCTGAAAATCAGTGAAAGAATGTTTTTAAAAAAATTTGTTTTCTTAAAAATGATATGGAGAACATTTTTATGATATCAAAAAACTTTTTTAAAAGAGATTGGAGCTGATTTTTCATATTGCTATTGGTGTAGATTTATTGATCAAAATTTTTCATTTAAAACAGGAATTTGCTTCAAAGGATTATCCAAAGAAAAAAATTATTACCGGCTTTTTACTGAAAAATCCATGGGATTTAAGTGAAATGACTTTGGGAGTAACTCATGGAGTTTTCCTTTCTCGATTAAAATGTTGCCTTTTAAGCACGTAATAGTGTTTTCCACAGTGATTAATATCTCTTGAACACAAGTAACTATCGTTGGGGTCATGCAGGAAGCCCATAACTCTCATTTGTGTGTGAAATATTCTGTAATATTACAATTATGTGAGTTAGGGGAGCTCTACATAAGTAAGTAATGACATAGAAAATCTGTTCTGAAATATACTTCATTTTGCGTTAAAGCGTAGACTCGAATTTCAACCCATTTGTACATAAATTAATATAAAATAGGTTTAATTAATTAAAATTAGTTTTAGCTGCTTACTTTTATAGACCAAAAATAAGTTTAAATTTTCCAGCTCTGCAATCGTATTTTGGTTTTCGCTGATTTTTAATATCACTCTGTTTAGGACTGTTTCCAATACCTCAGTCGAAGGCCCATGTAGCTAGAGACTTTTGTGCGACTTCCCTATTTATAAGGACCCCAGAATATGTATATCTTATGGGGTCGCATTATGAATATTATGGAAATGACAGACTTAGATACACCCTATAACGATTTTTGGTGAAGTATATAAAAAAGATGGTAAATGTGTTTTTATGTATATCTTGTGTGAAATGTTAACGAGAATTTACCCAAAAAAATTTTTTGGCTAGACAAATGTTTTTTGTATGAAGTTTTTGGAGTCTCTTCATTTATCGAGAGAAATTTCTTAAGCGGTTTACTCTCAGATTGAATTGGTGGGTGCTGTTGGCTGATGATCCCGAGTTCAACCCCGCGCCGAGTCATGAAATATTGTGTCGAATTCTTCTGATCAGCATTAGTGCATTATTGTGTTATTTGTCGTCAGCCTGTTTCAGTGATGAAGGCATAGTCTCACTGGTCACTGAACATAATTGGCAGCGACTGACATTATCATGTACTAAAAGCAGAGTAACGGCACTCTCCTTCGTCGGCCCTGTAGCAAAAATTAGCTGGCGAAGTAAAAAAGGTTGAAATAGTTACAAAAAACTCTCTATCCTCTCATCTTTCTTCACCTGTCCCCCTTAATACTATCCCCTCCTTCCAGTTCCGGCACAGTGCATTGCATATGTAGGGGTAACCATCTGGTCCAGAACAAAAATAAAATAAAAATTGAATTGGTGTAATTTTATATTCTTTCCGGCCCAACTTGATCTGAGTTGCCATTGTCTTTAATTTTTCCAGATAAAAATGAATTGCTAGGACATGTTACAATATTTTCATAGTCTTGTTGTGCTTGTAAATTTAAATTGTGATTGACATTCATTTTAAATACATATCGACTCGGTGACTAAGGTCATCTTTAATATGGGAAGAAGTGTATCATTTCTCTACTTTTTGTTGTACAATTCCTTTCAGTGCAATTAATATTTTAATTTTATATTAAGGGCGTACATTAAATCGCAAACGAGGTGTGAAAAGTAACTTCTTATCCTCATAGAAGGTTTTTCTTATAATAAATTTGTAGTCTAATTATAATTAGTTCATATACTATATATAGATATATATCGAATAAAATTTGTTTGTTGTGTTTTCTTGAATTTCAAATCCTATGGTTTTGCTTGTGTAATTCTCAATTCATTTTTGGGAGTTTATGTATAAGCTAAGAGGTTTTGTTATTTTGGAATTAGGTTAAATGCAGGCATAGAGACATTTTTAACCACTTAGTTAATTAATAACGTTAGATCATATTTGAAAATTTTTTAAATTTAACTTTTTATTTTAAATATTATTGTATTCTGATATTTTTAAGCTTAAGGTCTTTTTATTTTAGTTTAATTTTTAATTTCAATATTTCGTCAGTCCTTTGTGTGACTTCTTCAGGAAATTAATTAATTTATTAATTTTTATTTTAAAATTATTACAAAAGAAATAAGACCATAAACGCGTTCAGTTAAAGAACTTATTTTCACTAATGATATTATTCAATTAGTTTTTGCTCTTCCATCATGACAAAATTAAAAAAAAAGTTATGGCATATAATTGCAGTGGGCGTTGAGAATGTGCGTTAATAATATCAGATTTTTATTTATTTATTTTTTATATTTTTTGCATTTTGACAAACAGGCAGTAATTTATTCTCTGTACACTAAATAAATGGCTTAACCCTAATTTACATAATTTTTAATACTTCTATGGACTTGATACTATTCCTATTAAATTTCATCAACTGAAAACTTTTCCTACTTGAAACCTTTTTCTACTCCCTCCCTATTTGGCTTAATTCAATCATTTATATTAAATTGTTAGCAGTTTCATGACTCTTTCTGTTTGATTTTGTGAGCCTTGTGCTTGAAATTAATTGTATGCAATTATTTCCTAAGGTTCATATAATAAGTATTAAAACTGTTCTTTTTTCCTAATTTAGTTTTAAAATAAAACAATTTCAAGAGCAGAGTAATTTCAAATATATGTATGTGTTATTGCAAAATGCTTTACATAAATTAAAAAAAGAAAAGAAGAAAAAACTTAAATCACTTTTTATTTTTTGTTTCACACACAGGCAGTGCATACACACACATACAAAAGTTTATTGAGGTTTGTTAAGACTTGTTGCTAGCCAAATTGTTGGTTGAAAGTAATTTAAAGTCATTTTGCAAATTATTATATACATATACATATATTTTTTTTTAATTCTAGTTGATTCTTTTAAGTAGTTTTATTTGTTGGTTTCAAATTTTTAATTGTGGCCAGGAAATAGTTTTGAGAAATATTTAAATTGCAAAAGGACTTGCAATTATTTTTCTGAACAAGTTGGTAAAAACTTTTTTTTTTTGTATTGGCCGCTGAGTAAACTCATTACGTGGGCTTTTGTTTATGAAAAATATTTGGTTATGAACGAAGCCATAGAAAACACTTAAATTCTCATCTCTACTTTGGTCAATAAAATTATGGCACTTTTCTCACGTACGGGTACACGGGTGAGAATTCAACACACAACACTGAATGCAGAATTCTTTGCACACACAAGCACGTTTCAGTTTTACTTTTACGATATTGAAAGAGTCCTTTTCATTGTAGAAGTAGATTTAAAACAAAAACAATTTTTAAAATTTGTTTGAAAAATTTGTTCCTTCTTTATTTACTGTGAAATCAAAATGCGGAATCAATTCCGTTTCCAAACGGAATCGGATACTGTAACATGACTGATGATTTCCAATTGTATTTGCAATATTTAAAAAATAAAATAAATAGCACGACTATTTTATTATTCAGTATTTCGTCAATAATTTGTTAACATCGTCAGGAATAAGTAAATAAGAAATTGAGTTTTAAAAATATAAAAATGGTTTTGAAACATGACAAAAAATATTGGTTTCAAAACCATTTTTATATTCACTCCTATCGTGAATAACAAAAAGGAATTTTTATTCACATGAAATTTTTATTCCACTCGAAGAGAAAAATTGTATCGTGAATGTACCGCGAGAAATTATTCCCGCTTTCAGTTCTCACTGAATGCGAAAAAAGAGAAGAAGCCGAAAACAACATGAAAAATCAAAGAATTTGTGTTAAAAAATTTAAGTTTATGCAATAATATAAAAATAAATTAAAAGTAGTATGACTAAATATTTAATAGTGAAATAATTTGGATACATTTTGAAAACCAGACAAAACAAATTAAAAATATTCTTAATCTTTAGAATTGGAGTAACAAGTTTTACAAAGACGCAGGCAATTGATTTGTTGTAAAAAATATAAGTTTGTGTCATATTAATCTTGCCACTAAAGGAAAATTTGCAAACTTTAATAATCGAATTATATTAGAAAATACTTACAAGTGAATAAATTAAAGGGAAAAGTGAAAAAAATCATTCACGATAAGGGGAATTTCATTTTAGCGTGAAATCATTCACTGGGAATTTTTTCATGATTGTAATTTTAGGGAACAGGGAAAAATTATTCATGATAGGGTTGATTTTTAAAATTAAATTTTCCGTTACTTATTCCCGATGATGTTAACAAATTGTTGACTAAATTTTGAATAATAAAATTAAATTTTAATAATTTTATATAAAAAAGAACCTCGAGTTTAATAAATAATAAACTAAATTACTAAAATAAAGGTCAAAAAGTTAATAACAATTAAATAGTAGGACTCTAAAACTCCGAAAAGTTTTATTAAGAAAATATAATATATTCAGTTAATACTATATTTACCGCCATATTCATAAAAAATATTGTTGACTTGATTTGTGCTTTATAAAATTTATTTAAAGCCCTCTTTATTTCCACTCGTTGCTGAATACGGCAGATATGTATATTTTCGACTTAAACATAGAAAAAAAATTACTTAAAAATTTTTTATGAAATTTTTATTTGACATATTGTAGTGAGTTTGGGAAGTAATTGCTCGTATTTGGGTCTCTTCTAAGTTTGTATTTTATTAATTTGAATTTAAATTTCAAATTCAATTGAATTTTTTTTATAAATACAGCCATTTTGATATTGGGCCTTATTACGGTTCTCGATTCGACTCGAAAGAATGTAATAAATTAAAGAAAAATACAAGAGTTTTCTTTAATCTATTACAAACACTCGAGTCGATTCGGTAATAAGGCAGATTATTTTATTTAAACTTACCCGATAATTTCAATAAGTGGGCGTAGAAGTAGGCGTGTACAATTTTTCTTTACGCCAAATACTTCTATGGACTATTGCAATTATTAAAAAAATATTAGCTAAATCGGTGTAGTCGTTCATTGACCTTAGATATGTATATAAAAAAGTAGGCGTAAAAATGGGCGTGGTTAAATTTTATTTTCGTAAAAACTAAAGTTGGAATTTTAACAAAAAAAAAAAAAAAAAAAAAAAAAATTTGCCAAATCATTGCAGTCGTTCTCATATGATGCTATTACCAACGAAGAACATTTTATTTTTTTTTTGTAATTGGTTTTTTGAATCCGTTTCTGCAATTTTTTGAAAATAATACTTATTCTGTTTTTTGTTTTTTTTTTTTGCTCAATTTTTTTTTTTCGATCAAATATGAAAAATGCTTTAGCAGATAGCAGAATTTAAGCAATTTGATTTTTTATTTCTTTTTTACTTTCTGTTAATAAAAATCCACATATTCTTTGTAGACATTAAGACTTTCATCACAGAAATTTTCTTGCAATTATTCCTTTTAGACGTAAATGTTTTTATTCCTTTAACAATTTACGATAATTTGCATTTATTTTTTTCTTCTCCGTTTTCAATTATTTTCAATTTCTCTTTGCAACTTTTCCAACAGTTTTTCTCTCGCATATTTTTTATTTTATAGATTTTTACTTTCTATAGTTGTAATATTTATGGTTAGAAGTACAAAATACATACTCATGGCGTTCTAGTTAACAGTAGACAAGTGGAATGAATATTCTCTAACAAACCCGGTCAAATTGTCGGAATACTTATGCAAATAAATAGACTGAAGTTGGAAAATTGTATTATGAGGAAGAAGAAAAAAAAACAAACGTTTGCAACAAAGTAAAAGTAGGTGCGAGTGTTGGTATGGGAGCAATAATGTGTATTCAAGTAATTGACTTTGATGTAATTTCCATTCTTTGTTGCCGAAAGACTTGGGCTGCTGAGCAAATAGCAGTAGCAACAATAGCATTTAAAGGTAGCAAGTAAACAAGTTTCATAAAGAAAGTATGGTGCTAAGTTTTAGTTTTTTGGATAAATTTGTTCTCACAAGCAAAAAAAAAATTCTTAAGCATTCGACATGTACTGTTGCCAAATGAATGCTACTACTGCTACTGATAATGCTACTGTTAATGCTACTACTACTACTGCTAATGCTATTGTAACTGAATATTGCTGTTCTTCTCATTGTATTGCCATTTCTGCATTTGTATTTTACCACAAATATAGCAAATGTGTGAATGTTGCTTGGGGATATTATTATGGCTGTATATAAACCTAAAGTATATACAGTCGACTCTTGATAATTTGAAACTGAAGGGACCAGAGAAAAAGTTCAAATAATCGAGTTTTCATGTTAACGAGACTTCAAAATATCGAAAGAGAGACAGAAAAAATTCAAATTAACAAGAGTTTTCATAAAAAAAAGCAAAACCATTTGCACGCACTAAATTCCGCAAAAGCAAAGCAAAGAAATTTAATTTTTTATGTTAGCAACTGTCGATGTAGTGGTGTATACTAAAATCGTGGCACAGAACCTAATGCAAACGATTTAAATTTCTTTCAAAAACAGAAACAAAATCACATTAGGAGTTCAAATTAAAGAGTGTAGAATAACCGAACTTCAAATAATAGAACGTTGGCGAGCAAGATGTCATTTTTGTAGCACATCGCAAAAAACTAAAATAAATTGTTGTTTTATTTATTTTATACGAGTATTTTGCATAAAACACAGCAATTAAAATAATTCAAATTATAGAGCGTAGAACCAAAAAATTCAAATTATAGCGAGTCGGCGATCAAAATGCCATTCAAATAATTTCAAATTATTGAGGGCACCAAATTACATAGATATTTTTCAATTTATTGAGTGTTTTTCCAGAGACTTGAAAAACAGTTCAAATTAGCGCGTGATTCAAATTAACGAGTTTCAAATTATCAAGAGTCGACTGTACGAGTAGAGAGTAAGAGTTTTCCGAGAATTGTACGTGCATTTGCTGTTAATTTGATTAGAAAACTTTTTCACTACTGTACAACTCGGAATGCAGTATGTACGAGTACTCGTGCGTATGTATGTATCAAAACAAATAGCAGTCATGCATGTATGTGTGTATATGTGTGTAAATGTCAAGGAATCGTAGTAGCAGGAGTTTGCGGCAATATTGGTATTGAAATGCCTTAAGCGGTGTGTGGCAAGCAAATGTTTGTGGGTGCATTTAGTAGCTTGTAGTGGAGCTAGTTATTAGCCCAAGTTGATTGCATTATTGAGGTGGTAATGCGTTTAGTATGTATTTTATTTTTATTTTTCTCTCTATTTGATTCTTAGGAACGCGCACATATATATTTTCATAAAAGTTCGATTACTTGCAATACGTCAGTATGTTTGTTATATAACGTTCGTATATAAATATCTGCATGTGTTTGTATTTCGACAAATTGGGAATTAACGTTGACGGCAAGCATATGAACAGCAATACATTAGAAATGTAATAGAGATTAAGTAAGTAGAACATATTTTCATTAAAAGTTTTACTCTGCCGAAAGGTGCAGCGACACAAAAGTGCATAAAACAAATTTTGGATTAAATTTAAATATGAAATGTTGTAACGCACATCATTAATTGAAAATTTGTATCAAAACTTTTCGACCTGCAAACTTAACGACATATGAAAGTATTGAAGTTGAAAACGCTATATGACTAGCGCTTTTCAGAAACATGTAAGTTTTAAAATTACAACTGTGCTTTCTTTAACGGCTGTTAACGATTAAAAAAAAATAAGACTTTTAAAAATTTATATGTTCGAAACTATCACTTTGTGATTAAATTATATTATTAATAGAAAACGCACACAAAATAATTACACTTAATAAATATTTCAATAATAATAACACTGTACAACAAAATCAAATTTTTTCCAAAATTACAAGGTCCTACTTATAAATTTTGATAGAGGAGACAAAAAAAAACACGTGTATCGGCGTTTTGAAAGTTTACATCTGAATTTCATTTGAGGCGGCATTAAACTACTCTCAAATACTCTCAATTCGCAAATGCTATAATGCAAAACCATTTACACAGGATTGTGATTGAATGTGTAGCAGTGCCCTTAGAAAAGTTTAAATATAAAAATATTTATAAAAAGAAATATCAATATTCATACAGAAAGCAGTTCCTTTAAACCCAGTGTTTGTTTTTCGTAAAAAAGTGTTTAAAAAAGTTTTCTTCTGTAAAATTGTGTAAATTTGCAAAATGGTTTTTTTTTCAGACTTTTAAAAGATCAATCCTATCAGGAATAAATAAGTTTTGAAAATTACTAACAAATAGCGTTTTGTCAAAATTATGACCGTTTAAAAACTAATTTTTAAAAATGAATCCGGGAAGAAAGTACCTTTTGAAAAAATACCTTTAAAGGAAGTCTCTTAAAATAGTACCTTAATAAAATAGCAGAAAAGTACCTTTTAAAAATTATTACCCTTTAAAAACTGATTTTTAGAAATATGTATGTATATCATTAAAAAAGTACCCTTGGAAAAAGTACCTTTAAAGGAAGTCTCTTAAAATATTACATTAATAATAGGAAAAAAAGTACCTTTTTAAAAAAAAGTACCTTATTAAAAAAAGTACCTTTTTAAAAAAAGTACCTTTTTTAAAAAAAGTACCTTTTTAAAAAAAGTACCTTTTAAAAAAAAGTACATTTTAAAAAAAGTACCTTTTTAAAAAAAGTACCTTTTAAAAAAAAGTACCTTTTTAAAAAAAGTACCTTTTAAAAAAAGTACCTTTTTAAAAAAAAGTACTATTTTAAAGTGTACCTTTAAAAAACTTTGAAAAAAATTAGCCTTCAAAAAGGTACAACGAAAAAGTACCCATTAAGAAAGTACCTATTAAAGCCGTAGTTATTTTATATACGACACTGAGTGGAATTATTTGCGATTTTTAAATAATCGTTTACTGAACCTTTCATGGGTCTAAGATGATTTTTTTTTTTTTGGGTTTTATAAAGTGCAAGTTTACGGAACAAAAAAAAAAGCCTATATAAAATAGAAAGTAAGGGGTAGAATGAACTAGGGATAGCGCAGAAATTGTTTTTTATCACTAGTGCACTCATTTAACAAAAAAAAAAACAAATGTTTGTCCTCCTGGAAACGTTTTCGCCAAAACCGCTTGGCACTCAATGTGTTAAAAAAAAATTTTTTTTATGAAAATTGCCTTTTAAAAAATAACATATGATTTAAAACTTATCGTTGAAAGCTGTTTAAACCATTTTAATAAAATTAACATTAAAAAAGCTTTTAAACAAAATATTTAAAAAAAACTATATTTCTATAAAAGACCTTCTGAGTGCTTTTGTATATATTTTTATGAGATTGTGTTAAGTCATTGGGGTATGCCGACAAATCAGCGAATCTTGAAGGAGCAAACCAAAATGGCCAGATTTGTTGAAAAAAGTTGTAAATTGGACTGATCGAATGGACCACGTAACTCTTAGGAGTGGCGGATATATAGCGGAATTCATATTTAAGAAAGTAATACCATGAATCTATCAGATCGTAATAAATAGAAATTCGTTCATGTTTATGGAGATTTGTCTTTGGTATTTTCTTTATAAACATAAGAGCTGGAAAAGTTTTCAGACAGCCGGATGATTAATTGGTCTGTTCGCTTATACTAAGTCAGCAGCAAAGAAGAATAAAATAAAATTTGAAAAAAATACTATAAAATATATAAAGTTTGCGATGCTTGAAAAAAGACACCCTTTATATATTTGCTACTAAAAAACTAGTTGTCAAAATACACTTCCAGAACTGTTTCAATTTCAAAACTTAAGTTGTGCGCATTTATTCGTTACAATTACGAAAGACTTCTTTGTAAAAGTATATCTGACACAAGTTTATTACGTTTTCTTGTAAATAATAGACGGAACTAAATAAAGTTTGGTAAGTTTTTCGCTTTGTGTATCTGTTTGCTGTAATTCTGTTAAAAATACAGGTAACAAACACTTCAGAAAACAATGCTGTTAAAGAATACAAAATGAACTCATTCTTAAATTCAGTTTTGCTGAAGTTCTGCAATATAATTCTGAGTCGAGTACATGCTTACGAGTTGCCTTTTTTTTTTGTTTGTAATGAAATAAATTTTTGCAGGTCACTTTATAAGAATCCTGCCTGATCTACTCTGTTAACTGCTGCGGCTGCTGCTGCTGTGTTTAACTTTACGTACATATTTTCATTTTGTTAGTCAAAATATTGTACTTTTACCGGATTTTTATTAAAGCTTCTTTCTTCTCTGTTTGTAGTCTTTTTCCATTTCCGTTATCCTACTCATTTATGGTGCTTCTTCTCTTTCATACTGCTAATGAAACTTTGCTTTGAATGTGTGTGTGTGTGCATAAGTATAATGCTGGGATGAGTGTATGTGTGTGTGTGTGTGTTCGTACTGTGTATTAGTTCGCGGCTTGTAATTGGCATGAATATTTTATGATTTTTCGGATATAAAATTTCCACCACCCTTATTCTATTTTTATATTTTTATTTTATTTTGTTCCTTTTATATATTTCTTTGTAACCTCTTTATGGTACGTTGTATGTGTATGGGTTTGTCAGTGCTGCAGAATTTTGCTCTAGAAAATAAGAAAAAGTGGAGAGAAACAATGGGGGCTGCTTGAGTTTAAATTTACTTTTAGAGTAAATGCATCAGGTTTGGTTTGCTGTGGCATTGTTTGAACTTTCGTTCATGTTGCAGGCAACATTTTATAGATGTGAAATTAAATAGCTTAAAAAAAAAGGAAGAACGCAAGAAAATTGGAACAGCTCTCTGCGAAAAATATATTAAAATGAACTTTTACGAGTGTGTGCCTTCTTCTCTTTTTGTGCAACATTAAAATCTTTTAACTTAAAAGCCATCTTCTATATTTTATACAAAGTTTTGTGATAATTTTATTTCTAGTTAGTTTTTAGTATTTTTACATTATATCTAGATTTTATTATATTTTGGAAAGAACCTTAAAAACGCGATTTTAGTTTTGTCAAAGGAAAAGTTTGACAAAAAAAAAAAAGAACGAGAAGAAACTATGCTGCTAGTTAGTTATTTTCATTTATCTGTTAAGGACATGAAATATGAAAAGCAGCGTATTAAACACAAAAAAAATATTTTGTGAAAAAGAAAATCTAAAACTTAGTTTTAAAAAAATTACAACAAGTTTTATTTTTATATCTTGGACCAGCAGCATAATGTAGTTAAAACATACAGAGGATTTATAATTTTGTGTGGTTTATTCATTGTGCTGGCTGGTAAGAAGCTTTTCAGAAAAGTTGTAAGCTGCCACAAAAAAAGAAAAAAGAAAAAAAATTTAAGTTTTAAATTTAACCAGCTCATAAATATTGTTGTGTTTTGCTTTCTACGTACAGTTAGCAGCAAATTGTAAAAGTCCTTGTGCATAAGTAATCATATTCATAATTAAATAAAAATTTGTTTTAAAAAGTCTGATAAAGCGTATATGTAAATGGGGTAATTGTGTTGGGAAAAGTATGTTGAACTTTAAAGCTACTGAAGCTACTTGAAAAATAACATTTTAAATGCAAAGTGGCTTAGATATAATTACTGTTTTTAATTTCCATTCTTTTTCATTAAATCGTGTTATTCATAAAGTAAAACTTATGTTCTCAGTTCAATAAAAATATATATGAAAAGAAGTAGTAGGGAAATTTCGAATAAAAATTTCTAAGCAAAATATTTGCAAACAATTTAAAATTTTTCATTATGCGAGTAAGATGAGTAGAATTAGTTACCGTTTGAAAACTATATTAACAACTAGCCCCCCTTTAATTCATATATTCTTCTCCAGCAGCTCAGCAGGGGTTTAATAGTTTCTTTAAAATCTTAACCCTGTAAACTGCTATATTCTAAAAGCCACAATGCATTTGAACAAATCATGTCAAGCAATATGCTGGTATTACTAAAAATGGTTTTTGTATGTGTAACACCGACGATGCACTGTGGGGTAAAAGCCTTCAAAAGTGGCGATTAATTTAAAAGATTAACTTTAACTTTCACAACTATATTTGGTACCATATGAAAGTAGATGAAATTCTACATCACTAACTGCACAATTAAAACTTCTTGGTACTTTACTTTATTTGCAGTGTGTTTGTTCAAAGTTCAATAATTTGTGTTATTTTTTGCGCGCATTGATTAAAAGAGAAAATTTTAAAATTTCAAGTGATTATAGTTTTTGTTAAGACTTCTATAAGTGAAAGTTTTATAATGGAACCGTCAACTTCAGGTACATGAGCATTTAACAAATTATTTTTTGTTTAGATAAATGTTATAGAAATATTTAAAAAAAAAATTAAATGTCTCCAAAAATGTGGTATTTTTGATATACACATTGAGTTTCAACAATTTTGCAGGAAAAAATGATTTTATGCTCTTAAAATATAAGATTTTAGCTAATAAATCCCAGAATACCTATTTGCGCATTTGTGCAATTGTTGAGTTATAAAGATTTTTGTGAGAGAATTCCGGTTGCTAAAAGACAATGTGAAAAAAACCTAAAAAAAAAAAAACAAGTTGTTTTTATTATTTTTTTCTAAAGGCACATAAAGTATGCTCTAATTTACAATTTAATTTACTAATTTATCGCTTTTCATTCCAAAGTTACAGCAAAAATGGTAAAATAAGACCATTTTCTCCAAAATACAAAAAAGCCCATAAAAGGAAAAAAAATTTTTTTCTAAATTTTTTTTTTAAATTCTGGTTTTTTATGTATTTATTAGTACTAGTCAATAAAAAATAACAACATTTTAAAATTACGAGTTCTATGAATTAATCGCTACTTTCTCTACCATTCACTCCACTGTGCGATGTTTGACCACAAATCAAATTTAAATTCAGTCATTTGGCATGATGGACGAGTGACTTTGATGAATGTATAGATGTTAACCTTCAAACACGTACAGACAAACAGAACGCACTTAACATGTTGAATGAAAAAATAAAATAAAAATATTTTAATTATTTTTAATTTTAAAGGAGCTGATTCTTTTTCCCAAATTTGCAAAAAAAAAGTGATATTTTTTTTTTAATAACTTAAAGGGCTTTTTCCACACACTAATCAATCAGCTCTTGGTATCGAAAAACCTCGTCGATCTCCAATGAGGTGCAATTTTATTTTTCAACAATCCCATAATAAAATTCATGTGTAGTTTTCCTGCACTCTTACACTGCAAGTTTACACACGTTCGAAACATTTTTAAGATTTTGTTTTAAAAACACAACACAAAAAAAAAGTTCCTTTAGATCTCTGCAAACTTGTATTTGGTTTCCAACTTTTGACTTTTATCATGACTTGGACTTAGTTAAAGTTTTTGTGCCTTTTGTTCATGTGTTTTATGTGCTATATTTCGGGCAAAAAAAAAGAAGAAAATACAAAACTCCTTTACAATAGAACTAAGTAATCCCCAAGCCCAAGAACGTAAGTAACAAGTTAAAAACGCTGAAAGTGTGTACTTGGAATTACTTGAGATATCCTCTTGCAGTTTTATGGAAATATCCTAATGCTCGTAGTGTATGTGGCTTTGTTTGTTGTTGTTGCTGTGCAAAGTATCCAGAGACTAGTTTTTCTACGAAAAAACAAATTTCCTTATGCTTTATTCAACTGACTTTTGTGCGATACTGACGAGAAAGTCTTTTGCTTATTTCTCTTTTTTTTTGGTCAAACACTGTAAAAGCAAAATGGTTGTTAATGTTTGTATGTGTGTATATGATTTTAATACAAGTAAGAGGAACGTAAAATGCTGCCAACTGACGTTTCTTTTTACCCAAATAAAATTTATTAAATTTTGTCAAAAATCTTCCTTGTCCAAGGCAAACTTTTGTTTGGAATTTTTTAAATTTCTGGAATGTTATTTTTGTTTCTAAGTATTTTTAAAATTTTAATAAATCTGATACTAAAGCCTGTATATTTTAAAATAAAATAATTAATGTTTTTATTTGGGTCTGGTTGCCGATCATGAATAAATTTTCCCTTTTCCCTAAAATTGCCATCATGAAAAAATTCACCTTGTATGATTTCACGCTAAAATTAAATTCTCCTGATCGTGAATGATTTTTTCCCCGCTAGTTTTTTCACTTTCCCCTTTAATTTATTCACTTAGTTTTTGGTGTGGAATAGAGTAGAAAATGTAGGCATTTTCTATTATAATTCGAATATTAAAGTTTGCAAATTTTCTTTTAGTGGCAAGATCCGTTAATACGACACAAAATTATATTTTTACAACAAATCAATTGCCTGCGTCTTTGTAAAATTTGTTACTCCAATTCTAAAGATTTACCCCCTTATTCATAAAAATTATGAGAGGCTTATAAGAGTGTAATAGAGCGAATTTCGTATGGAATTTTGTTTTATTACGCTGTTATTAGACTCTCATAATTTTTATGAATAAGGGGGTAAGAATATTTTTAAATTGTTTTGTCTGGTTTTCAAAATGTATCCAAATTATTTGACTACTAAATATTTAGTCATACTTTTTTTTAATTTTTTAAAATTATTGCATAAACTTAAATTGTTCAACACAAATTCTTTGATTTTTCATGTTGGGTTCGGCTTCTTTTCTTTTTTTTGCATTCACTGAGAACTGATAGCGGGAATAATTTCTCTTGGAATTCCCCTTGTTATTCACGATAGTGGTGAATAACTAATTAAAAATTAAGATGAGTTCATAAGTCATACATTAACATCGGATTGGTTATACAAGGTGGGCCAAATGAAATCACCCTATTGGAAGATGCTTACTTTTGCAAATGGCGGCCAATGTCAATTCGGTTTTGACATTTGTGAAGTAGACAGATGTAGAATACAAGTGAACAAGCCATGGAATAATCGTGTCTATTTTGTTGCGTAACAATTCGTCTGTGGAAGACTTCTTTTCAATCGGATGACTTCTCTTGGCCCATTTTGTATAAACAATTTTAAAATAGAATTGTTAAGTCGAAAATATCATTCTCGATCAGATGATTAGAACCGTTTAATTTTCTTATTTCAATAGGCCATATTTTTAATTTTTTATACCATTGAAAAGGGCATTTTCTCATGATTCCAAAATTAACAACAACTAAAGTAAAATATATAACTTTGATGTCCGCAATTTTTTATTTTTACGTTACCAGAAAAGACAACCGAGTTTGGAATCGCCAGCACAGCACAGAAAATGGAAATGGCTGCTGCAACTTATTTCGTGCAAAACTAGTTGGAAAAATTTTTGTATGTTCTATTCCGTTTTCTCTAAAATACATTTTCAGATCAATTCCCTGGATTATGTAACGCGATAATGGCACTAACCATAATGTCCAAGTTGTAAAAGAACCGAGTTCTTCTCCTTGCCAAAATAATGTATAATATAAAAAAATCGCTCTGCTCAATATAAACATTTTCATACCAGTCTGGCAACGCCATGGCAAATAACAATTATTCTGTCCCTTTATGAATTTCTTGTTTTATTTTTCCCTATTTAAACGAGCCTCACTCCATAAACATGCATTATTCAATATTAAAGAAACAACAATTGAAAAACAACACTCACATGTTTTACAAGATTGTTTTCCGACATATTTTTTTCTCTTAATTTTTTATTTTTGTTTTTGTTGTATTTTGTTTTTAGAAAGGATAATACAGCTCTTAAACCTACTCCAACTTACTTTTCCCATAAAAAGAAGTACATAAAAACCAAGTAAAATTTGTTCTTATTACAGTTGTAGTTGTAGTATTTACAAATACATACATACATACTTAAAGCCTTGTTAAGCAAAATGTGGAAAAAGAAATATCGAAATGGAACAGTTTTATTTTGTTTGATGGCTTGTCACTAAACAATAAACTTTTGTTATAATAAAAAATGTGTACAAAAAAAAACTTAATAAAAGTGAACAAAATATGTACTAAAATAAAATCAACTATAGAAAAACATCATTTACATAAAATTAACATACATGCAATAGTACAGGCGCACACACTTACACACACACAGAAGTTTGGTTTAAAACCATTAAACCTCTAAATATCCTGGCAAAGGACAATTTCGTTGTCGTTTCTGTCGATGTTGACGATAATGATGAGCCATGACGTTGATATCGTAAAGTTTAGATATATTTAACATATTCTGTTGGAGTATTTTTCTCTTTATTTTATATCTGCTATTGTAGGTACGAATACGTTGCAAGTACATGTGGCTGTATATACGAGTATATGTGTGTGTGTCTGTATGCGGTTGTACATGTTTGTATGCCCGTATGTGCTTTTAAATGTTCTGTGCTGTTAAAGTTGTTTTTATTCTCCAATGATTTTTATTGTTTTCCGTTTTGTATCATCATCAAAATTGAATTATTTCCTTTTGATTTTTAATGCAAATGTCCCTTAAATTGATTGCGATTTAGGTTTTCGAAATAGAAGGACTTTTTAGTTGTCAGCAAGGGAAATTGAAAGCTAAAAAAATTGCTTTTCCGAAAATTAATGTAACTTAGAAGGACTCTAATTTATGAATGGCAAGCATATAAAAATGTAGTAAATTTACAAAAAAAAACATAAAAAATTAGGAAAAAAAATTTAAAATTAATTTAATATAAAAAAAAAATTAATTAAAATTTTTTTTCTTCTATAAAAAATGTGCTCAAGCTCAATTTTTTTTTTGATAATTTTTCATACCAGAGAGTTTTCTAGCTTCTCCTGTCAACTTGTTTCAATATAAATTAAGACGTTTTTAAATTTTTATGACAATATGTAATTTTAAATAAAAATCACATAAAATTACAGTCGTTTAAACAACCAATTTCATTTCCTATATATTGATTTCCTGTTGAATATTTTATAAATGTTGTTGTTAGTTTCTGTAAGTGCGTTAATATTTAAAAAAAAAGAATAATTTATTTGCAAAAATATTTTCTTATATATGGGTATAAAATTTATAAATATATTGCGCTTACATTTAACAATTTATGTTAATAATAATCCTTAACTTGATAATATTGATTTTGATCAGTTTTCCATATTGCCCATTTACCTATTGCAGTAGAAAGTTATTCTGGTTCAGTAAAGTAGAGCAGAAAAAAGAATCAGACAACTAGAAAAGGGTTAACAAAATGTTATGAAAACATTTTTGGTAAATGTATGAAAACATATAATTTTTATATTATTTATGTGCATGTGTAGAAGTATTTACATATACATTCATATGTAAATGTGTGTACATTAAAGTGCATCTCCTCTACAACTGAGTGTATTTATATTAAATAATTGTTAAATAAGCTCGATTGCATGTTTTTGATACTTTAGTTCACTTGAATTTATTTAATACACACACACACATGCAGATATAAGTACATGGGTTTTGCACACACTCACACACACGAGTATTTGTGTAAATCTGAATTTGGATCTGGTTTCATTTGTGAATAAAATTTTGTGTATTTCCTCGTATCAATTTAAGTTTAAATTTAATTTTGTTCCTTTTGGCAACGATAAAAAAAGGATTTAATTGATATCTGGCTTCACAATAACATAAAATATTAGTGTATAATATATGATTATATATGCACACACACATACATATATGTATGTATTTGTATAGTAAATACCATCAGATATACATATGTATGCACATGTGCATGTGTGGGTATATAATTTGTACATGATATCGCTTCATGGATTTTAATATTAAATTTGTTAAAAGTATTTTTTACATCTCTTTTATAAATGTAGATTTATTTAATTTTAAATTTAAAAAGCCGATTATTATTTATCTAAAATAAAGGTTTAATTAAATAAAATGAGTCTGCTATGAAAGCAAGTATAGTATAGTTCTCTGTGCTTGCAGTAAAAAAAGTTTAAGTTTTCAGTGAATAAGCACTTATAATCAGAAATTTTACTTTAATATTCCTGATAAAATTTAGTATGCAATTCCTTTTAAATTGAAATTATTTTTAAATTTAATAAGCCAACTTTGTACGAGCGCTAATAATGCTGAAAATAGTGCATTCCATATGGAACATATGTACATTCGCTTTTAGTACTCCTCGCGGGCAAATCCCTTCTTCTGCAGTTAACAAAACTAATACATCTCACACTGGGGCCAAAGACGGTGCTCACTTCTTGCATTAATTAAAAACAAGCTATAGTACCGCGAAAATCACCTGTAGTCGCATAAAATTTCTAAGCAAAAAAAATTAATACCAAATAAATAATGGCACTTTTTTGTAGTAAAGCGTACAAATTACGATTTACAAGGGAAAACTGCAAACTTATTTGCAGCTTTAATATACATTCCATTTTCTCCATCAGTACACCTGAAATCAAAGACTCTAACGGAAAAAATTTAAGTTTTAAATAACGCAGAAATGTTAACAGTCTTCCATAAAATAACAATATATAAATAATTTGCAGTCTAGTTGTAAAACTCTGTTTCCAAAGTTTATAATCTCGAATGAAATATTTATCCGAAATTATTCTGCGCATTAAAATTTTCTCTTTTTGAGCTTGCTTTTGAGTAATTTTGCAATTTGCAATACTTATAAAAATTTTGCAATATGTAGCGAATTTTTACAATGGTATTGCAAATTTTTGCAATGATGGCAAAAACGATTTTTTTTACTAGTTTCCTGTTTTTAGCATGGTTTTTGAAAATTTTTGTGATACACAATATATTTGCAATGTTGCAAATTTTTCCAATGTTGTTTTATTATCTTACAGCTTTTATTCAAAGTCTTTATATCCAGTTTGAAGCTTAGATTTTCACAAATTATTATCATTCAGCTTCTTAAGTAATTTGGAGTAATCAAATTTACAATATACATAGGAGCAAATTAATTTATAATTTCAAAAAATTGTTTGCAAATTTTCTTTCGCTGTTTGAGGCCGATATAAATATATTTGAATCTGTTTGTACTTACAAACATTTTGTAACATCCAATAATTATTTTCCCAAAAACAAAATAACATATGTGGTTTTAGCCGATCACTATGTTGACGTTAAGAAAATTTTTGTTTCCTAACAAAAAATATTGTTTGTGAAATATCAGCTCTTTTGCTGTTTGCATTTTAAAAATATTTTAGGGTCATATTCGTGGGTGTTTCCCCAATGTGTCCGCACTTTTACAGTTAAAAAAATAGGACAAAATTCTTAGAACTTTTTATATAATACTTTTGCTTAGCTTAAAAAAATTTCACTTTTGTCATTTGATATAAGACATCATTAGTATCATAATGCTCGATTGTTGAGAAAGCGCGATATTAAATAAGAAAATTAATTCACTTACAACGATTTCAAAGTCTATTAAATACTTAACTTCGAATTCTCTAAATAACAAATATTTTCGTGAGAAAACTAAATGTATTAGCGAAACTTCTGTTTGACAAAAACAAAGATAAGAGCAGGTATTAATTGGCACTAAATGCTGGATACTATTCTTCTCAATTAATAGCTTAATTACTTTTCGCTACTGCTTATTGCAAAGTGAAACTCGCAATTTTGCCACCCAAAATAAAAACTGGTAATGGAATTATAAAAACCCCCTCTTTTGTTAAATGCTTTTTACATTCACGAGCCACTTTGCCAAAGAGCAACAAGAAAAACGTGCAAAAGAAAATACAATTATATTAATGGAAAGTGTACAAGAAATATAAAACTTTATCATAAGTTAAGCATTTATTTTTATGCATTCTGCAAATAAAATTTTCATTTGAACTTTTCGTAATAGTTGTACCAGTATCTTCAGCAAGCTGATCTCAAAAAGATAGAAAATAAAAAATAGAATGAAAGAAAAACTTTTCTTATATTTTCATAAGATTCCTTTTTCCAAAGAGTTCTTTTGTTCGCAGCTTCGTTTGTGTTAAAGTTTTGTAGAAATAAGGGTCGTTTGTCCTTCCAGCTTATTGCTTAAGCAATTATTAATGATAAAATTCGAGATCCCTAAAAACCAAACCCCCCGACACCAGCCAAAAAAAGCAAAATAATACCAATAAAAAGTGGCAACCAAAAGGGCAAACATACGTTTGAAATTATCCCTAAATGTAGTGTTGATTAGAACATTTTTGCTAAATACATTTTAATTTACCTCCCTCTCCCCCTTTAAAAATAACTTCAGTAACTAAAAAAAATTCGCATAAATTGTATTTTGCACTTGTATTTCAAAGCTTCTGTTTATCAATTATGAATGCTTCTCTGTTGCTGCTTCCAGTTTTAGCTGCTCTGCTCTTTATTTTATAATAATTGGCTTAATTATAAAATTGTGTTAATTTCCAGCATAAATAATCAAAGTGCCACAAATAAACACAAACAAATAAACAAACAAACGGCTGAAATATTTATTATAAATTTATCGCTGTGTTTTAAATTTAAAACAAGAGCAACAATAAAATTGTAAAATTTATTTATTTGCAAGTTACAAATTCATAGTACGCCCCTTTATTTCCAAATATTTAGTATTCAAAAAAGGTCTTACAAACTTAATTGACAAGATAATTTTTGCTTAAATTTGTATACTTGTGGAACGATATGTAAGGGGAATTAATTTAAAATTTGTAAAAGAGCAAATAAATAAATGATAAGATAGCAAATATATAGCACAGTTTAGCAGTGGAATCAGTGGAAGTATTTATTAAAATTCGCACATAAAATAATTTAAAAGCTTTTCCATAATCTGTGAAATTGGGAGCCATTCTGCCAAACACTTTAGAGAAGTGTAAATTTGCATGAAGTGAAAAAAATTAAAAAAGGTGTTTTATTTTCGTACATTATTTAAATGAATTAAATGTGAGAATTTGATTGCACATCTTTCCGGTTCTTTATTTAAAAACGTGTTTTTTTTTCTTTTCTTTTTTTACAAAGAGTCATAACATTTTGAAATATTTATCTTGTGTTTGCTTATGAAAACTAAACGTCTTGATTGTTAAAAGGTACGAGTATTTTGTAAAGAAATTTCTTTTAAAAAAATTTTTTTTCCGGCACTTTCTTCAAGTTTCTTTCATGTGTTGTAAAATAACCTTTTAATACTAATAAAAGGTTTTCTTAATACTACCGTTTAGGTAATTTTTTAAAAAGCTGCTATTCTTTAAGGAAACCCCATTTTAAAATGAACTTTTTTCTATTTTATAAAATTGTGGTTGAAGATGTTTATGCCTAAAGGTACGTTTTAAATAATTTTATTAACAAGCTCATTTTTAAAAAGCACTTTTTAAAAAGTACTTTTTCAAAAATTATTTTTTAAAAGGTACTTTTCTAAAAAGCACTTTATAAAAAGTACTTTTTCAAAAAGTATTTTTTAAAATGTACTTTTTTTAAAAGGTACTTTTCTAAAAAGCACTTTTTCAAAAAGTACTTTTTATAAGGTACTTTTTTAGAATGTACTTTATAAAAGGTACTTTTGTGAAAAGTATTTTTTAAAAATTTCGTTAAAAGTGCCTTTTAAAAAGAGTTTAAAAGGTGCTTTTTTAAAAAGTACTTTTTCAAAAAGTACTTTTTATAAGGTACTTTTTAAAAGTTTGACTAAAAGTATTTTTTAAAACGAACTTAAAAGGTACTTTTCTAAAAAGTACTTTTTATATCGTACTTTTTTAAAATGTACTTTATAAAAGGTACTTTTCTGAAAAGAACTTTCTCGGAAAGTACTTTTTAGAAGGTACTTTTTTAAAAAGTATTTTTTGAAAAATTACTATTTATAAGGTACTTTTTAAAAGTTTGGTTAAAAGTACTTTTTAAAACGAACTTAAAAGGTACTTTTCTAAAAAGCTCTTTTTATAACGTTTTTTTTAAATCTACTTTATAAAAGGTACTTTTCTGAAAAGAACTTTCTCAGAAAGTACTTTTTAGAAGGCCCTTTTTTAAAAAGTATTTTTTTTAAAAATTACTTGTTATAAGGTACTTTTTAAACGTTTTTTAAAAGTTCCTTTACAAAAAGTAATTTTTATAAGGTACTTTTTAAAAGTTTGGTTAAAAGTACTTTCTAAAACGAATTTAAAAAGTCCATTTTTAAATAGTACTTGTTCTAAAAGTACTTTTTATAAGGTACTTTTTAAAAGTTTGGTTAAAAGTAAATTTTAAAACGAATTTAAAAGGTATTTTTTTAAAAAGTACTTTTTTTAAAAAGTACTTTTTTTTTAAAGTACTTTTTTAAAAAGTACTTTTTCAAAAGGTACTTTTTAAAAGTTTGGCTAAGAGTACTTTTTAAAACGAGTTTAAAAGGTATTTTTTAGACGGTACTTTTCTAAACGTTATATGTACATATATTGAAATATTTTTTCTAAATAGTACTTTATTAAGTGTGACTAATGGTTTCATACCAAATATGTACTTACATTAAAATTAGGGAATCATTATTTATTTGCAAATCATTATGAGTTAATAAAATTTATATGAAAACTGAAAGGTGGGTTGTTCTCGCTACACTTTTAAAATTAGTTTCTTAACACTTCTCTTTGAAAAGATAAGGAACAACTGTGTTCTAAAAGAGAAGGCAATTTGTTAAAAGAACTTAAAAAAGGAAATGTAGGTAGGAAACTGTTTTAAAAACGTATCTTTGAAAAGTACTTATTGTCTAAATGTATTATTATGAAACAGAAAGTTGTTCTTAAGGTTGTGTTCATAAAAATGTGCTGGTGCTTGGTGAAGTTATTCTAATTCCAATATCGAGAAAAAAAGTTTCCTGTTAAAATTTAAACTGTTAAAAAATCTACTTGTTTCGTGGCAAGGAAATAAGATTGCATCAATAAAAATAAATAAAAGTTGCAGTCAAGTGGTGCTCTTTTGTTCCTTCTAGTGTTATAAATAAAAATACAAAAATTTAACTGCACGCTAAAGATTGATGGCCAAAACAAAATAGGTTAATGAATAACAGTTTTTATGCTGTGTTAATTCTTCATACCATACAACTGAACAGCACTAAACTGTGAGCAAATGTAAAGGAGTAATGCCACGGTTTTTTTCTTCTTTTCTTTTTTTGTAAAGCAAATTTAAACACATTTTTGTGCTTGAAAAGCTCTTAACACAATTGTATTTAATCACTGATACTCATGCAGCAACAATGCAAATATAAAACTGGTATTGCACTAAATGGAATAATACACACACACCCATGAGCGCTTATAGATATGTATGTATGTATGTATAAATGCAAAGGATATAAATATACAACTATTTTTTGTTTGTTGGGTTTTTGCCGTTATTTATATAGAAGTTCATAGTTCTTATTTTATTTGAATTTACTAGTCGATAACTTTTAACAGCAATAACAATACAATACCAACAACAACAACAGCAACAAAAACTTTCAACTTAATTTATTTCAAATGCAACTTTTATTAATTACATACCGCACTGCGAAAAAGGCAGAGTTGTTGACACACATATGGATGTACCTACTTACATCTATATATTATGGCGCACACACATTCAACAATTAACTACGAGTATGTAAATGCATGCTTTTGTAAGTAACAAAAAAAAAATTATGCATTTGTATGTGCATATGTGTGTGTATGTGTTCTGCTTTGCCGCTGCTGACGCTATATTTTGGCCGTTGGTATTTCGTTGTACCTTTCATTACAATCACCACATATAATTCATGCACCACGCACTCATATGTGGTGCAGAATATTGAAAAATGCTTATGCGAAATCGAGCTTATGATGGCAACTACTATTGCCACTGCCACAACTACTATTGCAAATTACAACTACTATTGCAAATTACTGCTGCTTCAAACTCAACGCTGCTAAGGCAGTTGAATAGCAACAGCAACAACAACTCCAACAACTATTATAATAATGTGGAAGCAATTTGAAATTAAACAATAGCAACAA
Source organism: Linnaemya tessellans (assembly GCA_951800035.1). NCBI lineage: Eukaryota > Metazoa > Arthropoda > Insecta > Diptera > Tachinidae > Linnaemya > Linnaemya tessellans. The sequence goes on from OX637536.1 coordinate 44,231,734, forward strand.
ATTATGGTCAAATATGTAAAGCCAACTAATGCACAAATATGTAAAATACACGAGCATTCGAGTAATATAGATGTTCATACAATCTCAACATTATTATATAAAATAGCAACATTAAAAAAATTAAATATCGCACTCACATATAATCATATTACAGCCGTTGAAAAAGTGCTGAATATTTCAATAACTTTATTATAAAGGGTCTTTCAACGTGGAATTTGATATTTGATAACGGTGGACTACTTGTGGAAGCTGTGTCTATCAAATTATTGGCCATTTATTTATCATGGAGGCATATAGCATTTCAAAAAAATAATTAAATAATAAATGAAATTTATTTGTTGGTGGTTAAGCAAATAAAAAATTTTCATAATAATTAAATAATATAAATTTGGTAAGCAATCAACCAACACCCACCCGTACATCGACAAAATGGAAAATCTGGCGAAAACATCGCTTTTTGGCCGTTTCATAATTTGGCATGTGTTTTATTTAAATTTCAAATCAGCAAGCTCTTATAAAAACTTTCTTTATAAGTAATTACATCAATAAATAAATAAGCATATAAACGTCTTTTGCAGTAGCATAAAAACGTTAGAAAAAAATTATTTTCTTAAATAGATTTATGAGCTTATTACTTAAATATTGCCTTAGATAGGTAATAATTTGTTAAATTATTTTTATTTATAATTGATGTGCGGAAGAATATATCCAAAGGATAGTGGCGATAAAAAAGTTTATAAAGCTCGTTATTAAATAAAATAGTTTGTAGCAATTTTTCCTACTAAGAAAGAACTAGAGGATACACAGCAAAAAAAGTACACCAATGTTTGGAATTCCGTACATTCCCATCATTATTTAAAAAAAAAAAAAAACTTTTGCTGTGCAAAGGACATTTTATTCCAATTGGTAGAATGAGATTTCTGATGCTTTTTGTACAAGTTTCTATTTGATATTTAAAATTTTTTTTTAATTTTGAGTTTATGCCACCGTTACAAAAAAAATTCGAAAATTAATTTAAAAAATCACCGAACATATTAATTAAAACAATTGTTCGCTTGGATGAACAGAAAAACCACAGAAAACGATGCAAAAACACTTAGTTTACAAACGTTGCTGACAACCGTATCAACTGGCAATATTTATCTATTGGCAAACAATTGTCTGTTAATGAAGGCAGAGGAGTTTCTTAAAATTGTATAAAGTGACAATTTACCTTTTGCTGGCAATTTTTCATTGTCTGCACTTATCTAACACAATGCCAGATTTTATAATACTGTAACATCTAACAACCGCCTGCATTTTGATTACTTATGTAAGTCTGTCTTAAATATAGAAAAAGCTGTGGTTTATTTTGAAACAGTTAAAATTTATTTTTTTTATGCTCATTTGGACAATTTGCAATTAAATTATTGCTAAAATATTAACAGTAGAAGATAAATTTATAGATATTTAATCTATACCAAACGCTTGGAGATTATTTTTCAACTTTTTTTGGCGAAAAATGAATCAATCGCGACAACGAACTGAAACGTGATAAACCATTTCATACTAAATAAATTTTCATCACATTGTCGATTAACAAATTTAAAACATTGTACATAATTATGTATGCATGTATGTGTGAGTTTAATTTTCATGCGCAATAATTGTTATACAACACACCTAAAAGTATGCAACCTCGTTCATAAATTGAAATAAATTATTTTTGCTGCAATAGATCATTAATTATTGACCGCAAAACATACGGGACACCACAAATATAGAACATATGCACAATACACTCACACACACACGCACACACACACACACACACACACACACACATCCATACGCATTAATACATATTCGTATCCCAATTAGGATGGCCCCAGGAACAAATTTGATAAAACAAAAGATTAAAAATTCATAATATGATACGAAAATATTGCACTTACTATATATACACACACACATACACCTTAAAAAATATATTAACGCACCTTAAAATAAGGTCATGTATACACTAATATAGGATAAAATTATGTGGATAGGAAAATATTAAACTTTACGTTCAATAATAGTGGTGGCAGGCTTTGTATCAAACAATGCTGGAAATAGTGATATTTGTAATCTGAAGGGAAAAGATGAAATTAGTAGATTTAGTGTGGACAGGACAGATGAAAAAAAAAATGAGAAGCTTGCTACTTCGCCGGCAAATATGTGCTATAGTATTGACGAAGATGGCTGCGATATTTGTTGCACCAAATTTGCCACATCTTTTCTAGAGGGCAGCCTAATGTCTAAAACCTGCGAATGTACCGTTTTATCACCGCACTCTTTTAAACAAATAGTTGTTGACGTACTCTTTTATATAAGCATTCCTACAGTCAACGGACCATTGGGATTAGACAGGACGGCATGCAGATGACTTTATACGCACCCATTAACGCACGGTACGCATTTATTTATTTATTTGATAACAAACTGTGGGTTAAATGTAGAAAAAAAATTGGAACTAAGAAAGAGTTTAATAAAAAAAATTTTTTTTTATAAAATAATTTTAAATAACATTTAAAATTAATGAAAAATGTCCATTACAAAATTTCGCGTGTGATTTATGAAAAAACATTGAAGAATTTTAACGTATTCTCTATTATATTCTCAATGTGAGTAAGAGTGAAGCCACTTAAAACCAAGAAATTAATGCAAACATTTTATTGACTTCAAAATCAATTGCCTTCCGGTTTAGGAGAGTTATTTAATCTAATAAGAAGTGTGGGGAGTTAAGATCGGTGTTTTTTTCTGCATGAAAACTATTGATATCGATAACTATAGTTTAACAGACGAGAATGTCAACTGTGTTGACATTTTATTTCCCACATTTTTTTTAATTCGCACACTGCAGTGCATGGCGCCGGAACTAGAAAGGAGGGGAAAGATGTGAAGATGGATATTTTTTTTTTACCTATTTGAACCTTTTACTTCGCCGGCTAATATTTTACTACAAGGCCGATGAAGGAGAATGCTGTCGCTCTGCTCTTTAGTACAGGGTGTTTTTTTTAAAGGTATAGAACTTCGAATTGAAATAAAACACAAGAAAATCGTTTTAATGTCCATCAATTTGGCTTTATTGGAAGGATAATTTTATGCTATTGATGTTTAAATATGATTTCGGGCATGTGGCCGCCGCGGCTGGCTCGAATAAAGCCAATTCTACAGGTCCAATTTTCAACCACTTTTTCGAGCATTTGGGGCCGTATGTTTGCAATAGCGCCACGAATGTTGGCTTCCAAGTCCCCTAACGTTTCTGGTTTGTTGGCGTAGACGAGCGACTTCACATATCCCCAAAGAAAATAATCCAACGGTGTCAAATCACACGATCTTGGTGGCCAATTGACAGGTCCATTCCGCGAAATTATGCGCTCATCGAATGTTTCCTTCAATAAATCGATTGTGACGTGCGCTGTGTGGCATGTAGCGCCGTCTTGTTGGAACCACAACTCATCCACATTCATTTGCGCAAAATCTTCCATAAAGTTGATGGAGAAAGCTCCAATTGCTGTGCATGGTGGCGAATCGATTCATTCGGGTCCTCTTCAACACTTTGCTCTACAGCGGCAATTGTTTCTTTGGTGCGCACTGTTCGACGTCTCTGCGGATGCATATTATCACATAGAGTAAACGTAGTGCGAAAACGATCCATGGTTAACCGAATTAATTGCTCTGATGGACGATTATGTCGACCATAAAATGGACGGAGCTTGCGGTAAACTTCGCGAACTGAACCATTACTTTCGAAATAAATTTGCACGATTTGCAAGCGTTGTTCTTTTGTCAACCTGTTCATGATGAAATGGCAAACCAAACTAAATATTAATCACTTGACAGCTGACAAAATGGCCGCCAGTTAAAAAAGTGATGCCAACTTAAAGTTCTATACCTCAATAAAAAACACCCAATACATGATAGTGTCAATCGGTGCCAGTTATTTTCCGTGAATTCAAGACTGAACGCGTAGTTGAACTCTGGACCTTCCACTTCATGGTTTCGTGTTAACAACTTCAGTCAACAGCACCTTCAAAGTGTGGAAATGTACTTTGAAGAAAATGACATAATCGGCCTAGTGGGCAATTGATTAATTCGTTCGATTCAAAGCCATCAACAAGACAAACGAACCGATAAGAATTTTGCTAAAGCAGCAGCTTGTAATTACCTTTTTTCAATTATTTCTGTTTTAATCATATTTATAGCTTGTGCCCACGCTTATAGGTGGCTTCAATTTATAATCTGCATCGTGCATCCGCACGAAGAGCTATAGTGTGGTGGATAGCATCTTTTCTTGAAACCTCTTTGGGGGGAGGGGCAGTTCATAGCTGGATCTACACTGACTCCCGTGGTGCCATTGTATGGTTAATACTAGGTTCTTCTAAGAATTCCATAGATCTAATGGTAACAATCTGGTCCATTATACTCTCCTTCGATCGCTATATGCACGTCCGTTGATTTTTTGAAGCTGAGATTACGTACCAACTACAGCACCACTTAGATGTGAATAATCACCAAGATGCAAAGTGTACAACCTGGGGGGTTACTTTGTATTGCGATGCGACAGGAATTGTTTTCGCATTTCAATGCAGGAATTGTTTTCGCATTTCAATGCAAATAGCATACAGATGCGTTCAGTTTTTCATTCGCATCGCAGTACAGAGTAACCCGCCTCATGGGGTAAATACGTGGAGAACATTAATGCTATTTTGCAAACTTCTGGCAAGCCGTTCGTTTTCCTAACCCACGGTTTGTTGAAAATGTAACTGAAAAAGTTCTACACAAAAGAAACCTCTTTTAGCCACAAATTTTAAATGACAACCAATTATTTTTAGCAATGATAGGAAATACTTATTGGCGCACAAACATCTACCCATACATATAAGCATGCATGTATGCCCACAGCTACACAGACACATCACACATACGCCAGCCATCCTCGTGCCATAGAGACTTTTCGAAATGATTGCAATTTTGTGGCTATTAGCTGGTTGTCATTAATGGATGTGATACATAAAGAGAACATGGGAAAAAAAGCTCATACTTAAAGGGTATTTGAACAACTGCAAGGCTAATAAATATCTAACAACGAACGTATTTAATGATCACAAGTAAAACATTTCAACAAATCGTCATCTAAGATGAAGTAGCTGAATACTGTTGTACATTTTTATATAAAAATAAAAGTAATAAAAATATTTGTTGACAACTATTTCACTAAAAAATATTATTTTTCAAATGGCTGCACAAAAAACATCAAATACAATACACTGGAATAGAGAATTTATTTTAATAAATCGTTGTGAAAAATAAATTGAAGTGGGAATGCTGGGAAATTTATGTTCGTATGTCTACAGCTGTACGCACAGGCGTACATATTTAGTTCTAGAGCAAAGGAAATGCCATAAATAAAAAATAAACGCTAAAAGTTCCTCATAGCAAACAATTTCAAATCCATATCAATAAATATTTCTAATAAAAATGTACACTGAAATTGATGTTGATATTGTTCTGTTGTTGTTGTTGTTGCTGTTATTTGTTTTGCTATTTTTTTTTATATACACTTGTTTTTTTATGTTGATGGTTGGCAATAGAGGAGCCTAAATAAAAGAAAACCATGAACCAATATCGACAACAAAACTACAAAACACCAACGCGTTCGCACACGCTCTCGTGCGCACAGCAACATTTATTTAAACATAACATTAATGTCACAATTTGAAATACTGACACAACAGCCAGAGAATCCATGAAAAAAAAAACAAAATAAAATAAAATACGCCCATTGGCATTTTAGATTTTTATATACTCTTTTCTTAATGTTTATTTATTTATTTGAGTTTTTTTTTCGTTTTTTTATGTATCACACGTAACTCTTGTGATACATAAATGTGACATAAAAATCATTGCAAAGTTGCAAACATTAAAAAAAGATAGCAGCAATCAAAAAATATATTTTACATGTGTTTGGCGGCGGTTCACATGATAATATGTACAGCGACATTTCCAAAAGATTCTAACATTTATCCACACTTTCGATTACATATGTGGCATGTGTAAGAGGGAAGGTGGAAGAGTATCTTAAATTTATGAGCTAGAGGGCAAGTCGTTTAACCAGTGCCCATTCAACCAGCCATCCATCATCATTTGAAAATTCACGTTGGAACGAAAATAAATATCTAGGTTCTATTTTTAAGCTGAATGCATAATAATATTTTTTGTAAATTTTCAATTTTTAAAATTTAGATTTCGTCAGCTCACTTTTTCAAATTAATATTGGCGCATCGCTACAAAGGCACCGTTGCTACATACGATATTTGTTATTTTTTTCTAATGCTGTAGAATTTTATGCTCTTAAAACGAGTGCATTTAGTTTTCATGGTACTTGGCCCCAGTGTGCATCGTCGATACTGGGGTTTGAGAATGATTCATTGCTCCTATTCAAACTTATCTTTGGATTTTAATATCGTGTTAATAAGTGTTAATATCGTACGTATTCAATATTAATTAAGTTAGGCACTGACGGGGATGTGGCAACTTCCGAAAACAACGTTGTTGTGTGCTGTCGTTTAAGATGAAAAAATTAAGTGATATTAAATTTTGTCTTCAGGACTAGTCGCTACTAATCAATTCAATTAGAAATGTTTTTGCAATCTATTTCCAAGAGCTTGAGTATTAAAAGATAAAATGGAAATTATAAAATAAACTGTCATGCTTTCTTGCCTTAGAGCTCATCCACACACAAGCAGTTTTATTGCTCAACGTGGACCTTTACAAAACAGGCAAAGTGTGCAAATTTCAAGGCCCATTTAAAACAATATCAAAAATATATGCGAAATGAATACAATTCTTCCTTAAAACCCCAAAAACTAAGTTGCTAAAAACTTGAAAGATAAATTAATTAAACAAAAGTGTAAACATGTTTAGGAAAAAAGTTTTAAAGATTTCCTTTCAATTTGCAAAATTAATTTTTAGAAAAATATTTAAATAAAAAAAAATTTTTTTTTGCATATATTTTCGTTCAATATTTTTTAGGAAACTTCCACGTCGGTTTCGTTGCAAAGAAAAAAAAACGCAAAATTCATTCACACATTTGTTTAATGGTTGTTAAAAATAATTTGAATGCCTTTCCATGTCAAACTCTTTCACTTTCTTTTTTATGTTGTAACTGTTTTTCTAATATTTCTCCTCCTAAAAAATGTTATTCAAACGCACCAGCCAGACGAAAACAGCCAGAGTTATGCTGAATAATTTGTATTCCTAACGCGAATCCATGCAGTTGGAATATTTGTTTGCTCTTCTTAGCTTTGCTTTCGTTTATTCGCTTTATCCTTATAAAACGGCAAGCATTTGTCAAAACCAACAGCAAACAATTTTACATAATCATGTTCTTTTAGATCCTGTGAATATTAAGAATGTTTCATGTCTGATAACTTTTAACTAAAACAAGTTTTTTTTTTAGCTTAAGTAAAAAAAATGTTTGTTTTTTTGCATAAAATATAAAATTTTTCTAATTTCTTTTTGTCGCTGTACTTTGCACCATTTTTATGCTTAAGCTAATTTATCATTTTTATTGTCATTTTATTATCAATATTTATCTATTTAATTTTGCTATAAACAACATTTTATTGCTTTCTATGGATCGCCTTTTTGGCCTTGAGGAAACAGTTGAGTCACCGATTTACAACATCACAGTCTTAATAGTGCGAATAATTTAATTAAATGTTGTGGAATAAAGTTGTTTTTATAAAAAAATTATACAGACACACACATACATACATACTCGTATATGTGTTTATGTATTTACAATATGAGTAATTTGACACTTCTGTTTATTATATGTTAAATTAGGCCTATAATCATTAACTTTGGCACTGGAAATACTTTTCCCTGTGCAGTAACATATTCTCGTATATAAACTTATCATAATATAGGAATAAATAATAAAGAGAGGTCAGAAGATTAAGCGTAATACACAGATCACTGACGATGGTTGTTGCGTGGGTTCTTCTGAAAATTACCCTATTCGCCCGTATAGATTCAAATATTATTACAAGCTTTTTCCTAAACTCGTATGCAGAGACCTTTTGCAAAACTACACAAAATACTTACAGCCTAATTTTAAAGAAACTTCTTATGAGGCTTATTGTGGGTGATGTTGGCTGAAGTAGTAGAACACGAGACTATGAAGCGGATGGTCGTGAGTTCGAGCCCGCGCTGAGTCATGAAATATTGTGTTGAATTTTTCTGATCAGCATTATTGCGTGGTTGTGTGAGTTGTTGCCAGCCTGTTTCAGTGATGAAGGCTTAGTCACTGGTCACTGAACATAATTGGCAGCGACTGACACCATCATGTACTAAAAAAGCATAGTAACAGCACACACCTTCGTCGGCCCTGTAGCAAAAATTAGCCGGCGAAGTAAAAAGGTTGAAATAGCTACAAAAAAAACTGTCTATCTTCTCATCTTTCCTAATCTGTACTCTCAATACTATCCCCTCGTTTTCAGTTCTGGCGCAATACATTGCATATATAGGGGTCATCCCCTGAGCGCTGGTCCTACTCCTAAAAAAAAAAAAAATACATTTTTGTATGAAAATTTGCTTTATAAATCCTAAAATTAATTTAAAGATTAACCCCGGTATTCATAAAATTGAAAACGAGTTTGAAATGTAGTTTAATCAAAATTTTTCATACAAAATTTTCTTAAAACAGATTTCGAATACGTTTTCTTTTTTTATGAATATGGGGGTATGCCTTTAGTATGTTTTTAGATATAAAATAGCTATGAAAGGAGGGGATAATGTTGGGATGGAAGAGGAAGATAGATTAAAATATATAGGGTCCGCCAAATAACTTTTTTTTTGTTGAAAATACTATAAAAAAAAACTACTGAATATATTCTCAAATTTCTTTTTTTATTTGAAAGTACAATCCTTGCGGTCAATAATGAGAAATAATTTCACTCAAATGGCTGCATGGCCCGATAACGATCACCATTGACTGTAACGGCCACTATTTGCTCATTTTCGAAGAAAAATGGCCCAATTATGCCTCTGGACCAAAATCCGCACCAAACAATGACTCGTTTTGGGTGCGTCGGCTTTTCAATGTATGCGTGCGGGTTTTCTGTGCCCCAAATGCGACAATTTTGCTTGTTTGCATACCCGCCAAGATCTAAATGAGCTTCATCTGAAAAAATTATTTTTTTGGCAAAATCTGCATCTTCTGTAAGTCGATCGCAGGCCCACTTAGCGAAGCGAAAACGCATTGTATGGTGAACCATATTCGTTCAGCGGAAGGATAAAACTAATTATCTGTCAAATCAGACATGAGCTAAGTGTTACCATTCACGAAATAAACACTAGTTGAAAAAACACGTTAGATTGCGGATCCTATAGAAGACTTGCTGTAGCCAATTTACTTCTTCTTTCGCCACGAATTTTTCGCTAGAGTACTAACGAAAGTACCTGCAGTATTGCGCCAGTAAGTACATGATAGTCTCAATCGTTATCGAGCCCAGTGCTTTGCCAGTGAAACAGCCTAACAGCAACATCCCTTTTCAAACACCAAAAAAAAATTGTGTATAATAATAGCCACTTAATATGAAATTATTAAAATTATTTAAATATCTCTATCGATGCCACATGTGCAGCAAAAGCTGCGGAGAATGGAAAGTAACGTTCCATACACAAAATTAATTTGAAGAAATCTATAGAATTTTAAGCAAAATATGTGCACGAGAATTAAAATAATCTTTATGTAAAATGCGACGACATCTTTTGGGCGAGTTGTTATTTCCCTTTAATGGCTATAAGCAAAACAAATTTAGTATTTAAATACTTATAAAATATTAATGTGTTTAATACATACTTTTTATACCCTCCAAAAAAGAATTTGGAGGGTATATTTACTTTGTCATTCCGTTTGTAACGCATCGAAATATCCATTTCAGACCCCATAAAGTATATATATTCTTGATCAGTAATGAAATCTAAGACGATCTGAGCATGTCCGTCCGTCCGTCTGTGGAAATCACGATTCAGTTCAAACGAAAAGAGCTAGACTCTTGAAATTTGGTATAAATATATTTTAGAGCAGGTTAAGTTCGGTAATGGGCTAAATCGGGCAAGGGGGAAAAAAGTTGCCCTAAGAAGAACTAAACCAACCCAGAAAAAATGATATATTTTTATGTCGAATTCGGTCCAACGCCTTAAACTGGAGCCATAAAAAAATATATATTTGTGGACCCCGCCCACTTTAGTGGGCGTTATTATATGCAAAAATAGCATAAAAATTTAACAAATTGTTTTACTTAAGCCTACATTCCTTAAAAATAAAATTTATAAGCTTTAATGACGAAGCTGAGACGATACCTGGTACTTCTCTGCCCTACCCCCTCCTCTCCCTTCACCCCCTAAATGACCCTACCAAAAAAATTTTTTTTCTAATTTTGTGTGTAATCATTCCAAGCATTTATTTTTAGAGTTTTATGACTGCCTATTTCTGCCCTACCCCCTTTTCCCCGTAACTGACCCTATAAAATAAAATAAAAAAATTTATTTTGTATATAATTATCCCAAGCATTTATTTTTAGAGTTAAATGACAAAGGTGAAATGTTTCCCCCAAACCCCTTGTCAGAGCGACCTCGCCAAAATACAGTTTTTATACCCTCCGAAGAGAATTGGACCCTATAAAGTAAATATGTATATTCTTGATTAGTGATGAAGTTTAAGACGGTCTAGCAATGCCCATACGTTCGTCTGTGGAAAACATGATATTGTCTATTTTTGAACCCCGCTCCCTTTTGTGGGCGTTGATGTACGATATTATATAAAGGAAATCTGTCCCACCAAGTTAAACATTCTAAATTCACTTACTAAATATTTGGAGGGTATTTAAGATTCGACCCGGTCGAATATAACATTTTTACTTGTTTTTATTAAAGCAATATTTGTAGTGCAAATTTTATTTTTATTGCATATTTTTTATTTCTAATTTTCCTTTAAAATGTCTGTTGCCGTAATGTATGCTCTGCATATAAACAACAATAATAACCCTTTTAGGTATGTTGTTAGTTCAAACAAAAAAAAATTTTATCTAAACAATTTCGCTAAAAATTAATCCTTTTAATTAAATATCAACAAATGAAATCCTTTTTATAAATAATTGTTAAAAATAAACAACGAAAATGTTTTAAATGTAAAATTGTAAATATATGTATGTAGATGAAAAATAATATTATTTTTAATTTACAAAAACGAATTATTTTGAAATTTTATTGGTCTGTAAATGAATTGTATTAAAAGGATTTTTACAATTTATTTAAATTACAATTAAAATTTTTTTCTTTTCTATATCAACATTTCTGTTTAAATATTGCAAATGCCTTCTTCTTACACTAGGAAATTCGTTGAAATTCACCTAAAAAGTATAAAAATGACAAATTTTGTCAAACCTCCAGTTGTCGTGAGTGTTGCTGTTGGCTTATTATGTCTTATCTCATGTCACTTTTTTTTCTTGTTGTTTTTGTTACTGCAGATGATATTTTGCGTATTTGTCTTCCTTTTCTTTTTTTTTTTGGTACAATGCAACATTTGCTGCATGCGTGTTAACCACGAAGAAACCAAATTCTTATGGAAAGCTTTAATGATAGCGTGGTTGCCGTTTTTGCTGTTGTTGGTATTCTTGACTATGGTTGACTATTACAAGTATATTTATTCATAGAGCAGTGCCATGGCAATTGTGCAACATTAATAATTTGTTATATCTAGAAAAAAAAGGGAACCGAACAAACCGTATGAATTCAGAAGCAGGCGATATTTTTAATGCAAACGTGTATTTATTTAAAAGCGTGCCTTGCATGCATAATAAAAGAAAAATACTCTTAAAACATTAAGAAGCGACTGTAAATTTAAGTTATTGGCTGTTTCTGCGTTCTTTTAGAATGGCAGTAGTAAAATTTCGTAAACAAACAGTGAACGCATAAGTTAATTTCTCTGTAAAACATTTGATGTGTTTGATAAAGAAAATAAGTAAAACTGTCATATGTAACTGGCTTAAATTTTGTTTTATAATTCGGTGGATCAAATAAGGGATCCAGTTCGAATCTCGCACATGCTTAGTAACACTTAGGCTGGATTTTTGAGATCTCAGTTAAACTAGGTTTAGCTAATCTGAAAACAAATTTTTGCCGTCATTACCAAGTTTGTCTACATACTTTTGACGGAACAGATTAGTTTTGGTTAAAATGTTGGTCTTTTATGGAATAATATATAAAAAATGTCATTTCGTCGGAAAATTCAGAGTTTCAGACTACGTTAAACTAAGTTTAAACTTAATCCATATCTCAAAAAGTCGCTCTGAATGTTTTAGACTCGTTTGGCTTAAGGCATTAATGAGTAAAAAATATATTTGAGGCAACTACATTCTAAAAGCAACATAAAGTGATTGAACTTTCTAAGATTTTTTTAATTGTTATTAAAGTCTAATACAAGAATATCACATTGTCATAAGACCATTTTATTATGAAAACTGATGATATTTTTATTATTTATAATCGTAACAAAACATAAGCTTAAACATCTTTTTTAAAAAAGAATGCTACATATATTGCACTTTGCAATAAAAAATGGCAACATTAAGGCATTTAGAAATAGTGAATTCATTACAAATAAGTGTAGTATCATGTCTCTCTGAGATTTAAAACCAATTTCGAACAATTAGCCTATGAATCTTAATTCAATGTAATATAGCAATATGGAATACAACTCTCATGTATGGACCGGTGCTTCAAAGTCTGTTTTGAAGTTGCTCGACCGCGTACAAGAGAGAGCGTAGAAGCTCATCGGTGACAGTATTGTAGCCAACTCTATTGACTCACTGGAGCATCAACGCAACGTGGGGTGTGTTTCACTGTTCTACCGATACTACAACGGAATGTGTTCTGGTGAAATAAGGGAGCTTGTGCCTGATAACCGTTTATTTCTGTGAGCTACCCGCTCTTCACATAGGGCACATCCTTTTGTGGTTGAGTTGTCAGTGAATCGCACCACGCATTACAGAGAGAATTCGTTGTTTGGCCGAACGGTTCGTATGTGGAACAAACTTCCAGCAGAGGTCTTTCCTGTCAGTTTTAACTTGGGGAGGTTCAAATCGAACGTCCACAAACACTACTCCCTCTATCCTCCTTCCCATAACCAACTTTCCTAGTTCTGGCACAATACATCGCATATGTAGGGGTCATCCCCTGAGTGCTGGTCCAAGAAAAAAAAACAATATATATATATATGAATGTTCGTTAAAATACTTACTACATACATACAAAGTTAAGCTATAGCTTGAGCTACCAATAATAAAATTGGCAAACGTTCACATGTACTTAAGTATAAAATTCAAACCAAATAAGTTTGGCTTAGGTATGATGGATCAAAAAAAAATTCAGGAAAATGGGACTTGAAGAAAATAATCAAACGGTAACACGGGTATTAAAACAATAATATGTTAACATCAGGTTGATGCAGTTCTCGTATTCAATTTCCTGATAAAAATTGTTTAAATAAGAACTGTTATCATATTGAACTAAGCCACCTAATAAGTGGTGACAAACACATTACACATGAGCACTGGTGATGAAGGTGTTGCGGCTTTTGAAAACAGCTGTTCTGCTCTGCTGTATAAGTTGAATAACTAAAAACTGATGTTAACTTTCCTTTGTGCCTTGAATATTTATCATGTCTCTCTGAGATTTAAAACAAATTTCGAACAATTAGCCTATAAAACTTAATTTAATAAATGTAATATCACTTGCGAAAAATTATTTTTATTTTAAAAATGCGCCCAATTATAGTTTTTTAGGGAAAACAGTGCTAAAATGTTACATATTTTTCAGAAAAGATATATTATTATATTAAATGTTAAAGAAGATTTTGCTGTAATGAATAATTGCAATTTACATATTAATGACAATTCCCCTGATTCTGTAAGACGTTGGCGTTCACGTCTCAGGCGCTTTTCGTAGTATATTATAGTAAACTGCTTGTATGTATGTTCCTTTAATGTTGCACAAGAATCGCCGTTGTCGTAAACGTCAAACGTCTTAAACAATCAGGCGGAATACTTTCAATTTATTTCGTAAATGGGTGCTGTTGGCTGAAGTAGTAGAACACGAGACTATGATGCGAAGGCCCTGAGTTCGAGCCCGTGCTGAGTCATGGAATATTGTGTTGAATTCTTCTGATCAGCATTAGTGCATGAGTGCATGATTGTGTTAGTTGTTGCAAGCCTGTTTTCAATTATGAGGGCGTAGCACTGGTCACTGAACATAATTGGCAGCGACTCACACAATCATGTACTAAAAGAGCAAAGGAACAGCACTCTCCTTCGTCGGCCCTGTAGCAAAAAATTAGCCGGCGAAGTATACGGTTCAAAGAGCTAAAAAAAAAATTTGTTCTCATCTTTCATCTGTCCCTTTAATACTATCTCCTCGTTTCTAGTTCCGGCGCAATGCACGGCATATGTAGAGGTCATCCCCTGAGTGCTGGTCCAAGATAAAAAAAAAATGGTTAAGCAATGAGGTGTTTTCCTTGAGTTTTTATATCCGTGCTGAAACAACACTATAATCCAATAAATTTTTTCTTTATGAATTTACATGAATTTAAAGTTGTTTGTGAAAAAACTTTTGGTTTGAAGTAATAAAATCGTAGTCACAAGTGGCAAGTGAAAAATACACTTACTTGAGTACTGACTACGAAATCGTAGCGGCTTTCGAAAATAGCGCTGCTCTACTCTACTGTGTGGGTTAAAAATTAAATTGATGTGGAACTCTCCATTGGCCCTAATTATGTTTTACGCACTCTAGCCTATATATAATCACTCTTATTGTGTTTGGCGTTTTTCGCCTTCAGATTCGACAGTTTGTAATAGATTAAAGAACATTTTAGCTTTTTGTCTTTAAGCTATTCCAATTTGTCGAATTCGAAGGCGCCAAACACAATAAGGCTGAATAATAGAATTTAATATAGGAAAAGAAAATTCGAAATAAATACTTTTAAAAAAATACTGCATTAGTTTTGAAGAACATCCAAATACCAAAACAAAGGACCAAATCTATTCCTTAACGTATAAATATAAAGGGGAGTGCAAAAATATATTTTATTGTTTTATTTTAGAACAGTCCTCGTATATGTAAAGATTTTATTTATATTATTTTCCTTCATTGGCTTGGAAAATGCTTAACTTTGACAACATTAAGCAGTCCATTGGCAGTGTTACCCCAACTACTTTTTAGGATCCAAATTCGCCCAAAAATTCAGGGGGGCAAGAGTGTTCTACTCGCACAAGAAATGACATCAACTGCGCCGACCAATGTTATCGTCGATTTTTTTGGTTTTTGTTTTATTTATTTTTTTTTTTTTTGCTTTACGTGTTGTGTTGCTACTGCACGGTGTACACCCTAGGGAGCTAATAAAACTCGTATCTCGGCCACTAAGGACTAAATAAAGTTTTATAAAATTTATGTACATATAAAAAAAATTTTTTTTTTTGTTAGTACATTTACATAAATACTCGTATGTGTATCGTATGTGTAACATTCACGTTTACTGCAAAAGTGCTCATATCAAATACAGCCACGTGTAGTCGTATTTTTCTGTTTGTGTGAACTGACTTCATATGTGAATTAATAAAAAACTTTCTCCTTCCCGCTTTCTCTCTCTCATCCTTGTCAAATGCTCGTATTTCTTTTTATATTCCCTTATTTATATACGGAATATAAAAATCGTAAACAGAATAGCGTTTACTTTTTTGTCTTTTCTTAAATACAGGGGGTGTTGAAATCATTCATTCAAATAAAATGAAATGAATAAAGAAATGCTTTTTAAATCCAATGACCTGTAACGTTAATGTTTTGTTTTTATATATAAAATTTTTTTCTTTTTTTAAATTATGCAAATTTTGCTCCACAAGCAAACGGGTTTTAATCCTAAAGACAAACAATAGCATTAAAATTTGTTTTAAAATTTAATAAAACTTGTAGCTTAAACGTTGTATACGGGTAAAAACTAAAATGTTGCCTTTATTATTCATTCAGCTGCATGTGCATACATTTTGCAAATGCATGTGTGTAAATATTTTTTTGGGGAAGAGACATAATAATAATGTAGCAGTTGGTTTTAAACTTTACTTATTAAATGGAAGCTAAATCGAATAATACAACAAGGATAATCGCATAAAATGTCCAACAAAAATACACCCAAATATGAGGAATTAAATTGAATTTAAATGTTTGCAAAAGACAGCTTTGTTTTCACGTATATATCCCATATTTCTTTTTGATCTTCCAACAGGATTGGGAATAATACTTTAATTGCAGTCTGATTTTAATTCAGAAGCAAGGTAATTTCATTTCTATTTTACTTTCTACAAGTTGCTAATAAAAATATACTTTTTTTAAATCAGTAAAAATGAGTTGTCACAAACTCAAACTCAGTTGTCGCCGCTGAATATATTACGACACATATTTTATACATACACATATTTAAAATTGAATAGCCAAATTTAAAATAATTCAAAAAATATTAAATATTAAATAGCTTCAAAGGAGCAAATAATCGTATACAGATTGTTATTCTGTGATTGGCAAGGGCACCACCTTCCAAAGAGAAGCAAGCGATGCAAAGAATAAAAAATTCTCTATTTTCTCATGTGTCTCCATCTATCCTTTTAATACTACATCTCCTTTCTAGTTCTGGGGCAATGCACTGCATATGAAGGAGTCATCGCTTGTGTGCTAGTCCTACTAAAAGAAAAAAAATCGGCCACAAAAAGTATGGCAATTAAAAAAAGGAACAAAAGTCTGGGGCGAACAGAAGAGGGTCAGCCCTTATCTTCTATCTACTCCAATGAAAATGTCCTATAAACCTCAAAAGAATGCCGCTAAAATATTCTTTTGAGTAAAATTTTCAAAAGTTTAAATTCGCGCTAATAAATCGTACAAAGCTTTAGAACTGATAAATATTTTCACCCCTATCGTAAATAACCAGGGGATTTTTTGTTCACATGAACTTTTTATTCCACTCGAAGGGAAAATCGTACCGTGAATCTCCCGTGCGAAATTATTCCCATGCGAAATTATTCTTTTGACTAAAATTTTCAAAAGTTTAAATTCGCGCTAATAAATCGTACAAAGCTTTAGAGTTGATAAATATATTCACCCCTATTGTAAATAACCAGGGGATTTTTTGTTCACATGAGCTTTTTATTCCACTCGAAGGGAAAATTGTATCGTGAATCTCCCGTGCGAAATTATTCCCGCTATCAGTTCTCAGTGAATGCAAAAAAAAAGAGAAGAGGCCAAAAACAACATGAAAATCAAAGAATTTGTGTTGAAAAATTTAAGTTTATGCAATAATTTAAAAAAATTAAAAAAAAAAATATGACTAAATATTTAGTAGTCAAATAATTTGGATACATTTTGAAAACCAGACAAAACAAATTAAAAATATTCTTAATCTTTAGAATTGGAGTAACAAGTTTACAAGTTTTACAAAGACGCAGGCAATTGATTTGTTGTAAAAAATATAATTTTGTGTCGTATTAACGTGTCTTGTCACTAAAAGAAAATTTGCAAACTTTAATATTCGAATTATAATAGAAAATGCCTACATTTTCTACTCTATTCCCTACCAAAAACTAAGTGAATAAATTAAAGGGAAAAGTGAAAAAACTAAAGGGAAAAAAATCATTCACGATCAGGGGAATTTAATTTCAGCGTGAAATCATTCACGGGGAATTTGTTCATGATTGCAATTTTAGGGAAAAGGGAAAAATTATTCATGATAGGGGTGATTGTTTCTGTCTTCGATAGGAAAAAAACGTGCAATTTTATATATGCGGTTTAATCGTTAATTACTAATCTATTTAATGTTTTTAAAGAAAATTTGTTTTATTTGTGTATTATATTGTTAAATTAATTATCTTGTTAAAATAACCGACAGTTTTGTGGTTTAAGGTTGGGTTTTTGAGATACCAGTTAAACTAAGTTTAGTTAATCCCAAGACACGTTAGTGCCGTACTTACAAAGTTTGTGTACAAAATTTCATGACGGAACAGTTGAATTAAAAAAAATAACATTTCGCGGGTAAAATCGAAGTTCTAGACCTGGGTAAACCAAGTTTAAACTTGAGTCACATCTCAAAAATTCGGCCTAAAGTTATCATTTTCCGTATGTGCAATAATTTTTAAGTACTGATCCGTTCTGCTGGTTTGATGATTATTGAAAAAATATTCTTAATATTCCAATCTTAATATAAAATTAATAAAAAATAGAATTTGAACAAATTCATTTATTAATAAAATAATAAAAAATGGTTTTGCAGTCTTGCAGATTCGAACTTAAGGCCGTTGATAAAATTAACAATAATTTTTAAGTTTTACTGATTGCTTCGGATCAGTATATGGCCGCTATTAGAAGAAAATTGCCGACTGTTGTTGCGTTTACTCAACACAAAATTATGCACTAGCGAAAGCGAATAAAAAAAAAATTTTTTTTTTTTTTAATAGAGTTGCAGCCTTTAGTGAAATACAAACAAACAATATGTAAAGTTGATCATATAAGTGGTGCTGCTCTTTATGTTGTCTACACAATCGTTAATATTTGCTTACAGAAACTTTGTTTTCTCTATTAATTAAATTAATTATAAATTATTTGTTTACCTTTAGGCTTTTCATTAAACTTTGAGCAAAGTGTTTAATGACCTTTACATATATCTTTCTTATGTTTATGGCTTTATTGTTGTTATTTTATTGCATTAGTTTAAATATTTTGTTTGGTTAATCGGTGGAGCTATTTCAACAATCGTATCTTGGATTAAGGCCATTAGTAGCGCTAATAATTTAATAGCATACTTGTTGATAATTGTTACTGTATAGCCTACCTTAAGGCATGAACTAAATTTATTACTGAAAGCTTGGTATTTTTCCTATTGTTGTTTTAATAAGCAAAATTTTAAATCTCTGTAAGGTTAATAAAATAACGTATATACTTATGTACGTAGTATATAGGCAAATTTATCTTATATTTAATTATTAACAACTTTTTTAAGAAAATACAAATTTAATCAGTTCGTTAATTGTTGTTTTCTTTTTCTTTTCAGGTAAGTTCCTGTTTGTATCTTTTTTTTCAAATATGTAATTTGCTTAATATACATACACCCACGTATGTAAAAAGAACCGTAAGTTGCACGTATGTTTTTCTACAATAAAAGAAAATTACATTAAAATTTTAATTAAATTAAAAGTTTTCATCATAAAAACATCATGAAAAATAATTAAATGAAATTCATGAGCATTATGAAGATTTTTTTCTACAAATTATATAATTCTTTTTTATTACTCAGCTTAATTATTCTGCCAACAACTCAAACAATTTCCAAAGCAGTTTGTGGTCTTGAACCACCCCTCTATTTAACTTGGTGTACTTGTGTGTTTATTTATTTATTTAATTTTTTTATGTTTGTTTTATGTTTCTTAACATTCTTTTCTCATGCTATAAAATTTGTTAAGTCACCCTGTAATTTTTATTTATGACATATTTTTAAAGCATATGTTTTAGGGAACACCTGAAAGCCTCCATGCTAAACTGTAGTTGGTTTTACATTTATTATTGCCGTCCTTTCTGCAACCTTAATGTCCTGTGCACTTTCAACTGAAATTGCCATCGTCTCAAGGCGGTAGACACAACAACGACTACAAATACAATAGGGTAAAATTTCAAAAAAAAAAAAAAAAAAAAAAACATACATTTTCCGTTGCGTGTTTTATGGCGATTTTAAAGTTGCTGCTTAATGTCGCCTTAAATTACCAACAAAAATAAAAGAAAATAAAAAAGACAAGAAAATAGATAAATTTATTTTTATTAAAATTCATATTTGGTTTAAAAAACTATAAAAACAGAACGAAAATTCCGTAGTAATACGGATCTACAGAACAAAATTATTTAATGGCATGTACGAAAAAAAAACTAAAAACGCATTTACTTTGAGCAATTAAGTACACATACGAGGTCGTTCTTGTGGAAAGACACATTCATGAAAATAAAAACAGCCTAATGTCAATGACTGCTTATTGGTTCTTTGCTTGTTTTAATGTGTTTTTCCTTACATGTGTGTGTATGTGAGTTAAACTTTTCAGTTAGTCAGGTCACGATGTAGACTCTCTAATGGTTGTGAATTACTTTTGAAATAAGAATTATCCTTAAATATGCACTGTATGTACTTGTATACGAGGATGGCTTTCTTTTAGTTTCGGTTTGAAAAAATCCATATGCATATGAAAATATGCATCTCCTTTCAAAGTCATGAAGATTAACACTTTTATTGCTGAGTTTTCGAGTTGGGCCAGTTACTTAGAGTGGTGGAGTTCTGAAAAAAATATATATTTTAAAAATTTAAGAGCGTCTACAGCCGTGAAAAATAATAATCGATATAAAAATTTACTTGACATTTCCTCTGATACCAAAGCATTTAGCCTTTTTTTCACTTTTGCGAAATAAAAACTGCAGTATAGTTAAATTTTTTCGATTATTTCTGGAAAATAATTATTTATTTTATACTTAGAATTGTCTTGACCTCCAACTATTACTTTTGCCTAACTTGTGTCCATTGATAAGCATTTAACTTTGCAGTATGTAGTATACATCATATACAAAATATAAAAAGCAACCCTCGTATGTACATAAGACATTTTAAAATAATCTGAATTTCTACACACATGTGGCCTCATGTATTCCTACACTAATGCTGTTGCATACAATATTAAGTATTTTTTATAATTCAGACTATCAAGAGAATGTTACAAGTGCAAATGTAAATGTTTTTTATATGAAACCGAGCGTGTACTTACTTTTTTCTATGAAGGTTTTTAATTTTGAATGTTATCATGGAATCTTGTCATCAGGGGGAAAAAAATCGCAATTGAAATATTCTTTAGAAAAAGTTTGAGCCTTTGCTTTGAAAAGCAGACCTTCTTATGAGAAATTGCAATATGTTTGCCCAGTTGGCGTGAAACTATCAGGAAATTCACGCTGTTCTATAATTATTGCGCGCAGTATACGGCTCCACTGCTTGTCTGTTTGTACACGGAAGATGTCTCGTTTACAAATGTCAAAAGTGATTGATGTAGGATTTCTTGTTGTTTTTTATATTATATCATCTTCCAATGGGTTTTGGGCCACCGTGTATCGCTGGCGTGTTATACTCGTAGGTTGTTACATTTTCTAAATCGCTGGCAGTACTGTTCAATTAAACAGGCACGAAGGTAGATCAGAAAAATGCATTTCCATATGCATGAGTTGGTGGAGAACGGGATCGATTTTACTATATTCCAATGGTGATATTTTTTTTCTATTTTTGGTTTTTTTATTATTATTATTTTTTTTTATATTTTTTATTTAATTTTTTTTTAACCGCCACTCTGGGTATAAACCCTACTCATGAGTAGCGGGAAAGGAGGGGATAGTCTTGAGAAGATTGATCATTTTTTTTTTTTATTATAAAACGCTGTTTAGCAATTTTTCATAAAGAAAAGTGTATTATACAGTCTTACTTTAGTAATTTTTATAACATAAAATTTTTTTTTAGTAAATAAACTTAGATTAAGTTTATTTATCTCCGTATCAAATATTTATCATCCGCAGTTTTATGTAAAATATGACTCTTTTATTTTCATGTCATCCTGCCAACTTAATAAATGTTTCAACATTCTCTAATATATGATTGCGTGTGTGTGCGTGTATGTAGTAGCTGATGTGTTTAAAAAAAAAATAAAATAAATTGGTTATAAAAAAAAACACAACAATAAGAATAGCATATAGAAATAAATCTCAATCCTCTTTCTGCTAATTTTTGTACATTTTTTTTGACACACTGTTGCTTTCCAAGAACATTTTACATATTTTTCTGTGGCATTTACTTTTTAAAGCAACACAAAACTTTGTACTTTTGCCATGTCCACCCATTCTCTTACTTTGTTACGCCCGACCATTTTTGTTTTGTTTAATATTCTTCCTGAGAAAAGGCAAAATACATAAAATAAATAAATAAGAAAAGAAAAAAAGAAACAGTATGTAACAGATGACGTTACCTCACGCAGCCTTTTTAAAATAAGAAATTCATTGACTTTAGCATGACAGATCGACACACCTCATATATTTTTAAGCAGAGTCAAAGACAGCTTTTGAATTTTTCCACATCGTCCTTTCTGCTATGTAGTCTCTGTAGTTCGCTGATGTCTGAAGGAGTGAAATGTCGTCTAAGCATGCAGATGATGCCACAACTGATGTTAAATATTTCGTTTCCTTTCCCTTTTTTTTTGCAAAATTATTTAAGAAAATTTTTGTGGACAAATTTTTTGTTCCATCTGTTTTTTCTCTCCTTTTTTTTATAATCTTAAGTTTGCGTGCTTGGCTTCGATTTCGCAAGATTTCCTTTTTATATTGTTTAGGGGTAGATGTATGAACGATAAGTAGTGGCTGACGTTTTGAGTCTAGTACATTTTTCTTTTGCATACACGAGTACGTGTGTTGTGGTAATATTAAATGATTCCCGCACGTACGTTTTATGTGTATTTATTATTAATGAACATTTACCTTTGAAATATTTCTTATATTTTGTTAGACTTTATTGCATTCCATTTAAGCTGTCATATTATAAGATTCTAAGCTCATCTGCAGAAAGCTAAATTATGAATTTGCATAATTTAAATGCAGTGTTGTTGCTCATCGTCATTACATTTATTGATAATTTTAATAAAAGTTCATAAAAAATGTTTTAAAACATTTAATTTTAGAAGTGTTGTTAAATTTTTCATTTTGTGTGTAAAGGCCCTAAGTTGCAGTTATTCAGAAATTGAGCAATTTCTTTACATTTCATAATACATTTCGTTACAAAAATTTGTGCAACGATATCCAAAATAACAATTTTCCAAACAGTTGATATCTACAGTTTCTGTTATAATCAGTAGAGTTTCAATTTTGCGAGATACGACCTTTCTGCATGAAATCAACGTTATTTTTAATTTTTTGTTCTTTCGCTCAAAAATATATTTCATATATGCTTCTGGTTTTAAAGGTGGTTTTTAATTGAATTTGATTTAATCCTTACAGGCATATATTTTCCATGCCCTTCCACACTGAAATATAAACCAATACATGATCATCATATCTTTTTTTTTTTGTCATAGCCGACAGAAAACAATGTAAAAGGTCTTTTATTCATAAAATTTCATGAGCGCATAAAACAAACCATTGATGATACAGGTGTTTGGCTAATGGCTGTATATGGTTGTAAAAAAATTTTGTTCACAATTCAGTTAATTTCTCTTTGCCCTGCATCAATATTGCTATTCCAAACACAGTGGGCCCGAAGGCAGGAAATAGTGGTAACTTATATACTTGTAAATATATATCGGTTAAACTTGTGTTTCTGTTATAAAATGATATGAAATGTTTCACTTGAATGTCTTAGTTTCTCTGGCCTTTTCAGGGTACTTTGCTAAAGCAAACAGGATCAAAAAGAAAAGAACATATTGAGCTTTTATAATTTGCACATTCTAATTTAAACGAAGCTTGAAGTCAGTGATTTGTTTTTTACAGAGCTCCGAAATCTTCGCTCGAATTGGAGTAGAGAGTGAAACTCGCTCGAATTCGAGCGCGAGTACTCCTGCGAGTGAAAAAAAAAATATCGAGTGTACTCTATTTTTCTATGCCACTCGAATAAGAGCGCATATGCTTTGCTTGATTTCGAGTGCGAGTAAAATACGCTCGAAATCGAGCAGATTATACTCTTGCCGAGTACTCTTTCAGTCTTTCTCATACAAAAAAAAAATGTTCCACTTAATTTTTTTCCACAATTGTTAATTTCACAAATTGTGTTGTTTCCTTCAAAGTCATAACGAAAATATTTTCGCGTTTCATTATTTATGTCTTCATTGTTCATTATAATATAGAAAATATAAGTAAACTTTTAAAAATATAATAAAACTTTTTTTATAAAACCAACTAATTGCTCCGCACACGCGCACTGTATGGAAAGACTGAAAGAGTACACAAAAACCACACGCACACAAAAGTCAGCAAAGACAAACAGTTTCTATTTTTCCACTCGATTTTAGTCTTAAGAGTAAACTCTCACTCTATTTCGAAGATTTTTACTCCCAGTCTTACTTTTTAAAAAGGAGTACTCGCGAGTACTCCCACCTAAAACAAACGAGTGGAGAGTAAACTTTTTGTAACACTCGTAATCTTCGAGTACTCTTCTTCGCGAGTATTTTTCACTCGCGAGTAAAATCGAGTAAATCTGAGCTCTGGTTTTTTATTCACATGATTGCCAAGCTATTAATACTTGAAACAAAATAAATACGCAAGAGCTCAAGTTGAAGATTTTCAATTGCATTTCTATGGCTCATGTAAAATGAAAAAAAAATTATATAAGCAAACATTACTATAGATATATCAAAAATAGATGATCAAAAATAGGACACTAATGTGATAATGTTTTCAGCCTCTTGCTACTTTTTAGGCCTTAGAGAAAATAACAAAAAAAAAAAAAAAAATACGCGGATCCTAAAGGGCACGGTATTTCGAAAATGTTATCAATATTTTGTTAAGGGTTGTAAAAATGCATTAATTACGCTGCTCAACAGCAAAATCCTCCTTTAAATAAAACTATGTGGACTATATGGATTTTGCTGTGCTGAACTCAAATCCGTTTTCGGTTTTTTTCCATCAGGTCGGAATTTTTTTTTTATAGCCGGGACAAATTTTTCCCCCCACCCCCCTAAATTAGTCAGGTACGGAGACATACCCTAACTCGAAACCTAAGTCATCCGATTTTTAGAAGTAAAACCAAAAGATGCCTAACAAAATTGCATTTATTTTAGTCGAATATAATTTTTCTCCATCTCTTCTCGTTTTGGAATTATTCAGAAATTAATTGAGAAAAAAAAATTTTTTTTGGTGCAAAATTCGTTATACTGTTCAGTTTAAAAATGGAATTAAAAAAAAGAACTAAAGCAAATATTCAACATTTTGCATATTTTTCTGAGAACTACAAATCTTAAAAATAAAATGAGCTTAAATGAGATTTAACCATAAAAATCGGTTAAAAAAATGTGGATTTTATTGTCAATTTACCGCACGTATTCAGCCTATAACGGCTCTACGTGTTGAGATGCCTGCTTTCTATCTATTTTCCCCATCTCCAAAATTAGTTCAACGCAAGTCGTTGTTTAATGTAATTTTTTTTAATCATATATAGGGTCCGCAATCTTACGTTTTTTTTTCAACTAGTGCTTATTTCGTGAATGGTAACACTTGGGTCATGTCTGATTTGACAGATAATTAGTTTCATTCTTCCGCTGAACGAATATGGTTGACCATCCAATGCGTTTCCACTTCGCTAAGTTGGCTTGCGATCGACTTACAGAAGATGCCGATTTTGCCAAAAAAAAATCATCTTTTCAGATGAAGCTCATTTTGATCTTGGCGGGTATGTAAACAAGCAAAATTGTCGCCTTTGGGACACAGAAAACCCGCACGCATACATTGAGAAGCCGACTCACCCAAAACGAATCACTGTTTGGTGCGGATTTTGGTCCAGAGGCATAATTGGACCATTTTTCTTCGAAAATGAGCAAAGAGTGGCCGTTACAGTCACTAGCGATGGTTATCGGGCCATGCAGCCATTTGAATGAAATTATTTTCCATTTTTAACGGAAGGATTGTACTTTCAAATAAAAAAAGAAATTTGAGAAAATATTCAGTAGTTTTTTTTATAGCATTTTCAAGAAAAAAAAGTTATTTGGCGGACCCTATATATGTATGTTTTCACTAAATTTCTGAGACATGTCTCTTTTCGGATCCATTTGCAAATATTTACTTTATCCTTAAATATCCTTATTTAAAATTAAATTCATTGGTTTAGTGTTAATATAAATACAATGACTTGAATTGACAGCGTGCAACTTTTATTTTTTGTCAATTGACGGCATAAAACGGCAGCTGAGACAAAGAAAATTGCCACAAAAAAATCTTGTGAAATGTTATGTCAAGCAATTTGTTGTTTAAAATCGCTTGCTTATGCACAACCCTCTATTAGCACGCCAGAAAATTCATGGTATTTAAGGGGAAAAGTCGAGAAACAGTTCACCTATAATTGTTTTTTTTTTCAATTATAAATGTTTTTTGTCAGTATTCAATTCGAGCGGAGTAATAAACAGCAAATAAATAAAACAGTTCAACTCCATGTCATGACTGTCTGACTGCCTATTAAATAGAGTATACGCAATATATTGTACAAATATTAAGTATACGTACTGTGGTTTACAAAGTCAATTCTGCAACCACTCAGGCGTATGAGGAACAATTATTAACAAACATTATAAACGTTTACTATGAAATAATCTGTCTACAAAAAAGAAATTTTAAAAATTATCGCTGATAAAACAAGATTTTTCTATTTAATAAAATAATTTTAAAGAAGATGTGAGATCAGTTACTTTTTTAAGCACTAATAACACTTTAGTTAGTTTCAAGTTATTTTGAAGGCATAAATATTTTCCAAGAAATAAGGAATAAAAATGATTTTTAATATGAATGGAAATGTTGCAATTGTAAAATCATAAAATAGCTAATTAACTGCAAGCTGAGATGGGGAAAAAAGACAGCGAGTAGCATTTTATTTATACAAATTTACTGTGTGGCACAAGGTTAAAGTTTTTAAGCGTTCGTCGTATTTCACATTCATTAAGATTGTATGCATATTTAAAAGTAGGTAAAGTAATTTATTTTTATTTATTTCTTTAAAACTTAATTTCTTCAATTTTTCACTTTTGTTCGACGTCGTATACTATAAGTTCTGTTGAATTTCTAAAGAAATACGAAATATATAAATATATTTGTGTGTGTGTGCATGAATTTTTTTTTGTTGTTGTGCTTGTTACGGTCTCGTCTGTTCTGCTATAACGCCTTTTACTGAGTTGGTTTAATTTGTTCGGAATCTCCTTTCCTTCGATGTTTTCAGCATTAAATATAAATTTTTTTTTTTATTTTCGTTGTGAATATTTGCTCTTGTTTTTTTTTTCAAATATATTGTATTCCCTTTGGATTGTCATGCTTGGCATCAGAGACAAAATAAATTGATATGACGTGCCTAAGATGAAAATATTTACTGTTGCAAAACAAATATGGCAGCCGGTTACCAATCAAAAAAAAAGTACTCGTATTGTATAAAATATGGGGAAAAAGTGTACCAGTATTAGGAACAAAAAAAACGAGTACTAAGCAAATGCTTTGAAGAACGAGAAATATTACGGGCATGTAGTGCTCAGAATGTAATTGATTAATAACTGGCAACCATTTTTATTGTAAAGTGATGATATAAAATGCTAATAAGTTGACGGAACATGGGCTCATAACTTAAACAGGGAAGCATTTTTTTTTTATTTTTTTTGTTAAAAGGTTTGCTTTTTGGAAGTTATTAAATTACGTGCGCGTTATCTGTCATTATATGGTGTTATTTAAATATTCTATTTACATTTACATCAAACTTTTAGGTGTGAAATTAGATTAATTATTAGTACATCCAGCGTTAAGTGAGCGATATAGTTAGGAGCGGGATAAATTGTTTATTTCTGTGTTAATGGGACTGCGTCTACAAAAACCTACCACGATCCGTTTGAAAAAAAAGTGTTTGAAACATAAATAAAAGCTCAAACAAATTACTTTACTTAACTTACTTTTTTTTGTGGTACAATTTTAAGTACCTTAACTTTCACCAACTGTGATTAAACTTATATGGTCTTAAAGTTATTGTGGTGTAAGTGTGCACAATATAAATATATTTTTCTATATTGTTATCATAAAAGTGCTGAAATTGTAATTGAAACTTGCTTGAAAAACAATAATAAAATTTTTCCATTTTAAATTAAATTAAGATTTATAGGCTAATTGTTTGAAATTTGTTTTAAATCTCAGAGAGACATGATAAATATTCCAAGGCACAAAGGAAAGTTATCATCACTTTTCAATTATTCAACTTAAACAGCAGAGCAGAACAGCTGTTTTCGAAAGCCGCAACACTTTCATCATCAGTGCTCATGTGTATTGTATTTTTTTTTTTTTTTTTGTTAATGGCAGAAAGAGAACAGGTGCATTTTGTTGCTCTCTTAAAATTTTTTATGTAACAAATGAAGGGAAATATGAGAACTCATTCATTATTTTTTCTAATATTTTAGCCCTAGTTTGAAATAATTAACGTATGGAATACGAAACCGAGGATCCAATCTTCGATTTAACTCCCAGTCATGAATTTAGTATCGAAATTTTTTGATCTGCATTAGTACTTCTTTGTGTCAGTTGTTGTCAGCTTGGTCGCTAAACATTAACCAACAATTTGCGGTGCTTCAAAGTCTAGGCTAAGTAAATTTGAAATTTATATTTTTGTAAAACTTTTCATATATACTTTATTTTTAATTTTAACTTTTTTCTTGTGTGTTAGGGTACTGAAATTCATCTCTTTGGCTAAAGGTGTTATCAAAAGTAAGAGTATAGTCTGAGATAAAACTGAAAAGTATTTAATTAAAACTTGCATTTAAGTTAACTGAAAATGTTTTGCAAATACTTTACATCCTTTCCAGGATTTATTTTACTAGTATATTCAAAACAGATTGTGCTCGTTCATGGGTGTGAAAGTTTACGAATCGATTACACTCACACATGTACAGATATTTAAGTGTGCTTGTGCTAAAGCCTCTTACATGTTTCTTCTTAAATTCGAAGAAACTCTACTTTTGTTATAAACAAAACTTTACATCTCTTCTACTTTTCTGTCCAGTATTTCGTTTAACTATTTTAAATTGTTGCTCTCTTCAATATAAAATATTAAAAAGAAATATTTACATGTTTGCAGAAAAAAAAGGCATAAGAAAAGTAAAACCTCAAATACATTCATTTTGATATTTTTTCTTTTTGGCTTTTCATTTGCCAACTATATTTAAGGTATTCTTTTTTTTTTTAGTATTTTACATAAGACTGCAGCAAAAAAGAAAATGAGCAAATGTAAAAAGCAAACAAGGTTTCATCTTTTTAAACAGTTCAGAAGGTTTTTATCATTTTCTTAATGTTGACCTGCATTTTGGCCTTCAATGAGTTTTTGTTGTTGTTTGTTTTTTTTTCTCAACGTTGTTCTTCACATAATTGGGGGATTCACACTGTAGTCATAATGTCATAAAATAATAGCACGAAAAATATGACTAGTGTGAACTTAGTATGCTATTTTAAACATCGATCAGCTGATATGAAAACAACACATTTGTAATTAGATGTTATCAAAGCAAAAGATAATTGTAATGAAGTTGTTTGAAAATGCCACAAAGTCTAAAAACTCCTTTTCTATTTAAAATTATTAAATTTATCTTCTGGTGCACAAAAATATCTAAATGAATTTGTATGTGGGCATTTCCAGAAAAAAGTCCACCTTGATCGAAAAATTAAAAGTTAACAAACAGATTTTTTCCTAATGTATTATAAAAGAGAAACTTCTAAAATAAATTAAATTTAGGAGCTCAAAGCTTTCTTTTGTTGGGATGGTGAAATACTGAGCTACAAGTTTGA
The DNA here is from genome assembly GCA_951800035.1 of Linnaemya tessellans. Classification (NCBI taxonomy): domain Eukaryota; kingdom Metazoa; phylum Arthropoda; class Insecta; order Diptera; family Tachinidae; genus Linnaemya; species Linnaemya tessellans. Next base: position 44,261,425 of record OX637536.1, read on the forward strand.
AGTTCCCGTTTTTGTAAGTGTTTCTTAACTTCAAGGGCATTTTCTCTTTATAATTAACATTCCTAAAAGCAATTTCATAATAATACTCTTAATGCAAAACTGTTGCTACAAACATATTTAATCATAAAACAAATGCAAAAAATAAATTTAGTATTTTGTAGTTTTTATATAATTTTCTAATATTTATGTCTTTTTCGCATTTTTTTAACATAATAAAATAAAGTGGAAATTTTAGTAATGTAACGCCAGACCAATTTTCATAAAATAAAAAAAAGGAAAAAAGATTTGTTCAATTTATAACTTGGAAAATAAATGTATATTGGTCCAAAACCTATCAAAAAAAATTTGATTAAAAATACTTGCCCAATTCGCAGAGTTCAACAATTTTGTTATCAAAGTCAAATCGCACTTCCGTTTTTTGTAACGTAACGCCAGGTCACTTTTTGGAGTATATCTTGAAATTCTTAGGCTCAACTATTTCCATTTTTTGGCTGAATATAGAGCTATCCAATCACTTCTCTAATGTGAGAAAAAAACTTTTTTAAATTCTGGTTTTTAACGTTTTTTTTTTCAACATATCGTCGTACAAAAGTAACGTAACGCCAAAATGGAAATGCCCATGTATAAACTAAAACAGCTGCTGCCTTGATATGAGCCGAATAAATTATTTTGCGGCGGCATATGGAAAAACGTTCAGTGGCTGCCAGCTACGTAAGTTAAACGAGAAAAATTTTTCACTTGTAGTTTTTGTGATTTAATTCTCTGTTAATTTTTTTTATGTGATTTAATGTACAGAAATATAGGTATGAATACTTTTTTATCCGTTTTTCAGTCGTGAATCATATATAAGTAACGGCGGCAAACATATACTATCGCCGTCTCGCCTAAAGATTTTCAGCCGTTCGACTCGGATCTCTAGAGCTATTTTATGACAAAACAAAAACATACCTGAAAGAGTGCTATTATTTTATGACTTTTTTTGTATGCAGCACAACAACAACTTTTTTAAGCTGGTCTAAAATATTAGGACTATATGACAATATGACTAAATAGCACGAAGTGTGAATACCCCAAATGACAGTATAAAAAGTATCTGAGCAACGATATGAAAAGACTTTGTTTAATTCATATCGATTTTCTTTACTCTTAACTATTTATGTTGAATCATCATCTGGGGCTTTTTCTTGTGTCCCAAGTATCAAATTATAAATTTGTGCTTTTGAAATAAATGTTTTTATTTTCTTCTTTTTCACTTTATAATAGTTTTTGCTTAAGTTAAGTATGAAATCAATTTAATGTTTTTTTTTTTTTAGTTTAATCATTCATTTATTTACATTCGAATGGAAGTGTATTAAAATATAAATAAAAATATACTTTTTGTCAATTTATTTTATTTTTGTCCTCGTCTCATTCAAATAGTTTATCTCATGAATATTTTTGTAGCTCTTGTAATTTGCTGATGTTCTTTTACGTTCTTAAGTAATGAGACTATTGAAGAAAATATTGTTTCAAGTCATAATGAAAAATTGTTGGAAGCCATTTAAGACTAATTGAAATGTAAGGAATTGTTAATTGAAATTTTTAATTTAAATATTTTTATTTCAACTATTTATGTTATTATATTTAGTATCAAGTTATTTATTCTAACAGACCTAGAAAGAAAAGAACAAGGCTGATGATATTGTAGGATTTAATGGACATAATTTAGATACTGGATTATATGTTTTAGACATGCTAATAGTCTATAAACTAATTTGATTAATAAGAGAGTTATGAAAAGAAATTAGGGCCTTAAAATTAACTCATTAATTCCAGTCTCAAGTAGTTTCATGAAAGCCGGTAATATAATTATTCTGAGGCAACTTTTTTATTCATGTGAGCATAAGTGTAAATAAAAAAATTTTATAAAATATTTTTGCAGCTAAAAACCTAGTAAGAAATATAAATCTTACTATATGACACTGAGTTTTGTAAATATACTCTTTTATCCTCTTTTAAACAGTTATGACAGCCCTATTTGCATTAGTCATGGGTCTATTGCTACAACATGAAGAACTGGATAGGGGACTGCTAAATAAAATGAATATTCTAATATTTGATATTTAAAACATGTTAATTTTATTTTTCAAGAATTCTCAAAAAACCTTATTTCATTATAAAATGTTTTATGGATAGTGTACAAGGCGAAACGTTTTTATACTCTCCAAAAAAGAATATGGAGGGTATATTCACTTTGTCATTCCGTTTGTAACGCAGCGAAATATCCATCTGAGATCCCATTAAGTATACATATTCTTGATCAGTGATGAAATCTAAGACGAACTGAGCATCTTCGTCCGTCCGTCTGTGGAAATCACGATTCAGTCCAAACGAAAAGAGCTAGACTCTTGAAATTTGATGTAAATATATCCTGAAGGAATAGCATAGGCTAAGTTCGGAAATGGGCTATATCAGGCAAGAGGGAAAAAAGTTTCCCTAAGAAGAACTAAACCGACCTCTAAAAAACAACATAATTTTTTAAGGGTTTTTTTTGTAATTAAAACTTGGAGCCATAAAATAAAAAAAATAAAAAATTTTTGGACCCCGCCCCCTTTAGTGAGCGTTATTATATGCAAAAATAGTGTAAAAATTTAACAAATTGTTTTACTTAAGCCTACGTTCCTTAGAAATAAAATTTTTAATCTCTAATGACAAAGCTGAGACGTAACCTGATACTACTCTGCCCTACCCCTCCTGCCCCTTTGCCACCTAAATGACCTAATCAAAAAAAAAATTTTTTTTTAACGTTTTTACTTGTTATATATCAAACCATAACGTTTCGAAAAGTTCCCGGCAAAAATTTCTTTGTCTGCTTTTTGAAAAATATTTAATTGATTGTTTAATTGAAATATAGAATTTCATTAGGATGTTATTCTGCTAATTTCAATAGTGTCTTGGCAACATGAATACATAATTTGTTTAGTTACGAAATTAATTAAAACTTTTTGGCATATTTGATAATAATTTTTTTTTAAATGTTTGTGCAATTAAATATTTTGTTTCTGTGTAGATTATTTTTTTTTATGTATTTTAGAATGATTGAGCTCGAGGTCGTTTTTGTAAAAATCGTTATAATTTTTCTATTTTATTCGATATTTCGTCAACAATTTGTTGACATCATCAGGAATAACAATTTATTTTATTTTTTTTTTTGTTAGAAATTTAACAAAAATAGATTTAAATTTTAAAACAAAGTAACAAAATTGTTTATTTCGCATAAAATGTTCCATTACTTCTATTAAAATAAAATTTTGTAAAACTGTCTTAAATTCTTTGTCCGTCTGTGTGTCTGCCACTCGGTCTCTGCAATTGCAAGCAATTGACACAAACACACGCACGAACATACAATATTAAGCATTTTGACTTTATTTCGATTGCGGATAAATGCACCATTTCTCAAATACTTGAATTTTTTTTTTGCTTTGGCGTCGCATACCCATTTGCCATTGATTAATGGCATTTTTTAAGTTTTCTTTTTATATATTTATATTTTTTATTGCAATTGCAAGTTTTTTTTTTTTTGTTTATGTAGCATTTTTTGTGTGTCATTGTTGGTTGTTCAATATTCAGGCAAACAAACGCGGGCTGGTTCATATCCCTTTTGGCTGCGAACAACAAAAATCTGACTTTAAGCACCCGAAAATAAGAATGAAAGAATGAAAAAAAAAATACACAGAGAATTTTTTTTTCCTAGCAAAGCACTCTCACTTTGGATAGATTTCTTTGTGTTATAATTTTCATTCGTGTATATTTATATACATTTTCCCCTGTTGTAGACTTTTGTGTCATGTATGCGACACATTATTCCAGACATTTCGTGACAGGAACCTCTGAAAATTGCATTCACTGCATTTACAAATTGTATGTGCTTATAAGTGTTGTTTTTGTACACGAGTACAAATGTATGCATGTGTATGCCGATATTTGTGCCTAGTAAATGTTTGCAAGACGTACAAAACTGTATATGAGATGCCAAAAAATGTTTAATAGTGTGACAGTCGCGCTAAAAATTTTTTATTTTTAAATATACTCGTACCAATATTGCCAAGTTTACTTAACGTTTTGTATATGGAAGTGTTTCTTTTTTTATTATTATGTTTGTGTTTGATGATGGTACGAGTATATGTTCCTTCAACAATATTCCTCTTGCCAGCACTCGTTGTACTTGCACAATTATATTTCTCTATATAATCGTAAATGCAAGTTAATAGTCAGCCAGTCAGTCCCTTTTGTGTTTTATGTTTTTATTTCATTCAAAAGATTTCCTAAGTGGCTTTGTGGAGTAGCTAAATTTAACATTTCACATTCAATATTCTTCACATCTAAATACTTCTATAGTTATTTTGCATTTATAATATTGTAAGATCGTTCAGTGCTGGAAAATAGTGAATTCTTTCAACTCCACTCAACGGAAAATATATGCAAAAATATTTATAAAAACTTTGCATAAACATTATATGGCAAAAAAAAATATTAACTAAATAATTATATTCAAAAATAAATAATCGCGTTACTCAACTGTAAGTGAAATAAATATATTGCCAACGATTGGTTTTATCTTCTGTTTTCTCTCTGCGACACCAAATTGTTCGCAATTCAACCGAATAAATGTACTATATCCGGCTCTGATGAATTTTTTATACCCTTCACCGACTTACGTCTTTAAATATATAAGATACTAGAGTAACCCTGTCCGCGTTGCTGGACAATATAATAACATACGTTTACGTCTTTGTGTTCAAAATTAAATTTTCTAGAAAGAATAGAAATTTTCCTGAAAAAAAAATTAAAACCTGCACGATCCAAATTTCCAATTGAATGGCTACGTCTCCGCTGTTGCCTGTTTTGATTGTCACGTTGAGTGTTACGTTCACGATCTCTTCTGTGTTTCTAACTTCACACTTTCAATACGTTCTTCTCTTTGTTCTTGATTTTGATTTAATCTTTAACGTGCCATTCGTTGCCTTGCTAATTCATTACTTTCTAATCGGTCTTCTTCATTCTTATTAGATCTATTTAAACGTATTTAACTGCTGTGGCGTGTTCGTCGTCCAATTTGAGAACGTCTTCGTTGCGGCATTGTTGCATAATTTTTTTTATGAAAAAGATTTGAATTTTAACTGAAAGATTACAAATCATTGATTAAAAAATGTCAATGCTCGCACTGTAAACTTAGATGACAATCAATAAACACACAGTAATTAAATAAAGCAAATGACGCGAGCAAGCAGACCCTTATACCGACAAAATGTAATTCTGTATAGTAAGAATTTTAACGAACATTTTATATTGCTATATTAAATTGAATTAAGATTCTATAGGCTAATTGTTCGAAATTTTAATTTAAATCTCAGAAAGACATGATAAATATTCCAAGGCATAACGGCAAGTCAACATCAGTTTTTATTATTCAACTTACACAGCAGAGCAGAACAGCTGTTTTCGAAAGACGCAACCCTTTCATCATCAGTGCTCATGTGTATTGTGTTTGTCACCACTTATTAGGTGGCTTAGTTGAATGTGATAACAAATTTTATTGTGAAAAAGGATACGAGAACTGTATCAACCTGATGTTTACGTAATTCTCATAAGAAAAAAAAATACATTTTATATAGGGAAAACACACCATCATAAAAGTGCGCGTATAACCAGGCATAGGCACAAAAACGTCAACATTTTGAGTGTGTGTGTGTCTCTCTCAAGCAACTGTCTTGATTGGAAGCTTGTGATAGAGTGAATTGTGAATCACAATTTTTGTGATTTGTAAGTAACTACAAATACGTGTGACTCTCAATAGCGAATTTATATACTTGTGAAGTGCGCTCACCCACATTGCCTATATCTGCATATAGCCATAACCATCAGTGAAACCATCAGTGAAAGTAGACCTTTCCAACGCATGTACTGGTTTGAAAATCGGTTGAGTGGTTCTCGAGTTATGAAATCACGAACATGGGACAACTTATTTTTATATACATACATATATAGATATATTCATTCCAACCCTGAACCATCTCTTTGCTTTTCCTTATTTTCATTACTTATTTATTTCTTTCTAAAATATACAAGATTATAATTACGTAAGAAAAAAATTCGGTTTGTAGTTAATTTAATACTGAAATGTTTAATATAAAATAATAACAATAAAAGAAAATTTTATGAATTCAATGTTTAAATATAATTTCCGCCATGTGGCCGCTACGATTGGCCTGTAGAAGACACAATCTGGAACAGCAATTTTCAACAACTAAAAAATCTTCCATAAAGGACACAACCCCAGTTGCTGAGAACGGCGACGAATTGATTGCTTGGGATCATTTTCAATGGTTTCCTGTACATCTGCTACTGCTTTTTCTGTGCGCACTAACGTCGGCGTCTCACGGGTTGCACTTTATCAATAACAGTAAATGTGGTCCGAAAACGATCTATTGTTCTTTGAATTAGCCGCTCTGAAGGACGTTTATTTACGCCATAAAATGGTAGAAGTGTACTATGAGTTTGAAGAATAGAACAATTATTTTGATTAAAAATTCCAATAATTTGTAAGCGTTACCCTGGTGTTGTGACACTTAAAAAAACGCTTTATAATGATTACATTAGCTAAATATCACGATTAATGTGGTATCATACAATACGAAAAATTCAATTTCTGTAACCATGTGTATTTAGTTGCGAAAGGAATACGACACCAAAAGATTAGGAAATATTCCTTAGAAAATAATAAAAAAATTATGTGTTTTTTACAACAATACAAATGAAGTATGGCACAGTACTCGTATTTGAAGATAAATATAAATAATTTATAAAAAAAACATTTCCCGCGCATTACCAAAAAAAAATTACAATAATAATATCTGCCCATGAATATGAGTGCTAACATATTGTTTTTTATAAATAAATTTTTATTTCTGTAATAACAATATGTTTCAATCGACGCTTGAAAAAATCGTTTTTTGAAAAAATTTCATATGTTTTTTGTTGCTGGTTTTCCAAGTTTTTATGCGAAACTTGTGGCGAATAGGGCCAACGTTCATTATTTCGTTTGCTTTTTAACAACCTTTTTCCGTTATAGTTTTAAATGGTTATTGTCAATTCAACTATGAATATTTTTACTTGAAATTTGTATTTTTTTTACAGAAATTGTTTTACTTGATTATTTTAATATTTATACTGTTAACATTTTTACGTTTTCCATTAACAATCTAAACTTGTATTTTGTTTGCTTTTCTTTTTAGGTGAGTGAATATCCTGTAGTTATCTTGGACAATTATTATTTTATTAAGTAAGTTAATAGCCAAGTTTTTAAATATTGAAATAATCTCTTAAAGATCGTAAATAATTTAGTTTGTTATATACAGGGTCCGCCAAATAACTTTTTTTTTTTAAATGCGTTTATATCTAATAACTAAGTATTGAAAGGAGTTTCAAATGCGAAGAAGCTTCCGAAAAAGCTTCTTAAGTCGCATGCATTTAAGCAAAAATAATTTTTGGTCAATTTTTTAGGAAGGGGTACTTTGCAAAAAATCAATTTTTTGGTCGAAACTCAATTTTACCGAATTTTGCCCAAAAGGCGTTTACATCTAATAACTGAGTATTGAAAGGAGTTCCAAATGCCCGTTGATAAAATTAACAATTTACATAAAGAAAGTTCGACTAATAAAAATTCATACGTAATTTAAAACATTGCGGGGGCACGCGCACTTGTTCATTGTAAATTGACAACTAAATTCAATTACTTGAACATAAATAACAAAGAAGCTTTAGCTATCAGCAGCCGATGGCTCTGGAAAAAGCGAAAGAGATACATGGAATATTGGGAATATTAATCGTCAGGGTTAGGGAATTTCGTACTAACCAAAATGTAATAACTTAAAAATATGAATGTGGGAACTTCTCATATTCAATTTTCGTTAAAAAAACATTGGTTAAATAGTTGATATTACTACTAACTAGCACCACTTGCAAAAGTGGAAAAATTGAACAAAGAACGCTGATGAGATGGCGTAGCGGCCTCGAAATCAGTACTGATCCGTTCTGCTGGTTTGATGATTATTGAAAAATATTCTTAATATTCCAATCTTAATATAAAATTAATAAAATAGAATTTCAACAAATTCATTTATTAATAAAATAATAAAAAAATGGTTTGCAGTCTTGCAGATTCGAACTTAAGCCCGTTGAAAAAAATTAACAATTTACATAAGAAAGTTTGACTAATAAAAATTCATACATAAATTAAAAAAAAAATTATATTCATTTGGTGCAAGAATTTTTTTTACTATCAAGTAACAAATGAAATCGCCGTTGTTTGATTTCCTTTTCATGCCTTGTATGATTTTGGAACTGAAACAACTTCCATGTTCCAAATATTGTCAAGAATATTTATATTCAGCTGTATGGATTATTCTTTATCATTAAATTGTTCTTGAACTTTGTTGTATCTGTAAAGATTATAATTATTCTAATTCAAAAAATATTTTAATCCGTGCCTTTAGTTTCCTTTCTCCCACGAATAATAATTGAAAAATTAATTACACGTTTAATTGCAGCTCGTTAGCACAACATCAAACGCATTAATAAATAAATGAATAAAAATTTATCTGCTATTTGTTGTATAAAAAAAACCGAACAAAACAGTTTCAAGAAAACAACAAGGCAAAAATTAAAAGGTTTTTTTTAACTTTTTATTTTTCATCCCCTTCCAACCCCTTGTACACGTTGAACAACTGTATACTTTTTATAAATCTTCATAGATCGAAATGTGATAATGTTTTGCTCCAAAATTTCTACGAGTATATTCCAGTTATAAAATTAAACAACAGCAAAAAGAAAAACTAAATTAAATATGTGCTACATAGAACTGTCCCAGTAATAACAATTCAAAAATTAAGGTTGAGTTTTCACCTGTAATACGCTTTTCTTTCTTCTCCATAAACCCAACGAATGCAGTGGACATTTAAAAGGGTCAGCAGACATTTGAATTAAAATTATTGCGTTAAAACTCACAATGTTTTTCTTTTTCTGTTTTTTTTCTTTTTTTTAATTTTTATATATTTGCGCTTGAAGGTTTTTTTTACTGAAAACAAAAATGGTAAAAAAATGGAACACAATAAATAAATGTAGTAGAAAAATTGCTTACAGCAACGACATTTCAACGCCCCTACAATAAGTTAAACATTATAAATAAATTTGTACATAAAAGGGTCTTTAGTGATAGCAGTACGTAATCCTTAGATCTACCAACTTGAATTCGGAGCCCCTAAAAATTACTCACAGCAATGCTGCAGCTACAAATATAATGCACAGGGAGTCCTTTTAAGCCTTCGCGGGGTCAGTAAGAACGCACTATTTTTACCCAACTAATTTTTTTATATTTCGTCAGATGTAAATAATTTTTTGTAAAAATTTATTAAGAACTCATTAATCCTCACGATGCTTTAAATTTTTTTTTAATTACTGCCTTGCAACTTAGGTTAGGTTAGCAGGTTGCTGGTGAAAGGAAAAATAGAGACCAGCCCACTTGGGTCCAATTATTGTGATCCTTTTGTGACACCTGTATTAAAGAGGATTGAAAAGATAAGAAAGGAGGAAGAAGTAGGGATAGTCGAAGTTAAGGTAAGAAGGATAGTAAAGAAGAAGATGGGATACATAAACCAAGAATTATGGTCGTGCATACACGCCCCAGGGAAGTCAGCTGCCGAACCAGCCACTGCTCCTAGTAAAGAGACACAGGTATCTCAGTCCTATCTCCGATATCTCCGAAATGTCTCCAAAGCGTGTCTTGCCCAGAGACTGTAGGCGCTGCTCCTCCAGAGCGGGACAGAAGCAGAGGAGGTGTGCAATGCTCTCCTCCTCCTCATCATTGCAACTGGAGCAGTAGTCGTTATATGGGAGCCCCATGCGCCTGGCATGGATCCCAAAGGTGTAGTGACCAGTAATGGTGGCCACTATATTGAGTAGATGACCTCTTGCGAAGTTCAAAAGATCCCTCGTCCTCCTAGAGTCTAGGCGGGGCCATAAGACTCTTGATATCTCGCAAGTGGATTCTCTGAACCCCCTGTCATGAGCCAATTCGAATAGTGCAGCATCAAAGCGTCTCCAGCAAGATGAGAGTGGAATCCCACTTAGTTAGTCAATGTCGGCCTCCTGAAGTGTGGTTCCTCTCCCCGCCAGTTCATCCGCCTTAATGTTGCCCGTGGTGGTCCCATGTCCCCGCACCCAGTTCAAGGTTATGCGTGAATGTTCCGCAAGTCCGTCAAGGGCTCCGCGGCATTCCTACACAAGTAGGGATGTGCTATACACCCCCGTAAGAGACCTTATTGCAGCTTGACTGTCGGTAATGAATTGGATGTCCCAGTTCGATATCCGATAAAACCTTAGCTATAACGCTGCCCTTTTGATGGCAGATATTTCCGCCTGCAATACGCTACAATCATCCGGGAGTCTGAAGGACATCTCGATTCCAAAGTCTGGAATAACGACACCCCCACAGACCCTACACCTCCGTTTGGAAACGTCCGTAAAAATCTGTACGGATCCGTGCAATGGGGAGAACCCTTCCCCCAGAGAAAACCCAAATTTCCTACTGAGGTAGGGTACCGGGGTGCAGTAGTCGCTAAGATGTGGTAGATTACCCATCGTGTCCAAAATGCTACCATGACCCCATGGTCTATGGGTCCATGCGCCTATTGTGTCCATTCTGACTGGGGTGCGTAGAGCCAGCTTCCTAGCAGTCAGGTCCGCTGGAAGCCAGCACAGCACGCAAAAAGCGCCCTTGTTGGCGTTGTTCATATCTGAAATAAAAATTTGTCTATCTTGAAACGAAAATTAAAAAAAATAATATATATATATATATATATATGTATATATATATATATATATATATATATATATGTATATGCATATATACATATATATATATATATATATATATATATATATACATATATATATATATATATATATATATATATATATATATATATATATATATATATATTAGAACTATTTTTTAAATACGTATAAATATGGATTAGGCAGCCCTGCAAAAAAAAAATTATAATTAAGATATAACTAAAGCACTTTTTTCTGCACAAAAAATTTACATATTTGACTTTCTCAAAATCTTAACTTAATCTGTTCATAACATTTGATGGCTTCATTTATTTTAGAAATATTTTATCGGATAAGTTGTGGCTAACCCATTAGCAAGTTAAAAAAAATAAATTTAAGAATTGAATAACTCCTATACTATAAGTAGAAATTAACGAATACAAACATTTTTTTGGACTTCAATTAATACTTTAAATCAAAATCGCTGGATTTTATACATTGAGCTTTGAGAAAGAAAATTCATAAAAATTTACATGAAGAAAATAATCAAATGTTATCACGGGTATTAAAACAATAATGTGCTAACATCAAGTTGATACAGTTCTCGTATTCAATTTCCTGATAAACATGTTTTAAATAAGAACTGTTATCATATTCAACTAAACCAGATAATAAGTGGTGACAAACACAATACACATGAGCTTTGGTGATGAAAGCGTTGCGGCTTTCGAAAACATCTGTTCTGCTCTGCTGTGTAAGTTTTATAACTAAAAGACTGATGTTGACTTTCCTTTGTGCCTGGGAATATTTATCATGTCTTTCTGAATCCAAAAACAAAGAATTTCGAACAATTAGCCTATAAATCTTAATTCGAAAGGTAGAGAATTTATTTCTAGATATTTTAAACCTTCACTTCGCCGTCTAATTTTTGCTACAGGACCAGCAAAACAGGGTGCTGTTACTCTGCTTTTTTAGTACATGATGGTGTCAATGGCTGCCAATTAAATTCAGTGACCTTCATCACTGAAACAGGCTGACAACAACGCAACACAATCTGATCAGAAAGATTCGACTGTATAGTTATGTACGAGAGTGGAGTCGATCTCGGGACCTTCTTCTTCATATTGTCGTGTTAAATACTTCAGCCAACAGCATCCTCAATTTAAAAACATTAATGGCTCGGGCAGAGAACTACTCGTATCTGCAGAATTTTTGTTATTTTTTTGTTAAAACACTTGAAGGGGTTGTTGACTGAAGTATGTGGCTATGAGAGAGACTGTGAAGCCGAAGATCGCAGGGTCAATTCCGCACTTAGTCATAAATATAGTACTCCTATCTGCAGAACTTGTATATGTTTTTTTTTTATTAAAACACTTGAAGGTGATGTTGACTGAAGTATGTGGTTATGAGAGAGACTATGAAGCTGAAAATCGCAGAGTCAGTCATAAATATGGTACCGAGTTTCTCTGAGAAACATTAGTGCCTGTTTGTGTTGGTTGTTGTCTGAATGTTTCAGTTCCAAAGCGTAACACTAGGGACTGAACTTTACTGAGTGTCATAGGTGATACAAAATAGTAATCGGAAGTTTATGCCGCAAAGGATTTATTTTTATACAGTTAAATTTATATTAGAACAAATATTTAATTTTTAGAAATGCCGCATAAGGTGAATAAATAGAGGTCAAAAGGAATAACAGACAATAGTACAAGTAAAAAAAAAAAGTAAATGAATTCAAGGCAACAACAATCTGATGGATAAAGGACTCGCTAATGGTATGCTTTAACAAAATTCCTGTTGGCTGAAGTAGTAGAACGCGAGACTATGAAGCGGAGGGTCCTGAGTTCGATGCTGCGCTGAGTCATTAAATATTGTGTTGAATTCTTCTGACCAGCATTAGTGCATGATTGTGTTAGTTGTTGTAAGTGTGTTTCAATGATGAAGGCATAGTCAATGGTCACTGAACATAATTGGCGGTGACTGACACTATCATGTACTAAAAGCAGAGTAACAGCGCCCACCTTCGTCGGCCCTGTAGCAAAAATTAGCCGGCGAAGTAACATGTTGAAATAGCTACAAAAAAACTGTCTATCCTCTCATCTTTCCTAACCTGTCCCCTCAATACTATCCCCTCGTTTTCAGTTCCGGCGCAATGCATTGCATATATGGGGGTCATTCCCTGAGTGTTGGTCCAAGATAAAAAATAAAAAAATAAAAAATGCATTCTAGAGCAAAGAAGTATAGAAAGAGGAAGTTGAAAGTGTAATATCTATTGAACTCCTCTGTCAAAACGATGGCATAACCGAAACTACAGGTTTAAAAAAATCCACTAAAGCTTTAAAGAACCATACGACATCAAAAGGCAGCAAAAACTGTATTTTGGGGGTGGTAGACACTGGTCCGCTAGTCGAACAGGTGTGTACAGGAGGTGGTTACTGATGAAGGTGGGTGGCATTTGATAAAAGCGGTGATAGTAGTCGTATGTAATAGCCTTTCATACAATGAAACACACTAAGCCAAAGCAGAAGTAGTAACAGCAACAACAACAACGTACGAAAGTAGAAAAACCAAACCAAAAACTACATGAAAAATTCAACACTTTTCATTGCTTATCGATCGCTTGGACTTGGTCTATTGAAATGTTTATTTGTCTGTACGTATTCACACAAGTAGTTGTGTATACTAACACAATGTATATGGATACTTTATATACATATATACAGTTAGGAGAGGTAAATATAGCGGTAACAATTTTTCATATACCATATACATACTTGGCTGTGTGTATGTGTGTAAGTGTATTGCATACACACTCAGCAACTATTCATGGCTGTACAAAATTCTCTAGTTGTAGGATTTACATTTTCTATGTTATTGTAGTTTTTTTCATTATTATTATGATTTTATTTTTTTATTGTAATATGTTAAAAGGATAAAGGAAAAATCATTTATGTATGCACTTAAACATTCATGCACACACACACACACACTCATTTACACACGTGACTTATGGCCAAAAATACAAAAAAGAAATATAAGTTTTGATGCATTTTAATACATATTTGAGTGCTTTTGATGTTTGTTACTGGTAGTAAGAGTGGAAATACTTTTATTACAACTGCTACTACCTTCTATTTGTGTTGTAACTATAAAATATTTTTCTTTATGTTTTGATATATTAAAAAAAAACATATTTTCAAAATAAAATTTGTAATAAGTATAACATGATAAAAAAAATTTTTATAAAGCATACGGATATAAATGGCATTCACCATTAACTTTAATATTTAATTGGTCTGAAATAAATATTAAGTTATTCTGTGTAACATTTTCTACTACACACTTTCATATTTTACTTTCATTAAGCAGGGATTTACTACTGAAAAAGAATTACATTCAGTTGTCAGTAATAATGCCAGATTATAATTTATAATCGGTTAATAGTACGATTGTTAATTGTAGATAGAAAGTAATAATCCTGAAAAGTAACTTAAATAAAATATCCTGAGTGGTACTTTAGCTGCTTATCAGTGGGGATGTTATGAGTGCCACTTTCTACTTATACTCTGATCTGTTTCTTTACAATGCGTCTATTGTGAATGACGACAACGACGGCAAAAAATTGTCTTTTGTCTACTCTTTCTCGGCAGCAATTGACTACTATTGATGTACTTTATCAATCTTATATGCCTTAGAGAATACTAAGATATTGTTAATAGTAATTAATTGTTAACAGCAACTAGTAGACAAGTGATAATATTTTTTGCTGTCGACTTGATGTGAAGTCGATGCCGCCATTCATAATAGGGGTCAATGTTTCCTTTAGTTTTAGCCAAGAGCCATTTTCAATTTTTTTTTAATTTTACTTTACTTCTTTTTCCATTAAAATATACCATCTTTTTGCATCTGCACTTCCATATCGTCACAGAAAATGCAAAAAGCCCTATCTAACATTTCAAAAAAAAAAAAATTTTTAAGAAATGCATAAAATTTGTTTAAATAAAAGATTTATTGGCGGTTGGTGCAAAATCTTGCAATACAAATTTATATATTTATTGTATAAATTTGCACTAGTTGACCAAAATATTTTTTCATATAAATAAGTTACATATCCATGGCTTAATATGAAAAGGGCTAACTCGATTTTTTGTTACTTTACAGTAAAAGGAAAAAACTTGGAAAAATTCGTAAAATTTCTAACAGAAGATGTGTTTTGATGCAATTTTTGATAAAAAGATGCAAAACATTTTATTAAAAAGCCATCAAAACTTTTTTGTATCATAAAGTTTCACAGATTTTATTAAGTTTTTTTCTTCTGCTAACAAAAAATCGAGTTAGGACTTTTTTACCTTAAGTCATCGATATGAATAAGTATGCTTTACCGGTTAATCTTATAAACTGTTTGATAGGGCTTTTTACATTCTCTGTGACGATATTTATTTTTCGTCACTTTATATAATGCAAACGCATTAAATGAGCAATTGAGTGCAGCAAAAAAGTGTTTTTTTAATTACAAGTTTTGTTACAAATTACTTTTTGCAATTTTTTTAATGTTTTGGGGAAAAAATAGAACCAGCACGATTAAAATTAAAAATTTAAGGCTGGATTTTTGAGATCTCAGTTAAACTAAGTTTAGCTAATCTGAAAACAAATTTGTGCCGTCATTACCAAGTTTGTCTACATACTTTTGACGGAACAGATTAGTTTTGGTTAAAATGTTGGTCTTTTATGGAATGATGAAAAAAAAATACCATTTCGTCGGAAAATTCAGAGTTTCAGACTACGTTAAACTAAGTTTAAACTTAATCCATATCCCAAAAAGTCGCTCTAAGTGTTTAATAAATATTTGTTTACTAAAAGCCTTTGAGGAAATATTTTAAAGTATTTTACATAATATTTAGATTATATCATGCATAAATACTTGGGCAAACTATTTAAAAAAAAATTGCTATTAATTTCTTTAAGTTTTTTCCTTAATATTGACAATGAAACTTAAACTCCGTATATGTAAAATTTGCCATAAAAATGAACAAACAAATTGCTTTCTATTGTTATTTCTTCTTTTTAGAATTGTTTTTTTTTTAATTTGTAAACTAACACACATGAGTTCATTTACCAACAAATTTGTATGCATATCAAATGGATCTGTTACTCATGTTACATATTTCGCTCATTTGCTGCAAGAACGGTATAACTCAAAATTCGGGAATTTTGAGTTAATAATACAGAAATATTGGTCATATCATATTCTATCTTGTGCAAAATAAATACTCATTTTGATATCTTGTATACAGAACGTGTGAGACGAGTATATGCCGTTATAACTATTCCTGTGTTTCGCTCTTCTTTTACTCACAACAACGACACACCGTTAGTTACGCCCAGCGTTACCAAATGTGCAGATTTATCTGTTTTTTTGCAGTTATTCTAAGTGCAAAACAGGGTTCCAGGTTTTTACTCAAAAAAACAGTTTATTTTAAATCAGTGCAGTTTGAGGATATTGTCGCAAATTAATTTAAATAAAACCAAAACAGGGAATAATTTACATATTCCTACTCTATCTCGAATTTTGCGAACCAAAGACTTAAAAAAAGAAATAATTTCAATTGCACAAAATTTTCTACAAACAAAAGAAATGGAAACAAAATTTAATAAGAATATGTACAACTAATACATAAATATGTGTAATTAAGTAATTAACTATGATCTCTGTTGTTCCTTTTAATTTTATACATTTACTTTTTGCATCAAATATAAAAATTTAATTTTTTTTGTTATTTATTTCTTCAATAAAATGAATTAAAATTATACAAATATAGTTTTATTCGATTTTCTTTAATTTGGTTTTGAAGGTGCAGATTTTTTTTCGAAAAAATTTTTTTTTTCGGAATTGTCAGTTTTTGTAAAAAAAAATATGGCAACACTTTTTACGCCACAGGTGTGAACATTGTTTTGTTTTCGGAAAGTGCGACGTAATTTGCGTTGTGCCTCTATAACTGGAAAGGTAAAATGTGTTTTATGTAGTAAAAATTCTTATATACTGCCATATTTTGTGTTGTGACTGTTTTGTTGAAAAAAATCATCTGATTATACATTTTTTTTTTCGCATTAAGAACGACACATTTTAGTTTACTACGCTACTATCAATGAACTTTAGCAGCAATAACGTCGTAAGTCAAAGTATACAAAATTTTTCATCTAAAAACAATTATTAAAAATTTTTTACTCTACTTTTTTTCTGTACGGATATATTAAATATAAGTTGATTTACAAGATGATATCAAAATATCTACATATAATCATTTTTCGTCAGAGCTATAGTCAATTGACCACTTAAAACGCATTTATCTCAAAATCGAAAATTTTGAGTTATGCCGTTTTTGCAGCAAATGAGCGATTTGTTTTCTTTATACGCAAAAATGCTCAATACTTTTTATGTACTACACACATATATATTAATATTTTATATTGCTTGTTTATTTCTCCAAATATGCATGTAATTGCATAATATTTTTGCATCAACTATTTATGCATCAGAAAAATATTGCAACAGAAGAAACAAAATTATTTATATGAAATTGATGAATGAGCTACGGGACATATTGATAAGGCGATATGCATATACATACATGTGGGTGCTTATTATTATATGTATATATCCATACATACATATTTATTCAATATTTTTATACGAGTATATGGAGCTCGTATTAAGAAAATAAGCGACCCTATCACTGTAATGCAGACTGTATTACATGAGAAAAAGGCTTTCATTTAAAAGTAAATAACAAAAACTATATTTAATATATTTTTCATTTACCTAGTACAACTCTTTGGAAAAATGTATAACATTTATACGCTGTATGTGTTTGCATTGTGATTTGGTTAAGTTATGTTATAAAACAATTACATTTAAAATATTTGTTACATTTGGTAACAAAATTAAGAGCTACAACAACAATAATGGTAATAAAACAGAAACTAAACAATAGAATAACAAAAAGCTTGTTTGCATGCAACAATACCAAAGGCAATAATAAAAAACCGGCGCTTGCAACAAAGGCAAGCAGGAAAAAACCCAAACGAGAACAAAAGAGAAAGTTCATATAAATATAAAGAACAGTTTCTCTTGGAGCAACACATATTTCGTATGTGCAAAGTACATGGGGTGCTAAACATAAAGCTTCAATCCATCTGCATATCTATGCCGTTAAGTGTAAGAGTAACAAACAAACAAAAAAATTGAAGTAAATATAACTAACGACCATTTTGTTTGAATCCCAATGTATTGGCACTACTTACTCGTATAGTGTATTTTGATCCTTGCTGAAATTTTGTTCTATTGTCATCACTCACAGAAATTGTTAACAAGAATACATGTGCTTTGAAAATACGATTTGTAGCGAAAATTCACTTTCAACTCCCGCCTGCAAAGTAATACTTGCTGCAAGAAAACTTTCATAAAATGTTCTAGCTCGAAACTAAATTTTATATACTTCTACAATTCTTCGAATATATGACCTAAGAACTTAACTCAAATAACTTTTCGCTAATGGCGATATAAAGGTGATTCAAATAGACATACTTTTCTCAATAGCCTTTTTTTGACATATCACGTGTGAGTCGTGTCATGTTGTCATGTTATTTTTGTTTGTTATTTCATAATGGAGAGACTTACGACTGAACAACGTTTACAAATCGTTCAACATTATTACGAAAATTCACGTTCTGTGAGGAATGTGTTTCGTGCACTTCGCTCAAATGGTCAACATAATCGACCTACTGAGTGTACTATTCGCAACATCATCGCCCATTTTGAGACCCAGCATTCATTATCGAGTAATATTCGACCGAATAGACCACGTCCAGCACGCTGTGGAAGAAAATATAGCGGCCGTGGCTGAGAGTGTACAGCGAACGTAACCGTTAATGGCGACCGTTATCGTGCCGTGATAACCGACTATTTGATGCCTGAAATTGAAGGTCGTGATCTAGGCGACATTTGGTTTCAGCAAGACGGCGCCACTTCCCACACATCGCATCAATCAAGCACTTTATTGAGAGAACATTTCGGTGAGCATATAATTTCACGTTTTGGGCCGCTCGATTGGCCACCAAAAAGTCTAAAGTTTATGCAGACAAACCCGCTTCAATTCAGGCCTTGGAGGAAAACATCACGCGTGTCGTACGCCAGTTACCAGTCGAAATGCTCGAACGAGTCATCGAAAATTGGACTCAACACATGGACCATCTGCGACGTAACAACGGCCAACATTTGAATGCCAAAGAATGTTCTTTCAAATGATAATAAACATTCTCCATTAAATGGGAATTTTCAGTTTTCTTTTCTTTAAAAAAGTAGGGAAGCTCGTAATGGATCACCCAATATAATAATTTTAAGTACATTTTAACAAGAAAGTCGTTTAAACAGACATTTTCTCGTTTTGCATTTCGAAAAATTTCTGAAATTTTAATTCAATGAAGAAAGCATTTACATACATACTTATTTGTATGTACTTATGTATATATTTATTAAATAACTTAATATGAATTATTATAAATTTAGTTGATAGAACAATAGCAACAAAGCCCATCAGCTCTTTTGTTGTATTAAAAAATATGTTTCTCATTTCATCACACCACTAAACTTTCAATTGATATATTCGTATGAAATTGGCTTATAAAAAGAATTACAATTATGCCTATATTTATAAAAAAAATAATGTTCAATTATACTTGAAATTGGTACTAGTGTTTCACTGGTACATTTAAGTAATTCTAGTCTACACTTTTGATATTGCTCTGGAAGAGTTGCTGATAATGAAAATGCATAGTCTGTTAGCTTATGGAGTTTAATTTAAAAAAATTAAAAGCCTCAAAGACACTCATTCGTAAAAGTCGTGTACACGCTTTATTGAAAATGTTGCCAAATAGTCACCAAAATAGTAGACAATAGTTCCCAATTCAATATTATGAAATTTGATTTTGTTTTTCATTAACAAGTTAGCTGATTAAATTTTTAACGGGCGCAGAAATTTCTCTTGCACCACAGTCGTCTTGAACTATATTAAATACCGTTATAACTGATTTAATATAACATCGTATTAACAGTTTTTTTTTTTTGCCAATCCTATACATCTGACGGTTTTTGAATTCTGACTGCTTATAATTCAATGTGCGAATTATGAATTATTTTTACAGTGTTTAAGCTGAAGCTCATGCTTCAACGTAAAAATAGTTTTTTAAAAAGAAAAATATAAGAAAAAAAGCTTTTAGCAAAAGCAAACTGGACTTTGCAATTAGAGTTTCGCAAAAATAATTTCTAAATGTATATTTAGATTTGCAATAAAATCCGTATTTCAAAAGTGTACTTTGGGGAAAACTAATAATTCAAAGAAATACATTTTATCTCTCTGCTTTTCATATAACATCGAGCAAAAATTAAAACAAAAATAATTCATTTGAAATAGTTAGAAAACATTTGGAATTATTTATTAGAAAAAGATTTTTTTTCTAATATTTTACCAATTAATTTCTGTAATAAATATGTGTACAAAGTTTTTGGTTTTGTTTTGCTTAAATCCATACGATTAAATTCATTTAGTGGAATCATTCTGGTTTCGATTTTAATTTATAATAAAACGGAAAATCCTCTTCAATATACAACATATACGTGTTTTTAATGTTCTCTTGTATAAACAGGATGCTTGTTAGTGAAGTAGTTTCGATATTTCAATGTATTTAAATGATCTTTTATATCGATAAATCCTCATGTCCATGCATTTATATAAAGCATATTGTGTGTGTGTGAGTGTATGTGTTTGTAATTGAATTGGGATTTTTAAAATGCTATTTCAATATTGTCTATTCATTTGATAGTCAAAGCACTCTGCCTGCTCCTTGTTATTTATTTTTTCTATTCTATTTGTTAATGCATGTGTTGAATCGATGTTGCCTGTTGTTATGTGTGTGTGTGTGTGTGTGCTGTGTGTTGTGTTTTATTGTATTGTAATGGTCTCATCCGCTAGCATGGCTTTGTGTGAATGTGTCGATCCTGCCATGTTGTATTGTAGTTGTTGTGGTGTTGTAAACAATTTCGTGTCATCCGCAATTAGGCAGGTTCTCGCGTAATATCGATTTAATTGCACGAAAAATAGACGCAGCACTTTTGTACCTTTTTGAATGGAGTTAAAAGCTAAAATAAAACCAAACAGCAATAAAAGCAAAACAAGAAATAAATATACCCAATTTACAACAACAATATAACTTTTTGTTTTTTAAACAAAAACTGCAACTGTTTGGAAAAAACTCGCAATTATTAGCCCAGCAAACAAATCTGTTGATCAATTTGGTAAAAAAAAAGAGCCATTTACTTAGTGAACGAATTTTTGTTGTTTTGTTCCAGAGGGCTGCTTAATTATTTCATTATTTTCAATTAATAATAATTAATCAATTTGATTATAAAATAATATCATGTTTAGACATGCGCCTTAATAGCACCATTAGGAAACTTAAGCAAGTAATTTAATAAATGAATCAATTAGTAGTTAATTGTTTCGTATATTGAGGCAAATTCTTCAGGCAACCCTTGTGAAGTATGTTCAATGAATGCAAAACAATTTGGGACAATAACAAAATTAAATGTTGTGAAAATGAAAGCAAAGAAAGTAAAAGGGAAATGTCATCTGGAAAAAAATCCTAAGCGGAAATAAAATTTAGTGCTGCAAATACATTTAGGAATGACACAACATCTAAAAGGGATATGGTGGAACATTGGGGTAGCATGTGGTCTTACGCAAATAATGAGGCAACGCATTTTAGTTGTCAATGCCATTAATTACATACAGTTAAACTAAATGAAGGTGCTTGTCTGCACATAGAACAAATTATTATTTGCATCATTGCCTAACAATTTAGTACCCACAATATAAATCTTTTTATAATTTACATCTCATATGTGTTGTCTGTAAAATATCTACTATAATTAGAATGTTTATAAGACGATTTCTGTATTGAAATATTTATTATGAATGTACGAGTATAATAAATACTTATAAATAAGATCGTAATAATATTTATGTCAGTTAGAACGATAATCGCCAACGGGCAGTTTTCAATTAAGATTAATGCAGTACTTGTTCGTGTCATGTTCAAATTCTAAAAGACAAGGGAAAGTCAACATCGGTTTTTATTATCTAACTTACACAGCGGAGCAGAAGAGCTGTTCTCGCATCCTGCTACACTTTCATCATCAGTACTCATGTGTATTTCTGTTTATCACTATTTAGGTGTCTTAGTTGAATGCGTGTGAATTCATACAAAATATTATTAGGAAGTGGCATGCAAGAACTACAGCAAACCGATTGTTGCACACTTTAAAACCCTGTGTGGCCATTTGATTATTTTCTTCATGTCCTAGTTTCTAGTTTTTTTTTTGTTCCCTTTGTACTTAAGCCAAACTTTTATGTTTTTATGTAGTAAGAATTTTAACGAACATTTATATTGCTATATTAAATTGTATTAAGATGTTATAAGCTAATTGTTCGAAATTTTAATTTAAATCTCAGAAAGACATGATAAATATTCCAAGGCACAAAGGAAAGTCAACATCAGTTTTATTCAACTTACACAGCAGAGCAGAACAGCTGTTTTCGAAAGGCGCAACCCTTTCATCATTCGTGCTCATGTGTATTGTGTTTGTCACCACTTATTATTTTTTTTTAGATTTAAGTACAAGTGAACGTTTTTATTTTATTATTATTGTTAGCTCAGGCTTTGTTTTTGAGGTTAACGTACAGTCACACTTATCAAATATTTGCCCTTAAAAGGGTAACCAGTTGATACTAATGAAATCCCTTTTAATACAGACAATTGTTTTTTTTAATCTTGGACCAACACTCAGGCGTTGACCCCTATATATGCAATGCATTGCGCCGGAACTGAAAACGAGGGGATAGTAGTGAGGGGACAGATTAGGAAAGATGAGAAGATAGATAGTTTTTTTTGTAGCTATATCAACCCATTTTTTTGTACTTCGCCGGCTAATTTTTACTGCACGGCCGACGAAGGTGGGTGCTGTTACTCTGCTTTTAGTATATGATAGTGTCAGTCGCTGCCAATTATGTTCAGTGACCAGTGACTATGCCTTCATCATTGAAACACACTTACAACAACTAGCACAATCATGCACTAAAGCTGATCAGATGAATTCAACACAATATTTCACGACTCAGCGCGGGATCGAACTCAGGACCCTCCGCTTCATAGTCTCGTGTTCTACTCCTTCAGCCAATAGCACCTACACTGAAACAAATAGTTTGCAATGGTTTTGTGTTTGTCATGGACTATTTATTAATTATTGTATGAAACTGTTTTACTTAATAAAAACGTATCTGTATCCAAATATGTTCATTAGTATATAGTGGTTACGCGTTTTCGTGTAAATATTTGATAGGTGTGAACGTGCCTTAAGTCTTTTGTTTTAATTTAGATAGACATGAAAAATGTTTTAAGGCATGTTTTGATAAGTTTAGTAATTTTCTGAAATTGGTATTTAAAGTTTTTACTGACGCGATTGGGTTTTCATTTTTTACAAACCCACTTTGTTATTTGTTGTAATAAAAATGATCGAAATGTATATTTAATTCAATTAAAATTGTTTTTATTCAATTGCTGGGTAAGATGAGGGCCAAAATTACCACATTCGATATCGATCGAAATTGAGTGCCGTAATTTGCCTCCAGAATTTTTCCAATAGCTCACATGTACATCGGCTGTAAACGTATATGTTTATTGGGTATTTTACTTTCCACATGCGCTGTTTATGTATTGGTTGATTGTTTCGTATCCATTGAATTGCATGCAACTTTTATAAAGCTATTACCGTAAAGTTTTACTATTTTAGTTTCATAGTTCACTTGGCTTTTAATGCAACAAATTTATGTATTTTTGCATGTTTGTTGTTCTCGGTCTTAAGCCTGCATAAACGAAAACAAACTGAAAAGGTATCTCGACAAAAGTAGTGCTACAAAATTCAAATTGACAGCCTACACGGCTGTCAATAAGAATGTTTTAAGCAAACGAAAACATACTTTCAAGTTACAGCAATTTTATTTCAGAATTTTCCTTAAGGAATTTGTAGTTTGCTGTCTTAAATATATATAAATTTATACATATAATTATTTATACTCGTATTAATAAAATATTGTTGTTTGTAAGCATGTACAATAAAACACAAATGCTTACACTTGTAAGTGTAAGACATACTCTTAAAATGTTAAATAACATGTGAGTAAATATTTTTGAAATTATCATTTGTTGCAAGAGTCGATTATAAACAAACAATTACATTAAGGATTGTGTTCTATAAATGGTCGTAATTAATGCAAAATAAGTAGGTATAATTAATCTGGATCGTAGGATATTACAAAATTGTTTACTGTTCAAAGATAATGATAAATAGTAGGGTGATTAAATAAAATCAAACATAAATAAATTTTGTAGTTGAACTAAGTGCTAAGCACTAAGATATTCGATAAATATTTTTCATAGTAGTTATTTTACTTATTGTTTCGTTTGCTAATGATTATATTAACATTTGATAGTAAAAAGCATGCCTGTGAATATGGGGAATGTGCTATATGTCACACTGTAATGGGCGACTAAACTTCAAATTCGGTAGAAGGTTGTTCTCATGCTTAGGACTAAGGGGTCTATTATAATGCCCATAAGAAAATTTTAAAACTTAAAGAAAATCCTGTCAGGTAGTTGAGTAAACCAGAAGAGACTTTTAGCTGCTTAAAAATTTATTTAGCCACAGTTGCACCCCTACATGTCCATACATGTATAAAGGGTTTGTCAACAAGAACTTTGTTTTTCAATTGTGTCAACAGCAACAACATGATAGTTTTGGCATTTAGTTTTTTGGCGTATCTGTAGTAGATGCATTGACAATGAATTTAATTTCGCTTAAAAATCGCATTAAAATAATTAAAATCCACTATGAAAATGGGTGTTCTGTTAAAGTTGCATTTCATAAAATTAGTGATATATTCGGACAACCTTCTGTCAACAAGCAAAATTGACGCATTTGGGCTCCTAAGAATCCTAGAGCAAAGCCTTTGCATGCTCAACGTGTCACTGTATGGGGTGCTTTGTGGTCTAGAGGCGTGATTGGGCCGTTTTTTTTTTTTCGAAGATGAGGCTGCAAATGCGGTAACGGATCACGCTATCGCGAGATGCTAAAAACTTTGTTTTGGCCTATTATTGATAATTTGAATATCACTGACATATTGAACATTTGCCAAACTTTTCTCTTCTTACTTAAGGGTAAAACCCGGTTCTGTTCAGAAGAGCCATTTTAAAGATTTAAATACGTGTATCTTTGGTGTACCATCACTTCATAAAACGCTCATATCTCTGGGAGGGAACACTTTTGGGGCATGGGATCGGTATCATTCGATGCTCAGATGTTGTCTACATCAAAAAAAAAGTGAAAATTGATATTTTACCCTTAGGTCCCTTTGTCTATGCGCAGTCACATAGGTATGTTCACATATACAGCAATATTCGAATTGTAACAATTAAGGCCATTATTGAGACTAAATTTTCATATAATAATTACAATTAATTTATTGACAATTAAGAGATAATTATTTTCATAATGAGCAAAATTTATAATGCAACACTGTCAGAATTGTGTTCTGTGAAAAGCTTTTACAAAAGTGAAAGCTTTTACAATGAAAATAGTTATTGAACACACTTTGTTGAAATTAATGCTGTTGGCTGAAGTAGTAGAACACGAGAATAAGAAGCGGAGGGTCCTGAGTTCAACCCGACGCTGAGTCATGAATTTTAAGTCATGATTATTTTATTTTTATCATAAATATATAAACATAATATTAAAGTTAGTCGATTAATCGACAATCTGATATGTACACTTATGAAAAATAATTAAATTTTGTTAATATTCTAATCGTGATACGAGTATCTGCTTGACTGGAATACAATTTTTATATAATTGATTAATTTTTACGTTAATTAGTAGCTTGTGTATAACTAAAAAGAAATTAATATTAAAAACTCATGAAAATAACGTGTCACGGCAGTGATAGCAACAATTGCTCTTTATTTTGTACCTTAAAAAAACTGTTGCTGATAAATATCAAGTAATCGTTTTTGTGGTCTTACATAAAATTATAATTCACTTAGTACATAATAAATAGAGTTTCATAATTACTCGTACACATGTGCAAAAGAAATGCCAACGCATTTTTTTTTTGTAGAAAACCACACAACCAACATATTTAATTTTCTCGTTCTTGGAAAGAACTTCTTTTAAAATATTTCAATTAAATTTCGTTTAATTTCTTAAATTTTATTTTCATTCCCGTTTTGACATCCCATTATCTTGAAAAGAAATTATTTTCTTACACGTAACAGAAACGGAAACTACAAAAACATGTTGACAGTTTATACATTTGTGGTTTTTTTTTTTGTAACGAAGCAGGATGAAGCAGAGGATGATGGAATTACGAAATACAAGGTTAATTTCTTATGTATATTTATAGGCGAAAATTACGTCACTGCACGCAAAGAAATTATATTGTTTAGGCAACCATTAACTTGTAGTATTTTTCCTGTATACATAAATTAATAGAAATAATATGAGACCATGATATTTAATTGCACTGAGATATGTGATTAAACCATCAAAAGTTCATGTATTTGAAAAAGTTTAGGAATACAAAAAAAGAATTATCCGAATAATAGACGGGATATTGACAGCACTAACAACGTATTTGTAATGGTGTAGTGCACTTTGCAAGAACTATAGAAATAAGGTGATGGTGTTGCACTGGATGCCTCTTTATTAGGGATGTAATGATACGCCGTTTTGCCGATCCGATACCGATACTCAAAAAGAAATATCGCCGATACCGATTCCGATACCGATATGCATATTGAAATTGAACTCAAGTCAAAATTAACAAAACTCAAGTAGAGTAATTCTTTTATTATACAAAATTACAGTGTAGCAGATTATTAATATTTAAAATTGATATTTGAATTCATTCTGAAATTAATATATAATATAATTATAATTAATATATAATAATTTTTAATAATTTTTAATAATAATTTTTAATTAATATATAATAATTTTTTTTTAATTATTTTTTTCAAAGTGAATGTCATACTGTTTATTTTCTAAAATCATCCAAATTTTCAATACATTTCATGCAAAAAAACAGCTCTAAAAAATGTAAAAATTTCGCCGATATATCGGAATCGCTATTGGTATCGGTTACATCCCTACTCATTATTCATCATTTTAACTCGCTGGCAAATTTTGTACAGTGTAATCATATCAATCAGGCCCGACTACAATTAAAACAGTTACACGCCAATGCAGATCATAAAAATTCGATCGCAAACTCATATTCTGGATGAGTACGGCATCGAACCCACGCATTAAATTCTTTATTTAGCAGCAGTCTAATTATTTGTGAATGGAATTTGTAGTTACAAATATTCAAATATATTTCGATCACTTTTATTTCGGAAATCTCTGTGATTCGCTTGAAAAACAATCATGAATTGTAAAATTATTGATCGTAAGTAACAAATCATTGTACGAGAAATTATTCTTTTAAGTGTACAAAAACTTACATTTGATTTGAAATTATTCAACAATCGTTTATATATTCATTTCAAAATTCTTGACATGCTCACATTTTCAAAAGTAAATTGACATATTCATATGCATGAATGCACATGTGATGACAGACTCGTTTGTATGTAAGACATTATTTTAGTTGCTTAAGATATTTGTGGTGAAATTGTTCAAAATCAACTTGGAAAACACAGAAAATTTATTCATTAGGTTTTTGTGGCAATTTAGTGCGTGCGTGTCTTCATATCGGCTAGAATCGGTAAATATTTACTTAATTGTTAGTAAATTAAAATAAATTATTTTAGGTTTAGTTTTTAAAATTAATTAAGTTTTTGGCTGCGTCTGAAAGCTTCCCAGAGAGCAATTTTATTATGAATTGGAGAACTAAAAAATAATAATTACACCGTGAGATATACACGCTGCAGCACCTCAAACACCCACTTGATTTTGCATTCTATTTTGCTGTGTAACCCCCGTATATACATTTATTCATTCCATTGGCTGTGGAATTTGTGTCTTTGTATTTTATATTAAAACTCTCCAATTCTATTAAATATATCTTTTCTAAAAATAAAATATTTCCAACGAAAGAACTGCAACTACTCCTTTGCAATATTTTTTTATCTATTTGCCAGAATTGTTTCTATCACGGGTTGTTGTTGATGTTGTTTCAGAAAATTTAATTCTTGTACAAAACTCCTACTCACTGGCATGCTGTTTTGTTGGAAAGATTGTAAAAAGAGAAGAAAAAAAAACATGAAGAAAATATTGTTGTGGCATATGTCTGTTTTCCTGTGTAAATGTACTCGTATTTTCAACTGTCACGCGCTCAATTTGTTTTGTATCTTATTTTTTATTTGCATTTCGATTTTCTAATCAGTGATGGCAAGTGTCTTGCAATTGTACTATTCACTCTTTTTTCCGGGTCTAATGAAAACTGTTCTTTAGATAGAAACATGTTTTTGCATGCTAATTTTGAATAAAGTTAAGTTTTTAAACGGACTCATTCTATGAACTCGTTTATATGGAAGTTAAAAACTTAACACTCACGGCTTTTTTAATTCCATTCGATTCCGCTCAATTGCTTGACATTGAATGTGTTCTTAGGTGAGTTATGAAAAATTAAATTTTTAACGAGCATAACGAAAAGTGAAATTTGAAACGGTTACAACACTCGCCTCACTTTATTTAAATCAGTCACGTGTAATTCACGTGTAACTGATGCCTGCTAGAAAATTATAAAATTATGACAACAAGAACAGCAATAAATTATTACCCTTTATTCAGTAACTATTTGTCAACGTCGCGTCGAGACAATATCAAAAATGCGACATTTATCTACTCGTTGTGGACAAAAATTAACTGCTTCTGTTCCCCTGTGGCTACTCTCTAATGATTTCAGTATAGCAAGAGGCTGTTGAAAATTATCAATTGCTAAATTAGTACAGAAGGGTCATATTTCTTGACGTGACGTTAGCAAATAGTTATAGAATAAGGACGATTTATTTATTAACTCAACCCGTGAATCTATTATTATTAAGTACATACTTTTTGAGACCTATAGATGTGCAACATAATTTTAAAAAATACCATTCATTTATTCACCCTTTGAAATAAAATGAAAATCCCAGCTGTATGGAGCCTAATTAATAACTTTATGTCAGTGGTGGGTACCGTCAATGTATTGGTAAATTGTGTATGTGTTGAGCTTGCGAGCTACCCACCAAACAAAAAACCAAGAGTTTGAAAAATAATGATGCATTATATATTTATACATAAGTAGCAATATTTTCTAAGTTGAAAAAAAATTTTGATTACGTAAAATTATTAATTAATAATAAAACTTTTTATAAGTAAACAGTCAAATGAAAAAAAATTAAAAAAGATAGGACAATAATTTGTTATGTTTTCCATTCAAGAAAAAAAAAATATATAAAAGAATGGTTGCTTGCTGGACCATAACACTGAATATGCGACAAAAAAAACGTGGTTGGATGTATCAAACTTAATAAGCTTTGATATTTGTCGGCATGGAAGATCATTTTCATGTGGGAAACATATTCAAAATATTTTTGACAAGATTTTACACAGACTAATTGATAAGACTAAGTGCATTACTAAATTAGGAGAATTAGTATAGTGCGTTATTGGAGAAAAATTGTATAAAAGGCATTGTATGTTATCGAAAGAATTGTTTATGACAAAATATTTTTCGCATATCATCATGAATGAAATTGTTTGCTGGTCAAATATTCTGGAAAAAAATATAAAAAAGCTCGTAAGCATCCGCCTGATATTCATTCGTCGCTCTCTCATCGACGACTAAATTAAAGAGGGTAAAATACGTGTGAATGATCTCAGCACAATTGTGCTATGAAACGCCCGTATCTGCTTTATGTCCACCTAAATTGAGGAAATCCATTTAAGCAAAAACTTCCATCATCAGATTTATCACTTTTCAAAATTTGTTTAATGCAAATATGATATAATTACGCAAAGTTTTTAGATATTTTTTTTCTCTTTATTTTTAATTTTCTTGATCTTTAGTTTCAAAACGTCACTGCGTCTATTTTACATTTATTTTTTGCCTAGTCATATAGAATTTTAGGCGAGAATAATTCGACGGTACTTTAATTAATCCGCGAGATGGTTCCTCGACGCAGTGATAAGAAAATAGCTTTGCCTAACGCTTTTTATATTTTATAATAATTACATCAATGAAAATATATAAAAATCTTTGCATTTCTGTGCAATTTTTACAATTAAAAAATACAAAATTTTTAAATGATAACCATGAAACTTTAGATCCTTTTTACCGCTTCATAACTTCGTAAACAACTTTTAATTTTATATATATTAATGTATATATGTAAATGGTTTAACGTACTAATTATATAACACATAATTTAAGACATTTTGAATGATTTCGAGTGGAATTCAAGCCGAAATCATAAACTTGTATCCCCCTTAACAGTTTCTGATGCATATTTTCCTTTTGCAGTAGCATCTTGTTCCTTATTGGAAATATTTAAATGCTCATAAATTTCAGGCATTCTAATACCTATAAAACATTTTTCCAACGAACAACACACGCGCGAAAAGTTTCTTTCTTTGTTGTCTTATTAGCACCCCAACGTGCATCTTTTGTGTATTTTTATTCTCCTTATTTTCAACATGTTTGGCCGTTGTTATTGTTGTTTCGCTGACATTGTTTTTGTTGTTTGCTGATATGTGCATATGTATTTGTTTATTTATTTGTTACCCGTTCGCTTGCTGGCGTATGTGTCGGTTTGTCTATATCCCTGTCTGTCTGTGTGACTATCTAGCGAAACATTTAATATCAACAAATAAGTAGTAATTGTTCTCGTTGCTGGGGGTGCCATGGCATTTTTGCATTTCTGTTTATTTGTTTGTTGTTTATTATCCTTCTACACCGGAAGTTTATGGCAATCATAACAACAGAAGCAACAACAACAATAAAACAAAAGCATCAGCTTCATTCATCGACTAGAACAGCAACATTAATTTGCTGCTAACAAACAAAGAAAATAAGAACATCACCAACAACAGCAAGCAAAATTACCAATCCAAGCAACATCAAGCAATCTTCCGTCATGGTAGGAAGCCATTATCTTTTAGTTTGTTAATGGAATAAGTGCATATGGAACGTTTACTGCCAGACAGTCATAACGTCAATAATTCAAATATTTTAGTTAATAATAAAGAATTTTATCTTGTGTAAAAATATATTGAAATATTTTCAAAATTATTGTGTATCGTGGTCCTTTAATTGGTCAAAGTCGAACAAAACAAGAACACTTTTTCTAGGGTTCTCCTTATAAAGGGTGTTTTTATAAGAGCTTGCTGATTTGAAATTTAAATAAAACACATGCTAAATTATGAAATGGCAAAAAAAAATTTTATTTGGTAGATAATTTCTTATCATTTAACATTTAAATATAATTTCGGGCATATGGCCACCACGACTATTTTGCACAAAGGTCATTCTGGAGGTCCAATTTTCGACCACCTTTTCAAGCATTTGAGGGTGTATTTCAGCAATGAACACTGGTTTCCAAAGCGTCAATCGTTGCTGGTTTATCCACGTAAACCAATGATTTCAGGTATCCCCACAAAAAATAATCGAGTGGCGTTAAATCACACAAACGCGGAGGCCAATTCACCGGTCCATTTCTCGGAAATAATGTTGTCGTTGAAATGTTCTTTCAATAAGTCCATTGTTTCGCCCGCAGTATGACAAGTGGCACCATCCTGTCGAAACCACATTTCGTTTACATCCATATCTTGAAGTTTTGGCACCAACAATTCATTGATCATGATTCTGTATCGATTTCCATTCACGGTAACGCGTCGTCCTTCCTCATTTTTAAAGAAATAAGGACCGATGATTCCACCAGCCCATAGACCGCACCAAACAGTACATTTATCGGGATGCATTGGTAATTCTTGAACGGCGTGTGGATTATCTTTGCTCCAAATACGGCAATTTTGCCTGCTGACATATCCATTCAACCAAAAATGCGCCTCATCACTGAAGAGAATTTTGCTGTAAAAAAGCGGATAAACATTTTTAATTGAACACTGTTTTTGAAAATAAATTTCCACGATTTGGAAGCGTTGTTCTGGAGTTAACCTGTTCATGATGATTTGCCAAACAATACTGAATAGAGACGTCACTTTAAACTGTCAAAACAGCTGTCAGACAACAGAGTGATTCGTATAAAAAAAAAACTTCATAAAAAAACACCCTTTATATGGAGTAACTTCATACACATGCGCTTAGTCACTTTTAACGTTGTTACAGTTCTGCCATTAATTATTTACAACATTCATATTTCTACTTGTTAAATTTAAAAAATACTGACGTCAAAAGTGACTCGAAAATGTTACAGAGAGGAGTATTTTGTTTTTGCTCAATTCTCGTCTAATCGATTAGTATTTCAGTAACTCCCTCTCTATAAGTTTAATATTTTTAATAAAATTAAAGCAGATGCAGAGAGAAATAGATGCGTTTAGCTTATAAAAAAAAGACATTTTGAACCTACAAGCAAAGCCCGGTATAACGAATGATATAATATCAGATGTTTTTGTTAAACTGAAAGGTTCGCTATACAGAACAAATTCTTAGAATTTGTGAAATCTGAAGAATTGTAGAACTTTAGTGACATCTTTTTATATGTAATTAAATGTAATTTAATTGTTTACTATAATAACTAAGTGTATATAATTATATATACTATTCTGCATATATATATATATATATATATATATATATATATATATGTTGCCTGATCCATAGAAAACAAAAAACCTGGGAGAGGAGTTCACTTTTGAGTCAGCTGTGACTCACTTTTGATTGACCATAAGTTAAGTTTAAGCCAACTCAAATTTCGACAGGGTGTAATAACTGTACAAAATGTGTTTGTATGTGTATGTGTGTGGAAATAGAAAACAAAACTCCAACATAATAAAACACTTCATCAAATGCAAAACAATGTTTCACAACGATAAAAAGAAACAACGTTTATAAAAACAACATGTTGTTTAGTAGTTTTCAAGATTTTAAATTGATTTTGTTGAAATACGGGAAGAGGCACGCATACACAGACTTCTCCTGTTATATCTGCGTTCATTGGAATTGATTTTATAAGGCCATTAGCTAAGACTTCTGGGGAGTTGGATCAGCATATAAACACATGAACTAAAACCAGCGAACTGAAAACAAACAACAACAACATTGTCTCCGGCTCTGGCTCTATCTTTGGCTGTATGAGTTTGTATCTATGTCTGTACATTATTTAGCTAGCAGCTTTATTGGAGGATTTGATTTAGGTTTGTTAGACTTGTACCTCGACAAATGCAAGTAGTCAAAGTTGTTTGAACAATAGAAAACACATAAAGAACACTTTGTATTGTATTTCGATTTGTTATTTGTTCATACACCCATGTACAATTCTCATACACATGTTTTTTCAATCTGTCATCAGTTGACGTTAGAAAAGCTATAAATTAAGGTATACATATTTGCACACATACATACATACATGCTTTCCAAATTGACAATAGGAAGCTTCTTTATATCCTCTAAATATCCTATTTTTCACTCACTTGACTACATAAAAAAAAAGTTGTTTGTAATGCACATTGGGGCCACTATTGTTGGAGAGTTTTCGTTAGCAGTTGAATATTTGAAACGAGGTTTTTATTATTTTCAAACATTTTTCTAGGTGCTTACATAAATAGAAAAATTCAACTGTACTTTTTATAGCGCATTTCGTCGGAAGTAGTAAAGAGGCGATGGTATTAAGTGGACCGATGCAGGTAACTAGGAATGTAACGATACGCCATTTTGCCGATCCGATACCGATACTCAAAAAGATATCGATACGCATATTGAAATTGAACTCAAGTTAAAATTAACAAAATTTAAGTAGAGTAATTCTTTTATTATACAAAATTACAGTGTAACAGCAGTATTCACAAAAACTAAAGTAGACTTGATCAACACTTTAAAATAAATTTTCTATGAAATTTTTACTTTAAAGCACACTTGAAGTACACATTAATTTTTGTGAATACAGCAGTAAGAGATTATTAATATTTAAAATTGATATTTGAATTCATTCTGAAATTAACAAAAAAAAAAGACAAATTATTATATTAAATTGAATTAAGATTTTATAGGCTAATTGTTCCAAATTTTAATTTAAATCTCAGAAAGACATGATAAATATTCCAAGGCACAACGACAAGTCAACATCAGTTTTTGTTATTCAACTTACACAGCAGAGCAGAACAGCTGTTTTCGAAAAACGCAACCCTTTCATCATCAGGGCTTATGTGTATTGTGTTTGTCACCACTTATTAGGTGGCTTAGTTGAATATGATAACAGTTCTTATTTAAACAATTTTTATCAGGAAATTGAATACGAGAACTGTATCAACCTGATGTTTACATGTTATTGTTATAATACCCGTGTTACCGTTTGATTATTTTTCTTCATGTCCCATTTTTCTGAATTTTTTTTTTTGTTCCATCATACCTAAGTCAAACTTTTTTGTTTTGGATTTTATACTTAAGTACATGTGAACGTTTTTCCAATATTTTATTTTTGGTAGCTCAAGCCATAGCTTAAATTTGTATGTAGTAAGAATTTTAACGAACATTTTTTATATTGGTATATTAAATTGAATTAAGATTTTTTAGGCTAATCGTTCGAAATTTTAATTTAAATCTCAGAAAGACCTGATAAATATTCCAAGGTTAAATTCGAATTTCGAACAATTAGCCTATAAAATCTTAATTCAATTTATTATAGCAATATGAAAAATGCTCGTTAAAATTCTTACTGCTTTTGTGGGTGCTGTTGGCTGAAGTAGTAGAACACGAGACTATGAAGCGGAGAGTCCTGATTTCGATCCCCAGCTGAGTCATGAAATATTGTGTTGAATTCTTCTGATCAGCATTAGTGCGTGGTTGTGTTAGTTGTTGCAAGCCTGTTTTCAGTGATGAAGGCATAGTCACTGGTCACTGAACATAATTGGCAGCGACTGACATTATCATGTACTAAAAGCAGAGTAACAGTACCCACCTTCGTCGGCCCTGTAGCAAAAATTAGCCGGCGAAGTAAAAGGTTGAAATAGCTACAAAAAACAAATGTCTATCTTCTCATCTTTCCTAATCTGTCCCCTCAATACTATCCCCTCGTTTTCAGTTCCAGCGCAATGCATTGCATATATAGGGGATATCCCCTGAGCGCTGGTCCTACTCCTAAAAAAAAAAATTATTATTGTATGTAGTATTTGTGTAAATAGGAACTGTTATCACATTCAACTAAGCCACCTAATAAGTGGTGACAAACACAATACACATGAGCACTGATGATGAAAGGGTTGCGTCTTTCGAAAACAGCTGTTCTGCTCTGCTGTGTAAGTTGAATAAAACTGATGTTGACTTGCCTTTGTGCCTTGGAATATTTTTCATGTCTTTCTGAGATTTAAATTAAAATTTCGAACAATTAGCCTATAGAATCTTAATTCAAATTTAATATAAAAATTATTATTGTTTTTTATCAAAATAACAGTGTAAGCGACTATTAATGAGCGACTTTTCATTGAGTGCTTTAGTTGTTATGCAAAAAAAGCGTTGAAAAATGAATTGTTTGTTCAAAACAGCTCTAAAAAATTTAAGAAGTATCGTCGTCAACAGTAAAATATCATCGATATCGATATATCGGCAAATCAGAAGTATCGCCGATATATCGGTATCGGTATCGGTTACATCCCTAATTGTAACCTTTTGCAATATCGGATAATTTTTTCTATAGGGCCCACGAAGGAGGGTGTTGGTAGGTACTCTGCTCTTTAGTACATGATAGTGTCAATCGCTGCCAGACTTTGTCATTCAAACAGGGCGACAACAATTAACACAAGTATGCACTAAAGCAGATCCGAAAAATTCCACCCCACATTCATGACTGATCGCGAGGGGTAAACCCTACTAAGATAGAACATATGTTTTCTTTTCTCTACGGGTGAATTGTTGCTAGAGTACCGATGAAACTATTTCTTTGCCCATGTTTTCATGTTTGTTTCTTGTATTTTAATTCATGGTCCTAATTATAATAATTTTACCAAGAATTTATTTTAGCTATTAGCGTGCAAATATGTACAAACTTATTAGCCCAATTCACAATCCTGTGCAAATGGTCTTGCATTATAGCATTTGCAAATTGAGAGAGTATTTGAGAGCATTTTCAATGTATTTTGTTGGTGTAGAGTACAATTATTTTGCTCATGCTACGATGCTAGACTACTTGCTCTAGATTGTGAACTGGGCTATTATGTGTATTCATAAAAAAAAAATTTGTTTGGCTACCTTATTACTCGCAGTAGTATCATGGTACCAACAACAAATTAAAAAAAAAACGACAAAATCTGTATATAAATATTTGCGGCATAAAGGAATATAATCCCTTTCCCTTATACAATTTCAAATGTGAACCATTTCTTTATACCAGATTACTCTTCCACATAAATACCCGTAAGACATTGTCATTTTGCCCCAATGTGCAATATTACACATGTCTTTTAGTATTGTTCGAAGCAGAATTGGTACTTAAAGCGAGGTAAATGTAAATAAACATTTAAACAAATGTTAGCATATTAAATATTCCTAAGAATCCACAACTATAGCAAATAGAAATATATAAGAAGAAAAAACATCTTTACAACTTTCCTCCTCCTCGCCCCAACTAAAAGCATTGGAGCGTAAAACGGAAAGAAATTCCATTGAAAAGGACTACCACAAATGTCGATGTAAGCGTTGTTCGTTCGCGTTGACGTTGGCGGCTTCATATGAATGAATACAAGACGTGCCTTTGAAGAAGATTTAGCGCGGCAATTGTGGATTTTCACAAAATTCTATTTAAGCTGTGCAAACAAAGTGTAAACAATTGTAAATGTAACAAATAACATTTACCAAACAGACACAAGACAAAAAAGTCTGAAATTCTATACCCCAAAACTGTTACACACCTACATTTACATGTATGTATGCATTTAGTAGTACGTATAGTATATGCGTGTTTGTCTACTTACACACAAACTGTCAAATCTTTCATTACTGCATAGATGAACAAGCCTAGACATTGTATTTTACATCTTCTACGAGTATGTAAATATGTAGAGAAATATTTTTATAGTTTTATGCATTTGTTTCGATGTTTGCTTTGTTAAGTGTAATAAATTAAGGTCTTCGTGGAAAAGCGAAGGAAAAAAAATAAGAAAAGTCCCACATTAATTCCTACATTCGCACATGCCATTCACTCTATTGTAATATATTATTAACCCTAGAACACTACAGTTGGGAGGCACTATAAATTACGGTATATAGGAAAGATAACTGCTACTATATGCTTTAGTTGCTATTGTATTATGGAATATTATAAAAAAGTGCTAGGAATTTGAAATATATACATATGCACGTATGTATGTATTTAAGATTGTGTTACATAAAATATTTGTGGCTGCTACACTATTTTAGTCACAACTTGAGTATGACTTTTGCAATCTTCTTATAAAACAAACAATATAATTTATATATCTAATTAAGAAATTAGAGATTTTTAATTGTAATTTATTTGGGATAGTGTTCCAAACAAATAATAAATATCTTTTTTGCAGAAGTTTATAATAAAAAAAAAGTGGAAAACGGTTGGTCTTAAAGGCCATCCCTGAAAATTCCCGCTAATTTTATTATGTAATTGTAATTTATTTTATTAATTGTAATTTATTTTATTAATTGTAATTTATTTTATTAATTGTAATTTATTTTTTTAATTGTAATTTATTTTTTTAATTGTAATTGATTTTATTAATTGTAATTAATTTTATTAATTGTAATTTATTTTATTAATTGTAATTTATTTTATTAATTGTAATTTATTTTATTAATTGTAATTTATTTTATTAATTGTAATTTATTTTATTAATTGTGATTTATTTTATTAATTGTGATTTATTTTATTAATTGTAATTTATTTTTTTAATTGTAATTGATTTTATTAATTGTAATTTATTTTATTAATTGTAATTTATTTTATTAATTGTAATTTATTTTATTAATTGTAATTTATTTTATTAATTGTGATTT
The DNA here is from genome assembly GCA_951800035.1 of Linnaemya tessellans. NCBI lineage: Eukaryota > Metazoa > Arthropoda > Insecta > Diptera > Tachinidae > Linnaemya > Linnaemya tessellans. Next base: position 44,299,644 of record OX637536.1, read on the forward strand.
ATTTTATTAATTGTAATTTACTTTATTAATTGTAATTTATTTTATTAATTGTAATTTATTTTATTAATTGTAATTTATTTTATTAATTGTGATTTATTTTATTAATTGTAATTTACTTTATTAATTGTAATTTATTTTATTAATTGTGATTTATTTTATTAATTGTAATTTACTTTATTAATTGTAATTTACTTTATTAATTGTAATTTATTTTATTAATTGTAATTTATTTTATTAATTGTAATTTATTTTATTAATTGTAATTTATTTTATTAATTGTAATTTATTTTATTAATTGTAATTTATTTTATTAATTGTAATTTATTTTATTAATTGTAATTTATTTTATTAATTGTAATTTATTTGAAATATTGTTCCAAACAAATAATTACGCTCTTTTTTGCAGAGGTATGAAAAAGAAATTAAAACATTTCTTTTCAAAAGCCATCCCTGAAACTTCGCGCTAATAATAATTTTATTATTGTATTCTGATATTTTTAAGCTTAAGGTCTCTTTATTTTAGTTTAATTTTTAATTGCAATATTTCGTCACTCCTTTGTGTGACTTCTTCAGGAAATTAAAAATTAAACTAAAATAAACTTAAAAATATCAGAATACAATAATAATTAAAAAGAGGTCAAGAAACCAGAAGAATTTTTTAATTTAATTTTAATTTTAAAACTGCTATAAGTTTCGAATGGACCAGTGGTAGTCGACTTTTGATATACTTAGTCCTTGGATGCCTATAAAATAATCGAGAACACTAATTCCGGAGTGTTTTGGAAATTTCACTTTTTCGAAATTTTCGTTCACGATATGTCGCGAACGCGTTAACCGATTTTGATCCGGTTGGTATCGCTCGATGTGGGTTTCGATTGTCAAGACCTGATTAATTGATCACAAAAATTGTTTAAAAGTTATTGACAAAAAAAAAATTAAAAAAAATTCCAGTTTTTTTTCTATATTTCCGAACCGGTTTCAATTCACAGCAAATCTAAGCAAGTATATGAATTAGAAAGTGCACATACACTTATACACAATTTTACGTCAGATTAACTAAAATGTGTAGTAGGAGAATTGATCCCGTATTTTAGTTCCTAAGAAAACGATAAACGAAACAATTTCCCAGAATGAAATAATTTTTAATATGATGAACAGAATCAACTAGTAAAATTATACAAGATTTCATTTCGTAAAATTGTTTTCTGAGGAATCAATATACAGAATCAATTCCATCTGCGAACGGAATTGGAATCTCTGATATGGTCGATATAGTTACAATGCAACGGCAGGCTAATTTCATTAACGCCGCAAAAGACAGCATCGGCTACTGAAACCTTGAGCGCAAAGAATGAAACTGTGATATTAAGGCTGAACAAAATTAAGGGCCGATCTCAATAAGTCATAAACACGAAACGAGAAGAGCAGTGCCCAATAGGAGTACACTAGTCTCTTGAATATCTCTGCAGAATATCAAAGCGAATCTGGAAAGTTAAATTTGCATTCATCAAACCACCAAAAAGGGAATCCCTCTTGACGGTAGTTGTTAACACGAGCCCTATTAATCCGAAAATTCGAAGAAATCCTTTGAAACGCGTTCTGTTAAATGGAATTCGTTTCAGCCGCTCAAAAGCGGGTTATATACTTACACACACACGCGCACATACATACAGACATAGTGACGGCTTCTTAGAAATAGTCAGGAAAGCTTTCTACGAACTCGATTTTTTTCAAAACGGGATAAAAGCGGTAACTTCCCAGTTTTTTTATATAATAATTTGATTTTACTCACCATAAAATAAAGTTAACTGATCTTGAACAAAAGTTCGAACCCTCAAAAGGCCTCTCTACAGATATTTTCAAAACTTGCGGGCGTTTCTTCCAATTTCTCTTTTAATAACTTGAAAGAATATTAATTTTAAATTAATGTTTTTAATAAATACTAGCATATTTTGTACATATGAAAAAGTTCTGGCCTAATTTTAAGTCGAATATGTACGAATTGTTGAATCCTGATATTGTAAACAAGCACAGCTAAAATTTTTTCAGAGCGTGAGCCATTGTAAAGATATTTAAAAGTGAAGTTTAAAATTTATGATATTTATGACTTTCATTATATTAAATGAATACTCATGAATTTGTTTCTCGTAAAGTTTTAATATAATTTAGTTGAACTAATGAATCCCTTATCTGATGGAGGACAGTAGGCAATTCTCGATATCTCCACATTGATATAATCTACTCTCTCAAATCGCGTGCAATTGCTGGCACAATGAAGTTAAATCTTCAGGACAGTCTAGAGATACTGCTTCACGTAATTCGCATTGATATCAAAGAGCCAGATTAGTTTGGGTAGGTCCATATAGAGGACATGTCTCTGTGAGGTGAACTACATAGCTTTTATTATCAGCTTTAGCAAATTTTGCTCAGTACAGATCTCAAGCAGGGTCGAATGGAAATAAAATTATTTCAAGTTAATTTAATCTACATATTTAACAATGGAAAAGATAAATTGTTTATTATTACTTTCACAAACACCCCTCGTATGTACTAAAATTTTCTCAACTATAGAAATACATGCAACAATTTGTATTTTACTTGAAGGTAAAATTAAAAATTTAATGTACGAGAATAATGAAACGAGCTAGGACAGCAGTTATTTGTAACATACTCGTATGTGAATGTGTGTTAGTGTGTTCTAGTAAATGTCCTTTTAAATCAACCAAATAATACGTGAATTCATACGATGTATGAATGCATGTTTATTTCCAAAGTAAAAGCTGAATATTTTACATGAATGTATTCGTATTTAAATACATGTTATACTCCCTTAGTTTATGGAGCAAGGATATTAGGGCGTGTATGTTTTGTATTAAAAACATACACACATACATACATATTTATAAATGTTGTTTTGTATGCATGTTTGGGGCATGCATTTGGGGTCAACCGCTAACTAGTCAGTCTTGTTACACTTGACTCTGTTTACTATCAAGGAGTGTGTAGTCATCATGTATGGCAGTTTGTTTGAGCAGTAATGCCATACGGTATTTGTTTTCTGTTTCTAAAACAAAAACAAAACCATTCAATACAACCGCAACAAACATAAGTCCGCTGCTAGCTAGCAGTTGCGTTTGGATTTTTCTTTGGTAGCAACAAAGTTGGCTTGTCGTTTGCTGTTTGACCGAAAAAAGAACCGCCAAAAAGGACAAACCAACAGACGAGAACTAAGACAACAGTTAAGCGCAGACTGCCAATATTTTTTTTATATCATGTTCATTCTGTTGCCCAGGATTAAAAAAAAAAAATAAAAAATCCCGAAAATATTTTATGAAAACAGTAAACAAAATGAAAAACAACGATTACCAACACACTTTACTCACACTAACATGTGTATGTTCATACATTGTATGAACCGTTTGAATATGTGTTTTTGCGAGAGAGAAAGTACACGTACATAACAGGAACCACATACATGTACAATTATTGGTTTCCTCTTATTTTAACTTTTTATAACGCGATGTGGCATTCAGCCAAAAACAAACAAAACCTAGCACAGTGTAATTACTACGAAGGAAGTTGTATAAAATATTTAAAAAATATCATATATGAAATCTATTAATTCACATGCAAGCCACTGTCTTATACTATTGCCAACCAAAATGGCGCTTATGAAAACAGTGTAATATGAAAGCAAAGCAAATTTTTAGTCAGGAAACCTATACGAACTACCAAATTCGGTCAGAAAACTGCTTAGATCTTAAATATGTGATTAGGTGCCTTTCAAAAACTTGACGACTGCGCTGGTAAATTATGAAGAGAATTTTAAGCAAATTGGATGACTGTCTGTAAGGTTCCAGATATTTTTCTGTTAGATATTATTAATATTTGTGGGTGCTGTTTGCTGAAGTAGTAGAACACGGGACTATGAAGCGGAGGGTCCTGAGTTCGAGCCCGCGCTGAGTCATGAAATATTGTGTTGAACTCTTCTGATCAGCATTGGTGCACGGTTGCGTTAGTTGTTGCCAGCCTGTTTCAATGATAAATGCATAGAACAGGTCACTGAACATAAATGGCAGCGACTGACACAATCATGTACTAAAAAGCAGAATAACAGCAGCACCCCCTTCGTCGGTCCTGTAGCAAAAAATACCCATCGAAGTAAAAAGGTTGAAAAATAGCTACAAAAATTCTTCTCATCTTTTATCTCTCCCCTTAATACTATCCCTCTATCTAGTTCCGGCGCAATACACTGCATATGTTGGGGTCATTCTCTGAGTGCTGGTCCAAGATAAAAAAAAAAAATACAAACGCAGCCATATTTGCTTGTGCGCAGAACACACATGATCCCGAAGGAATCAAAACCACATGATCCCGAATAAATCATCCCACTTGCAAATCAACATTTCTATCTACCAGCCAACAGCGCAAAAAAAATAAAAATTATTGATAACATAATTTCGTCAATTAGTGGCACAAGATGGAAGGAAGCCTTATATAACGGTCAACCATTTCACACATCAATATTGCCAGCCCTGAAAATAGAGTTATTTTCTGTACTCAACCCCAAATATGCAAAATAATAATAATTCCTGAGCCGTATAATGCAGAATTCGGTGTATACAACAATAGTACATTTAATACTAATTTAATTTAATTTTTTTTTAGTAGGACCAGGGATGACCCCTACTATTGGGAGTACAGAGAAGGAAAAATGAAGAGGTAGAAAATTTGTAAACGAATTTTTGCAACAAGGCCTAACATGTATTGTGGTATCCTCAAATAGTGCAGCAAAATAAGCGGCGTCTGAGGCTGGAGGTGAACAACCCCTTACCCCATGGCAAACGAGTTTTCTCGAACTATCTTGGAGCGAAATACTCCTTCTGCATCTCTAACGCCGTCACCGTATATCAGGCTAAAATTGTTGTCAGTTGTGAGGGAAGGAAGGGTGCTGATCGTAAGAGAAGGCACTGGCCAAAGTAGGTATCTTTGGCACTTGTTCCTAAAATCGCAAAATCAATCATCCAATTTTGTTTGTGAACAACTTTTTTACTAAATTAAAACAAAGGCCAATACAATTAAAAAGTAGAAACGGTGAAGTTAATTCTGGATGATCGGTAGAAATTCTATCTTTGAAGCAGCCATGTTATAGAGAACTATTAGAGAATTATTAGAGATTGGTCCAAGTGAGCTGATTAAATTTAGTACTAACCACCTGTTCCTAGTACTTGGATACGGCCGACCGAAGAGTGTGGTAGTCGATCAAAATGGAATCATAAAGATCCTTTTCTAACCGATCGGTAGAAGATATGAAACATGAATCTCAATACAAAAGCTTTGCTTATAATAACTTTTTTATTTTTTATATATTTAGTAGAATTTTTTCATATCCCTCGCATAAGCCTAAATATTCCTGTAAACGAACAAGGTTTTTGCACAATATCAAGTAATTTAAATCATAAAGTAAAAAAGTTTTAAATCCTTCATATCTCAAACGCTACAATGATGATAAATAAATATATTTATATTATTTTTCTTTTTTTGTTGTTGTCGTACTGCAGCCAACATCAAAAACATCGCTCCTCTAACTACTACCACACTCACCTAACAAGTTATTTGCAAAAGAAAAAGTTTTAAATCCAGGTGTTGTAAACAAGTGAAAATAATTTCATATACAAAATAACTTTATGAACTTTTCATTTTATCCTTTTGAAAACACGAGCAAAATTACAATCACTTACACAAAAGGATCGGCATGTTGAAGGTAAAAATTAAATGAAATTGTTTTGTGCTTAGACGCAATTTTAAAGGCATAAAATAAATTTATTGAACAAGAGGCGCAATCTTTGAATTTATTTCTCCAAATTTATTTCTGCATACGTTATGAATTGTAATTATTTACAGGGAATTTTCGAAGGCTGCAAAATATTTTCTTTCATCTCTTTTATAAGTAAATTAATTTTTTTTTTTAAATAATAAATTTAATAAAAAATACTCATGAACGCTGATAAAAGGATGTTGCTATGGTTTTCGAAAACAATATGCTGTTACATTCCTTTCAGCATTCAATCGATTTTTTTCACGTTTCTTTGATAAATAAAATGGTTTACATTAATAATTTGAATTAAAATATGATCGTATTTAAAAATTGTAAATAAAAAGTTTCGTTTGGGATTTCATATTGAAAGAAAAGCACAATTGAGTTGCTATTCCTATAAAAATTCCCAAACGAAAATTTTCATATCATGCACAAAAACAGCCAGCAGATATCCTTCAATTGTTGTTAACAAATTTAAGCAAATATTATTTTAAACACTGTTTAAGGTTGTTTGAGCACTTGAAGTAAAAAAATGTGTTATAGAAGTAATTTTGTCCCATTGAAAAGTCATTCAGTCGTCCTTCATTACATTTTAGAATTTAGATTTTAGATTTCAACGATTGTAGAAATTCAATAAATTCAAAACAAAAGCAACAGTGAAAGTGAACATGGAAGAAGGTGTGTAAAAGAAATGAACATGTTTACAATTCTGCATATGAATGAAGTAGTTTTCTTATGGGGGTTGGAAATGAATTACAAGGTCATTCCATCCATCATGCCATCATAAAAGTACAAAAATATTCGTTAGTTGTGACAAATAAAAAATAAAAAAAAATATGTGCAAAAATATGGTTTAGATTGCGAATTAAAATTGATTTATTAAACGTGATTAGCAGTTTATTGCCGCCGGATAATGTTAACACGTCTTTTTAAGTGAACGTAATTTTTTTGATTAAATTGTGCTTCGAAATTCCATGTGCAAGATTTTCTAAAGTGATTTGATAATTTGAAATTAAATTAAGGTTCTATTAGAAAGTCTATCGGCCTGATTGTGTAAGGCGTTGGCATTTACGCCAAAGGCGTTTTTTGTACAAGATTAAAGAAACATACACACAGTTTAATCTACTACGAAATACGACTGAGGCGTAAACGCCAACGCCTTACACAATCAGGGGGTATATATCACTTTCTAACTTCTTGCTTCAATTACAATTTTAGTTACTTCTCCATATTATACTTGACTATTTACATGCGAAAATTGTCCCCCTATCGTAAATAACAATTGGAATATTAAATTGAATTAACATGTATGTGCTATGAATCGCACGGTTGTCGAAACACATGCGATTTGAAAAACGCCAATTTCTTTTGAACGATTTTTAGCGATTGCGACCTCCAGCACACCAATTTTGTGACTTCAAATCGAAAACGCTTTATTTCATGCGATAAGCGATTTCCATCACATGGCCGTAAGATTTATAGGCTAATTGTTCGAAATTAGTTTTAAATCTCAGAGAGACATGATAAATATTCCAAGGCTGAAAGGAAAGTTAACATCAGTTTTTTAGTTATTCAACTTAAACAGCAGAACAGAACAGCTGTTTTCGAAAGCCGCTGCACTTTCATCATCAGTGCTCATGTGTATTGTACAATTGGAATTTTTGCTCACGTGTAATCTTTATTTCACTCCAAGGGATAAATAGTATCGGGAATTTCTCCTGAAAAATTATTATTGCTATCACTTCGCAGTGAATGTAAAAAAGCAAGAATCTAAAAACAACATAAAACAATTAAAGAAATTCGTGTTGAAAAATGTTCACCTATTTTATAGCTTAAAGAAATTTTCAGAAAATATAACTAAATATTTAGTATTGAAATTTTAACGGGTTTGCTAAAGCCCTAATTGTGTAAATCAGAAATTTATATGTGCACAAAAACTGATTTTTAAATATTTTAACTCTATTTCCTCTCTTGATTTTATTTTCGATCAAAATTTCAAACATTTTGAAAGGCAAAGCGGCACTTTAATTTCTTCAAATTTTTATATTATTTTTGAAATTTTCTTTTACTTTCCTATAAATTTCATTAACGCGTACTGATTTGTAAAATTAGCGTCTCAGTCAGTTTTTCGCACTATTTAACTTTTACGTAGTAAAATCATATCGATATATTTTGGAAATCTAACAAAACAAGTAAAAGTGTTTATAATGTTTGAAATTGGAGCAACAATTTGTTAAGTTTCACCAAGCGGCAAGGCAATAGATTTGTTGCTTTGCATTTTGTTGAGCATAATATCAGTGTGCGCCTTATTATCAGATCTTGCCCTTAAAATAAAATTCATGACCTTTAATACTTGAATTATAATAAAAGCTAATTACATTTTTCATTCTATTCCCCGCAAAAAATAAAGTGAATAAATTAAAGGAAAATGTGTAAAAAAGAACTCGCGAGAAAAAATCCTTCAAGATAAGGGTAATTTAATTTTAATGAAATGATATCACTCATAGAGAAAAAGGATAAAAAGTTCATGGTAGGGGTCAATATATATATATTTCGAGTAGCCGTGGCATTGTCCACTTGCTACAGGATGTATCTCCTTCTGCAATTTTTTTGCAATGACCTTTGCTTTATAATAGTTTTGATCATCTGAATGGTTATGCGTTTAAGGAAAAATTCTCCTGTGCTCACATTTCAAAAAATCTACGGTTACCAGTGAAAATGGTTTTCCCCAAACCGTCTGCATTCGGTATTAACTTTATATATTAACCAATGAAAATTTTCAATCTTGCAATAGCACGTTAATCACTTACCCTTACTTACTAATTCTTACTGCATACATATAAATAAAATATAAATATTTAGTGTAATTAAAAAATAAAACCGCATTTAGTATGAAATAGTTCATATTTTTATTGATACAAAATTTACAAAAACATTTCATAGTATACATTCATGTTCAAATCTTATGCTGTGTAATTATGTAAAGAATATAAATAATTATTCTAAGGTTTCATTACAATTTTTTCCTTTGACATTTAGAAAAGAGAATATGTAATGCATAAGTGTGGGTTTACAAGCACATATTATTAATATAGATTTATATATAAAGGTTACAGTTTATACATTTTTTATTCATAATTAAATGGAAATTCATTTTAATGACACATACATACATGTTTATTATAAGAGGAAATCTAATGAAATAATGAAAAAAATGCTTGAGTTTGCTGGCAACGTGCACTTAATTAAATTTAAATAAATAAGTTGGCTTTCTTTGTGTAAATAATATTTCAATTTAAATTAATAAAAAATATAAAAAAGAAATTGAAAATAATTTCGAAACATGAAATTTGCATTAAACTGAAAATTTGCCTTAAAAAAAGTTCAGTAAATAAACTGCCTATTTCTCATCGTCGAATGAATTCGTTCTCTAGCATAAATACATTTTAAACAAAAACAATTTATAAAATGTTGTTTTTGTTTTAAGTATATTTTTGTACGAAAGAAAGAATTCGTTCGACAATGAGAAATAGGCCCAAAATTTAAAAGTTAAAGAAAGTATATGAAAAGTTGAATTCGTGGAGGATGATTGATCTCTGATGATTGTCTCAAATATTAAAATTACCTAAGTTCTCGTGGTCATAAAAAAATATTTGTTTAAAACTAATAAATATTGAAATTAAACATAAGTATTTTTTAAAATATAAAATTTACAAATCACAACTAGATTTTTAAACAGTTTAAATCAGATATTAAATATATACATAAATAAGTATATACATATGCAATATGTATGCAGGTGGGTGTTATTGCTAGCATAACATCCCTACAGTTTTCAAGATAGTCTGCGGGCGTGCGATTTAAATAATAAGAGCAGTAGTTTACCGGCCATTCGTAGCAGAAAGCTACTTAAGTATTCGAAGGACGAAGTAGTCAGCCACGTCCTCAAGTATAAAAACACATACATAGACACAACATATATACATACATATGTATCTACACATCTACTTTCAAAACTGCTGGAATGTAGAGCACAGTGGAATGGAAAATTGATATTTTTAGATTAAATTATAATTTGGAAATATTAATTTGATTCGCACAAAATTAAGAAAAAGAACAGCTGCAGAAATATTTTCGTGTATAAGTTGTGAGTTATATTAGTGCTTTTTGTTTGTTATGTGGTCATGTATGTCTGTCTATATGCAAACAAAAAGCACTAATTTGATTGAGACAATATGTCGACTAGAAGATTTTAAAACGTTATGAGTTATAAATAAATAATAGTTCTTGTTCTATAAAATCTATGACCCGCAGAATACATATTCATATATCATCTTAGTAACAATTTTTTTAACTTGGGGTAATTTTGCATAAACATTTTAAAATATGCTTTCAATATTTCACAGTCCTTTGGGTGGTTTGTTCAGAAAAATATTTTTTTTAAAAAAGATAAGAAATATTTTCTTGAAGAACCCTTCCACTAAAGTAGCGAAATATTGAAAAATATATATAAATGAATTTGTTCACCACTTACAAAAGTGGAAAAATTGAACAAAGAACGCTGATGAGATGGCGTAGCGGCCTCGAAATCAGTACTGATCCGTTCTGCTGGTTTGCTGATTATTGAAAATATTCTTAATATTCCAATCTTAATATAAAATAATAAATAGAATTTGAACAAATTCATTTATTAATAAAATAATAAAAAATCATTTGCAGTCATGCAGATTCGAACTTAAGCCCGTTGAAGAAATTAACAATTTACATAAGAAAGTTCGACTAATAAAAATTCATATGTACATAATTTGAAAAATATAAATGTTATAAAATTTTTTATATAAACAGACCTCAAGCTTAAAAAATTGTTACTAAAACAATATTGAAAGCTCAAGAATAAAAAGAAATCAATAGTCCTATATCCCTTCTATGTCATAATTAATTTTGTATTTTATTTTATGAAGTCTTCCAAACTGATTTGTTGATTCCTCTGCGTTTTGCTAAATTTTCATTTAAAAAAATTATAAAATTACTTTTGCAGATCTTTCCGCGAAAATCTAGATATTATAATTGCTTATTTTATTTTTGATTATTATTTTATTTAGAAAATTAAAGCAGATTCATATCGCATAAAATTATTGTTGTTTTTTGGAAAATATTTCAAAGTTGGTTATGCTCTTTGCTATATAATTCTCAAATAGTTTCTGAAAGTTTGTGCATAAGCCGAAAGGTTTTCAGAACTTATCTTAACCCGCAAAAAATATAGCAATTTTGGAATAAATGTTTATGCGATATGATGAAAATTTAGCAGAACTAAGCAAGCAAGAAATTTGGCAAAACAATTACCAAATGACAAATTAAAATTTTTAATAAAATTATTGCGAATGTTTGTATTAACTTTTGATTTAATTTAATGCTTAAAATTTTTAATTTTCACATGTAATATTCGAAAAGACTCTGAATTCTCAGAACTTGAACTTTGCATTTGTTTATAAATCTGAAAATAAAAAATTAATAGTAAAGAAGAGTTTTTATTTTTATTTAAAATATTTTTTGTTCAGATTTTGAGCATTTTTTTCGATTTCATAACGATTTTTTTTGCCAAGAGTGCTTCCGAATTTCCTTCACTGAAATCAAAATGTAACTCGATGAAAAATTTTAAAAATTCGAAAAAATGGTTTGTGCTTTTTCTAATAATGAAAAGTCAAAAAGTAAACTAAAACATATATTTTTTTGTAATAGTTAAAACCGTTGAAAATTTTTAGTTGGTTACAGTTGTATAACAAAAAAAAAACGTTTCATAAAGAAGCCACTTGAAGGAAAAAGTTTTAAAAATGAATACAAATTTTAAACATGAATGTAAATTTTTATTTTAAAATTATGAAAACAGTTTTATAAAAAAATAAAATGATAAAGAGTGTTGCTGGTAGCACTGAAAGGTAAGGTATACTTATTCTTCCTTACAAATTTTTTTAAATCCAGTTAAAATTGATATCAAATCTCATAAGTCTATGAAATGGTTTCAAATTTAACCTCTTGTTGAATGGCAAACAATCACTGTTCAGTTGTTTAAAAAAGCTGATCTATCTATTTTAAATCTGCCTCCACTGTACTACATTGTAGAATGCAAGATGGTTGCTTGTTGGCTCGTTGGCTGGTTTAAGGCCACATATCCTAATTAGTAGAGAGAAATAATATAATGAATACAATATTATAATAAAAAAAAAATCATTAAAATCTAAAGTGGATTACATTTACATGCACACGCCCCCACATAAAGTCATATTTACAGTTTGGAAAATGTAAAATAAAAGCTCAAGTAAAAATGACAAAAGAATGAGTAAGTATTTTATATGAGGATGGGAGTACAATTGTGTATTTTGTTATTGTATAAGTGTATGTATGTGTAAATGTAAAGCTTTTTATGTATGAGTAAGTTCACGTGGGTTAAAAAAAATATGTATACAAAAATGTGCTATGTGTATATGTATGTCGTAGTATGATATATAAATATAGATATATAAATATGTATTTCGTTGACTTTGGAGCTTAAGTGCTTTGGTCCGTTTTTTAGGGACATAAATTGCCTAAGAATTGGCAACATTCATTTTGGACTTATAATTTATTTGCATTTCTATGTCTCGCTAATGTGTTAACGGCCTTTATTTAAACTAAACATTATTTACATTTACATTAATACTTAAGCAACACGCACACAGACAATTACTTAACGCTGTAAAAGAACGTGTAATAGACATTTATATTCAAAAATCTGCCAACAATTATTCCTAGGTACAGCTCAGACGTGGCAAATATTTAGCAGCTAAATTTTCTTAAAATTATTTCAGCACCTACTCGTATAAGTTTTTTACAATTGCGTGTCTACATTTTTGATTTAATCTAGACCATTTTAAACATCCATCTTGGCGGTTATACATTTTAGCCACGTCTGACCGTGCTTTAACAAATACTCATGGATTGTAAATGTTGCTTTTTATAATTGAATAAATAAACACAATGAAATACAAATGTAAATGTAATACATTGTGAATGTGAACGTACGTTTATTCATGTGTGTAGCATATTAGAAGAACACGAGAGTACCTTTGATTGTGTGAACAATTTGTTCAGCATTAGAATGAAAGTATAATTTAAGCTTTTGATATATCAAATGAATTTTTCCTTTTGTAAATCACAGACAAGGAAGTACTCGTATTAAAACGTAGTTGGGACTCGAAGTGATGCTACACTTATTTCTGAGAATATTTGCGAAAATTTGTAAAAATTTTATGCAAATTTAAAATATTATTTATTCTTTTCTTAAAGAATTGCTAAAATTATACAATGCATTGCTTGGAAAGCTAAATAATTTGAAAAAAGATTGGAAATTAACATAATGGCGTTCATTTTGTAGAACGAAACGTTTCAAATTTACAGGGGGAAAAATTCGATTTCAAACTGTGTAATTTTCAGTTTATTTTACACGAACGTGAAATGTTGGAAACGTTGTTTCTTAAACTTTTTATGGACTTGCTTCGAACTCATTCATTCGCTCATTTTTGACAGGAACCTATGATCAAACCCATTTAAATTACATTGGTTTGATCAAAGGTTCTTGTCAAAAACGAGCGAATGAATGAGTTCGACACAAGTCTACTTTTCTAGACTTTGAAACCATTAGCATAAACATCAAAAATACTGGGTTAATATTCCGAAAACAACTTGAAATACACACATTCTGAAGCCATAAGACAATTGGTCAAACAAACGTTCCGCTGGCTTTGAGCAAATGCATTTGGACTAGATACCATGATCAAATAAAAAAAAAAAAGAATTCATGTGTCACAAATGTGAACATAATTTATTCCACATGCAAGATGTGTATGTATGTATTCATGTGTGTATGAAGGTAGTGCATACCTTGCAAGAAACTATACTGACTCGGTCACCAGTACTAGTGACTTATAATACCACATGCATTTAACAGGTGCATGCCATAGAAAATTCTCTTACGTGGGTACTAGTGATTCACTAGTACCTTTTAGTAACTCTAGTCTACACTTTTGTCACTTTTCTGGAATACATGTCAATAATGAAAATGCATAGTTTGTTAACTTTTGAAATTTTATTAGAAAAACTAAAATACTAAAAGTCGTTTTACATATTCAAATAAAATAAGGTACTAATTCATTTCGGCCAAAAATAAAAATGTAGTTATTTTGTTGACAATGTCGCCAAAAAGTCCAAAAAAATAGGTGACTTGGGAACATTCGTGCCCAGGTTTCCCTCAGGGTACATATACTTTTATATGAGTTCAGCCTTATAAAAAACCTTACCATCGTTTATAAAATTTATTAGCTCTTGATACAGAAAATGTTCATAAAAACAGCTAAATAGCTTTCACAATCATAATTTAAAGTTTCAACAATATGACAACCTACACATCCATGCATATTTAAATATGTGGCTCCTCTAACTGCAAGTAAATTTACTGCTTTCTTTGGTGGTCTGGTACTTTATTTTTTTAGTGTGAAGTTAAAGATTGGTGTGTCTGGTTACTGCAACATAATACGTTGGAGAAAAAAATATTTATGGCATTTGTAAAATCGAACAGCCAAAGTGCTTGTGTGCACTCGTTGCTGGCAAACAGTTAACAATATCTTAGTAATTGGATACTAAACAATGCGCACGCGCAATAAAGTTAATAATGGGCTACTAATAAATTGAAAAGAGATCATGTCAAAAGGAATCCATACTAATGTTCTTCCCTGATGATTTCTGCACGCACTTGATTAAAATTGAGCTTCAAAATGAGATCAGCAAGTGGAGGCGTTAAAGGTTTTCATTTTTGTTGTTAACTGTCTTTGATTTTATTTTTCTTATTTAACACTAATTTTAATGTTTTGTATTGTCCATATCTTTTTAGGCGTTTGCATCTTGACAGTTCGTTGAGTCCAAAACCTAAAACAAACAAAAAATCACATAATATGCCCTCGAAAAGTTCGTTGCAATTAAGGCCCAGCCCACAATGCCAACGCTGCTACCATCATCACAAGCTGCGATCTTCAATAATTCTAACGACCTCACCTGCTTTAAGTTTCTACAAAAACATTCCTCTATCCAATATCCTTGTTATATGTTTCCTTCTCGTTAGTCTGCAGGCAGTCGAGGTGACGGCTAAAGTGAAAACGAAAAAGAATTCAAACATACACTTTAGCAATAATGAAGATAATCTAAAGTCCACCTCCGAGGGTCAACACTTTGCTATGGAGCCACAAGATCAAACGGCTGTTGTGGGGTCTCGAGTTACGCTACCCTGTCGCGTTATGGAAAAGATTGGCGCCCTCCAATGGACGAAAGATGATTTTGGGTTGGGTCAACATCGCAACTTAAGTGGTTTTGAGCGATATTCTATGGTGGGCAGTGACGAAGAAGGCGATTTTTCTTTAGATATATTTCCGGTGATGTTAGACGATGATGCCCGCTATCAGTGTCAGGTGGGACCGGGTCCCAATGGTGAAGCGGGCATTAGATCGCGTTTCGCCAAACTGACTGTGTTGGTGCCACCCGAGGCTCCCAAGATACTGCAGGGTGAGCACTTGGTAACAACCGAAGATCGAGAAATTGAATTGGAATGTGATTCGGTGGGAGGCAAGCCCGCGGCTGAGGTGAGTTGAGAACTTGTTTTAATTGTAAAAAAAAATTATAAAAAGTAGGCTGGTATCAAAAAGAGAAAGACAAGAGCATTTGTTTAAAAATCTGTTATTTTTGCAGATCACCTGGATCGACGGCTTAGGCAATGTCTTAACGAAAGGTATTGAGGATGTTAAAGAACCTTTGGCTGACAGTCGCCGCATTACGGCCAAGTCTATATTGAAATTGACTCCTAAAAAGGAACACCACAACACCACATTTACATGTCAGGCGCAAAATACTGCCGATCGAACATATAGGTCCGCAAAAATATTATTAGAAGTAAAATATGCTCCCAAAGTCACGGTGTCGGTGGTGGGAGGAGCTCTAGCAGGTGGTCGCATACCCGAGGGTGCAGAAGTTATACTTTCATGTCAGGCAGATGCTAATCCATCTGTGCAAACGTATCGCTGGTTTATTAACGATGAATTGGTAACCGGCGACTATACCACTAAAATGGTAATCCACAACGTGTCTAGGCAATATCATGATGCCATAGTGAAGTGTGAGGTGGTAAATGCTGTTGGTAAAAGTGAAGAAAGTGAAACTTTGGACATAAGTTGTAAGTGCTTTCAGGAATGTTAGTTTAAGTGGAAATGGAAAATTTATTTTTTTTCTTCTGTTACAGATGGTCCAGTCTTTCGCCAGCGACCTTCTTCAGTAGAAGCTGATTTAGGCACCAGTGTAACTATGCGCTGCGATGTCGATGGCAATCCTCCACCAGACATTGAATGGATAAATGAAAATTCCGATCGCGTAGTAGCCACCACAGCAAATCTAACTTTAAAAGTTACTGCTGATACGGCGGGTCGTTATTATTGCAAGGCAGTGGTTGAGGGCTTTCCAGAGATCGGTACAGAAGCCACGATATATGTTAAGCGCGCTCCTATCATTACATCACACAAAGTACAATTCGGTGCCGTTGGTAATCGTGCCAAAATAGATTGTTTAGCCTTTAGCATACCGAAAGCCGAAAAGATTTTGTGGTCCTACGAGGGAAAAATTATAAATATGTCTACGGCCGATCCAGACTTGTATATATTCGAAGAACACCATTTGCCCGAGGGCGTTAGAGCCGCTCTGATAATCAAAGAAAGCCGTTCGAATCATTTTGGCAAATATAATTGTACAGTTGTAAATTCGTATGGAAGTGATTCGTTGTTAATTACTTTAATACCAGAACGTAAGGGGAAATATGAATATTATTATTATTATTATTTTTTTGCTTGTTTAATGCTAAATGTTAATATAAAAATCTTTTGCAGCTGGTTCTGTACCCGTCCTTTTAGTGGTCATGGGGTCTATGTCCTCGGTGGCCATTATTATTATGGTTGTGATGCTCGTGATTGTGTACATGAAACGCAGCAAGAAAAAACCCATGCCCGCAGATGTTATACCAGAAGCTTCTCGCGGTGGTGATAAGTTAAGCGATCTCAAACATGAAATGCGTGCCAAAGCCTACGAAGCGGCTGAATATTCTGAATCGACATCAGACGGTCTAGCTATCAATCTGACGCATTCTCCCATGCCTGATGTACAAATGAAAGGTGCTACTCTAGGCGTACCACTAGCCGGTCCAGTTAAATTGGATGAAAGGTATACATTAATTATTTATTTGCTATTGAAGTTGTACTAAATGCTTCACGGTTTCTGTTTCTTCAATTTAGATTCTCGGGAGACTTTACTGATCGTTTCAATAGATCATGCAATATAAAAAATATGAAAAACCATGACTACAAGGAGTCCGTTAATGGTTACGCTCCCTATTTTGAATACGCTCTAGATTACAGTCCCCCCAATGATAATAAAAGTTCTTTGGGATCTGTGTCAAAGAGTAATTCGACAACTATAAGCTCAGCTACTTTGCCACACTATTCCAATTCTGCTGCCACCACAGGTAATATGAGTTTACCCAGAAATCGTGGTGATATGCAGCAACAACCGATGAACAATGGATTTTTAGGTGAGTATTGCATTGCTTTTCCCATAAAAAAAAAAACTAGTGGCCAATTTATTGCACATTAAGAAAAAATCGGTTTATGTTTTATATGCCTGTGAACTTTTTTATTATTATCTTAGGCCAGCAACTATTACAAAACGGCATAGATAGTCGTTTTAGCGCCATATATGGCAATCCTTATCTGCGCACAAATTCCTCGATACTCCCACCTCTGCCGCCACCAAGTACTGCTAATCCTGCGGCAACACCAGCACCACCGCCTTATCATGCACCTCGAAATCATGGCAATCTCATGAGCAACGGCGTCATGGGAAGTTTAAAAAATTTTGGCACCACCAACAGTATACTTAGCAGCTCGAATGGCCCAGCTAGCGTAAGTGGTAGCAGTTCGAATCTGACCTCGAGCAGCAATACTTTAGCGGCAACACCGCTACAACAGCCTACACTAGGAACACCATCGGGTGTCATCTCTTCCTCAAACGCAACAACAGCACAAAGTCCATCGGGCCAATTTATTTTACCATCAAATGGTAATGCAGCGAAAAAGGGTGCACTTGCAACGCATGTCTAGATCGATCATATAATTTGAAATAGGAACGAAACGAACGAATGATATAAACGAATTAAACCGATTACGGAAGTTTTATTCAAATTTTTATAGAAAAAAACATATTGTGATTTTTAGCGTTAATTATTTACCTATGGCAACTCTATGTCAATTTATAACCAAGTTGCTAAAATTATTTAAATTAATTAAAGAGAAAATATTCTTAAAAAACCTACAAGCTAAGCAACTTGGTTATAATTGCATTTTTATTAGAAACGTTATTGTTAGCAAAATTAAGAACCTAATATACTACATACATACATACATACTTACGTGCATACGTATATACATAAATACATATCCATATGTATATAATACATACATACTTACACATAAAGACATTCAAAGTAGTACATACTATGTATACATAAAATGTATGTAAGTATTCCATAAAAGATGTATATAAAGTTTCCCAACAAACACTTTTATTTGCAAACCCCTAATTCCGAATTGCATAAGCCATAAAATAAACAGTGAGGGACAGAATTTGAAAATCATGTTTAATTGCAAACAAGGGCCTTTATTTGCCACATAACACGATGTTTTCAATGTGTCAAAGGGTAAACGGGAAGACGATATCACCAAATATTTTTGAATCACTTCTTCAACATAAAAAATCCTGAAAACTGAAGTCATTTTATAAAAATTAACAATTTCATAGCTTTAATTTTTTATTGAAACTAAATTAAAATTTTGTAAGTGGTTAAGCAATGTCTACGCATTTCATTGGTGCTTTACCAAATCATTAGTAGGCTTCAACCATAGTTTTGACAAGTTACAAACCTCGTATCTTATGCATATACGTTTAGAACCATCTGAAAATTTCCAAATCGTTTTCAAAAATAACAGCAGAATAAGCTTAGTAGGCTTTTAAACGCATACAAAACCAACCCAACAAATAAATTATATTCGATATGAAACTATTTTATTTTTCTGCACTTCTATACAATTAGAAATCGATTGGATAACAAGAAAAGTATTCATAAGACAAAAAATAAAAATAAAAAATCTAAGTTAAACTGTTATGAAATTTACTATTTGGCATATTGTCATAATTCTATATGTATTTTAGAATGATTGAGCTCGAGGTCGTTTTTGTAAAAATCGTTATAATTTTTCTATTTTATTCGATATTTCGTCAACAATTTGTTGACATCATCAGGAATAACAATCGATTATTATTCCTGATTTCGATTGTTATTCCTGATGATGTCAACAAATTGTTGACGAAATATCGAATAAAATAGAAAAATTATAACGATTTTTACAAAAACGACCTCGAGCTCAATCATTCTAAAATACATATATAAGAAAAGGTCAATAAAAGCAAACAACAGTCATAATTCTATTTTAAATTAAATTTATTTACAAATAAATTTCATTTAAAATGACATGTCAAATAGAAAATTTCATAACAGACTAAACATATTTTAAAATGTTGAACCTTGTATGACATCTAAATATGAGTCAAAATCATAGCTTGGGAATAATGATTAGAAATCCTAATGATTAGCAATTGGATTAGAAATTTTAATTGTGCTGAAAAATTTATTAATTATGATTAGTTAGCCATTTTAGACGATTACTAATTGATTAGATTAGAAATAATCAAAAATCTAATCACAATTAGTGACGATTAGCATTTGTAATCAAATCTAATCAAAACTAATCCAAAAAATAATTGATTAGATTTCTTGATTATTTTTGATTAGATTTGATTAGATCCACTATTTTTAACTATTTTTGCGAAAAGAAAATATTTATTTATCACATTTTTTGCTATATTTATTTTATATATTTTGAATATTGCATAAAACTGCATACGGTGCACTCTGTTCTTTAAATAAACACTAGACACAGCTCCAAGACGAAATTCATTGTCAGACTTTTCTTTTGAAAAGTTGGTATTAATGATGCCTAATGTAAATTTTTTGTAATTATATATAAGCAGAATCAGTACACATGCACCGTATGCAATTTTATGCAATATTCAAAAACTGTTACATCATGTAAATATACAACAAATGTGATAAATAACTATTTTCTTTTCACAAAAATAGTTAAAAATCGTGGATCTAATCAAATCTAATCAATTATTTTTTGGATTAGTTTTGATTAGAAATGCTAATCGTCACTAATTGTGATTAGATTATTTCTAATCAAATCGATTAGTAATCTGAAATTTTCATCAAAATTCAATTCTATTGATTAGATTATTTTATTTCTCTAATCGTAATGATTTCTAATTCTAATCGAAATTCCCAAGCTATGGTCAAAATACATACACTTGATGTAAAAGAAATTTTATTTTCAATTCTCCAACAAAAAGTAAAACAATTGAATGTAACACGCAAATCATCTTTGGATGTAGAGCACCCGGATCATTAACAGCATTAAAAACATTTTCCCAAAAAAAAAATTTATTTAAAAAAATTTAGTTCAATATAATCATTAAATTAACGAACAATTGAATTCATTAACCTAAAATATACTGAATTCTGTACCTAAAAGCAGTTCACAAAACGAATTGTTTATGTTATTCTCATTGCAAACCTACTTTTTTGCTGGGCATTTCAAATATATTTTAATTTTTTTACTGCTATGAAATTTTTATTTGACATATTATTGTCACAATGCTATTTTAAATGAAATTTATTTGTTGGTGGTCAAGCAAAGTCTATATGCACTTCATTGGTTGCATATAGACATTGCTTGACTTCCAACAAATAAATTTCATTTAAAATAGCATTGTGACAATAATATGTCAAATAAAAATTTCATAACAGTATAATTTAGATTTTATTTTTCATTTTGCCTTATAAATACTTTTCTTGTTATCCAATGAATTTCTAATTGTATAAAGGTGTAGAAAAGTAAAATATATTCATATCGTATATAATTTATTTGTTGGGTTAGTTTTGTATCAGTTTCAAGACCTACTATGCTTATTCTGTTGTGATTTTTGAAAATAGTTTGTAATTTACAAATTGTGAATTCTTAGATGGTTTTCAGAAGTATGTGCATAAGATAAGAGGTTTTCAATTTTTCTAAACTGTGGTTAAAGTCTACTGATGATTTGGTAAAGCACCAAAGAAATGCATATAGACATTGCTTGACCACCAGCAAGTAAATTTCATTTAATATAACTATTAAACGTACAAACACACTTATGCTTGGTTTGAAATTATACGTAATTTATATTTAAAAAAATTAATTTTGCAAGACTGTAGTAAAATGCTTTAAAATTGTCGTTTCTATTTGAACTCATACTGTCTTTTTGTATGCTCTGATTCAATCTCTTGGAAATGTTCTATGTAACACATACAGTTACGGACAAAAAAATAGAAAAATAGGCTCACCTTAAAAATATTTTTACAAATCAATATTTTACCAATAATTTTAGTATTTCACCGTTATGACAAATTGTAACGGTTTTCTTCAAGTGTTGTGTTACAAAAAATCAATGTGGCATCAACTTACAAGAAACGAAAAGTCTGGTACAAGCCTTTAAAATCAAAATGGCGCTAATAAGAGTAGACAATAAAATAGACTCAGTGGCAATTTCACTATAAATTTAAATAATTTTTATTAAACATAAAAACATTTCGGTAATATTTTAAATGGGTTAAATTTGTTGAAAACATTAATTTAATTAAAGGAAAAAAAGTTGTGAATTTCTTAAAATATAGGACGCGCGAAACATTGTTCCGTTGAGGAAAGATCTATTGTAAAACGATTAACTGTCGTAGACTATTCACAAAGGAAAATAGCTGATATGATCGGGAGATCTCAACACTTTGTTCGTAATGTATTAGCAGCTCCTAAACCGCATGAAATACGCGGAAGGCCAAGGAAAACTACTGCCAAAACTGATAATCATATAAAGATGTTATCGTATCGTGACCCTTTTAAATCCGCTGAAGTCATTCAAGTAGAGTTGGGGCTTAATATTTCCTAACGGACAGTTAGAAGACGACTGGTGGAAAAAGACCTCTTTGCGAGATCTGTCAGAAAAGTTCCAGTCTTAACGATGAGACATCGCAAAAATATAATTTCTTTCGCAAAAGCACGTCTAGATTGGGACGGTCCAGAAGGTATAAAAAAATAGAGAAACATTTGATTGGGAATGACGGAAAAACATGGATGAGACATCCAAAAAATTCTGAATATAACCCCCGCTACACTACCAAAACTTTTAAGTTTGGTGGTAGAAGTATCATGGTGTGGGATTGTTTTTCATGGTATGATGTTGGTCCATTATTTTGGAGAAACAGTAATATGGATAAAAATCTTTATGTTCAGATGAAGTGATGCTGCCCTATGTTGAATGGGAGTTGCCCCTAAAATTTCAATTCCAGCAAGATATTCACTCGAAGCACACTTCGGCTGTAGCGAAAAAATGGTTTTCAGACCACAAAGTAAACGTTATGATCTGGCCCGCCTAATCCCCGGATTTGAATTCATTAGAGAATCTGGAAAATAGTTAAAGAGAATATCGGAACCGTATCAAGAAATAAGGAAGAATTATGGAAAAAACATTCAGAAGGCGTGGTATGGTATCCCAAACCGAATTTGCCGGGATCTAGTGGACTCTATGCCGCGAAGATGTATTGGTGTATTACAAAACAAGGGTTACTGTACTAAGTACTAACTTTAAAATGTATTTTTAGTGAAATTCTGTAAATTTCTATTAATTTTTATAAGTGAGCCTATAATATTTTTGTCACCTTAATATTATTGTTATGCATGAATTTTTTGATTTTTTGTCAATGAAAAGTTTAAAAATGATCCTTGTGTTATTATAACCGGTATTGACTGAGCCTATGTTTTTGTCCGTAACTGTGTGTGTACATACACATACATGTATTTGGATAAAAAAAATTATGATTCTATTGCAATTTCAAAATGCAATTATCATATAAATTTTCTTCAATTTTGTCATTCACTGTTACTTTGTAAAATAAAAGAGAAACTTCCTTCATAATTCCTCAACATTGTTTTATATTAGAATTATTCTTTTGAAAAACCAATTTCGTATGCATGCTTAAGCATGCATTCATTATAAATGTCGAGTATGCATAACGTAATTATTATGATAATTATATTGTACTTAGCTTAAGTCGCCTGTAGTTAGATTTATCATGTAAATTATATACATACATACGAACATATAAATTTATATAGATTATAATAAGTCGTAACTTAGAAAAAAAAAACAAATGAACTTTGTAAGCCAAAATTTCCAATTGGATTTAAAAACAAAACTCTTATTTATTAGTATTTGTAAGATTTAAAATAAAATAAAACCAATAAACCTTTATAATATAAATTTATAAAATAAATACTAATGAAGTTTTAATTATTTATAAACGCTTAAGAACAAAAAATCTGAAAAACAATGTAAAAACATTAGACTTTAATATACGCTTTTAAAATAAATAATATATAAACAAACTAAAAAATTACAAAAAAAAATACACTGACAAAAAACTATTTATAACATACAGCTAATTTTTAAAGAAAAATAAAAGAAGTCGACAATGTGCAAATAATTATAATCAAATTCTACTTTAATTAGCTGAAAGTTTTAGTATAAAATGCAATTAAAAACAAATAATTATAAATGTAATGAAGTAAAACATCAACTTAAAAAATGTTAGTAATACAATAAATATATTGCTGCCTTATTCCTTGTATAAACCATTTAACATACAAAAATATAAATATTTTGATTATCTTTTTTAAATAGTTCGTTTTAATTAAAGGCTATTTATTGTATTTATCAAAAGAGAAACAAATGCGAATTTTAGTTCAAAATCTTGAATTGTTTTTATGATTTTTAAAATATAAGCTAATTTTTCTTTACATAAAATTTATCGATTTTCTTTTTATGTCTGAAAAGTGTTACAAACTGGAAAAGAAAAAATATTAAAACTAAAAAATAAATACATAAAAAATATATGAAAAATAAAAATAAACTTGTTTAACTAGGACGCTATTAGAAGTATAGAAGTTTGTATAACAACTTCCAAATGCTAACGTAAATACTATTTCCTCACTACTTGTGAAGTCATATCATTATAATACATGCTTTCAATGAAATAAATATTAGACAGCCTTAGATATTAGTTTTAACAATAAAAGTTAAGCAAAAAAGTTTTTTGGCCATTTGTTTAGGAAAGGGATGCCTCTTTGCAAAAAATAAATTTTTTTGGTTAATACACAATTTTACCCAATTTTGCCCAAAAGGCGTTTATTTCTATTAACTAAGTATTGAAAGGAGTTTCAAATGCGAAGAAGCTTTCGAAAAAGCTTGACCTAAGCTTTCTCGGAAGCTTCTTTGCATTTGAAACTCCTTTCAATACTTAGTTATTAGATATAAACGCCTTTTGGGCAAAATTCGGTAAAATTGTGTTTCGACCAAAAAATTGATTTTTTGCAAAGAGGGTACCCCTTTCCTAAAAAATTGAGCAACAATTTTTTTTGCTTAAATGCATGCGACTTAAGCTTTTTCGGAAGCTTCTTCGCCTTTGGGGCATTAGATATAAACGCCTTTTGGGCAAAATTCGGTAAAATTGTGTTTCGACCAAAAAATTGATTTTTTGCAAAGAGGGTACCCCTTTCCTAAAAAATTGAGCAAAAATTTTTTTTGCTTAAAAGCATGCGACTTAAGCATTTTCGGAAGCTTCTTCGCATTTGAAACTCCTTTCAATACTCAGTTATTAGAAATAAACGCCTTTTGGGCAAAATTGGGTAAAATTGTGTTTCAACCAAAAATTTGATTTTTAGCAAAGGGGTTAGCCTTTCCTAAAAAATTGGTCAAAAATTTTTTTTGCTTAAAAGCATGCGACTTAAGCTTTTTCGGAAGCTTCTTCGCATTTGAAACTCCTTTCAATACTCAGTTATTAGAAATAAACGCCTTTTGGGCAAAATTGGGTAAAATTGTGTTTCAACCAAAAATTTGATTTTTAGCAAAGGGGTTAGCCTTTCCTAAAAAATTGGTCAAAAATTTTTTTTGCTTAAATGCATGCGACTTAAGCTTTTTCGGAAGCTTCTTCGCATTTGAAACTCCTTTCAATACTCAGTTATTAGAAATAAACGCCTTTTGGGCAAAATTGGGTAAAATTGTGTTTCAACCAAAAATTTGATTTTTATCCTTTCCTAAAAAATTGGTCAAAAATTTTTTTTGCTTAAATGCATGCGACTTAAGCTTTTTCGGAAGCTTCTTCGCATTTGAAACTCCTTTCAATACTCAGTTATTAGAAATAAGCGCCTTTTGGGCAAAATTGGGTAAAATTGTGTTTCAACCAAAAATTTGATTTTTATCCTTTCCTAAAAAATTGGTCAAAAATTTTTTTGCTTAAATGCATGCGACTTAAGCTTTTTCGGAAGCTTCTTCGCATTTGAAACTCCTTTCAATACTCAGTTATTAGAAATAAACGCCTTTTGGGCAAAATTGGGTAAAATTGTGTTTCAACCAAAAATTTGATTTTTAGCAAAGGGGTTAGCCTTTCCTAAAAAATTGGTCAAAAATTTTTTTTGCTTAAATGCATGCGACTTAAGCTTTTTCGGAAGCTTCTTCGCATTTGAAACTCCTTTCAATACTCAGTTATTAGAAATAAACGCCTTTTGGGCAAAATTGGGTAAAATTGTGTTTCAACCAAAAATTTGATTTTTAGCAAAGGGGTGTTAGCCTTTCCTAAAAAATTGGTCAAAAATTTTTTTTGCTTAAATGCATGCGACTTAAGCTTTTTCGGAAGTTTCTTCGCATTTGAAACTCCTTTCAATACTCAGTTATTAGAAATAAACGCCTTTTGGGCAAAATTGGCTAAAATTGTGTTTCAACCAAAAATTTGATTTTTAGCAAAGGGGTGTTAGCCTTTCCTAAAAAATTGGTCAAAAATTTTTTTTGCTTAAATGCATGCGACTTAAGCTTTTTCGGAAGCTTCTTCGCATTTGAAACTCCTTTCAATAATCAGTTATTAGAAATAAACGCCTTTTGGGCAAAATTGGCTAAAATTGTGTTTCAACCAAAAATTTGATTTTTAGCAAAGGGGTTAGCCTTTCCTAAAAAATTGGTCAAAAATTCTTTTTGCTTAAATGCATGCGACTTAAGCTTTTTCGGAAGCTTCTTCGCATTTGAAACTCCTTTCAATACTCAGTTATTAGATATAAACGCCTTTTGGGCAAAATTGGGTAAAATTGTGTTTCAACCAAAAATTTGATTTTTAGCAAAGGGGTTAACCTTTCCTAAAAAATTGGTCAAAAATTTTTTTTGCTTAAATGCATGCGACTTAAGCTTTTTCGGAAGCTTCTTCGCATTTGAAACTCCTTTCAATACTCAGTTATTAGATATAAACGCCTTTTGGGCAAAATTGGGTAAAATTGTGTTTCAACCAAAAATTTGATTTTTAGCAAAGGCCTTTCCTAAAAAATTGGTCAAAAATTTTTTTTGCTTAAATGCATGCGACTTAAGCTTTTTCGGAAGCTTCTTCGCATTTGAAACTCCTTTCAATACTCAGTTATTAGATATAAACGCCTTTTGGGCAAAATTGGGTAAAATTGTTAGCCTTTCCTAAAAAATTGGTCAAAAATTTGTTTTGCTTAAATGCATGCGACTTAAGCTTTTTCGGAAGCTTCTTCGCATTTGAAACTCCTTTCAATACTCAGTTATTAGATATAAACGCCTTTTGGGCAAAATTGGGTAAAATTGTGTTTCAACCAAAAATTTGATTTTTAGCAAAGGGGTTAGCCTTTCCTAAAAAATTGGTCAAAAATTTTTTTTGCTTAAATGCATGCGACTTAAGCTTTTTCGGAAGCTTCTTCGCATTTGAAACTCCTTTCAATACTCAGTTATTAGATATAAACGCCTTTTGGGCAAAATTGGGTAAAATTGTGTTTCAACCAAAAATTTGATTTTTAGCAAAGGGGTTAGCCTTTCCTAAAAAATTGGTCAAAAATTTTTTTTGCTTAAATGCATGCGACTTAAGCTTTTTCGGAAGCTTCTTCGCATTTGAAACTCCTTTCAATACTCAGTTATTAGATATAAACGCCTTTTGGGCAAAATTGGGTAAAATTGTGTTTCAACCAAAAATTTGATTTTTAGCAAAGGGGTTAGCCTTTCCTAAAAAATTGGTCAAAATTTTTTTTGCTTAAATGCATGCGACTTAAGCTTTTTCGGAAGCTTCTTCGCATTTGAAACTCCTTTCAATACTCAGTTATTAGATATAAACGCCTTTTGGGCAAAATTGGGTAAAATTGTGTTTCAACCAAAAATTTGATTTTTAGCAAAGCAAAAAATTGGTCAAAAATTTTTTTTGCTTAAATGCATGCGACTTAAGCTTTTTCGGAAGCTTCTTCGCATTTGAAACTCCTTTCAATACTCAGTTATTAGATATAAACGCCTTTTGGGCAAAATTGGGTAAAATTGTGTTTCAACCAAAAATTTGATTTTTAGCAAAGGGGTTAGCCTTTCCTAAAAAATTGGTCAAAATTTTTTTTTGCTTAAATACATGCGACTTAAGCTTTTTCGGAAGCTTCTTCGCATTTGAAACTCCTTTCAATACTCAGTTATTAGATATAAACGCCTTTTGGGCAAAATTGGGTAAAATTGTGTTTCAACCAAAAATTTTATTTTTAGCAAAGGGGTTAGCCTTTCCTAAAAAATTGGTCAAAAATTTTTTTTGCTTAAATGCATGCGACTTAAGCTTTTTCGGAAGCTTCTTCGCATTTGAAACTCCTTTCAATACTCAGTTATTAGATATAAACGCCTTTTGGGCAAAATTGGGTAAAATTGTTAGCCTTTCCTAAAAAATTGGTCAAAAATTTTTTTTGCTTAAATGCATGCGACTTAAGCTTTTTCGGAAGCTTCTTCGCATTTGAAACTCCTTTCAATACTCAGTTATTAGATATAAACGCCTTTTGGGCAAAATTGGGTAAAATTGTGTTTCAACCAAAAATTTGATTTTTAGCAAAGGGGTTAGCCTTTCCTAAAAAATTGGTCAAAAATTTTTTTTGCTTAAATGCATGCGACGTAAGCTTTTTCGGAAGCTTCTTCGCATTTGAAACTCCTTTCAATACTCAGTTATTAGATATAAACGCCTTTTGGGCAAAATTGGGTAAAATTGTGTTTCAACCAAAAATTTGATTTTTAGCAAAGGGGTTAGCCTTTCCTAAAAAATTGGTCAAAAATTTTTTTTGCTTAAATGCATGCGACTTAAGCTTTTTCGGAAGCTTCTTCGCATTTGAAACTCCTTTCAATACTCAGTTATTAGATATAAACGCCTTTTGGGCAAAATTGGGTAAAATTGTGTTTCAACCAAAAATTTGATTTTTAGCAAAGGGGTTAGCCTTTCCTAAAAAATTGGTCAAAAATTTTTTTTGCTTAAATGCATGCGACTTAAGCTTTTTCGGAAGCTTCTTCGCATTTGAAACTCCTTTCAATACTCAGTTATTAGATATAAACGCCTTTTGGGCAAAATTGGGTAAAATTGTGTTTCAACCAAAAATTTGATTTTTAGCAAAGGGGTTAGCCTTTCCTAAAAAATTGGTCAAAAATTTTTTTTGCTTAAATGCATGCGACTTAAGCTTTTTCGGAAGCTTCTTCGCATTTGAAACTCCTTTCAATACTCAGTTATTAGATATAAACGCCTTTTGGGCAAAATTGGGTAAAATTGTGTTTCAACCAAAAATTTGATTTTTAGCAAAGCAAAAAATTGGTCAAAAATTTTTTTTGCTTAAATGCATGCGACTTAAGCTTTTTCGGAAGCTTCTTCGCATTTGAAACTCCTTTCAATACTCAGTTATTAGATATAAACGCCTTTTGGGCAAAATTGGGTAAAATTGTGTTTCAACCAAAAATTTGATTTTTAGCAAAGGGGTTAGCCTTTCCTAAAAAATTGGTCAAAAAATTTTTTTGCTTAAATGCATGCGACTTAAGCTTTTTCGGAAGCTTCTTCGCATTTGAAACTCCTTTCAATACTCAGTTATTAGATATAAACGCCTTTTGGGCAAAATTGGGTAAAATTGTGTTTCAACCAAAAATTTGATTTTTAGCAAAGGGGTTAGCCTTTCCTAAAAAATTGGTCAAAAATTTTTTTTGCTTAAATGCATGCGACTTAAGCTTTTTCGGAAGCTTCTTCGCATTTGAAACTCCTTTCAATACTCAGTTATTAGATATAAACGCCTTTTGGGCAAAATTGGGTAAAATTGTGTTTCAACCAAAAATTTGATTTTTAGCAAAGGGGTTAGCCTTTCCTAAAAAATTGGTCAAAAAATTTTTTTGCTTAAATGCATGCGACTTAAGCTTTTTCGGAAGCTTCTTCGCATTTGAAACTCCTTTCAATACTCAGTTATTAGATATAAACGCCTTTTGGGCAAAATTGGGTAAAATTGTGTTTCAACCAAAAATTTGATTTTTAGCAAAGGGGTTAGCCTTTCCTAAAAAATTGGTCAAAAATTTTTTTTGCTTAAATGCATGCGACTTAAGCTTTTTCGGAAGCTTCTTCGCATTTGAAACTCCTTTCAATACTCAGTTATTAGATATAAACGCCTTTTGGGCAAAATTGGGTAAAATTGTGTTTCAACCAAAAATTTGATTTTTAGCAAAGGGGTTAGCCTTTCCTAAAAAATTGGTCAAAAATTTTTTTTGCTTAAATGCATGCGACTTAAGCTTTTTCGGAAGCTTCTTCGCATTTGAAACTCCTTTCAATACTCAGTTATTAGATATAAACGCCTTTTGGGCAAAATTGGGTAAAATTGTGTTTCAACCAAAAATTTGATTTTTAGCAAAGGGGTTAGCCTTTCCTAAAAAATTGGTCAAAAATTTTTTTTGCTTAAATGCATGCGACTTAAGCTTTTTCGGAAGCTTCTTCGCATTTGAAACTCCTTTCAATACTCAGTTATTAGATATAAACGCCTTTTGGGCAAAATTGGGTAAAATTGTGTTTCAACCAAAAATTTGATTTTTAGCAAAGGGGTTAGCCTTTCCTAAAAAATTGGTCAAAAAATTTTTTTGCTTAAATGCATGCGACTTAAGCTTTTTCGGAAGCTTCTTCGCATTTGAAACTCCTTTCAATACTCAGTTATTAGATATAAACGCCTTTTGGGCAAAATTGGGTAAAATTGTGTTTCAACCAAAAATTTGATTTTTAGCAAAGGGGTTAGCCTTTCCTAAAAAATTGGTCAAAAATTTTTTTTGCTTAAATGCATGCGACTTAAGCTTTTTCGGAAGCTTCTTCGCATTTGAAACTCCTTTCAATACTCAGTTATTAGATATAAACGCCTTTTGGGCAAAATTGGGTAAAATTGTGTTTCAACCAAAAATTTGATTTTTAGCAAAGGGGTTAGCCTTTCCTAAAAAATTGGTCAAAAAATTTTTTTGCTTAAATGCATGCGACTTAAGCTTTTTCGGAAGCTTCTTCGCATTTGAAACTCCTTTCAATACTCAGTTATTAGATATAAACGCCTTTTGGGCAAAATTGGGTAAAATTGTGTTTCAACCAAAAATTTGATTTTTAGCAAAGGCCTTTCCTAAAAAATTGGTCAAAAATTTTTTTTGCTTAAATGCATGCGACTTAAGCTTTTTCGGAAGCTTCTTCGCATTTGAAACTCCTTTCAATACTCAGTTATTAGATATAAACGCCTTTTGGGCAAAATTGGGTAAAATTGTGTTTCAACCAAAAATTTGATTTTTAGCAAAGGGGTTAGCCTTTCCTAAAAAATTGGTCAAAAATTTTTTTTGCTTAAATGCATGCGACTTAAGCTTTTTCGGAAGCTTCTTCGCATTTGAAACTCCTTTCAATACTCAGTTATTAGATATAAACGCCTTTTGGGCAAAATTGGGTAAAATTGTGTTTCAACCAAAAATTTGATTTTTAGCAAAGGGGTTAGCCTTTCCTAAAAAATTGGTCAAAAATTTTTTTTGCTTAAATGCATGCGACTTAAGCTTTTTCGGAAGCTTCTTCGCATTTGAAACTCCTTTCAATACTCAGTTATTAGATATAAACGCCTTTTGGGCAAAATTGGGTAAAATTGTGTTTCAACCAAAAATTTGATTTTTAGCAAAGGGGTTAGCCTTTCCTAAAAAATTGGTCAAAAATTTTTTTTGCTTAAATGCATGCGACTTAAGCTTTTTCGGAAGCTTCTTCGCATTTGAAACTCCTTTCAATACTCAGTTATTAGATATAAACGCCTTTTGGGCAAAATTGGGTAAAATTGTGTTTCAACCAAAAATTTGATTTTTAGCAAAGGGGTTAGCCTTTCCTAAAAAATTGGTCAAAAATTTTTTTTGCTTAAATGCATGCGACTTAAGCTTTTTCGGAAGCTTCTTCGCATTTGAAACTCCTTTCAATACTCAGTTATTAGATATAAACGCCTTTTGGGCAAAATTGGGTAAAATTGTGTTTCAACCAAAAATTTGATTTTTAGCAAAGGGGTTAGCCTTTCCTAAAAAATTGGTCAAAAATTTTTTTTGCTTAAATGCATGCGACTTAAGCTTTTTCGGAAGCTTCTTCGCATTTGAAACTCCTTTCAATACTCAGTTATTAGATATAAACGCCTTTTGGGCAAAATTGGGTAAAATTGTGTTTCAACCAAAAATTTGATTTTTAGCAAAGGGGTTAGCCTTTCCTAAAAAATTGGTCAAAAATTTTTTTTGCTTAAATGCATGCGACTTAAGCTTTTTCGGAAGCTTCTTCGCATTTGAAACTCCTTTCAATACTCAGTTATTAGATATAAACGCCTTTTGGGCAAAATTGGGTAAAATTGTGTTTCAACCAAAAATTTGATTTTTAGCAAAGGGGTTAGCCTTTCCTAAAAAATTGGTCAAACATTTTTTTTGCTTAAATGCATGCGACTTAAGCTTTTTCGGAAGCTTCTTCGCATTTGAAACTCCTTTCAATACTCAGTTATTAGATATAAACGCCTTTTGGGCAAAATTGGGTAAAATTGTGTTTCAACCAAAAATTTGATTTTTAGCAAAGGGGTTAGCCTTTCCTAAAAAATTAATCAAAAATTTTTTTTGCTTAAATGCATGCGACTTAAGCTTTTTCGGAAGCTTCTTCGCATTTGAAACTCCTTTCAATACTCAGTTATTAGATATAAACGCCTTTTGGGCAAAATTGGGTAAAATTGTGTTTCAACCAAAAATTTGATTTTTAGCAAAGGGGTTAGCCTTTCCTAAAAAATTGGTCAAAAATTTTTTTTGCTTAAATGCATGCGACTTAAGCTTTTTCGGAAGCTTCTTCGCATTTGAAACTCCTTTCAATACTCAGTTATTAGATATAAACGCCTTTTGGGCAAAATTGGGTAAAATTGTGTTTCAACCAAAAATTTGATTTTTAGCAAAGGGGTTAGCCTTTCCTAAAAAATTGGTCAAAAATTTTTTTTGCTTAAATGCATGCGACTTAAGCTTTTTCGGAAGCTTCTTCGCATTTGAAACTCCTTTCAATACTCAGTTATTAGATATAAACGCCTTTTGGGCAAAATTGGGTAAAATTGTGTTTCAACCAAAAATTTGATTTTTAGTAAAGGGGTTAGCCTTTCCTAAAAAATTGGTCAAAAATTTTTTTTGCTTAAATGCATGCGACTTAAGCTTTTTCGGAAGCTTCTTCGCATTTGAAACTCCTTTCAATACTCAGTTATTAGATATAAACGCCTTTTGGGCAAAATTGGGTAAAATTGTGTTTCAACCAAAAATTTGATTTTTAGCAAAGGGGTTAGCCTTTCCTAAAAAATTGGTCAAAAATTTTTTTTGCTTAAATGCATGCGACTTAAGCTTTTTCGGAAGCTTCTTCGCATTTGAAACTCCTTTCAATACTCAGTTATTAGATATAAACGCCTTTTGGGCAAAATTGGGTAAAATTGTGTTTCAACCAAAAATTTGATTTTTAGCAAAGGGGTTAGCCTTTCCTAAAAAATTGGTCAAAAATTTTTTTTGCTTAAATGCATGCGACTTAAGCTTTTTCGGAAGCTTCTTCGCATTTGAAACTCCTTTCAATACTCAGTTATTAGATATAAACGCCTTTTGGGCAAAATTGGGTAAAATTGTGTTTCAACCAAAAATTTGATTTTTAGCAAAGGGGTTAGCCTTTCCTAAAAAATTGGTCAAAAATTTTTTTTGCTTAAATGCATGCGACTTAAGCTTTTTCGGAAGCTTCTTCGCATTTGAAACTCCTTTCAATACTCAGTTATTAGATATAAACGCCTTTTGGGCAAAATTGGGTAAAATTGTGTTTCAACCAAAAATTTGATTTTTAGCAAAGGGGTTAGCCTTTCCTAAAAAATTGGTCAAAAATTTTTTTTGCTTAAATGCATGCGACTTAAGCTTTTTCGGAAGCTTCTTCGCATTTGAAACTCCTTTCAATACTCAGTTATTAGATATAAACGCCTTTTGGGCAAAATTGGGTAAAATTGTGTTTCAACCAAAAATTTGATTTTTAGTAAAGGGGTTAGCCTTTCCTAAAAAATTGGTCAAAAATTTTTTTTGCTTAAATGCATGCGACTTAAGCTTTTTCGGAAGCTTCTTCGCATTTGAAACTCCTTTGAATACTCAGTTATTAGATATAAACGCCTTTTGGGCAAAATTGGGTAAAATTGTGTTTCAACCAAAAATTTGATTTTTAGCAAAGGGGTTAACCTTTCCTAAAAAATTGGTCAAAAATTTTTTTTGCTTAAATGCATGCGACTTAAGCTTTTTCGGAAGCTTCTTCGCATTTGAAACTCCTTTCAATACTCAGTTATTAGATATAAACGCCTTTTGGGCAAAATTGGGTAAAATTGTGTTTCAACCAAAAATTTGATTTTTAGCAAAGGGGTTAGCCTTTCCTAAAAAATTGGTCAAAAATTTTTTTTGCTTAAATGCATGCGACTTAAGCTTTTTCGGAAGCTTCTTCGCATTTGAAACTCCTTTCAATACTCAGTTATTAGATATAAACGCCTTTTGGGCAAAATTGGGTAAAATTGTGTTTCAACCAAAAATTTGATTTTTAGCAAAGGGGTTAGCCTTTCCTAAAAAATTGGTCAAAAATTTTTTTTGCTTAAATGCATGCGACTTAAGCTTTTTCGGAAGCTTCTTCGCATTTGAAACTCCTTTCAATACTCAGTTATTAGATATAAACGCCTTTTGGACAAAATTGGGTAAAATTGTGTTTCAACCAAAAATTTGATTTTTAGCAAAGGGGTTAGCCTTTCCTAAAAAATTGGTCAAAAATTTTTTTTGCTTAAATGCATGCGACTTAAGCTTTTTCGGAAGCTTCTTCGCATTTGAAACTCCTTTCAATACTCAGTTATTAGATATAAACGCCTTTTGGGCAAAATTGGGTAAAATTGTGTTTCAACCAAAAATTTGATTTTTAGCAAAGGGGTTAGCCTTTCCTAAAAAATTGGTCAAAAATTTTTTTTGCTTAAATGCATGCGACTTAAGCTTTTTCGGAAGCTTCTTCGCATTTGAAACTCCTTTCAATACTCAGTTATTAGATATAAACGCCTTTTGGGCAAAATTGGGTAAAATTGTGTTTCAACCAAAAATTTGATTTTTAGCAAAGGGGTTAGCCTTTCCTAAAAAATTGGTCAAAAATTTTTTTTGCTTAAATGCATGCGACTTAAGCTTTTTCGGAAGCTTCTTCGCATTTGAAACTCCTTTCAATACTCAGTTATTAGATATAAACGCCTTTTGGGCAAAATTGGGTAAAATTGTGTTTCAACCAAAAATTTGATTTTTAGCAAAGGGGTTAGCCTTTCCTAAAAAATTGGTCAAAAATTTTTTTTGCTTAAATGCATGCGACTTAAGCTTTTTCGGAAGCTTCTTCGCATTTGAAACTCCTTTCAATACTCAGTTATTAGATATAAACGCCTTTTGGGCAAAATTGGGTAAAATTGTGTTTCAACCAAAAATTTGATTTTTAGCCTTTCCTAAAAAATTGGTCAAAAATTTTTTTTGCTTAAATGCATGCGACTTAAGCTTTTTCGGAAGCTTCTTCGCATTTGAAACTCCTTTCAATACTCAGTTATTAGATATAAACGCCTTTTGGGCAAAATTGGGTAAAATTGTGTTTCAACCAAAAATTTGATTTTTAGCAAAGGGGTTAGCCTTTCCTAAAAAATTGGTCAAAAATTTTTTTTGCTTAAATGCATGCGACTTAAGCTTTTTCGGAAGCTTCTTCGCATTTGAAACTCCTTTCAATACTCAGTTATTAGATATAAACGCCTTTTGGGCAAAATTGGGTAAAATTGTGTTTCAACCAAAAATTTGATTTTTTAGCAAAGGGGTTAGCCTTTCCTAAAAAATTGGTCAAAAATTTTTTTTGCTTAAATGCATGCGACTTAAGCTTTTTCGGAAGGTTCTTCGCATTTTAAACTCCTTTCAATACTCAGTTATTAGATATAAACGCCTTTTGGGCAAAATTGGGTAAAATTGTGTTTCAACCAAAAATTTGATTTTTAGCAAAGGGGTTAGCCTTTCCTAAAAAATTGGTCAAAAATTTTTTTTGCTTAAATGCATGCGACTTAAGCTTTTTCGGAAGCTTCTTCGCATTTGAAACTCCTTTCAATACTCAGTTATTAGAAATAAACGCCTTTTGGGCAAAATTGGGTAAAATTGTGTTTCAACCAAAAATTTGATTTTTAGCAAATTTGGTCAAAAATTTTTTTTGCTTAAATGCATGCGACTTAAGCTTTTTCGGAAACTTCTTCGCATTTGAAACTCCTTTCAATACTCAGTTATTAGAAATAAACGCCTTTTGGGCAAAATTGGGTAAAAGTTAGCCTTTCCTAAAAAATTGGTGAAAAATTTTTTTTGCTTAAATGCATGCGACTTAAGCTTTTTCGGAAGCTTCTTCGCATTTGAAACTCCTTTCAATACTCAGTTATTAGAAATAAACGCCTTTTGGGCAAAATTGGGTAAAATTGTGTTTCAACCAAAAATTTGATTTTTAGCAAAGGGGTTAGCCTTTCCTAAAAATTTGGTCAAAAATTTTTTTTGCTTAAATGCATGCGACTTAAGCTTTTTCGGAAGCTTCTTCGCATTTGAAACTCCTTTCAATACTCAGTTATTAGAAATAAACGCCTTTTGGGCAAAATTGGGTAAAATTGTGTTTCAACCAAAAATTTGATTTTTAGCAAAGGGGTTAGCTTTCCTAAAAATTTGGTCAAAAAATTTTTTTTGCTTAAATGCATGCGACTTAAGCTTTTTCGGAAGCTTCTTCGCATTTGAAACTCCTTTCAATACTCAGTTATTAGAAATAAACGCCTTTTGGGCAAAATTGGGTAAAATTGTGTTTCGCTTTTTCGGAAGCTTCTTCGCATTTGAAACTCCTTTCAATACTCAGTTATTAGAAATAAACGCCTTTTGGGCAAAATTGGGTAAAATTGTGTTTCAACCAAAAATTTGATTTTTAGCAAAGGGGTTGTTAGCCTTTCCTAAAAAATTGGTCAAAATTTTTTTTTGCTTAAATGCATGCGACTTAAGCTTTTTCGGAAGCTTCTTCGCATTTGAAACTCCTTTCAATACTCAGTTATTAGAAATAAACGCCTTTTGGGCAAAATTGGGTAAAATTGTGTTTCAACCAAAAATTTGATTTTTAGCAAAGGGGTTAGCCTTTCCTAAAAAATTGGTAAAAAATTTTTTTTGCTTAAATGCATGCGACTTAAGCTTTTTCGGAAGGTTCTTCGCATTTTAAACTCCTTTCAATACTCAGTTATTAGATATAAACGCCTTTTGGGCAAAATTGGGTAAAATTGTGTTTCAACCAAAAATTTGATTTTTAGCAAAGGGGTTAGCCTTTCCTAAAAAATTGGTCAAAAATTTTTTTTGCTTAAATGCATGCGACTTAAGCTTTTTCGGAAGCTTCTTCGCATTTGAAACTCCTTTCAATACTCAGTTATTAGATATAAACGCCTTTTGGGCAAAATTGGGTAAAATTGTGTTTCAACCAAAAATTTGATTTTTAGCAAAGGCCTTTTTTAGCCTTTCCTAAAAAATTGGTCAAAAATTTTTTTTGCTTAAATGCATGCGACTTAAGCTTTTTCGGAAGCTTCTTCGCATTTGAAACTCCTTTCAATACTCAGTTATTAGATATAAACGCCTTTTGGGCAAAATTGGGTAAAATTGTGTTTCAACCAAAAATTTGATTTTTAGCAAAGGCCTTTTTTAGCCTTTCCTAAAAAATTGGTCAAAAATTTTTTTTGCTTAAATGCATGCGACTTAAGCTTTTTCGGAAGCTTCTTCGCATTTGAAACTCCTTTCAATACTCAGTTATTAGATATAAACGCCTTTTGGGCAAAATTGGGTAAAATTGTGTTTCAACAAAAAATTTGATTTTTAGCAAAGGGGTTAGCCTTTCCTAAAAAATTGGTCAAAAATTTTTTTTGCTTAAATGCATGCGACTTAAGCTTTTTCGGAAGCTTCTTCGCATTTGAAACTCCTTTCAATACTCAGTTATTAGATATAAACGCCTTTTGGGCAAAATTGGGTAAAATTGTGTTTCAACCAAAAATTTGATTTTTAGCAAAGGGGTTAGTTAGCCTTTCCTAAAAAATTGGTCAAAAATTTTTTTTGCTTAAATGCATGCGACTTAAGCTTTTTCGGAAGCTTCTTCGCATTTGAAACTCCTTTCAATACTCAGTTATTAGATATAAACGCCTTTTGGGCAAAATTGGGTAAAATTGTGTTTCAACCAAAAATTTGATTTTTAGCAAAGGGGTTAGCCTTTCCTAAAAAATTGGTCAAAAATTTTTTTTGCTTAAATGCATGCGACTTAAGCTTTTTCGGAAGCTTCTTCGCATTTGAAACTCCTTTCAATACTCAGTTATTAGATATAAACGCCTTTTGGGCAAAATTGGGTAAAATTGTGTTTCAACCAAAAATTTGATTTTTAGCAAAGGGGTTAGCCTTTCCTAAAAAATTGGTCAAAAATTTTTTTTGCTTAAATGCATGCGACTTAAGCTTTTTCGGAAGCTTCTTCGCATTTGAAACTCCTTTCAATACTCAGTTATTAGATATAAACGCCGCCTTTTGGGCAAAATTGGGTAAAATTGTGTTTCAACCAAAAATTTGATTTTTAGCAAAGGCCTTTTTTAGCCTTTCCTAAAAAATTGGTCAAAAATTTTTTTTGCTTAAATGCATGCGACTTAAGCTTTTTCGGAAGCTTCTTCGCATTTGAAACTCCTTTCAATACTCAGTTATTAGATATAAACGCCTTTTGGGCAAAATTGGGTAAAATTGTGTTTCAACCAAAAATTTGATTTTTAGCAAAGGGGTTAGCCTTTCCTAAAAAATTGGTCAAAAATTTTTTTTGCTTAAATGCATGCGACTTAAGCTTTTTCGGAAGCTTCTTCGCATTTGAAACTCCTTTCAATACTCAGTTATTAGATATAAACGCCTTTTGGGCAAAATTGGGTAAAATTGTGTTTCAACCAAAAATTTGATTTTTAGCAAAGGGGTTAGTTAGCCTTTCCTAAAAAATTGGTCAAAAATTTTTTTTGCTTAAATGCATGCGACTTAAGCTTTTTCGGAAGCTTCTTCGCATTTGAAACTCCTTTCAATACTCAGTTATTAGATATAAACGCCTTTTGGGCAAAATTGGGTAAAATTGTGTTTCAACCAAAAATTTGATTTTTAGCAAAGGGGTTAGCCTTTCCTAAAAAATTGGTCAAAAATTTTTTTTGCTTAAATGCATGCGACTTAAGCTTTTTCGGAAGCTTCTTCGCATTTGAAACTCCTTTCAATACTCAGTTATTAGATATAAACGCCTTTTGGGCAAAATTGGGTAAAATTGTGTTTCAACCTAAAATTTGATTTTTAGCAAAGGCCTTTTTTAGCCTTTCCTAAAAAATTGGTCAAAAATTTTTTTTGCTTAAATGCATGCGACTTAAGCTTTTTCGGAAGCTTCTTCGCATTTGAAACTCCTTTCAATACTCAGTTATTAGATATATGTAAACGCCTTTTGGGCAAAATTGGGTAAAATTGTGTTTCAACCAAAAATTTGATTTTTAGCAAAGGGGTTAGCCTTTCCTAAAAAATTGGTCAAAAATTTTTTTTGCTTAAATGCATGCGACTTAAGCTTTTTCGGAAGCTTCTTCGCATTTGAAACTCCTTTCAATACTCAGTTATTAGATATAAACGCCTTTTGGGCAAAATTGGGTAAAATTGTGTTTCAACCAAAAATTTGATTTTTAGCAAAGGGGTTAGCCTTTCCTAAAAAATTGGTCAAAAATTTTTTTTGCTTAAATGCATGCGACTTAAGCTTTTTCGGAAGCTTCTTCGCATTTGAAACTCCTTTCAATACTCAGTTATTAGATATAAACGCCTTTTGGGCAAAATTGGGTAAAATTGTGTTTCAACCAAAAATTTGATTTTTAGCAAAGGGGTTAGCCTTTCCTAAAAAATTGGTCAAAAATTTTTTTTGCTTAAATGCATGCGACTTAAGCTTTTTCGGAAGCTTCTTCGCATTTGAAACTCCTTTCAATACTCAGTTATTAGATATAAACGCCTTTTGGGCAAAATTGGGTAAAATTGTGTTTCAACCAAAAATTTGATTTTTAGCAAAGGGGTTAGCCTTTCCTAAAAAATTGGTCAAAAATTTTTTTTGCTTAAATGCATGCGACTTAAGCTTTTTCGGAAGCTTCTTCGCATTTGAAACTCCTTTCAATACTCAGTTATTAGATATAAACGCCTTTTGGGCAAAATTGGGTAAAATTGTGTTTCAACCAAAAATTTGATTTTTAGCAAAGGGGTTAGCCTTTCCTAAAAAATTGGTCAAAAATTTTTTTTGCTTAAATGCATGCGACTTAAGCTTTTTCGGAAGCTTCTTCGCATTTGAAACTCCTTTCAATACTCAGTTATTAGATATAAACGCCTTTTGGGCAAAATTGGGTAAAATTGTGTTTCAACCAAAAATTTGATTTTTAGCAAAGGCCTTTTTTAGCCTTTCCTA
The DNA here is from genome assembly GCA_951800035.1 of Linnaemya tessellans. NCBI lineage: Eukaryota > Metazoa > Arthropoda > Insecta > Diptera > Tachinidae > Linnaemya > Linnaemya tessellans. The sequence goes on from OX637536.1 coordinate 44,339,651, forward strand.
AAAAATTGGTCAAAAATTTTTTTTGCTTAAATGCATGCGACTTAAGCTTTTTCGGAAGCTTCTTCGCATTTGAAACTCCTTTCAATACTCAGTTATTAGATATAAACGCCTTTTGGGCAAAATTGGGTAAAATTGTGTTTCAACCAAAAATTTGATTTTTAGCAAAGGGGTTAGCCTTTCCTAAAAAATTGGTCAAAAATTTTTTTTGCTTAAATGCATGCGACTTAAGCTTTTTCGGAAGCTTCTTCGCATTTGAAACTCCTTTCAATACTCAGTTATTAGATATATGTAAACGCCTTTTGGGCAAAATTGGGTAAAATTGTGTTTCAACCAAAAATTTGATTTTTAGCAAAGGGGTTAGCCTTTCCTAAAAAATTGGTCAAAAATTTTTTTTGCTTAAATGCATGCGACTTAAGCTTTTTCGGAAGCTTCTTCGCATTTGAATCTCCTTTCAATACTCAGTTATTAGATATAAACGCCTTTTGGGCAAAATTGGGTAAAATTGTGTTTCAACCAAAAATTTGATTTTTAGCAAAGGGGTTAGCCTTTCCTAAAAAATTGGTCAAAAATTGTTTTTGCTTAAATGCATGCGACTTAAGCTTTTTCGGAAGCTTCTTCGCATTTGAAACTCCTTTCAATACTCAGTTATTAGATATAAACGCCTTTTGGGCAAAATTGGGTAAAATTGTGTTTCAACCAAAAATTTGATTTTTAGCAAAGGGGTTAGCCTTTCCTAAAAAATTGGTCAAAAATTGTTTTTGCTTAAATGCATGCGACTTAAGCTTTTTCGGAAGCTTCTTCGCATTTGAAACTCCTTTCAATACTCAGTTATTAGATATAAACGCCTTTTGGGCAAAATTGGGTAAAATTGTGTTTCAACCAAAAATTTGATTTTTAGCAAAGGGGTTAGCCTTTCCTAAAAAATTGGTCAAAAATTTTTTTTGCTTAAATGCATGCGACTTAAGCTTTTTCGGAAGCTTCTTCGCATTTGAAACTCCTTTCAATACTCAGTTATTAGATATAAACGCCTTTTGGGCAAAATTGGGTAAAATTGTGTTTCAACCAAAAATTTGATTTTTAGCAAAGGCCTTTTTTAGCCTTTCCTAAAAAATTGGTCAAAAATTTTTTTTGCTTAAATGCATGCGACTTAAGCTTTTTCGGAAGCTTCTTCGCATTTGAAACTCCTTTCAATACTCAGTTATTAGATATAAACGCCTTTTGGGCAAAATTGGGTAAAATTGTGTTTCAACCAAAAATTTGATTTTTAGCAAAGGGGTTAGCCTTTCCTAAAAAATTGGTCAAAAATTTTTTTTGCTTAAATGCATGCGACTTAAGCTTTTTCGGAAGCTTCTTCGCATTTGAAACTCCTTTCAATACTCAGTTATTAGATATAAACGCCTTTTGGGCAAAATTGGGTAAAATTGTGTTTCAACCAAAAATTTGATTTTTAGCAAAGGCCTTTTTTAGCCTTTCCTAAAAAATTGGTCAAAAATTTTTTTTGCTTAAATGCATGCGACTTAAGCTTTTTCGGAAGCTTCTTCGCATTTGAAACTCCTTTCAATACTCAGTTATTAGATATAAACGCCTTTTGGGCAAAATTGGGTAAAATTGTGTTTCAACCAAAAATTTGATTTTTAGCCTTTCCTAAAAAATTGGTCAAAAATTTTTTTTGCTTAAATGCATGCGACTTAAGCTTTTTCGGAAGCTTCTTCGCATTTGAAACTCCTTTCAATACTCAGTTATTAGATATAAACGCCTTTTGGGCAAAATTGGGTAAAATTGTGTTTCAACCAAAAATTTGATTTTTAGCAAAGGGGTTAGCCTTTCCTAAAAAATTGGTCAAAAATTTTTTTTGCTTAAATGCATGCGACTTAAGCTTTTTCGGAAGCTTCTTCGCATTTGAAACTCCTTTCAATACTCAGTTATTAGATATAAACGCCTTTTGGGCAAAATTGGGTAAAATTGTGTTTCAACCAAAAATTTGATTTTTAGCAAAGGCCTTTTTTAGCCTTTCCTAAAAAATTGGTCAAAAATTTTTTTTGCTTAAATGCATGCGACTTAAGCTTTTTCGGAAGCTTCTTCGCATTTGAAACTCCTTTCAATACTCAGTTATTAGATATAAACGCCTTTTGGGCAAAATTGGGTAAAATTGTGTTTCAACCAAAAATTTGATTTTTAGCCTTTCCTAAAAAATTGGTCAAAAATTTTTTTTGCTTAAATGCATGCGACTTAAGCTTTTTCGGAAGCTTCTTCGCATTTGAAACTCCTTTCAATACTCAGTTATTAGATATAAACGCCTTTTGGGCAAAATTGGGTAAAATTGTGTTTCAACCAAAAATTTGATTTTTAGCAAAGGGGTTAGCCTTTCCTAAAAAATTGGTCAAAAATTTTTTTTGCTTAAATGCATGCGACTTAAGCTTTTTCGGAAGCTTCTTCGCATTTGAAACTCCTTTCAATACTCAGTTATTAGATATAAACGCCTTTTGGGCAAAATTGGGTAAAATTGTGTTTCAACCAAAAATTTGATTTTTAGCAAAGGGGTTAGCCTTTCCTAAAAAATTGGTCAAAATTTTTTTTTGCTTAAATGCATGCGACTTAAGCTTTTTCGGAAGCTTCTTCGCATTTGAAACTCCTTTCAATACTCAGTTATTAGATATAAACGCCTTTTGGGCAAAATTGGGTAAAATTGTGTTTCAACCAAAAATTTGATTTTTAGCAAAGGGGTTAGCCTTTCCTAAAAATTTGGTCAAAAATTTTTTTTGCTTAAATGCATGCGACTTAAGCTTTTTCGGAAGCTTCTTCGCATTTGAAACTCCTTTCAATACTCAGTTATTAGAAATAAACGCCTTTTGGGCAAAATTGGGTAAAATTGTGTTTCAACCAAAAATTTGATTTTTAGCAAAGGGGTTAGCTTTCCTAAAAATTTGGTCAAAAAATTTTTTTTGCTTAAATGCATGCGACTTAAGCTTTTTCGGAAGCTTCTTCGCATTTGAAACTCCTTTCAATACTCAGTTATTAGAAATAAACGCCTTTTGGGCAAAATTGGGTAAAATTGTGTTTCGCTTTTTCGGAAGCTTCTTCGCATTTGAAACTCCTTTCAATACTCAGTTATTAGAAATAAACGCCTTTTGGGCAAAATTGGGTAAAATTGTGTTTCAACCAAAAATTTGATTTTTAGCAAAGGGGTTGTTAGCCTTTCCTAAAAAATTGGTCAAAATTTTTTTTTGCTTAAATGCATGCGACTTAAGCTTTTTCGGAAGCTTCTTCGCATTTGAAACTCCTTTCAATACTCAGTTATTAGAAATAAACGCCTTTTGGGCAAAATTGGGTAAAATTGTGTTTCAACCAAAAATTTGATTTTTAGCAAAGGGGTTAGCCTTTCCTAAAAAATTGGTAAAAAATTTTTTTTGCTTAAATGCATGCGACTTAAGCTTTTTCGGAAGGTTCTTCGCATTTTAAACTCCTTTCAATACTCAGTTATTAGATATAAACGCCTTTTGGGCAAAATTGGGTAAAATTGTGTTTCAACCAAAAATTTGATTTTTAGCAAAGGGGTTAGCCTTTCCTAAAAAATTGGTCAAAAATTTTTTTTGCTTAAATGCATGCGACTTAAGCTTTTTCGGAAGCTTCTTCGCATTTGAAACTCCTTTCAATACTCAGTTATTAGATATAAACGCCTTTTGGGCAAAATTGGGTAAAATTGTGTTTCAACCAAAAATTTGATTTTTAGCAAAGGCCTTTTTTAGCCTTTCCTAAAAAATTGGTCAAAAATTTTTTTTGCTTAAATGCATGCGACTTAAGCTTTTTCGGAAGCTTCTTCGCATTTGAAACTCCTTTCAATACTCAGTTATTAGATATAAACGCCGCCTTTTGGGCAAAATTGGGTAAAATTGTGTTTCAACCAAAAATTTGATTTTTAGCAAAGGCCTTTTTTAGCCTTTCCTAAAAAATTGGTCAAAAATTTTTTTTGCTTAAATGCATGCGACTTAAGCTTTTTCGGAAGCTTCTTCGCATTTGAAACTCCTTTCAATACTCAGTTATTAGATATAAACGCCTTTTGGGCAAAATTGGGTAAAATTGTGTTTCAACCAAAAATTTGATTTTTAGCAAAGGGGTTAGCCTTTCCTAAAAAATTGGTCAAAAATTTTTTTTGCTTAAATGCATGCGACTTAAGCTTTTTCGGAAGCTTCTTCGCATTTGAAACTCCTTTCAATACTCAGTTATTAGATATAAACGCCTTTTGGGCAAAATTGGGTAAAATTGTGTTTCAACCAAAAATTTGATTTTTAGCAAAGGGGTTAGTTAGCCTTTCCTAAAAAATTGGTCAAAAATTTTTTTTGCTTAAATGCATGCGACTTAAGCTTTTTCGGAAGCTTCTTCGCATTTGAAACTCCTTTCAATACTCAGTTATTAGATATAAACGCCTTTTGGGCAAAATTGGGTAAAATTGTGTTTCAACCAAAAATTTGATTTTTAGCAAAGGGGTTAGCCTTTCCTAAAAAATTGGTCAAAAATTTTTTTTGCTTAAATGCATGCGACTTAAGCTTTTTCGGAAGCTTCTTCGCATTTGAAACTCCTTTCAATACTCAGTTATTAGATATAAACGCCTTTTGGGCAAAATTGGGTAAAATTGTGTTTCAACCAAAAATTTGATTTTTAGCAAAGGGGTTAGCCTTTCCTAAAAAATTGGTCAAAAATTTTTTTTGCTTAAATGCATGCGACTTAAGCTTTTTCGGAAGCTTCTTCGCATTTGAAACTCCTTTCAATACTCAGTTATTAGATATAAACGCCTTTTGGGCAAAATTGGGTAAAATTGTGTTTCAACCAAAAATTTGATTTTTAGCAAAGGGGTTAGCCTTTCCTAAAAAATTGGTCAAAAATTTTTTTTGCTTAAATGCATGCGACTTAAGCTTTTTCGGAAGCTTCTTCGCATTTGAAACTCCTTTCAATACTCAGTTATTAGATATAAACGCCTTTTGGGCAAAATTGGGTAAAATTGTGTTTCAACCAAAAATTTGATTTTTAGCAAAGGGGTTAGCCTTTCCTAAAAAATTGGTCAAAAATTTTTTTTGCTTAAATGCATGCGACTTAAGCTTTTTCGGAAGCTTCTTCGCATTTGAAACTCCTTTCAATACTCAGTTATTAGATATAAACGCCTTTTGGGCAAAATTGGGTAAAATTGTGTTTCAACCAAAAATTTGATTTTTAGCAAAGGCCTTTTTAGCCTTTCCTAAAAAATTGGTCAAAAATTTTTTTTGCTTAAATGCATGCGACTTAAGCTTTTTCGGAAGCTTCTTCGCATTTGAAACTCCTTTCAATACTCAGTTATTAGATATAAACGCCTTTTGGGCAAAATTGGGTAAAATTGTGTTTCAACCAAAAATTTGATTTTTAGCAAAGGGGTTAGCCTTTCCTAAAAAATTGGTCAAAAATTTTTTTTGCTTAAATGCATGCGACTTAAGCTTTTTCGGAAGCTTCTTCGCATTTGAAACTCCTTTCAATACTCAGTTATTAGATATATGTAAACGCCTTTTGGGCAAAATTGGGTAAAATTGTGTTTCAACCAAAAATTTGATTTTTAGCAAAGGGGTTAGCCTTTCCTAAAAAATTGGTCAAAAATTTTTTTTGCTTAAATGCATGCGACTTAAGCTTTTTCGGAAGCTTCTTCGCATTTGAAACTCCTTTCAATACTCAGTTATTAGATATAAACGCCTTTTGGGCAAAATTGGGTAAAATTGTGTTTCAACCAAAAATTTGATTTTTAGCAAAGGGGTTAGCCTTTCCTAAAAAATTGGTCAAAAATTGTTTTTGCTTAAATGCATGCGACTTAAGCTTTTTCGGAAGCTTCTTCGCATTTGAAACTCCTTTCAATACTCAGTTATTAGATATAAACGCCTTTTGGGCAAAATTGGGTAAAATTGTGTTTCAACCAAAAATTTGATTTTTAGCAAAGGGGTTAGCCTTTCCTAAAAAATTGGTCAAAAATTGTTTTTGCTTAAATGCATGCGACTTAAGCTTTTTCGGAAGCTTCTTCGCATTTGAAACTCCTTTCAATACTCAGTTATTAGATATAAACGCCTTTTGGGCAAAATTGGGTAAAATTGTGTTTCAACCAAAAATTTGATTTTTAGCAAAGGGGTTAGCCTTTCCTAAAAAATTGGTCAAAAATTTTTTTTGCTTAAATGCATGCGACTTAAGCTTTTTCGGAAGCTTCTTCGCATTTGAAACTCCTTTCAATACTCAGTTATTAGATATAAACGCCTTTTGGGCAAAATTGGGTAAAATTGTGTTTCAACCAAAAATTTGATTTTTAGCAAAGGCCTTTTTTAGCCTTTCCTAAAAAATTGGTCAAAAATTTTTTTTGCTTAAATGCATGCGACTTAAGCTTTTTCGGAAGCTTCTTCGCATTTGAAACTCCTTTCAATACTCAGTTATTAGATATAAACGCCTTTTGGGCAAAATTGGGTAAAATTGTGTTTCAACCAAAAATTTGATTTTTAGCAAAGGGGTTAGCCTTTCCTAAAAAATTGGTCAAAAATTTTTTTTGCTTAAATGCATGCGACTTAAGCTTTTTCGGAAGCTTCTTCGCATTTGAAACTCCTTTCAATACTCAGTTATTAGATATAAACGCCTTTTGGGCAAAATTGGGTAAAATTGTGTTTCAACCAAAAATTTGATTTTTAGCAAAGGCCTTTTTTAGCCTTTCCTAAAAAATTGGTCAAAAATTTTTTTTGCTTAAATGCATGCGACTTAAGCTTTTTCGGAAGCTTCTTCGCATTTGAAACTCCTTTCAATACTCAGTTATTAGATATAAACGCCTTTTGGGCAAAATTGGGTAAAATTGTGTTTCAACCAAAAATTTGATTTTTAGCCTTTCCTAAAAAATTGGTCAAAAATTTTTTTTGCTTAAATGCATGCGACTTAAGCTTTTTCGGAAGCTTCTTCGCATTTGAAACTCCTTTCAATACTCAGTTATTAGATATAAACGCCTTTTGGGCAAAATTGGGTAAAATTGTGTTTCAACCAAAAATTTGATTTTTAGCAAAGGGGTTAGCCTTTCCTAAAAAATTGGTCAAAAATTTTTTTTGCTTAAATGCATGCGACTTAAGCTTTTTCGGAAGCTTCTTCGCATTTGAAACTCCTTTCAATACTCAGTTATTAGATATAAACGCCTTTTGGGCAAAATTGGGTAAAATTGTGTTTCAACCAAAAAATTGGTCAAAAATTTTTTTTGCTTAAATGCATGCGACTTAAGCTTTTTCGGAAGCTTCTTCGCATTTGAAACTCCTTTCAATACTCAGTTATTAGATATAAACGCCTTTTGGGCAAAATTGGGTAAAATTGTGTTTCAACCAAAAAATTGGTCAAAAATTTTTTTTGCTTAAATGCATGCGACTTAAGCTTTTTCGGAAGCTTCTTCGCATTTGAAACTCCTTTCAATACTCAGTTATTAGATATAAACGCCTTTTGGGCAAAATTGGGTAAAATTGTGTTTCAACCAAAAAATTGGTCAAAAATTTTTTTTGCTTAAATGCATGCGACTTAAGCTTTTTCGGAAGCTTCTTCGCATTTGAAACTCCTTTCAATACTCAGTTATTAGATATAAACGCCTTTTGGGCAAAATTGGGTAAAATTGTGTTTCAACCAAAAATTTGATTTTTAGCAAAGGGGTTAGGAAGCTTCTTCGCATTTGAAACTCCTTTCAATACTCAGTTATTAGATATAAACGCCTTTTGGGCAAAATTGGGTAAAATTGTGTTTCAACCAAAAATTTGATTTTTAGCAAAGGGGTTAGCCTTTCCTAAAAAATTGGTCAAAAATTTTTTTTGCTTAAATGCATGCGACTTAAGCTTTTTCGGAAGCTTCTTCGCATTTGAAACTCCTTTCAATACTCAGTTATTAGATATAAACGCCTTTTGGGCAAAATTGGGTAAAATTGTGTTTCAACCAAAAATTTGATTTTTAGCAAAGGGGTTAGCCTTTCCTAAAAAATTGGTCAAACATTTTTTTTGCTTAAATGCATGCGACTTAAGCTTTTTCGGAAGCTTCTTCGCATTTGAAACTCCTTTCAATACTCAGTTATTAGATATAAACGCCTTTTGGGCAAAATTGGGTAAAATTGTGTTTCAACCAAAAATTTGATTTTTAGCAAAGGGGTTAGCCTTTCCTAAAAAATTGGTCAAAAATTTTTTTTGCTTAAATGCATGCGACTTAAGCTTTTTCGGAAGCTTCTTCGCATTTGAAACTCCTTTCAATACTCAGTTATTAGATATAAACGCCTTTTGGGCAAAATTGGGTAAAATTGTGTTTCAACCAAAAATTTGATTTTTAGCAAAGGGGTTAGCCTTTCCTAAAAAATTAATCAAAAATTTTTTTTGCTTAAATGCATGCGACTTAAGCTTTTTCGGAAGCTTCTTCGCATTTGAAACTCCTTTCAATACTCAGTTATTAGATATAAACGCCTTTTGGGCAAAATTGGGTAAAATTGTGTTTCAACCAAAAATTTGATTTTTAGCAAAGGGGTTAGCCTTTCCTAAAAAATTGGTCAAAAATTTTTTTTGCTTAAATGCATGCGACTTAAGCTTTTTCGGAAGCTTCTTCGCATTTGAAACTCCTTTCAATACTCAGTTATTAGATATAAACGCCTTTTGGGCAAAATTGGGTAAAATTGTGTTTCAACCAAAAATTTGATTTTTAGCAAAGGGGTTAGCCTTTCCTAAAAAATTGGTCAAAAATTTTTTTTGCTTAAATGCATGCGACTTAAGCTTTTTCGGAAGCTTCTTCGCATTTGAAACTCCATTCAATACTCAGTTATTAGATATAAACGCCTTTTGGGCAAAATTGGGTAAAATTGTGTTTCAACCAAAAAATTGGTCAAAAATTTTTTTTGCTTAAATGCATGCGACTTAAGCTTTTTCGGAAGCTTCTTCGCATTTGAAACTCCTTTCAATACTCAGTTATTAGATATAAACGCCTTTTGGGCAAAATTGGGTAAAATTGTGTTTCAACCAAAAATTTGATTTTTAGCAAAGGGGTTAGGAAGCTTCTTCGCATTTGAAACTCCTTTCAATACTCAGTTATTAGATATAAACGCCTTTTGGGCAAAATTGGGTAAAATTGTGTTTCAACCAAAAATTTGATTTTTAGCAAAGGGGTTAGCCTTTCCTAAAAAATTGGTCAAAAATTTTTTTTGCTTAAATGCATGCGACTTAAGCTTTTTCGGAAGCTTCTTCGCATTTGAAACTCCTTTCAATACTCAGTTATTAGATATAAACGCCTTTTGGGCAAAATTGGGTAAAATTGTGTTTCAACCAAAAATTTGATTTTTAGCAAAGGGGTTAGCCTTTCCTAAAAAATTGGTCAAAAATTTTTTTTGCTTAAATGCATGCGACTTAAGCTTTTTCGGAAGCTTCTTCGCATTTGAAACTCCTTTCAATACTCAGTTATTAGATATAAACGCCTTTTGGGCAAAATTGGGTAAAATTGTGTTTCAACCAAAAATTTGATTTTTAGCAAAGGGGTTAGCCTTTCCTAAAAAATTGGTCAAAAATTTTTTTTGCTTAAATGCATGCGACTTAAGCTTTTTCGGAAGCTTCTTCGCATTTGAAACTCCATTCAATACTCAGTTATTAGATATAAACGCCTTTTGGGCAAAATTGGGTAAAATTGTGTTTCAACCAAAAAATTGGTCAAAAATTTTTTTTGCTTAAATGCATGCGACTTAAGCTTTTTCGGAAGCTTCTTCGCATTTGAAACTCCTTTCAATACTCAGTTATTAGATATAAACGCCTTTTGGGCAAAATTGGGTAAAATTGTGTTTCAACCAAAAATTTGATTTTTAGCAAAGGGGTTAGGAAGCTTCTTCGCATTTGAAACTCCTTTCAATACTCAGTTATTAGATATAAACGCCTTTTGGGCAAAATTGGGTAAAATTGTGTTTCAACCAAAAATTTGATTTTTAGCAAAGGGGTTAGCCTTTCCTAAAAAATTGGTCAAAAATTTTTTTTGCTTAAATGCATGCGACTTAAGCTTTTTCGGAAGCTTCTTTGCATTTGAAACTCCTTTCAATACTCAGTTATTAGATATAAACGCCTTTTGGGCAAAATTGGGTAAAATTGTGTTTCAACCAAAAATTTGATTTTTAGCAAAGGGGTTAGCCTTTCCTAAAAAATTGGTCAAAAATTTTTTTTGCTTAAATGCATGCGACTTAAGCCTTTTCGGAAGCTTCTTCGCATTTGAAACTCCTTTCAATACTCAGTTATTAGATATAAACGCCTTTTGGGCAAAATTGGGTAAAATTGTGTTTCAACCAAAAATTTGATTTTTAGCAAAGGGGTTAGGAAGCTTCTTCGCATTTGAAACTCCTTTCAATACTCAGTTATTAGATATAAACGCCTTTTGGGCAAAATTGGGTAAAATTGTGTTTCAACCAAAAATTTGATTTTTAGCAAAGGGGTTAGCCTTTCCTAAAAAATTGGTCAAAAATTTTTTTTGCTTAAATGCATGCGACTTAAGCTTTTTCGGAAGCTTCTTCGCATTTGAAACTCCTTTCAATACTCAGTTATTAGATATAAACGCCTTTTGGGCAAAATTGGGTAAAATTGTGTTTCAACCAAAAATTTGATTTTTAGCAAAGGGGTTAGGAAGCTTCTTCGCATTTGAAACTCCTTTCAATACTCAGTTATTAGATATAAACGCCTTTTGGGCAAAATTGGGTAAAATTGTGTTTCAACCAAAAATTTGATTTTTAGCAAAGGGGTTAGCCTTTCCTAAAAAATTGGTCAAAAATTTTTTTTGCTTAAATGCATGCGACTTAAGCTTTTTCGGAAGCTTCTTCGCATTTGAAACTCCTTTCAATACTCAGTTATTAGATATAAACGCCTTTTGGGCAAAATTGGGTAAAATTGTGTTTCAACCAAAAATTTGATTTTTAGCAAAGGGGTTAGCCTTTCCTAAAAAATTGGTCAAAAATTTTTTTTGCTTAAATGCATGCGACTTAAGCTTTTCCGGAAGCTTCTTCGCATTTGAAACTCCTTTCAATACTCAGTTATTAGATATAAACGCCTTTTGGGCAAAATTGGGTAAAATTGTGGTTCAACCAAAAATTTGATTTTTAGCAAAGGGGTTAGTTAGCCTTTCCTAAAAAATTGGTCAAAAATTTTTTTTGCTTAAATGCATGCGACTTAAGCTTTTTCGGAAGCTTCTTCGCATTTGAAACTCCTTTCAATACTCAGTTATTAGATATAAACGCCTTTTGGGCAAAATTGGGTAAAATTGTGTTTCAACCAAAAATTTGATTTTTAGCAAAGGGGTTAGCCTTTCCTAAAAAATTGGTCAAAAATTTTTTTTGCTTAAATGCATGCGACTTAAGCTTTTTCGGAAGCTTCTTCGCATTTGAAACTCCTTTCAATACTCAGTTATTAGATATAAACGCCTTTTGGGCAAAATTGGGTAAAATTGTGTTTCAACCAAAAATTTGATTTTTAGCAAAGGGGTTAGCCTTTCCTAAAAAATTGGTCAAAAATTTTTTTTGCTTAAATGCATGCGACTTAAGCTTTTTCGGAAGCTTCTTCGCATTTGAAACTCCTTTCAATACTCAGTTATTAGATATAAACGCCTTTTGGGCAAAATTGGGTAAAATTGTGTTTCAACCAAAAATTTGATTTTTAGCAAAGGGGTTAGCCTTTCCTAAAAAATTGGTCAAAAATTTTTTTTGCTTAAATGCATGCGACTTAAGCTTTTTCGGAAGCTTCTTCGCATTTGAAACTCCTTTCAATACTCAGTTATTAGATATAAACGCCTTTTGGGCAAAATTGGGTAAAATTGTGTTTCAACCAAAAAATTGGTCAAAAATTTTTTTTGCTTAAATGCATGCGACTTAAGCTTTTTCGGAAGCTTCTTCGCATTTGAAACTCCTTTCAATACTCAGTTATTAGATATAAACGCCTTTTGGGCAAAATTGGGTAAAATTGTGTTTCAACCAAAAATTTGATTTTTAGCAAAGGGGTTAGCCTTTCCTAAAAAATTGGTCAAAAATTTTTTTTGCTTAAATGCATGCGACTTAAGCTTTTTCGGAAGCTTCTTCGCATTTGAAACTCCATTCAATACTCAGTTATTAGATATAAACGCCTTTTGGGCAAAATTGGGTAAAATTGTGTTTCAACCAAAAAATTGGTCAAAAATTTTTTTTGCTTAAATGCATGCGACTTAAGCTTTTTCGGAAGCTTCTTCGCATTTGAAACTCCTTTCAATACTCAGTTATTAGACATAAACGCCTTTTGGGCAAAATTGGGTAAAATTGTGTTTCAACCAAAAATTTGATTTTTAGCAAAGGGGTTAGCCTTTCCTAAAAAATTGGTCAAAAATTTTTTTTGCTTAAATGCATGCGACTTAAGCTTTTTCGGAAGCTTCTTCGCATTTGAAACTCCATTCAATACTCAGTTATTAGATATAAACGCCTTTTGGGCAAAATTGGGTAAAATTGTGTTTCAACCAAAAATTTGATTTTTAGCAAAGGGGTTAGCCTTTCCTAAAAAATTGGTCAAAAATTTTTTTTGCTTAAATGCATGCGACTTAAGCTTTTTCGGAAGCTTCTTCGCATTTGAAACTCCTTTCAATACTCAGTTATTAGATATAAACGCCTTTTGGGCAAAATTGGGTAAAATTGTGTTTCAACCAAAAATTTGATTTTTAGCAAAGGGGTTAGCCTTTCCTAAAAAATTGGTCAAAAATTTTTTTTTGCTTAAATGCATGCGACTTAAGCTTTTTCGGAAGCTTCTTCGCATTTGAAACTCCTTTCAATACTCAGTTATTAGATATAAACGCCTTTTGGGCAAAATTGGGTAAAATTGTGTTTCAACCAAAAATTTGATTTTTAGCAAAGGGGTTAGCCTTTCCTAAAAAATTGGTCAAAAATTTTTTTTGCTTAAATGCATGCGACTTAAGCTTTTTCGGAAGCTTCTTCGCATTTGAAACTCCTTTCAATACTCAGTTATTAGATATAAACGCCTTTTGGGCAAAATTGGGTAAAATTGTGTTTCAACCAAAAATTTGATTTTTAGCAAAGGGGTTAGCCTTTCCTAAAAAATTGGTCAAAAATTTTTTTTGCTTAAATGCATGCGACTTAAGCTTTTTCGGAAGCTTCTTCGCATTTGAAACTCCTTTCAATACTCAGTTATTAGATATAAACGCCTTTTGACCAAAATTGGGTAAAATTGTGTTTCAACCAAAAATTTGATTTTTAGCAAAGGGGTTAGCCTTTCCTAAAAAATTGGTCAAAAATTTTTTTTTGCTTAAAGGCATGCGACTTAAGCTTTTTCGGAAGCTTCTTCGCATTTGAAACTCCTTTCAATACTCAGTTATTAGATATAAACGCCTTTTGGGCAAAATTGGGTAAAATTGTGTTTCAACCAAAAATTTGATTTTTAGCAAAGGGGTTAGCCTTTCCTAAAAAATTGGTCAAAAATTTTTTTTGCTTAAATGCATGCGACTTAAGCTTTTTCGGAAGCTTCTTCGCATTTGAAACTCCTTTCAATACTCAGTTATTAGATATAAACGCCTTTTGGGCAAAATTGGGTAAAATTGTGTTTCAACCAAAAATTTGATTTTTAGCAAAGGGGTTAGCCTTTCCTAAAAAATTGGTCAAAAATTTTTTTTGCTTAAGTGCATGCGACTTAAGCTTTTTCGGAAGCTTCTTCGCATTTGAAACTCCTTTCAATACTCAGTTATTAGATATAAACGCCTTTTGGGCAAAATTGGGTAAAATTGTGTTTCAACCAAAAATTTGATTTTTAGCAAAGGGGTTAGCCTTTCCTAAAAAATTGGTCAAAAATTTTTTTTGCTTAAATGCATGCGACTTAAGCTTTTTCGGAAGCTTCTTCGCATTTGAAACTCCTTTCAATACTCAGTTATTAGATATAAACGCCTTTTGGGCAAAATTGGGTAAAATTGTGTTTCAACCAAAAATTTGATTTTTAGCAAAGGGGTTAGCCTTTCCTAAAAAATTGGTCAAAAATTTTTTTTGCTTAAATGCATGCGACTTAAGCTTTTTCGGAAGCTTCTTCGCATTTGAAACTCCTTTCAATACTCAGTTATTAGAAATAAACGCCTTTTGGGCAAAATTGGGTAAAATTGTGTTTCAACCAAAAATTTGATTTTTAGCAAAGGGGTTAGCCTTTCCTAAAAAATTGGTCAAAAATTTTTTTTGCTTAAATGCATGCGACTTAAGCTTTTTCGGAAGCTTCTTCGCATTTGAAACTCCTTTCAATACTCAGTTATTAGATATAAACGCCTTTTGGGCAAAATTGGGTAAAATTGTGTTTCAACCAAAAATTTGATTTTTAGCAAAGGGGTTAGCCTTTCCTAAAAAATTGGTCAAAAATTTTTTTTGCTTAAATGCATGCGACTTAAGCTTTTTCGGAAGCTTCTTCGCATTTGAAACTCCTTTCAATACTCAGTTATTAGATATAAACGCCTTTTGGGCAAAATTGGGTAAAATTGTGTTTCAACCAAAAATTTGATTTTTAGCAAAGGGGTTAGCCTTTCCTAAAAAATTGGTCAAAAATTTTTTTTGCTTAAATGCATGCGACTTAAGCTTTTTCGGAAGCTTCTTCGCAATTTGAAACTCCTTTCAATACTCAGTTATTAGATATAAACGCCTTTTGGGCAAAATTGGGTAAAATTGTGTTTCAACCAAAAATTTGATTTTTAGCAAAGGGGTTAGCCTTTCCTAAAAAATTGGTCAAAAATTTTTTTTGCTTAAATGCATGCGACTTAAGCTTTTTCGGAAGCTTCTTCGCATTTGAAACTCCTTTCAATACTCAGTTATTAGAAATAAACGCCTTTTGGGCAAAATTGGGTAAAATTGTGTTTCAACCAAAAATTTGATTTTTAGCAAAGGGGTTAGCCTTTCCTAAAAAATTGGTCAAAAATTTTTTTTGCTTAAATGCATGCGACTTAAGCTTTTTCGGAAGCTTCTTCGCAATTTGAAACTCCTTTCAATACTCAGTTGTTAGATATAAACGCCTTTTGGGCAAAATTGGGTAAAATTGTGTTTCAACCAAAAATTTGATTTTTAGCAAAGGGGTTAGCCTTTCCTAAAAAATTGGTCAAAAATTTTTTTTGCTTAAATGCATGCGACTTAAGCTTTTTCGGAAGCTTCTTCGCATTTGAAACTCCTTTCAATACTCAGTTATTAGATATAAACGCCTTTTGGGCAAAATTGGGTAAAATTGTGTTTCAACCAAAAATTTGATTTTTAGCAAAGGGGTTAGCCTTTCCTAAAAAATTGGTCAAAAATTTTTTTTGCTTAAATGCATGCGACTTAAGCTTTTTCGGAAGCTTCTTCGCATTTGAAACTCCTTTCAATACTCAGTTATTAGATATAAACGCCTTTTGGGCAAAATTGGGTAAAATTGTGTTTCAACCAAAAATTTGATTTTTAGCAAAGGGGTTGGCCTTTCCTAAAAAATTGGTCAAAAATTTTTTTTGCTTAAATGCATGCGACTTAAGCTTTTTCGGAAGCTTCTTCGCATTTGAAACTCCTTTCAATACTCAGTTATTAGATATAAACGCCTTTTGGGCAAAATTGGGTAAAATTGTGTTTCAACCAAAAATTTGATTTTTAGCAAAGGGGTTAGCCTTTCCTAAAAAATTGGTCAAAAATTTTTTTTGCTTAAATGCATGCGACTTAAGCTTTTTCGGAAGCTTCTTCGCATTTGAAACTCCTTTCAATACTCAGTTATTAGATATAAACGCCTTTTGGGCAAAATTGGGTAAAATTGTGTTTCAACCAAAAATTTGATTTTTAGCAAAGGGGTTAGCCTTTCCTAAAAAATTGGTCAAAGATTTTTTTTGCTTAAATGCATGCGACTTAAGCTTTTTCGGAAGCTTCTTCGCATTTGAAACTCCTTTCAATACTCAGTTATTAGATATAAACGCCTTTTGGGCAAAATTGGGTAAAATTGTGTTTCAACCAAAAATTTGATTTTTAGCAAAGGGGTTAGCCTTTCCTAAAAAATTGGTCAAAAATTTTTTTTGCTTAAATGCATGCGACTTAAGCTTTTTCGGAAGCTTCTTCGCATTTGAAACTCCTTTCAATACTCAGTTATTAGATATAAACGCCTTTTGGGCAAAATTGGGTAAAATTGTGTTTCAACCAAAAATTTGATTTTTAGCAAAGGGGTTAGCCTTTCCTAAAAAATTGGTCAAAAATTTTTTTTGCTTAAGTGCATGCGACTTAAGCTTTTTCGGAAGCTTCTTCGCATTTGAAACTCCTTTCAATACTCAGTTATTAGATATAAACGCCTTTTGGGCAAAATTGGGTAAAATTGTGTTTCAACCAAAAATTTGATTTTTAGCAAAGGGGTTAGTTAGCCTTTCCTAAAAAATTGGTCAAAAATTTTTTTTGCTTAAATGCATGCGACTTAAGCTTTTTCGGAAGCTTCTTCGCATTTGAAACTCCTTTCTATACTCAGTTATTAGATATAAACGCCTTTTGGGCAAAATTGGGTAAAATTGTGTTTCAACCAAAAATTTGATTTTTAGCAAAGGGGTTAGCCTTTCCTAAAAAATTGGTCAAAAATTTTTTTTGCTTAAATGCATGCGACTTAAGCTTTTTCGGAAGCTTCTTCGCATTTGAAACTCCTTTCAATACTCAGTTATTAGATATAAACGCCTTTTGGGCAAAATTGGGTAAAATTGTGTTTCAACCAAAAATTTGATTTTTAGCAAAGGGGTTAGCCTTTCCTAAAAAATTGGTCAAAAATTTTTTTTGCTTAAATGCATGCGACTTAAGCTTTTTCGGAAGCTTCTTCGCATTTGAAACTCCTTTCAATACTCAGTTATTAGATATAAACGCCTTTTGGGCAAAATTGGGTAAAATTGTGTTTCAACCAAAAATTTGATTTTTAGCAAAGGGGTTAGCCTTTCCTAAAAAATTGGTCAAAAATTTTTTTTGCTTAAATGCATGCGACTTAAGCTTTTTCGGAAGCTTCTTCGCATTTGAAACTCCTTTCAATACTCAGTTATTAGAAATAAACGCCTTTTGGGCAAAATTGGGTAAAATTGTGTTTCAACTAAAAATTTGATTTTTAGCAAAGGGGTTAGCCTTTCCTAAAAAATTGGTCAAAAATTTTTTTTGCTTAAATGCATGCGACTTAAGCTTTTTCGGAAGCTTCTTCGCATTTGAAACTCCTTTCAATACTCAGTTATTAGATATAAACGCCTTTTGGGCAAAATTGGGTAAAATTGTGTTTCAACCAAAAATTTGATTTTTAGCAAAGGGGTTAGCCTTTCCTAAAAAATTGGTCAAAAATTTTTTTTGCTTAAATGCATGCGACTTAAGCTTTTTCGGAAGCTTCTTCGCATTTGAAACTCCTTTCAATACTCAGTTATTAGATATAAACGCCTTTTGGGCAAAATTGGGTAAAATTGTGTTTCAACCAAAAATTTGATTTTTAGCAAAGGGGTTAGCCTTTCCTAAAAAATTGGTCAAAAATTTTTTTTGCTTAAATGCATGCGACTTAAGCTTTTTCGGAAGCTTCTTCGCATTTGAAACTCCTTTCAATACTCAGTTATTAGAAATAAACGCCTTTTGGGCAAAATTGGGTAAAATTGTGTTTCAACTAAAAATTTGATTTTTAGCAAAGGGGTTAGCCTTTCCTAAAAAATTGGTCAAAAATTTTTTTTGCTTAAATGCATGCGACTTAAGCTTCTTCGGAAGCTTCTTCGCATTTGAAACTCCTTTCAATACTCAGTTATTAGATATAAACGCCTTTTGGGCAAAATTGGGTAAAATTGTGTTTCAACCAAAAATTTGATTTTTAGCAAAGGGGTTAGCCTTTCCTAAAAAATTGGTCAAAAATTTTTTTTGCTTAAATGCATGCGACTTAAGCTTTTTCGGAAGCTTCTTCGCATTTGAAACTCCTTTCAATACTCAGTTATTAGATATAAACGCCTTTTGGGCAAAATTGGGTAAAATTGTGTTTCAACCAAAAATTTGATTTTTAGCAAAGGGGTTAGCCTTTCCTAAAAAATTGGTCAAAAATTTTTTTTGCTTAAATGCATGCGACTTAAGCTTTTTCGGAAGCTTCTTCGCATTTGAAACTCCTTTCAATACTCAGTTATTAGAAATAAACGCCTTTTGGGCAAAATTGGGTAAAATTGTGTTTCAACTAAAAATTTGATTTTTAGCAAAGGGGTTAGCCTTTCCTAAAAAATTGGTCAAAAATTTTTTTTGCTTAAATGCATGCGACTTAAGCTTTTTCGGAAGCTTCTTCGCATTTGAAACTCCTTTCAATACTCAGTTATTAGATATAAACGCCTTTTGGGCAAAATTGGGTAAAATTGTGTTTCAACCAAAAATTTGATTTTTAGCAAAGGGGTTAGCCTTTCCTAAAAAATTGGTCAAAAATTTTTTTTGCTTAAATGCATGCGACTTAAGCTTTTTCGGAAGCTTCTTCGCATTTGAAACTCCTTTCAATACTCAGTTATTAGAAATAAACGCCTTTTGGGCAAAATTGGGTAAAATTGTGTTTCAACTAAAAATTTGATTTTTAGCAAAGGGGTTAGCCTTTCCTAAAAAATTGGTCAAAAATTTTTTTTGCTTAAATGCATGCGACTTAAGCTTTTTCGGAAGCTTCTTCGCATTTGAAACTCCTTTCAATACTCAGTTATTAGAAATAAACGCCTTTTGGGCAAAATTGGGTAAAATTGTGTTTCAACTAAAAATTTGATTTTTAGCAAAGGGGTTAGCCTTTCCTAAAAAATTGGTCAAAAATTTTTTTTGCTTAAATGCATGCGACTTAAGCTTCTTCGGAAGCTTCTTCGCATTTGAAACTCCTTTCAATACTCAGTTATTAGATATAAACGCCTTTTGGGCAAAATTGGGTAAAATTGTGTTTCAACCAAAAATTTGATTTTTAGCAAAGGGGTTAGCCTTTCCTAAAAAATTGGTCAAAAATTTTTTTTGCTTAAATGCATGCGACTTAAGCTTTTTCGGAAGCTTCTTCGCATTTGAAACTCCTTTCAATACTCAGTTATTAGATATAAACGCCTTTTGGGCAAAATTGGGTAAAATTGTGTTTCAACCAAAAATTTGATTTTTAGCAAAGGGGTTAGCCTTTCCTAAAAAATTGGTCAAAAATTTTTTTTGCTTAAATGCATGCGACTTAAGCTTTTTCGGAAGCTTCTTCGCATTTGAAACTCCTTTCAATACTCAGTTATTAGAAATAAACGCCTTTTGGGCAAAATTGGGTAAAATTGTGTTTCAACTAAAAATTTGATTTTTAGCAAAGGGGTTAGCCTTTCCTAAAAAATTGGTCAAAAATTTTTTTTGCTTAAATGCATGCGACTTAAGCTTTTTCGGAAGCTTCTTCGCATTTGAAACTCCTTTCAATACTCAGTTATTAGATATAAACGCCTTTTGGGCAAAATTGGGTAAAATTGTGTTTCAACCAAAAATTTGATTTTTAGCAAAGGGGTTAGCCTTTCCTAAAAAATTGGTCAAAAATTTTTTTTGCTTAAATGCATGCGACTTAAGCTTTTTCGGAAGCTTCTTCGCATTTGAAACTCCTTTCAATACTCAGTTATTAGAAATAAACGCCTTTTGGGCAAAATTGGGTAAAATTGTGTTTCAACTAAAAATTTGATTTTTAGCAAAGGGGTTAGCCTTTCCTAAAAAATTGGTCAAAAATTTTTTTTGCTTAAATGCATGCGACTTAAGCTTTTTCGGAAGCTTCTTCGCATTTGAAACTCCTTTCAATACTCAGTTATTAGATATAAACGCCTTTTGGGCAAAATTGGGTAAAATTGTGTTTCAACCAAAAATTTGATTTTTAGCAAAGGGGTTAGCCTTTCCTAAAAAATTGGTCAAAAATTTTTTTTGCTTAAATGCATGCGACTTAAGCTTTTTCGGAAGCTTCTTCGCATTTGAAACTCCTTTCAATACTCAGTTATTAGAAATAAACGCCTTTTGGGCAAAATTGGGTAAAATTGTGTTTCAACTAAAAATTTGATTTTTAGCAAAGGGGTTAGCCTTTCCTAAAAAATTGGTCAAAAATTTTTTTTGCTTAAATGCATGCGACTTAAGCTTTTTCGGAAGCTTCTTCGCATTTGAAACTCCTTTCAATACTCAGTTATTAGATATAAACGCCTTTTGGGCAAAATTGGGTAAAATTGTGTTTCAACCAAAAATTTGATTTTTAGCAAAGGGGTTAGCCTTTCCTAAAAAATTGGTCAAAAATTTTTTTTGCTTAAATGCATGCGACTTAAGCTTTTTCGGAAGCTTCTTCGCATTTGAAACTCCTTTCAATACTCAGTTATTAGAAATAAACGCCTTTTGGGCAAAATTGGGTAAAATTGTGTTTCAACTAAAAATTTGATTTTTAGCAAAGGGGTTAGCCTTTCCTAAAAAATTGGTCAAAAATTTTTTTTGCTTAAATGCATGCGACTTAAGCTTTTTCGGAAGCTTCTTCGCATTTGAAACTCCTTTCAATACTCAGTTATTAGATATAAACGCCTTTTGGGCAAAATTGGGTAAAATTGTGTTTCAACTAAAAATTTGATTTTTAGCAAAGGGGTTAGCCTTTCCTAAAAAATTGGTCAAAAATTTTTTTTGCTTAAATGCATGCGACTTAAGCTTTTTCGGAAGCTTCTTCGCATTTGAAACTCCTTTCAATACTCAGTTATTAGATATAAACGCCTTTTGGGCAAAATTGGGTAAAATTGTGTTCCAACTAAAAATTTGATTTTTAGCAAAGGGGTTAGCCTTTCCTAAAAAATTGGTCAAAAATTTTTTTTGCTTAAATGCATGCGACTTAAGCTTTTTCGGAAGCTTCTTCGCATTTGAAACTCCTTTCAATACTCAGTTATTAGATATAAACGCCTTTTGGGCAAAATTGGGTAAAATTGTGTTTCAACCAAAAATTTGATTTTTAGCAAAGGGGTTAGCCTTTCCTAAAAAATTGGTCAAAAATTTTTTTTGCTTAAATGCATGCGACTTAAGCTTTTTCGGAAGCTTCTTCGCATTTGAAACTCCTTTCAATACTCAGTTATTAGAAATAAACGCCTTTTGGGCAAAATTGGGTAAAATTGTGTTTCAACTAAAAATTTGATTTTTAGCAAAGGGGTTAGCCTTTCCTAAAAAATTGGTCAAAAATTTTTTTTGCTTAAATGCATGCGACTTAAGCTTTTTCGGAAGCTTCTTCGCATTTGAAACTCCTTTCAATACTCAGTTATTAGAAATAAACGCCTTTTGGGCAAAATTGGGTAAAATTGTGTTTCAACTAAAAATTTGATTTTTAGCAAAGGGGTTAGCCTTTCCTAAAAAATTGGTCAAAAATTTTTTTTGCTTAAATGCATGCGACTTAAGCTTTTTCGGAAGCTTCTTCGCATTTGAAACTCCTTTCAATACTCAGTTATTAGATATAAACGCCTTTTGGGCAAAATTGGGTAAAATTGTGTTTCAACCAAAAATTTGATTTTTAGCAAAGGGGTTAGCCTTTCCTAAAAAATTGGTCAAAAATTTTTTTTGCTTAAATGCATGCGACTTAAGCTTTTTCGGAAGCTTCTTCGCATTTGAAACTCCTTTCAATACTCAGTTATTAGAAATAAACGCCTTTTGGGCAAAATTGGGTAAAATTGTGTTTCAACTAAAAATTTGATTTTTAGCAAAGGGGTTAGCCTTTCCTAAAAAATTGGTCAAAAATTTTTTTTGCTTAAATGCATGCGACTTAAGCTTTTTCGGAAGCTTCTTCGCATTTGAAACTCCTTTCAATACTCAGTTATTAGATATAAACGCCTTTTGGGCAAAATTGGGTAAAATTGTGTTTCAACCAAAAATTTGATTTTTAGCAAAGGGGTTAGCCTTTCCTAAAAAATTGGTCAAAAATTTTTTTTGCTTAAATGCATGCGACTTAAGCTTTTTCGGAAGCTTCTTCGCATTTGAAACTCCTTTCAATACTCAGTTATTAGAAATAAACGCCTTTTGGGCAAAATTGGGTAAAATTGTGTTTCAACTAAAAATTTGATTTTTAGCAAAGGGGTTAGCCTTTCCTAAAAAATTGGTCAAAAATTTTTTTTGCTTAAATGCATGCGACTTAAGCTTTTTCGGAAGCTTCTTCGCATTTGAAACTCCTTTCAATACTCAGTTATTAGATATAAACGCCTTTTGGGCAAAATTGGGTAAAATTGTGTTTCAACTAAAAATTTGATTTTTAGCAAAGGGGTTAGCCTTTCCTAAAAAATTGGTCAAAAATTTTTTTTGCTTAAATGCATGCGACTTAAGCTTTTTCGGAAGCTTCTTCGCATTTGAAACTCCTTTCAATACTCAGTTATTAGATATAAACGCCTTTTGGGCAAAATTGGGTAAAATTGTGTTTCAACTAAAAATTTGATTTTTAGCAAAGGGGTTAGCCTTTCCTAAAAAATTGGTCAAAAATTTTTTTTGCTTAAATGCATGCGACTTAAGCTTTTTCGGAAGCTTCTTCGCATTTGAAACTCCTTTCAATACTCAGTTATTAGATATAAACGCCTTTTGGGCAAAATTGGGTAAAATTGTGTTTCAACCAAAAATTTGATTTTTAGCAAAGGGGTTAGCCTTTCCTAAAAAATTGGTCAAAAATTTTTTTTGCTTAAATGCATGCGACTTAAGCTTTTTCGGAAGCTTCTTCGCATTTGAAACTCCTTTCAATACTCAGTTATTAGAAATAAACGCCTTTTGGGCAAAATTGGGTAAAATTGTGTTTCAACTAAAAATTTGATTTTTAGCAAAGGGGTTAGCCTTTCCTAAAAAATTGGTCAAAAATTTTTTTTGCTTAAATGCATGCGACTTAAGCTTTTTCGGAAGCTTCTTCGCATTTGAAACTCCTTTCAATACTCAGTTATTAGAAATAAACGCCTTTTGGGCAAAGTTGGGTAAAATTGTGTTTCAACCAAAAATTTGATTTTTAGCAAAGGGGTTAGCCTTTCCTAAAAAATTGGTCAAAAATTTTTTTTGCTTAAATGCATGCGACTTAAGCTTTTTCGGAAGCTTCTTCGCATTTGAAACTCCTTTCAATACTCAGTTATTAGAAATAAACGCCTTTTGGGCAAAATTGGGTCAAATTGTGTTTCAACCAAAAATTTGATTTTTAGCAAAGGGGTTGTTAGCCTTTCCTAAAAAATTGGTCAAAAATTTTTTTTGCTTAAATGCATGCGACTTAAGCTTTTTCGGAAGCTTCTTCGCATTTGAAACTCTTTTCAATACTCAGTTATTAGAAATAAACGCCTTTTGGGCAAAATTGGGTGAAATTGTGTTTCAACCAAAAATTTGATTTTTAGCAAAGGGGTTAGCCTTTCCTAAAAAATTGGTCAAAAATTTTTTTTGCTTAAATGCATGCGACTTAAGCTTTTTCGGAAGCTTCTTCGCATTTGAAACTCCTTTCAATACTCAGTTATTAGATATAAACGCCTTTTGGGCAAAATTGGGTAAAATTGTGTTTCAACCAAAAATTTGATTTTTAGCAAAGGGGTTAGCCTTTCTTGGTCAAAAATTTTTTTTGCTTAAATGCATGCGACTTAAGCTTTTTCGGAAGCTTCTTCGCATTTGAAACTCCTTTCAATAGTCAGTTATTAGATATAAACGCCTTTTGGGCAAAATTGGGTAAAATTGTGTTTCAACCAAAAATTTGATTTTTAGCAAAGGGGTTAGCCTTTCCTAAAAAATTGGTCAAAAATTTGTTTTGCTTAAATGCATGCGACTTAAGCTTTTTCGGAAGTTTCTTCGCATTTGAAACTCCTTTCAATACTCAGTTATTAGATATAAACGCCTTTTGGGCAAAATTGGGTAAAATTGTGTTTCAACCAAAAATTTGATTTTTAGCAAAGGGGTTAGTTAGCCTTTCCTAAAAAATTGGTCAAAAATTTTTTTTGCTTAAATGCATGCGACTTAAGCTTTTTCGGAAGCTTCTTCGCATTTGAAACTCCTTTCAATACTCAGTTATTAGATATAAACGCCTTTTGGGCAAAATTGGGTAAAATTGTGTTTCAACCAAAAATTTGATTTTTAGCAAAGGGGTTAGCCTTTCTTGGTCAAAAATTTTTTTTGCTTAAATTCATGCGACTTAAGCTTTTTCGGAAGCTTCTTCGCATTTGAAACTCCTTTCAATACTCAGTTATTAGATATAAACGCCTTTTGGGCAAAATTGGGTAAAATTGTGTTTCAACCAAAAATTTGATTTTTAGCAAAGGGGTTAGCCTTTCCTAAAAAATTGGTCAAAAATTTTTTTTGCTTAAATGCATGCGACTTAAGCTTTTTCGGAAGCTTCTTCGCATTTGAAACTCCTTTCAATACTCAGTTATTAGATATAAACGCCTTTTGGGCAAAATTGGGTAAAATTGTGTTTCAACCAAAAATTTGATTTTTAGCAAAGGGGTTAGCCTTTCCTAAAAAATTGGTCAAAAATTTTTTTTGCTTAAATGCATGCGACTTAAGCTTTTTCGGAAGCTTCTTCGCATTTGAAACTCCTTTCAATACTCAGTTATTAGATATAAACGCCTTTTGGGCAAAATTGGGTAAAATTGTGTTTCAACCAAAAATTTGATTTTTAGCAAAGGGGTTAGCCTTTCCTAAAAAATTGGTCAAAAATTTTTTTTGCTTAAATGCATGCGACTTAAGCTTTTTCGGAAGCTTCTTCGCATTTGAAACTCCTTTCAATACTCAGTTATTAGAAATAAACGCCTTTTGGGCAAAATTGGGTAAAATTGTGTTTCAACCAAAAATTTGATTTTTAGCAAAGGGGTTAGCCTTTCCTAAAAAATTGGTCAAAAATTTTTTTTGCTTAAATGCATGCGACTTAAGCTTTTTCGGAAGCTTCTTCGCATTTGAAACTCCTTTCAATACTCAGTTATTAGATATAAACGCCTTTTGGGCAAAATTGGGTAAAATTGTGTTTCAACCAAAAATTTGATTTTTAGCAAAGGGGTTAGCCTTTCCTAAAAAATTGGTCAAAAATTTTTTTTGCTTAAATGCATGCGACTTAAGCTTTTTCGGAAGCTTCTTCGCATTTGAAACTCCTTTCAATACTCAGTTATTAGAAATAAACGCCTTTTAGGCAAAATTGGGTAAAATTGTGTTTCAACCAAAAATTTGATTTTTAGCAAAGCCTTTCCTAAAAAATTGGTCAAAAATTTTTTTTGCTTAAATGCATGCGACTTAAGCTTTTTCGGAAGCTTCTTCGCATTTGAAACTCCTTTCAATACTCAGTTATTAGAAATAAACGCCTTTTGGGCAAAATTGGGTAAAATTGTGTTTCAACCAAAAATTTGATTTTTAGCAAAGCCTTTCCTAAAAAATTGGTCAAAAATTTTTTTTGCTTAAATGCATGCGACTTAAGCTTTTTCGGAAGCTTCTTCGCATTTGAAACTCCTTTCAATACTCAGTTATTAGAAATAAACGCCTTTTGGGCAAAATTGGGTAAAATTGTGTTTCAACCAAAAATTTGATTTTTATCCTTTCCTAAAAAATTGGTCAAAAATTTTTTTTGCTTAAATGCATGCGACTTAAGCTTTTTCGGAAGCTTCTTCGCATTTGAAACTCCTTTCAATACTCAGTTATTAGATATAAACGCCTTTTGGGCAAAATTGGGTAAAATTGTGTTTCAACCAAAAATTTGATTTTTAGCAAAGGGGTTAGCCTTTCCTAAAAAATTGGTCAAAAATTTTTTTTGCTTAAATGCATGCGACTTAAGCTTTTTCGGAAGCTTCTTCGCATTTGAAACTCCTTTCAATACTCAGTTATTAGATATAAACGCCTTTTGGGCAAAATTGGGTAAAATTGTGTTTCAACCAAAAATTTGATTTTTAGCAAAGGGGTTAGCCTTTCCTAAAAAATTGGTCAAAATTTTTTTTTGCTTAAATGCATGCGACTTAAGCTTTTTCGGAAGCTTCTTCGCATTTGAAACTCCTTTCAATACTCAGTTATTAGATATAAACGCCTTTTGGGCAAAATTGGGTAAAATTGTGTTTCAACCAAAAATTTGATTTTTAGCAAAGGGGTTAGCCTTTCCTAAAAAATTGGTCAAAAATTTTTTTTGCTTAAATGCATGCGACTTAAGCTTTTTCGGAAGCTTCTTCGCATTTGAAACTCCTTTCAATACTCAGTTATTAGAAATAAACGCCTTTTGGGCAAAATTGGGTAAAATTGTGTTTCAACCAAAAATTTGATTTTTAGCAAAGCCTTTCCTAAAAAATTGGTCAAAAATTTTTTTTGCTTAAATGCATGCGACTTAAGCTTTTTCGGAAGCTTCTTCGCATTTGAAACTCCTTTCAATACTCAGTTATTAGAAATAAACGCCTTTTGGGCAAAATTGGGTAAAATTGTGTTTCAACCAAAAATTTGATTTTTAGCAAAGCCTTTCCTAAAAAATTGGTCAAAAATTTTTTTTGCTTAAATGCATGCGACTTAAGCTTTTTCGGAAGCTTCTTCGCATTTGAAACTCCTTTCAATACTCAGTTATTAGAAATAAACGCCTTTTGGGCAAAATTGGGTAAAATTGTGTTTCAACCAAAAATTTGATTTTTAGCAAAGCCTTTCCTAAAAAATTGGTCAAAAATTTTTTTTGCTTAAATGCATGCGACTTAAGCTTTTTCGGAAGCTTCTTCGCATTTGAAACTCCTTTCAATACTCAGTTATTAGATATAAACGCCTTTTGGGCAAAATTGGGTAAAATTGTGTTTCAACCAAAAATTTGATTTTTAGCAAAGGGGTTAGCCTTTCCTAAAAAATTGGTCAAAAATTTTTTTTGCTTAAATGCATGCGACTTAAGCTTTTTCGGAAGCTTCTTCGCATTTGAAACTCCTTTCAATACTCAGTTATTAGATATAAACGCCTTTTGGGCAAAATTGGGTAAAATTGTGTTTCAACCAAAAATTTGATTTTTAGCAAAGGGGTTAGCCTTTCCTAAAAAATTGGTCAAAAATTTGTTTTGCTTAAATGCATGCGACTTAAGCTTTTTCGGAAGCTTCTTCGCATTTGAAACTCCTTTCAATACTCAGTTATTAGATATAAACGCCTTTTGGGCAAAATTGGGTAAAATTGTGTTTCAACCAAAAATTTGATTTTTAGCAAAGGGGTTAGTTAGCCTTTCCTAAAAAATTGGTCAAAAATTTTTTTTGCTTAAATGCATGCGACTTAAGCTTTTTCGGAAGCTTCTTCGCATTTGAAACTCCTTTCAATACTCAGTTATTAGATATAAACGCCTTTTGGGCAAAATTGGGTAAAATTGTGTTTCAACCAAAAATTTGATTTTTAGCAAAGGGGTTAGCCTTTCCTAAAAAATTGGTCAAAAATTTTTTTTGCTTAAATGCATGCGACTTAAGCTTTTTCGGAAGCTTCTTCGCATTTGAAACTCCTTTCAATACTCAGTTATTAGATATAAACGCCTTTTGGGCAAAATTGGGTAAAATTGTGTTTCAACCAAAAATTTGATTTTTAGCAAAGGGGTTAGTTAGCCTTTCCTAAAAAATTGGTCAAAAATTTTTTTTGCTTAAATGCATGCGACTTAAGCTTTTTCGGAAGCTTCTTCGCATTTGAAACTCCTTTCAATACTCAGTTATTAGATATAAACGCCTTTTGGGCAAAATTGGGTAAAATTGTGTTTCAACCAAAAATTTGATTTTTAGCAAAGGGGTTAGCCTTTCCTAAAAAATTGGTCAAAAAATTTTTTTGCTTAAATGCATGCGACTTAAGCTTTTTCGGAAGCTTCTTCGCATTTGAAACTCCTTTCAATACTCAGTTATTAGAAATAAACGCCTTTTGGGCAAAATTGGGTAAAATTGTGTTTCAACCAAAAATTTGATTTTTAGCAAAAATTTTTTTTGCTTAAATGCATGCGACTTAAGCTTTTTCGGAAGCTTCTTCGCATTTGAAACTCCTTTCAATACTCAGTTATTAGATATAAACGCCTTTTGGGCAAAATTGGGTAAAATTGTGTTTCAACCAAAAATTTGATTTTTAGCAAAGGGAATAACTGAGTATTGAAAGGAGCCTTTCCTAAAAAATTGGTCAAAAATTTTTTTTGCTTAAATGCATGCGACTTAAGCTTTTTCGGAAGCTTCTTCGCATTTGAAACTCCTTTCAATACTCAGTTATTAGATATAAACGCCTTTTGGGCAAAATTGGGTAAAATTGTGTTTCAACCAAAAATTTGATTTTTAGCAAAGGGGTTAGCCTTTCTTGGTCAAAAATTTTTTTTGCTTAAATGCATGCGACTTAAGCTTTTTCGGAAGCTTCTTCGCATTTGAAACTCCTTTCAATACTCAGTTATTAGATATAAACGCCTTTTGGGCAAAATTGGGTAAAATTGTGTTTCAACCAAAAATTTGATTTTTAGCAAAGGGGTTAGCCTTTCCTAAAAAATTGGTCAAAAATTTTTTTTGCTTAAATGCATGCGACTTAAGCTTTTTCGGAAGCTTCTTCGCATTTGAAACTCCTTTCAATACTCAGTTATTAGATATAAACGCCTTTTGGGCAAAATTGGGTAAAATTGTGTTTCAACCAAAAATTTGATTTTTAGCAAAAATTTTTTTTGCTTAAATGCATGCGACTTAAGCTTTTTCGGAAGCTTCTTCGCATTTGAAACTCCTTTCAATACTCAGTTATTAGATATAAACGCCTTTTGGGCAAAATTGGGTAAAATTGTGTTTCAACCAAAAATTTGATTTTTAGCAAACGGGTTAGCCTTTCCTAAAAAATTGGTCAAAAATTTTTTTTGCTTAAATGCATGCGACTTAAGCTTTTTCGGAAGCTTCTTCGCATTTGAAACTCCTTTCAATACTCAGTTATTAGATATAAACGCCTTTTGGGCAAAATTGGGTAAAATTGTGTTTCAACCAAAAATTTCATTTTTAGCAAAGGGGTTAGCCTTTCTTGGTCAAAAATTTTTTTTGCTTAAATGCATGCGACTTAAGCTTTTTCGGAAGCTTCTTCGCATTTGAAACTCCTTTCAATACTCAGTTATTAGATATAAACGCCTTTTGGGCAAAATTGGGTAAAATTGTGTTTCAACCAAAAATTTGATTTTTAGCAAAGGGGTTAGCCTTTCCTAAAAAATTGGTCAAAAATTTTTTTTGCTTAAATGCATGCGACTTAAGCTTTTTCGGAAGCTTCTTCGCATTTGAAACTCCTTTCAATACTCAGTTATTAGATATAAACGCCTTTTGGGCAAAATTGGGTAAAATTGTGTTTTAACCAAAAATTTGATTTTTAGCAAAGGGGTTAGCCTTTCCTAAAAAATTGGTCAAAAATTTTTTTTGCTTAAATGCATGCGACTTAAGCTTTTTCGGAAGCTTCTTCGCATTTGAAACTCCTTTCAATACTCAGTTATTAGATATAAACGCCTTTTGGGCAAAATTGGGTAAAATTGTGTTTCAACCAAAAATTTGATTTTTAGCAAAGGGGTTAGCCTTTCCTAAAAAATTGGTCAAAAAATTTTTTTGCTTAAATGCATGCGACTTAAGCTTTTTCGGAAGCTTCTTCGCATTTGAAACTCCTTTCAATACTCAGTTATTAGATATAAACGCCTTTTGGGCAAAATTGGGTAAAATTGTGTTTCAACCAAAAATTTGATTTTTAGCAAAGCCTTTCCTAAAAAATTGGTCAAAAACTTTTTTTGCTTAAATGCATGCGACTTAAGCTTTTTCGGAAGCTTCTTCGCATTTGAAACTCCTTTCAATACTCAGTTATTAGATATAAACGCCTTTTGGGCAAAATTGGGTAAAATTGTGTTTCAACCAAAAAT
This sequence comes from Linnaemya tessellans, assembly GCA_951800035.1. Classification (NCBI taxonomy): domain Eukaryota; kingdom Metazoa; phylum Arthropoda; class Insecta; order Diptera; family Tachinidae; genus Linnaemya; species Linnaemya tessellans. Next base: position 44,369,428 of record OX637536.1, read on the forward strand.
TTGATTTTTAGCAAAGGCCTTTCCTAAAAAATTGGTCAAAAATTTTTTTTGCTTAAATGCATGCGACTTAAGCTTTTTCGGAAGCTTCTTCGCATTTGAAACTCCTTTCAATACTCAGTTATTAGATATAAACGCCTTTTGGGCAAAATTGGGTAAAATTGTGTTTCAACCAAAAATTTGATTTTTAGCAAAGGGGTTAGCCTTTCCTAAAAAATTGGTCAAAAATTTTTTTTGCTTAAGTGCATGCGACTTAAGCTTTTTCGGAAGCTTCTTCGCATTTGAAACTCCTTTCAATACTCAGTTATTAGATATAAACGCCTTTTGGGCAAAATTGGGTAAAATTGTGTTTCAACCAAAAATTTGATTTTTAGCCTTTCCTAAAAAATTGGTCAAAAATTTTTTTTGCTTAAATGCATGCGACTTAAGCTTTTTCGGAAGCTTCTTCGCATTTGAAACTCCTTTCAATACTCAGTTATTAGATATAAACGCCTTTTGGGCAAAATTGGGTAAAATTGTGTTTTAACCAAAAATTTGATTTTTAGCAAAGGGGTTAGCCTTTCCTAAAAAATTGGTCAAAAATTTTTTTTGCTTAAATGCATGCGACTTAAGCTTTTTCGGAAGCTTCTTCGCATTTGAAACTCCTTTCAATACTCAGTTATTAGATATAAACGCCTTTTGGGCAAAATTGGGTAAAATTGTGTTTCAACCAAAAATTTGATTTTTAGCAAAGGGGTTAGCCTTTCCTAAAAAATTGGTCAAAAAATTTTTTTGCTTAAATGCATGCGACTTAAGCTTTTTCGGAAGCTTCTTCGCATTTGAAACTCCTTTCAATACTCAGTTATTAGATATAAACGCCTTTTGGGCAAAATTGGGTAAAATTGTGTTTCAACCAAAAATTTGATTTTTAGCAAAGCCTTTCCTAAAAAATTGGTCAAAAACTTTTTTTGCTTAAATGCATGCGACTTAAGCTTTTTCGGAAGCTTCTTCGCATTTGAAACTCCTTTCAATACTCAGTTATTAGATATAAACGCCTTTTGGGCAAAATTGGGTAAAATTGTGTTTCAACCAAAAATTTGATTTTTAGCAAAGGCCTTTCCTAAAAAATTGGTCAAAAATTTTTTTTGCTTAAATGCATGCGACTTAAGCTTTTTCGGAAGCTTCTTCGCATTTGAAACTCCTTTCAATACTCAGTTATTAGATATAAACGCCTTTTGGGCAAAATTGGGTAAAATTGTGTTTCAACCAAAAATTTGATTTTTAGCAAAGGGGTTAGCCTTTCCTAAAAAATTGGTCAAAAATTTTTTTTGCTTAAGTGCATGCGACTTAAGCTTTTTCGGAAGCTTCTTCGCATTTGAAACTCCTTTCAATACTCAGTTATTAGATATAAACGCCTTTTGGGCAAAATTGGGTAAAATTGTGTTTCAACCAAAAATTTGATTTTTAGCCTTTCCTAAAAAATTGGTCAAAAATTTTTTTTGCTTAAATGCATGCGACTTAAGCTTTTTCGGAAGCTTCTTCGCATTTGAAACTCCTTTCAATACTCAGTTATTATATATAAACGCCTTTTGGGCAAAATTGGGTAAAATTGTGTTTCAACCAAAAATTTGATTTTTAGCAAAGGGGTTAGCCTTTCCTAAAAAATTGGTCAAAAATTTTTTTTGCTTAAATGCATGCGACTTAAGCTTTTTCGGAAGCTTCTTCGCATTTGAAACTCCTTTCAATACTCAGTTATTAGATATAAACGCCTTTTGGGCAAAATTGGGTAAAATTGTGTTTCAACCAAAAATTTGATTTTTAGCAAAGGGGTTAGCCTTTCCTAAAAAATTGGTCAAAAATTTTTTTTGCTTAAATGCATGCGACTTAAGCTTTTTCGGAAGCTTCTTCGCATTTGAAACTCCTTTCAATACTCAGTTATTAGATATAAACGCCTTTTGGGCAAAATTGGGTAAAATTGTGTTTCAACCAAAAATTTGATTTTTAGCAAAGGGGTTAGCCTTTCCTAAAAAATTGGTCAAAAATTTTTTTTGCTTAAGTGCATGCGACTTAAGCTTTTTCGGAAGCTTCTTCGCATTTGAAACTCCTTTCAATACTCAGTTATTAGATATAAACGCCTTTTGGGCAAAATTGGGTAAAATTGTGTTTCAACCAAAAATTTGATTTTTAGCAAAGGGGTTAGTTAGCCTTTCCTAAAAAATTGGTCAAAAATTATTTTTGCTTAAATGCATGCGACTTAAGCTTTTTCGGAAGCTTCTTCGCATTTGAAACTCCTTTCAATACTCAGTTATTAGATATAAACGCCTTTTGGGCAAAATTGAGTAAAATTGTGTTTCAACCAAAAATTTGATTTTTAGCAAAGGGGTTAGCCTTTCCTAAAAAATTGGTCAAAAATTTTTTTTGCTTAAATGCATGCGACTTAAGCTTTTTCGGAAGCTTCTTCGCATTTGAAACTCCTTTCAATACTCAGTTATTAGATATAAACGCCTTTTGGGCAAAATTGGGTAAAATTGTGTTTCAACCAAAAATTTGATTTTTAGCAAAGGCCTTTCCTAAAAAATTGGTCAAAAATTTTTTTTGCTTAAATGCATGCGACTTAAGCTTTTTCGGAAGCTTCTTCGCATTTGAAACTCCTTTCAATACTCAGTTATTAGATATAAACGCCTTTTGGGCAAAATTGGGTAAAATTGTGTTTCAACCAAAAATTTGATTTTTAGCAAAGGGGTTAGCCTTTCCTAAAAAATTGGTCAAAAATTTTTTTTGCTTAAGTGCATGCGACTTAAGCTTTTTCGGAAGCTTCTTCGCATTTGAAACTCCTTTCAATACTCAGTTATTAGATATAAACGCCTTTTGGGCAAAATTGGGTAAAATTGTGTTTCAACCAAAAATTTGATTTTTAGCCTTTCCTAAAAAATTGGTCAAAAATTTTTTTTGCTTAAATGCATGCGACTTAAGCTTTTTCGGAAGCTTCTTCGCATTTGAAACTCCTTTCAATACTCAGTTATTATATATAAACGCCTTTTGGGCAAAATTGGGTAAAATTGTGTTTCAACCAAAAATTTGATTTTTAGCAAAGGGGTTAGCCTTTCCTAAAAAATTGGTCAAAAATTTTTTTTGCTTAAATGCATGCGACTTAAGCTTTTTCGGAAGCTTCTTCGCATTTGAAACTCCTTTCAATACTCAGTTATTAGATATAAACGCCTTTTGGGCAAAATTGGGTAAAATTGTGTTTCAACCAAAAATTTGATTTTTAGCAAAGGGGTTAGCCTTTCCTAAAAAATTGGTCAAAAATTTTTTTTGCTTAAATGCATGCGACTTAAGCTTTTTCGGAAGCTTCTTCGCATTTGAAACTCCTTTCAATACTCAGTTATTAGATATAAACGCCTTTTGGGCAAAATTGGGTAAAATTGTGTTTCAACCAAAAATTTGATTTTTAGCAAAGGGGTTAGCCTTTCCTAAAAAATTGGTCAAAAATTTTTTTTGCTTAAGTGCATGCGACTTAAGCTTTTTCGGAAGCTTCTTCGCATTTGAAACTCCTTTCAATACTCAGTTATTAGATATAAACGCCTTTTGGGCAAAATTGGGTAAAATTGTGTTTCAACCAAAAATTTGATTTTTAGCAAAGGGGTTAGTTAGCCTTTCCTAAAAAATTGGTCAAAAATTATTTTTGCTTAAATGCATGCGACTTAAGCTTTTTCGGAAGCTTCTTCGCATTTGAAACTCCTTTCAATACTCAGTTATTAGATATAAACGCCTTTTGGGCAAAATTGAGTAAAATTGTGTTTCAACCAAAAATTTGATTTTTAGCAAAGGGGTTAGCCTTTCCTAAAAAATTGGTCAAAAATTTTTTTTGCTTAAATGCATGCGACTTAAGCTTTTTCGGAAGCTTCTTCGCATTTGAAACTCCTTTCAATACTCAGTTATTAGATATAAACGCCTTTTGGGCAAAATTGGGTAAAATTGTGTTTCAACCAAAAATTTGATTTTTAGCAAAGGGGTTAGCCTTTCCTAAAAAATTGGTCAAAAATTTTTTTTGCTTAAATGCATGCGACTTAAGCTTTTTCGGAAGCTTCTTCGCATTTGAAACTCCTTTCAATACTCAGTTATTAGAAATAAACGCCTTTTGGGCAAAATTGGGTAAAATTGTGTTTCAACCAAAAATTTGATTTTTAGCAAAGGGGTTAGCCTTTCCTAAAAAATTGGTCAAAAATTTTTTTTGCTTAAATGCATGCGACTTAAGCTTTTTCGGAAGCTTCTTCGCATTTGAAACTCCTTTCAATACTCAGTTATTAGAAATAAACGCCTTTTGGGCAAAATTGGGTAAAATTGTGTTTCAACCAAAAATTTGATTTTTAGCAAAGGGGTTAGCCTTTCCTAAAAAATTGGTCAAAAATTTTTTTTGCTTAAATGCATGCGACTTAAGCTTTTTCGGAAGCTTCTTCGCATTTGAAACTCCTTTCAATACTCAGTTATTAGAAATAAACGCCTTTTGGGCAAAATTGGGTCAAATTGTGTTTCAACCAAAAATTTGATTTTTAGCAAAGGGGTTAGCCTTTCCTAAAAAATTGGTCAAAAATTTTTTTTGCTTAAATGCATGCGACTTAAGCTTTTTCGGAAGCTTCTTGCATTTGAAACTCCTTTCAATACTCAGTTATTAGAAATAAACGCCTTTTGGGCAAAATTGGGTAAAATTGTGTTTCAACCAAAAATTTGATTTTTAGCAAAGGGGTTAGCCTTTCCTAAAAAATTGGTCAAAAATTTTTTTTGCTTAAATGCATGCGACTTAAGCTTTTTCGGAAGCTTCTTCGCATTTGAAACTCCTTTCAATACTCAGTTATTAGAAATAAACGCCTTTTGGGCAAAATTGGGTCAAATTGTGTTTCAACCAAAAATTTGATTTTTAGCAAGGGGTTAGCCTTTCCTAAAAAATTGGTCAAAAATTTTTTTTGCTTAAATGCATGCGACTTAAGCTTTTTCGGAAGCTTCTTCGCATTTGAAACTCCTTTCAATACTCAGTTATTAGATATAAACGCCTTTTGGGCAAAATTGGGTAAAATTGTGTTTCAACCAAAAATTTGATTTTTAGCAAAGGGGTTAGCCTTTCCTAAAAAATTGGTCAAAAATTTTTTTTGCTTAAATGCATGCGACTTAAGCTTTTTCGGAAGCTTTTTCGCATTTGAAACTCCTTTCAATACTCAGTTATTAGAAATAAACGCCTTTTGGGCAAGTGTTTTTCACTTGTTAAATTTTAATCGCAGTTTCCTTTTGGGCTGCTGTTCTACACAAAAACATTCATGCATACATATATATGTATGTTTGTATTTACAAATATTTCTGTTATACTTTTGCTTCTGCATATGCATTCAACTGCGATTTCTGTTTGCCTGGTATTTTTAGCTATATTTAAAATTTGTGCACATGAGTTCATTAAATTTTTTTTAATGCCATCAATGCAAACAAACAGAATGTATCAGGCGATGAGAATTTTTAGCAAGAGTTTTTCACTTGTTAAATTTTAATCGCAATTTCCTTTTGGGCTGCTGTTCTACACAAAAACATTCATGCATACATATATATGTATGTTTGTATTTACAAATATTTCTGTTATACTTTTGCTTTGCATATGCATTCAGCTGCGATTTCTGTTTGCCTGGTGATTTTAGCTATATTTGAAATTTGTGCACATGAAGTTCATTAAATTTTTTTTAATGCCATCAATGCAAACAAACAGAATGTATCAGGCGATGAGAATTTTTAGCAAGTGTTTTTCACTTGTTAAATTTTAATCGCAATTTCCTTTTGGGCTGCTGTTCTACACAAAAACATTCATGCATACATATATATGTATGTTTGTATTTACAAATATTTCTGTTATACTTTTGCTTCTGCATATGCATTCAACTGCGATTTCTGTTTGCCTGGTATTTTTAGCTATATTTAAAATTTGTGCACATGAGTTCATTAAATTTTTTTTAATGCCATCAATGCAAACAAACAGAATGTATCAGGCGATGAGAATTTTTAGCAAGAGTTTTTCACTTGTTAAATTTTAATCGCAATTTCCTTTTGGGCTGCTGTTCTACACAAAAACATTCATGCATACATATATATGTATGTTTGTATTTACAAATATTTCTGTTATACTTTTGCTTTGCATATGCATTCAGCTGCGATTTCTGTTTGCCTGGTGATTTTAGCTATATTTGAAATTTGTGCACATGAAGTTCATTAAATTTTTTTTAATGCCATCAATGCAAACAAACAGAATGTATCAGGCGATGAGAATTTTTAGCAAGTGTTTTTCACTTGTTAAATTTTAATCGCAATTTCCTTTTGGGCTGCTGTTCTACACAAAAACATTCATGCATACATATATATGTATGTTTGTATTTACAAATATTTCTGTTATACTTTTGCTTCTGCATATGCATTCAACTGCGATTTCTGTTTGCCTGGTATTTTTAGCTATATTTAAAATTTGTGCACATGAGTTCATTAAATTTTTTTTAATGCCATCAATGCAAACAAACAGAATGTATCAGGCGATGAGAATTTTTAGCAAGAGTTTTTCACTTGTTAAATTTTAATCGCAATTTCCTTTTGGGCTGCTGTTCTACACAAAAACATTCATGCATACATATATATGTATGTTTGTATTTACAAATATTTCTGTTATACTTTTGCTTTGCATATGCATTCAGCTGCGATTTCTGTTTGCCTGGTATTTTTAACTATATTTAAAATTTGTGCACATGAGTTCATTAAATTTTTTTTAATGCCATCAATGCAAACAAACAGAAGGTATCAGGCGATGAGAATTTTTAGCAAGTGTTTTTCACTTGTTAAATTTCAATCGCAGTTTCCTTTTGTGCTGCTGTTCTACACAAAAACATTCATGCATACATATATATGTATGTTTGTATTTACAAATATTTCTGTTATACTTTTGCTTCTGCATATGCATTCAACTGCGATTTCTGTTTGCCTGGTATTTTTAGCTATATTTGAAATTTGTGCACATGAAGTTCATTAAATTTTTTTTAATGCCATCAATGCAAACAAACAGAATGTATCAGGCGATGAGAATTTTTAGCAAGTGTTTTTCACTTGTTAAATTTTAATCGCAATTTCCTTTTGGGCTGCTGTTCTACACAAAAACATTCATGCATACATATATATGTATGTTTGTATTTACAAATATTTCTGTTATACTTTTGCTTCTGCATATGTATTCAACTGCGATTTCTGTTTGCCTGGTATTTTTAGCTATATTTAAAATTTGTGCACATGAGTTCATTAAATTTTTTTTAATGCCATCAATGCAAACAAACAGAAGGTATCAGGCGATGAGAATTTTTAGCAAGTGTTTTTCACTTGTTAAATTTTAATCGCAATTTCCTTTTTTGCTGCTGTTCTACACAAAAACATTCATGCATACATATATATGTATGTTTGTATTTACAAATATTTCTGTTATACTTTTGCTTTACATATGCATTCAGCTGCGATTTCTGTTTGCCTGGTATTTTTAGCTATATTTGAATTTTGTGCACATGATTCATTAAATTTTTTTTAATGCCATCAATGCACACAAACAGAAGGTATCAGGCGATGAGAATTTTTAGCAAGTGTTTTTCACTTGTTAAATTTTAATCGCAGTTTCCTTTTGGGCTGCTGTTCTACACAAAAACATTCATGCATACATATATACATATGTATGTTTGTATTTACAAATATTTCTGTTATACTTTTGCTTCTGCATATGCATTCAACTGCGATTTCTGTTTGCCTGGTATTTTTAGCTATATTTGAAATTTGTGCACATGAGTTCATTAATTTTTTTTAATGCCATCAACGCAAACAAACAGAATGTATCAGGCGATGAGAATTTTTAGCAAGTAGTTTTCACTTGTTAAATTTTAATCGCAGTTTCCTTTTGTGCTGCTGTTCTATGCATACATATATATGTATGTATGTGCAAATATTACTATTTTTGTTTTACTCTTTCTTTTGCATGCATACATCTTAGTGACGTGTAAATAATTATCGTATTCGATAGATATTCGTATTCGCTATGCAAGAAAATATTTCTCGAATATGTTATAAGTAAAAACAATAATTTTTTTTTTATAAATGGCATAAAATTAAATGGTTACAATATTGATTTTTGCTAACTATGGATCAATAAGCTTCATACTATAAATAGCGTAAAACCACATTAAGCATAACTAGACTAGGGGATGAACTCCTTCATTAGATCGTTTTATACAAAAATCTAGGACCAAACCTATTTAATAATTCTTATTTTTCGTGTAATTTTGTTCGTTCGTATCCATGAGCGAGATATTTTTATTTTTTATAGTTTTAAAAAAAAAATTTAGCGATGATCCTTAAAATTTAGAATGCTTTTTATTAGCTTTAAAATATTTTACTTTGCAGATAATTATAAAATGTCTTTAAAGTTTCAGGATAATATTCGTTTTCGCAAATATTGCTTTAGATATTTGCTTCGCGAATATGCAAAATTGGCATGTGCTTCATCACAAATGCGTATCATATTATTTTTCTGCAAACTGGTTTGCACTTGCAAGTTTCTTGCAAATGACGTCATGATCAATAAGAATGTATAACATGAAAATATAACAAAATAAACTGGTTTCAGTTTAATAATTCTGAGAGCGGGGCTCTTTCGTTCGACTGCAGTGTTGCCGCATTAAACATCTTCAAAATAGGGATTAAAAATTATATTTTAGTTTTAAAAATCACCTGTATATTCAAATTAAATTTATTAAAATTTATTTTTAAATATATTACATTTTTAGTTTACCTTTTTTTTGCGAAATAAAAATTTCTTTTTTTGTTTATTATGATTTATTGATTTTTCAGTGCAAAATTACATCAAAATACACGTACTGGTTTTCGAGATATGGGAGCCACAAGTTTGCTCAAAACAAGCAACTTTGAGGCCAATACGTCCTTTTCTGACCTCAGGGATTGGTCCACAGCTCCTTAAAATTTGATAGCAGGGAAATTCTTTAACATTTTAATTACTTTTATAATTATTTAAATTTGTTTATTCCAAATTTGAAAATCTCAAATAATACAACTAATCATTCTTTTTTTATAATTTAAATTTTTCTATATCCACTTTAGCGCCATCATCATTATGAATAAGGAAATTTCTATAAACTGAGCAGATGTAAACTTCTACGCTAAAACAAGATGCAGTTTTATCTTTTTGAAAGTGATAGTCTTTTTTCAAAGCTTTCTATTTAGTTTTAATGAATAAAAATAAATTTAAATTAAAAATAGCAGGCCAAAATAGCAACAAATTGTAATGGAAAATAGAAGAAGAAAGAATAATAGTTATAGTCATAAACATGAAGAAAAAACGATAACTGGCAAGTGCACTTTTAAAAATATACAGAAAAAAATTATATATATATATATATATTTTATTACAAATAAAATTAAGCTTAAGAACAAATAAATTCTAAGTAGCAAAATAATATTTTTATAAATATGTCTTTAAATAAGAACCAACTTTAAAAAAACACATTTTAAGACAAAAATGATAAAAACAAATAAATAAAAAAAACAGTAATATATTAATGTTTAAACAGTTTATCCCATAAGCTTATAGAATATTAAAGCAAAATCAATTATTTAGTTTTTTATCATAATGCAATTTCCAAAAAAAAAAAAATTTATTTTAGAAAATTTAAAAATATATAAAATATTTATAACTTATATATGAATCAATGCAATTGAAATTGTAACAAATAAAAATATGTTAAATAAATAAATATAACTCTGCATTAAAATCAATAAAAATTAATAATCATGTCTACTTTAAAAACTTTCTTGTTTTCATTTTCATTACAGCAGATGTAAGTACACAAAATCCATAGACGGCGTCACACACGCTCGGCAGCGCACCACTATAGAAAATATTTTTTCATGCACAAGAATAGCAGCAATTTATATTTTGTGACGTCATCGTTTAAATTTAGCCCGCTTATTTACTCAACTCAAGCTATCAGGCGATGAGAATTTTTAGCAAGTGTTTCTCAGTTGTTAAATTTTAATCGCAGTTTCCTTTTGTGCTGCTGTTCTACACAAAAACATTCATGCATACATATATATGTATGTTTGTATTTACAAATATTTCTGTTATACCTTTGCTTTGCATATGCATTCAACTGCGATTTCTGTTTGCCTGGTATTTTTAGCTATATTTGAAATTTGTGCACATGAGTTCATTAAATTTTTTTTAATGCAATCAATGCAAACAAGCAGAAGGTATCAGGCGATGAGAATTTTTAGCAAGTGTTTTTCACTTGTTAAATTTTAATCGCAGTTTCCTTTTGTGCTGCTGTTCTGCACAAAAACATTCATGCATACATATGTATATATGTATGTTTGTATTTACAAATATTTCTGTTATACTTTTGCTTCTGCATATGCATTCAACTGCGATTTCTGTTTGCCTGGTATTTTTAGCTATATTTAAAATTTGTGCACATGAGTTCATAAAATTTTTTTAATGCCATCAATGCAAACAAACAGAATGTATCAGGCGATGGGAATTTTTAGCAAGAGTTTTTCACTTGTTAAATTTTAATCGCAATTTCCTTTTTTGCTGCTGTTCTACACAAAAACATTCATGCATACATATATATGTATGTTTGTATTTACAAATATTTCTGTTATACTTTTGCTTTGCATATGCATTCAGCTGCGATTTCTGTTTGCCTGGTATTTTTAGCTATATTTAAAATTTGTGCACATGAGTTTATTAAATTTTTTTTTATGCCATCAATGCAAACAAACAGAATGTATCAGGCGATGAGAATTTTTAGCAAGTGTTTTTCACTTGTTAAATTTTAATCGCAATTTCCTTTTGGGCTGCTGTTCTACACAAAAACATTCATGCATACATATATATGTATGTTTGTATTTACAAATATTTCTGTTATACTTTTGCTTCTGCATATGCATTCAACTGCGATTTCTGTTTGCCTGGTATTTTTAGCTATATTTAAAATTTGTGCACACGAGTTCATTAAATTTTTTTTTATGCCATCAATGCAAACAAACAGAATGTATCAGGCGATGAGAATTTTTAGCAAGTGTTTTTCACTTGTTAAATTTTAATCGCAGTTTCGTTTTGTGCTGCTGTTCTACACAAAAACATTCATGCATACATATATATGTATGTTTGTATTTACAAATATTTCTGTTATACTTTTGCTTTGCATATGCATTCAGCTGCGATTTCTGTTTGCCTGGTATTTTTAGCTATATTTAAAATTTGTGCACATGAGTTCATTAAATTTTTTTTAATGCCATCAATGCAAACAAACAGAAGGTATCAGGCGATGAGAATTTTTAGCAAGTGTTTTTCACTTGTTAAATTTCAATCGCAGTTTCCTTTTGTGCTGCTGTTCTACACAAAAACATTCATGCATACATATATATGTATGTTTGTATTTACAAATATTTCTGTTATACTTTTGCTTCTGCATATGCATTCAACTGCGATTTCTGTTTGCCTGGTGATTTTAGCTATATTTGAAATTTGTGCACATGAAGTTCATTAAATTTTTTTTAATGCCATCAATGCAAACAAACAGAATGTATCAGGCGATGAGAATTTTTAGCAAGTGTTTTTCACTTGTTAAATTTTAATCGCAATTTCCTTTTGGGCTGCTGTTCTACACAAAAACATTCATGCATACATATATATGTATGTTTGTATTTACAAATATTTCTGTTATACTTTTGCTTCTGCATATGCATTCAACTGCGATTTCTGTTTGCCTGGTATTTTTAGCTATATTTAAAATTTGTGCACATGAGTTCATTAAATTTTTTTTAATGCCATCAATGCAAACAAACAGAATGTATCAGGCGATGAGAATTTTTAGCAAGAGTTTTTCACTTGTTAAATTTTAATCGCAATTTCCTTTTGGGCTGCTGTTCTACACAAAAACATTCATGCATACATATATATGTATGTTTGTATTTACAAATATTTCTGTTATACTTTTGCTTTGCATATGCATTCAGCTGCGATTTCTGTTTGCCTGGTATTTTTAGCTATATTTAAAATTTGTGCACATGAGTTCATTAAATTTTTTTTAATGCCATCAATGCAAACAAACAGAATGTATCAGGCGATGAGAATTTTTAGCAAGTGTTTTTCACTTGTTAAATTTTAATCGCAATTTCCTTTTGGGCTGCTGTTCTACACAAAAACATTCATGCATACATATATATGTATGTTTGTATTTACAAATATTTCTGTTATACTTTTGCTTCTGCATATGCATTCAACTGCGATTTCTGTTTGCCTGGTATTTTTAGCTATATTTAAAATTTGTGCACATGAGTTCATTAAATTTTTTTTAATGCCATCAATGCAAACAAACAGAAGGTATCAGGCGATGAGAATTTTTAGCAAGTGTTTTTCACTTGTTAAATTTTAATCGCAATTTCCTTTTTTGCTGCTGTTCTACACAAAAACATTCATGCATACATATATATGTATGTTTGTATTTACAAATATTTCTGTTATACTTTTGCTTTACATATGCATTCAGCTGCGATTTCTGTTTGCCTGGTATTTTTAGCTATATTTGAATTTTGTGCACATGATTCATTAAATTTTTTTTAATGCCATCAATGCACACAAACAGAAGGTATCAGGCGATGAGAATTTTTAGCAAGTGTTTTTCACTTGTTAAATTTTAATCGCAGTTTCGTTTTGTGCTGCTGTTCTACACAAAAACATTCATGCATACATATATATGTATGTTTGTATTTACAAATATTTCTGTTATACTTTTGCTTCTGCATATGCATTCAACTGCGATTTCTGTTTGCCTGGTATTTTTAGCTACATATATTTAAAATTTGTGCACATGAGTTCATTAAATTTTTTTTAATGCCATCAATGCAAACAAACAGAAGGTATCAGGCGATGAGAATTTTTAGCAAGTGTTTTTCACTTGTTAAATTTTAATCGCAATTTCCTTTTTTGCTGCTGTTCTACACAAAAACATTCATGCATACATATATATGTATGTTTGTATTTACAAATATTTCTGTTATACTTTTGCTTTACATATGCATTCAGCTGCGATTTCTGTTTGCCTGGTATTTTTAGCTATATTTGAATTTTGTGCACATGTTCATTAAATTTTTTTTAATGCCATCAATGCAAACAAACAGAAGGTATCAGGCGATGAGAATTTTTAGCAAGTGTTTTTCACTTGTTAAATTTCAATCGCAGTTTCCTTTTGTGCTGCTGTTCTACACAAAAACATTCATGCATACATATATATGTATGTTTGTATTTACAAATATTTCTGTTATACTTTTGCTTCTGCATATGCATTCAACTGCGATTTCTGTTTGCCTGGTATTTTTAGCTATATTTGAAATTTGTGCACATGAAGTTCATTAAATTTTTTTTAATGCCATCAATGCAAACAAACAGAATGTATCAGGCGATGAGAATTTTTAGCAAGTGTTTTTCACTTGTTAAATTTTAATCGCAATTTCCTTTTGGGCTGCTGTTCTACACAAAAACATTCATGCATACATATATATGTATGTTTGTATTTACAAATATTTCTGTTATACTTTTGCTTTACATATGCATTCAGCTGCGATTTCTGTTTGCTTGGTATTTTTAGCTATATTTGAATTTTGTGCACATGATTCATTAAATTTTTTTAATGCCATCAATGCACACAAACAGAAGGTATCAGGCGATGAGAATTTTTAGCAAGTGTTTTTCACTTGTTAAATTTTAATCGCAGTTTCCTTTTGTGCTGCTGTTCTACACAAAAACATGCATGCATACATATATATGTATGTTTGTATTCACAAATATTTCTGTTATACTTTTGCTTGTGCACATGAGTTCGTTCATTAAATTTTTTTTAATGCCATCAATGCAAACAAACAGAATGTATCAGGCGATGAGAATTTTTAGCAAGTGTTTTTCACTTGTTAAATTTTAATCGCAATTTCCTTTTGGGCTGCTGTTCTACACAAAAACATTCATGCATACATATATATGTATGTTTGTATTTACAAATATTTCTGTTATACTTTTGCTTTGCATATGCATTCAGCTGCGATTTCTGTTTGCCTGGTATTTTTAGCTATATTTAAAATTTGTGCACATGAGTTCATTAAATTTTTTTTAATGCCATCAATGCAAACAAACAGAAGGTATCAGGCGATGAGAATTTTTAGCAAGTGTTTTTCACTTGTTAAATTTTAATCGCAATTTCCTCTTTTGCTGCTGTTCTACACAAAAACATTCATGCATACATATATATGTATGTTTGTATTTACAAATATTTCTGTTATACTTTTGCTTTACATATGCATTCAGCTGCGATTTCTGTTTGCCTGGTATTTTTAGCTATATTTGAATTTTGTGCACATGTTCATTAAATTTTTTTTAATGCCATCAATGCAAACAAACAGAAGGTATCAGGCGATGAGAATTTTTAGCAAGTGTTTTTCACTTGTTAAATTTCAATCGCAGTTTCCTTTTGTGCTGCTGTTCTACACAAAAACATTCATGCATACATATATATGTATGTTTGTATTTACAAATATTTCTGTTATACTTTTGCTTCTGCATATGCATTCAACTGCGATTTCTGTTTGCCTGGTATTTTTAGCTACATATATTTAAAATTTGTGCACATGAGTTCATTAAATTTTTTTTAATGCCATCAATGCAAACAAACAGAAGGTATCAGGCGATGAGAATTTTTAGCAAGTGTTTTTCACTTGTTAAATTTTAATCGCAATTTCCTTTTTTGCTGCTGTTCTACACAAAAACATTCATGCATACATATATATGTATGTTTGTATTTACAAATATTTCTGTTATACTTTTGCTTTACATATGCATTCAGCTGCGATTTCTGTTTGCCTGGTATTTTTAGCTATATTTGAATTTTGTGCACATGATTCATTAAATTTTTTTTAATGCCATCAATGCACACAAACAGAAGGTATCAGGCGATGAGAATTTTTAGCAAGTGTTTTTCACTTGTTAAATTTTAATCGCAGTTTCGTTTTGTGCTGCTGTTCTACACAAAAACATTCATGCATACATATATATGTATGTTTGTATTTACAAATATTTCTGTTATACTTTTGCTTCTGCATATGCATTCAACTGCGATTTCTGTTTGCCTGGTATTTTTAGCTACATATATTTAAAATTTGTGCACATGAGTTCATTAAATTTTTTTTAATGCCATCAATGCAAACAAACAGAAGGTATCAGGCGATGAGAATTTTTAGCAAGTGTTTTTCACTTGTTAAATTTTAATCGCAATTTCCTTTTTTGCTGCTGTTCTACACAAAAACATTCATGCATACATATATATGTATGTTTGTATTTACAAATATTTCTGTTATACTTTTGCTTTACATATGCATTCAGCTGCGATTTCTGTTTGCCTGGTATTTTTAGCTATATTTGAATTTTGTGCACATGTTCATTAAATTTTTTTTAATGCCATCAATGCAAACAAACAGAAGGTATCAGGCGATGAGAATTTTTAGCAAGTGTTTTTCACTTGTTAAATTTCAATCGCAGTTTCCTTTTGTGCTGCTGTTCTACACAAAAACATTCATGCATACATATATATGTATGTTTGTATTTACAAATATTTCTGTTATACTTTTGCTTCTGCATATGCATTCAACTGCGATTTCTGTTTGCCTGGTATTTTTAGCTACATATATTTAAAATTTGTGCACATGAGTTCATTAAATTTTTTTTAATGCCATCAATGCAAACAAACAGAAGGTATCAGGCGATGAGAATTTTTAGCAAGTGTTTTTCACTTGTTAAATTTTAATCGCAATTTCCTTTTTTGCTGCTGTTCTACACAAAAACATTCATGCATACATATATATGTATGTTTGTATTTACAAATATTTCTGTTATACTTTTGCTTTACATATGCATTCAGCTGCGATTTCTGTTTGCCTGGTATTTTTAGCTATATTTGAATTTTGTGCACATGATTCATTAAATTTTTTTTAATGCCATCAATGCACACAAACAGAAGGTATCAGGCGATGAGAATTTTTAGCAAGTGTTTTTCACTTGTTAAATTTTAATCGCAGTTTCGTTTTGTGCTGCTGTTCTACACAAAAACATTCATGCATACATATATATGTATGTTTGTATTTACAAATATTTCTGTTATACTTTTGCTTCTGCATATGCATTCAACTGCGATTTCTGTTTGCCTGGTATTTTTAGCTACATATATTTAAAATTTGTGCACATGAGTTCATTAAATTTTTTTTAATGCCATCAATGCAAACAAACAGAAGGTATCAGGCGATGAGAATTTTTAGCAAGTGTTTTTCACTTGTTAAATTTTAATCGCAATTTCCTTTTTTGCTGCTGTTCTACACAAAAACATTCATGCATACATATATATGTATGTTTGTATTTACAAATATTTCTGTTATACTTTTGCTTTACATATGCATTCAGCTGCGATTTCTGTTTGCCTGGTATTTTTAGCTATATTTGAATTTTGTGCACATGTTCATTAAATTTTTTTTAATGCCATCAATGCAAACAAACAGAAGGTATCAGGCGATGAGAATTTTTAGCAAGTGTTTTTCACTTGTTAAATTTCAATCGCAGTTTCCTTTTGTGCTGCTGTTCTACACAAAAACATTCATGCATACATATATATGTATGTTTGTATTTACAAATATTTCTGTTATACTTTTGCTTCTGCATATGCATTCAACTGCGATTTCTGTTTGCCTGGTATTTTTAGCTATATTTGAAATTTGTGCACATGAAGTTCATTAAATTTTTTTTAATGCCATCAATGCAAACAAACAGAATGTATCAGGCGATGAGAATTTTTAGCAAGTGTTTTTCACTTGTTAAATTTTAATCGCAATTTCCTTTTGGGCTGCTGTTCTACACAAAAACATTCATGCATACATATATATGTATGTTTGTATTTACAAATATTTCTGTTATACTTTTGCTTTACATATGCATTCAGCTGCGATTTCTGTTTGCTTGGTATTTTTAGCTATATTTGAATTTTGTGCACATGATTCATTAAATTTTTTTAATGCCATCAATGCACACAAACAGAAGGTATCAGGCGATGAGAATTTTTAGCAAGTGTTTTTCACTTGTTAAATTTTAATCGCAGTTTCCTTTTGTGCTGCTGTTCTACACAAAAACATGCATGCATACATATATATGTATGTTTGTATTCACAAATATTTCTGTTATACTTTTGCTTTACATATGCATTCAGCTGCGATTTCTGTTTGCCTGGTATTTTTAGCTATATTTGAATTTTGTGCACATGATTCATTAAATTTTTTTTAATGCCATCAATGCACACAAACAGAAGGTATCAGGCGATGAGAATTTTTAGCAAGTGTTTTTCACTTGTTAAATTTTAATCGCAGTTTCGTTTTGTGCTGCTGTTCTACACAAAAACATTCATGCATACATATATATGTATGTTTGTATTTACAAATATTTCTGTTATACTTTTGCTTCTGCATATGCATTCAACTGCGATTTCTGTTTGCCTGGTATTTTTAGCTACATATATTTAAAATTTGTGCACATGAGTTCATTAAATTTTTTTTAATGCCATCAATGCAAACAAACAGAAGGTATCAGGCGATGAGAATTTTTAGCAAGTGTTTTTCACTTGTTAAATTTTAATCGCAATTTCCTTTTTTGCTGCTGTTCTACACAAAAACATTCATGCATACATATATATGTATGTTTGTATTTACAAATATTTCTGTTATACTTTTGCTTTACATATGCATTCAGCTGCGATTTCTGTTTGCCTGGTATTTTTAGCTATATTTGAATTTTGTGCACATGATTCATTAAATTTTTTTTAATGCCATCAATGCACACAAACAGAAGGTATCAGGCGATGAGAATTTTTAGCAAGTGTTTTTCACTTGTTAAATTTTAATCGCAATTTCCTTTTGGGCTGCTGTTCTACACAAAAACATTCATGCATACATATATATGTATGTTTGTATTTACAAATATTTCTGTTATACTTTTGCTTTGCATATGCATTCAGCTGCGATTTCTGTTTGCCTGGTATTTTTAGCTATATTTAAAATTTGTGCACATGAGTTCATTAAATTTTTTTTAATGCCATCAATGCAGCAAACAAACAGAAGGTATCAGGCGATGAGAATTTTTAGCAAGTGTTTTTCACTTGTTAAATTTTAATCGCAATTTCCTTTTTTGCTGCTGTTCTACACAAAAACATTCATGCATACATATATATGTATGTTTGTATTCACAAATATTTCTGTTATACTTTTGCTTTACATATGCATTCAGCTGCGATTTCTGTTTGCCTGGTATTTTTAGCTATATTTGAATTTTGTGCACATGATTCATTAAATTTTTTTTAATGCCATCAATGCACACAAACAGAAGGTATCAGGCGATGAGAATTTTTAGCAAGTGTTTTTCACTTGTTAAATTTTAATCGCAGTTTCCTTTTGTGCTGCTGTTCTATGCATACATATATATGTATGTATGTGCAAATATTACTATTTTTGTTTTACTTTTTCTTTTGCATGCATACATCTTAGTGACGTGTAAATAATTTTCGTATTCGATAAATATTCGTATTCGCTATGAAAGGAAATATTTCTCGAATATTTTATAAGTAAAAACAATAATTTTTTTTATAAATGGCATAAAATTAAATGGTTACAATATTGATTTTTGCTAACTATGGATCAATACGCTTCATACTATAAATAGCGTAAAACCACATTAAGCATAACTAGACTAGGGGACGAACTCCTTCATCAGATCGTTTTATACAAAAATCTAGGACCAAACCTATTTAATAATACTTATTTTTCGTGTAATTTTGTTCGTTCGTATCCATGAGCTAGATATTTTTATTTTTTATAGTTTTAAAACAAAATTTAGCGATGATCCTTAAAATTTAGGATGCTTTTATTAGCTTTAAAATATTTTACTTTGCAGATAATTATAAAATGTCTTTAAAGTTTCAGGATAATATTCGTTTTCGCAAATATTGCTTCAGATATTTGCTTCGCGAATATGCAAAATTGGCATGTGCTTCATCACTAATGCGTATCA
The DNA here is from genome assembly GCA_951800035.1 of Linnaemya tessellans. Lineage (NCBI taxonomy): Eukaryota > Metazoa > Arthropoda > Insecta > Diptera > Tachinidae > Linnaemya > Linnaemya tessellans. Next base: position 44,388,623 of record OX637536.1, read on the forward strand.
TATTATTTTTCTGCAAACTGGTTTGCACTTGCAAGTTTCTTGCAAATAACGTCATGATCAATAAGAATGTATAACATGAAAATATAACAAAATAAACTGGTTTCAGTTTAATAATTCTGAGAGCGGGGCTCTTTCGTTCGACTGCAGTGTTGCCGCATTAAACATCTTCAAAATAGGGATTAAAAATTATATTTTAGTTTTAAAAATCACCTGTATATTCAAATTAAATTTATTAAAATTTATTTTTAAATATATTACATTTTTAGTTTACCTTTTTTTTGCGAAATAAAAATTTCTTTCTTTGTTTATTATGATTTATTGATTTTTCAGTGCAAAATTACATCAAAATACACGTACTGGTTTTCGAGATATGGGAGCCACAAGTTTGCTCAAAACAAGCAACTTTGAGGCCAATACGTCCTTTTCTGACCTCAGGGATTGGTCCACAGCTCCTTAAAATTTGATTGCAGGGAAATTCTTATTGCTTCAGATATTTGCTTCGCGAATATGCAAAATTGGCATGTGCTTCATCACTAATGCGTATCATATGTGCATGCATACACACGTATTATTTTTCTGCAAACTGGTTTGCACTTGCAAGTTTCTTGCAAATGACGTCATGATCAATAAGAATGTATAACATGAAAATATAACAAAATAAACTGGTTTCAGTTTAATAATTCTGAGAGCGGGGCTCTTTCGTTCGACTGCAGTGTTGCCGCATTAAACATCTACAAAATAGGGATTAAAAATTATATTTTAGTTTTAAAAATCACCTCTATATTCAAATTAAATTTATTAAAATTTATTTTTAAATTTATTACATTTTTAGTTTACCTTTTTTTTGCGAAATAAAATTTTTTTTTTGTTTATTATGATTTATTGATTTTTCGGTGCAAAATTACATCAAAATACACGTACTGGTTTTAGAGATATGGGAGCCACAAGTTTGCTCAAAACAAGCAACTTTGAGGCCAATACGTCCTTTTCTGACCTCAGGGATTGGTCCACAGCTCCTTAAAATTTGATAGCAGGGATATTCTTTAACATTTTAATTACTTTTATAATTATTTAAATTTGTTTATTCCAAAGGTCCATTCTTTTTTCCTTTTTTTCGTTTATTATTATTTATAGAATTTTCAGTTCAATAACCACTGGCTAACATTGACCGAGTGGTTCTTGGCATTTAAAATTATACATGCTATTAATTCTAGCATTTTTCAAGTTTTCATTAAGTAAAATTGTATTTTTTAGAAATTATAAAATTAAATAAAATTTAATATATTGTGACTCAAGTCGGCTTATGAGCACCGATATAATTTTTCTTTTTAAGTTATTTATATTTTACAATTGTTTTATATTTAGGGACTTAACAATAAAATTTAAATGACTTTCATGATATTTTTGAGTTGGAAAGAAAAAGAGAAAAGTAATATTTACTTAGAAGGCACAATTATGTATTTATTTTAGTTATTTCATAGAGATATTATTTTATATTTGGCTTAAACACAGTTCCTTATAACAGAGCCTGCAAAAGTTATTTATACCAAATAAACACACTGTGTCAAAAAGGATCTGTGTGTAGCCTACATGATATTTAATAAAATAAAAATACATCGTGAAAATGAAATAGGATATTATATGATACAGATATTTAAAACAATGGTAATTTCTATTAACCAGTTTTAACTTACAAACAATTTAGGTTACTATTTTTACAAAACAAAGGGCCCGATTTCGTTTTACAAATTTATGTAACAAAAAGAACATACTTTTATTGTAATAAAATTTGGCCCTTGATTTGCATTACATATGTGCTTATTTTAAGATTATATTACAAAATTTAAACTATTTTATAAAAATAAGTATCTTCGTTGATGTAAAGTACTTGGTGAAAGAGAAACGTTCGAAGTTTTAATACAGGCAGTACCAGTAAAACTTAAACAAAATTTCTTTTATTTACAATACATAACAATAACGGAAAAACCAGTATTTTGATCAATGCAAACAAGCAGAAGGTATCAGGCAATGAGAATTTTTAGCAAGTGTTTTTCACTTGTTAAATTTTAATCGCAATTTCCTTTTTTGCTGCTGTTCTACACAAAAACATTCATGCATACATATGTACATATATATGTATGTTTGTATTTACAAATATTTCTGTTATACTTTTGCTTTGCATATGCATTCAGCTGCGATTTCTGTTTGCCTGGTGTTTTTAGCTATATTTGAATTTTGTGCACATGATCATTAAATTTTTTTTAATGCCATCAATGCAAACAAACAGAATGTATCAGGCGATGAGAATTTTTAGCAAGTGTTTTTCACTTGTTAAATTTTAATCGCAATTTCCTTTTTTGCTGCTGTTCTACACAAAAACATTCATGCATACATATATATGTATGTTTGTATTTACAAATATTTCTTTTATACTTTTGCTTTGCATATGCATTCAACTGCGATTTCTGTTTGCCTGGTATTTTTAGCTATATTTGAAATTCGTGCACATGAGTTCACAAAATTTTTTTTAATGCCATCAATGCAAACAAGCTGAAGGTATCAGGCGATGAGAATTTTTAGCAAGTGTTTTTCACTTGTTTAATTTTAATCGCAATTTCCTTTTGTGCTGCGGTTCTCCACAAAAACATTCATGCATACATATATATGTATGTATGTATGTGTGTATTTATAATTATTTCTGTTATACTTTTGCTTCTGCATATGCATTCAACTGCGATTTCTGTTTGCCTGGTATTTTTAGCTATATTTGAAAATTGTGCACATGAGTTCATTAAATTTTTTTAATGCCATCAATGCATACAAACAAAATGTATCAGGCGATGAGAATTTTTAGCAAGTGTTTTTCACTTGTTAAATTTTAATCGCAATTTCCTTTTGGGCTGCTGTTCTACACAAAAACATTCATGCATACATATATATGTATGTTTGTATTTACAAATATTTCTGTTATACTTTTGCTTTGCATATGCATTCAACTGCGATTTCTGTTTGCCTGGTATTTTTAGCTATATTTGAAATTTGTGCACATGAGTTCATTAAATTTTATTTAATGCCATCAATGCAAACAAACAGAAGGTATCAGGCGATGAGAATTTTTAGCAAGTGTTTTTCACTTGTTAAATTTTAATCGCAATTTCCTTTTGTGTTGCTGTTCTACACAAAAACATTCATGCATACATATATGTATATGTATGTTTTTATTTACAAATATTTCTGTTATACTTTTGCTTCTGCATATGCATTCAACTGCGATTTCTGTTTGCCTGGTATTTTTAGCTATATTTGAAATTTGTGCACATGAGTTCATTAAAATTTTTTTAATGCCATCAAAGGAAACAAGCAGAAGGTATCAGGCGATGAGAATTTTTAGCAAGTGTTTTTTTTTCACTTGTTAAATTTTAATCGCAATTTCCTTTTGTGCTGCTGTTCTACACAAAAACATTCATGCATACATATATATGCATGTTTGTATTTACAAATATTTCTGTTATACTTTTGCTTTGCATATGCATTCAACTGCGATTTCTGTTTGCCTGGTATTTTTAGCTATATTTGAAATTTGTGCACATGAGTTCATTAAAATTTTTTTAATGCCATCAAAGGAAACAAGCAGAAGGTATTAGGCGATGAGAATTTTTAGCAAGTGTTTTTTTTTTCACTTGTTAAATTTTAATCGCAGTTTCCTTTTGGGCTGCTTTTCTACACAAAAACATTCATGCATACATATATATGTATGTTTGTATTTACAAATATTCCTGTTATACTTCGCTTTGCATATGCATTCAACTGCGATTTCTGTTTGCCTGGTATTTTTAGCTATATTTGAATTTTGTGCACATGAGTTCATTAAATTTTTTTTAATGCCATCAATGTAAACAAACAGAAGGTATCAGGCGATGAGAATTTTTAGCAAGTGTTTTTCTGTTGTTAAATTTTAATCGCAATTTCCTTTTGTGCTGCTGTTCTACACAAAAACATTCATGCATACATATATATGTATGTATGTTTGTATTTACAAATATTTCTGTTATACTTTTGCTTTGCATATGCATTCAACTGCGATTTCTGTTTGCCTGGTATTTTTAGCTATATTTGAAATTTGTGCACATGAGTTCATTAAAATTTTTTTAATGCCATCAAAGGAAACAAGCAGAAGGTATTAGGCGATGAGAATTTTTAGCAAGTGTTTTTTTTTTCACTTGTTAAATTTTAATCGCAGTTTCCTTTTGGGCTGCTTTTCTACACAAAAACATTCATGCATACATATATATGTATGTTTGTATTTACAAATATTCCTGTTATACTTCGCTTTGCATATGCATTCAACTGCGATTTCTGTTTGCCTGGTATTTTTAGCTATATTTGAATTTTGTGCACATGAGTTCATTAAATTTTTTTTAATGCCATCAATGTAAACAAACAGAAGGTATCAGGCGATGAGAATTTTTAGCAAGTGTTTTTCTGTTGTTAAATTTTAATCGCAATTTCCTTTTGTGCTGCTGTTCTACACAAAAACATTCATGCATACATATATATGTATGTATGTTTGTATTTACAAATATTTCTGTTATACTTTTGCTTTGCATATGCATTCAACTGCGATTTCTGTTTGCCTGGTATTTTTAGCTATATTTGAAATTTGTGCACATGAGTTCATTAAAATTTTTTTAATGCCATCAAAGGAAACAAGCAGAAGGTATTAGGCGATGAGAATTTTTAGCAAGTGTTTTTTTTTTCACTTGTTAAATTTTAATCGCAGTTTCCTTTTGGGCTGCTTTTCTACACAAAAACATTCATGCATACATATATATGTATGTTTGTATTTACAAATATTCCTGTTATACTTCGCTTTGCATATGCATTCAACTGCGATTTCTGTTTGCCTGGTATTTTTAGCTATATTTGAAATTTGTGCACATGAGTTCATTAAATTTTTTTAATGCCATCAATGCCAACCAACAGAATGTATCAGGCGATGAGAACTTTTAGCAAGTGTTTTTCACTTGTTAAATTTTAATCGCTATTTCCTTTTGGGCTGCTGTTCTACACAAAAACATTCATGCATACATATATATGTATGTTTGTATTTACAAATATTTCTGTTATACTTTTGCTTTGCATATGCATTCAACTGCGATTTCTGTTTGCCTGGTATTTTTAGCTATATTTGAATTTTGTGCACACGAGCTCATTAAATTTTTCTTAATGCCATCAATGCAAACAAACAGAATGTATTAGGCGATGAGAATTTTTAGCAAGTGTTTTTCACTTGTTAAATTTTAATCGCAATTTCCTTTTGGGCTGCTGTTCTACACAAAAACATTCATGCATACATATATATGTATGTTTGTATTTACAAATATTTCTGTTATACTTTTGCTTTGCATATGCATTCAACTGCGATTTCTGTTTGCCTGGTATTTTTAGCTATATTTGAAATTTGTGCACATGAGTTCATTAAATTTTTTTTAATGCCATCAATGTAAACAAACAGAAGGTATCAGGCGATGAGAATTTTTAGCAAGTGTTTTTCTGTTGTTAAATTTTAATCGCAGTTTCCTTTTGTGCTGCTGTTCTATACAAAAACATTCATGCATACATATATATGTATGTTTGTATTTACAAATATTTCTGTTATACCTTTGCTTTGCATATGCATTCAACTGCGATTTCTGTTTCCCTGGTATTTTTAGCTATATTTGAATTTTGTGCACATGAGTTCATTAAATTTTTTTTAATGCCATTAATGTATACAAACAGAATGTATCAGGCGATGAGAATTTTTAGCAAGTGTTTTTCACTTGTTAAATTTTAATCGCAATTTCCTTTTGTGCTGCTGTTCTACACAAAAACATTCATGCATACATATATATGTATGTATGTTTGTATTTACAAATATTTCTGTTATACTTTCGCTTTGCATATGCATTCAACTGAGATTTCTGTTTGCCTGGTATTTTTAGCTATATTTGAATTTTGTGCACATGAGTTAGTTCATTAAATTTTTTTAATGCCATCAATGCCAACCAACAGAATGTATCAGGCGATGAGAACTTTTAGCAAGTGTTTTTCACTTGTTAAATTTTAATCGCAATTTCCTTTTGTGCTGCTGTTCTATGCTATGTTTTACTTTTTCTTTTGCATGCATACATCTTAGTGACGTGTAAATAATATTCGTATTCGATAGATATTCGTATTCGCTATGCAAGGAAATATTTCTCGAATATTTTATAAGTAAAAACAATAATTTTTTTTTATAAATGGCATAAAATTAAATGGTTACAATATTGATTTTTGCTAACTATGGATCAATACGCTTCATACTATAAATAGCGTAAAACCACATTAAGCATAACTAGACTAGGGGACGAACTCCTTCATTAGATCGTTTTATACAAAAATCTAGGACCAAACCTATTTATGTAATTTTGTTTGTTCGTATCCATGAGCTAGATATTTTTATATTTTATAGTTTAAAAAAAAAATTAGCGATGATCCTTAAAATTTAGGATGCTTTTTATTAGCTTTAAAATATTTTACTTTGCAGATAATTATAAAATGCCTTTAAAGTTTCAGGATAATATTCGTTTTCGCAAATATTGCTTCAGATATTTGCTTCGCGAATATGCAAAATTGGCATGTGCTTCATCACTAATGCGTATCATATTATTTTTCTGCAAACTGGTTTGCACTTGCAAGTTTCTTGCAAATAACGTCATGATCAATAAGAATGTATAACATGAAAATATAACAAAATAAACTGGTTTCAGTTTAATAATTCTGAGAGCGGGGCTCTTTCGTTCGACTGCAGTGTTGCCGCATTAAACATCTTCAAAATAGGGATTAAAAATTATATTTTAGTTTTAAAAATCACCTGTATATTCAAATTAAATTTATTAAAATTTATTTTTAAATATATTACATTTTTAGTTTACCTTTCTTTTGCGAAATAAAAATTTCTTTCTTTGTTTATTATGATTTATTGATTTTTCAGTGCAAAATTACATCAAAATACACGTACTGGTTTTCGAGATATGGGAGCCACAAGTTTGCTCAAAACAAGCAACTTTGAGGCCAATACGTCCTTTTCTGACCTCAGGGATTGGTCCACAGCTCCTTAAAATTTGATAGCAGGGAAATTCTTTAACATTTTAATTACTTTTATAATTATTTAAATTTGTTTATTCCAAATTTGAAAATCTCAAATAATACAACTAATCATTCTTTTTTTATAATTTAAATTTTTCTATATCCACTTTAGCGCCATCATCATTATGAATAAGGAAATTTCTATAAACTGAGCAGATGTAAACTTCTACGCTAAAACAAGATGCAGTTTTATCTTTTTGAAAGTGATAGTCTTTTTTCAAAGTTTTCTATTTAGTTTTAATGAATAAAAATAAATTTAAATTAAAAATAGCAAGCCAAAATAGCAACAAATTGTAATGGAAAATAGAAGAAGAAAGAATAATAGTTATAGTCATAAACATGAAGAAAAAACGATAACTGGCAAGTGCACTTTTAAAAATATACAGAAAAAAATTTTATATATATTTTTTATTACAAATAAAATTAAGCTTAAGAACAAATAAAATCTAAGCAGCAAAATAATATTTTTATAAATATGTCTTTAAATAAGAACCAACTTTAAAAAAACACATTTTAAGACAAAAATGATCAAAACAAATAAATAAAAAAAACAGTAATATATTAATGTTTAAACAGTTTATCCCATAAACTTATAGAATATTAAAGCAAAATCAATTATTTAGTTTTTTATCATAATGCAATTTCCAAAAAAAAAATTTTTATTTTAGAAAATTTAAAAATATATAAAATATTTATAACTTATATATGAATCAATGCAATTGAAATTGTAACAAATAAAAATATGTTAAATAAATAAATATAACTCTGCATTAAAATCAATAAAAATTAATAATCATGTCTACTTTAAAAACTTTCTTGTTTTCATTTTCATTACAGCAGATGTAAGTACACAAAATCCATAGACGGCGTCACACACGCTCGGCAGCGCACCACTATAGAAAATATTTTTTCATGCACAAGAATAGCAGCAATTTATATTTTGTGACGTCATCGTTTAAATTTAGCCCGCTTATTTACTCAACTCAAGCTATCAGGCGTTCAGAATTTTCAGCAAGTGTTTTTCACTTGCTAAATTTTAATCGCAATTTCCTTTTGTGCTGCTGTTCTACACAAAAACATTCATGCATACATATATATGTATGTTTGTATTTACAAATATTTCTGTTATACTTTTGCTTCTGCATATGCATTCAACTGCGATTTCTGTTTGCCTGGTATTTTTAGCTATATTTGAAATTTGTGCACATGAATGAGTTCATTAAATGTTTTTTAATGCCATCAATGCAAACAAACAGATGGTATCAGGCGATGAGAATTTTTAGCAAGTGTTTTTCACTTGTTAAATTTTAATCGCAATTTCCTTTTGGGCTGCTTTTCTACACAAAAACATTCATGCATACATATATATGTATGTTTGTATTTACAAATATTTCTGTTATACTTTTGCTTTGCATATGCATTCAACTGCGATTTCTGTTTGCCTGGTATTTTTAGCTATATTTGAAATTTGTGCACATGAGTTCATTAAATTTTTTTTAATGCCATCAATGTAAACAAACAGAAGGTATCAGGCGATGAGAATTTTTAGCAAGTGTTTTTCTGTTGTTAAATTTTAATCGCAGTTTCCTTTTGTGCTGCTGTTCTATACAAAAACATTCATGCATACATATATATGTATGTTTGTATTTACAAATATTTCTGTTATACCTTTGCTTTGCATATGCATTCAACTGCGATTTCTGTTTGCCTGGTATTTTTAGCTATATTTGAATTTTGTGCACATGAGTTTCATTAAATTTTTTTTAATGCCATTAATGTATACAAACAGAATGTATCAGGCGATGAGAATTTTTAGCAAGTGTTTTTCACTTGTTAAATTTTAATCGCAATTTCCTTTTGTGCTGCTGTTCTACACAAAAACATTCATGCATACATATATATGTATGTATGTTTGTATTTACAAATATTTCTGTTATACTTTCGCTTTGCATATGCATTCAACTGAGATTTCTGTTTGCCTGGTATTTTTAGCTATATTTGAATTTTGTGCACATGAGTTCATTAAATTTTTTTAATGCCATCAATGCCAACCAACAGAATGTATCAGGCGATGAGAATTTTTAGCAAGTGTTTTTCACTTGTTAAATTTTAATCGCTATTTCCTTTTGTGCTGCTGTTCTACACAAAAACATTCATGCATACATATATATGTATGTTTGTATTTACAAATATTTCTGTTATACTTTCGCTTTGCATATGCATTCAACTGCGATTTCTGTTTGCCTGGTATTTTTAGCTATATTTGAATTTTGTGCACACGAGCTCATTAAATTTTTCTTAATGCCATCAATGCAAACAAACAGAATGTATTAGGCGATGAGAATTTTTAGCAAGTGTTTTTCACTTGTTAAATTTTAATCGCAATTTCCTTTTGGGCTGCTTTTCTACACAAAAACATTCATGCATACATATATATGTATGTTTGTATTTACAAATATTTCTGTTATACTTTTGCTTTGCATATGCATTCAACTGCGATTTCTGTTTGCCTGGTATTTTTAGCTATATTTGAAATTTGTGCACATGAGTTCATTAAATTTTTTTTAATGCCATCAATGTAAACAAACAGAAGGTATCAGGCGATGAGAATTTTTAGCAAGTGTTTTTCTGTTGTTAAATTTTAATCGCAGTTTCCTTTTGTGCTGCTGTTCTATACAAAAACATTCATGCATACATATATATGTATGTTTGTATTTACAAATATTTCTGTTATACCTTTGCTTTGCATATGCATTCAACTGCGATTTCTGTTTGCCTGGTATTTTTAGCTATATTTGAAATTTGTGCACATGAGTTCATTAATTTTTTTTAATGCCATCAACGCAAACAAACAGAATGTATCAGGCGATGAGAATTTTTAGCAAGTGTTTTTCACTTGTTAAATTTTAATCGCAATTTCCTTTTGTGCTGCTGTTCTATGCTATGTTTTACTTTTTCTTTTGCATGCATACATCTTAGTGACGTGTAAATAATATTCGTATTCGATAGATATTCGTATTCGCTATGCAAGGAAATATTTCTCGAATATTTTATAAGTAAAAACAATAATTTTTTTTATAAATGGCATAAAATTAAATGGTTACAATATTGATTTTTGCTAACTATGGATCAATACGCTTCATACTATAAATAGCGTAAAACCACATTAAGCATAACTAGACTAGGGGACGAACTCCTTCATTAGATCATTTTATACAAAAATCTAGGACCAAACCTATTTAATAATTCTTATTTTTCGTGTAATTTTGTTTGTTCGTATCCATGAGCTAGATATTTTTATATTTTATAGTTTAAAAAAAAAATTAGCGATGATCCTTAAAATTTAGGATGCTTTTTATTAGCTTTAAAATATTTTACTTTGCAGATAATTATAAAATGCCTTTAAAGTTTCAGGATAATATTCGTTTTCGCAAATATTGCTTCAGATATTTGCTTCGCGAATATGCAAAATTGGCATGTGCTTCATCACTAATGCGTATCATATTATTTTTCTGCAAACTGGTTTGCACTTGCAAGTTTCTTGCAAATAACGTCATGATCAATAAGAATGTATAACATGAAAATATAACAAAATAAACTGGTTTCAGTTTAATAATTCTGAGAGCGGGGCTCTTTCGTTCGACTGCAGTGTTGCCGCATTAAACATCTTCAAAATAGGGATTAAAAATTATATTTTAGTTTTAAAAATCACCTGTATATTCAAATTAAATTTATTAAAATTTATTTTTAAATATATTACATTTTTAGTTTACCTTTTTTTTGCGAAATAAAAATTTCTTTCTTTGTTTATTATGATTTATTGATTTTTCAGTGCAAAATTACATCAAAATACACGTACTGGTTTTCGAGATATGGGAGCCACAAGTTTGCTCAAAACAAGCAACTTTGAGGCCAATACGTCCTTTTCTGACCTCAGGGATTGGTCCACAGCTCCTTAAAATTTGATTGCAGGGAAATTCTTATTGCTTCAGATATTTGCTTGGCGAATATGCAAAATTGGCATGTGCTTCATCACTAATGCGTATCATATGTGCATGCATACACACGTATTATTTTTCTGCAAACTGGTTTGCACTTGCAAGTTTCTTGCAAATGACGTCATGATCAATAAGAATGTATAACATGAAAATATAACAAAATAAACTGGTTTCAGTTTAATAATTCTGAGAGCGGGGCTCTTTCGTTCGACTGCAGTGTTGCCGCATTAAACATCTACAAAATAGGGATTAAAAATTATATTTTAGTTTTAAAAATCACCTCTATATTCAAATTAAATTTATTAAAATTTATTTTTAAATTTATTACATTTTTAGTTTACCTTTTTTTTGCGAAATAAAATTTTTTTTTTGTTTATTATGATTTATTGATTTTTCGGTGCAAAATTACATCAAAATACACGTACTGGTTTTAGAGATATGGGAGCCACAAGTTTGCTCAAAACAAGCAACTTTGAGGCCAATACGTCCTTTTCTGACCTCAGGGATTGGTCCACAGCTCCTTAAAATTTGATAGCAGGGATATTCTTTAACATTTTAATTACTTTTATAATTATTTAAATTTGTTTATTCCAAAGGTCCATTCTTTTTTCCTTTTTTTCGTTTATTATTATTTATAGAATTTTCAGTTCAATAACCACTGGCTAACATTGACCGAGTGGTTCTTGGCATTTAAAATTATACATGCTATTAATTCTAGCATTTTTCAAGTTTTCATTAAGTAAAATTGTATTTTTTAGAAATTATAAAATTAAATAAAATTTAATATATTGTGACTCAAGTCGGCTTATGAGCGCCGATATAATTTTTCTTTTTAAGTTATTTATATTTTACAATTGTTTTATATTTAGGGACTTAACAATAAAATTTAAATGACTTTCATGATATTTTTGAGTTGGAAAGAAAAAGAGAAAAGTAATATTTACTTAGAAGGCACAATTATGTATTTATTTTAGTTATTTCATAGAGATATTATTTTATATTTGGCTTAAACACAGTTCCTTATAACAGAGCCTGCAAAAGTTATTTATACCAAATAAACACACTGTGTCAAAAAGGATCTGTGTGTAGCCTACATGATATTTAATAAAATAAAAATACATCATGAAAATGAAATAGGATATTATATGATACAGATATTTAAAACAATGGTAATTTCTATTAACCAGTTTTAACTTACAAACAATTTAGGTTACTATTTTTACAAAACAAAGGGCCCGATTTCGTTTTACAAATTTATGTAACAAAAAGAACATACTTTTATTGTAATAAAATTTGGCCCTTGATTTGCATTACATATGTGCTTATTTTAAGATTATATTACAAAATTTAAACTATTTTATAAAAATAAGTATCTTCGTTGATGTAAAGTACTTGGTGAAAGAGAAACGTTCGAAGTTTTAATACAGGCAGTACCAGTAAAACTTAAACAAAATTTCTTTTATTTACAATACATAACAATAACGGAAAAACCAGTATTTTGGGTATAAAAATAAAGTATTCCGAAAAATTAGCAGCAAAAAAATTACAAGTTTTAAAATATATCATAAGATATTTTCAAACATACTGGTTTTTCGGAAACCACTATTTTATAAAAAATATTTTTCTTGTAAAAAAGATTATAAATTGAAATAATTTTTAGTATAATTTTTTAAGCCAATTACAAGTATAAATATTTGAGTAAAAATTAAATATATAATTTACAAAATAAAAAAAAACTTGTAATACCAGTTTTCAAAATAAATTAAGAGTCATATTGTATAAAAAACAATCTTCGCTTTAAAAAGAAAATAATAATTAATAATTTTTTTTAATAAACAGTTATCGATGAAGAACTAAATAAAAACTAATAATTTTGTCATTTTGTAAAAAAAATTGTGTCTAATTTTGAACAAATTTTTTAATGGTAGAGTTTTAGTAGCAAGAAAAATTTATTCCTCTCTTAGGTTTTATTAATCACTTCCATGACTGCTAATATAACCTGCCCCTTAATATATGAAAAAAATACCGGTTTTGAAAAATGTCTACAAAATAAAATTAACAGATTAGTGGTTTAAAAGTTATAAACTTATTTTTAAAAAAATTTTAAAAATACTGGTTTTATAATCACCACTATTTCAAAAATTATTGATTTTTTTTTAAAAAAATTGCTACAAAATTTGTATCATTTAAGTCTTTAATAAGTTTTATATACTGCTTTGGCAAAACTTACTGTATGTGCATATTAAACAAACAAAAATTAATTTTTCATTTTGTAAATGAAATATTAGAAAAAAGTGCCGTGTTATAAAATTCTTTAAAAACATATACCTCACTTTTAAATACAATAGAATTTAGTTGTCTTGATTTTTAATACAAAAGGCTTGCAAAGTAAGAAAAAATGCCGTTATTAGGAAAATTTAGACAAACTAAAATTAGGAGCGAGAAATTATAAAAAAAATTATATAAATTGTAAAAAATTTGAAAAAATACTGGTTTTAAAAACCAGTATTTTTAAAAATTATAGATTTTTTTAAATTAAAAATACTCAAAAGATATAAGAACCATATCATTAATTCATATTTTAAGTAATATATAAATACTGGTTTTTCTAAAACCAATATTTAATTAAAAAAATTTAAAAAAATTAATGCCCCACCAATATGGTTTTGTTAGAGACCACCAAATATTTGGTAATCACCGTTCTGTTGAGTGTGTCGTCGAACCAAAAAAATCAATTTTTTGGTTGAAACACAATTTTACCCAATTTTGCCCAAAAGGCGTTTATTTCTAATAAGCAAGTATTGAAAGGAGTTTCAAATGCGAAGAAGCCCCCGAAAAATCTCAAATCGCATGCATTGAAGGAAAAAAATATTTTTGCCAATTTTTTAGGAAAGGGGTACCCCTTTGCAAAAAATAAATTTTTTGGTTGAAACACAATTTCACCCAATTTTGCCCAAAAGGCCTTTATTTCTAATAAGCAAGTATTGAAAGGAGTTTCAAATGCGAAGAAGCTTCCGAAAAATCTCAAATCGCATGCATTTAAGAAAAAAATATTTTTGCCAATTTTTTAGAAGGGGTACCCCTTTGCAAAAAAATAAATTTTTTGGTTGAAACACAATTTCACCCAATTTTGCCCAAAAGGCCTTTATTTCTAATAAGCAAGTATTGAAAGGAGTTTCAAATGCGAAGAAGCTTCCGAAAAATATCAAATCGCATGCATTTAAGAAAAAAAATATTTTTGCCAATTTTTTAAGAAAGGGGTACTCCTTTGGAAAAAAATCTATTTTTTGGTCGAAACACAATTTTACCCAATTTTGCCCAAAAGTTGTTTATATGTAATAACTAAGTATAGAAAGGAGTTTCAAATGCGTAGAAGCTTCCGAAAAAGCTTAAGTCGCATGCATTTATGAAAAAAAAATTTTTGATAAATTTCTTTGCAAAGGGGTACCTCTTTGCAAAAAATCTATTTTTTGGTCGAAACACAATTTTACCGAATTTTGCCCAAAAGGCGTTTATATCTAATAACTAAGTATTGAAAGGAGTTTCAAATGCGAAGAAGCTTCCGAAAAAGCTTAAGTCGCATGCACATCAGCAAACAAAATTTTTGGCCAATTTTTTAGGAAATTTTTTACCTCTTTGCAAAAAATCTATTTTTTGGTCGAAACACAATTTTACCGAATTTTGCCCAAAGGCGTTTATATCTAATAACTAAGTATTGAAAGGAGTTTCAAATGCGAAGAAGCTTCCGAAAAAGCTTAAGTCGCATGCATTTAAGCAAAAAAAATTGTTGGCCAATTTTTTAGGAAAGGGGTACCTCTTTGCAAAAAATCAATTTTTTGGTCGAAACACAATTTTACCGAATTTTGCCCAAAAGGCGTTTATATCTAATAACTAAGTATTGAAAGGAGTTTCAAATGCGAAGAAGCTTCCGAAAAAGCTTAAGTCACATGCATTTAAGCAAAAAAAAATTGTTGGCCAATTTTTTAGGAAAAAATCAATTTTTTGGTCGAAACACAAATTTACCGAATTTTGCCCAAGAGGCGTTTATATCTAATAACTAAGTATTGAAAAGAGTTTCAAATGCGAAGAAGCTTCCGAAAAAGCTTAAGTCACATGCATTTAAGCAAAAAAAAAATTTGCCCAATTTTTTAGGAAAGGGGTACCTCTTTGCAAAAAATCAATTTTTTGGTCGAAACACAATTTTACCGAATTTTGCCCAAAAGGCGTTTATATCTAATAACTAAGTATTGAAAGGAGTTTTAAATGCGAAGAAGCTTCCGAAAAAGCTTAAGTCGCATGCATTTAAGCAAAAAAAATTTTTGGCCAATTTTTTAGAAAAAAATCAATTTTTTGGTCGAAACACAATTTTACCGAATTTTGCCCAAAAGGCGTTTATATCTAATAACTAAGTATTGAAAGGAGTTTTAAATGCGAAGAAGCTTCCGAAAAAGCTTAAGTCGCATGCATTTAAGCAAAAAAAATTTTTGGCCAATTTTTTAGGAAAAAATCAATTTTTTGGTCGAAACACAATTTTACCGAATTTTGTCCAAAAGGCGTTTATATCTAATAACTAAGTATTGAAAGGAGTTTCAAATGTGAAGAAGCTTCCGAAAAAGCTTAAGTCGCATGCACACCAGCAAACAAAATTTTTGGCCAATTTTTTAGGAAATTTTTTACCTCTTTGCAAAAAATCAATTTTTTGGTCGAAACACAATTTTACCGAATTTTGCCCAAAAGGCGTTTATATCTAATAACTAAAGCTATGTACAGACGATTGGCAGATCTTCCAATATTATCAGAAAAATGTTAAGAAAATGTCTAACAACCGTGTGAACTTACAATTTTTGTATTGCAACGTTGTTAGAAAAACCATTGGCAGCACATTGTAAGGCAATAATATTGTAAGCTATCTAACAATCGTGTGAACACCTTATTTTGTCATTGTTAGTCAATTGTCAGACATTGTAAGCTCATTGGATGTTGGCACATGTGTGAAATTCATGCAGCTGACAATGGCACTATTGTCAGCGAAATATTTCTATTGGCAACGCTGTTCATAAATACGTGAAACAAACCAAAGCCAAAAGTTAAAAAAATAAACAAATTAAGTTGAAAATGGACAGCGACACTTCCATTAATTTATTTGAAATAATTTTCACACAATAAAAAATAAAACACTAGATAATTTTTGTCAAATGTTTTGACAGTTCTGGCAATGCCTAACAATGCAACTGGCACTTTTTATCATACAACAATCTGACAACCGTTTGAACTGGTAATTTTTGTTGGCAGATAAATTTATGGTCTTACAATTATCTGACAATGAAATTGTAAGGTTTTCTTACAGTCGTCTAAACACGCAATTTAACTTTTGCTTCCAATCTGTCATTGTCAGTACGTTGCCAGCCCATTGACAGATCTTACAAAATTGGAAGATCTGCCAATCGTCTGTACATAGCTTAAGTATTGAAAGGAGTTTCAAATGCGAAGAAGCTTCCGAAAAAGCTTAAGTCGCATGCGTTTATATCTAATAACTAAGTATTAAAAGGAGTTTCAAATGCGAAGAAGCTTCCGAAAAAGCTTAAGTCGCATGCGTTTATATCTAATAACTAAGTATTGAAAGGAGTTTCAAATGCGAAGAAGCTTCCGAAAAAGCTTAAGTCGCATGCACTTAAGCAAAAAAAATTTTTGGCCAATTTTTTAGGAAAGGGGTACGTACCTCTTTGCAAAAAATCTATTTTTTGGTAGAAACACAATTTTACCGAATTTTGCCCAAAAGGCGTTTATATCTAATAACTAAGTATTGAAAGGAGTTTCAAATGCGAAGAAGCTTCCGAAAAAGCTTTATTCGCATGCATTTAAGCAAAAAAAAATATTGGCCAATTTTTTGCAAAAAATCAATTTTTTGGTCGAAACACAATTTTACCGAATTTTGCCCAAAGGGCGTTTATATCTAATAACTAAGTATTGAAAGGAGTTTCAAATGCGAAGAAGCTTCCGAAAAAGCTTAAGTCGCATGCATTTAAGCAAAAAAAATTTTTTACCAATTTTTTAGGAAAGGGGTACGTACCTCTTTGCAAAAAATCTATTTTTTGGTAGAAACACAATTTTACCGAATTTTGCCCAAAAGGCGTTTATATCTAATAACTAAGTATTGAAAGGAGTTTCAAATGCGAAGAAGCTTCCGAAAAAGCTTTATTCGCATGCATTTAAGCAAAAAAAATTGTTGGCCAATTTTTTGGTCGAAACACAATTTTACCGAATTTTGCCCAAAAGGCGTTTATATCTAATAACTAAGTTTTGAAAGGAGTTTCAAATGCGAAGAAGCTTCCGAAAAAGCTTAAGTCGCATGCATTTAAGCAAAAAAAATGTTTGGCCAATTTTTTAGGAGAAAATCAATTTTTTGGTCAAAACACAATTTTACCGAATTTTGCCCAAAAGGCGTTTATATCTAATAACTAAGTATTGAAAGGAGTTTCAAATGCGAAGAAGCTTCCGAAAAAGCTTAAGTCGCATGCATTTAAGGAAAAAAAATTTTTGGTCAATTTTTTAGGAAAGGGTACCTCTTTGCAAAAAATCAATTTTTTTTACCGAAACACAATTTTACCGAATTTTGCCCAAAAGGCGTTTATATCTAATAACTAAGTATTGAAAGGAGTTTCAAATGCGAAGAAGCTTCCGAAAAAGCTTAAGTCGCATGCATTTAAGCAAAAAAAATGTTTGGCCAATTTTTTAGGAAATTCTTTCTTGCAAAAAATCAATTTTTTGGTCAAATCACAATTTTGCCGAATTTTGCCCAAAAGGCGTTTATATCTAATATCTAAGTATTGAAAGGAGTTTCAAATGCGAAGAAGCTTCCGAAAAAGCTTAAGTCGCATGCATTTAAGCAAAAAAAAATTTTTGGCCAATTTTTTAGGAAAGGTCTTTGCTAAAAATCAATTTTTTGGTCGAAACACATTTGTACCCAAAACTTGTTTATTTTTAATAATAATAAATAAGTACTGAAAAAGTTTCAAAGTCGACGAAACTTTCGAAAAAGTTTAATTTGCATGATTTAAGCAAAAATGTTTTCGCCCAATCTCTTTGGAAAGGGTTACCTCTTTGCTAAAATCAAATATTTGGTTATAACACAATTTTACCCAAAGGGTGTTCATTTCTCGTAGAACGCATTAAACGTAGTTTTGAATGTAACAAAAACTTTTGTAAAAGCTAACGTCGCATGCATTTAAACAACCAAATGTTGACTAATCAGAAGTGTGATCAATTGAATTCGCCTTTCGTACCACTTAGTAGTAAATTATTGCGTTCATATAATCATGTATTATACCATATGATTTTGGCATGTTCTCCCGACTAAGTGTTTTTCCCTCATTTAGTCATCCGGGATCCCTACTTTCTACAAATGTCTGGCATCTCAAAGAATATACAATGGTTGGTAAACAGATGTTCCTCATATTTTGCAAATACACGCTCTAAAACCCGCAAAATATATTTCAAATTTAATATAAAAACAAAAGTAATTAAATGGATAATAAATTGCAACGGTACGAAAAAATTGCGTTTTTGGGTGAAGGACAGGTTGGTAAAACTTTGTCAATATATGAAATCTGAAGGCCGCAAACGTAAAATGTATTTTGAAAATTTAGTTTGCCACTGTGTACAAAGCGAGGGACGTTTTAACCGAACAGATAGTAGCTGTAAAAAAAATAAAAATTGGTAGCCGTGAGGAAGCACAAGATGGTATTAACCGTACTGCTCTAAGAGAAATCAAACTATTGCACGAGTTACAACATGAAAATATAATCGGTTTGGTTGATGTGTTTGGTCACAAATCGAATGTATCATTAGTGTTTGATTTCATGGACACAGATTTGGAAATTATCATAAAAGATCCAAAAATAATTCTAACGCAGGCCGATATTAAAGCATATATGATAATGACATTGAGAGGCTTGGAATATTTACATATGAACTGGATACTGCATCGAGATTTAAAGCCAAACAATTTGTTGGTGAATGGCGAAGGAATACTAAAAATCGGGGATTTCGGTTTGGCAAAGTTCTTCGGCTCTCCCTCACGTATTTATACACATCAAGTTGTAACGCGATGGTACCGAGCTCCTGAACTCTTGTTTGGTGCTCGCCAGTATGGCACCGGAATTGATATATGGGCAGTGGGCTGTATTTTAGCTGAACTTCTACTGCGTGTTCCATTTCTTGCTGGCGACTCGGATCTTAACCAACTAACAAAAATATTTCAAGCAATGGGCACCCCTACAGATGACACGTGGCCAAATTTAAGCAAACTGCCTGACTTTATGCAGTTTGTGCACTTCCCCGGCGCTCCACTTGCCAGCTATTTTACCGCAGCTCCTGATGATTTGATAGCGTTAGCAGAGAAGTTGCTTGCCATGAATCCATCGAAACGTTGCACCTGTACTGAAGCATTAAATATGAAATATTTTTCAAATAAACCGGCACCGTCACTGGGGCACAAACTGCCATTACCTTCGTCAAAGCAGCAAAATGTGGATGAAAAGCCAAATTTGAAGCGAAAAATTTTAGAAACTATGGATAATGTTGGAAATGCTAAAAAGCTTATATTTTAATGCAAGTTTTTATGTATACTTACAAATATAAGTATATGTAAAATGCATACAAGTACATCTGTATTAATATAATAAACTGTCTAAATGGAGATTGTACTCTTATCTTAATTTTGGTTAAATTTGTGTAATATTTCAACGAAACGTTTTCAGATAGGTAATAAAATACTTTAAAGTTGAAGACTATGAAGCGAAAATTTCGTGTTAAACTCCGTGCTCAATCATCTTGTCGCATTCTTATGCTCAGCATTAGTTCATGGTTGTGTTAGTTGTTCTGACTAGTTGTTGTAGGCCGAAGGCATACCACTGGTCATTGGACATAACTGCCAGCGATTGCCAGTATCATATACTAAGAGCAAAGTAATAGCACCCTCCTTTGTCGACCATATAGCAAAAATTAGTTGGCGAAGTAAAAGGTTAAATTAGCTACCAAAAAATATCTTCTCAATGCTATCATCCTGTGCATTCAAGTTCCGACACAATGCACTGCATATTTAAGCGGATGGCTTTCAATTTTAGCTTAGGGTCCAATTTAATTTTTTTTTGTATTAGATTAAAGTAGTACATATATTGCAATCTTCAAAATAATACTAAAAATCCGATGATAAACAATGAGTCTTATGATTGTCTATGAAGTAAGTCATCTGTTGCCTTATGTTTTCTATTCCAATTATAACGAAAATAACAAAAAATGGGAAAACTGTTGACCCTAAATGCAACTTTCCGTTACTTTTGACCATAAAACTGTGGTAACGTGGTTTATTGTGCTGTTCTATGCTTTAAAGTTCTTTGAAAGTCTAATAAAGAGTTCGTTAATACTATTGTTTTATTGTTCAAACTGCTATAACTTTTGGATGAATCAAACGAATCCCAAGTGATTATCAATAATTGATGTTGTTTTTCGAGTCCTATGAAAGAATAAGGAGCTCAGATATATTATTTCGGAGTTTTTTTAAATAAATTACTTCGAATTTTTTCGTTTACGATATCTCACGAACAAATCAACCAATTTTCACTCGGGTAGCTACGATCGACGTGGTTCTTCAATGTCAAGTGCTGCTTAGCACGTGGAGTCGATCAGTAAAGCCGTTTAAACGTTATTAAAAAAACGTTTGAAGAAAAATTTTCTTAAATTTTTGAGATGCCTCGAAATCGATTCCAATTCACCGAAAATCTAAGTTTGATAAATCTCTTTTAAACGCCACTACTTTTTGTGAAAATTCGATTTTTGTAATAAGGGGTAAAACCATTAACTTCACGTTTTTTCAAAATTTTCTTGGCGGAAAGTAAAAAGTATTTAACTTCATTTTATGGCTCCTAGTTTTAGAGCTCCTATATGTGTATTAGAAAATGTTGCGGGAAATAGATGATGCTGCCTTATATGGTGTGCAGACTTGCATGTTTAATTGAGTCAATAATAAGTTAATTGAAAAGTGTTCACACATACTCAATATAGCAAACTCAATAAGCTTTTGACAGCAGCTGACAAAAGGTGTTGTTTACTATTTGCTTGTGAAAATTTGTGGTTAAAATTATGCGAAAATGGAACAAAGTTTTTGGCTTTTAAAAAGAGTTTGCTTTTGCTGTACGTAATACATTTTTTATTTTTCATTTGTTTTAAATGTTAATTAAAAAATTTTATTTTATAAACTCACCCTCAACTTGACTCGCCATTTTTTTTCTGTGAATTTGTTTACATATGAACTGTCAAATTTCATAAAGTTTGTTCAGTAGGCATTATGGTGCTCACAAAACAAACTTTTACAGTGCTGCATTTTAAGCTTTGCTTAATTTTATACACTATTAAGCGATAATTGATCAATTAGCTAATTAAAATTTTGTATACGTAATTGAGCTCAATAATGCTGTTAATTGCGATATTATATATTCTTTGAGATTATCACCTCAAAGTATGCTGTGCAAATATAGCGGACAAGGGAAATATATTTTTTCCAAGTTTGTGTCTTAAACTTTCCACATTACAATTCTCAACATACTTGTTAAGATTTAAGACAGGGGCCTAAAAAATATTTTTTCCCGAAATCTTGATATATCAAAAAATTTTTTACTAATTTTCTCAATTTTGGCATTCTGCGGCCATATTCAACCTACCTTAAATAAGAAAATTGTGCTAGGCGGTTATTATACAAATCGATTCGAAAGAAATAGCATCGAAACTCCATGGTTAAAGTATATATTTTCGAACGATTTCTGATACGAATCAAATTACATGAAAACCCCCTTATACCGATTGAGTTATATCTTAACCTTTTATCGCAAACCGTCCCCTCTAAAACGAAACTTGATTTGTTTATATATATGTACATATAACTTTTATTTTATTTTCATTCATTTTATAATTATTTCGAATTGTTTATTTATTTTAACTTAAAACTTAAATCACATCTTTTTCATTTATAGCAATAAATAAACACCAAATTATTGTAAGCAAATTCTAAAAATTAACGCTTTCTTTTCTATCTTAAATAATATTTGAGTAACTTTAATTCTAAAAACACAAATAATAATAATTTAAAAAAAATTAATTAGTGATATATATTAATCAATCAACCTGTAGTTTATTAGTGCGCTACAAAACTACTTAATACAAATAATGAGCCACTTGTTCCACAAAAAAAAAATAATAATAATTGAAAATAAATTTAGTGACTTAGAACAAATAATTTTATAAATAATTTCTGATTTATCGATAACATATAGCTCTAAAAATTATAATTACAATAAATATTTGGTAATGTTTTTTGATAACAATACACATGCCATAACTCACATAAGTTTTCGAATTCAATTAAAGGGATGTTTTCTAAAATGGTATATTATTTCAATAAACTTTCAAGATTCATTTAACAAGTTAATTTTGTAAAACTTAAAAAAATATTGGAGAATAACAATGATATATGTATGTATGTAAGTATTAAAAATGTTTTCCGTAAAAATAATTTTCATATGTAACTACATAAAAAACATATCATTTTAGTGTAGCTGAATTCAAAGGCTTATGTGAGGCACTGTATGTTTTTCATATGCATATTTTTATATATACATACATACTCGTAATTTTAGATTTGCTTTCCCTATCTTTTTCAATACTCTACAAACAAAAATAGTCATTAACATTGTTTTGTTTGTTTGTTTGTTTGTTTTAAAGCTAATTGATTTTTGATTTTTCGATCATGTTTTTTGTTGTAGTTTACTTAATACAATAATCAATATATTTTTTAATTTTATATCAAAAAAGTTGACAATTACAATTTTCTGTTTTTGGTTTCATTTTGCTGAAGTATGAAATGAATAAATCTAAATGTCTACTTAAGGTTACATTAAAATTAATTAGTTTCAGTTATCTTCCTTTGTTATTTGTATTACTTTAAATTAAAAAAATTGGTTTCATTTTGTTGTAGTGTTTGTTAGTTAGCATTTGAGTTTAATATTTATACTAATTTAGAGATTTATCGTATCTAAATCTTGGCAAGGAGCACGCGGACTAAGTCCCTCAATATTTGTTTCTATATTATGAGTTAAGGCATCATTATGAATAGAGTTATCTTCCTGTGAAGAATTTTTATTATCACGCATGCTATTGTTGTTATGAGTTTTGGTATCGTGTATAGCGCCGGAGCCCTGTATCTTCTTACTGCCCAAACCAAGTGGAAAAGCAAACTCCTGCGGCAATTTACGCATAATCTTGCCCGAAGTAATAAGACGACCAAAGCCTTCCTAAGAAATGTCAAATTAAGAGAAATTAGTAGTAATTTAACAAATGGAAGTCAATTCAAAATTAAGTTACGAGCAACACTTACTTGATGGGCGAAGGCATATCCGGATCTTAAAGATCTCCTCGATCTAGATGACGGTGCTCGCATAACTCTTCCTGTTTGTCTAAGCTTCAAACTAGCTTGACGTCTCTTCATGCGTATCTGTATGGTATAAAATATAAAACACTTACATATTTTAGCATTCGGTTTTTTTTATGCCAGAAACTATAGAATTATTTACCTTGTCTGCCAGACTTGGTCTACAATCTATCAAATAGAATTTATAGGCTAATACGGGCAACATTATAAGCACCACGGTTATGAACATTGTCGTCCAAAACGTAAGATCTTTCATGGCCATTGTTAAAGAACCCACGTAAGGTCCGCCTATAACATAATTGTAAAAGTAGTCCAACACAAAATACCAAACAAGACTACCCCAAATTGTTATGTGATTAAAAACTGTCCAATATGATGTATATAAGGCAATCTGAAATGTTAATTGGTAATACATGTTGATTTAATCTATCGAATGTAGCTGATACTGTAATGCCCTCGTACCTGTGCAGTATTATCAATTATTAAAATAGTTGCAACAACCGCTCCCAGAGTCATGTGATCGCTTAAAATTAAACCATTTGGCGAGACGCCTTTGTGATAAGTACCTGTTAAAGAAGATATCAAAAGTTAATTATTTTTGTTAAATTAGCCGGCAGGTGATATTTTCTAGAGGTATTGATATTTGTTTATTCGGAAATGTCATTCATAAAAACGATTTAATCATTGATACCGCATCAGCTGGAATTTATTTATGCCATGCACTGCATGAATAAAGGGCATTATTTATTGTTACCATTAAAAATAATAACTAAAAAAAAAATTCGGTTCGTATTTGGTCTCTTGCTAGTGTGAAGTAACGAGATCAAATGCAGTGTATTTGTTCAAGCTTTTACAAAATTATTTAAAAGTTTATAACAAAAACTTACCGTAAGGAATTAAAAATAATATTAATGAACTAAAGGCACCATGTAATACGCTATACACAAATTCTTTGGTATTAAACAATTGACTTCTTAAGCCGGGCGTATACAGTTTTGGAAAATCCAAACTGTGTCTATCCGAAACATCTTGCTCAAACACGCCCAGCGCTAAAACAGGCAATGATGTATAGAAAAGATTATATACCGATATAAACATGGGATCAAAAACAGTCTGTAAAATTAAAAATAGCAATGAAAATAAATTAATTTAATTTGGAAAGTATTTACAGATATACTATTTTGGACTATACTAACCTGTGCGCTAAAACCACAAAAAAATGAATACCAACAATGACACAAGGTAAATGCAAAGTTTTTATAGAAAAAATAACGCAGGAATTTGCACATGCGATAGTAGGACCAACGCCCGTGCACCAATAAAAGTCTTTCTAAGTAGCGAAATTGTGCAATCGAATAATCGCTTGCCAATACAGCCTGTAAGCCCTCTTGACCGGAAATACCAACACCAATATGGGCGGCTGTAAAAAAAATAAAGAAACAACTTATGAGACTTTTCTCGTTGTAATATAAAATCTAAGAAGAAGAGGTTGCAATTAAATGTTGTTTGTAATTCAAGTACTTCCAATTACAATTAGTTGTTAATTGAATTTAGATTTAATTTGTTTATACACTCAAAATTTATATTAATTTTGATGTTAATTAATCTAAAAAAATCAGTTATGATCACAAGTAATTGTATCTCAAAATATTCAATTACTAATTAAATGTAATTGTAATTGGGTTTACATTAACTATTCTGGCTTTCTATATGAGCCAATTATTCAGTTATATTCGATCAGACGCCTTTCATTTGTCAGCATTGCATTGCAGTTAAATTTGCAAACCGCCTGGATTGCATTGCGCTCGCATACATATGCAAATACCACAGTGGCTTTCGGTCTACAGTTACGCTACGGAGTAGAAAATCAAAAGTGTTGCGTTTTGTGCAGCCTTAAATTGAATATAATTGCACCGTTCTTTTTTATTATTTCAATAAAACGAAAAGAATTTAATTAAACTAATACTTGATTTTACGCTACTTTGGGATATTTAATTCAATTGAGTTTGAAAATGATAATTGAACTTATTAGCCATGGCACAGAGTTTAATTACATTTGGAAATGGATTCACGGCGTATTTTGGTTGCTCAGAAAACAAAATATAAGAAATTGTTTTTAATGTCTTGAAGGAAAATAGCTAATAAAATTAAAAATAATTTTTTAGATATTTTGCTTTCTAGCCGATTGAGCAAAAGATTTATTTATAATATAAATGCAAATTAATAACTGGTCAATCGGCTAAAAGGTAAAGTAACCAAGAAACTGAAAATAATGATTTCATTCCAAAAAATTGCTTCGTTTTCCGAAGAAGCAAAATTTGCAATGAATTTCTTTTCCGAACGGAATTGGACTCTGTGGCATGGCTGACACCTTATTGTGTCATATGCTAACGATCGCTAATTTCCGATCAAATTTTAACTGCGTTAGTGAATGCTCGAAATTGATTGTGGTGTAGAGTTCCATATTTACCTTTGATCATAGAGACATCGTTGGCACCATCTCCTATTGCTAAAGTTACAGCATTCTTGGCACGTTTGATTAATTCCACCACTAAAGCCTTCTGTAAAGGTGTTACACGACAGCATATCACAGCCTTACATTGAGAAGCAATATCAAGAAATCTAAAATAAAATCCAATGTTAATGTTTCTAATTAATGTTGCCACAGAAAATATAATTTACTTTGTTTCCAGTTCGGGGGATAAGCAATGGACCAAAGAATGGCCATTTATGACTATCGCAAAACCAGTATTTTCCTCAACAATTTCATCTTCTCGCAAAACATTGCGCGCCGCACTGCCTCCCTTTTCCAATGCATCGTACAATTCATTTGTTTCAGCACTTTAAAATGGAAGAGAGTCAATTTTAAAATTCTTATTAATACATGGAATACAAATTGAGTATAAAAAACACACAAATTCATTAAAGAAAAATTGTGAAAGCCGTTTGCAAATGCCAAGCAAAAATATTAGTAAAATGTGTTACAAAAGCATAATGATTATTGTCAGTGTTGGCATATTAAGTTCTTTTTTTTAAAGCATTAATTACTATTTAAATAACTTTATTAACGATATATTGCTTTCATTTAAATCATATTAAGCGCACACAATGATTTAATGCTGAGATTAATCAATGAATTGAAACTAATTATTAACATGTTTAATTAAACAATCACAAAACTAAATTTGTTAAACACCAACTTATATTTAATTTATTGATTAATTTACATTACGGGCGAAACAAGGTACCAATAGAGGGGGGAAATCATCCATTTGTATCAACTGAATAGAAATTTTATATGAAGATTAAAAAAAGTGTTTAAAGAGTTTCTTTCTTAGCAAAAACTTTTGTCTAACCCAAAGATTTTAAATAAAAATTAACAAATAAAAACTAAACTTATTGAAAAGAAATCAAGAGAATAGTGAAATGATTCAAATATTTAAAAACTTAATCACCGTGTTGTTGCAGAAGATCTGAAAATATTTCTATAGTATTTTGAAAATTTTTTAAACAAACAGGAAATCATATCGCTTACTAATTCATAAGTAGTCACAACTCAAAATGAAAAAAGTATTTGTAAGACTAATTTCGTCTCCATTCTGTTATCGCTTGCAAAAAAAAATGTTGGTTGCATTTTCAATACATTACATTATCTAAAGATTTATACAATAACTAGAGCAAGTACCATTTTTTGAAAACACTTTAATGGACTTGGCTGTTTTAAAAGCTTCTAAATTTTCCGTTGTGACTGTTTATGGCTTAGTGTGCGATATGTAAATTCAGTGGACTTGGATTTTAACTATTATTTTGTAGTGTAATTGAGTTTTTTTTTTCAATTATAATAACTTGTCAATGAAATTAAAAATTGAATTAAGTCAGTTGAAGTTGATGTTTTATTTAAATAAAACGAAATTAAAAATTTCAATAATATAACAATAAAAAGATGTACCATTCCTATATACAAGGCATTAATCTATAGAAATAATTATTTTTGCCCACTTTGTGGTTTTAATTAAAACCACAAAAAAAAAAATTTTTATGTTCTAACCTACACAATTGTAAAAATTAGTATTTTCGGAATATGAATGGATTTTTTTGCTAATTGACCAATGAAAAAATAATATTATTTTTTATAAACAGTTTCGCAAAATTTCGAACATATGTAGATTAAAATCTGTTTTTAAGTTCAAATGGCATAAACAACATAAATTTTGAAGTAGAAAATGTATTTTACAAAGAACTTTCTTAGAGAATTTTCGAATTTACATAATTTCGAATTTTGGAATAAAAATTAATATGTTCTTTTTTTCAATTGACAAAACAATTAAATTATCAATGCCCAAATAAAAAAAATTATAATATTAAATATGTATATAAATATATGTATATATTTATATTCGATATCAGTATGCATTGAGCAATATGAACAAATAATATACGAATGGAACTAAATACTAGTAGTTCGACGAAAAAACACCTTTTTATGTAGAGAATCAAATAAATTACTAATGAAAACTTCACATTTTCCCTTATATAAAAAAGACCGTCAACTAAGAAATATTGCTCTTCTCTAAACTTCCCCACTGAGATTTGAATATTATCCCATATTCACATAGACGCAGGCATATGCATAAGCAAATTTTTTTAGTTTTAGGGGTCGTGTGGAAAATAAGTGATACTTGGCGCTAATTCCACAACTCTCAAATATGAATACATATTATTCACACATATTTGAGAGATATTTAATACAAATAAAAAAACCAACCTACTTTAAAAAAAATAATGAAAAAAACATAGATTATAATACAATAATTCTTTCGACACAGATTTTTTTTTGGTTAGATACCAAACATAAATGTTGTTGAAAAAAAATCTAGCTATTAAAAGTGAGCAGTTATGTTGTATGTAGACCGAATTGAATTTTGTTGCTGTAGTATTATTTACACTTAACTACATCAAACAGAAAGAAATACCCCAAAACAACAAAAAAAATTATAAAATTAACAAAAAGAAAAATAAGAACAAATTGATAAGAAAAAAAATCTTTCATACGAATGAAAGATACAAGTATGTCTAAAGTAGAGTGTAAAATTGTTCTGAATTTTTTGAAGGGGCAAGAAGAGATAAGAAAGATGATGATATGATATTCCCTCTACCTGTCCGGTTCGCCCTTTTTACGCATATTATTGACATCATCATCCCACCTAAAGGTAACAACCGATATAGCAGGCGGCGGTGGTGGTGACACCTGTGTTATTTTTAATGATGATGGACTACCATCATGCAAATGCGCTCCATTTGCATTCACAGCTGCTTCAAGAGCTGCAAGAAATATTGATACATTAAATTAAAAGCTATAATTAAAATCATAATTAAATTTGACACACTCACGTCCTGGCCTAAAAGTATTTACTATTCTAATAGATTCTTTAAATTGCCTTAGTTGCTTGTCAACCTCATCAATGGTAGCGCCATCCACGATGAATACATCGGCTAGGTCATCGGTTAATAATTGGCACGAATATCCAATATTTATGGCCGTTTCTAAACAAAAATCATTTTATTTATTTTAAACCAAAATTCCACGAAATATATAAATTCTTACGTATATACGCTCTAACTAATAACGAATATTTTATGCCAATAATCTTATTTGACAAATTTCTGAAAAAATGTTCTTTTCAAATAAGGAGTTTATGAGCATAAAATATTTTTTATGAATTAGAACTTATTTATTTTATCAAATTTATTTTCCATAAAAAAATTTCAAATAAGAAATCATTTAGTATTTGCAAATAAATTAATAGTAAAGGATTTCACAAATTTACATAAGTATATTAACTGTTCTATCGGTTGTATGCTTTAACGATTTTTTTTTCTAATTTTCTATTAAAGCACATGAAGTCTCAATTAATAGATTATTAAAATGATTGCTCAGCATTGTATACCGTACAAGTGCAACTGTAAATATATTTATGTAGATATAGCAAGGATTATTACCAAAGAACTCTCCTTCAATAGATCCTAAAAAAACGAAATCGCCTGAAATTTCATGCAGAATTTTTATAGTTTCAACATTTTTATGAGTGGCATAAATTAAAATTGCAACAAAGCAAATATATTTAAATATTGGAATAATTTCGTACTACTAATTTTCTTTTTATCTTTTGTTGTTCTTTTAGCTTTTGTAACCATCATTGTTACTGCACCATAATTACGTATTTGTTTTTATGAATCAGATAGGTAGTGATAATTCACAATAACTTTGTAAATACAACTGGAACTTATAATGGGACATATGACAACTTCTTATAATTTGCGCTTGTTAACGGTACAACTTGAGTGTATTTTCTAATTAGCAGTTCCGAGAGCTTACTTTAAAAAAAAATTGGTCGCATTCAATGTTTTCAAAAATGTACATATTACAACTAAACTCCATAATTTAAAATATCATGTTATTGTCATTATTTAAACTATTGTGATAAATTAATTAAAATCATAAAAAAAATAAAATGTATTTAAAATCTATTTTAAGAAAATTTTGTATGAAAAATTTTGAATAAAGTACATTTCAAATCCATTTTAAATTTTATTAGTTAGGGGGGTATGAATTTAATTGTTAAAATAACGTTAAAACTTTTTTTCATAAATACTTGAAACATTGATTTATTTTATTTTTATTATTATTTTTTTTTTGTGACACACAAAATATCTATTTACCTTGCTTATCGCCTGTTAATACCCATACTTTTATGCCAGCTGTTTGCAAATTTGCTATTGTTTGAGGTACTCCATCTTGTAATTTATCTTCTATGGCGGTTACACCCACCAGCACCAACTCACTTTCAACCTCCTCATATAATGAACTTAATTTTTCTTCACGATTATCAAGAGATACTGAAGCTTCCCAGTGACGTTTACTCCAGTCTTCGTAAAATTCTGGTGTTAAGTGTCTTTCAGCTAAGACAAGCGTACGCAAACCTTCGCCAGCGAATTTCTGTGGATAAATATAAAAAATAATTTTATATATACAAGTATACTATTGTAACAGACTGCGAACACATGAGGAGTTTATGAATTGTTGTATATTTTTTCCGCAATAATATAAACCAAAAAATGACTGCATCAGCTTTTGTGGAATTATTTTCATTAATAACTGACGCTTGTGATAGTTATTGACGACATTTGGAATTATGAAACACTATACTTTATTCGAATATAAAGCAGTTGGCGTTTAGGATGGCAAATGGCATATGTACATAAATTTTAACAACAACAAAGATAAATAATGGTACTTACATTCAAATGATCCTGCGTCCGCGCTTTAATATCATCTTGACTAGAACTTAACCTATCATAAATCACACTATCCGCTCCCTTGCTATATAGGAATATATTATTACCACGTCTTAATATAACCGACATACGCTTTCGTACATTATTAAAATCCAAAATATGCAATAGTTCATATTCCTGCAAAAAAAAACCAAAATAAAATTGTATATAAATACCAACAAAATGAAATTAAAATCAATTTACCTCAGTTCTGCTCATAACTTCTATTGTAATACTGTTGGGTGTTCTAGAACGAAATACAAAACCAAAATTTCTTGCCGCCGACACTAAAGCCGACTCATCTGGACTCTGAGCCTGATATTCTAAACGTCCTTCTACATACTCTGGCATAACTGTGTGGCACAGTGCCAATAGACGAAAGAATATATGAGTATGTTCTTCATCGGATCGCACAGCATCCAAAAGAGTGGGATCGTACCAACGAAAATCTGACTCATATTCTGGATTTGCTGAGAAATCGATTGGTTCTAAAGCCTTTAGATGTGCGAAAAATATACAAAAACAAAATAAACAAAACTGTAAGTCTTAGGAGTTTTAAATTTTACATTTTTATATGTATGCATGTATGTACGTATGTAGCATTAAATTAAATTTAGCTTTTAAGAATGTTTATATTATTAATGATATTTAGTTTGCAATAAATTGTTTATGGATGCAATATGTTTATACATATTTTTTTATTTAATTGATCATATTAAATTTTCATGCAATATTATTTGTTTCAAATTAAAAAAATCTATAACTAATAGATATTTAATCACATAAATTATAAATACATTTAAAAATATTTCAGCGGTTGTATTTTATAAGCACTATGTAATTTTCCTGTCATTTACATGCAAGCAAAATTTTTTTATACATTCCTTACAGTACTGGAGAATGGCGTCTACTATATGACAGACATTTCAAATTTTATTGTCAATCACGATATTAACTTCTGAATTTTTCGCTGCTTAACAGGAAATCCTTGTAAGAAAGCTATGACGAACAGACGTCATGTCATGTGCAACGGACTTGTGTATTGTCAATTATATTTTACACTTTATTATGCACGCAATTAAGTAATTGGGATGTCCCTTTGCAAAACGCAACTTGCACTTTTGAGGAAATCTCTACTCGGACCAGCACTCAGGGGATGATCCCAACATATGCAGTGCATTGCGCCGGAACTGGAAAGGAGGGGATAGCATTTAGGAGACAGATGAAGATAAGAAGATAGAAAATTGTTTTGTAGCTTTGAGAATTATGAAGGAAATACACTTTAGCTGATTTACATCTAGAGTAAATGGTTGTCTTCGCAAAATGCACGAAAGGTCTTTTTTTGGAATTAATAAAGTTCCATTAAAAAAGGCAAATTTGGCATACACTAATTTTATTTATAGATTTGCATCTATATCGTGGGATTATACTATATATAAAAAGGACCTATTTGTAAATATTTTGTTGCCGTATTGCACGGAAAAAGTGTGAAAGATGGAATAATAAACCAAATGGAATACATATGATCGTCCACTGAGACATCCTTATATTAAGGTAACATCCTTTGAGATTTTGAAAAATATTGAGTTTGTATCACCAGGAGACAATACCAATCCGATAAGTGGGATGTCAAGCATCCGCTTTATTAAAACTAATGGACAAGTTGTGCATGTCCTTGTTTATTTTATAGATATAACTTAAACTATATCCGTTGCATGACAAGATATGTTTGCACGTAACAAATATGAAAACTTAATTTTATGTTGATTTCTTTTCTAAAAAATAATGCTACATTTTTTGCACTTTTCAATGGAAAATGGTAAGATTATGACATTCGAAAATAGTGAATTTATTGGAAATTGATCTACCATCTCTTATGAAGATGTGTTTTATTTTAAAATTGCTCCTAATTGTGGTTTTTAAGAATAAAAAGTGACAAAATGTTACATATTTTCCAGAAAAGAAATCGCCATTAATTACAAAGCGCATGACGAAGACCACATTAAAATATAAGACATTTTTGATAAAATAAATTCACCTTAAACACAATGTTCAGTATGCTTTCGAATTTAGAAAAATATATAATTTTTTGTGAAATAGTTGATCAAAAAGTAGTGTTACGCACGCTACAAAAAACGAAACTGCCAGTTTTTGAAAATAAAATTAAAAAGTTCGTTTGGGACAGGAACAGATTTGAGTTTTTTTATTGTTGTTTCAAGAAAAAAACTCAAAATAATGAAAATTTTTATGTTATTTACAAAAACAGGACGTAATTTTGATAGCTAAAGCAATATTTCGAAATAATAATATTGATTTCGTAATATTTAGTAAATTTTGCATAAAAAAACATACAAAATATAATAATAAATATAAATATGAGAAATTTATAAAATAACCTATTTGTATCGAGAAAAAATGCGATCGACTAACGTGCTACGTGACGCACGTTACATTATCTACATTTCTATAATCATATCAGCTATAGATTTCTTTGTACGACTATAGAATAATTCTTTCATTGAGTACGTTACTCGAGCTTAATAAAGGGACAAGAGCATCTGTTATAATGCATTTATTGCACTCAATCGCTATACAAACTTCATTAAAAATCGCAATTTTGTCAATGAACATTCCTTTTACATGCAACATATTAAAATATTCAATTACAATTATCAGTAATAGGTTTCTCTTTCATTTAAATTGGGAAAATTCACTTTTTTGTAGTTGCCCTTTTTAATCAACGAAACACGTGAATGCTCGCATACTTACATATGTAATTCAGATATCCCTATTGCCATTCATGCTTAGTCTTAATCAAGTTCTTAAAATATATCAAAGTCATTTACTAGCAAACCAGCAAAGCATCAAATTTATTTAAAGTAACAATAATTCGTTCAATTTTATGCGATGATCTAATTGGGAAGGACTAGGGAAGCAAACAATTTCTGGCGAAGTGGAAAATTTCTTGAATAAAGAGCCAAATTCTAAAACTAACCAAGAGTTAAATAAAAAAATATTAATTATTTGATTGATGATTTTTCGACCTTTACATTTTTAATTATGTGTTTTATTCAAAAGCTTTAGATCACTTTTTTATAAAAGAAATTAAAATTTAAATTTTCCAATATTTCGATATCTTTTGGATATTTTCTTCAGGACAATAAATAAAATTAATTTTTACAATATTTTAAACATTTTCAACAGAAAAATTATTTGTTTGCTTTCTTTTTTTGTTTTTTTTTTTATAAAAAAATTTATAAATAAAACATAAATATTGTAATATTTATCAAGCTTGTGGTCGTTTTTTATAATATATTATTTCTTATAATTTTTATTCGATATTTCGTTAACAGCTTGTTAACATCTTCAGGAATAATTTTTATTTCCTGAAGATGTTAACAAGCTGTTAACGAAATATCGAATAAAAATTATAAGAAATAATATATTATAAAAAACGACCACAAGCTTGATAAATATTACAATAAACTGATAAGGTCAATAAAAATAAATCAACATAAATAAAAATATGAAGGAATATGACAGACTTATGAAAAATATTTTTCGGCAAGCAGTGCAGTATTTGACGCTCAAGCTGTATACATACATACGTGAATATTTGCAGCAAAAAAAATATTTTATTTTACAATAATAATAAATCAAGCAAAGTAATGAATTAAAAATGACTCCAATTTAGCTGATTTTACACGGCATTTGAAAAGTTGCTGGTATCAAATTCTAATGAAAATTTTATTTGAAATATGTTGTGGGTTAGTCTGACAAAGCATGCGGCATCAACATTTTATAGCATAAGAAAGAGTGTCTGCTAAAACTCAAAATTGAATATCCGAAAAGTTCTACTAGAATAAAAACAAGAAGCCAGCATTTTCTCAAATTATTTTATATCCTTCTAATTGTGGAATGATTTTAATGCCGCAGATGCATTGTGAAAGTTTTTATTTTAGCTGTCCCCCATGATCATCTTGATGTTGTGCTTGCCGTGGAAAAGATTAAGTTTTTCCAGACCTAGACCTGTGGCTGACATTGATCTTTGGACAAACCATAAGTAGCAATTTCTATATGTATAACGTCGCTAATATAACAAAAGAACTATTGTGTACCTTCGCTTTATTCACGGGGTGTAGTGGTGAGAGAATGTAAGATATATCGCAAAGAAAATGAATTTATGACGAATAAATAAATATGTTGCAGAACTCAATATTTGCAAGTTCAAAATATAGTAATAATAACAATGCGGCAGGAAAATGCATAAACAAAAACAATAAACTTGAAAAAAGAAGTCAACAAAAATCTAAACAGTAATAGCACACACATAGCGAGAGTGAGGGAGAGAGAAAGAGAGTGTAGTGACAAAAACAAAATCTCATGCATACGTGCACTTGTTGGTGGTGAACATTGTTCCAAATGTGAGCTGTGCTTGTTGTAGTTGCATACAATTTTGATTGGTTGTGACAGTGGTGTAAATCTTGTGGTGGCTTTAGGAAATTTTTATCACCAGTGGTGAATTTCTTAGTGCAATTTGTGTTGGTGTGTTTACATATATATGGTGCAGCAGATTCTTTCTGATTTTGTTGATAGTCTTCATTACTAAACGAAGAAGAACAACTACGAAAATGTATACAAGACTGTGGTCGACAACGATGTGGTGGTGAAGGTGGGGTAGTTGTCATTGCCAATGTATCAATTAAAGGTGGTGAAAAATGTGTTTTCTGACTAAATGGTGAAAAACTAAACTTTTTAATTGGATTTTTCATTTTCGGTTGGTGCAAATGAGTGACAACTGTAGTCGAATTGGACATGTCCAGTGATAAACGTGAAGTGGGTGAAAGCGTGGTTATGGCTATTGCTGTAGTGGGTGTTGAGCCATTCGTTTTACTTTTAAGTAAAGCAGATGCTGTATCGAATGTTGCTAATTCGTTATTTTGATATTTGCATTTGTTACTGTAGTGCGGTTTGTTCTTGTTGTTGTGGTTGTTGTTATTTGTATGGTGGGTGGTTGTGGCTATAATCTTTGGTTCTTTAATGGCTACATCACCCAGTATCATTACTTTGTCACTGCCTGTCGATAAAGTGGAAGCTTGCCTTCGAACTCTCGCCTTTTCCGACGACGGCTCAAGTTTAACACGCCCATGAGCTTTAGGATCTGTACAGGTAGCATTTTTGGCATATTTAACACGTTTACCCTTGGGACTAGGTGTACTACATGGGCTAGACGGTGGGCTATTTACATTAGCATCATCTCTGTGGAATATGGGATTTTCTATTTCTATTTGAGCAGTGGTGAAAAGTGTATGAGAAGTTGTTGGTGGTGCAGCACCAACATTCCTCTCGCCGGGAGGTTTAAGATAATAATTGTCCAATGATGGTGAAGTTATGGGTGTGGTAGTAGTGCTTCCACTATTCGGTTGTTTAGTACAGGTGGTGACGTTTATATTAGGCTGTTGCACTATTTTGGAAGACACACTATTTATGGGAGTTGTCGGAGTTTTACCACTACTATGTACATCGGCTTTGTGCAGTCGCAACGTGGCTGATGTTCCAATGTCTAATTTATTTTTCATTTTTGTGCTGTTGCAATTTTGAGTTTGAATTTCACTCTACAATGACCATAAACGAGTATATATTTTTTTAAATTGGAAAAACAAAAATAAACTTAAATTAAAAAGAAAACTTTTTCATTTGTTTCGTTTCAACAGAAAATCTAAATAAAAGCCAAAAGTTAGATTCTATCGAATTGTATAAATAAATAATTGAAAATTAAATAAAGTGAGCATTTTACAAATATGCATACACATTATTCGAATTATATGCGCTCTCTTTCTCTCTAAATTTTGTGAAATGCTGCTGTAAGCCAGCATTACTGTAAAACTATTTCAAACCAGGCTTGGGGAAGTGCAACTGGGGCATTCCTAGGTCAACTACAGTTACATATGTAATTGTAATTGTAAACCCTCAATTACAATTACTTTTTATGTAATTGAAAAAAATCTGTGACGCATTATAAATACTGGTAAGTTTTACATAATTTTGAATGAAATATTATTTGGTTCATTGTAATTCCATTTGGGTACATATAATATCTTGTTGTTCTTTTATTTATAAAATTTTTATTATATGTAATTACAAAATATTTGTATATAGCTGAATTTTTGTAATCAACTATATGTTGTAATAGCTTGTTATACATTAAAATCGGATGTAATCACAATATAAAATTGGCCAAACAAGTAATTGAAATTACTACATGTATTTGTAATTGAAAAAATTTAATTACCTAATTGCACAAAATTAAGTAACTGAGTGGAACCCCAGCCAAGCCTGCTTGACATTAAAATTTTTGATAAATCTAAGTAATATAATAAATAAATATTTCATAAATTAAACAATATTATATCTGAAATAAAAATTGTCACTAAGCCAACAGATTATATTATATTTTTATGTATTTAAGAAGAAACAATTATTTTAATAAATCTCAAACGAACTAACTTTTGACTTTATGTATTTTATAATAAAAAAAGTTTCAAATATGTAATTAAATATGTTACTTTAGTGATAACAGTGTATAATATATAATAAAAGTGCAAACATTTCGTGTAAACTTTGTAATTCATTTATACACATGATGCTAAAAACGAATTTGATTTTATACAAAAAAATTTTATGTGTACATTTTAATTGTAAGACACAAATTTCGAGAAAAAGAAAATTAGTAGTGAAGTGAAAAAATGGAAAGAGTGCGGCCTTTAATAACAGAATGCTATTTCTGATGTCTAACTTTTTCCGCAGAGTCAAAAATTCTCCTAAATCCCAGAGCCTAGTAAAAATACTATGCCGCGTATCATAAAATTCTTGAAAAAAGCTTAAGCTGAGGCAGACAAAAAAAATCCAGGCTTACACATTTGGGCTTTCGCTTTGTTAAACAACTGGACTTTCTCAGCGATGCGCAGCAGGCTAATATGCTAGTGTTTAAATTCCACAACTTCATTGGCATGCTTTCGGTGTGAATATTTGTTTGCGTGTAAGTGTCCAATTTATGTACATAATTTTTTTTTTAATATGCCAAAATCTCTATACGAATAAAACAACTTTTTCTTTACATTAGAACGTGTTTTTACAATTTAGATTAAGGTTAGCGTTTAACCATGATTAAATAATTTTATAAAATGTCCTAATCCGTTTGCGGTTTTGATGCTAAAGCCTTAAGTAGAATTGCCTTATCGAACAGCACAAGATGGGATCAAACGTCCTAGGTTTTTTATCAAATAAATATGGAAAGGAACGCGAATTTACTCTTACTTTTAAGGTAAAAAAAACTGTGAAATTATATTACGATACAGTTCTCGTAAGCAATTTCCTAATTAAATTTGTAGAAACTAAACCACTTTATGAAGTGGTGACTAACAAAAATACGCCTAATAAAGTGGCGAAAAACCAAAATCCAAGTACTGATGATGAAAGTGTAGCGGCCTTCGAAAACAGCTGTGCTACTCTGCTGTGTAAGTGGAATAATTAAAAACTGATGTTCCCTTTCTTTTGTGCCTTGAAATATTCATCAATTCCATCCGAATTTAAAAAATAAAAATTTTTTAACAATTAGCCTATCAATTTTAATTGAATTTAATATATGTGACGCGCAAAATAGAAAGGGACCTAAGGGTAAAAACCGGTTTTGTTCAGGAGATCCATTTTAAAGATTTAAATACGTTAATCTTTGGTGTACCATCACTTCATAAAACGCGCATGTCTCTAGGAGGGAACACTTTTGGGGCATGGGATCGGTCTCATTCGATGCTCAGATGTTGTCCACATCAAAAAAAAAAGTGAAAAAATTTTTTTTTACCCTTAGGTGCCCTTCTAAATGGGCTGTCACATATGTAGAAGTTATATTTTGTTTATTCAATTTTATACAAAGTTGGTCGCTTAAGCTCTGGAATAAAACTAGTTAATTATGCACCTAAGAACTAAAAATAGAGATTAAGAATGATGAAATCTCTAATTTCAATCCTAAAAACTCGCCCTGAATAGATCAATTATAGATGAAATTCGAACCTCAGTTGAGTTGCCAGTTGCAGTGTCAATTGCACTTTTGGTTTTAGTGATTTTATGACAAACACAAATTTCAATTGTGGGCTGACAACCACCAATAAATTCTGATAGTAAATGGAGATTTCAAAACTCTTTTTTTAATTGTAAAGATGAAAATCGATTTTTTGTGACTCAATCAAATAAATTAAAAAATATTTACATTATAAATGCAATCGTTTTAACAGTAAAACAAAATTATTTAGTAGCAAAATGCTTAGAATATTGTTCCAAGTTTTGTCTAGTAGATATGGTATTCTTGAGTAATTATAAATTAAATTTAATATAAAAAGTGTGCAATGGCTATTTACGGTATTAATATAACAAGATTATATTTAATAAGAAAAAAACGAATTAGTGTTTAGGTATTTTCGATAAAATTCTTTTTAGAAAAATTAAAAATATCTAATCAGAGTTAAAATTAATCAATTTGTTATTAAATATTATTAAAAAGTATTAAATTTAATTGTTTGTTACTTTTTTAGTTAAGGAGCTTTATAAAACTACAAACTTACATCGGTAATTTGCACAACTTCGCCGGTTCGTAAATCGAAAACATCACCATAAGTACGGCCGTTAATACTGCATTTATTAAAGGTCATGATATTTTGGGTTAGAGTACCGGTTTTATCCGAAAATATATATTGAATTTGACCAAGTTCTTCATTTAAGGTGGTGGTACGGGCTTTGGCATGTGTTTTAGATGGTTCATAATACATTTCTTCATCCCAATTTATTAAAAAAGATTGAACGAAACGTATAACCTGTAGCGAGGAAAGGAACTCAGTATTAGTTCAACTTATTTCTGATATATTAATTGCGATAAATCTCACCTCTACTGAAACGTAGAGTGATATTGGCACTACGGTATTTAATACAATGGCATAAGAGAAGAACACTAATAATCCTATAACAGCTGATCCTTGAATTATGTTTTTTGGAATAATATTTTCCCATGGCAAATAAGACTAAAATTATAAAAAACAAATGACAGCATAAAGTGAAAACAAATTTTCCACAAACAACACCCACCTGAAAATGTTGACCGATAAAGCCCTCCCATAAAGCACAAGCAACTGTGAAGAATGCACAAATGGACAATAGAAAAAGTACAATCTGAAAAGGAAAATTATTTTTTTTTTACAAAATCATCTTGCAATAACCATTTCCGCACTTACCCCAATTATAATAAAATTTAATAAACGATCAACACCCGTACTTTTAAATTGTGTCTTTCCAGAATTTTGCATAAGTTTTGTATCTTTGCCGGCAAAGATAACAACACCGTAACACCACTGCGTATTACGCAGCACGCAACCTCTCAACAATATCTTTTCATTGTCCAATGCAAAACGTTGATTGCGCCACATCAGCGTACCCTCAAATTTATTCAATAAATTATTGGGCTTTTCACAAATTATTTCGCCATTAAAACTCCACAGCAAGTCGTCATGTTGTCCCAACTCAATTGTTTCTGTTAGACATTGTTTGCATTTTAGATTTGTTTCACCATCCAGTTCGGCTGTTTCAATGAAACACAAACCATTTGGTTCTGATGTGCTCAACAATAGAATATCGGCGGCAACAAATTGATTATTTTCCATACGTATCACGTCGCCCACCTTGAAAGCAAACAAAATATAATTAAAATAGCTTCTTGAACTATTTTAATATAAACATTTTTATTATGGGTATTCAGAGCTGCAGCAAATAAGTGATTAAGTTGACTTAAGCAAAGTACATATATATTTTTCAAAAGTTTTCGCGCTAAGCCGGTTATAGGCTTATATGATTTATTTTGTTCGAATTCTTTTAAACCTCACTATTTTACTGAACTCTGATAATGACTGGAGCTTAAAAGTTCGAATATTAACTTCAGAGAGTTGGATAGGCCACCAAATTATCGGTATTAATCGAAAAATATTTAATAAACAAAATAATGACAATTTTACCAAAAATTATATCAACTTATAAAAGCTACTTCGCGTTTTCTCTCAATACAATTTTTTTTTTTTAATTTTTGCATAAAAAGTAAGCAAATGGAAAACTAACAAACAGCTGATTGCAAATAATTTTAAAGCCCAAATTATGTTTGTTTACATTTGCAAAACATATGATTTCACTTTTATCGAATTTTACTGTCAAAATCAATTTATTTTCTGTACCGAAAGTGAAGTCTTTAGAAACGGAAAATTTTCTTCGAAATTTTCAAAGAGAAATTTGTTGAAAGAAACAAAAGAAAATGATGTATTTTTCAACAGAAGTATTGCGTAACTTTTCAACAACGTTTTGTAGTCTTTGAGCATCTACAGCAACTATTAAGATTAATTTTTCTTATCAATTTTTAATTTTATCTTGTTTGGCTCTTTTCCTGCTTTGTTTTTATTCGGCGTTATTTTATTTGAAAAAACCAAAGATTTTTGGATCATTCCATTTAAGAACAGAATATATAATCGATCGGAATTGCAAATACGGAATCAAAACCATTCCAATCGGAATGCATGACATGCGTGTAAGTGTACGGGAACGCAATCCATTTAAAGCAGACTTTTAAGTCCTCGAGCTCAACTATTAAAATTTTCAAATTTTCACCCTATTATTTATACATCGATTTTCAAATTGAGGAGATAGGTTTTCCGCATCTGTATACAAAAATTTCACAATAATAAAAATTTTTAAATTAAAATTCTTTCCCGGGTTTTTCAATTTTTTCGGCTTTTATTTGAAACCCTATTTTTGTGTTGAGACTTCGTTAAAACAACTTTTTATAGCTAAAAAATTATGTTAAAACGTTACCCACAAAGTTGCTCACTTACAAGTATAACTTGTAAATACCAGTTTCATACAATTGTTTTTAATTTATGAAAATTTAAACAAAATAGCTTAAACATTCTTGTTACATACCTGCACCCCCGACCACTTCTCATCCACCAATTTACCATTTCTTAATGTTTTGGATTTACGATTGTTAACCTGAGAATCGGATAAATGCCGTTGCTGTAAAAATAGAAATAGAACAAGGAATTATTTATAAATAAAAAACTTGACATTGAACTTTAAAACATGGTTTATTTTTAAACAAACTATACACTCAGAAAATGAAATCATCTATTAAGGTTTGAATATTTTATCAATATTTATAATTTATTAATAAAATTTATAAAAATTTATTAAAATTATGCAACATATTCATATAATTTTATGTTTCAAAATAAAATAGATTTATATAGAACAAATGTATTCATACAAATAAATTTAGGTTAAGAAAAGTTTTAACAAAGAAATTTGAATAAAAAATTTATTTTATAAACCAAAATTATTTTTTTTTAAATTATTCGGCCTCATTTATAAAAAAAAAATATTTTAATTTTATTAACTGCGTATTTGGCAAATTTTTGAATTCGCTCTATCATTAATGCCATAAAAGTATATTTTCAATACTGGTTCCACCTTTCGTCGCGTATGTGTACAAATTATTAAAATAAACCCTTAACTTCGTAACATATTAGAAAAGCTGTCCGTCCTATTTAAGAACGACACATATTATATGTAAACCGCCTTTAAAACCAGTTTTATTCGAACTAAAAATATTTTTCTATGAACAATGAACTTTACAAACACCCCTTAGAAGTAGTTTTGCCAGAAACATTCATTTCCTCTGCGTTTTTCTTCTATATCAACCGTTAATAAAAAAAATCCCCTTATTCATGAATTAATTATTTTTAACGGCAATTTACTTTAGCCCGTCTAAGTTTGCAAATACATCATGAAATTGCCATGTTCTCTTACATTTAATTGTTAAAGTTTATAAATATGAAACTATTTTTAGGACATGATCGACAAATTAGAGTCCATCGTGACATTTAATAATCACCCCATACAATAAATTTCTCCTGCACATGCACTTAGTTTTACGGTGTTGTTATAGAAACTGTATAAAATAAAATTGATTTACCCTTAACATATTTTATTTAAAATCAAAAATATTATATTTAACTAGTAAAGCTCGGGAAACAATTCCAGTTTGTTTAGCTTCCTCATGTACGCAAATAGCAATTAAAATTTATATCATAGTATTTTTTATTTTAATTTTAAATTTCCTTTCACATTTAATTAATTTTCAGGCTTTACAAATGTCCTTTCTTTTGGCATGAAGTTCCTGGAAAAAGAGAACATTCTACGAGAAGAATAATAATATCATGGGAAGTACCCCACAATATCGTTACTCTTATCGTGGAATACTATGAAGAGAAAATTTGAAAAGTAGCGATGTACAGGTGCCGATGGTGTGACTGAGACCATATGTCGGCGATGTTATTAACTTGTATTTTTATCCATTTTTGAGACTGACTATACATGACTTATGTTTTCACATAAGAAGTGACAACGTAGTTAACAATGGAAAAATCGCCAGAATAAACGCAAGTCTATGCAGTTATCTGAGATATTGATATTAACTAGTTCGAGTGAGATGCAAAACTCTAGAAAAGGCATTAACGATCCCACTGATCTGGTATCACCTAAAAAATAGTTGCCTACGAGGCTTGATATTGACTGACTCAGAGCTACTTTATGACTGATATCTTTATTTATGTCATTATTGCTCAAATCAGAGCTGTTAGAACAGCTGATTGATAGTCAAGTGGTTATATCACATGTGTTAAACTGGACTATTTTTGCCAAACTGAATGAAAATTGTGCGTTTAGAAATAAAATATA
Source organism: Linnaemya tessellans (assembly GCA_951800035.1). NCBI lineage: Eukaryota > Metazoa > Arthropoda > Insecta > Diptera > Tachinidae > Linnaemya > Linnaemya tessellans. Next base: position 44,432,429 of record OX637536.1, read on the forward strand.
TTCTAAAGTAGATTAATTTTCTTAAGTAAAATTAAGTTACTGTCAGTGATATTACTAAATATATGTTTGCGAAAAATATATTTAACTTTCTGTGTTTGAAAAGGCACAGACTTATATCGACCTAAGGCGGATTTATCAGGTATTCTCAGTAGCGCAGCTGTAAAAGTAGCGGAGTAAACTCAAAGAAACAAATAAAATTTACGTAGGCTTGTTTTTAGAAAAAAACATAGAAATATATAAGAGCAGCATGATTTAGGAAATTTCTAAAATACACGATTCATTTAAAATTAACTGTATGTTGTTATAATAATAATAGAAAAATCACAGTGCTGTTATTTATATTTTCATATTTAGGAAATAATACAGAAGATAAAATTGGAACACGATTGAGCCTCTTCGAGCTCAAAAGTCTAATAGGAATTTGATAAAACCCTATAATTTTATATTAAATTCAATTAAGATTGCTGGACTAATTGTTCGTGACAAGTTTTAATTCAGAAAAGGAAATATTCCAAGACACAAAATAAAGTCAACCTCCACTAATTGTTCAGATATATAATTTCGTATTTTTTTTAGAAATCACTTTCTTCGAATTTTTTCCTTCACGATATCTCACGAACCTTATTTGGCAGTCGAGTTGGGTTTACAATGTCTAGATCGGTAAAGCCGTTTAAACAAACATTTAATGAAAAATTTCTTAGTTATTTGAGATTTCTCGAAATTCACAAAAAAAAATCTAAGTTTTGATAGAATTCTTTGAATTATGGTTCGGTCAAGCCGATCAAAATCTATAATCGGCCAATAATAATTATGTTTAGCTCAAAATTAAACAAACGTAATCTGCTAGAAACAAAGAATAACTTTGAAAGCACACTTTTGCATAAAAAAATATTGATTTCCAATAAGAGTATTTTAATTTCTTTGCAAAATTAATTCGTCTATGAAATCGTTTTTATTTTTTACTAAAGCTACTGCATCAGTTGCAGGGAAAATGAATAATTTTTAATAAACTTAATTTAATAAACAACATCGTAACTAATTTATTGCAGCTAATTTGCGAAACAAAATTAGCATTGCTAAATAATTCGATTCAGCAATTATATATTTGCAATTAATTGCGCTTAAAATTTTCTCTGTTCCATTAATCACATGACTATTTTTTTATTATTTTATATTTATTTAAGATTAATAATGGAATATTCGTAATGTATTATATTCAGAAAAACAAGATATAAATAATCCGAGAAATAATGGAAAATCAATATCAATTCAATTGCCTAACTTACAAAGCAAAGAGAACAGCTCTGTTTTCGGAAACCACTACACTTCAATCATCAGTATTCATGGATATTTATTTCGGTTTTGATCTTTTATGAGGTGGCTCAGTTGCATGCGATAATGTTACGGGAAAATTGTGTAGGAAAGCTTTACAAATGTTGGTTTATTTTATTTATAACCCATTTTATAATTTTTCTTCCCTTTTAGTAAGTCAAACTTTTCTGTTGTTATTTTAATACTTAAGTACATGTATGTGAAAATTTTTTGGGAGTAGCTGAATTTTTTATTTATTTATTCTCTTCTGTCACAACTGAATTATAGTGACCTTTAAGTACTCGTATTGATTAATTTTTCTGAATTTTAAAATATGTATACGATTGGAGAGCGCACCGAATTTTATATATGGAACCAGTCTAATGTTAATTCAAGTTCACTACAAAAAACCAATTTGACGAATGTATGTGCATGACGATCATGACAGTCAATAGTCAATGGTCAAGTAGAATAAAATTTGCCACAAATGTCAATGCCAGCTACTCGTGAAAAAAATTAGAAAAAGAAAACTATGATTTAGCTCACCTCCATTAACAAAACAACGAACAAAAAAATACTGAAAAAAAACTAAATAAAAAATAGCACGTGGTTGTAATAATATTACGTTTATATAAACTAACAAATGGTAGACCCTCTCCATCAGTGGTTCCCATTTTTTTTTTATTTTCTGATAGTTTGTTTTGAATAGTGAAAAAGTTGATATTTGGCAAACTGGAAGGTACTTTCTAACTTTGAACTCTATATTTGGAGATCTAATATTATCAGCCATGTCACAGATTTCAGATTCCGTATTTTGCTTCTTGTATTTAATTATATGTATTTATTTATATGTAATTTAAAAAATTCTGTAATAATTTGATTAATAATTTCACTTGAAGAGCAAAACCAAATACTGCTGCACTTGAGGATTTGGTAGATATTAGCTAGAGGAAGGTGATGATGAAGAGATATTGATTTATGCGAATTTATTTCGGTCTGTGAATATTAATCAGTACTTTTAGGTCATTTATTTTGATTTGAATATATATGCATAATAAAACCTTACAGTCATTACGAAACTCTTTTAGGAGAAGAATATTTACAATACTAGTCGAGATGCTTTAAAGAGTGCGTACGAGTAGACAGGGCGACGTTTTCATTATTCATTTCCTGTACATCAGTTGGGTCGCTTGAGGAAAACGGATACCACATGTCGAAATTTGATTCGAGAATTTCATTGAAGAAGCGTATAGAGATAAACTTTGATTTTCAGTCTAACATAACATTTTGTGCTTTGTCATTTTACTATGTAAAACAAGCACATTCTGTTTTTCGTTTAAATTTAACTCTATTAATTGCTTATTTTTGTGAATAAAACAAATATTTTCGTTTGGTAATTTATACTAAAAACAAATACAAATTCGTCTTGAAAGAATGTCAAATTGGTTTAAAAGATCAATTAATTGAGAAAAGCTTAATTATATAACAGGTTCGTGCCACAAGTATAACAAAATACAGCGAAATCGCACAAATTAGTCCAAAGCGTCCCACGTAGGCAATTTTGAGAGAAAATAAGAGAGTAATACTTTTTATTTGCTCTGGAATTAAATTATCAGCTGTTTTTTTGTTTACATTTCGAACTGTAAAATTAATCAGAAAATTTTTCAATAAAAAGAAAAAAAAACTTTCGTTTAAAAATTTATTAATAAGCAAAATATAATGTTTTTTAAGAAGTTGAAGTTGTAGGTAAATTTATGCCTAGTTCTCCTTTTCTTTAGTATTGCATAACTGACTGCAAACATAGATGACGCCATATGACAACCCGTTTTCATACAATTGCCAACAATTTGGACAATTTGACAACAAAAATGACATAGTGAAAACCAAGCATTAGGAGTTCCCGTCTTGACGAATTTATAAAAGAACAAGTGCAAAAAGGCTATATGACTACTCAATAGAGGTACCAAATATAATATCGCAATAAGTGCGTAGCAATTAGGCAACTCAACGCAAAAATTGACTTACTACCGATAATCGAGCCTCCTTCACTTTGGAGGACACTTTGGGAATCGCTTTTATTTAAGGTGATTTGTTAAACACAGAAGAAAACCATTAAATAGTTTGTTTCGTTTTCATTTCTAATTGTGCTTTTTTATTATGTTTGTTTTCTTTTAAGCTGTTGTAATTTACCTTTCTGCTTTTTTTTTTGTTGCTTTCATGCGAACATACACTTCAGCAGCATGAAGCGGATGTACTATTTACTTATGTATGAATGCACGTACGTTCATATGTATTTGTGTGTTTTTCATAGAAGTATGTATGTATGTTTGTATATACTTACAATGTCATCGTAGGCATCTTTTACAGCTGTCAATGTCAGCACACCGATTAATGGAATGGCTGTGGTAACTGGCGTTAGCGATGATATGGCCGGTATTAATTGTAACACCAACAAACAGAGAAAATAAAAGTTGGCAAGACGTTGAAACTGTTCTAGAAGATTAAATGGCAAAAATGTCATCATCGAATACTTGGATGTTTTAATATAATTATCCTGAAAGAAAGAAAATAAAGAATATAATTAATAATATATATACATACGTATATAATATTCTCATATGAATGTCTAAAAAATCAAAAGTGTGAATATCCTGCAGGATATGTGAATGGTAAAACTGGACGAAGTTAATATTGACACTGTCAACAGTACTACTGACTTACACTACGCCAGGCAATGATATTTATTTATTGACATTTAACGTGTGCGTGTCATTGAAATTGAACTACTGACATTGGTACCATTGATTCACTAGTACATTGTAGTAATTCTAGTGTACACTTTTGATTCTTTACTGAGTTTTATTAAAAATATTTTGGAATTTTATTAAACAAAATTGAAATACTCAAAGGCAGTAATCCGTGGAGGTGGTTTATGTAAAAAAATTTTAAAATGTCGCCAAACAGTCACCAAAATAGTAGACAAAAGTGGTGACTAGGGGACACTCGTTCCCAGGTTTCCTTCAGAGTAAATTTATGAACTACTATATATACATACATATAACTAGTATTTAAATACGAGGTCTGTTTAAAAAAAAGATGAATTCAAAATTTCGCGCACTAACAACATTCAATTAGAATTTTTTGTTTTTTTTTGTGTGTGTTAGCACTCTCGTCTCAAACATATTCGTTTGTTTACGGTTTCAGCTCTTTATTCATGTTTAGATTGCTTGTGACAGCCATAAAATAAATTTTAAGTGTTTTCTTCGATTTTCTGCGGTAGAATAAGTGGATAAAAGAAATAGCATTAACCTTTCCGAAAAAAATGGAATTAAGTGCTCTAAAGCATTTGGAATGTTGAGAGACACATATGGTATTTACACTCAGAGTCAGAAAAATTTTTGCAAATGGCACGAACTTTTCAAAGAAGGTGGAAAAGAATCGAATGGCGATGATCGTTCTGAAAATTTTTGAAAAAGTGGTCAAAATTGTTATGGACAATTTTTGAATCATTATCGGCATAACGGTTGGATTATGCCAAACAATTTTTTCTGAACATTTGGACATGAACCTTGTGTCAGGTAAGTTCTCTCCAAAATTGCTGAATTTTTAGCAAACGACTAATTTAGCTGAAAACAAATCCGTAACCATCTCTCCGAAACCGCATACAGCACATTTGGCCTTCCTGTGACTTTTTACAGTTCTAAAGATTGAAGAGAGATATGAAAGCATATGAAAGTGCCGCGTTTTTTGGTGGTTAAGGAGATAATAACCGAATCGCTGAGAGAGAACTAAAGGACATGCCAAAAAGTGCATATCTGAAAAACGCTGGCACGAAAGTATTTTATCTGAGAGTTACTACTTTGAAGAGGAGAAATTAGAAATTGATGCATAAACAATTTTTTTTAAATAAAAATGTACCTTATTTTTTTGAACAGACCTCGTATGTTTGTAAGTACATATAAGTCTATATCACAACAAATGAAATTCAAAACAAAAAAGTAATAACAAAAAAAGGCCCACTTGTAAGAATAACAATGTTAAAGTCATACATAACAAAAACTTTCATATTGTTTTATATGCTTTAATTTTAAAACAAAAATCTCCATGACCTGATTTTTTTTGGTAAAAGAAATAAGATAACAAAAGCGCAACACTGTCAACAAAATAATTATCACAACAATAACGACGTTAATATTTATTTAATACTTCTCTTGAGCATCGAAATGGAAATTAGTCTTTTCAAGTGAGTTGTTGTACTTGCACTCAATTTATTTGTTGCGGTGAACTAGGAATATAAAATTATTAGCCACGAAGTTTTATATTCCTGTACGAAAACCGTGTTGTTGTCTGGTAAAAGAAGCCAACAACATTGATTTTTTAGGAACATTCTTTTTTTTTTGGCACCGCTGTTTTTGGAAACTCAGTTTTCTCGTGTGACATGTTACTGTTAAGCATGTTCAGTTTGGTCTAAACATGAATGGATTCGCTTGTAGATTATTGAATTTTGTTACCAAAATTCATCTTCGGTTAAGAAAGTACATCCTGAACTTCTTGTGTTTAGCGACGTAGCTCATTTCTGTTTGAATAGATACGCGATCAAACAAAATAGCAGTATTTGCAGTGAAGAGCAAACAGATGCATTACAAGAACTGCCAGCCAACGCATCCTGAAAAAAAACACTGTTTGGTGTGGCTTATGGGCGGGAGGCACCATTGGACCGTAGTTTTCCAAACTCGAGGAAGGCAGGAATGTTACTGTGAATGAGAAGCACTGCCATGCAGTGATTACAATTTTTTTTCTCCAAAATAAAAGGCTTATATTTGGCCGACTTGTGGTTTCAACAGGACGGCGCCACATGCCATACAGCAAGCGAAATAAAAGCCTAATTGAGAAGCAAGTTCGGTGAACAGATCGTGCGATTTAACGCGTTTCGACTATTTTTTGTGCTGCTATTTTCAGGCTTATGTCTATAGGGACAAGCCCGCAGCGATTGACGCACGGGAAGCCTATATTTGAGAATTTGATATATATTGCACGATATGGTGCATGCACCATTTGAGGCTTAGCCGCGGTCAACATTTATATGAAATCATCTGCAAACATTGAATTCTATAGATCGTATTATCGACTCAAATAAAGATTTCATACATTTCTCCAAATTTTATAATTTTTTTTAATCACCTATAGTAAAACACTATAAAAACGAAATTTGTAATTGATAAAGATTGAAATTTAGAGGCCACACTCTTAAGATAAGAAGTGCAATTCTAAAATCAAACTTGAATTAGACTGGAAATGTAAATCAGTAGTACAACTCACACTCTCATTTTTAATTTATTTTCACCATCAACCTGCTCTTATCCGAGGCCACTTTGTGTCCACCAAATAAATAACAAAGTAATAAAAATATTTTAAAAATTTGTCAATGTGAGAATCTTTTTTTATATATTATTTTTGTTGCTGGAAAAATTGCCTTTTAATGTTCTTTTACGTAAGCGAAAATTTGCTAAATATTGCTTTTATTGTATTTAAAATACAATTAAAACGTATTCAATTTCTTCATGATTATCATGCTCTATAAAAATTTTATAATGTATTTCTTTGCAAACTCAAACAGTAATCCTGATACGGGCATTGCATTTTATTATTATTACCCGATAGATAGATTGCATATACACGTTTTAATTTCATTATGTGTACATTTCAATTTGTGTGTTTTGCCTTGTTCTTTCTTTATGTTCGCAGTCAATGTTTAAAAATCGTAAAGGCAAACCAACATCCTTCCTAACCGCCAAACCAACCAGGCTAACTGCATGCTTAGTTTTGCTCAGTACAATGTTTTCAAACTTTGCATAACCTATTGACCCAATTACATACATACATACATATACTCGTATATTAAAAAGCTGTTGCTATAAAGCAGGCAACAATATATAAATTATGCGAGTTTTATGTATTTTACATACTAGATGCAAATAAAGCTTTCACTCCTCCTGCCATTCAATTTTGGGACAATTTCGTGTAGGAAACTTTAGATGAATGTGCCGAATGTGCTGTAAGTTATTTATGTATATACGATTATTTAAAGCAGGAAAATGTTATAAAGTTCCTTTTTAAGAATGACATGAGCGCGTTTCTTAATGTGTAATAAACTGAAAATGTGCACGAAAGCTCTTCTATCAATAATAATTTACTACTGAGTACGTCTTAAGTATTTATTTTAGTACTTTCCTACTTTATTATATTTTCCAAATGCGTTCTTTATAAATCCCGTATATGTTTATTACATATGTGTATATGTATATATTATATACTATATAAGCATTTAAGTAAATAGAACAAAATAAGTATAATATTCAGTGTTGCCAATTACTATCGATTCAAAAGCACATTTTGAATCGATGGTAATTGGCAACACTGAATCTGAAAAAACTTTTTGCCATTACAGTGTTGGCAATGCTTCCAAGCCACAGACTTTACATTAAATCGAGCGATATGGCTAAGCCATAAATTCAACAACCGAAAATTTTTAAGACCTTCACCAAAAATTCAATTTGTATGCTAGTGACTGCCAAATTATATTTTGTAAAACACTGTCAAAATTTATTGATCACCTAACAATAGTCACCTTTTTGCTTTAACTCACCACACTACCGAGGCTAGACTATCAGCGTGCTGGACGAAGGTTTGATTCCCATAATAGACTCTGGTCTGTTTTACAACAACGACTGAAGGTCTCGGTTACCATTCTCGGTTTATTAAGTTATGATGTATTTTTGTATTTTTACTTGCATCATTTAATAAAAATATATAAAAAATTCTAAACTTGACTTTTAATCTCTTTTACGCCATTTTTAACGTTCTTTTAAAATGAAAATGCATCTCTATAATGAACAAATATTCCATAAATTCAAAATATCAGCATCACATTATATTGCAAAATTTAAAATTAAAAGTGGAAAATACGTTGTTTTTTTTTTTTCTTTCAAAAGAAACCGATATTATATTTAATTAATGCACGTGTTTAATTAATATTTTTGTTGTTTTGACTTTTTAATTTGAATTAATTTTGTTATTGTTTTCAACTATACAAGTCATGCAGGCAGTCCGTTTTTAAGTGTTTAATATTGCAATTTTTGTATTCACAGTTCCCAAAATTTATTGCTTACGCAAATGAGTCTTGTCTGACTTCATTTAGCAATTACTGTTTAACGAACAATTTGAAGGCATTAATATATCGCACTCGTTCAACAATACTGTATTAACTCAAAAAATTTCAGGAGAGACAAAAAACTGTTTTCTTAACGCTTAAGGAAGTTTTCATTAACAAAAGTTCGGCAATATTTAGAAAACCCATCAATTATTGTATTGCACTTCATGACCTTTTTATTTGTCTGCAGATAGAAAAGCGATTTTTGTAGTTACTATCATTTTCTTGAATTATTTTTATTTATAAGAAGTAAATATTTTGAGTTGTGTTTTTTATATGAAATGTATTGCCGTATTTAATACATTTTTAATAAAACAGATAAACACGAAATAAAAAAAGACTAAAGTATATAAAGTTTTTAAGTTTTTAAAGCTAATTAAATGCTAACAACCGCTAAATAGCTTAAAATATATATTTTATTAAATTAAAAGAGTTTAAAATATATATTTAAAGTTTTTGTAGTATGAATCGTAATACTTTTTAGGGATTATTTTTCTCTTGACTAGATCCATAATGTCCTTTTATTTATTTTTCGACAGTGGCATCTTTTTTTTGACAACTCATTTTGTTAATTGAACTAATAAGACTTTTTTTATTTCAAATATTCGCTCATCCAAAATGATAAAGTGATAATATTACAAAGTGTTATTAAAACTATTTCATCAAAACAGTAATAACTCAATAAAAAACAAAATTATTTCACGAAAACAGTAACAACTCAAAGAAAAAGTTAAGCATTATTACATGAAAAATAATTTGCTTAGCCTGAATCAATTAAACAGTTGCAACTCAAAATACTACCTGACTAAAAAAAACTTTTATTATTAGAATAACAACTTAAATCAAAATAGTACTTTTTATACGACACAACAATTATTTATTAAGGCCAATCACTCAAAAACAACTCAAAATAATTTTGTTTTCTTGATTCACAGAAATAGCCCGTTTCAGCAGGAAAAAGGTCACAACATGTAATTTTATTAAGAAAGAGTAATCAGAACTATGGGAATTTTCAACCATAGGTAGACATAAGTGTTATGTATTGTTTTTTGCCAAAAAGATAAAATAAAAAAATTTTGAGTTAATACAGAATTGTTGAACGGGTGCGATATTATTAATATATATTTCTTTTATTTTCAAGTACAGAAAATTTCTACAAAATGTAACAGAACTTAAATAGTAAAATACTTCTTCTCATCTTTGTTCATCTGTGCCCTCAATACTAACCCCTCGTGATGGTCCGAGTAAAAAAATATATATATATATATATATATATATATATATATAAGTACATATATATAATTAAAGGAAGTAATAAGACCAGATCGAATCTTAAATACCCTCCAAATGCTTCGTAAATAAAAACTATGTAGGAGTCACTCCGGGAGGGGCTTTAAAATTTAGTTTTTAAGGAATGTAGGCTTAATTTATACAATTTGTTATATATTTACACTATTTTTCCATGTAATATGTTACTAAAGGGGAGGGGTTCAAAAATGAATTTTTTCTGATTTTCTGGCTCCAAGTTTAACGCGTTGGACCTTCTTTAATATAAAAATATATAATTTGCTTAACAAAATTACAAAAAATTATGTTGTTTTTTCTGGGTTGGTTTAGCTCTTCTTAGAGGAACATTTTCCCCTCTTGACCGATTTAGACCTTCTCCGAACTTAACCTGTGTTATCCTTCAAAATATATTTATATAAAATTTCAAGAGTCTAGCTCTTTTCGTTTGAACTGAATCGTGATTTCCATAGACGGATGGACAGACGGACATGCCTAGATCATCTTAGAATCTATCTACAATCTTAGTGGGTGCTGTTGGCTGAAGAAGTAGAACACGAGACTATGAAGCGGAGGGTCGTGAGTTCGAGCCCGCGCTAAGTCATGAAATATTGTGTTCTGATTTCTGAATTCTTCTGATCAGCATTAGTTCATGGTTGTGTTAGTTGTTGCCAGCCTGTTTCAATGATAAAGGCATAGTCACTGGTCACTGAACATAATTGGCGGCGACTGACACCATCATGTACTAAAAAAAAGCAGAGTAACAGCACCCACCTTCGTCGGCCCTGTAGCAAAAATTAGCCGGCGAAGTAAAAGGTTGAAATAGCTACAAAAAAACTGTCTATCTTCTCATCTTTCCTAATCTGTACCCTCAATACTATCCCCTCGTTTTCAGTTCTGGCGCAATGCATTGCATATATAGGGGTCATCCCTGAGCGCTGGTCCTACTCCTAAAAAAAATATATACTTTATGGGGTCTTAGAGTGATATTTCGTTGCGTTACTCACGGAATGACAAAGTAATTATAGCCTCCGATTCGTTTTACAAAACGCGTAAGATACAGAGTATGGGAAATAGGATGAAAAACACAAAATGGCGCTACGAAATATGTGAACAACCGAAAATTAGCCTCTGGACTATTTATACTTACAGCGTATTTAAACTGGGCATTGAACTCTCTATCATTAGCACGTATTCTGCGTTCATTTTCTGGAAATAAAAAAGAAATAAAATTGGTATAATTAGCAATTTGTTCAACGTTCCTTAATATTTAAATAATAATTAAGCACAATATCAATATTTTGCAATGGAAATATTATTTGAGAATTAAGCACAAGGTCAATATGTTTCAATACTAAATTTAAGTGCTAAATTCAAATTTATTAAATTTTCAAGTGGCTGAGAAAAAAATTTAGATTTATTATTAATTTAGATTTATTTCTTAATTCAAATACTTTAGCGTTCCTTTGAAGGCAGACATTGACCTTGTGCTTGATTATTTAAAAATTAGCCAAAGATGTTCTATTAAAATAACATTCTTATTAACTCATAATATCATTTTAGGTTAATTGTTTGGGCTGGAAGTTGATAAAAATCAATGTATTTTTGCATACACACGCACACATAAAAAAAATATACCTGAAAAATAGTAGGAACTTCTGCGCCGTCGTATTTGAGATAAGCGTCGTATGCCCATTTCTTTGGCATTGACCAGTCGATCGCTTAGCTTATCCTCGGTGTTTTCAGCGGCAGGGAATTGCTCAAAATCAGTACTAATATTAACAGATTTTCGAGGCCCCAAACTACTACTGGGGCCACGGGAGGTTGGAAATTGTTTGGAACGTGACGATCTCTTACTCTGACGTCTGCAGTTACTATTTTTCCATATCGCTAATTTACTTAAATACGACATAAGGCTGGCACGCAGGCCAGATTTCGCAGAGTTGTGCAGACCATCTGCTGTTACATCCGCTGGTTCTATTTGCGTCTGTCCGCCGGCATCGAGACTTGTGTCACCAGCAACGGAGGTCAGTAGGGTTTTATCTTGCGACTCAACTTTTCTTTTGAGTAATGACGAGGCCAAAGCTTCGGCTTCTGTGTCTTTGTCTTTGGGTCTTTTCAATGAATCACTGCGTGCATGTAGTTGTACTTCGCCGGTTTGGGTCAAAGTTGCTAGACTATAAAGACTACCGGATTGTGATTTGTTACGTGATCGTCTTTTAGAATTTTTACGCGGCAAAACGGCAGCCACATCAGGCAAATTTTCCTGATCATTATTTTGCGGTGATAAGGTAAGTATTGTTGTTGTGGAATTGTCTATGGTCGAGGGTTCGGGTCGAGCTAACGTAGCTGTCGTACCCACATCGGCAGTGGTGGTAGCAAATGTTGTTGTTGTTGTTGTATTGCCATGTTTGGGTTTTCTAGCAAACAGACTGGTGAGATGAAACCAGCGCTCTTTGGGTGGTGTTGTTGTTGGTCTGAGTTCATTTCGTATGCTTAAAGATGATCTCTCGGCATGAGATTGAGCTGGCCGAGGTGTTAAGGAGGCTTCAGGACGTGTGTTACGTAAACGATCACTGTCGTCCGTAGTTTCATAACGTCGCTCGGTGTTTGTGGGTGTTGGTGCTCGAAGTACTTCTAGTTCCAAAGTATCCGGTCGCCTTTTATTTCCGTTGGGCATTTCATCAATACTTCCATGTAATTTATGACTATTTCATCACACCATAAATATGTTTCTGTTTTTCTTTTTGTTTTTTTTTTTTTGTCCTTTTAGTAAATTTAATACATTAAATGGTTTTTGGTTTTCTACAATTAATTGAGTGCATTTTTGGGGTTTTTTTGTTCCCGCTAAGAAATTTCTTTGCTATTTCATTTCTATTTTAAAAGCTATTTCATTTTATTTTATTTAGTATTCACGCCTTTGAGTATTTATTTATTCATATTTTACACAGCGTACATGTTTTCTATTACACTAGGAAATTATTTCAAATGTTGAAAATATTTTGTTTATACATATTTTTATTACGAAAATGTTTAGCTCTCGAAGCGATTTAATTTTCCGTCCGTTTTATAACCAACCATTTCGAATAATTGTGCGAATTGAATAATTTATTGATAAACATTTGATATTTAATACTAAAAAATGGAAAAATATTTATATTTTATTTTATTTTGCTCGTGCTATTGTTTTAATGAGTTGATTGATGAGTGGCAAATTGTTTTGCATTTTAATCACTTGCAGGGAAAAACATTAAATTGTTTTCTTGTTATGATTTTTGAATTTTTTTTAATGAATTGCCTTTACATATTGCAATATTCATGCGATATCTACCAATAACGACAATTTATTGGTGGAAATCTCTCTCTGAAGAGAGAGAGAGAGAGAGAGAGAGAGAAATTAATCATGCCTAACAGCACATTTTTCTGACTTGTTTGTAAATTTTTATTTTTGTACAGCTTAAAACATCATATCTGATATTAAGTGATTATATAAGATCTTCTTACAGGGACTTTGACAGTTGATAGCAGCCATCTGTCAAATTAGTTGTCATTCAGTTTGTTCTGTCAAATCATCATGGATGGATATAGCATTCAACAATACGTGCAAATAATAAAATTCTTTTATCAAAATGGGTGTTGTATTCGGGCAACGTATGGGGTATGTGAACATAATGAATGAGTCAGTGGCTGAGTGGAAAAAGTTGCTGTTTGGTAACACTGGCAGCGACACCGGCCTATATTTCTTTGAGAATGACATTGTCCAGGGCATCAGTATCAACGGCGATGGCTATAGGTCGATGATTACCAGTTTGTTTTGGCCTGAATTAGATGACCTGCGATTTCAACAGGACGGCGCTACATGCCAAACATCAAATGCGACGCTGGATATTCTCCAAGAGTGATGTGAGGGCATCTTACATAGAGGTGATATGAATTAGCTACCGATTTCGATCGATTTGATCTCGTTGGACTTTTTCTTGTGGTGTTTTCTTAAGTCGCTGGTGTATGCAAATTAACCACAAACAACAGCCAACATGACCCCGGTCAACCTTAGCCTAATTTATGTATATGACTCGGCGATATAAAATTGGACATTTTGAATGCCCTCTACCCAGAGACATTTGAACGATGTTATATTCCGCACATGATGATGACATTCAATAGATCTTTCAAACGAATAAAAACTCTCAATAACATCTCACACACATTTTGTTTTATTTAAATTTAAATATAGCAAGCGCTTAATAAACTACCCTTTATATGATCAACAAGTAAAAACTTTATATTCGACCTGGTCGAATCTTAAATACTCTCCAAATATTTACTAAGTAAATTTAAAATGTTTAACTTAGTGGAACAGAGTTCCTTTATATAATATCGTACGTCAACGTTCACTAAAGGGGGCGGGGTTGAAAATTTTTTAATTTTTTCCACAGACGAACGTATGGGCATAGCTAGACCGTCTTAGACTTCATCACTGATCAAGAATATATATACTTTATGGGGTCCTTTGTCATAAGACTGTAAAAATTAATGTTTGTGATAATTAAATACAAAAATTAAAAAAAAAATTTTTTTTGATAGTGTCATTTTGCGGGCAAAGGGGAGTAGGGGGTAGGGCACATTAGTACCAGGTTACGTCTCAGCTTCGTCATTAAAGCTCAAAAATTTAATTTTTAAGGAATGTAGGCTTAAATAATACAATTTGTTAAATGTTTACACTATTTTTGTATATAATAACGCCCACTAAAGGAGGCGGAGTCCAAAACTTATTTTTTTTATTTTATGGCTCCAAGTTTAACGTGTTGGACCTTCTTTAATATAAAAATATATCATTTGCTTAACAAAATTACAAAAAAACTTTAAACATTATGTTGTTTTTTAGAAGTTGGTTTAGTTCTTCTTAGGGGAACTTTTTTCCCTCTTGCCCGATTTAGCCCATCTCCGAACTTAACCTGTGTTATCCTTCAAAATATATTTATATCAAATTTCAAGAGTCTAGCTCTTTTTTTTATCTTGGACCAGCACTCAGGGGATGACCCCTATATATGCAATGCATTGCACCGGAACAGAAAACGAGGGGATAGTATTGAGGGGACAGATTAGGAAAGATGAGAAGATAGACAGTTTTTTTGTAGCTATTTCAACTTTTTACTTCGCCGGCTAGTTTTTGCTACAGGGCCGACGAAGATGGGTGGTGCTGTTACTCTGCTTTTAGTACATGATCGTGTCAGTCGCTGCCAATTATGTTCAGTGACCAGTGACTATGCCTTCATCATTGAAACAGGCTGGCAACAACTAACACAACCACGCACTAATGCTGATCAGAAGAATTCAACACAATATTTCATGAATCAGCGGGGGCTCGAACTCAGGACCCTCCGCTTCATAGTTTCGTGTTCTACTACTTCAGCCAACATCACCCACAGCTCATTTCGTTTAGAGTGAATCATGATTTCCACAGACGGACGGACGGACATGCTCAGATCGTCTTAGATTTCATCACTGATCAAGAATATATACATATACTTTATGGGGTCTCAGGTGAATATGTATTTCGCTGCGTTACAGGCGGAATGACAAAGTGAATATACCCTCCATATTCTTTTTTGGAGGGTATAAAAATACAATCAGTGGGGAAATTCTTTTTCTTTTACAAAACGAAAAATTTACTCGGATATAGCCCAGGTTCCGAATATTAGTATTTTATAGCCTGAATTAAATGAAATGCGCTTGGGAAAAATATCGTTTTAATAGGCCACTTTAGAAACAACATTTAATAGAAATTTAAAAACACATAATTTTAAAAATAATGTTTCCTTTCATATAATTTCGCACACTATTTTTTGAACAACTTTTATAAATTTTGGATACTAATTGTTGTATAACCGTATTTTTATATAAAAGTTTTCTGCCTATTCACAATTGTCGAATAAATTCTTTCTTGAAACAAAAAAAATTTCTAATTTGTTTTTGTTTCATATGTACAGCGTGTCCGCCGGGAAGGTATACTACTTTGTTTAATTTTTTATTAAATAAAAGAGAATGGATAAATGTTTTATTTAATGTCGGCAATTGTGAATGGAATACAATATCAAATAAATGTCAGCCTCTGTTAGCCTCACAAATGCGTGCGCTCTTGAGCATATTTTTCATTACATTCTCACGCATTTCACCCGGTATTTCATTAATTTCATCACGAATATTTTGTTTGAGTTGTTTAAGCATTTCTGGTTTGTTTGCATAAACCTTGCTTTTCAGATATCCCCACAAAAAGAAGGCCGGAGCAGTCAAATCAGGCGACCGTGGAGGTCAATCAACATCACCATTTCTTGAAATAACTTGTTGTGGAAAGAGGTTTTGCAGTAATGCCATTGTAATCCTGGCTGTATGCGATGTGGCATCGAATATTTTTCCATAATAAATTTGCCACGTGTCTACTTCCCGACTGCCAAATATGAACTGTCAAGACTAATGTTTACCGAAATGGGGGCAAAACAAAGTAGTATACCTTCCCGGCGGACACTCTGTATTTATACGCAAGAAAGCACTCTGTCGACATTGTGAAATCGGCAGTAAAGTTTACCAACGACTATACCTGAATACTTGTGTTTATTTTTAAAATACTGTTGAACTCTTAAACCTATTGATTATTTTTTAAATTAAATCACTTGCAAATAAAATTAGTTTTGATGGCAAACATCACCTACGAGTATCTGCCGCCATCCTTAATAGTGTAATTTTGTTTATCTGGGCGTATATTATTTTTACATGAAAATAATTAAATATTGCTCATACGTAGGCAGCACAAAAAATGCTTTGCATTAAATTGCCCGTATGTTGCAATATGTGTTATGGCACATTGTATTTTATTACGTTATAAAACAAATTAAGAAACTACCACTGCATTACCATTTTGGCTTAAAGCCAAAATATCAATTTTCGTTAACAATAAAATAGAAATATGTCAACTAAAACGAAACAAAACAGAAAAACACACTAGAAATATTTACGAAACATAGTTTAACTCCAAAGGAAAGGTTATTAGCCTTTTCTTCAAAGTACTCGTATCATTCACTATCTTGTTTGACTTTAAGCCAACCGAATTGAAAAAAAAATGTGAAATGTTGTTGCTTTTTTATTTGATGTGTTTAAAAGTGTATAAAGAAACAAACACAACAAATTAAATTCAATATCTTATCAATTGCTGCCCATTAATTTTAAATTATAAAAATATTTAACGAAATTGCCAAGAAAGGGAATTTTATTGAAAAGGGTGTGTATCTATCAGATTTTTTTTTTTTAATTTTACTTTTCATTGTGTGGCCTTCACAATAATATATATTTTCTATTAATGCCGTTTAATTAAGTCGTGCCTCCTTTTTTATTTTATTTTTTAATGTCATGCAACTTAACAATTGTACCAAAAATATTTGTTTATGATTAAAACAATGAAAAAAATTGTGATTTGATAATAGGCCACTAAACGTTATTAATCTTTTCCGTAGCATGTAACCAACTGAATGAAGCTCTTGTGTAACCCCAAGGCTGATAAAATGCTCGCGAGCTGGTTTTGAGTGCGATTATAATTTTTGGAATGAATAAATGCTTGTGAGTTGTTAATTGCTTAACTTGCGCCTTTTTAACAATAAATTCGAGATCCAACACGAGTTAGAATAGAAGAGTTGTTTGTTTTTTCTTGTTATCTTCAGCATTTGGGATTTTTTTAACAATAACATTTATTTTTTTAAAGGGAGAAAACCAAAAAAGATAGAAATGACGACAAGATACAGATCTAAAAACTTATATTAAGATATTGACAAGGCAAGTCAATAAAACGCAGAGTTACATTTTCGTGCTTCCACATCACGCCTACAAAAAGGTCCCTTATAATGCAAGGACTGAAATATTTAGTCCAACTCATACCGTTTTAAAGCAGTTTCTTCTAGGTTACTATTACTCCCGCCGCTTTAAGCAACTCTTTGAAATTTTTTAATGCCCATGAAATTGTTCGAAAATAATTCGACCAGTCCTTTAATTTTACATCCATGAACATTATTTCTTCTAAATTTCAGTCATACTACTTTTTGAAAAGATTTTACTGAAAATTGTTATAGCAGAAAAAAATTTCGGAGGGCTCAGAATTTTCTCTAAAAAAATTGCGAAAAATTTATATTTTGAAAAAAATAAATAAAAAATATTAAAAAATTTATATTTTGAAATTCATAATTGAATTTTAAACGATTTGAAAGTGAATTCAGGAGTACCGCAGGGCTCTGTTCTATCTCCTAATCTCTTCCTCATCTTTATCAATGACCTTCTATGTCAAACTTCAAACCCTATCTACTCTTTCGCGGATGATAGCAGCATTAAGCATTCTTTCTCGTTCACCAGCCGGCCAAGTCTGGCGGAGATTGACGCCAGAAGACGAAGAATGAACGAGTCACTCACAAGTGATCTCCTATCAATCTCCGAATGGGGCCTCGCGAACAGGGTTAACTTTAACCCTCATAAGACGCAGTGCTGCGTGCTAACGCATAGGCGGCTGGTAGGAGGTTCTGCGCCATCCCTGTTTATGGATGATATAGGTATTGGGGAATCAGAAGCTCTTGATGTTCTTGGTATGAAAATATAGTGCGACGTTCGATGGACTGATTACATCTTTCATATTTCAAAAGAAGCATTCAAGTGCCTCGGCTTTTTAAGACTGTGTAAGACATACTTCACCCCAACTGATCTCCTCACTTTACATACCACCTACATCCGACCTAAAATGGAATACAACTCTTATGTATGGGGCGGTGCTTCAAAGTCTATTTTGAAGTTGCCTGAAAACCGTTTATTTTTTCCACCTACCCGCTCTTTACATAGGGCGCATCCTTTTGTGGTTGAGTTGCCAGTGAACCACACCACGCATTACAGAGAGAATTCGTGCTTTGCCCGAACGGTTCGTATGTGGAACAAACTTCCAGCAGAGGTCTTACCTGCCAGTTTTAACTTGGGGAGGTTCAAATCGAACTTCCACAGACACTACTCCCTCTATCCTCCTTCCCATAACCAACTTTCCTAGTTCTAGCACAATGTATCGCATATGTAGGGGTCATCCCCTGAGTGCAGGTCCAAGAAAAAAAAATTTTACGATTATATGTATATGACAACCGAGCATTAATTAATTGGGTTGTAATTGTTGAAATTTTTAATCAAAGTAATTGTTCTATTCGTCAAGCTCATCGTGCACTTCTTCCATTTTATGGCGTACATAATCATGTTTCAGAGCGGCTAATTCGAAGAACAATAGATCGTTTTCGGACCACATTTACTGTTACTGATAATATGCATTCAGTGCGCCCTGAAGAAGCGGTAGCCGCTGTGCAGGATAGTATTGAAGATGATCCTAATCAATCAATTCGTCGCCGTTCTCAGCAACTGGGATTGTATCCTTCCATTTCATGGAAAATTTTTTTAGTTGTTGAAAATTGGTGTTCCAGATTGCGTCATATTTAAACATTAATTTCATAAAATTTTCTTTCGAATAAAGATCGTTTCATTATGATATTAAAAATATATTTCCTTGTTTTATTATGATTTAAACTTGTGTCACTCTATAAAAAACAAAAACGAAATAGAAAGATTTTCTTACTGCTTTTCACGTGCCTTTAAAATGCTTCTTTGATACTTTTAAACTGAGAACTTGGGGACAAAAATTTATATTGTGCGTATCTACATAAGAATACCTTTTAAACGATATTTGTTTCATTAATTTTGATGCACGGTAAAACAATTAAAAGCGCACCACAAAAAAATGTATGCCGTATTTATAAAGAAGATTAAATCTAGATTTTAAAAACATGTAAATACCTTTAATACAACATATTCAATATATATATATATATATATATATATATATATATATATATATATATATATATATATATAGCTTTTGAAAAATATATATTCCAAACAAGAAGTTTTCAATGTGTGTGCTCGCAAACTAAAATTATTTTACGGAAAAAAATTTCCAGAAAAAAGTAGTTAACTTTATATCTTTTAAAAAATAAGACACTGTTCTTGGTGCGTGATACAATATTTGTTTTCACTTTAATTTGGCGTTCAATGAACTCAATAAAAACATTCATTTCTTTTTAATATTCTTACAACTTTGACGTTGTTCAAATACATCTCTTAGCAGGCAAAAAGCGTCAGCAGACTAAAAGAAAGTAGGAATGACTGTTCACAGAAGATTGGCAACGCCTTGGTAGCCAAATAATTAAAACGCTTTTGCTAATAAAATTAAAATACAGTAATAACTTGATTTTAATAAGATCATAAAAAGTTTACTTTCTAGTAGAGATAAGATGCGAATCAAAGATATTTTTGACTACAAGTATTTAAATAGTATTAACGTTTGTACTCTATATTGAATAATTTATTTTTAGTTTTTTAGTCTTTTTGCTTAAGTTACTTGTATTGGTGTTCATTATTGTGCTTCTTCTTCTTCTTCGTACAACATGATATCCATAATTATTAAAGTTAGTTGAAGAAAAAAAATGGTATTTAATAATAGCAAATCCTTTGCATGACAGCAACTAAAGAACAAAGGAGAATGATAAGCATGTTGATTTTCCATTAAGCAAAACTAATATTGAAATAAAAACCATTTCTTTGACGCCAAATGTATTTAATGAGTTCATGTAAATATCGAAAGCATTAAGTTATTTTTATATTGCAATTATTTAAAAAATAAAGCAGTAAAAAATCAATTCAAAGGATAACATTTAAAAAAAAATTAAAAAAATTTATTTTCAGTTGTTAAAGCTTTGATGTTGCATCATATTTCTTGTTTGACATTATCTCCCATATTCATAAAATTTAAAATGGTTTTAAAATGTGTTTTATAAAAAAATTTCTTAAAATAGATTTAAAATACATTTTATTTTTTTCTGAATATGGCCGTAAATTTTGAATCACATTCATTTAATTGAAAATTATTAATTCAAATTAATAGTTTTTAATATATTTTTAATTAGGAATAAAGCAACAGCTGGTTAAACACTAGCAAAGCACACAAGTACTGTTTTCAAAGGCCGCTACTCCATCTCCTCAATGTTTGTATGAATTTTTATTTTTTTACAGAAAAAGACAGTAAAATATTGATTGTCATAAATGGAGATGTTCTTATTAATTATTAAAAATTTTTCTAAATAAGAGAATTTTTTTTAAACGAAGTTCCTTATGAGACGATGCGGAGGGGTACCCTAAACGGGAAAAAACGTCCGTAACGTAAGAGTTTTTGTTTCTAAATCAATGTTTAAGACGTATGAGTAATACGATTCCATACAAACAAATATTAATCATACGCAGCCGTGCCGTGACAGCATTCAATTTCGTTTGGGAACAGAAATGATTCTGTAGTTTCGTTGGTCGGCGAAAAAAAAAAATCATGATAAAAATGTATACCCGAATAATTATTTTTTTTATACCTCGAATAGGACTTAAAATTAATATTTTTATAATAAGGAACTTCGTTCCTATCCGGCGTCGCACGACACCACACATCTTTCTTGCATTTTTTTTAGTAGGACCAGCATGTAGGAGATATCGCTTACATAGAAAGTAGAGAATAGTATTAGGAGGAGAGATGAAGAATGATGAGAAAATAGAGAATTTGTTGTAGATATTTTAATTTTTAGTTGCCTACGAATTTTAGCAAATTTTCTTCGTCAAGTCGTTCATCATCAACTTCCTCATTTTCAGAAATAAATAAAAAAACCTTTTACTTTCTAAGGAATAACTAAGATTCAGCAAATAATCTTTAACGTTGAGTGTTTTGACAAAACTAAAAAAAAATTAATGCATCTTAGGCAATCCTTATAACAGGATTACACCAATACCTCACTTTGCGTCGTGGTTACGTTCCAAAAAAAAAAACGCGACGCAAATTGAAACGACGCACAGAGGAGTATTTGGCATAAAAAGCTGGCCAAAATTATTAAACGTGGTTTTTGAATTAAAAGTTTTAGTTTTTTGATGGTTTTAGGTGTAGTATGATATAAAAAGTCTAGTGAAGAATTTTAAAAAAATTGCACTGCGCAACAAAAAAATTTGTTGTCTACTCTAGAAATAAAAGTACGTGGACCATATCGTTTTTGATGCCTTTAATTCAAATTTTTTTTCCGTTTTTCTTTAGTACGTAAGGGGGTGAAATATGCCTCTACGTGGCATATTTCACCCCCTAAATCGTTGGGTTGCCTAATATATTTTGTAATAACTTGAAAACGGGTTCTCCGATTTTAATAGGATGAGGATCAGAAGATGCACCGGAAAATTCTGCTTAAACTGGCCAAACGCATTTCTTTTCTATCTATTACTATTTCGGAGTTATTAAAAATTTAATGGCGAAAACAAAATTTCTGCAAAATTCGTCAAATGTTTTGTTTTCAAAATGCAATAAAAACCAAAAAGTTTAAATTTTTAACATTTTTCTAAAAGAAACATTCCTAAGGAATAAACGTGTTGAAAGTGATGTGAATAACAGTTGAAATCTTTCAGCGAAAAATATATCATTGTTAAACCTTTATTTGTTTAGCCGCAAAAAAACATCATATAAACATCTAGAAACCGAAAAAAACATTTAAATCTCATATAATTTTCATCACTTTCCTGACTTTAGCTGGGTCTCAGAGCTACAAATCACAACTAAGTCTTCAAAATTTACAATATAATGTAAAATATTGTTGTCTATCGAGCTGCGTACTAAGTTCTTAAGATTTCTTTAAATTCAGTTTTGCCTTTTTAGCCAGCTTTTTGGGTGAAATACTCCTCTGTGCGACGCAAAGTGACTTATGATTTTCTATAGCAAACCATATAAAGATCGAAGAAAGGTTCCAGGGTTACGAAAATACTATTTTTTAAGAAAGAAAATTTAACAAAGTAAACATTTATAAAACAAAAATTATATAAAATTTTATTACATACACCGAGTTCACACGATGAATTTTATGACGTCCAATTTTCGACGGCGTTTTTGGATTCATATCGAACGGTGTAGAGAACAAAGAGGGTTAGAAAAAATGACTTGATTTCTGATTTCATGGTTTTTTCATATTTCTCTTTACATTAATACCTATTCTCTTTGTTACGTTTTGTTCTCTTTTTATTTTACATGTGAAACAATAACAAAAAAAAATAAAAATAGACATGAAAACGAAATTCAACGTATGAACGCATAGAGTTTTTGGAACCAATTTCAAAAGGGAATTAATAAAATTAGACGTCATAAAATTCATCGTGTGAATGAGGTGATACATAAGAAAACAAAAAAAAAACAAAAACATATTCAATTAAAACAAAATAAAATGTTCAATTAATTTACAAAAAAGAAAGTAAATATTAATCACTGTCTGATGAGTCCATAGTGGCTGTGGTCGTAAGTCGGCTTTCTTTCACAGAAAAAATTGGTCCAATGTGTGATGAATAGCTTTTTCTTTTTCCATGTAAAATATATTTCTTTGTAGCAACCGCCTGGGACACTTTAAAACTCCTTCCGCTGTCAGGATAGTTTACTTTTAAATACAAAGTGAAAATAAAACTGTATTAAAATTGATTTTCAGTTTTCTTCGCATGACGCAATTATGTAGAAACAAAAGTCGTTGCCTTCTTTTAGAAAAAAAAAAGATAATTAAAAAAAAAATTAAAGACTCCAACCCAAAACAACGCTTTTTCGAAAATCTCACGTCGCAAAAATTAGTACTAATGCAGCAGCGACGCTACTTCCAAAAAACGCAAAGCGAGGTATTGGTGTACTTTAATTTATTGCTAGTGCATGTTTCTTTTTTTTTTAGTTTCAGTTTGGAAAATAATCGTTACTTGCGATGGCTGTTACAGAAATTTTAAATTCTACATATTCAATCAAAAGTTATGAAAAGTCCAATTGCAGCCAACTTTTAAACAAATAGTTGTTTAATTATGAATAACACATTTTTATTAAATAATGGCATTTGTCAAGAATGCTATGCAAATTGCAATTACATTAAAATTCCAACTAAAAACAGGGTTTGTTTAAATTAACTGATTAGCTCATCCTCTTAACGCAGAAAAACAAATAAATAAAAACTCCTACCATTTCCGACATCTAAGTAAATGTACGAGCGTCGTCTGCTGTACATGTAAAGCGTCCGTCGACATGGTGCATGTGTTGGTGTTACTGCAAATTATTTCCAACTTAAGAAATACATATAATTTTACACGTTCTATTACGGACTAGAAAATAAAACGGAAAATGAGTTGGACAGCCAGCCAGCCAGCCTGACTGCACAGTATAAACGTGGCACCGAAAACTAGAGGGAAAATTACAAAGAAAAACATATAATGCAAGTGTGTATGTATGTAATTTACAGTCGTTGCTGTGCGGATGTTTTGCGTATTTATTTACATTCTTGGCGATCATGAATGCAAGATGAAAGTTTTTGCGATCATAGGAATGGTTTGAAAATTAATTAAATTTTGCAACATCATTTATTAGCAGGAATAATTTTACAAGATGCAGAGGCAGTTGAACGGTACAAGTCACATGTAATACTTGGAGTTTTAAGTATCCATTTAAATGTTTTGAGAGTAGAAACAAAATAAAATAAGTCTAGTCTGGTTTCAACGCATGAGCATAAAGCCACCATAAAAGTACAAACCGGTTTGGGCCCATCCTTTTTTAAACCCCTGCAAAAAATAATTAGATTTCGTCTAGTCTACGATGAGATCAAGGGTTTGCTACTATTTCCGTTTCTATTTTTACCCCCGTTTGGTGCTGTATTTCTTTTTTCTATCTGGTTCTATTGTATTTTATTTAGATTTTGCACTAATGGGGTTGCAAGGGCTATTAAATAATATGTCTGCAATTGATTTCAGCCGTTTTATGGTATTGTGTTTCTGTTTCTTGTCCGCGCTTAACCCTATACTGAACATGTGGGATATTATTGTGTAATTTATTGAATATTTTGGTTTAATAAAAATTGTTTTTCACATTTACAGAACTATTTTTTTTTATCTTGGACCAGCACTCAGCGGATGACCCCTACATATGCAGTGCATTGCGCCGGAACTGGAAAGGAGGGGATAGTATTGAGGAGGGCAGATGAGAAGATAGAGAATTTTTTGTACCTATTACAACCTTTTTTACTTCACCGGCTAATTTTTGCTACATTACCGATGAAGGAGGAGGATTTACAGAACTACTAAAAGGAAGCATCATAGTCATATCTCAAAAAAGATCAAACTTAGAAAAATGCGATTAGAGATTTTAAAGCATGCGCTTTATAATAAAAATATATTTTCCTATAACTTCGGCTTAACTTACGACATAATGCTGAACTTTTTTTTTCAAACACAAATGATGTGAAAGATCATTTCTGTTTAGATAATAATTTAATTAATTTTTTGAGATATGACTATTTTGTAACAAAAGAGCGAAATGTTCCCTATTTGACAACTTTCTTTGTTGGCTGAAGTAGTTAACGCGAGTTCGAATTCTCACTCAGTCATGAATGAACAATTTGTCTGATCTGCATTAGTGCATGCTTGTGTTAGTTGTTATCGAAATGTTTCAATGGCGAAGGCATAGCACCAGTCACTGATTACTACTGCCAGCGATTGGCAATATCACGTACTAAAAGAACACATTACAGCCCCCTATTTCGTAGGCACGGTAGCAATAATGCAACAGCGAAGTGCAGATTAAAATAGCTTCAACAAACTCTCTATTTTCTCTTCCTTCTTTATCTGTCCTTTCAATACTAACCCCAACTTTCTAGTTGCGACCCAATGTACAGCATATGTAGGAGTCATGCCCTAAGTGTTGATTCTATTACAAAAAAAATTCCTGTATTTAGAAAAATTTTGTTAATAAGAACCTCTCCATATATGACAATCAACATTTTTCTGTCCTTTTTCCTTTGTATGTACCTATAAAAAGTTAAAAATCCTCATGAACATTGACGAGATTGAGTGGTGGCCTTCGAAAACAGCATCTTTGTGCTTTGCAAATGGTAACCAGCTGTTGCTTTGTGCAGCAGTCATTTCTAAGGTTTTAGCTACAGTTATACTTGTAAATGTACGATCTCATTAATTGTGATATTTCAAAGGAAATAAGCAGTGGCCTTAAAAGGGTTAATGCTAATTCACCCCTTATACATATGCCTTATTATAAATAATGTTGTTATTGGCAAATAAACACATATGAACATAACCAGACACGTACATATATACATATGTATATAAGTATATACCATTTGTATATTAACAATTTTAAATATGTATGTAAAATACGCAAAACATAAAATGCAGAAAAAAATATTTGGCAACAAACCACCAACAACGTGTTCTGTATTTGTCATGCAACACACGGCAACAAATTGTAAGTGCAATAAAAAAAGAATTATCTACGAAATGCAGACATGGAAAAACATTTATTTAGCAATTTCAAAGGGAAACTTAAAACCAGCAAAATATATTGAAGAATTAGAAATAGTGAGACTTCCGGTACGTTCCCACTTGCCCAAGAAAGCGTAACCACTAAATACTAATGGAAAGTATTTGCATTCGGGTACGTGTTTATTAAGTAAAACTACATGTAACTAATAGATAGAGTCATAGAATCCGGTATTATTGGAAACTGTTTAAGTCAATAAATACTTGTTCGAATTAAAAGGTATTCCAATTAGTATTTAGGGGTCACACTTCTTTTTTTACACATATTTGACAAGTGTAGACGTACCTTTGATCAAACAAGCAGCGACTGCTTATACTTTTTTGAGTGTATTCATTAGGTTGTCCACTATTTACCAAGTTGGTAATCTTTACTTTGATGTCGCTGAACAACGAAAAGAAATCCGCAGGCGTTCAGCCCTGCCTAAATGATGATACCTTTCCCCTTTAATTGACATATGGTGTTTTCTTTTCTGGAAAACATGTAACAGGGTTTCACTGTATTTCTTAAAATTTGCAGTTGGGCGCATTTTAAGACACAGATTAATATTCGTAAGGGATGGCAGTTTATTTTCTAATAAATTCACTATTTTGAAATTATATAATAGTGGCATTTTTCCATTAAAAGTGCACAGAATGTTACACTCTTTTATAGAAAAGGAAACACCAATAGAGTTTTTGCACTTTTTAGCAAATAATTTATGTCTCATTTATGCTCTTCAACTTATGATTCTTTCCATCGATCGATTATGATCTCTTTCGATCGAAAAGATCATAAATTGAAGATGATGATATCTTTCTATATAAAGAACACTTCACAGAAACTATTAAAATTATACACCCCATTTCTTTTTTTTTTTTATACCACATTTATTTTCAAGCGAAAAATACTTTCAGAATGGTACACAAAGATATACGTAGTGAAAAACTGAACAAACTTTCAGTTTTTTATACCCTCCAAAAAATAATTGGAGGGTATATTCACTTTGTCATTCCTTGTGTAGCTCAGATATCCCCTCCAAGACTCCATAAAGTATATATATTCTTGATCATTGATCAAGAATCTAAGACGATCTAGCCCTGTCCGTCCATCCGTCTGTGGAAATCATGATTCAGTCCAAACGAAAACAGCCAGACCCTTGAAATTTGGTATAAATACATTTTGAAGGATAGCACAGATCCAGTTCATAAGTGGACTGAATCGGACCAGAGGGAAAAAAGTTCCCCTAAGAAGAACTAAACCAATCTCTAAGAAAACAACAGAATTTTGTAAAGTTTTTTTGTAATTTTGTTACATATTTTTATGTTAAAAAAGGTATAAAGCATTGAACTTGTAACCAGAAAATCAGAAAATTCCATTTAGGGACCCCGCCAGTTTATTGGGCCTTGAAGTAACATTTTACATGGAAAAATAGTGCAAATATTTAAAAAATTGTACAATTTAAGTCTATACTCTTTAAAAATTAAATTTTTAAGTTTTTATGACGAAGCTGAGATGTGATCTGGTCTTCGTCTGCCCTACTCTCCCCCACATTATCCCCCCTAAATGACCCTATAAAAAAAAAATTCACTTAATAGCCCCAAAAATTTACATTTTAGTGTGTTATAGCAAAGGTGAGATGTCTCCCCCACGGCCCCTACCGGAGTGACGCCTACAAAATACAGTTTTAATTTGCTAAAAATTTAAAGGATATTTAAGATTCGACCCGGTCGAATATAATGTTCTTACTTGTTTAAATATTAATTATGCTCTTTGCCTCGTAAACACTACAGTAAAATAAAGTTCTCTTTTTAAGAATTTCATGTGATCTGATCGTAGAGTTGACAGCATTCTTTTAATATCACCATAGATTCTGAAAGAGCAGTTCAATACGAATCTATTGGTGTATGACAGTATAGTTCGGTCTCCGACGATTACACCATGAAAAGTTTTTGATTTTTATTTACGATCCCTGTTTCCAGCCCATCATTGACAACAGCTTAAGGGTGTTTTTTATAGAGTGATACAACTTTGAGTTGGCATCACCGCTTTATTTGGCGACCCATTTAACAGCTGATAGTTGCTTTTTGTTAAGTTTGCTTTGATATTTGATTATGGATCGACTTACACCAGAACAACGTGTGCAAATTGTGGAAACTTTTAATCAAAATAATGGTTCTATTCGTCAAACTCATCGTGCACTTCTTCCATTTTATGCTAGGAACACAACTGGGACAAAAGACGAATTTCGTTTAGTATAACGAATTCGTTGATAAAAATTCGCTCTATAAATTCGTCCTATGAAACACAATAACGACGAATAAATTAAAATAATTAGCAAACAAAATTTTAATATTTGTTTTTTAAATCATTGTAATCCTCTGATGCCAGCCAGATTATTTAGACACTCAATAATTACCCCGGTGTTGTCCATTTTTTTCAGAACAAATTCCTTTTTGTAATTATTTTCTAAAAAATTTTTTGTCTGTAAATAAATTATTATTTTCATTTAACAGCTGATGGGGAGACCATATGAAAGAGGGGGAAATAGAAAGAAAAACTATATAATAAAAAGTGTTCAAAATTAATAAGAAGTCGTCCGAATGATACATTTTTGTGAATTGGTGAATGCATTTTTAGTATGTACTGAAAATTTTAGTGCTACATGCAACAATACAGTAGTGAACTATGTTTTTCCACAAAAACCAGTTTAGAGTATATGAAACCTGGGCACTTTATATTAATTTGTTCGTCGTTCGTTGACGAAAAAATTAGAAATAAATCTATCTCAACTTTCGCTGAGTATGACGAATTTCGACCAACGCCACGACTGTGTGCATTTTCATATACACGAATGTGTTATATTTTTGCCGACGAATATTCGCGACCCAAAAAATCATTCGTTCGTTGGTGGTCAAGCAATGTCTATATGCAAATCATCAGTAGACTTTAACTAATGATTTGGTAAAGCACCAATGAAATGCATATAGACATTGCTTGAACACCAACAAATAAATTTAATTTAAAATAGTATTGTGACAACAAAATGTCAAATAAAAACTTCATAAAAACATATTACTATGTTTTATTATAATTTAAACTTTGTATAACTCTATAAAAAATACCCTTTATTATTGTAATTATTTTAAAATTTCGATCAACATAAATACATTTTTTAATTGTACAAAGAATTGTTATTTCAGGTTCAGATTTTTTTTTTTATTAAATTAATTAGCCACATCCAAGATAATTTTTAATATCAGAACTCAAACAACGTGCCATTTTTAGGAGACAACCACATCCTCAATTTCTAAATAGTCCAATTCACATTCCTGGGCAAATGGTCTTGCATTATGGCATTTGCAAATTGAGAGAGTATTTGAGAGCATTTTCAATGTATTTTGTTGGTGTAGAGTACAATTATTATGCAAATGCAATGATGCACGACCATTTGCAAAAGATTGTGAATAGGGCTAATATGTTTTGCAAATATTTTATGAAGGTGACTTTTAGTGCCCAAACATTAATTTTGAAACAACTCCTTGCATAAGTTTTCCAATTTCAGAATTTCTTAGTTACGTACATACATATATATAAAATAATAATAATAATAATAATATAGAAAAGGGCATACTGAGCTCTCCATCCCTGACCTAGCCACAGAGCTAGACAAACCAACAAACAGAAAGCCATAATATTTGAATGTTGACGACATTTTTGTTTCTCTTGTACGAAAATTGTTTGGTCATATTTAACACAACATTTTATTTTGGCTTGTGCTATAATATTTTCTTTTTTTATCTGCTACTTCTTGTCACTTGTCAATACAGTTTAGCTCAGTTGGCTTCGTTTAAGTTTTTGGCCAAATACTAGATGGCTTTAAGAATTCTACACATTTTAAAGAGATTTGTAATAAAAAGAAATTGATTTTGCCGCACCGCAGTGTAGTCGGAAGTACAAACAAAACAAAAAAAAAAACTGCTGACAAAAGAGAGTGTCAAAGAAAGTGAATAAAAAAAATTACTTGTACCTTAAAATATAAGCATGTCTGTGCATGTGCATGTTTCGTGTAAAATGCTATGAAAAAAATGGTTGAACTGCTAGAGGGTAAAAACATTACAACTATTTATAACAGAACTTGGTAAAAACTGTTTTGGGGTAAATTTTTGGCATGTTCGTGTATTTATAAAGCAAGTGATAATTTTTTGTATCTGCCAAATTGACAGCTGTCACTTAACGGATAGTTCACGAGTTGGACAATTTTTTTTTTTAACTAGAGCTTTAGCTATTTTTATTTTTTTATTTCTCTATACATATATTTATTTCATTTTTATGAAAAATAAAACGTTAATAGAGTTGGTTTAAGAGCATATGAAAGTAGTTGAATATTTAGCGAAATGAAACTTTGAAATTCTGATTTCTTAAAAAGAGCAGCTGTTCACACATTTCAATCTTTCCGGCTCGACTTTTCATTTTTTTTGTGAGAAAGAAGGAGATAGACTACAAATTATGTAGGTCTCTATTCCTTTCTGTTTCAACACTGTGCGGAGTTGCGGTACACAGCAGCTTGTACTTGGGCAGCAAAAATTAAAGTGTGTGAACCGGGATTTCTATGAGAAGTTGAAGGCACAGTTACCCTAGTAACAGTTAATTAGGGGTTTTGTTATTTTAATTAAATTTATTGCAGTTAGGGCCTGTTCGTAAATGCAACATTACCCTGATTTTTGTATTCATTTGCGCCTAATATGCCTCAGTGTTGCATTTTCGAACAGTCAACATATACAGTGTTGCCAATTTTTGCATTTTCGAACGTTATGCGTATAACATGCAGAGCAATGTTGCATTTACGAACAGCCCCTTATTCTCAAGAATTATTATTTCAAAACACTGGGTGTTAAATAGAAGCGGACATTTTATTACATCCCATATTTTCAAAATTCCCTACTGAGCGTCAGGATAATTAAAATAAAAATTATATTTTGATTTATATTTAGAAGGAAATAATTGGGCATATATAAGTCACAGGTAAACAAACCCTTTTCAGTAGTCACGTTTGGTTATTAAAATAAACCTGATAACGTTCGAAATCGTTAATTTATTTTCATTACAATTATTTCTCTATTACGTGCATGTGAACTATTTTAGGAACATCAGTACTTATGCATGTGTGTGTAAGTTAATTAAATTTTTTTTTAGAAACTATTTTCCTTGAGTGTATTCATTTGCCCATTTGCCTTTTCTACACTTAACGATTGATTACTGTTGTTTGGGTTGTGCACTTTTTGTTTAAGTGCATTTTGTTTATTTTTCCCTAGTGCATGTTTGTGTGACACGATGACGATATTTTCTTTTTTACTATGAAATTTATTTTTAATGCGAATTGTTGGGCGAAAGTGTTATTTTTAGTCTGAGTGCAGATGACCGTATGGGATTCTTTTTTTTTCAGTGCTATTGTTATAATGCATTTCACGTATATGTAGGTGTATAAAAAAAAGGATGTGTGTTGTTTTTTTTTTACTTGTCATTCGTATTTTTGTATTTGTGCATAATTACATTAATTTGTTTATTCATTATCATATTCATACTCGCTTGAGTACTCTTATAAATAAACGTATATCATCATGCCCTGATTCCTTTCTTTTTTTTTTTTTTTTTAATTGTCATTCTCCTTTATTTCTATTTCTTTTAGATGAAATTGTTAGTGTTGTCATTCCACTGTCAACATGATGCATACCACCTGAATTACATCAAACTATTTAAGGTTGCCTAATTTTTGTTGTTTCTTTTAATTTTAATTAACTGAAAGTTAATTTAATTTTATATTGAATGTGTTGTTGGAAAGTAATTTTTCATTTCTTATAATTTTTTTTTCATTTAAAGTTTATTCGTGTTAGTGTGTGGTGTGATTGAAACAGATGTTTCAGATCGTTCATTATTTTAATTCATTTCTTTAAAAATAGTTCAAAAGGATGATTTATTTTAGCTGTTAGCTGATAGTTTACTGCCGCACGGTCGGGTAATTGTTCGAGTAATTTCAAATTGAGTGAAATTGGGTCATGCAACGTTGTTTATTTTATTTATTACTAACAAACACCCGGTGTGTTTCGTTATGATATCAAATTTACTCACTATTTTGTATTTGTGGAGAAATACAAATATTAATAATTACTTTTATGGTCACGCTTCTAGTCAAATTTTATCTTAGAGTTGTATTCGTAAAGTTTAAATAAATTAATTAATTACTTTATATGTTTTGTACTACCCGTATTTTTTCTTCTATACCTGAAAATCCACTTTATTATAAGAGCGACTCACCGAGAATTCAGATAGTATCACTATTGCGGGAAAGATTATTTTGAATTGTTTATACTTAAAAGAAATACTATATTATGCTCTTTGAATTTTCGTATTGTCTTTAGTGATGGTTCAGAAATTTTAAAACTCTCAGTCTTGCTGTTTAGCTTCTTAGTTACAATGCACACGCAAACAAACACTTATACAAACATATTTAATAAGTTATATATATATATATATATATATATATATATATATATATATATATATATATATACATATATATATATATTTAGGTCTCCTATAACTTTGTTATACATATATGCACATATACAGTTACACATGTCCCATGTAACTAACCTAAAAGGGGGAGTAAAAGCAGAACGCCCACAATGAAATGCTGTAATTATAAAAAATTAAAATATTGTACAAGTTTAAAGTACAATTTTTTACCCGAAAAATTTTGTTGTTTTAATAATTTACAGGCATTGATTAAAAGAAAACCAATACACTTTTGGGTAGATAATGATTATAAACAGAAAATTGTGGAAAATGGCTAACGCGGTTTGTTGTACTATTATATGCTTTATAAAACACTATTATTTTAATTTTCAAAGTGCTCTAACTTTTGGAAGTAGTTTTTCGAAAACAATAAATTATCACATATATAATTTCGGAATATTTTTAATATATAATTTTTTTCGCATTTTGTAGTTCACGATATATTACGAACGAATCAACCAATTTTTAGCCGTTAGGTAGCGACAGGCATGGTTTTTCAATGATAACAGCTGAGTCGGTCGGTAAAAGTTATTCGACAAAAAAAAACACATTGGGAAAAATTTTTTTTTTGTGATTTCTCGAAATCTATCGGTTCGAATTAGTACCCATTTTTATTTAGTTCCAATTTTTCATTTTTTATTTTTTTTGTTTTTCTGTTTTTTTTTTATTTTTGGTTTTTCTGTTTTTTTTTTTTACTTTTCAGTACGAAAACCACTCAGGGGAATACCCCTGCATATGTATGAAGTATATAGCGCCAGAGCTAACATGGAGCGGATAGTATTGAAAAGACAGATGAAGAAAGATAAGAAAATAGTGAATTTTTTGTAGCCATTTTATTCTTTACTTCGCCGGGTAATTTTTTTGCTCAGGAACAACGAAGGAGGGTGCTGTTCCTCTGCTGTCAGTATCTGATAGTGTCAATTGTCACCGAAACAGGACGACAACAAATAACACCACCATTCACTAATTCCGATCAGAAGAATTCGACACCATATTTAGGACTGAGCGCCAAGGCGAACAATGGGCTTTCGACTTCATAGTCTCCTTTTAACTACTTCAGACAACAGCACCCCCAACAGGAAATCTGATAGAACTTTTGAAACTTGTTTGGTTGGATTCGCTCAAGTCATATACTTACACACACACACATACACAGACACACACATACACAGACACACGCATCCATAGACACACACACAGACACACACAACACAAAAAAAAAAAAAAAGATATTGTGACACCCCCTCAGGAGTAGTCAGAGAAGCTTCCTAGGAACTCAGAATGTCGAGATGTGCTGAAAACTCCATTTTTATAAAACTTTTCTTGAACATTTTTCTTGGGGGGAAATTAAAAATAGGTGGGCATGGCATTTTCCTAAAAAAAATTACAACTAAGTTCAATTACTTGAACATAAATAACAAAGATGCTTTAGCTATCAGCAGCCGATAGCTCTGGAAAAAGCGTAAGAGATACATGGAATATTGGGAATATAAATCGTCAGGGTTGGGGAATTTCGTACTAACCAAAAATGTAATAACTTAAAAATATGAATGTGATAACTTCTCATATTCAATTTTCGTTAAAATATTGGTTAAATAGTTGATATTCCTACTAACTAGCACCACTTGCAAAAGTGGAAAAATTGAACAAAGAACGCTGATGAGATGGCGTAGCGGCCTCGAAATCAGTACTGATCCGTTCTGCTGGTTTGATGATTATTGAAAAATATTCTTAATATTCCAATCTTAATATAAATAATAAATAGAATTGGAACAAATTCATTTATTAATAAAAATAATAAAAAATCGTTTGCAGTCATGCAGATTCGAACTTAAGCCCGTTGAAAAAATTAACAATTTAGATAAGAAAGTTCGACTAATAAAAATTCATACATAATTTAAAAAAATTATTTCAAAGTTTGGAAATTTCTGTAAGAAATAACAAACGTTTCCTTTAATACAGTGCGTGTAATAAATATTCGATTAGTTTCATTCATATGATTTTTAATATAAACTTTTTTAATATAAACTTGTTTAATAAACTTTGCTAACAAAGTATTAGCAAGAGCATTTGCAAAAATGTGTGGATAAGGTCATTGTCACCTTTTTGTCATAAATCACTTTTTTAACTTAGTGCGTGCGTGTATGTATAGAATATGAACATGAAACGTTTTTGTTTGTTTTTTTCTAATGCCACATAACTACATGATGCTACACTTTCACTTACATACATTAGCACAAATGTAAGGTTTAGAACATCCCATAATTACTAAGAAATTGTGAATGAATGTTTTAAATTATTGCGAACAACACTCGTGCTCAAAGAGTACAAGCATGTATGCATGTGGCGTGAGTAGATGTTGCGATAAGTGATAAAACGTGACAGATATGCTTTAACAATGTTACAAAGTCGGACATTAACTGGATCAGTTTTTTTTTGTTTAAGAAGAAATACAATAAAAGCTAAATAAAAAATTAAAATCGTTTAAGTATTTACGTATCTGCATATAGTCGTACTTATGAAAAGAAACACATAAGTGTGTTGAGCTTAACACTTATTCAAGACGACTGTGCATGAAGAAAATATTACACAAACGTGTTAGTCATATTTTTATCTTACCAAGTTTGTGAGCATGTTTTTAATGTACATACATAAATCGAAATGACATCATTTTAACGGTTACATTTAGTTTTGCAATTGATCCAAGAGTTTAAAAGACGAGCATAATAGTGCCAGTGATTTCTGTTACTTTTCATTACTGGATAACACTCAATAGCACTTTTCATTAGGGTTATCAACATTTTCAATGGATGTCTAAAATTGCAAGTTTTTGTTTACACGGATAAAAAATTATTCTCTATAACATATAAAGCATGTTTTTTAGAGTGTCAAAACACCAGAGCAAATTGTTGAAATTTGTAATCAAAATAATTGCTCTATTCGTTAAACTCATTGGGCACTTCTTCCATTTTATGCCGTCCGTAATCGTGTTTCAGAGCTGCCAATTCGAATAGCAATAGATTGTTTACGGACCACATTTATTGTTACTGATCATGTGCATCCCATGAGACGCCGAACAGTGCGCACTTAAGAAGCTGTAGCCGCTGTACAGGAAAGCATTGTGTCCTCCGACTTTATCGAAAAGTTTAAGTAAAAAAGACGGTCCTGATGAAAAAATCAGTCGAATAGTTAAAAAAATTATTGTAATCGAATAAAAATTAATCGAATAAAATTAATCGAGTAATTGTAATCGATTATTTTTATTCGTCTACGATATATAGATGCATAAAAAGTTATGCGAAAACGTCTTCTCCAAACACTTTTTCGAAGTGGTGAGAGGGTTGCTCTTACAGGTCGAGTGTAAATAATCGCTGCACCCATCTAGCGAATGGCTTTATCATGAATAATTATTCATGTGAAATGTGATGTACTCGATCAGTTGAAATGCCTACACTCTCACCCATCTCACTTATCTTCGTTCAACGATGGTTCAATATTAATCCATGATCGGCGACTTTTGCGTAACCTGAACGTAGGGGGAAGATTTTTTAGTTGTTGAAAACGGCTGTTCCAGATCGCACATTCTACGCGCCAGCCGAAATTATATTTAAACATTTCATAAAATTTTCTTTCCAATAAAGCCCGTTTCATGTATATTAAAAATATATTTCCTTGTTTTATTATGATTTAAACTTGTAACACTCTATAAAAAAAGCACCCTATATGCACTTTGTTTGGTTGAAAGAAAACACTTTAAGTTGATACTGAAGTTGCCATGATAATAAAATAAATATTTTTCATATAAATAAATAATTAACAAAGATTATTAAGGCAATTGCTCATACTCTGAGGTGCAATCTCAACGCATTTTATTTTAATTGTATAATTATTTCAGCTTGAGGTTTCTTATTTTATATAAAAATCGTACTTATCAAAATAAATAAACTTCTTACATAAAAGAAAAAATTTCCGGGACTTATGTGCGTAAGTTGCCGTGTTCCTTTCAAATATTTTTCGTGATATCACTCCATAGTGAATGCATTTGAAAACGCCAGAAGACTCAATAAAAGCAAAATATCAATATCGTAAAAAATGCGAGTTACACGAGTTCTACATGAGACTAAACTTGATTTCATTTAAATACCTTTCATTTTAAATGCTCGTATATCTTATCGAACACATAAATCTAAATTATTTTCGTTTTGTTTTTTTTTAATTTAAATTACTTTGATTTTGCGAATATTGATTTTTTTACCGCATTTATTTTGAAACTTTTTTGCTTGTGAAATACTGGTACTTTTCTAAAAGAGCACAATTTAAAATAAAATATTATACGTGAATTTGGTTGCTCGCGGTTTCATTAACAATCAATGAATATCGATTAATAAAAATTTTTGATAAATTTATTTAATTACTTTCCTTAATTCCCACAGAATTGTATGTTTAAACAAGATTTCCCACAAAAACCCTTAATAGCCTTATTCACAGTCTTGAGCAAATACTATTGCCTCGTTGCATTTGCAAATTGGGAGAATATTTTCAATAGCCCTATACACAATCTTGTGCAAATAGTCTTGCATCATTGCATTTGCAAAATAATTGTACTCTACACCAACAAAATACATTGAAAATGCTCTCAAATACTCTCTCAATTTGCAAATGCAATAGGACAAAATCGTTTGCACAAGATTTTGAATAGGCCTAATGTATTTTGCAAATACAAAGATGCAAGACCATTTGCACAAGACTGTGAGTGTAATATTATTTTCTGCAATAATTGTAATATCATGAATTTCATTTGGCATCAAAGCTACACAGAAAGAATTTATGTAAATTTACCATCAAAACTACACAAA
Source organism: Linnaemya tessellans (assembly GCA_951800035.1). Lineage (NCBI taxonomy): Eukaryota > Metazoa > Arthropoda > Insecta > Diptera > Tachinidae > Linnaemya > Linnaemya tessellans. The sequence continues at coordinate 44,470,122 of OX637536.1, forward strand.
AAGAATTTATATAATTAATATGCCCTGCTTGCTGCCGTTAAAAGCCACTGTGCAGCGGTTAACACAAAAAACATGCTAAAGTATGTATGCGAAATAAATAAATTTAAATTCTATATTCTTATATTTTTATACATGCCCTTAAAATTTATAGATCGGGTTTTTTGATTTCTCCACCACATGCTGACGCCATACTATTTTCTCTATTTTCTTGAATTTTTTTTTTTTTTTTTTTTTTGTGGAAACTATAAACAAAAACACAACCAGCTTTTCCAGGCTCCACACATTTATTTAGGTTAATTGCACAAACATTTCCACAATGAATAAAACAACAGCGAGATTTTTTATTATTACAAAACGCAAACGAACAATATTTATAAAAAAAGAAATTAAACAGAATCCTAGAATGAAAACAAGGAATTCGAGCTCTTAGTTATGAATCATTCAAATAGAAAACAATGATTACATACATGCATACAAATAAGCTTTCAATGATTTCAAATGATCATATTTTAGCGTTATTTTCAGCTAATGAATTCACAATCGGTTTATGCTTAGTGTGTAATTAAAATTATATATTCTTATTTATAAGGTTCTAAAAAGAAAATCCACTTAATTAAAAGCTATTTAATTTAAAAAAAAAATATCCTATGGAAATGCCTTAATTACCATTTTTATATCCTTCAAAAAAGAATTAGGGGGTATATTCTCTTTGTCATTCCGTATATAACACAGTGAAATCTCCCTCTAAGACCCCATAAAGTATATATATTCTTGATCAGTGATAAAATCTAAGACGATCTAGCCCTGTCCGTCCATCCGTCTGTGGAAATCATGAATCGGGCCAGAGGGGGAAAAAAGTTGTCCTAAGAAAAACTAAAACAACCTCCAAGAAACAACTTAATTTTTAAAGTTTTTCTTTGTAATTTGTCACATAAAAAGTATATATTTTTATGTCATAGAATTTCTAATGCGTTGAGTTTTCAGCCAGAAAATCAGAAAAATCCATTTTTGGACACCGCCCTCTTTAGTGGGCGTTGAACTAATATATTACATGGAAAAATAGTGAAAATATTTAACAAATTCTTAAATACATTCCTTAAAAATTAAATTTTTAAGCTTTTATGACGAATCTGTGATGTGCTCTGATCTTCCTCTGCCCTACCCTCCTCCCCCCCCCCTTTTGCCCCATAAATGAATATAAAAAAATTTTATTTTTTTTTTTTTTTACTTAATAACCCAAACATATCACATATCACCTTAGTATTTAAAAGTGTTATTTATCCCTCAACACTCCCCCCCCCTCGGGAGTGACCCCTGCAAAATTGAGTTTTTATTTACTAAACATTTGGAGGGTATTTAAGATTCGACCTGATCGAATACAACGTTCTTACTTCTTTTAAATTGATTCTCGAACACACATCCTTACAAAAGCATAAGTCCCTATTGTAAAAAAGCAAAACAATTGATAATTACAATTTGTATTTTGAAGCATACACTCTATATGTTGTACCTTCTCCGGTGAAGTTACAATTATTTCAGTTAGGGATTTTCTAAATGAGACCAACGATATATATAGGTTGGAAATGCGTTATTGTACATGAAACAATCATAACAGAAAACAATATTAATTTTACGCGCGATCAAATAACTTGTAAATGCGACACACATGCTTTTGTGGTATAGTTTTAAGTATCTTACTGTCCACCAATAGCAATGAAACATGGATGTTTTAAAAGGTATTTTTATGTAGATAAACACAATATATATATTTATAAAAATAACTGAAGAGCCGCTTAAAAAGTGGCACAAAGCCAAACACACGAACACTGAACAGAGGGTGTAGCGATTCTCGAAAACAGTTACTGTTAACTTTTATCACATTTATATCTGTATTAACGTTTAATATTATACGTGAACTTTAAATTTTGAAATTTAAACTATGAACTAACTACCCTTCTTATTTGTAATACAATAATATTTTTCTCTCCTCCATTTTTAACAAAAATCTGCAATCGTACAAAACATGCCCACACCTACAGCTTATTTAGTTTGTAGAAAATGGTAATGTTTTTTTAATGAAAAAAGCTAAATAATTCTTTCACTTCCTGCTCACACACATTTTAAATTTTGTGCGAACAAAATATTTGAAAATCAATCAAATCTGCAATTGCACGAAAATAATAGAGACAAAAAAAAATAATTAAAATATTAATTTGCTTCTTTTTTTTTATAATATTGAATAATGCGGAATATTTCGTCACACTTTTGAAAAGAGAAGGCAAACAAACAACAAATGACTGTACAAGAAATAATAAAATAAGTGTGGTCATTTGACTGTTCGCTGTCTTTATGTTGGCTTTTACATATTTACGCTAAACCTTTTGTTAGTACGAGGACAGACTCACAATTAGAAATTTATAATTTAAGTTGTTGTAATTTGTTTCGTTTCATTGCAATTCCAAATTATGTAAAAGAGAGCAAGCACTATTTGGGTGACATCCAGTTCTCTATTAACTTCACATAATATTGATTGAAGACTAGGGTATTCTGCCAACCCACTTCTAAAACGCCGAATAATGCAGTGGATTGTGGGTGATTTAATCAATGTTTAAAATAGCTCTAAATTGTTGTTGTGGAGGGTAGATACGTACTTCTGGTACCATCCTCGTATTTTCATAATAATTTTAAAGTTTAATAACGCATTTCAGTAGCTTTTGTAAATGAATGGACCGAAAACGACAACAGAAATAATAATAAAAAGAAAAAATAAAGGGAAAATATGTACGTGAACAGTCACAAAGACGACTATGATAATGCCGTCGTATTACCCCGCTGATAAATTGACCATCACTTAAGAATTGAAGCAAAAACAATCAGCAACAAAAAAAACAACACCAAACGATGATACAAATATAAGCCGATAAAATTGGTAGACTCATTTTTGCATAATACAAAAAGGATGAATGGATTGTACAGATGGACGAACGACGACGACGAATGGTGGTTTTAAATTTTCATTAAATTCACTTTCACAGAATGATTTCTGAGCTTTTATTTATACAACAGCAAAAACAAAAAACATTTAAAATTCTCTATTATTTGAAATGATTGATTTAACAAATGATTAATTTATTTACATAGAGATAAAAATTTGTATTCGTTTGCTCCTCTATTTTTATTTTATTTAATTTTTTTTTTCTGAACTATTTCTTTTAGTATTTTACTATGTACTGAAAAAACAACATTAAACACTTTTTTGTTAAAATTATTTTATTAGTGTTGCACTACTTTTTGCACCGCTTTCAATAATATAAAAATTATTTATTGCTTCAAGTCTTTTTCCCTGATTTCTTCTTTAAGTTTTAAAAGAAATTATGTTTTTTTGTTAGAAATTTTTTCGCGTTCAGAAAGACGTTTTAACCCACTAACGACATATGCTCAACTGAATTCGTAATTTGTAAGAGTCATACAACAATTGAATGTTGGCTACTATTGGCAACGAATAACAAGACTAAATGCAATAACAAAAATTAAATAAATAAAAAATTACAACTTATGTTACCAAAACGAGCAAAGCATAAACGGATAGTAGCCGACTTGTATTGTGAACTACTACAATACAAATAAATTTCATATATGTATATAGATGTTATAAAGACAGTCTTCTGAAAGACATTTTTGTATACAAAAATATATTGGCGAAATGCAATACATAATGTCCGACGGAACGTTAGTTTTCGGCTTCGGAATTTGGCAAAAAAATATTTTCGGCCAAAGTTCGTTGTTCTTAATCTTTACCGAATTTTACCAAACTCTAATCTTCGTACATAAAATTACACATTTATTATATGAATATAATAGCAAGACGCTATTAGTATCAAAAAACACAAAAATTACAAACTAAAATTATTAAATGTGTACAAATTGCGTTATAATTTCAGAAGTCATTACAAAATACAACAGCAAAAAAAACGCTTAAATTTTATTTTGACAAAATAAAGACAAATAAAAAAAATTCTATTAATGAAATTTATTTGTTGGTGGTCAAGCAATGTCTATATGCATTTCATTGGTGCTTTACCAAATCATCAATAGACTTTAACCACAGTTTTGAAAACCTCTTATCTTATGCACATACTTCTGAAAACCATCTGAGAATTCACAATTTGTAAATTACAAACTATTTTCAGCAGTGAAATGCATATAGACAATGCTTGACCACCAACAAATAAATTTCATTTAAAATAGTATTGTGACAACAATATGTCAAATAAAAATTTCATAACAAATTTTATTAATATTTATAAAAAGCCAAATTTCTCCAACATATGCTATAAACACAACTGGGACGAATGACGAATTTTTCGTTACGAATATTCGTCGTTGGACATAAAACACATTTAAGTAAATGATAATACACGCGATATGTACGTTGGACGAAATACATACGTCGTGCACAACGAACTTTACGATAGGTTCATTTCTATTTCTTAAGCTTTAAACACATTCAAGACAGCAGGCTATCGACTACAACCTGTCAAAAATAGAATACATGTGTTTATATGGGAGTGAATATTTTCACGACTACACGACAGGTTGTTGTTCGTGCTACTTTTGTGGTTGTAGAAAAATTAAACTAATTTCTATTTTCATAGGCGACAATAACCAGATTAGTGCTGCCAATACAATGAAAAGTCTTAAATAAATAAACGTTTACAAAATATGGAAATTGTTAAAAATAAAAAGTGCATAAGGCAATAGGTCTTTAAAAATTAAGGAGAAATGTGTTATAAAATTTTTTAAATTTTGTATCCGACTTATCAAGTAAAAATTCCCTTACTTCAAAAATTAGCCGATGCAACGATACTTAATCTTTAATTTGTTATATACTTGATAGCCGTTATCGATAAAAGACGTGGGTTAGGGCACTTTGAAAATGAGATACAAGAAATAAATTAACTTATAAACTTATTTTTATAGTTCCATAGCAAAAAAGAGCATCATAATGTACAAGTAGTTATTAAAAGTGTAAAAACCATACATAGATTTAGAGTAAGCGCTTTTATTTTTATATATGAAAGTGGCACCACTGAAATTAAATGTTTACGTTGTAGCTGCGGCGTTCAAAATAATTAAGTAGCTGACTACACGGCGACAATTGCTGTTAGCGGCACTTGTAGCCATGTACCCGATAGCCTGATGTCGTGAATGTGTTTAAAGCATTACGCAGACGAACGACGAACAAATTAATACAAGGTGCCCAGGTCTCATATACTCAAACTGGTTTTTTTTTTTTGGAAAAACATAGTTCACTACTGTATTTTTGCATGTAGCACGAACATGTTCAATGCATACTAAAAATGTATTTACCAATTCACAAAAATTTATCATTCGGACGAATTTTTATTAATTTTGAACACTTTTTATAATATAGTATTTCTTCCTATTTCCTACTTTTTCATATGGTCAACCCATCATCTGTTAAATGACAAGAATAATTTATTTACAGAAAAAAAGTTTTTCAGAAAATAATTACAAAAAGGAATTTGATAATTACAAAAAGGACTGGGATAATTATTGAATGTCTAAATAATCTGGCATCAGAGGATTACAAAGATTTAAAAAAAATTTTAAATTTTTTGTGTTTAATATTTTAATTTATTCGTTGTTATTGTGTTTCTTACGACGAATTTATAGAGCGAATTTTCACCAACGAATTCGTCGTTCGTCCCAGTTGTGTTCTTACCAATAATTGTCTTTATGAGTTCGTTCTATTGTTTTGAATAAATAAATTTACAAAAAGTGCAAATGATAAAAAGTTCCGCTTCTAATCGATGTTCTGATCCGTGTTCGGTTTCGGTCTAAAAATGTACGTACGGTCGGACTATATTATTATAAGTAAAACATCGGTTAAGGATGTAACGATATATCGGTATCGGCGCTACTTCAGGTTTCGCCGATATTTTACTCTCTTCTACTTGAATGATGGGACTCTCTCCATCCTAAGCAGTGGTTCAGCTAAATTAGAACTTCTAATATCTGTAGAGATGAGTTTTAATGACTTCAAGAGAATATTTTCTGCTGCAGATCTGGTTCAAATACACTGCGGACTTCGCAAAATTAAATTTTTTTTTAATAAAAATCCAAAATACTGATAATATCTTTCGCTGTTGTTTTGTAAAAAAAAATGTTATTGAATTTTTGTTGAACTCAAATTCAATTGGTTATTTTTCAAAAATTTTTTATTTTAATTTTATGATAAAAAAATAGTATTTTACTTGAGTTCTGCTAATTTTCGAGTATTTTGAAATTTCTTCAACTACAAGATTTCCACAAAATCGTATATAAGAAAAGAACTTAAGCAACCACTAATTACGATGTAGGGTATATTAAGAAATTGAGAGTGAAACGCAAAGACGAATATTAGCGCATGAGTATATTGGATTTCGAAAAAAATTCAATTCGATTTAATAAGTAACGCTCGCAATTTTTTTTTATGTAAATTTAACAACAAAAGAAAATGTAAGAAAAAGTTGAAAGTGCTAACAAAAAACGTCAAAAATATATTAATTCAATTTAACACTGCAAACAAGAAGATTTCTTATAAAAGTTTTGCTTGTTTAATCTAACTTCTAACCGGAAATCAAAAAAAAAAAAAAAAAAGAAACAAATATAGCAAAATTATTATTATTTATTGTTTAACAATTAAGGCAAACAAGCAAGATTCAATTTATATACATATATGAATCACTTAATAAAAAGAAAATTGTTTCTGAATTAATATAAATATTTAATTGAAAATCAGTGACACTGAGCAAGGCCATTTTAAATACGTATACACACACACATGCACACATACGTACGTACATACACATATTCATACATGCATGCATGTGAAATTGCACCAATTATTTTTCTTCAATCTCTTTCAAAAAGGAGAGCAGGCATTTTTAGTTTTGGGTTTTATGGTCGCAGTTGCAGTTTCTGCAATTAGTCGGTTAGTTTTCCATTTCTTTATTGGGTTCCTTCCTACGTACAGCATCTCTGATGACATATTGGATAAAATAACCTTTGAATAGACATGCGGTATAATTGCATACAACACAAACAGCTTCATTCAAACTCCAGATCAACAGCTTTTATGTAGAAACAAAATAATTTTTTTAAATAGAAAGCCACTTTAGAGCATTTTAAAATTATTCTTTATATGCGTTCTATATTCTATTATTAGTTTAATAAAATATTTTTTTTATCTAGGACCAGCACTAAGGGATGACCCCTACATATGCAGTACATTGCGCCGGAACTAGAAAGGAGGGTAGGTAAAGTATTGAGGGCACAGGTGAAGAAAGATGAGGAGAAAGGGATTTTTTTTGTAGCTATTTCAACCTTTTTACTTCGCCGGCTAATTTTTGCTACAGGACCGACGAAGGAGGGTGCTGCTGTTACTCCGCTTTTTAGTACATGATCGTGTCAGTCGCTGTCAATTATGTTCAGTGACCAGTGCTATGCCTTCATCATTGAAAACAGGCTGGCAACAACTAACACAACCGTGCACTAATGCTGATCAGAAGAGTTCAACACAATATTTCATGACTTAGCGCGGGGTTGAACTCAGAACCCTCCGCTTCATAGTCTCGTGTTCAACTACTCCAGCCAACAGCACCCACAAAAATATAAAAGTTGTTAGCCTCGTAGGTCGGAAGGCAATAGAGATCGCCACAAACAATAATTTTTATTTTGGAAAAGACAGTCTACAAAAAGTAAGAAGGTAAATAACATAATCTGATAAGATAAATAAATCGGCATAAGGTCAACTTAATACGATTGGCTTGACGATTTGGCGTCTAATCTGGCGAAGAAAATTTTTTATTTCCTGTGCGGTAGTTGTGAAATAATTAATAAGAGTGTCTTCGTTTTTGTTCCCAACTATGGTTGGAAAATAATTTTATGCACAGCTAGTTTACATACATGTGCAGCAAATAAATATGGTTTTTATTTATTTTAGGTTAACTACACAAAAATCGGCAACACTGATAAACAAATGCACACTTCTTTTCAGCCACACTCCCATATATCCACTTACACAATAAAAACATGTATTTTTTCACATTTTCCTTTCAATTTAATTTTATTGTTTATTTCACTTTCATGTCCTATTGACATATTGCCACGATTTTGTGCTTTCAATTAATAACAACAGCAAAACAACTTGCAACTTTTAACAGCTCTCTTGTGCTTTTGAAAGCAGAGTGCCGACAAGAGAAAAGCTTTCAGGGCGATGCCATATTTTTCTTTATTATTTATTTGACACTTTCAATTTTTATATTGCAAACCACTAATTTCAACTTTTTGTATTATTGTTTCAATATGAATTCCCATAAGAAAATGTTTACATTATTTAAAAACAATATGATGTAAATGCATTGTGATTTTTTTTAAAGCAATTTCGATGTTTTACGCAGTGTACACCCAAAAGATTTTATATGTACTCGCAAATACAGAAAAAATTGTACATATTTTATAAATTTCTTACATATTTCTTATACATATAAGGGCCATTATTACAACTTAAAGTTAGTTAAAAGTAAGACTTTATCGGACGTATAAAAAGCTTTCCATTATTGCAAATTGGATTTAACTTACCAGGTAGGATAAACTTACTTGTAGTTTATCGCTCACTTTAGGCTAAAGTAAAATTTTACAAATGATGAAGCTTTTATACGTCCGATAAAATCCTACATTTAACTAAGTTTAAGTTGTAATAATGGCCCTAAATATTACGAAATACATATTTGTAGTTTGAGGAGAAAATCAAAATTCGTAACTTTACGAAATTTGTTAATTTACGGAAATTATTGCGTATAATTATGAGTATTTTCGCATACAGTATTATCTTTTTTTTAATCTTATAAAATTTAGAAGAAATAAAAACAAAATTTTGTTTAATTAAAAAATTCGTAAAATAAATTTATTATAATTTCATTCACCGTAAAAAATGTCCCTAATATCACCGAAAAATTTCTTATGCACAAGAATTTCGAGGATTTTAATAAAAAAAATTTTATATATAGGAATAAGAACTATTTTGCTTTTATTTGTCCCGCCTCTTTTACAGTCTTTTTGTAAGAAATTAGTTCACGTGTTTCGTTTATGTATAAACAAATTTCTTTTTGTAAATCAGAATCACAAATTAAATAAAATATATTTTCGCAAAACAAGCCACATTCTCCGCTTATGTCATTGGTAAGTATTTTCAGTGTAAGTGGCAGCACCGGAGAGTGGAATATTAAAGAGAGACTGTTTTTAAAAGAGATTTATTTCATTGTACCTTAAAAGCTTTTAGTAACAACATTATACTATATTTTATACCATTTCTTTGTTAATATCTTTAGCATATGTTTTGTTTGGTTAGTTGATGTTTAGCAATTCTTTGATACCATTTCTCAATACCGGTAATTACTTGATGAAGCTTAATGGCAATAAAGCGAACAAACACAGCAATGATGCCGTTTAGTTGGATTTATAAATATATTTTTTTTTTTGTAGTTCACATGTCTCACAATATTTAACAAAATTTTTTGGGAAAAAAGCTACTATCAGAGAACAGAGGCGACAAAACAATAGACGTCAAAGGGAGGCACTAATTTCATATCATATTTCACAAATATTTCCCAAACCTCCGTAAACGAACTACATATACATATATCATTCGAAATGTCCTCAATATGTTATACCGAAATCTGTCAAGAGTGGAAAATCTATGAGGTTTTTATACGTAACTGATTCTTGATATATTCTGCAATAACTGCAAGAAAAATTGTATCGCTTCCCAGGTTTTTTTTTGTAGCAGGGTGGTGCTGCGTTTATATATTTAATGAATTATAGAATCGAAAAGTCGATTTAAGAGAGCATCGATCTCATATGGTTTACAACAAGATATTTCTTGCAGTTTTCGTGGCAGCTTTAAATTTAATACATATTTCTTGGATTCTCATATAACAAATTAAGTACACCGATAATTGTGGAATACACGAGTACACACATGCGCTCAAACATACCCATCTTTTTGTATATGTGCAATGTACATTGTACATGCATCTGTATATGGATGGCTTAATGTAAAAAAGGCGTAAGTCGATTGTTCTTATTTTGCAGAAGAAAAAAAAAACTTAATAAAATCCATAAAAAAAAGTTTAAGAAAATGTGTTGCTTATATTTTTTTTATTAAAAATTGCATCAAAACTTTGTCAGAAATTTTACGGATTTTGCTAAGTTTTTTCCTTCTACTCTACTGTAAAGTAACACAAAATCGAATTAAGTGTTTTTTATATAGTAAGCCATCGATATACCTACAAATATTTTATGTGCAGCGATTAAGCGCTAAAAGAATCAAAAATAAATATTGCATTAAATATGAATATGAATTTCTAAAAAAACGTGCTACTGACCTCATGATTGTTGTTGTTGTTGTGCGACTGGATTGTCATACTACTTATTCATGCATCAAACTTTACCCCAGTTCATTTGTATAACGAACGACTAGACTGTTTTCGAAACGAGTGTGAGTGACTCATTTGTTCATTCATTCATTCACGCAAATTGCAAAAACAAAAATTTATTTAAAAGCAAAGAAACGTGGTTAATAGTAATTTCGTTTATTTTCATTGGCAAATACTTTTAACACACAAAGAAATATTTTTGCACTACCACGTAGTTCTGACAGTTGAGAGAGTCTATATGAAAACTAATGCAATAGAAGAAAAAAAAATATATATATACATATATATATATATATATATATATATATATATATATATATATATATATATGTATATATATATGCGCCTGTATGTATATGTTCTATAGTTTTCAACCGATTAAGAATAATTCGACTAATCGATCAAACAAAACCAAAATCTTATTCGACTAATTTTAACATGAATAACAGATAAATCTATGTTCACTTTGACATTCCGTGTGTGACGCAGTGAAATATCCCTCTAAGACCCCATAAAGTATATATATTCTTGATCAGCGATGAAACCTAAGACGACCTCACCATGTCCGTCCGCCCGTCTGTGGAAATTACGATTCAGTCCAAACGAAAAGAGCCAGACCTCTGAAATTTAGTGTAAATATATTTTAAAGGTCAAGTTCGTAAATGGCCTGAATCGGACCAGAGGGAAAAAAGTTCCCCTGAGAAGTAATAGATCAACCTCTAAAAAATCAACATAATTTTTTGTTGTTGTAATTTTGTTAAGCAAATGATATATTTGTATGTCAAAGAAGGCCCAAAGCGTTGAACTTGCAGCCAGAAAATTAGAAAAACCCATTTTTTCGGACGCCTCCCCCTTTAGTGGGCGTTGAAGTAGCATATTTCGTGGAAAAATAGTGTAAATATTTAACGAATTGTGTTATTTAAGTTTATATTCCTTAAAAATTAAAAATTAAATTTTAAAGCTTATATGATGGAGCTGAGATGTGTTCAGTTTTTCCTCTGCCCTCCCCTCCCTCCACCTTTGCCCCCTAAATTTTTTTCACTTGACGCCAAAAATTTACTTTTTAGTGTTTTATGGCGAAGGTGAGATGTCTCCCCCACGGCCCCTCCCGAAATGATCCCTACAAAATATAGTTTATATTTACTAAACATTTGGATAAAATAAGATACACAAGAACAATGCTGGAGAAAATATTCGGGGCCCGAAATAACGTTTTTAATTTTTACTTGATAGCTTCTAAGATATTTACATTTTTATTTAGGTCCATGAAAAATGTTTACTTTTATTAATTTTATATTTATTAAATTCGAAAACTATTCGTTCTTGCAATACGCAGATGTAATGAATAAAAGCTAAATTTACCTGGAACTGCCATTGGTTGATTTCATGAGTAGTTTAATTAATGAAAAAATAATAACACACGAAAAATGTACTAGGTTTTCGGTGGAGTCAAAGTTCATTAATCAGAAATCAAACGTAAAGTGTCATCAGCAGGATTGAAATTTAAATTTTCCTATTATACTCTAATATTTTTAAGCTTAAGGTCTCTTTATTTTTATTTAAAATATATTAATTTTCAATATTTCGTCACTCCTTTGTGTGACTTCTTCAGGAAATTAATTATTTTGTTTGATGTGAAGAAATTTTTGTTTATGAAACAAAATTATTTAAAATTTTTCTTTATTACAACCAAAGTATATCTATATCAAGTAGTCCCAAGAGTACAACAACATAAAATTACAAAAACCACCGTATATTTTGTTTGTGAAAAATTCTGATCTTATGTCAGATATTTTCTTTTATAATATAGATATTTTATTCACAATTATTTCCAAAAATTTAAATACTTTTCGCATAGAATTTTTTTAAAACAATTTCTTTTTGTTACTTTTCTTAAACAATACACTTTTTCACAAAAATCTTTTCCACAACAATTCTTTTTTTCTACTTTTGTTGAATTAATAATGTTTTTCACAATTTTACAAAATTATTTCTTCAACGGAATAAACAAATATGGCTCGCTACAAAAGTAAAAAAATTTTGACATACGTTGAGGTAAAAACTAAAAAAAATTTTAGTCAGCTGGGCTCTTGCATATACTTGATACAGATATACTTTGATTACAACTGCATTAATTCTAAGTAATTTCTCAAATATTTTGTATTTTCAAATAAATTTGGAGAATTTATAAATTCTCAGAACTGCCGGGCATTTAAGCAAAATCCAATATGATGCCACAAAAAAAAACACATTCATATCTGTAAAAATGATTAGAAAAACAAACAAGATGTTAAGCAAAAAGTTACTCGTACATCCTGTTACAATTAATGATATTTCGCAATAATGAATAATAACGGATTTTCCTAGATTTAAACAATTACTCGTACTGGTATTATATTTCATGTGTTCAAGCTGTATTTATCATTTTATTATTAATTATTTGAAATGACAGATTTTACGCTCTATTTGTTGAATTTTCCATTGTATGTGTGTGGAGTATGTAAGTTGCGTATTTGTGTGTGTGTATAATTGTTAACGTATGGGAAACGCACATAATCCATATGTTAGGAATAATAAGACACATATGTAAGTAAATCATGGGTTGCAGCAGTTCCCTACAGATTGAAGCGCGTGGAATATAGAGTTTTACAAGGTATTCCTTTACAATAAAAATACCAATGCATTGTTTGCAATAGGTAAAATTTTATAATTTGTATTTAAGCTTTAAACACAATAACAACAGCAGGCAACACGAACACCGACTACAAAAGCTACAATCGTCGCCTCGTCGTCAGCTACTTAATTATTTTTGAGACGGCAGCTACATTGTCAACATCGCATTTTAGTGGTGCCACTTTCATATATAAAAAAGCGCTTATTTTAAATCTATTTATAGATCGAAACAAAATTAATATTAAATACACTTTATTTGTTTATAGCTCTTTATTTTTTTTTGCATTTGTAATAAATACATTTTGTTGTCCTTTTTTTGTTATGGCACTATGAAAATGAGTTTATGAGTTAACTCATTTGTGACCTAACTAACGTCTTTTATCGATAACGGCTATCAAATATATACAAAATTAGAGTATTCAAAATGATGGAATTTTTACTTGAAAAGTCAAATACAAAATATCAAAATTTAATAATACTTCCAATATGTGAATAAATTTGAAAAATATGTCTAACAATAGAAACACATTTTGGAGTACTTTACATATCGTTTATATGTGGCCTATATTCTAGGAGTTATTACCAAATATATAAATAAATAAAATAAAAGCCGAGAGAGAACGCAAAAAAAAAATTAATAAAAATTACAAAATAATTTTTATTCTTAATTAATTTTTAACAAATTTCATATTCTTAACCAGTTTGAAAATATGTTTAAACGCTTATTTATTTCAGATGTTTCACTGTGTTGGCAGCACTAATTTATTTATTGTCGCCTACGAAAATAGAAATTTGTTTAATTTGACTACAAGCGCAAAAGTAGCACGGACAACAACCTGCCGTGTAGCCGTTAAAATAATCATTCCCATATAAACACATGTATTCTATTTATGACAGGTTGTGGTCGGTAGCCTGCTGTCGTGAATGTATTTAATGCATTATTTATTGTTAAAATAATATATAAAAGAAACTTTCTTAATATTACTATTTTTATTATTTTCTTAATTTCACTGCCCACAACGTGGCTTATTATAATCGGACTACATCAAATATTTCACTGCCTATTTCACAATGTCGAAAGAGTTATTTCTTTCATTTGAAACAAAAAAAATTATACAATTTTGTATTTGTTTAAAATATATTTGTTCGAAAAAAAGAATATGTGTGTGAAGATAAATTTAAACCTCTCCAGGAAATTTCTTTTTCAAAAGAATGTTTGTAAAATATTTTATATTTTCAGTACATCGCTTAAGTATATATTTATTTATTAAGTATTTCTTGGGCCATAACTTCTATTCAATAGTTTGGGCAGAACTGGCTCCAGTTTCTAGATGTTGGCTTCCAAATAAACTTAATCAAATTTAATTCAAATGTTAAGTGGTTAACAGAGCTCTGCTAACTACAGAATAGGTTTGGTACAACTTCATATATATTTAAATTTATTGTCACACACATAAAAAGAATTCATTCGACAGTGTGAAATAGGCAGACAATAATTTTTTTTTTTAAACCTGCACCTTACAGTTTCGGCTTCTTTGGTGCGGCTTTCTTATTGTATTTTTTCATCAATTCTTATTAACTTTTTTTTATTTTAGTGATCATTTTTCGAACTGGAGACCTTTTAATATAATTTTTTTTAATACTTATTTGGGTGGAAAAATATTGAAAATATATATATGTACATAAATATGAAAAAAAAATTATAAAATACCTCAAACTTGAAAAATTATTACAGAAATAATATTGAAAAGTCAAGAATAAATACAAATCAATTATTATTAACATTATGATTATTTTAAAAATTAAAAAATCAACACTTTCTACAGGCCGCTAAGGAATAATTGAAAAAGATGAATATGTGTGTCATTCACTTGCGCCAGTATTCCGATATCTGGTTTCTTTGGCCTTGGCCTAATTAATGTCTTCATTTTCTTCATAGGGCACAGATATTTAGTTAATTTGTGGGGTTATTTATTGGTGGCAAGTATTGTTTGCATTTGATACCCGTATTAAGGTGAGTCCAGTCAGCTGTATGTTGCAAGATTTACAACACGATAATAATTTTTAATACGCTTAACATTATTTTATATAAACAACTCCTTTTCGTTTCCAACTCGACATTAACTTTGAACTCATTAGTTTAATGTTCTTTCCTTTTTAATTTTTATTTTTTTTTGTGCATTTGCTTTTGTAATTTCTCACTTACGTTTGATATTTATTAGGTCACGATAATTTCGATATGAGTTCTATGCATGTGTATGCCCACTCAATTCGGGTTACTAAAAGAACATGAAATATTAAATCAGAATTATAGTGCATTTCGTACAGTGCAATATAAAATTATTTACCCAGGGAAATACAAAACTTTGTGTAGATTTTTTGTTATTTTAATATATGAAATTGCTCCTTTTAGGGCGTCTTTTTTTAATAGATTTTTTTATAACTTATGTGAGAATTAGGGTCTTTATTTTCCCTGGTTTTTTTGATTCCCGGAAAAAATAATAAAACTTCCCGGGATCTCGCTATTAAAATTTAAAAAATAAGCAACAAGCCCTCAACTCAAAATATAGATAAAATTGAAAAGTATTTGTTATCCATCCCTGCTTTATGTGGGTGCTGTTGGCTGAAGTAGTAGAACACGAGACTATGAAGCGGAGGGTCCTGAGTTCGAGCCCGCGCATGAGTCATGAAATATTGGGTTGAATTCTTCTGATCAGCATTAGTGCATGATTGTGCTAATTATTGCCAGCCTGTTTCAATGATGAAGGCATAGTCACTGGTCACTTAAAACTTAAAATGGCAGCGAATGACAATGTCATGTACTAAAAGCAGATTAACAGCGGCCTCCTTCGTCGGCTCTGTAGCAAAAATTTCCCGACGAAGTAAAAATGTTGAAATAGCTACAAAAAACTGTCTATCTTCTCATATTTCCTAATCTTTCTCCTCAGCGAGAGTAACATTTTTTTCGTGTACGTATTTGTTTGCTGCGTAAGCAGAATTTGTTTTTTTTCTTGCTTTCCTATAACGCGTTATAGGGCAAGAGATGCTTGATCATCTCCGGTTTAGACAGTACTATTTATACGCAAGACTTTTTCGTGTGCTTTCCCGGGATGCCGACACAATTTCCCGGGAAATTGTAATAACTAGATTTCCCGGGAATTCCCGGGACGGGAAACCAGAGATAAAAACCCTAGTGAGAATAAATACAGTTTTTAAATGGCGATTAGAAGACACCTTAAAATTTTTTCAATTATTCCGCAAAAGTATGTATTTAAATTACGTCCAAGTCGTGCTATTAATTGAGACAATTAAACTATATATAAATGGTGCTATAGACTTTGATGTTGACATATGTACTTACAGATAGCCAGCTTAGCTTAATCAACTATAATTTAAGAACTCAAAATCAGGGACCGTAACTGTTATGACTTTTATCAAAAAAATCAAGATATAAGAGCTATTTTTGATTTTTATATTTTTAGATAGAAAATAAGAGTTATTTTTGATATTTATTATTTTAAATGAAAAATAAAAGTTAGTTTTGATTTTTATATTTTTAAATGAAAAATGAAAGTTATTTTCGATTTTTATATTAATAATAAAAGTTATTTTTGATTTTTGTATCAATAATAAAAATCAATTCAAAATTCGTGACATAGGTAATATGTTTGTTTGGCTTCGAAAATTAGCTTTAATTGTTCATTCTGTACCTGCCACTCAAGTCAGTGTAGAAAGTTCATTTTCAGCACTCAGATTAGTATTGGGAGATTTGAGATATAATTTATCTGAGGAACATTCAAAATCAATTATGATGGTAAAATTGAACACCTGAAAACGACCTCTTAACACTGACTTGAATGGCAGCCAAAACTTATAAGCTATTTCTACGCCTTCATCTTTTTATAGCTGATAATGGATAAGTCACATAATATATTATATTCATATAGAAATTTGAATGAAGCAGCATATTATAATACATACGGCATCAACAAATAAATTATTGATTTTTATTATTGATTTAAAAATATAAAAATCAAAAATAACTTTTATTTTTCATTTAAAAATATAAAAATCAAAAATAACTCTTATTTTTCATTTAAAAAAAATAAATATCAATAATAACTCTTATTTTTGATTGTTAAAATATAAATCAAAATTTTAAAAATCATGCAATATGTTGGATGCATTTCGCCTAAATGTCATGATGGTGTAATTAAAAGTTTTCTATGTATGATTTCGATGTTCATTTATGTATGATTTATTTCTTCAAAAATTGAAAAATAACTCTTATTTCCGGTCCCTGCTCAAAATATTTCAATAATCTTTTAATAAAAACTTATGCTACAAGAGTTTCTTGCTTTTTATGTGCTATTCCTGACTGTATATAACAATTGCAAATCGTGACGTGTTTAGTTTTTTTATTTCAGAATTTTTATTTTAATTTTAGAATTTTTATTTGCGTTGATTAAAGTAATTTCTCGAGCACCAAAATAAATCGAGAACACTAGTTGTTGAAATATATAATTTCGGAGTATAAAAAAAAAATCAATTCTTTACAAGTTTTTCGTTCACGATGTCTCACGCACGAATCTACCGCTCGTTACCCGGTTAGTGGCGATCGACATGGTTTTTCAATGTCAAGAGGTGATTAGTCCATGGAATCGATCGGCAAAGTCGTTTAAAACTTATTAAAACAAGTAAAAACGTTATATTCGACCGGGTCGAATCTTAAAACTTGGTGTCACAGAGTTCCTTTAAGACATCTCTGTACCCAATTTTAAATCTCTATACGGCCAGGAAGGGCCGTGGGAGAGAAGTTTCACCACTGCAAGATCAGAGAACATCTCAGCTTCTTATAGGCTTAAGAAATACAAATTGTTCAATATTTACACTATATTTGCATATTTTATCGTACGTCAACGCCCACTAAAGGGGCGGGGTCCATAAATAGACTATATCATGTTTTCCACAGACGAACGTATGGGCTTTGCTATATAATTATATACAAAATAAAAAAAAAATTCATAGGGTCATTTAGGGGTCAAAGGGCAGAGTAGTACCAGGTTACGCCTCAGATTCGTCATTAAAGCTTAAAAATTTTCTTTTTAAGGAATGTAGGCTTAAGTAAAACAATTTGTTAAATATTTACACTAAATTTACATATAACAACGCCCACTAAAGGGGCGGGGTCCAAAAATTAATTTATTAATTTTATGGCTCCCAGTTTAACGCGTTGGATCTTCTTTCACTTGAAAATATATCATTTGCTTAACAAAATTACGAAAAAAAACTTTAAAAATTATGTTGTTTTTTAGAGGTTGGTTTAGTTCTTCTTAGGGAAACTTTTTTCCCTCTTGCCCGACTTAGCCCATCTCCGAATTTAACCTGTGCTATCCTTCAAGATATATTTATACCAAATTTCAAGAGTCTAGCTCTTTTCGTTTGGACTGAATCGTGATTTCCACAGACAGACAGACGCGCGGACATGCTTAGATCGTCTTAAATTTCATCATTGATCAAATATATATATACTTTATGGGGTCTCAGATAGATATTTCGTTGCGTTACAAACGGAATGACAAAGTGAATATACCCTCCATATTCTTTTTTGGAGGGTATAAAAACAGACTTCTGAAAATAAATGTTTTTTTTAGTTATAGTAGATTTCTCGAAACCTATCGGTTCGAGTCGGTTCCAATTCGCAAGAAATCTGATAGAAGTCTTTGATTCTGTCAAACTGCGGTTTATATATTTAAACAAACACATGGGGACATTCCTTCAGGAGTAATCAGAGAAGCTTCCTAGGAACTCATAACGTAGAGAGCTGATGAAAACTCGATTTCTACAAAACAGAATAAAAACTTCCAGATTTCTTGAAAATGTTAAATTTTCTTAGCTAGAAGTTGAAAAAGGTTGCTATAATTTACAAAATTTTTTTTAGTGGTGAACTGCTTATGTTTGCAAGCACATGAAAAACTATCTATGTACATAAATAGTATTTAATTAATGTACATATGTATGTATGTAAAAGAGTACATCTCCAATAAATTACAGGTTAACGTGATCAAAATAAAAAATTGTTTTGTGGCAAAAACTCAGGAGCGTGTCATTAAGAGGGTATTCGTTCCGATTGTGTTCTTGCAAATGTGTACAAGTTTTAATTTTATTTATAATTAATAAAAGAGCTCCACATTCAGAAAATCTTTTGATTTCCATACAACACATGTTTTGTGTGTTACTGTGCCATGCACTGCATAATTTCAGTAAATTTTAGCGAAACTTGAAATGAATTTTAATACAGATTTTTTTTAGTTTTTTATTATATTTTGAAGTATAAAAATTATCAAAAGCTAAAGTATATTGGAAACAACATTTATAGGCCACGAACTTCACTAAATATTTATTTGTCTGATGTGTGGTGTTTTACATTTCATATGACAAATTGTTGTCCATATTTCTAGTCCACATGAAATTAATTAATATATTTGTGTAATTTGAGAATGAAAATATGATATATTACACAGCTGTTTTGACCAAATCGGAAACCTTGCCAAGTAAAAGTTGAGGCATTAAATTACACTCGAAGAAAGCAGAAAGTATAACTATTGCGCCCACGATTGCGTAGCTACAAACGTAGACGGACACACACAAAAACTGATCGTGCCGACATGTATTTCGAACCACTCAATGCAAATCCGTACTTAATTTGACTAAGAATTTTTAAAAATTACAGGTTTTTCGCACTTGTCTTGAATTTTCAACTTGACTGAGCGAGTTTTCTATTTTAAATAGAATTTTGTGAAATTTAAATTTACATATTTGATACTTTTAAATTATAACTACATCCCATACAACACAGGGTTGGACCCAAAGCTAAAAGGAATGAATTTAATGAAAAATCATATGATGATATGTCGAAATATTTAAATTTATAACATTCATGCATTACACCTTAAACACATTTACGACAGCAGGCTACCAACTACATGACTACAGATATATAATACATGTGTTTATATGGGGAAAGTATAACGGACAACAACCTGCCGTGTAGCGGCGAAAATAATCATTCCCATTTAAACACTTGTACTCTATTTCAGGCAGGTTGTAGTCGGTAGCCCGCTGTCGTGAATGTGTTTAATGCATTAAGCGCATTTACGACAGCAGGCTACCGACTACAGAAATAGAATACATGTGTTTATATGGGAACCACCTGTCGTCTAGTCATAAAAATAATCATTCCCATTTGCTAAATTTGTAATGCCAATTTTTAATATCGGTTTTCTGTTTAACCTATAATAGGTGATGATATTAAACTTTTTGTTAAAAACCGCTATTATAAGCAATAATATTTACATATTACATACACTCACATAGCAAAGTGCTGTCTTTTTTAATTTCAACCGAGTATAAATAATTTCTGGGATTTAAAAACCAATAAATTTTTTCATGTCGGTTGGTTTACGTGGTTGCCTAATACGCCTAGGCATTCACTTAGAATCTAGGTTAATTATTTTTTTTTTTTTTTTGTTAATTTTTTTCAACGGGCTTAAGTTCGAATCTGCATGACTGCAAATGATTTTTTATTATTTTATTAATAAATGAATTTGGTCAAATTCTATTTATTATTTTATATTAATATTGGGATATTAAATAATAAATAGAATTTGAACAAATTCATTTATTAATAAAATAATAAAAAAATCATTTGCAGTCATGCAGATTCGAACTTAAACCCGTTGAAAAAATTAACAATTTACATAAGAAAGTTCGACTAATAAAAATTCATACATATTTTTTTTTTTGTTGTTTTGTTTTTAATTGATGTTAACATTCAAAATTTCCAGGAATTGTTAGTAATAATTATTACAAAAATACAATAAAAAGCTCATAAAAAAATTAAAACAAAAAATAAATTAAAAAAAATAGAGCTCAGTTTCATAAATTTCTGAAAAAACCCATTTAAAAAATTCCATGATTTGTAAAATTAAATTTAAAATACGATTTATCAAAAAAAAGTACTATTTAAAAACTACTTTAAATTAGTACCATTCACTTTATAAAAGTAATTTAAATTAGGAGTGATTTACAGTTATCCCACATCAAATTTGGATTGTAAAAGGAAGGGAAGGTTGGCTGCTATCTTCAGTGTTCGCAATTAATACTTTTTTGATATTAAACATTTTTTGTTTTTGAATTAAGATTCTATAGGCTAATTGTTCGAAATTTTAATTTAAATCTCAGAAAGACATGATAAATATTCCAAGGCAACAACATCAGTTTTTGTTATTAAACTTACACAGCAGAGCAGAATAGATGATTTCGAAAGACGCAACCCTTTCATCATCAGTGCTCATGTGTATTGTGTTTGTCACCACTTATTAGGTGGCTTAGTTGAATGTGATAACAGTTCCTATTTACAAAAATTTTATTGTGAAAAAGGATACGAGAACTGTATCAACCTGATGTTAACATGTTATTGTTATAATACCCGTGTTACCGTTTGATTATTTTTCTTCATGTCCCATTTTTCTTAATTTTTTGTTCCATCATACCTAAGTCAAACTTTTTTTGGTTTGAATTTTATACTTAAGTACATGTGAACGCTTTTCCAATATTTTATTATTGGTAGCTCAAGCCATGATGTTGACTTGCCTTTGTGCCTCAGAATATTTGTCATGTGTTGCTGAGATTTAAATTAAAATTTCGAACAATTAGCCTATAGAATCTTAATTCAATTTAATATACCAATATAAAATGTTCGTTAAAATTCTTACTACATTTTTTTTTTTTTTTATCACCTGACCCAATTTTGAAAAACCACACTAAATTATGACGCATATTTTTTCGTACTATTATTTTATGACTACAGTTTGAATCCCCTAAATATCTTTTTTTTTTTTTTTGTTTTGTTTTATATGCTATTGTGCGATAAAGGGATATCTAGTAACATCGTGGAAGAGGCAATTAGTTTCTAATGCATACGAATAGGATTTTTTGAGTGAACTGGTGTTTCCTTTGGATAAAACAAACAAATCACATCTATGTAAGTAAATTATTAAATTGGATTTTAATGGTTCTGTACACCACAAAAAATAAATAAAATAAAAGAACAAATATTGTACTAAAACACTTCGGTGACATTGAAATAGAGAAGTGATGGAAATATGTACAACTCTTGTGTAAGTAATATTATTACTCTATTTATAATAAACATCAAAGTATCCACGTCTATGTATATGAAGTTGATAGCACACACACACCGAATATGAGTTTATGAAATAATTTCTTGTTTACAGGAAACAAATAAAATAAAACATAAAACTATATGCCGAATTCTGCTTTTTTTTCTCTCTCTTCCTTTGGAGTAACTATTTGTCAGGCATTGATATAAAAGGTAAAATAGAGGTTATGTTGCTGTCAACAACCCAGCTAACCAAACTAAAGCTTTGTATGCGGCTAAAGATCTTTCGCCGTTCGTGTTAGAATTAATTAACTGTTTCTTATTCCTCAGAAAATACTTGTATATCACATACATACATTTCCTACGGTAGATAACGTATTTATAAAAAATAATTTGAAGTTGAAGTGAGTTTTAAAATAAATTTTATACGAAAAGCATGTTTCTACGCTATTTTTTATGAATGCGTTGTCTTTAATAGGAAGTTAATGCAAATAGTATATTATCTAAGGCATAGGAATCAGTCAGCTAAATCTAACAAATAAGACAGAACATAAAAATTAGTTGCTTTCGAAGTCCTTCATCAGACTTCTTGTGGTATTGATCGTATGTATACAATCAATTATTTGAGGGAAGCGATAACATGAATTTTTCTTATTCAAAGGAACACTATATTTCCAAGTAAAAGATATAATTTAATGTAATTTATTTGAAATATTGTCTCAGTCAATTTAATAAACATTCGCTTTGTTTGCGTTTTAATCATAAATGTCTGCTTTTCTTTGGGTGTTATACCAAATCCTAAATAATACAAGGTAATAAATTCGAAAACTTTTTAACTTATAAGCAAACTTTCAAAAAACAATTGAGAATTACTTTAGACAAAACGTGGAAAAATTTGAAATTTTGTAAGAGCACAACAAACAAGTGCTGCTCCTTATGACTTATGTGTACGTGTTTGACTTATGAGCAAACTCTCAAAAAACAATTGAGAATTACTTTAGACAAAACGTGGAAAAATTTTAAGTTTTGTAAAAGCACAACAAACAAGTGCTGCTCCTTATGACTCTATTTTGATCACCCTAAAAGATGCTGTTGTCAGCACATTCAACTGGGCTGTGATGTCATACTTGCTGGCGAAAGCATACAGTATACCGAGGCACATTTTGTAACTCGCTAAGGTCAAAACTCCATCAGTAAAAATCCAAAAATTATTTTTAGAAGAAATAATTGGTAGAGACTTCTGCCTATTTCTAGGGGTCAAAACATACAAAACGTCTTACGACCATTTATGTAGAGTTTTACTGATCGAAATTTGGCCTTACCAGTTCCTGGAACTGTATTCTGTTCGCTAACAAATAAGTGAATACATAATAATACTCCAACAATATATAGAAGTTTCTTAAAACTATTTAGCTTAAAAATACTTTATGCGTGTGAAGAAAAATTTATATTAGCGAAGACGCAAGTCGCAAGTCGCAAGTTGTACCAAACCTATTCTGCAGTTAACAGAGCTCTGTTAACCACTTAACATTTGGAGTAAACTTTGATTAGGTTCATTTGGAAGCCAAAATATAGGAACTGGGGCCAGATCTGCTCAAAGTAGTGAATATATACTTAATAAATATATATTTAAGGGATGTACTGAAAATATAATATATAGTAAAAACATTCATTTGAAAAAATTATTTTCCTGGGGAAGTTTTCGGTCATTGTGGGAAAATATGTAGGTATGGGTACACATATGCCACTATGCACAAATGGTAGCCCAGGGAGCCCTTTATATTGCAGAAAAAGTAAATTTTTTTCAAATTGATATTATTCGAATTCGATATAAGACTTTTTCTGCAATATAAAGGGCTCCCCGTTTTTTCCAAATGTTAAGTGGTTAACAGAACTCTGTTAACTGCAGAATAGGTTTGGCACAACTTTCGGTTTGTTTCTTCGCTAATATAAATAATTTAATGTACATAAATACTTTTTGCATTTTTATCTATTAAGTTTAAGTTTTGGCAAGTTACGGAAAATGGCTGCAGTATTACGTTACTGGCCTCAGTTCTGTGGGATAGCTTAAGTTCCTGTCCACCTTGTATTTGTATTTGTATGTTGAAATACTTTACAAAGTAAATTTGCAAAGTATTTGGTGCACAGATGCCGACGGAGTGACTTAGACTATATGCCGGCGATGTTATTAACCCGTATTTTCTTCCGTTACTGTGACTGACTGTACACGACCTATGCCTTCACATAGGAAGTAGCAACGTAGTTAACCACGGAATATTCCTCAGAAGAACTGTAAAACTATACAGTTATCTGAGGTGTTGAAATTAACTAGTGCGAGTGAGACGCAAAACTCTCGAAAGAGAGTAAACAATCAGTGGTCTGGCTGCACTTAAAAGATAATTGCCAACGAGGCTTGATGTTAACTGACTCAGAGCTGCTTTGCGACTGGTGTCCACCTTTTACCAGACAATTGTAGGCAAAAGTATTTTCTTTTAAATTTGTCTTTTTCTCCAATCTCGGTTCGCAGCTATTTCGTCAATTGTGCAGTGACACATAAGTTTTACGGAGAATTTCAACAAGTTATCTATTGTATCGCCCGTGGCGAAGCAGTAAATGTGTACGTGTTTGTTTATATGTTGTTTGAGTGTGTGTCTGTGTGTGTTGGGAATCTCATAGAAAGAAATTGTTTGTGTACGCAAATATAAGCAAAATAAAATATTTTATGTGTTATTTTATTAGAATGTATTAAAAAAATATATAAATAAAAATACCAATGACTTCTTAACACCTGAGTTATACTCGCACATATTTAACTACATTTATTATAATATGGCTCAATATTTAGCTTGTTCGTCATTTATCAAGTATGACATTTTCATTGTACACACACACACGCAGACACACTCATTCAAACACGCAATTGTTTTTGTTCCTTTTTTCCATTCCAATATTTATTAATATGATTCAGGCAATTGTTCATGACCATTAGACTGGTGCAAGAGTATGTAAGTATATGAATTTTGATAAACTAAAAATAAATGTATATTTCATTTATTTTACATTAAATTTATAATTCCATACTGCCACTTAAGGTGCAACCTTTATGTTCTAATAATTTACCCCCTTATTCATAAATATTATGAGAGTCTAATAACAGCGTAATAAAACAAAATTTCATATGAAATTCGCTCTATTACACTCTTATAAGCCTCTCATAAATTTTATGAACTTTAGTCAATTTCGCCGAATGTGCTGTAAGTATAAAAAATTATGAATAAAACGATTTTACGTGTTATCCTGATGTAACGTTTACGTGTTATCCGCATTTAAAAAACATATTGATTTTTTTGGGCAGTTAATACGAAAATTCATCGATTGCATATATCGATTATTTTTTCGGTGTTGATTGTTAAATTGTTACTTTGCATAGTTTAACACAAGGACAATGCAATAGCAGTCTATTTTGGACTATTTCCAATACATGAATCCCACACCAACTTTTCTGAGGGCTTAGGAAAACCGATTTCAGATGCATCCAGAACCAAGATTATATCGCATGGGTCATCTATTCCTTTAAATTTAAACCACCGGTTATTTCGAATCTGGCAATACTGATGCCATTCTATTCTGTCACAAAATTCAGTGTATTATCTGCGCTAAACGAAATTAATCGATTTATGCTTGACCAACTTTGCGATTTATTGGAAATTTATTTCTACAACAAAACAATTGGTCGCAGAGAAGGACCTGCAGTGGCCGGTGTACGCAAGTTTATTGCTAAAGATCGTCCAACTGGTTTCATTGTTGCTGCCGCAAGATGTGAGCGTGCTCGTGCAGTGGCTGAGTGTGTGCGTGAGCATCCATCAACATCAACTCGTCTTAGTTCACAAGAATTGAACATTTCCCACACCAGTTTACATCGAATTTTACGAAAAGATCTCGGTATGGCGCCTAACAAATTTCAATTGGTTCAAGAGTTGAACCGCAACAACTGAACTTCACAGTAAAAATAAATAAATTTGGGAAAATATCAAACCGATTTGTTTTATTGCATTTTTAAATTTGAACTTTTAGATGGCCCATATTTTATTAAATCACATTTTAATATAGTGAAAATTACACATGGAATGACAAACCTGTATATGAGTTTTCATTATTTAGGATGAAGGATATAAAAAAGGCATTCCAATAGTATTTCTCTCTTGTACTATCATCTTAAACTCTCAGGCAGCAAAAAAAGACCCGCTATTTAAAAAGTTATTTGCCAAATATTTCGAAAAGTTTTGTTGCACCAGTCGTTTAGGCATTCATTTCATAAACTAAATTTATGTATATGAACAAATGCACCAGCCTAATGTCCATCTGTTTAATATTAAAGTTAAATACAACAACAAAGGCTTACTTATAAAAAACAAAAAAAAATAATTAATATTCAAAGACATGTACATATAGACACAAATTATGAACGTGTATTATTGATTAAAATTAATAATAATTGTTTCTGTAGTCGATGTACTCGTACATTTAATCACTTTAATTACACTTTGCAACATTCAGATTTATATTTTTATTAAAGCCGATTTATCTACCAAAAATTATTCATTTATTTAGTTAAAAAAAAAATTGTTTACAAACTTTCGAAATGTAAGTAAAACTGATTGAAACACGTAAAAGTTGCCAGCAATGAATTTTCATTTCAACACTTTATTAGAGCGTTTGTTATTGATTTAAGATGTTTAATGAGATAAAAGGCAAGTAGATTTAAGCGCGTTAAGGTTTTAAACTTAAGTTTTAAGCTTATCTACTTGTCACGGAATATCAATGGAAAATTCCATTTTAATTTACATTAAAAAAATATATATATTTAATGCAAGTATTTATATAGAACTATTTTTGTTACTATATTAAATTTAATTACAATTAATAACTTAGAATTCGTAATGTGTTATATTGCGATAATTAAAATTTTGTTGAATTTTCCTTGTTTTTTTAAATATTTATTATGTCTTTGGGATTATAACACAAATCATAAATCCCAGTCTAACAATTTCAACTGAATTTATTATCAAAAAGTTAGTTTTTTTCTACACATAAACTGCTCGATATCCTTACACAGGAAGTTAAAGATCGAAAATTAAACTGGAAAGCTAAATATCTGGATTTAATTTAAACTTTTTATTTAATTTTTTTTATACCCTCCTAACGAGAATATTCACTTTGTCATTCCGTGTGTAACACAGTGAAATATCCCTCTGAGACCCCATAAAGTATATATATTCTTAATCAGTGATGAAATCTATGACGATCTAGGCATGTCCGTCCGTCTGCCGTCCGTCTGTGGAAATCCCGATTCAGTCCAAACAAAAAGAGCCACACTCTTGAAATTTGGTATAAGCACATCCTAAAGGATAGTACAGGTCAAGTTCGTAAATGGTCTGGATCGGGCCGGAAGGAAATGAGTTCTCCTAAGAAGTACTAAAGTTGTTTTTGTAATTTTGTTAAGCAAATGATATATTTTTATGTCCAAGAATGTCCCAAGCGATGGACTTGCAGCCAAAAAATCAGAAAAATTCATTGCTTGAACTCCGCCCCTTTAGTGGGCGTTAAAGTAACATATTACATGGAAAAATTGTGTAAATATTTAACAAATTGTACAGTTTAAGCCTACATTCTTTAAAAATTGAATTTTAAAGCTTTTATGACGAAGCTGAGATATTCTCTGGTCTGCCCTACCTTTCCCCCTAAATGACCCTATAAAAAAATTTTTTTTTACACTTAATAACCCCAAGAATTGACTTTTTAGTGTTTTATGGCGAAGGTGAGATAGATGATGTCTCCCCAACGGACCCTCCCGGAGTGACCCCTATAAAATAGAGTTTTTATTAACTAAATATTTGAAGGGTATTTAAGATTCGACCCGATCGAATATAATGTTAATTTTTTTCGTAATGTTAAGGTTTTACTAAAACTGAAAAAAAATAATTAACACAAAAATAAATTTCAAATCAGCTCATCAACTTTTTCTAGGATCTTTTTTTTTTGGAAAATAAAATAAAAATATTTATTTGTAATTTTATATGAAAAAAAAAACAAATTTAAGTTTTTTATTGCACCCAGAGAAAATTTTTTATTTTATTTATAAAAACAGGCAGGCAGTAAAACTCTCAAGAGTTTTAAAAAAATTTAAGCATGATTGTAATTTTTTTTTGTCGAACGTATTACTTTTTATTATTAAGACAGGATTTTGTTTTTATTTAAGCTCAAGTTCAAATCTGCAAAATTACTTTTTTATTAATTTTTATTAAATTCAAGTTATTTTTATTAAGAGTGGAATATTAAAATATTTTATAATTATCACACTAGCAGATGGCGTAGCGGTCTCGAAATCAGTACTGATCCGTTCTAATTGCAGATTTGAACTTGAATGCGAATAAAAATTCGTATCTTAATAACAGAATAATGTTTCTAAATTTTCCTCGTTTTGTTTTTGTAATTTGTTTTAATAATTTGCAGACCTTTTTTATTAAATAATAACGTTGTCACAATTTATTCTACCATTTTTTTTTAATATTTCGATATCCACCGGATGCCTTCTGCAGGATAACAATTTAATTGATATTAAATTAACAGTATGAACATATAAAAAACAATTAATGATAATTAAGGTTTTTCTTGTATAAGAAGCATAACAACAAAAAAAACATTAATTGTAATAAACATTTTTTATTTTAGTTTAATATCAACTTTATATGGTGTTCAGACATACGCCTTAATTGAGTTCATCGCAATTAACAGCATTATTGAGCTCAATTACCCATACAAAATTTTAATTAGCTAATTGATCAATTAACGCTTAATTGTCTATGAAATTGAGCAAGATCTAAAATGCAGCACTGTAATAGTTTGTTTAGTGAGCACCATAATGCCCACTGAACAAACTTTATGAAATTTAACAACTCATATGTAAACAAGTTCACAGAAAAAAATGGCGAGTCAAGTTGAGGGTGAGTTTTTAAAATAAAATTTTTTTATTAACAATTAAAACAAATGAAAAATAAAAAAATTATTTCCTACAACAACAGGTCGAAAGGCAAAAAGAAAGCGCATTTTATGGAACGACGCCAGTGCAGCAACAATGTAAACAACAACTTATGTCAGCTGCTGTCAAACGCTAATTGAGTGAGCTATATTGAGTAAGTGTGAACACTTTTCAATTAACTTATTATTGACTCAATTAAAAATGCATGTCTAAACACCATATAATTGTTATCCTGAGGAAGATATCCAGAGGATATCGAAATATTGAAAAACTAATAGAATAAATTGTTATTATTTAATAAAAAGGAGCTCTAGCTTATTAAAATAAAATTTTTATAAATATATATATTTTGATTTTTCTCCTGGTTTTTGCTCTTTAAATGTCTAACGGATCGAACTATGAAAATGATTTCAAGGTGGCAACTGGCAAAGGATGCTAAAGTATATTTATTTAAAAACAAACCCCCTTATTCATAAAAATTATTAGAGGCTTATAAAAGTGTAATAGAGCAAATTTTGTGCTATTACGCTATTATTAGACTCGCATAATTTTTATGAATAAGAGGCAAAATCTATTTCATTGACGAAAATATTATAAAAAATTGACTCACCTTTATGTAATTGTGGTTGAGTTTTTGTTCCCATTATGGTAAATTGTTTGTTTGTTTGCTTGTAGATGCGATTTAAAACTTCGTATCCTTTTAAATATTTTAGCGAGGAATTTTTCCAATAAAAGAGAAAAATAATTTCCAATAACAATAAAAAATATATATATAAACGTTATAACAGCCAAGTTTTCTTTAATTTAAATTAACTTTGCAATTTCTGTTAAATATAAACTAGACTTTTCTTA
The DNA here is from genome assembly GCA_951800035.1 of Linnaemya tessellans. NCBI lineage: Eukaryota > Metazoa > Arthropoda > Insecta > Diptera > Tachinidae > Linnaemya > Linnaemya tessellans. The sequence goes on from OX637536.1 coordinate 44,500,372, forward strand.
AGTGCACTTGTTTTAAATTTAAATACTCGAATAAAAACGCGATTTATAAAATATATATTCACACCAACAATTCTTTTTCCTTCTTCTTTTTTTTGTATTTTCTTAAGACGAGATTTTATTCTCTGATTTTAATTTTTATAAATTTAGCACTTGTTTGGATTTTGTTGTATTTGCAGCCGGGCAGTTTGTTAGAATATTTTGACAGATTCTAGTGATTTTCGTATAGCAATCAACTTGTTGTTTATATTTCAAGTTATGATCGTTACAATTCTTATAATTATTATTGCTTAGTTGTCCAGGTGGTCTCGGTTTAAGCGGTGGTGCTCTTCTGCGTTTCAGACTAATCGTAATCGTAGTCGAATATGGACACAATTCAACATAATACTCCATGTGGCAGGTGTTTGTTGGAAAATTGTTGTCTACTGTAAAGAAAATAGAATAAAACAAAACAAAATTCAATAAATTTACCTTGGAAATTGTAGCATGAGCAATTATTTCTAATAAGCCTAATATAGTATAAGATATTATTATTTTTTTTTGTGGTACACTTTTAAGCCGCTTATTGTCCACTAATATGAATGAAACAATTATGATTTAAAAAGGGATTTTCTGTAGATAAGCATAATATAAATATTATCGGTTTTAATTATCATATTTTAATAAGAATATTCCCAGACGTAGCCTCTATATAACTACATACCAATTTTTTTTTTTTTTTTAAATAGATATTATTCGCACTCCAAAATTGTTTCAAATATAAGACTTCTTCTGCAATATAAAGTGCTATCTGGGCCATCATTTGTATGTAGTGGCATATGTGTACCCATCCGCATTTTTCCATAATGACGACTAATTTTTTTAAAAAAATTTTTTAAAATTGATATTATTCGAAAGCCAAAATTATTTCAGATATAAGACTCGTTGTGCCATATAAAGGGGCCCCTGGGCCACCATGTGTACCCATTCCCATTTTCCCACAATGACCGAAAACTTTTCCAGGAAAATTTTTTTTTCCAAATGAATGTTTTTACAATATTTTATATTTTCAGTACATCCCTTAAGTACAGGGTCCGCAATCTAACGTTTTTTTTTCAACTAGTGCTTATTTCGTGAATGGTAACACTTAGCTCATGTCTGATTTGACAGATAATTAGTTTTGTCCTTCCGCTGAACGAATATGGGTGACCATCCAATGCGTTTTCGCTTCGCCAAGTGGGCCTACGATCGACTTACAGAAGATTTCGCCAAAAAAATCATCTTTTCAGATGAAGCTCATTTTGATCTTGGCGGGTATGTAAACAAGCAAAATTGTCGCATTTGAAGCACAGAAAACCCGCACGCATACATTGAAAAGCCGACGCACCCAAAACGAGTCACTGTTTATTGCGGATTTTGGTCCAGAGGCATAATTGGGGCATTTTTCTTCGACAATGAGCAAGGAGTGGCCGTTACAGTCAATGGCGATCGTTATCGGGCCATGCAGCCATTTGAATGAATTATTTTCCATTATTAACCGGAAGGATTGTACTTTCAAATAAAAAACTAAATTTGAGAAAATATTCAGTAGTTTTTTTTATATAGCATTTTCAAAAAAAAAGTTATTTGGCGGACCCTATATATATTTATTAAGTATTTCTTGGGCCATAATTTCTATTCACTAGTTCGGGCAGAACTGGCTCCAGTTCCTAGATCAAAGTTTACTCCAAATCTTAAGTGGTTAACAGAGCTCTGCTAACTGAAGAATAGGTTTGGTGCAACTTTCGGTTTGCGTCTTCGCTAATATAAATTTAAATTTATCTTCACACACATTCTTTTTATACAAAATTGTTCAAACATCATTTTTTGCAACTTTCAGTTGAATGTCTTTAAATGTTACATATAATATTCGGCTTATCACTAGGATGCACAATAAAAATTTATTGTAAATGTCAAGTGATGGAATTTTGAACACCAGGCGGTCCTAATAAATTCTAAATAGGAATAGTTTTAGAGTCAACAGTTTTTATTTGCAATTTCTAACTTATATACAATAATCCCATACAAAATAGCAAATTTTTTCAAAAATAATCATTTTATTATCGCCGACGGACTACAAGCCATACATAAATCAATATAAATTTGTAAAGAGCATAAAGGAAGAAGTAAAAATATAAATTTATTCAAAGTAATTTTATTTTCAAGGCAATTTTCTTATATGTCTTAAAATATCTCATGTAAGCGTCCACCTGTACAATTGCGCTTTTTTCGCAAGCAAAGTAGTAGTTTATCTGTTTACCGTTAATTCTCTTATATGTATTACGTGGAAAATACTATTATTAGCAAAAAAAAAAAGAACAGTTAAGCCCTCGTAAACTATATTTTCAGTAAATCTTTTTTACTGACGTAGTTAACCTTTTGTTTGAGTTTTCTTAGGGGGACACAGCTACTGCACAGTGGTGCATTTTGGAAAATAAATGCAAATAAATCTGCAAGTTCAAACTATAAAACTGATTTACTTTAAATTTGGAATATTAATAGCTGCCATTTTCAAATTAATTTATTGCTAATAGAGAATATTGACAGACAAACGACAAACTAATTTGTTATTTTCAAATAGATAACTCACGAAACCAATTCCCGATTAACGATACTATTTTCAAATGTTTTAAGCGCTGCCGCCCGTTTTAACGCCGTTTTTATGTGGCAGACCCCACAACAGTAAAAATAAACCGCCATTTTATAAAATAGGTTTTTATTGTATTCTGATATTTTTAAGCTTAAGGTCTCTTTATTTTAGTTTAATTTTTAATTTCAATATTTCGTCACTCCTTTGTGTGACTTCTTCAGGAAATTAATTATTTTCAAATATTGAAATTAAAAATTAAACTAAAATAAAGAGATCTTAAGCTTAAAAATATCAGAATACAATAATAATTAAAAAGAGGTCAAGAAACCAGAAGAATTTAAAATATGTTTTTAAAATTATTTCAGATATAAGACTTTTTATGGAAAATTAAAGGCTCCCTGTGCCACCATTTCTATATAATGGCATATGTGTACCCATCTCGATTTTCCCACAATGAGCGAAACCCTCTCCAGGAAAATATATATTTTTTTTTTCAAATTAATGTTTTTACAATATTTTATATTTTCAGTAGATCCCTTAAGTATATATTTATTAAGTATTTCTTAGGCCATAATTTGTATTCAGATTTTGGCTTCCAAAAGAATTTAATAATTTTACTCCAAATGTTAAGTGGTTAACAGAGCTCTGTTAAGTGCAGAATAGGTTTGGTATAACTTTTGATTTTCGGTCTTCGCTAATATAAATTTATATTTAAATTTATCTTCACACACATAAATAAATCACCATTTTATTTATATATGTAATATATTTTCCGTTAACAGTGCTACCAAACTATTTTATTTTTACTATCCGGCATCACATAAAAATATTAAAATCAGAACAAATTGTTATGAATTAGGTCTTTAAGATTTTTTAAAGAAAAGACGAATACACTGTTTTTCTTTTAACCTAAAAAACAGCTAAAAAATCTATGGCGAGGTTTTTAAAAATAAAACATTCAATTTGATTTAGTTAAAGAAACCAATTAATTTTAACCGATCACTAAATTTATAGACATTTTTTGAACAGATTTTCAATTAAAAATATATGCATTAAAAAATTACGTACGATTTTTTATATGCTGGAAACAAATTAAAACCAATTTAAATCAACATGGATTTAATTAAAGTATTAATTTAATAAGCAATCACATACTAAGTAAACATATATTTGGTCGAAACAGTTAATTCATATATCATGAAGCCGAAGGTGCTGGACAGATTCCACACACAGTCTCACTTATATATGGGTTCGAATTTGCCAGATTCGCCCTAGTTCATGCAGGCATAGCACTGACCACTGAACAGTACCGACGCGGAATGACACTACAAAGCGCTAAAGAGCATATTGCAGCACTCTCCTTCGTCGGTATTATATTTTATGAAATAAAAATTTTCTCTCTTCACACATCTTTCTGTCCTGAGTTCCGGACAATATCATTTTCACCAAAAGTTATATTTCTGGTCTAGAGAAAACAAAAAAATAAAAAATGATGGAAATTGATTCCAAAAATTTTCGAACCCTCAAAGACAACCAAGTCTGCAAATCTTCGAAAAGTGGAAAATACCCACCTCCATATCTATTGCATGTCTTGTTGTCAGTTGTTTTTTTTTTCAACTCGAAATCAAAGTTCCTAGTGTTTAATTTTCAAAACTAAAAATCCTGATTTGAAGCAATAAAATCTTAAATGAAGAGTTAAAGCAGCAGTCGAATACATCAGCCAAGATCTGATCCCTTTTACACACATCAGGTTTGGCTCGTCAAATCTTGATCTTTTCGGAGAGAGGGTGAAGAGCATTAAAAGGTGTCAGTTTTTATTTTTTCTTTTGTTTTATCTTCCGTAATGTCTTAAATGAACGTTCAGCAATGACGAGAAACTTGACATGAAGTTTCGTGTGTGAACGTAAACGCAGGTTCTAAAGAAAACTTAACAAGTAAAAACGTTATATTCGACCGGGTCGAATCTTAAATACCCTCCAAATATTTAGTAAGTAAATTTAAAATGTTTAATTTTATTTTGGCGGGGTCGCTCTAGCAAGGGCTGTGGGGTAGACATTTCACCTTTGTCATAAAACTCTAAAAATAAATGCTTGGGATAATTATATACAAAATTTAAAAACAAAAATTTTTTTGATAGGGTCATTTAGGGGCAAAGGGAGAGGAGGGGGTAGGGCAGAGTAGTACCAGGTTACGTCTCAGGTTCGTTATTAAAGCTTAATAAATTTATTTATAAGGAATGTAGGCTGCAGTAAAGCAATTTCTTAAATTTTTACACTATTTTGGCATATAATAACGCCCACGAAAGAGGGCGGGGTCCAAAAATTACATTTTTAAATTTATGGCTCCAAGTTTAACGCGTTGGACCTTCTTTAATATAAAAATATATCATATGCTTAACAAATTTAAAAAAACGTTAGATATTAGGTTGTTTTTTAGTGGTTGGTTTAGTTCTTCTTAGGGGAACTTTTTTCCCTCTTGCCCGATTTAGCCCATAGCCGTACTTGACCAGTGCTACCCTTCAAGATATATTTATACCAAATTTCAAGAGTCTAGCTCTTTTCGTTTGGACTGAATCGTGATTTCCACAGACGGAGGGACGGACATGCTTAGATCGTCTTAGATTTCATCACTGACCAAGAATATATATACTTTATGGGGTCTCAGATGGATATTTCGCTGCGTTACAAACGGAATGACAAAGTGAATATACCCTCTCTATTCTTTTTTGGAGGGTATAATAAAAATTGATTAGGTGAACTTGATGTGTGTGAAAGGGGACTAACTAAACAACATGACATCAAACATATAGAGTAATAATTTAGTGCTGGATAAGTAAAATGTTAAAGCAAAAACGGATTCCTTATAGAAAATACATCATTATTAAAAATACATGAACAAAAGGGATATCCTGCTGGAGTTTCCGTTATTCACATTTTTTTTTCAACCACATTCAACGGCATAAAATCTTGATTAATTATTATATTTATACTTAATTCGTTTATGACTTAATCGGTTTGTGTGCAGAAAAAGCGAATGCTTTCAGCTTTTGCCGTTAAAATATGTATGTCCATTTGTTATTAAGTTGTGGGACTCTATTTGACATTCATTTCGAATATTTTCAGGTTCATGTTCAACGATGTGTTTGGCACAATTTACTTAATAGTTTTATTAAAACATGAAAACACCTACGCGAATCGTATTCGTGAAATACGACAACTGGAAAAAAAAATTAATGGTCAAGTTCTTCTTATTGAATTTGAAAACTATCATCTCCTGCACGCTAACGGGTCTACGTACATACAGAAATACATTGTATTTGTAAACACATACAAACACATGCATGTATGTAAACATGTATTTGCTAATTGACTACCGGGTCAGCAGCTTAAAAGAGTAATTAATCGTATTGCCTGAGTAGAGGTAGTTTGAAAGACGTAAAAACTATGGCAGGAGTTAAAAGTTTATTGGCGCTTGGGCTGAAAATCTGTTTCGAATTTGCTGAAATATTCCTATTAAAAAATTACTGAAATATAGTTCGGAAAATTTAGTTATGCAGTTGATATGTTACAACAGTATCGTGTTTCTGTAAATAAAGTAGGAACTTCTTCGAAAAATTTTTTGTAATTTTTTAAAACACAGAAAAAGTCAGAACATATTTCTAAGTTTTTATACTTTTATTATAATTGTATAATACTCAATATATTATTCTAATTTTTAATTTTTTTTCGATGTGAAAACTTTTCACAGGTTCAGAAATGTATGCGATTTGAGTCAATTAAATTACAACTTGAGTTATCGGCTTGGGTGTTCACTAGGGTACTATTCGGTTAACCGATTAATTACTACCGGATTAACTGACCGGTTAACTTGAAATTGGCTATTTTCGATATATTTCGCTTAATTTCAGTCAATCTTGAGGCATCCATTATTGGTGAGTTACAAATAAAAAAGAAAGTGACATTTAAGTATGAATAAAATAGCGCTGACAGTTGAATATAATTTACTAAAAACTCAATTTTATTTTACATTTTTATAGCTTTTCTTTTTTGCTTTGCCATTTCAAGTTAACACCGAACAACATTTTTTGCTTATTTTTATGCTACAAAATAAACAAACAATACAAATGTCAAATTGATTTCGAAAGTTCGAACACAAAAATTACTTACAACACAATGGTAACACTTTCACATAATTTCCTCAAATCAACTTAATTTACTGCCATCCCTAAATACGGGCGGCAAGCGTTTTTTAGCTGTCAAAAGTTCTCATGTCCATACCTTTTTAATGGAGCATACCGAAATAACGCGGCGGCAACGCTTTGCTATTGGAAAATCCGATTTTGACAGAGCGTTTTCTAATGAAGTTAGTTGCAAAGAAAAACAATTGTAACCAGAGAAAAAGAGCAAAAATTTACAAAAGTGAAATAAATAATAAAAGAAAAAATTTGTGCACTTCGTATTAGAAAATGGAGAAAGAAAATATTTACAATATGATTATATACATACATATGTAAGCACGTTTGTAATTTGTACAAAATTTCAATAACAAAATCACAAATTTCGTCCGTCCAGCTGTTAAAATAATCAGGGTTGTTTAATTTGTTTGTTTGATAACCCTGTTTTTATAGTTTTTTGACATAACATTGCCGCTTTTGTTTAGGTATGGCATATCAGCGTTAAAGCTCAGCGGAAAAAAACGTTCCGCTTTCCGCCCGTATTTAGGTATGGCTGTTACTCATAGTGGAAAAGTAAAACAGTGTTATGTAAATGTGTGTATCTTGTTAATTAAAAACCTAAGGATTGACTTTAATGACAGACGACTTCAAGTTTTAAATACAATTCTTTTATACCTCCACTCAGCCATACGATTATAACCTTCTAACAATACATTCCTAAAATACGGTACAAAAACAAATACTAAGGAAATCGGACGTAAACTTTTTATTCAGAATTTTCGTTGCAGATCTTGGCCAGCAAGAGTCAGATGATGACCTGACAATAGCAAAAACACTCTACAGGAATACAAACAATCTTTTAACAAACTTAACCGAAATAATTAGAAGTGTTACAATTGCAAAAAGAAAATTAAAACAGGATTCTAATGGCGTAATGGAAGATTTGATATGTTTAAAGAAATCTAGAAAAGGGACTGAAAAATTGTATGGTTTGCTTTTGATTTCTCCAGCATCGACGATAAGTGAAGGAGTGTTTTCTCCAGTCAAGTTTTATAAAAACTAAAAAAAAAGAATCATTAAAATCAAATTATTTTTCGAAAAGATTATTTTATAAGGCGTCCTTAAAATAATGAGATAACTAATAAAATGATCTCACAGTTTATTTTTTAATTAATATGGATTACATATTTATGAACTGTTTTTTGTTTGCCCGTTCAAGAATTGTTTGTTTTTTTTACAAATAAACTCCATATAATATATAATTTATACATTTTTATTTATTAAAATTACTTAATTTATAAAAAAAAATTATTAATCGCTTAACCGATCAATAATAAAATTAGCCGATTTAACCAAAATCTCGGTTACTTAATCAAACGATTAACCTATTAAAGCAAATGGCCTATTAAATGAATATTCTATCAAACACAGGGGAGTTATTATGTAATTCGATTGGCATCGGAAATTGTTCGAAAATATACGATTTTAATATGGAGTTTCGAAGGTTTTTTTCTTTCGTATTCGAATTACATAATTCTTTAATAGTTTACGTCTGACCGAACTTTCTAAAGACTAATGATTTGTATTTTCACATAACAAAATACACTTAAAAAAATTATTTTAATGTACACAAAGCAATTATCTGTTGAAGCTTATACAAAAAACAATCAATTCTTTGAAATCAGTTTTAGATTTGCCCTCATTATAGACCTGGAAATCAGCAGTATAAATAAAAAGAAAGGTGGGTGGCAAGAAATTACAATGTTGTAAATTAATTATATCTCCCTGTGGAAGTCGTCTAAACCATGTGTTTTAGAATGGACAACAACAAGAACAATGGAAACTGATTGACCAACAATTTTTGTACACACTTACATTGATACGTGCTTACATACTCAAATAACGGGTTAGCCATTTTGCGGTTTCGAAAGTAAAGTTAAACACACACTTGCATCTTGTCATTATGAACGAAGTGCAATATCATTTGAATGCAAGTCTTGAGATCGGTTGCAGCAGAGCATTCTTTTGAGGCAACTTTCGACGCAGTTTTGACGATAAATTGACAAATATTGGTTTTCAAATGCTCCAGCGTTAAGGTATTACCTGCTCAGACAACACGTAGAGCTTCAAAAAAATCTAACGGCGTCAAATCGCATCTTGGTGGCCACTTGGCGCCGTTAAAATGTGAAAATATGCGTTCTGGGAACTTTTTATACAATACAGACAAAATCGGTCGTTGAAACCAAACATATCGTCTAGTTTTTAATCCTCGATTACACGTCAAAAATGCGCTGTAAAGTAGTCCCATTTGATGACAAGGCCGTCACATTTTCACTATCAGAAGCGATACGTTCAGCAATACGGATATTGCGATGAAGCAAAGGCCTAACTGCATCTGCAGCAATTTCAATGTCTTCAAATTTCTTTACAATCTTGTCAGTTCTTTGCACAGTGGGTCGATTATGACGACCACAATCACTCCGTAGTGTTCAAAAAGTGGCCACGTTTCAACCACAACATTTATACTAATTTTTAACTATTTTTACGCGTTCTTTTGGATCCGTCTACTTAAATGACGAACCTTTGCAAAATAAATGACACTTTATATGACAGATAACAGCTGACAGCTTTAATAGACCAATGGTTTTGAAACCACGAAATGGATAACCCATTAACATACACATACGTAGGTGCATACACTTTTATAACTTTTATGTCCTTTACTAAGTTAATAAAGGCAGAATGAGTTTGTTGTAGTTTGTGTATTTCTTCTACGAAGCCCTCAAATCAAAAACGAAAATCGAAATATATGTATATTGTCAAAAAGTACCTATAAGTTTTTTGATCGAATATTAAATTTGTATAAATAAGTTTGTACAATTTACACAAATCCAATCTCGGAGGGCCCGCCGAAACAGAAACATCAAACAACTTAAAATGGCCAAGTTTTTTTAATTTTTGATAAAATTCATGAAGTCCTGAAGAACATTTTCAATCTTGCTATGAAGCGAAGTAAAAGTTTCAAATAGCTACAAAAAAGTATCTATCTCTTTATCTTTCTTCATGTGTTCCCTCAATACTATCCCCTCCTTTCTAGTACCGGCGCAACGCACTGCATATGTAGGGGTCATCCCCTGAGTGCTGGTCCGAGTTAAAGAAAGAGAAAAAAAGTACTTTTATAAAATTGGAGAAATTTGAAAAAAGGAAAAATTTTTTGGCAATTTTCTTTTTGGCAACACTGTTTTTGGCAGCTCAGCTGTTCTTATGCCACATGTTGCTGTTAAACATGTTCAGTTTGGTCTGTAGTATAACCATGGATCGACTTGCTAACGAAGAGATGATGAAATTTTAGTATCAAAATTCGTGCTCGGTTAATAAACTGCATCGTGCTCTTCTTGTGCTCAACGATGAAAGTCATTTCTGCTTGCATGGATACGTGAACGAAAAATATGCTCGTATTTGGTACGAAGAAAAGCCAGATGCATTGCAAGAACTGCGAATGCATCCCTAAAAATGCGCTGTTTGGTGTAGATTATGGGCAGGTGGCATCATTGGACCGTACTTTTCCAAAGACGATGAAGACAGTACGTTACAGTGAATGGCGAACGCTACCGTGTGATGATTACAAAAATTCGTTTCCACGAAATGGAAGAGCTGATCTGTTATTTCAACAGAACGATGCCGCATGCCACACAGTACGCGGAAGAATGGCCCAATTGGGAGGCGAGTTCGGTTAACAGTTTTCTTCACGTTTGCCGACAGTCAACTGGCCCCCCTACATTTTGCTATTTAACGCCTTTCGACTATTTTTTGTGCGGCTAAGGATCATGTCTATAGGGACAATCACGCAACTGGAAACTTTTACTTATTGGTGCCAAAATTGGACATTGTATATGAACCATTTGACACGCAGCCGCGGTCAATATTTACAAGAAATCATTTTTAAGCACTGAATTATATAGATCGTTCTATCAAACTCAGACAAAGATTTCTTACATTTCTCTAAATTTTAAACTTTTTTTTTATCAAAATTAAATGTGAAAGCTCCTAAAAACATAGCCATTTATAAATTGTTTAGCCTACTAGGATTAATGCTATATAATTCTCAAACGATTGCTGAACATTTTTAAATAAGTCAAAAGATTTTAATATTAACACAAATTTAATTTACATATAAAAATAATAAATGGCACAAATTTTTGAAAAGTATTTTTAAAGTAATTGTCAATGAAAAACACAACTTGATTACGTTCGATATCACCAATGGCTTTTATGCATAACAAGAGGGCATTATTCATTCGGCGTAATCCAGTACACGTTGTTGTTTCTACTTTTTTTCCATTAGTCTCTTTATGACCGCGAACTTCAAACGTGTTTAAAACCATGTATGACATTTACAAGGTCAAGGGAGTGAGTGCATAGAAAGAATAATTTGAAGGAAAAATATATATAAAATGAAATATGAAAACAGTTTTTGCCCCCTCAGGCAAGAGACAGAAAAATACGAATAGATTTGTTAAAAAAAATAGATTTGAATGAATATTTTGTTAATGTGTTAGTTGCCATTCAACATTGTAGGTGAGTGGCATACAGGCCCATATGTACGAGTAGTTCTGGTAACTAATTGATGATGGTCATGTAAACTTTGAATGTGATTATTTTTTATTTTATTTGTTTACATTTTCATTTTATTTGTTTCGGACATTTATATTATGGGAAACACTTTTTGAAAGCAACAATTTGAAACTAAAATGAAACACTAATTTTTAGTTTTAATGGAAAAGTTCGCCAATGCCTTCAAAGTGTTTTTTATATATAATTTGAAGATAATAATAATTATTGTTTTTATTTAATGAAAGGTTTTCCGGCAACATCAGATATTTTAACTCAAATTTTGTATAGTAAAAATATATAGCACGTGCTAGAAAGTTGTGCGTGAAACTAATTTTCAACATGAAAATAAATTCTTAGGTCAGTAACAAATGATTTCCTGTCGACTACAAAAAGTACGAATTTCATTAAATCTGATAATTTTTTTTTTGTTGTACTAGAAGTTCTTAGTGAAATTATACATTAATTACATCTTTCAGTTTTTTAATTAATTCTAAGTATTACTGATGAAATTGGATACGGGGATTTTTCACTTCTTCACATATGATATCAATATTTTTTTAAGTAGGACTCAGAGCACTTATGCATTAAACACATTTACGGCAGCAGGCTACCGAATACACGTGTTTATATGGAAATGATTATTTTAGCGGCAGGTTGTTGTCCGTGCTACTTTTATGGTTGTAGTCAAATTAAATTAATATCTATTTTCATGGGCGACAATAAGTAAATTAGTGCTGCCAACACTGTGAAACATCTTAAATAAATAAGTGTTTAAAAATATTTTCAAACTGGTTAAGTATATGAAAATTGTTAAAATTAAAAAAATGTAAAAACCCTTTCAAGAATAAAAATTAATTTGTAATTTTTATTTATTAATTTTTTTTGCGGTCTCTCTCGGCTTTTATTTTTTAATTTTATTTATTTATTATTATTATTATTTTTTTTGGTAATAACTCCTATAAACGATATGGGTATCATTTCAAAGTAATCCAAAATGTCTATTGTAAGACATATTTTTCAAATTTATTCACATATTGGCAGTATTATTAAATTTTGAAATTTTGTATCTGACTTTTCAAGTAAAAATTCCATAATTTTGAATACTCTAATTTTGTATATATTTGATAGCCGTTATCTATAAAAGACTTAGATAGGTCACAAATGAATTAACTCATAAAATCATTTTCATAGTGCCATAACAAAAAAAGGACAATAAAATGTATTTATTACAAATGCAAAAAAATAAAGAGCTATAAACAAATAAAGTGTATTTATTATTAATTTTGTTTCGATCTATAAATAGATTTAGAATAAGCGCTTTTTTATAAATGAAAGTGGCAACACTAAAATGAGATGTTGACAATGTAGCTGTCGTCTCAAAAATAATTAAGTAGCTGACTACGAGGCGACGATTGTAGCAAACGGCTTTTATAGTCGTGTGTTCGTGTAGCCTGCTGTCTCGAATGTGTTTAATGCATTAGGTGATAACTGCTATATACGCGGTGCATTACGACGGAACTAGAAAGGAGATAATATTGACATGACAGATGAAAAATATAGAAAACTTTTTTTTAACTATTTTACTTCACTGGCTAATTTTTGCTACAGGGCCGTCGAAGGAGTACGCAGTTACTCTGCTCTTTAGTACAGGATAGTGTCAATTGCCGCCAATTATGTTTAGTAAGCCCTCGTCACTGAAACAGATCGACAACAACTAATGCAGCAAGGCACTAATAATGATCAGAAATATTCCACACCATGTTCTTGGCTGAGTTTGGAACCGAACTCGCGATTTTCGGCTTCTAGGCATCGCTTTAATTACTTCAACCAACAACACCCTCAATCTTCTAGGAGTTGAAAGTAATATTTAGTACAGTGGGCCTGTTTGATATTTCACTCGAAATTATGTTGTTGTTCTACACATTTGCTACAGGAACAATTTATAACGAAAATGCTATGAAAAGTCATATTATTTTTATTTTCGCTGAAACACACAACAGGAATGATAATTTCCATTTTAGAGTGATAATATTTTAATAATTTTTATCGGCGCAATTTATAAATGAAGTTGCAGTAAATACTAATAAAAAGGGGGAAAAATCATCTCACCCCAACCAACCAGTGGTGCATTCCTGTAACATTCCTGTCTTTAATGAAATCAGTGTTGTATTTGTAGAAATGGAAAAAAGCGTCAAGTGACAGGTTGAAGGGAAAAAATAAAATTTTAATGAAAATTTTGGACATGCTTTACTTATAACACATAAGAAAAGGATAAAATTTACACTCAACAAAAAAAAGAAAACATGCTGAAATTTAAAAGTAAATCTATTGTCATTTAGTCAAGAGCAAACTAAAAGTTTCTACCTATACATATAACAATTTCGAAAGAGTTATTTCTTTCTTAAAAATATTTCTGTGCCAAATTTGAAAATATAGGACAACTTGGGAAAAGGCCGTGGGGGAGATATCTCACCTAAATCGTGATAATTTAAAAACTAAATTTTCGGGATAGTTAAGTGTGGAAAAATACAATTTTTTAAATATTTACACTATTTTTTCATATAATATGTAAATCCAATACCCACAAAAGGGTCGGGGTCCAAAAATAGACTATATCGTGTTTTCCACAGATGGACGTATGGGCATTGCTAGATCGTCTTAGACTTCATCACTGATCAATAATATATATACTTCATGGGGTCCAATTATTTTGGAGGGTATTAAAGCTATATTTTGTCGAGGGTGGAGGAGACATTTCAGCTTTGCCATAAAACACTACAAAATAAATTTTTGGGGTAATTATATGTAAAAAAAATTTTTTATGGGTTCATTTAGGGGGCAAGGAGGGAGGTAGGGTAAATAAGGATCAGGTTACGCCTCAGCTTCGTCATATTTTTAAGGAATGTAGGATTAAGTAAAACAATTTGTTAAATTTTTCCACTATTTTTGCGCATAATAACCCCCACTAAAGGGGGTGGTGCCAAAAATTAGTTTTTTTGGTTTTATGGCTCCAAGTTTAACCTTCTTTGATATAAAACTATATCATATGCTTAACAAAATTACAAAAAAAAAAACTTAAAAAATTATGTTGCTTTTTAGAGGTTGGTTTAGTTCTTCAAAGGGGAACTTTTACTTTTTTCCCTTCAGCCCGATTTAGCCCATTTACGAACTTGACCTTTTCTATCCTTCAAGCTATATTTATATGTACCAAGTTTCAAGGTCTGGCTCGTTTGGACTGAATCGTGATTTCCACAGATGAACGGACGGACAGACGGACATGGCTAGATCATCACTGATCAAGAATATATGTATGTATATACTTTGTAGGGTCTTAGAGGCATATTTCGCTGCGTTACACACGATATGACCAAGGCAATATGTATGCCATTCCAATTCTTTTTTGGAGGGTATAAAAAAGGTGTTCATATAATACCCGAAAATAAATGAAACACTTCATTTATTATCCCAACTTGAATTATAACAGATCCGTGTAATTTAACTAACTTCTAGTTATTGTTGTAAACTGAGTCCCTAGAGAAATTTGTTGTGTAACTAATAATTTCCATATTTGACAATTTATTTCCACTTTAGACAATTTAACGTATAAATTTTACATTTTAACTTCACTATAATAATTATTATTCACTATAATAATAGTTTTTGATTAATTATTACGATAACATTCAAATTATTGAGTTGATAGCTTTTTCCAATACACACCAACTGTATTTGTTACGCAAAAGCAAAAATAAATTATAGTCCATTACTTGTAATGGACTATTACGTACAGCTAGGCTGTACTAATTTTTGTATGTCAGGTTTCTTATATCCTTCACCAAAAAATGGTAAACGGGTAGAAAGTATCCTTATGAATAGGGAAGCCGAATAACCGATGACCGTCTGTGTGGTCGTAAAATCTATTTTCCCAGAAAAACTAAAAACTTCGATCTTGATATTAAAAACCAGCAAAATTTAAAATTCGGTTCCAGAGCTGGGAAATTTAAACTTATCTTTGGTATATCAAGTTAATTTTTTTTTAATTAAACCTCTTTTATTCTGCAGGAAAAATTAAATTAGTATTAAAAATCAAACAAAATCAAAAAGCCGATTCCAGGCTTGGACAATTGAAACTTTTTGTGGTACATAAAAGTAACCAACTGAAACAATTTTTTTTTGTAAATCAAACATAATTGATGTTTTGAAAAAATATTCATTGATATTAGAAATCAGAACAGCCAAAAATACACTACAGAGCTGGAAAATTAAATTATTGAATATTATTAAAATAAAAATAAACTGTTAATTTTGTCAACGGGCTTAAGTTCGAACCTGCAAGACTGCAAATCATTTTTTTTATTATTTTATTAATAAATGAATTTGTTCCAATTCTATCTATTATCTTTTATATTAAGATTGGAATATTAAGAATATTTTCAATAATCATCAAACCAGCAGAACGGATCAGTACTGATTTCGCGGCCGCTACGCCATCTCATCAGCGTTCTTTGTTCAATTTTTCCACTTTTGCAAGTGGAGCTAGTTAGTAGGAATATCAACTATTTAACCAATGTTTTTAACGAAAATTGAATATGAGAAGTTCCCACATTCATATTTTTTTAAGTTATTACCTTTTTGGTTAGTACGAAATTCCCCAACCCTGACGATTATTATTCCCAATATTCCATGTATTCTTTCGCTTTTTCCAGAGCCATCGGCTGCTGGTTTGATGATTATTGAAAATATTCTTAATATTCCCATCTTAATATAAATAAAAAATAGAATTTGAACAAATTCATTTATTAATAAAATAATAAAAAAATGATTTGCAGTCTTGCAGATTCGAACTTAAGCCCGTTGACAAAATTAACAATTTACATAAGAAAGTTGGACTAATAAAAATTCATACATAATTTAATAAAAATAAACGTTTTCTTTGGTAATCAAACGTGTTTTATATTTTAGAATAAAATAAATTAGAATGTAAAATCAGAACGTTTAATAAATTTTACAAAATTTTAACATTTTATTAAAATCTTGTGAACACCTTTAGTGTGTTTGATATTCTCTATTGTGGAAACTCCTTTGCTGGTGTATCTCTAACTTATTTTTGTAGATTTACAGCAGTATTCACAAAAAATAAAGTAGACTTGATCAACACTTTAAAATAAATATTCTATGAAATTTTTACTTTAAAGCACACTTGAAGTACACATTAATTTTTGTGAATACAACAGTTAGTCATGATCAAACTGTCAATCTATTCACACAATTTTTAGATTAATTTGTTGCGAAATGCTTTCTAAGTTTGAAACAAATTGTAATTATATTCACTTGTGTCAACAACAACTATAAGCCAACGAAAATATTTAATAATAATTAGTAGTAGGAACATAATTTATGTGTTTTTTCCAGCAACTTATAAGAATAAAGATTTAATGCAATCTGAACAAAAGTAAATATATATAGACAAAATATTAGGGAGACAGGAAATATACTTTTAAATAAATTACTACTGAACATACTAGCCCATACATGCAGGCACACATACATTTATAAATATGAACGTGTGACAATTTATAATTAGGGAAACGTTCGTTATTAGAAATACAATTTATATTTAATATTAGAATTATCTAATAAATCATATTTAGTAAATCCTCCTCTGCTTGAATTCCGTTCATGAATTACTTTTGTTATTTTATTTCTTTTTGATGTGTTAACATCTATACGCGTTTCTCTAGGGCAGTAAACTATCAGTTTCAATACATACGCAAGTGTAAGTGTAAGAGCTTGTTTGTTCGCTGCTTAGCAGAAAGTGATTATTGGGCGATTTTCATATAATTTTCCCACGCGATTTTCTTCGGAAATTCATAGCCGATTTTATTAATTTTTGGATTAAAACGCTAGTGCGGATTTCGACGAAGAGTTTAGGCCAAAAATTAAGGCGATCCGATATCGGCGAGCGGAGATTTAAGTGTTTTAATTCGGAGTATTAATTTGGAGTAATATTAAAAAAGTGTTTTATGTTGATCTTCGGTTTTGTCTTATGCATAGCAAAGAGAATAGTGACGTGGTTATACGTACATATATAAAAATGAGATAGCAAGACAGCAACGTATGTAGCTTATGTACAAACATAACAATGTATGTATGTACATTTGTCTGTTGCTTTGCATTCTCTTTGTTTTTTGTGGGTTTAATATAAAATAAATAAACAAAAAGGTGTTAACACATCGCCCGTGAGTTCAAACACTCATTGATTTTTTTTTTCAAACAAAAACCTAAAATTTACAATAATTTATGTATTTTTAACGTACGATTTGTTTGCTGTATTCTAAGTACATCTTTAAGCTTGTATTTCATTCCAAAATAACAAAACTCTTAGCTTGTGCAAAAATTTTCAAAAACCATTTGAGAATTACACAACAAAAAATAGAGTAGACTTTGAAATTTTTATAAAGGAAAAAACAAATGTTATACGTTATGAATGTATCAATAGTCAGAACTCTTAACAGTTGGGGTTGTTTTAACAGAGAGATTTGAATTTTTATTGTCGAAACATTCTGGATATTGGGCGTCATATAGGAGCAAATTAACCTTCAAACGTAATCATTTTTATTCGCCCAGGTGTGCCCATTTTCCTGATTTTTTTTTTTTTTTTTTTTTTTTTTTTTGAGAAATTCCAATATGAAATTTGACTAAAAATCCAAATTTTTTTTTTTAAATCCAATTGATAACGGCTTTGACTATTAGACGTCTTATAAGGGTACAAGCCCCACAAACTTCAATAATTTTTATTCGTCCAGGTGTCTCCTGATTTCCTGAAATGTATTTTTGTAAATTCCACATGTCAAATTCCATTAAAAATTCAATTGGTAAATGTTTTAAAATCATTAACTATTACTTTATTCGTCCAGGTGTTACCATTTTCATAAAATGAATTTTTTTATTTTATAATTTTTTTTTTTTTTTTGAGAAATTCCAAATTCAAATTTTTATTAAAAATAAAATTAAGAAATGTTATCACTATTCGGGGTTATAATTATAAAAACACAAGACCGACAAACTGCAATCATTTTCATTTGTCCTGGTGTCCCTGTTTTCCTGAAATGTATTTTTTTCTTCCTTATACTTTTTTTTTGAGAAATACCAATATGAAATTTAACTAAAAATCCAATTGATAAATGTTTTGACTATTAAACGCCATATAAAGGTACAAGACTTATAAACTTCAATCATTTTTATTTGTCCAGGTAGGTGTCCCCCATTTTCTTGATATGTACTTTTTATAGAAGCTCTATATATGAAATTTCACAAAAAATCCAAATTTTTATTAAAAATACAATTGATAAATGTTTTGACTATTCGGGGCTATAATTACAAGAACGCAACACCGACAAATTTCAATCATTTTTAATTGTCCATGTATTCCTGTTACTGGGAAACTAATAACGCGTAAGAGAAAAGATCCAGTTTGATGGAACGTTTTGAAATTAGTTAAGAGGACTCTGAAATATTTGTTTCCATTACCAATAAAAGCGTGTTAACAATTGCAAATAATAATACGACTTTATAAACATGTAAAACACGTTTTACTAAAACTTCCAACATAAAATTATTTTATTATTCTCAATTTCATTGCGAGTGGCCGTCTCTGAAACATTTATTAATTTTTTTATAATAATACTGCTTTTAATTATTTCACGTTTTGATTTAAAAAACTATGCTTTAGAACACGAGTATCAAGGTTAAGGTCTCGATTTATATTTTGCCGGTCATGTGCATGTTTGTGGAATACACATACGAGTATGAATAATGAGGTGAAAATATTTATAAGCAATTATTTCAAATAAGGGAACAACATATTGTTAACAATTTCATACGAATAGTAAAAGGTTTACCACGCAAAGTTTTATGTTCGATAGCAATAAAGCAAATGAAATTATATTGTAAACATTGTCATTATTTTATTTTATTTTGATTTTATCTCCGTGATTCAAATAAGGATTTAGAAATTTAATTAAATTAGAGATGAGTATATAAATCACACTAAATACTTGAGATCAATCATGCCATGGTCAAATGAACTCTAACTTAGTGAATTCAAATTTGAATTTTTCGATCCAGCGCTTTCATAAAACACACTTTTAAAAAAGATTTGGACCAAATTGAAGTTGGTTTTTACTAGATTTCCCATAAAAAATATTACTCTTTTTAAGAAATGTACTTGTATGAGAGTAGAAAAGGTGAATTTGGCCGTACCTTTTTTATATAGAATTTGAAAGAAATTTTATTTAAAAGGTATTTTTGAAAACGTACTTCTGAAAAAAGTGCTTTTTGAAAATCGCACTTTTGTTTAAATTGTAGTTATTTTAAAATTTACTTTTTTAAAATATACTTTTCAAAAGACAGTCATAGATTACACAGCTTTACAAATTTTTAATTTGGAAAAATACCAAGAACGCCGCATGTCTAGCTAAGTTAATTGGGACCTCCTGAACACGAAAATCGCTGTAATTTTTTTTTTCCTAAGTACCGTTTTTTAGATAACGGTACTTTTGTGTTTTTCGGTGCATGGTTCCACTCAAACCCTTGTGGAGCCCAACCAAAAAGTCCGATCAAAATAAATGGCATATCGTTGGAAAGGTACTTGCATGTCTTTTCCGTTGATATGCTGGAAATTTCTATCTGACATGAAATGGCTGAGTTATGGCACCTCAAAGTTCAAAATTTGTCTATTTTTTACGTTTGTTTCAAAATTTTTCATTTTTATTTCGTTTTTTCAAAATTTCGTTCAAAATTTGTCTATTTTTTACGTTTGTTTCAAAATTTTTCATTTTTATTTCGTTTTTTTTTCTACGTTATAGTAAAGATCTGGAATGTTTTATTTTTTTACCAAATAGTTTATTTAGTTACCAACATTTTAAGCGTAATTTAAAAAAAAATTGATGAAAAATAAAGTTATTATTATGGATTTTGTGGAACGACAATATTTTCATTTTCATTGCTCACATACCATATTCGGCGTCCAACAGTAAAAATTTAAATTAAAATAAATTTAATAATTATCGAAGAAATCAGAAAAACCTTTTTATGGTACTTTTTTTATATTTTAGAAAGTAACTTTTAAAAAGGTACTTTTTTAATACATACTTTTTTAAGAGGTACTTTTTAAAAATGTACTTTTCTAGAAGGTACTTTTCTAAGAGGTACTTTTTTAAAAGGTACTTTTTAAAAAGGTACTTTTTTAAATGGCACTTTTTTAAAAGGTACTTTTTTAAAATGTACTTTTTTAAAAGGTACTATTTTAAAAGGTACTTTTTTAAAAGGTACTTTTTAAAAAGGTACTTTTTTAAAAGGTACTTTTTTAAAAGGTACTTTTTAAAATTGTACTTTTTTAAAAGGTACTTTTTTAGAAGGTACTTTTTTAAAAGGTGTTTTTTTAAAAGGTAATTTTATAAAAGATACTTTTTTTTAAACGTACTTTTTTAAAACGTACTTTTTTAAAAGGTACTTTTTAAAAAGCTACTTTTTTACAAGGTACTTTTTAAGAAGGTACTTTTTAAAAAGGTACTTTTTTAAAAGGTACTTTTTAAAACGGTACTTTTTTAAAAGGTACTTTTTTAAAAAGTACTTTTTTAAAAGGTGTTTTATAAAAAGTGTCTTTTTAATTTTTTAATACTTTTTTAAAATGTACTTTTTTAAAACTTACTTTTTTAAAAGGTACTTTTTTAAAAGGTACTTTTTTAAAAGGTACTTTTTAAAATGCTACTTTTTTTAAAGGTACTCTTTTAAAAGGTGTTTTATAAAAAGTATCTTTTTAATCTTGTAATACTTTTTTAAAATGTACTTTTTAAAAGGTACTTTTTTAAAAGGTACTTTTTTTTAAGTATTTTTTTAAAGGGCACTTTTCTAAAAGGCACTTTGATAAAAAGTACTTTTTTAAAAGCCTTTCTAAGCTATTTTAAAAGGTATTTATATGTATGTACTTCATTTGAATGGACTTAACTTGAAAAGGTAAATTTTGAAACAACGTTTTTTCATCAAAAAATATTTACAGGCCAATATATTAAGTGGCCAATTGGGACAAAATCGCTCCAAAATCACACACACTTTCATGGCCTGTAAATTGCAGTTTCATAGCCTGTAAAAACTTTCTCAAACTCAATTCAGCTATTCCAATTGTGGTGTGTGATAGAAGACACTCCCATAATCATTTTGTATATGCTGGCAATGCATGCCAACTCCTTATTTGGTCACTGGGCCAAAGTCCCTCCAAGATCATATACAAGGTGATAAAGATTTCGTTTATGACTTATAATCATATTGTAATAATCAGTTTCGCTTAACGATTAATTTCGTTCGATTAACCGATTAAAGCAAAAGGCCGATTAAATGAATACCCTAATACACACTTAAGCATTCAGTCCCTTGCCAAATAAGGAATGAATATGTTATAAGTCCTGAATTCCCCACTTCAATAGTAACTAACCTTGACACTTGTAAAAAAAAACAAATATACTTGATTTTATTATTTTATAACTTTTTACAAAAATTTTAAATGCATAAAAACAATTCTTATGAATAAATCTATAAAATAATTCCCATGTAAATTTTTTATACACATAGCTCATGCAGGCTAATTAGACACATTGCAGTCCTTCCCAGGCATTCGTCACATTGTGGCTTTACAATCTAAAAAAAAGGACATTTTCTATAACTTAAGAACCACGTACCAGTTTAAACGTATGTACTCGTACATGTGCACATATAGACATATTTCAGTAGTTGAATGGGAATTGTCCTTGAATAAACAGTTGTTTAGAAAATAAGTAAAAAAATTATATTTCCTTAAAAGTGTAATTTATACCAAACAATATACATATTACGATTAATGTACGTACACACGTTGTCAAATATTTGCCGAGAAAAGCGTAACCACTAAATAGTAATGAAGTATATTGTGACTGCGAAACGTGGTTATTAAGTAAAACGGAGTCAGGCACAACTAACGGAGAGTGTCATAGAATCCCATACTATTAGAAACTGTTTCACCTGTCTGAATTAAAAAGTTTTTCATAGTTTAATTTATTTATTTGGGAATTGTTGTTTAACACTTATTTCTTTCATTTCTTGCTGATTCTTTTGCCCCAAAATGTACAAAAAAAAGTTTGAATTGATTTGTAAGAGTTTTTAGCCAGTTCCTAGGCGTATTTCAGTTGTTTCTTGGGAAAAAAGAATCAGCACGATTAAAATTAATAAAAAACAAGTAAAAACGTTAAATTCGACCCAGGCGAATCTTAAATGCCCTCCAAATATTTAGTAAGTAAATTCAAAATGTTTAACTTGGTGGCAGAGAATTCCTTTAAGACATCACTGTACCCAATTTTAAATCTCTATTTTAACAGAGTCATTCCGGGAAGGACCGTGGGGGAGACGTTTCACCTCTGTAAGATCAGAAAACATCTCAGATTCTTATAGGCTTAAGGAATAAAAATTTTTCAATATTTACACTACTTTTCCATATAATATCGTACGTCACCGCCCACTTAAGGGGGCTGGGCATCAAAAGTGTATTTTGTCGGGGACTCTCAGGCAAAGGCCGTGGGGGAGACATTTCACGTTTGCCAAAAAACTCTAAAAAAAAATTTTTTTGGGGTAATTAAGTGTAAAAAAAAAATTTTTTTTATCATTTAGGGGGGCAAAGGGGTAGGAAAAGGTAGGGCAGAGTAGGACCAGGTTACGTCTCAGTTTCGTCATTACAGCTTAAAAATTTTACTTTTAAGGAATGTAGGCTTAAGTAAAACAATTTTTTAAATTTGCACACTATTTTTACATATAATAACGCCCAAAAAAGGGGGGCGGGGTCCAAAAATTATTATTATTTTTTTTACTCCAAGTTTAACGCGTTGGACATAAAAATATATCATTTGCTTAACAAAATTACAAAAAAACTTTAAAAAATATGTTGTTGCTTAGAGGTTGGTTTACTTCTTCTTAGGGAACTATTTTCCCTCTTGCCCGATTTAGCCCATTTCCGAACTTAACCATCAAAATATATTTATACTATATTTCAAGTGTCTGCCTCTTTTTCTTTGCACTGAATCGTGATTTTCACAGACGAAAGGGCGGACGGACGGACATGCTCAGATCGTTTTACATTTCATCACTGATCAGGATTATATAAACTTTATGGGGTCTCAAATGGATATTTCACTTCGTTACAAACGGGGAGGGTACTTATTATAAGAGTTAAGAGGTTTTTCGTTAGTATTTAGTGGTTACGTTTTTTTGGGGCAAATATTTGACAAATGTGAACGTGCCTTTAGAATTCATTAGATTTTCTTTAATCGTTTGTATGAATATGCAAAGTACTCTCGTATGACCTGGTGTAGATGATTGTGTGTCTACTTATTATTCCAGGGAATGGGTTGGATAAAATTCTTAGAATTTAAATGACTCTTTAATATTGCCTTCGATTACACGAGGAACTTAAAGAGAGTGGCCGTGAAAGATGTACATGTAATAAGACATATTTAGCAGCATTTCCTGTTTATGCATTTTTTTTTAATTAATATCTATCACATTGAAGTGTTATTTTTTCTTTTTTTTATCAAGTGGAAATAAGTTTCAAGGTTCTTGTCACAGTGTCAATCTATTAAGTTTTGCATTCATTGTGTGAAAAAATATATATCACATATTTAAAAAAAGTGCACTTTTGTAATAAAACAAGTGCGATTCATTAGGAAAAAGGTGCAAAATTTAGAAAATTAGCAGGAATATGAATGCGAATAAATGTATTAAGCAAATAGATGCATGTTTCAAGTTGCTCTATGGAGGTGTTTGTTTTTCAAATACTCATATGTTGCCATTAATCAGCAAATATTTTTGTTTTCGCCTGTTGATCAAAATGTCGCCAACAGATCTAATTACTCACATTAGTTGGCGAGAATACACTAGGAATACAATCTTATCTTGATTTTTAACATCTTGTATATATTTTTGTTTTTTTATCTTCTTTTATTCATTATTTTATTTCTTATTTTTTTTAATTTCCCTGATTGTTTTGATATTTTTTTAATCGTTTTAAGATAATGCTGATACCAGTACGTTACAAATTGCGCTGATATTTACATTTTGTCTCATTTATTTCGTTTTTTCTTAACAAAAAAAAAACAACACTCATTTAAAAAACCAAATATTTAAACAGAAATAATAAAAAATATATAACAGCAATATTCATACAGACCAGCTTATTGTTAATTTTAAAATCTTCTTGTTAATTGTTCAATATAGGGAAAGGCTTTTATAAAAACTTCAATTCATATAAGCAAATACACAAATATTTGCTTATATGACTATCTCTTCTTCATGTAGTCGCTAGATATCTTTATATCTTTCAATGAATGACTAATCCCATTTTATAAGTAACACAACTTTGTTTTGTGCGAATTATTAAAGATATTTTTTGTCATTTTCTATTTAGGTAATGCCTTTAAAAATGTTAACTTATGACTTTTTCTCTAAACAAAAAATGTTACCTGTGATTTGGCAATACAATAAACTTTTTGAGCAATACAAAGGCCTCCTCGGGGCACCATTTGTATATAGTGGCATATGTGTACCCATCTTCATTTTTCCATAGTGACCATTAATCCTCTCAAGGCAATTTTTTTTTTTTTAATTTTTTTAATTTTTTTATGCCCTCCAAAAAAGAATTCTGTGTGTAACGCAGCGAAATACACATCTGAGACCCCATATAGCATATATATTCTTGATCAGTGATGAAATCTAAGACGATCTGAACATGTCCGTCCGTCTGTGGAAATCACGATTCAGTCAAAACGAAAAGATCCAGACCCTTGAAACTTGGTACAAATATATCTTGATGGACAGGTTAAGTTCGGAAATGGGCTGAATCGGGCAAGAGGGAAAAAAGTTCCCCTAAGAAGAACTAAACCAACCTCTAAAAAAACAACATAATTTTGTAATTTTGTTAAGCATATGATATTTTTTATGTCAAAGAAGGTCCGACGCGTTAAATCAAAAAAATTAATTTTTGGACTACGCCCCCTTTAGTGGGGGCATTCCACATTCCTTAATATAACATTTTTAAGCTTTTATGACGAAGCTGAAACGTAATCTGATCCTTAGCTGCCCTACAGCTCCCCCCACCCTTCCCCTTTATCCCCCAACTATCCCGAAGGTGAAATGTCTCCTCCACGGCCCCTGCCGGAGTGACCACTAGAGAATAGAGTTTTTGTTTACTAAACATTTGGAGGGTAAATTCGACCCGGTCGAATATAATGTTTTTACTTGTTTAAATTAAATAATATTATTCTAATTCAAAAATTATTTCAGATACAAGACTTTCTCTGAAATATAAAGGGCTCCCTGGGTCACCATTTGTGTATATATTGGCATATGTGTACCCACCCCCAGTTTTCCATAATGATCACCAGACCTCTCCAGTCAATTTATTGAAAAAAAAATTTTTTTTAACTGATATTATACATATACCCCCCTGGCATGGAGGGAGGCTAGAGTTGTCTTCATTCCAAAACCGGGTAGGGCAAGCTATGCGGATCTGACGGCTTACAGACCGATAAGCCTAACTTCATTCTTACTGAAGACATTGGAACGAATTGTGGATACTGAAATTTAAACAACACGCTTATATTAAGGGCAGGTCTGTTGAGACGGCCCTACAAGAGGTTGTATATCATATAGAGAGAACCTTCGATTTGGGTATGTACACCATGGCTGTATTTATCGATATAGAGGGGGCTTTCAATAATGTATGGACCTCGAGCATTATTGACTCGCTGGGTAACTTTGACTTGGACCAGAGATTGACTGGATGGATCAGTCATATGCTAAGGAACAGGAAGATAAGTTGCGAGGTTAACGACACAAGGGTAGGGGGGAATGTGTGTTGCGGAACGCCACAGGGGGGAATACTTTCTCCCTTGCTGTGGGTGGTGACCATAAATACCCTACTGAAGACATTATCCCAAGAAGGATTTGCTCCCGTCTGCTATGCAGACGATGTAGCGATACTGATAAGGGGAAACAATCCTAGGGTTCTTTGCGAAAGGGCAATAGAGGCCCTGAATTTAGCTTATAACTGGGCTAAACAAAGGGGTCTCAATGTCAACCCAGAGAAGACAGAAATTCAGAGTGAGATATTTCAGAGTGAGATCGTGGCTATTACGGAAGGGATAAAATGGTTGAAGGAAATCGATAACAGACTACCGATTCGTATATTCACGGATAGTAGGAAGGCCATCGAGGCCCTAAGGAATCATGTGGTTCAATCTCGGTGTGTACTACAGTGCAAGGATGAGATTAACTCATACACGCAATGTGGGGGCATAGAGATAATATGGATTCCAGGACATCAGGGGATACCTGGAAATGTTGAGGCAGATAGGCTAGCAAAGATGGGAGCATTAATGGCGAACATCACACTAGATAGTCCGAAGCCATTTCAGGTTTTTAAGAACGAACTAAACCGATGGGGTATAGAATTGCATACAAGAGATTGGCAGCACTCTACCATAGGTAGGGTGACTAGAATTCTATGGGGGGACCCAGATGGTAGTAGGACAAAGGAGGTCCTAACATTGAGTAGACCAACACTACGGAGGTTGGTTTATTTAATAACAGGACATACAGAGATAAGGACTCACCTGGCACGAATTAGTATCGTTGGCGATATAACATGCAGGGCCTGCCAGGAAGAGGACGAGACACTGGAGCACTACTTGTGCAACTGTCCTGCTTTTAGTCAAATTAGAAGACAAACATTTAATCAGGAGATTATACAGGAGATGGAATTCCTTAGGGGCTCTAATTGGAAAGACTTAAAGAAGTACATTGAAGAAACTAGGTTCTTGACGTAATCAAACTCAGAGGTTTCCATGGTATCGGTGTATGCTCCCTACAGTGGAATGGGAACTCCTTATTATAGAGCGCACAACAGGCCTATGAGGCCTAAGTGTAATCCATGACGGATTGGGATGCTTATGCCCCTCTTCTTCAACCTAACCTAACTGATATTATTCGAATTCCAAAATTATTTCAGATATGAGACTTGTTGTGCAATATAAAGGGGTCCCTGGGCCACCATGGGTGCTCATCTTCATTTTCCCACAATGACCGAAAACCTCTCCAGGAATATATATATATTTTTTTCAAGTGAATGTTTTTACAATATTTTATATTTTTAGTACATCCCGTAAGTATATATTTATTTAGTATTTCTTGGGCCATAATTTCTATTCACTAGTTTGGGCAGAACTGGCACCAGTTCCCAGATTTTGGCTTCCAAATGAACTTAGTCCAAGGTTAACAGATCTCTGTTAACTGCAACATAGGTTTGGTACAACTTTCGGTTTGTATCTTGGCTAATATAATTTAAATTTATCTTCACACACAGAAATTTATCTAATAAGCAATTTATAAACATAAAATATTTATTTATCATTTACACCTCTATTTCAATACATCTTTTTTATGAAATTTTTTTTAAATAGCTTAAAAAAATCAAATTTTTTTTTTTGGAGAATGCTCCATAGACAAACGCGTATTGTTCTGCAGTTTGAAAATTTCTAATGCATTTATTAAACACTTAAAGCAAAATTCTAGTTGCATGAGAATCAGATGCGCATATGCTAATAAGTTCCATGTAACAAAACCAGCATTGCGTTATTTACTTTTCCAAAATTATATGTAATTGTAATAGAATCTTAACCAATTAGCTATTTGCTACACGTAACTGTAATTACACTATTACCAATTAGAATCGCATATAACGGGTAATTGTGCACGTAATTAAATACAAAATGTAGTTGACATCGCCCAAAATAAATTCATAAGAATTTATACAGTTGCAATTGCATATAATTAACTATATACTTATAATATATAGTACATACTTAAATTTATACATTGTAACATGAAAGTACAGAGTTTGTTTTGTATATTTCGTAAAAATCGTGAAACTACTTGTACTTCACTCTTTCCTGTTGAATAATTTTTATTGTATTATTTTGAATAAAAGCAGACAAATAAATAGCAAATAAATAAAGTACGTGAAAAACAAACATTTTGACTGTTTTGTTTTTTTCTTTTACAGACCAAAAGCCATAAAAGAAAAAGTTAAGAAATGAAAAAATGTTTACTCCTCATGTATGAATTATTGCCTGAAGTTAAACGTCATCATATGGGTTTTATTTGGTACCAATTCGATCCCCCAAAAAGTGATGTCATTTAGTTAATGTGCACATAAATATTTGCTTTATTTTCGCATCAATTGTGGTTTCATAAACTGAAATCTAGCTTGACTTTTTGAAACTACTTGCTTTTTTTATTTTATTCTGAATTCTGTACAATTCATTTAGCATTGTTAGTTAACCTCTGCTCTTGTATTGTTCACTTGTGTAGTTGCACAAAGAAGCTGAACAAATAGATACTGTTGTATGAATGAAACAATGTATTGCTCTTTTTTAATCGATTTTTCAGTTAATACATATTGATCGTATCAAAGTAAAGATCACTCATCAATCAGGCAGTTTTCTTAAAAATGTAACATTCTTAATAATAAGCCTTTCCTATAAGGGTGTTTTTTATTAAAAATATGTAGTTTTCTTAATAAGGTATTTTTCTAAAAGCGCTATTTTGCGGAAAAAGTTATTTTTATAATATAGCTACTTTTTTTAAAAGCACTTTTCTTAAAAATTAACTTTAACAAATGCATTTATGCTAGAAAATATTTTTTTAAATATCTTCTGTATTAATAAAACCGCACTGTGTTTAAAAGTCTGTATTGAAAAATTCTTTCAATATAAATATATACCCTTACTAATATATAATAAATATGAAAGTAATCCTGTCTGTCTGTTACCTTTTCACGCTCAAACTGATTTGCAAAAAGTGCAAATCATTATAAAAAGTGCAAGTCATCATAGAAAGTGCAAGTCATCAAAGAAAGTGCAAGTCATCATAGAAAGTGCAAGTCATCATAAAAAGTGCAAGTCATTATAAAAAGTGCAAGCCATCATAAAAAGTGCAAGTCATTATAAAAAGTGCAAGTCATCATAAAAAGTGCAAATCATCATAAAAAGTGCAAGTCATTATAAAAAGTGCAAGTCATTATAAAAATTGCAAGTAATTATAAAAAGTGCAAGTCATCATAAAAAGTGCAAGTCATTATAAAAAGTGCAAGTCATCATAAAAAGTGCAAGTCATTATAAAAAGTGCAAGTCATCATAAAAAGTGTAAGTCATTATAAAAAGTGCAAATCATTATAAAAAGTGCAAGTCATCATAGAAAGTGCAAGTCATCAAAGAAAGTGCAAGTCATTATAAAAATTGCAAGTCATTATAAAAAGTGCAAGTCATCATAAAAAGTGCAAATCATCATAAAAAGTGCAAGTCATTATAAAAAGTGCAAGTCATTATAAAAATTGCAAGCCATCATAAAAAGTTCAAGTCATCATAAAAGTCATTATAAAAAGTGCAAATCATTATAAAAAGTGCAAGTCATCATAGAAAGTGCAAGTCATCAAAGAAAGTGCAAGTCATCATAAAAAGTGCAAATCATCATAAAAAGTGCAAGTCATTATAAAAATTGCAAGTCATTATAAAAAGTGCAAGTCATCATAAAAAGTGCAAATCATCATAAAAAGTGCAAGTCATTATAAAAAGTGCAAGTCATTATAAAAATTGCAAGCCATCATAAAAAGTTCAAGTCATCATAAAAAGTGTAAGTCATCATAAAAAGTGCAAGTCATCATAAAAAGTGCAAGTCATCAAAAAAGTGCAAGTCATCATAAAAAGTGCAAGTCATCATAGAAAGTGCACGTCATCATAAAAAGTGCAAGTCATCATAAAAAGTGCAAGTCATCATAAAAAGTTCAAGTCATCATAAAAAGTGCAAGTCATTATAAAAAGTGCAAGTTATTATAAAAAGTACAAGTCATTATGAAAAGTGCAACTCATTATATATCATCATCTAAATCGGTTCAGCGGTTTGAGTGTGTGTGAAGCAGACATATTTATTATATTACAAGAAACGAAATTTTACGACTTAAGTTCAAATCTGCAAATTATTTATTTACGAATTTTTATTAAATTAATTTTATTAAGATTGGCGTTCTCTGTTCAACTTTCATTAGAAATATAAACTATTTAACCAATATTTTTTAACGAAATAGAATATGAAAACTTCTTATATTAATTTTTTAAGTTTAATCACTATTGGTTAACACGAAAGCCCCCAAGCCTGACGTTTATTATTCCACATATTCCATTTTTCTCTTTGCTTTTTTTAGTCATCAGCTGTTGAACTCAAAAGCTTTTGCAAATTTGAACTTAAGTCCAAATAACAATTCTTATCTTAATAATAAAATTTACATTCAATTACATAAAATTTATAAAAATCATTCGAAAGATTTGAAGCACCCTTTTGCAAAGTTTTGAGGGAAATAATAAAATAGTACGATTATAACTCCTGCATTTGAATATGTATACATATGTGTTTTTTGAAAAGTGGATGTCGTACATGACAATGCATGACTTTAATCGTGAGCAAAAAGTTAACTAGATCCCACCTGAGGGTCATATACAATACCTAGTATAGTTTTTTATATACGAACTTTATTAATTAATTCAATTATTGGTGAATGTATTATTTCTCTACTTATTTATTTTTTTTTTAATAAAAATGAAAATTGTTGTAAATTTTTGCATACATTAAAAAAGTTTTCGTTTCGCGTTAGAAATTTGTACAGCCACAAAGGGCTGGTTAAACTTGTATTCTCACAGAGGTTTTTATTATTCACACTCTGTTAAATTTTTCAATTTGAATTTAAAAATATGTCAATTGTTATTGATATTGATAGAGAATTTTATTTATTTAATTGAATATACTTTTTTATCAAATAGAAGCATACTAAATCAAATATTTATAATTAAAGTGGTACAAAATCAAAGCGTATGTGCCAATTGACAAAAATATATATATATTTACATAGCTACATAAATATATATGTATGTATGTATGTACATATCTATAAGTGGGTAGTTCGTGCGATTTACCATGCCACGTGTGTACATGAACATAAACTGGATGTAATTTTTTTAATATGGGATTGTTCTTAAATTAATTTTTAGACCAATAATGAATAATTATCTGCGTTAATTATTGCTTTTATACTTTCCAAAAAAGAATTGGAGGGTATATACAGTTTATCCTTGCGTGTGTAACGCAGCGAAATATCCCTCTAAGAACCCATAAAGTATATATATCCTTGATCAGTAATAAAATCTAAGACGATCTAGCCATGTCCGTCCGCCCGTCCGTCTGTGGAAATCATGATTCAGACCAAGGCAGATTTACCAGGTACTCTTACTAGTACAACAATGAAACAACACCAAAAACCACACGTATTTTGTTGGTAGAAAATGGAGAGCTAATGTCAAAATCAAGGAAGAAAAAGCATCATTAACAAGGAAGATTTAGGAAAAAAAACATTTTATGTGGCTTATATATAAACTTTTGGCAGTAGCTCAACAAATTTCAATATACAGCTGCGGTACTGAGAGTACCTGGTAAATCTGCCTTGATTCAGACCCTTGAAATTTGGTATAATTACATCTTGAAGGATAGCACAGGTCAGGTTCGGAAATGCGCTGAATCGGGCCAGAGGGAAAAAAGTTCCCCTAAGAAGAACTAAACCAACCTCTAAATATAATTTTTAAAGTTTTTTTTTGTAATTTTGATAAGCAAATGATATATTTTTATGTAAAAAAAGGTCTAACGCGTTGAACTTGTAGCCAGAAAATCAGAAAAATTAATTTTTGGACCCCGCCCTCTTTAGTGGGCGTTGAAGTAACATATTTCATGGAAAAGTAGTGTAAATATTTAAAAAAATTATAATTTAAAGCTACATTCCTTAAAAATTGAATTTTGAAGTTTTTATGACGAAGCTGAGATGTTGTCTGATCTAACTCTGCCCTACCCTACCCTCCCCCCCCCCTCTTTGTCCCATAAATGACCCTATCATAAAAAAAATTTTGTTACATTAATAACCATAAAAATTTACCTTTTAGTGTTTTATATCAAAGGTGATATGTCTCCCCCACGGCCCCTCTCGGAGTGACACCGACAAAATAGAGTTTTTATTTATTGGAGGGTATTTAAGATTCGACTAGTTCCATTCAAATGAAAGCATTTTTCATTAATTGAAATCATATGTCATTTTGAAATTTCTTAATTTGATGTCGAAAAAGCCAAATTTGATGTTAAAAATTCTGCATTTGATAACAAAAAGTCCGAATTTGATTTTCTAAATCCTACATTTGATATGAAACATTCAAATTTTGATGCCAACGTGAAAGTCGGAATTTAAAATTGTCCACATTTAATGTAAATACTTATAGGCACGAGTACTAATATAAAAATCATAATTTTTTACTATTTTCAACATTTGGCCATTAATTGAAAAATCTTTTCAATCTGGTCACACTGTTTGTGTTTCTTTTTTAAATATTTGATTTTACTGCGAATAGAACTAGTTGCTAGATGTTGTTCAGTTTAGTGGGTATTACTATTTCTTACCTTGTAATAGATTTGTTAAATGAACACATGTGTGAGGCATAAATTGGCCGACGCACACAACTTTAGCCTAAGCGTCAGCTTTAAGCCAGCAACAAAAATAATGGCAATAATAATAAGTACATAATAGCAATGGCAAAATCAATCGTTTTCTTAAAAGTTTTTTTTTTTGTTGTGTATGCAAATGATTGTTTTTACATGTTGCTGCGTTTATCTGTATGTCTCTATTACACAGTTTTCGTTTTTTCACCAGCTCAGTTGTATGTTGTTGTTTTTAAGCTTTTGGCAATTTATAACAGTGAATACACGCACCAACTGAGTTTGCCAATAACTTCATATTATTACTTATTATTAATTATACAAAATTTATGTACAACTACTTATGTGCATATTACGAAAGCAAACATGCATGCATTGAGTAAATATTGATGCCAATTACATTATTTTAATGCATGTCAATTGCACTTAACAATTTCAAGACATTTTTTATACCACAATTTAAGCAAATTTTTGTACTCTTCCAAACTCACATTTTTAATTTGCACGTTATTCGCTCACCCAACAGCGTTTACCATTCGGAGCGCAAAAATTAATTTTGAGGTTTAACCAATAACCGAATAGATATTAAGACGCTTTTGTTAGTAATTATTTAATTTAATTCGATTTCTCACTTAAATTTTAAGCAAAAGTATTAAACAAGTTAACGTTTAGATGTGCATGAGTACAAAAATAAAACTAAAAAACTAATATTAATTGACGAACCGCGCCATCACAACCGAGCAATTTGAAACTCCGACGACAACTAAACCAAGTCATTTAATTTAAGTCGAATTCTCCTACAAAAGCAAAAGGAGAAATAAATTGAGAAACTCTCTCCCAGCCACACAAAAGTCACTACAACAAAAAGCCTGTTGTAGGTTCCCATCTACTAGCAAGTACTTAACACACGACCACATTTTTAAAACAATGTAACTTCGAAAATCAGCCTTGCCAGATGATTTTTTATATACTAAAGTTTAGGCGAACTATTCATAGCTTTTCGTTCAGAAATTTAATATGTATCATACAAATAAAAGTAATAATCGTAATGTTTGCAACAAACATTTTCTTTTTGTGAAGAATATACATACATATACCGCTAAAAGTTATATCCGTGCACACATATGCATATTAAACAAAGTATACGATATACGAAATGCAACTCTTTCACGAGCCATTGCTTATAAACTTTTTTAATGTATTTACTGTATTTTTAATAAATCATATTCTGGGTATTACTTTAGAGCAACAGACGTGGAGTCGCTAGAAATATATGGCCTTGTCACGATTATATACGTTCAATACAATTAATAAAAGGGTACCGTAGGAATATATCGAGTCACGAGTGTGACGGGACATTGGACAATCGGCAGACACTCTAGTACGATGGGCTTGTCCTATAATGAGTTTCGTTGTAGTTGTGGTGAAGAAAGTTTGTGGGTGCTGTTGGCTGAAGTAGTAGAACACGAGACTATGAAGCGGAGGGTCATGAGTTCGAGCCCGCGCTGAGTCATGAAATATTGTGTTGAATTCTTCTGAACAGCAATAGTGCTTGGTTGTGTTAGTTGTTGCCAGCCTGTTTCAATGATGAAGGCATAGTCACTGATCACTGAACATAATTGGCAGCGACTGACACTATCATGTACTAAAAGCAGAGTAACAGCACCCACCTTCGTCGGGCCTGTAGCAAAAATTAGCCGGCGAAGTAAAAGGTTGAAATAGCTACAAAAACAGCTGTCTATCTTCTCATCTTTCCTAATCTGTCCTCTCAATACTATCCCCTCGTTTTCAGTTCCGGCGCAATGCATTGCATATATAGGGGTCATCCCCTGAGTGCTGGTCCAAGATAAAAAAATAATAAGTAGGAAGGAGACAATTATCCACTTTCTTAGTTCTGCTTTGCATCTCCCGAGACATAATTATTTTTTGGCAGCTATATTCTGGTCGACTAGGTACAGTTATCAGAGATTGATCTAGGGGAGTTGATTATATAACCCTGTCATGGAATCCGATTCAGATCACAAAAAATATTACTTCATATTTTAAATTCTCAGATAACAAGAAAGTAAAAATTCTTTCGGAATGAAATGTTTTCAATATCCTTAGTTAATATTCTTCCGTTATAGTACAAATGATTCTATTCCGAAGAATTATTTCGTTTATCGTTTTTTGAGGAACCAACATAACGAATCAACTACATAATTGAACTCTGTAATATGGCTGATAGTATTTACCAATAATCATAACTATACTTGGATGTGCAATTGCATAATGTGACATCCGCGATTTTAGTGATCTGTCAAAGAGAAACCACCTATGTTTTAATTGATTGCCCCCGCTTGTAGTGCGCACATAGGTAAGTCAAAACAATCACATTAGAGTATATTAATCAGTTTCTATGATATTTTGAATTTGTTCTTTGTATAGTTAATTTTCCTTTGAGATGCAATAAAATACATTTTCAATTTTTCAGTTTCAAATGGTGAAAATAAATTAATGTGCTATTTTTATAAGTTGCGCAATGGAAGCAAACTGGCGAAACTATAGGGTAGCATGGGATACTGGGTTTGAACTTATGTAAATCACAAACCTGTCAATTATTCCATGCGGAATATTGAAGTACTTCTTGTTATAATTTAATATTTATATTTTTCTTCATTTTTGCCCTGCATAAATTATAGAACTGTTCTTTATAAAATTATAAGATAAGTAATATTTTGAGACAATTGGGAGATTTTTTTCTTTAATAAAAAAATATGTGGCAGCACTGCTTCCGATTGTTGTTACTTTGCTCATGAAATTATTTCCAGCAATTAGAGGACTACCGATTAATAGTTGTTTTTGCATTTATTATTAATTATATTCTCTACAAATCAGGAGCAAAACGTAATGCCTATTTATCCAGGAAAGTAAAGAACAAGCATGGTACATGGATAAAGCTAACATTAAATGTATGTATGTATGCATGCATATATGTATGTAGCAAAGTTTTTCTATGCAGCAAACATACTTATTTGTTTACCTTTTCTATGACTGATTTCTTTCTGTCTTTAAAAATAAAAGTACCTGTGTATGTACATATGTAGGTACATACATACATATGTATGTATGTACATTATTTATAATTATTTTAAATATGTATTCATGAAAAACAAAAATATTTAGATGCTTGCATATCTTTGTATGTATGTATGTAGGTACTTATTTACACAAATTTAAATGCACTTACTTTTATAAATACCATGAACAGATGTGTTTACAATGTAAACATACATATGTAGGCATTTAGTTATACAACAAACAACCTGTTGACTTTCAGAGCAGCCCTTTGCTTTTTTAGGCCTATCAAAACATTTGAGATTTTTTCACATTAACAAAATACATATATGTACATACACTATCGTTCACTTCATTTTTTGATACAATTATTTTTAATATTTTATTGAGAACCATTTTCAAAAATTACAAAGATAACAACAACAATCATAGTTTAGTTCAGCTATACATATTTCAATTTTCCTATGAGAAAAAATTAATGCACTTTTTCTGTTTATACCTATGATTGGGTCTTTTTTCATTTTTTTGCTGCTAGTCGCATTTAATTTACATATACATAGACACGTACACACATGTAGTATGTATGTATGTATTATTAAATTTATTAAAATATTGCAGTCAAACTAATAGGAATGAATGTTCAGTTTAATAATTATTACTTTTTCTTACCTTGTAGGTATGCGATTTGTTAAATGAATACATGAATGAGGCATATATTGGCCGACGCAGATATGTAGCTCAATATTAAGCATCAGTTTTAAGCCGGCAACAACAACAATAATAATATTACATACATAATAGCAATAACAAAGTCAATCGTTTGTGTATGTATGTACCTATATAAATTATTATTTTTTAATACTTGTTACATCTTGCTTGCTGACTTTATTTGTTGTCGCTATGGAATGGTGGTGTTGTTTTTCTACCAGCTCCGTCGTATGTTGTTGTTGTTTTTAAATTTTTGGCAATTCATAACAGAGAATATACGCAGCAACTGAGTTTGCCAAAAACTTCAAATTACTTATTAACAATTATTCAAAATTTATGTACAACTACTTACATATGTACGTGCATATTACGAAATAGCATGCATTGAGTACATATTGATGCCAATTACATTATTTTAATGCATGCCAATTGCACTTAATAATTTCAAGACTTTTTTTTATGTCATAATATTTAAGCAAATTTTTACATTCTTCCAAATTCACCTTTTTAATTTGCACATTATTCACTCTCCCACCAGCGTTTACCATTCGGAGCACAAAATTAATTTTGGGTTTTAACATATAACAATATAGATATTATTAACAATTACTTCATTTCATTTGATTTGTTATTTAAATTTTAAACTAATATATGAAACAAGTTAACTTTTAGATGTACACGAGTATAAAAATAAATATAAAACTCAACACTAATTTATTCACAGAGCCATCACAACCAAACAATTTGAAACTCCGACAACAACTAAAATCATTCAATCGAATTCTCCTACAAAAGCGAAACAACATTTTTAAACAAAGTAACTTCGAAAGTCAGCCTTGCCAGATGATTTTTTTCATAAGCTAAAGTTTAGGAAAACTATTTATAGCTTTTCATTTAGAAAATATTGACATAGTATATAGTTAATTTCAACACCTCAGATAACTGTATAGTTTTACAGTTCTTCTGAGAAACATTCCGTGGTTAACTACGTTACTACTTCGTATGTGAAGACATAGGTCGTGTACAGTCAGTCACAGTAACGGAAAAATACCGGTTAACAACATCGCCGTCATATGGTCTTAGTCACTCGGTCGGCATCTGTGTACCAATACTTTGCAAATTTACTTTGTAAAGTATTTTACGAAGGATAAAGGATTTTCATAGTATAGACTAGAGATATGCCCATGAGTAAAATTAGGCTCACGATCACGAAACTGAAATTGTTATCACGCAAGCTAAGAAATATTCAAGGCTCTCACGATCACACATGCTCATGAAAGCATTATTTTAAATCAAGTACTTTCACGCAAAATGGTAAATTTTTTTCAAAATCGCCAGTGCTCACAGTAAAATTATTCTCATAATAAGTATGAGTGTATTTACATACATATTTTCCTTAGTATTAAAAATTCAAAAGAAAAAAGTTATCTTCTGTTTGGAGTGTGTGAATATTATATGTATTAAAAATCACGCACTATCACGCACAATTCCAAATTTTTGAATCACGCGCACTCTCACGCACGCACGCGTGATTTTAGTAATTTATGATCACGATTTAAGTGATTCACTTCTAAATGACGCGTGACACGAAAAAATAAATAAGTTGAAAAAGGCAGCATCGTGGGCTTTGCAACGAAAGAATAATGTACATATACAGATATATGTTATTAAATCGTGCCTTTATTTCGTCGGAACTTATTAGGCACTACCAATTTTCATATCAGTCAGTGATATGAATGATCAAATGACCGTGGGATACGATACCCATACCGCATATAGAATTTGAGTCAAAATTAAATGCATCAAAACTCAAGGTGTTACTATGCAAGATTGCAGAGTAGGAGGTTATTAATATTAAAAAGGATTTAAAACGAATTAAATTTGAATTCAATTAAAAAGTTTTTCTAGTTTGAAAAAAATTGACATGTTTGCTGGATATATGTATGTATATTAATATAATTCTCCTTAAATACACTATATATAGTAATTCCAAAGGTCCCAGCTCTTTTTTTTATATTATATTCACCGAAGAATTAAGGAATAAAGGCACGTAAATACGAAATCTGCTTTCTTATCCGTAACTCAAGATTTTGGAGGTGTATTGATGGAGTGCACTTGTGTATGCATATGTGTATGTATGTATATAACTAAGTGTGTACATCTTTAAAGTTTTTCGTTAGTATTTTATATTATAAATCAATTTTGTAAAATCATAGAAAATAGATCAGGTGACAATATGAAAATCACAGGTGTTTCAATAAAATAAACTTTAAATTATTTTAAATTATAATTTTTTTAAATTATTAATGCCGGTACATTGTACAATATTAATAATTCATTAATGATTGTATTTAAATAAGTAACAAGTCAATGTGTAAAATAAAAGTAATTAAACTTACATATATACAGTAGTCCCTCTAACTGCGTCATAATTGCCACCTAATAATTGAGATGTAATATATTTATTTATTTATTAAACCTTCTTTTAATGCCAAGTATATATATTCTTACATTATTAAATATGTGTACAAAACTACACTGTTCCTTGAAATGGTACAAAATTACGTTTGGAGCAGCGGCTATTGATGGCCACACAAATACAAAAAACAAGAATGCGAATCGTCTGTTCCATTCTTCTTGTAGTTGAAGTGACGTAAATAATAAGGAAGTAGAAGGAAAGACAAATTTTGTTGGCATTAATAGAAGGTTTACTGTATTTCATTAGAATTTGGTTGAGAACTCGTTCACATGTTAAAATATTGACATTCCCTTCTCATTTTATGTACCAATTTTTTTACATTGTTGTTATTAACCACTATTTTTCTACCAACTTTTCTTTAATATTTCGTGTGTATGATTGTGTATTGAATTTTTTACCAAATAGTACATCCTCATTAAAATATATAAAATTGTTATTAAAATATATAAACAAATATGTTCCTAAAATTATAAAATTTACATCAGATTTTATTGGTTACGCTTATTTTGTAAAATATTTGATATATGTGAACGCAGCATAACGCGTACATATTTATATACCATCGCACTGCTTAAGGCAACATTTTCAAAATCGCAGACGTAAAATTGATATCAAGGTTTGAACCTTAATTAGCGCCTTCTGTAAGACAAATCACATTTTAAAATAATAGAGCTGCCAGACCGTAAATCAAGGAAGTGGAAAAATATTTGCTAAATAAAAACTGGAATATGCTCACACATATATCTGAATATTCTTTGATGTAAAATACAATTCAATAAACACAATATATAATATTATTAACTAATTCTCTGTGTAAATAAATCACTAAACAACGTTCATGGGTACGGAAGTAAATATATAAAGAAATATGGTAGGATAATGTCGATGTCAAATATACACCAAAAAAAATTACTATGGTGAAAACCTAAATACGACAATGCATTCACAATAACAGTTTCATCCGGCTGACGTGTATTTCATGCATGGAAAACAAACAATTAAAATTTATGGAAAATATTTTGTAATGGGATACAAGCATTTTTTATTTTATTACCCAAGATATCATGGTATAACAACACACATTTCTATATTTATTTATATACAACTAACTGATACAAAAAACGTGTCGAAACTTGACCATATCAGCGACGACGTAATATGCACACTATTTGTGTTAGCATATTACAATACTACTATAAGTTCCACTACTGTAGTCTATTCTATTTAAATGATTCACAATATGCTCAGTGCTGACAAACGTCAACGGTACAATAAATGTTGGCAAAAAAGAAGTATTAAAATAAGAAGTATTAAAGAATCATTCGCGCATTAAAATAATCGTTAAAATAATGCAATATATATATATTTCTGAACTTTGGTAAAGATATTCTACTTCATAAATCCAAATAAGAGAAAAAGCCAGTAAAAAAATCACCAAGCAACACATTGAAATTTTGTGTGTCAAAAATTGAAGACAAAGGTGAGAAGACAAAAAGTCAAAGAAAATTATTTCATAGCAAAAATTTTAAGAAAAAAGCGTGCCTCGATGATCTTACAAGTACACAAATGACAACAACTAGTTGGAACAACAAAAATTAAAAAAACGAGATCATTCGACAGAAATTTTCTTTGTATAAGCATATTTATTTCACATTCACTGTATTTGCGTGTTAAATATATTTTTTTTTCAGAGAAGCAACTACTTGTAAACAAAATGTCTGTGGATGCTTATGGACCAAGCTCTCAAACGTTAACTTTTTTGGACACGGAAGAGAATGATTTAATAGGAGCTGATACTCAGGCATCTGACTTTGACTATCGTGATTTAACTTTAGCCTCCCAAACGCAGGCTTCACAACTTGAAAGTGGTCTTAGTGTTGTTGGTCATGTAAGTAGGGGAAAATTAGAAATTTAATAAATTTTGCTTGCGTTAAACTGGAAAAGAAACAGGAGTTCTGAAAACGAATATTGCGTGCACTACAGTGCATAAATTGCAACATTTTTGAATTATGAACTACATTATCGAATATATCGTTTCTTTAATAAATTAACTGAGACAAACCGCCTATTCTGGTTCAAATTGTATCGTCAAGACCATATCAAGATTGGGACACTTACCCACTCATTATGAAAAACTATTTTAAATTACATTAAACATTAGTGCTTTTTGATTGTTATGTGGTGAAGTATGTCTATATGCCTGGATTTCATTGGTTCTTACACCAAACATCATAAAGTTTTAAAATAAAAAGAATATACGTAAATATTTAATTATATGTAGGCATATTGAATTGGTGAAAACCCCTACACAAAACAAAAATCAACCTTAAGATGAATATGAAATGATTTGCAAAAAAAAATACGAACTCAAAAGAAAAACTGGCGGACAGAATAATAATAAGAAATCACAAGACTCAAGATTTTTCAAAACTGTCTACAAATTGTTGATTTATGAGTGAACAAACTAATAAATACAAAATGAAAATAATTTTTGTGAATAAAAATTAAATTATTACTATTTTCAGAGCCTACGAAAATTAGACTTGCAAACAAAATTAGGCACAGTTAATGGTTCGACGGACTTACAATTCGAGGAGGAAGATGAAGACAACGCATTGTGTTCAGTTGATGTGCTACCTGCACATGCTTGTAAATACTGTGGCATA
Source organism: Linnaemya tessellans (assembly GCA_951800035.1). Taxonomy (NCBI): domain Eukaryota; kingdom Metazoa; phylum Arthropoda; class Insecta; order Diptera; family Tachinidae; genus Linnaemya; species Linnaemya tessellans. Next base: position 44,542,335 of record OX637536.1, read on the forward strand.
CACGATCCTGGCACCGTGGTAATGTGTAACAATTGTAAAAAGTGGTTTTGTAACGGACGTGGCAGCACCTCAGGATCTCACATAGTAAATCATTTGGTTCGTGCTAAACATCGTGAGGTCACCCTTCATTCCGAAGGTCCTTTAGGCGAAACAGTGCTCGAATGTTATTCATGTGGTGTACGCAATGTTTTCGTTTTGGGTTTTATACCAGCCAAGGCCGACTCTGTTGTCGTGCTCCTCTGTCGGCAGCCATGTGCAGCTCAGAATTCTCTTAAGGATATGAATTGGGACCAAGATCAATGGAAACCTTTGATATCTGATCGATCTTTCCTTGCGTGGCTAGTAAAAGTTCCCACCGAACAGGAGCAGCTGCGTGCTAGGCAAATTTCCGCTGCTCAAATTAATAAACTGGAAGAACTGTGGAAGGAAAATATCGATGCTACATTTCAAGATCTTGAAAAGCCTGGCATAGATACCGAACCCGCACAAGTTCAGCTGCGCTATGAGGATGGTTACCAATATGAAAAAATATTTGCTCCTTTGGTAATGTTAGAAGCTGAATATGATAAGAAACTTAAAGAATCCCAAACGCAGGAAGGCATTGAGGTGCGCTGGGACATAGGTTTAAATAAAAAAACTATTGCCTATTTTACTTTGGCTAAAACCGATTCGGACATGAAACTAATGCATGGTGACGAACTGCGCTTACGTTACGTGGGAGAGTTACACAAAGGATGGGATGCTGTGGGTCATGTTATAAAAGTTCCGGATAACTTTGGTGAAGATGTTGGATTGGAATTGAAATCATCCGCCAAGGCTCCCGTGCATTGCACTTCCAATTTTGCTGTAGATTTTATATGGAAATGTACTTCATTTGATCGCATGCGAAGAGCTTTAAAAAAGTTTGCTTATGACCGAAATTCTGTGTCAAATTATATTTATGCCCGATTATTGGGGCATGGTCGTCCAGATGATTTAGATGATGTTGTTTTCCGTGGCCCACCTCCAAAACTATATAGTGCTCCCAATTTGCCTGACTTGAATCGTTCTCAAGTGTACGCAGTTAAACATGCTCTCCAAAGGCCACTCAGTCTTATACAGGGACCTCCAGGCACAGGAAAAACTGTCACATCAGCTACCATAGTCTACCAACTTGTCAAGCAACATGGTGGTACGGTATTAGTGTGTGCTCCCAGCAACACTGCTGTTGATCAGTTGACGGAGAAAATACATCGCACCAATTTGAAAGTTTTACGGGTTTGTGCCAAGTCTCGCGAAGCGATTGACAGCCCTGTCAGTTTTTTGGCATTGCACAATCAAATCCGCAACATGGAAACGGGAATTGAGCTAAAAAAATTAATGCAATTGAAAGATGAAACTGGTGAACTGTCATCGGCAGATGAAAAACGTTATAGAAATCTAAAACGAGCCGCTGAACATCAACTTTTAGATGCGGCTGATGTTATTTGCTGCACCTGTGTTAGCGCAGGCGATGCTCGGTTGCAACGTATTAAATTCACCTCTATATTGATAGATGAATCGATGCAGTCCACAGAACCGGAATGCATGGTGCCGGTCATTTTGGGAGCCAAGCAATTGATTTTGGTCGGCGATCATTGCCAATTAGGTCCGGTGGTCATGTGCAAAAAAGCTGCACGGGCTGGTCTTTCTCAAAGTCTTTTTGAGCGTTTAGTGGTTTTGGGCATACGGCCATTCCGTTTGGAAGTACAATATCGAATGCATCCGGAATTATCTCAATTTCCCTCCAATTTCTTTTATGAAGGTTCTCTTCAAAATGGTGTTTGCGCAGAAGATCGTAAATTAAAAATAGATTTTCCTTGGCCGCAACCAGATCGTCCCATGTTTTTCTTGGTGACTCTAGGCCAAGAAGAAATAGCTGGTTCGGGCACTTCTTATCTCAATCGTACTGAAGCTGCTAATGTAGAGAAGATAACAACACGTTTTTTGAAAGCTGGTGTTAAACCTGAACAAATCGGTGTAATCACACCTTATGAAGGCCAGAGGGCGTACCTGGTGCAATACATGCAATATCAGGGAAGTTTGCATTCCAAACTGTATCAAGAAATAGAAATAGCCAGTGTTGACGCTTTTCAAGGTCGAGAGAAAGATATTATTATAATGTCTTGTGTAAGATCGAATGAAAAGCAAGGCATCGGATTCTTAAGCGATCCAAGACGTCTCAATGTGGCACTAACTCGTTCCAAGTTTGGTACTATCGTAGTGGGTAATCCTAAAATTCTTTCCAAACAGCCGCTCTGGAATCACCTGCTTAACTTTTACAAAGATCGTAAAGTTTTGGTAGAGGGTTCTTTGAATAATTTAAAAGAATCTCTTATTCAATTCCAAAAACCAAAGAAGTTAGTAAACACTCTTAATATGGGTGCACACTTTATGAACACCATGATGGCGGATGCCAGAGAAGCCATTATACCTGGTTCATTCTACGATCGATCGGGACAATTCGGTTTTACGGGCACAACAACAGGCAATAATTATGGATATAATTTTGGTAACAATTTGATTGGCGGAAACAACTCTGCATTTGGTTTCACCAATAATGCCCATTTCCAAAGCATTGGCAACCAAAACACGCCCAACAATGCTATTAATAATTACATGCATCCTCATGTAGCAGGTGGTATGGCCGCTCCTTTTAACGCTATCAACCCACAGCGTCCAAATATGAATCAATTCAATGCAAATCCCAACAATGCACCAGCACACAATCAACATAACTGGCACAACTTCCAACACGATTCAATCTCTTATATATCTGCTGAAAGAGCACAAGCAGCTATGAATAACATGCCTGTTCCCGTGGGCATGTTCATGAATATGAGCAATATTCCACCACGCTTCTATAATCAACACCAACAAGCAATACAAGCTGCAGCAAAACAAGGTCGTCGTACATCTGGTTACACAAGTAATCAATCAAATTCTGCTAATGCTAAAAATCCTACAGTGAATAAAGGTCCTGGCAAAAGCCGCAATGCCTCTGCCGCGCCCCCCAACACCTCTAATAGTACAGCAACCACCGAAGTCGTTTCTCCCGCTAACATGCCCGGTTCTGCTAGCTCTTCCCAAACAATTGCTCCCATATTTACGCAAAAAAATATGTCGCAACAAATGAGCCAAACTGTATTTACGGGTTTATCGCAGCAGCCTGAACTGTCACAAGATTTTGGCCAAATATCTCAAATGGATGGTATACTATCCCAAGATGTTGCTTTTGGAACGGTAAGAACTTTATTTCAAACTCTACATGTTGTACAATCATTTATTTATGGTTGCATTTTAAAATATTTCGTATTATTGTTGGCACAAATAAGAACGTTTTCCGAAAACGCAATGCTCTTTAAGTTAGCCATATACACTTGCCTCGCAGGGGTGATGCCATTGTTAGATTTTTGTTGTTTAATCTTTACCCCGGTATTCATAAATTTTCAAATCAGTTTGAAATGTATTTTAGTTAAATTTTTTCATAAAATATTTTCTTAAAACTGATTTCAAATACGTTTTATTTTTTTATGAATATGGGTTTTATTATTTATTTATATTTCACAGTAGTTAGTAGAACCTTGCAACATATTTCTGGTAGCCTCGTACAGAAGTATACACAATGAGGTTGACGACCGTTGAATATCAAGTGATTTTCTAATTTTAACACTTCCAAGTTTCACAAAAAACTCAGTAACAAGCGATTGGCTTCAGCGAATAACTTGATTTTGTATAGATTCCTCATGTAATTAAACAATAATCCCACTAATTAATTATCACTTTACTTCATTGTTTTTAACCTGTTATTTCTTGGATTTGTAGCTTTTTTTATTACAATTTTTCTTCTCTATTTTACATTCACTACGCACTAATAGCCCCAAATTTCATATTCAGTCCAATCACTAATAATAATTCCTTGGGAGTTTCCCATTCTTCTTAAGAATTAATATTCCTCAAGAGATTTCTCACTTTTCCCGTAATGGGAAAAAATTAGATACTTAGGTAGCATTTGAATTTTGTTTGGTTATTCCATGTTCAAAATAGTTAAAATTTTTTTATAATACAAAATATGTAAAATTAAATAAAATACGAGTACAGCATTTTTTAACTTTATTGGAGGCCAATGAAAATTTGTTTTCTTTTTTGTTAATTAAATCATAATAATTTTTTGATGTTATAATAACTATTTTATTTCTTAAAATTTTTTTAATTTTTTTTTAATATATATTAAAATTATAATTAATTAAAGCACTCACCTCGGTGCTTAATAATTTAAGATGTATTTAAAAAAATTATTTTATATTTTTTAAATACGAAACATTTGGAAAGTATGTATTTTACAGGAAAAGGTAAAAACAAAAGAAATTTTATTTGTCATAATAGAACCTGTAATAACAAATTGCTTATAAAAATCATATATTTGATACTAATGCAACATCTTTTTTTTCCCGCGGAATTTATAATTGAATTTAATTAATTTTCGTTTGATATAAACTGAAAAATTACATTTCACTTCTTCAAATCACTCTGAAGAAACTGGCAACAAAAACATTAGAAAATATGTATTCTATACAAAATTTATGTTGTGCCTTGTCACAAAAATTTATTGGCGTAGCTTCAAAGATTACGGTTTTGCAACAATTGCTAATTTCTAGTATTTAATTTTTTTAATATTTTAATTTTTTTTTTCAATTTATTGAAAATTTGTAAAATGAAAAATTAATATTTCGTCTCTTTTTATTCGCAGGATGCTATAAATAATGATCGCTTAAATTTAGGACTTAATTCTCAGAGCCAATTTTCACAGCCTTATTGATAGAAAGCAAAAAGTGGTTGGTGATCTACAGCAACTAAGAAAGGCAGTAGAAGCAACAACAGCAGAAACAACAACAACATAAGCAACTGAAGTAAAATCTACAAAAAGAACTATAAACAGAACAACCAAGAAACTTTTTAACAGAAACGAATCAAGACAAACAACTTTGAAATAAAAGGAGGATGACATGTAGCGCGTAAAGCAGAAAAGATCTATAAAAAAAGAAAGTAAGGTTAGAAATAAATTTTTCCAACGCAACAACAGCAACAAGGCACATCGAAGAAAACAGCTAAACAGCTTATGAACAAAAATAAGTTGTGACAGAAAAGCTCAAATGAAGCGGTCATTTACATACAATCGAAACAAACAAAATTGTCCTAAAAAGTGAATCAAATTTATACACTAAATTTCTCTACGCGTCATACGTGCAATAACTTTATCGAAAACTGAGAAATGAGAAAATAAAAGTTGCGTTCTTTGAAATGGATGCGATTTAAACTACCAAGTTGTTTTCGGTGCCTGTAATACCGCGATCATAATTGAGGTCAAAAGAGAAGTGTGCTTTTTTTGCTAGAAAACAACCATTAATACAATGGCCAAATCTAAGTTCAAGCTTAAAAGAAACAAAAGACTACAAAGCTAAAGGATAGAAACACAAAGGAATTTGCTGTCGCAAATTATTGACGATGTCAAAAACAAGTTAATAAAAAAATGTGCTCTGTGTTCACATGACACCCCTAACAGATTTGCTACGAACATGAAAAGGAAATGAGAGAATGAAGAGAATGACTGTAATATCAAAGTTAAGTTTAACGTCGGCTCAACTTTTAAGAGCATTTGAACAATGTTACTTAACGATCATTTAGTTGTAATAAAATTAATGATCACTGATATTTATGCTTCCTTTAATTTCTCCCTCATCAATATACCATCTCTCGCCTAAATGTAGACGTCTTGTTTTAGGTTTTATGGTCTCGCCGTCATTTACGTAAAGCTTTGTATCAATATTAAAACAACAGCAACATTAACTTAATCGTAATATGTATTTCATTTCAAATTTTTCAATAATTCTAAAATTGTTTTATTTTTTGCACAAAAACAATGAATTATTATTTTTAATTCGATATTTTATTTGATTATCTGTTTATTTAAATAACATTGCAAAGATGTTTGTTCTAATACAAAATTAAATGGGGCACTGGAATGATATTTTTTAATGATACATTTTGAAAACTTCCCACATATGGTTTTGTGATGTTTGCATGTTAAAAAAAAAGGTTGGCAAAATTTTTGTAACATCAGGCCGACTAACATAATTAATTTTTATTTGTAGCTTTTTTTATTTTCATATGTTACAAGTATATTAGAAACCCCGAATTGTTTATGAATGTATGTAATTCGTTAAGATGTCTGCCATCAAAATTAAAAAAAAGTATTTACGAAGAGTAAAACGCAAACGCTAAAATAAAGAATAAACATACATTATTGCAATAAATAAACTTGTTTTTTATTTTTATACACAATTTGTATGTTTGCTAGGATACAAAGAAAAACTATTGCATTAATAAGTCTGATGCAAGGAAATCCAGGGTGGGTGAATTTTGAACAATTTTCAAAATGAAGAAAGTAAACCAAAAGAAAGACAATAGTTTTGCAAAGCTGATGAAGACCTTTAGGTTAACTAATATCAAATGATTGAAAAATAAATTTATAAAAAATTAAAAAAAAAAAAAATACAGTAGCCGCTCGGTTATATGCACATCCAGAATAGTGAACAACAAAATTTAAACACATGTGGTTCTAAAGAGTGAACACAGCCTATCTCTATTATGTGAACAGCTTTCAACCGTTAATTTTTTTTTAAATGTTTGTCTTATTGGAAGTATGTTCTTCCCCGAAATAAGTGAAAAACCTCAAACTGTTGATTTTGTTAATGTTTTGAGTGTTGAGCGATTATCTTACATATTAAAAATCGGTTCTTCCCCGAGATAAGCGTGTGCGTACGAATACAAAAAAGCTTTTTGAAGTCTTTAGTGTTTGTTACATAGTGCATCGAAGATGAAGCGCAAGGTGTTAACTTTATCTGAAAAAAGTGACATTTTGGATAAAGGTGCAAGCGTTACTTCTCTTGCACACAGATATGAAGTGGCCAAGTCAACAATTTGTGCTATTAAGAAAAATAAAAATCCGATTTTGGAAGTGACTGCAAAAAGTAAAGAAAAAGTTAAAAGGAGAACATTGAGAGAAGCTGAAATGTCGTTGGAGGAGGCGAAGCTATATCATTGGTTCAATCAATAAAAGCAAAATATTTAAACGACCAATTGAAAGAAAAAAGTTCTATTACTGCAAGTGATGGGTGGCTGCAGAAATTTAAGCGACGATTTGGTATACGGTTTTTATAGATATCCGGTGAAAAATTATCGTCCGGAGTTTGTAGAACCGTTTAAAAAAGAACTCCATTCTTTAATAGTAGAACACAATTTAATGCATGATGAAATTTACAAAGCGGACGAAACTGCCCTATTTTGGAAACTGCTTCCAGACAAAAAGTGCACCTAGAAGAAAAACCGAAAAAGCACGTCTTACATTCCTGTCCTATACAAATGCTTCTGGTGATAGGGAAGGCAAAACGGAGGCAATCGAAACATTCAATAAAGTTATTGCTTGGAGTGAAAATATTATATCTGATATTAATGATATTTTGGTATTGCGCAAATGCAGGGACAAGGCAAAATCTCTTGAAGCAAAAAAAGTACAAAAAAATATAACCGACTTCTTTCATGTTCCTTAATTATTAAAAAACATTAAAAATAAAAATTTAATAAAAGTCATATGAATTACTTATTTTTTATTCTCTCGATTTAGTGAACTTCTCCATTTAGTGAATAGGGGGGCTACTCTGTAATGCGATGAGAATGAAAAACTGAACGCATCTGTATGCTATTTACATTGAAATGCAAAAGCAATTCTTTTCGCATCGCATTACAGAGTAACCCCCCAGAGGCTCTGTTTGAATTAGTTCATATAACCGAGCGACTACTGTATGTACTTTAATTGTATTTTATCTGATTTTCCTATGGTATAATAAAACATATACCTTGGATTTTCCGACCTTTAGTTTTTTCAAAAATAACTGGATATCGAAATATTAAAAAAAATAACAAAAATATTACAACACGTTATTATATTATTAAAAACAGGCCTCAAAGCTCAATGTTATAACATTTTTCAATAACTCTTAATAAATTTTCGGCATCGTAGGCCCACGAAGCTATAGATACCGATTTCTTCAAACGGTTTGAACTTTTTTTAAAAGTGTAATCATCCATCGAAGGGCAAGAAACACGTTTTAAAAAGATACTTGAATCATAAAACATGTATGTGTCTGTCTAATTATCTGAAAGTTTTTGTATGCAACAGAACAGATATTACGTACCAGTTCTTATATATTCGTGCAAAATTTTTTTTGCATAAATAAGGCACATATTCTTAATGAAACATCGATACATATGTATGTATATGAATGTTAATAAAACAAAAATGTTTAAAATAAACAAAACAAACTTCAGGCGATGAATTTACTTGTTTATTTGAAAGTGATTGTTTATGAATTTTATAACGTTCAATTTTCGACGTCATTTTTGGGTTGATAGCGAACGGGGTAGAGAAGAAAGAGGGGTAGAAAAAATTACTTGATTTCTGATTTCATGGTTTTTTTTCATTTCACTTCACATCAATACCTATTTTCTTTGTTACGTTTTGTTCTTATTTTTTATTTTACTTGAAAATATTTTTATTATACTTGAAAATAGAAACAGTTATGAACAAAATATAGCAACAAGAAAATACATTCTTAGTGTAAAGAGAAATATGAAGAAAAAAACATGAAATCGGAAATTATGAAATTACACATTTCACACCAAACAAAAAAAGGACGTCAAAAATAAGACCTCACAAAATTCAAAAATTTTAATATTGTTTCTTCTTGACTTAGAAATATATATATTTTTTGGCGTACTCTGAGCCACAAAAGAATCGTAAAATATAAGGATTGCATTTTAATTTTTATTTCAAGATTGAAATTTTTTCTTTCTAATAATAAGTCTTTTTTTTAACATAAACATAACTATTTTAATACTGTTTCACCTTGATTTTACTAAGCCTAAGTGCAATTATGAGAAGTGCATAGTAGGCATTCACATCAGAAAAAGTTTACTAAAGAGCACAAAAAATATAAATCGTAACTAAAACAATCACAAACAATTAGAAATCTTTACTAAGCCTAACTGCAAGTATGAGAAGTGCATAGTAGGCACTCACATCAGAAAAAGTTTACTTAAGAGCAACAAAAATAAATAAATCGTAACTAAAACAATTAGAAATCTTTACTAAGCCTAAGTGAAAGTATGAGAAGTGCATAGTAGGCATTCACATCAGCAAAAGTTTACTTAAGAGCACAAAAAAGAAATCTTAACAAAAAAAAATCAAAAACAAACAATTAGAAATCTTTACTAAGCCTAAGTGCAAGTGTGAGAAGTGCATAGTAGGCACTCACATCAGCAAAAGTTTACTTAAGAGCAACAAAAATAAATAAATCGTAACTAAAACAATTAGAAATCTTTACTAAGCCTAAGTGCAAATATGAGAAGTGCATAGTAGGCATTCACATCCGCAAAAGTTTATTTAAGAGCACAAAAATATATAAATCGTAACTAAAACAATCACAAACAATTGAGTTTGCTTTAGGCAGTGGTTGAGTAAAGACCTATTGATAGCGGAAGAAAAGTAAATTATTGGAAAATAAAAACTAAAAACGTAAACATAAGTGGATTATTGAAAAATAAAACTAAAATTGAAAATAAAATTTTGAAAAATCAAAAAAAATTTTTTTAATCACTTGTTTGTGTGAGAAGTCTGTAGGAGGCAATAGTGCACAGTAGTTTTGTGCTACAGTGCTTTTTTAAAGCAAGTTTTTTGATAAGCCATAAGACGTATATAAGTTTGTTCGGGGGTAAATTTCGATAATTCTGTCGACCAATGCAGATAGATACTGCCCCTTGGAAGTTGTAAGATGGATGAAGAAAACGTTAATCCAAGTAAACGTGCTCGTGTGGGAATCTGAGTTGAAGAACTGCAGCGGATAATTTCGAAGAAGGATGCGGAAATTGATTTTCTTACTCAGAAATTTAATTATATTACTGAGGAGAATGAAAAATTAACAAAGGCGGTTGAGAGTCTTATGAATAAAGTTCAAAAGAACAGTGAAATTGAGAATTTTTCCAGTGAAGATGAAATGCTTTTGGAGAATGAAAAGATTGAGGCTAGCAATTTTCGGCAAGAAAGTCAAAAAGCTAAAATAAGTCAAGAAAGCCAAAAAAGTTTGGAAGAGGGTGCATCAAGTAGCCGCAAGATACTGAATGCAAAAGCAAATGTTGATGAGGGGAAAAAGAGGAGTAAGTCTGTTCCTGTAATCACTACATATAATGTAAATATTAAGGACATTGTAGAGAGTATTGATGGATTGTTAGGTCATAAAAATTTTAATTTGAGGATTTTGGGCAAGGGTGTGGTAAATATAGGGGTTTGCACGCTTGATGACTTTGATAAGGTGAAGTCTTTGCTTGAGCGCAAAAATATCGAGTTTTACACGTACACCCCTAAGGGTCTACGTCCTTTTACCGTTGTTATTGAGGCGCTATCTCATTCCTTTGAATCGCGGGAGATACTTAGTTACTTTGAAGGTCTTAACATGAAGATTAAAGTTGTTAGTCTTATGAAATTAGGTGTTGACAAATGGGTTGTCAGAATCTCTAAGGATTCTGATATAAGTAAATTTTATGAAATTAGATACGTTTTGCGATATAAGGTTCACATAAGGAAATTTGTCAGGAAAGGTGTTACACAGTGCTTCAATTGCCAGCGTTTTGGGCATGTATCGTCTAATTGTAGGATGTCATATAGGTGTGTCAAATGTGGTGGATCTCATGGACCGCGTAAATGTAGTGTGCCTCCAAAGGGGGAGAACGTTCAGGAATCTTTGATTACTGACCCCATTACTGGTCAGGTTTCTAAAAGGGTAGGTTTACCAGTTAAATGTGTAAATTGTAACGGTGAGGGTCATGTTGCTAGTTCTAGGGAATGTCCTCGTAGAATTGAGCTTGTTCGTAAAATTGAGGCGCGAATCGTTTCTAGGAATAATGTACAGCCCGGAGTTTTGTCTACTCCTTATAGGGAGGTAAAGGCTGGGGTCTCCTATGCTTCGGTAGCTGGGTCCTCTTCTGGCAAGAATGTTGCATCCAATTTATATCAGCTTGAATCCATTGCACAGCCTGGTTATCGCAAGGCTGAGGTCACTATTAAGGACGCAATGAATCAATATGATTTTATTGATCATGATTGTAGACGCTTCTTTGGGGGCGGATTAATTCAATTTTTGGATAGGATAGGTAAATTTGCGAAAGATTATCGTGGATTAAGTAATGATGAGGACAAATCTGCTGCCTTGCTTGGTATGCTGCTCACTCTACGTCAAAATGGCTAACTCTTTGAAGGCAATATTTATTAACGTCAACTCCATAGTTTCCAGGCACAAGAGACATTATTTAAACTTATTTATGATTGAACACAAACCTGATGTTATGCTCTTGGCTGAACATTGTCTCAGTTCTAGGCATAGATTTGGTATAAAGGGATATACGTTATTTAGACGAGATCGACAAAATGGACGTGGTGGGGGAACGGCTGTTCTAATAAGGCAAAATTTTCGATGTGAGGAGATTGTTCTCGATACGGGTATGATTGAGAATACTGCTGCACGTATTCGATGCTTGAATGGTCGTGATATTGTTTTGGTTGCAATGTATTTAAAGCCCAACAATGCTTTTGCCATTGATTCGTTTGACTCAATACAAAATTTGGCTGTCAATAACAATGTTGTTATTGGTTGTGATCTCAATGCGAGGCATCCGTATTGGGGAGATCCTTACTCTAATATTAGTGGGCGCAATCTTCGAGATTTTTTTACTGGCAAATCCTGACTTGGAAGTAAGACAAACTGATGGACGTACAAGAAGGAATGTTGTTTTATCGTCATTTATTGATTTTTTTATTACGACTGTTGACTTAGGACCTTCTTCTGGTATTTTGCTTCGGACAATTGATTATGAATCTGACCATAAAGCTGTGGAGATTTCTCTCAATGCAAGTAATTGCATGTCGAGTGAAGTGCCTTCGAGATTTGATTTCGATAGGCTTAATATTCGTCGTTTTAGGAGTAAGCTGTCTGCAAATTTGGCAGATTGTAGTCTCCCTGTTGAAAGGGACGTTACTGAGTCTGAAATTGATGAATGTGTTACAAATTTAAATTGTGCCTTCGTGGATGCCATGGAATATTCTATTCCGAAAATTTTGGTTAAAGGCAGGGGAATGTTGAAACTCCCATTACACATTCTTAATTTCATCACTCACAAAAAGAGACTTAGACGAGCTTTGCATAGGTGTAGTGAGCCTGGCAGGGCGAGTATTATGAAGGCCGAAATTAAAAATTTGGATAAGATCGTACAAGGGGCCATTTCTGTTTTTGAGCGGGAGCACTTGTCTGAGTACCTCAGCAAGGTGCAACTAAATAACACAACGTTTAGGAAGGTGAAATCTGCGGTCGGATTGAATGTTCGTCCTGCAGTACAAAGTTTAAAAGGCCCTGGGGGTTTAATTGTCTCTGATGATAATGGAAAGGCTAATTTGCTTGCAGATGGTTTTTTTCATGTTCAACTGATGGGACAATTGGGAGCTCGGGGTTCGACTGATGCTATTGTTAGGAGGGAACTAGGGACATTGGACAGGACAACGCCTTTGATGGTGTTTGACAATTTTTCGACTGCAGACGGAAGGACTGTTCACACGGACAGAAGACTTTCTGATTTTGGCTTTGTTGATGCTGCATCAGTCGGCTGTGCATTAAAGAGAAGGGCAAAAAAAAAATCCTGTGGTTTTGATGGTGTGCCTGATTTTGTACTTAGAAAATCGGATAATGTAGTTTGGACATTTTTGGCAATTTTGTTCAATCATTTTATAAATATTGGCTACTTTCCCCAGGCTTGGAAGGCAGCTCTGGTGGTACCGATTTTAAAGCCAAGATCAAATTCTACTGAAGCTGGCAGTTATAGACCAATATCCTTACTTTCGGCGTTCGGGAAATTATTGGAGTTTTTTATCTTTGGTATGATAAACAAAGTAATTTTTGATAGAGAAATTCTGAAGGATTTCCAATTTGGGTTTAGGAATGGACACTCTACTTCCCATGCCCTATTGGTATTGTCTGATTATGTTGCTGAAGGTCTTAATAGGAGATGTCCTACTATGGTAGCTAGTTTAGACTTTACCAAGGCGTTTGATACAGTTTGGCATGATGGTCTTTTATATAAGATGTTAAATTTTGGTTTTGGTAGGAATATTTGTCGATTGGTTGCCAGCTTCTTGAATGGGCGGACATTTGGGGTGCGAGTCAGTAAGAGACTGCACAAAATTTGGAAAATGATTTAGTTAAAAGTTGTTTTTCAAATAGTAGAAGCTTGGAAAGAATTGGATTAGCTAGGTATCTCTCACCGGTTGATTTATTGACCCTCAGGGCAGCTGGCCTTCTTCATGAAGGTGCAAATCTTTTGTTTTATCATCGCCGCATCCACACAATGGATATTAATAACACTGTTTATAATACTGCCCAATAATTACTTATTGTTATATTTTTCTATTTTATTTTTAAGTATCTAATTTAAGTTTAAATTTAAGTTTTTGTTCTAGTTTTAAATTTTTTTATATATAAACAATTACAAATGTCTCCATTTTTTAAACCCTTTTTTATGGAATTATGATTAAAAGAATTATTATTTTAAACCGTTGTATATAAAATGTACATTTTTGTTATTAATATGTAAGTTCTTGATTAATACATTAGTATGTAAGAAGTTTTTGTAAGCCTTAGTTTTAATTCATAACTAAACTTTATGAAAAAATTTTTTGGGAAATAAAATCAATCAATCAATCAATAAATCGTAACTAAAACATTTAGAAATCTTTACTAAGCCTAAGTGCAAATATGAGAAGTGCATAGTAGGCATTCACATCAGCAAAATTTTACTTAAGAGCAACAAAAATAGAAATCGTAACTAAAACAATTTGAAATCTTTACTAAGCCTAAGTGAAAGTATGAGAAGTGCATAGTAGGCATTCACATCAGCAAAATTTTACTTAAGAGTACAAAAAGAGAAATCGTAACTAAAACAATTAGAAATCTTTACTAATCCTAAGTGAAAGTATGAGAAGTGCATAGTAGGCATTCACATCAGCAAAAGTTTACTAAATAGCACAAAAAATATAAATCGTAACTAAAACAATCACAAACAATTAGAAATCTTTACTAAGCCTAACTGCAAGTATGAGAAGTGCATAGTAGGCATTCACATCAGCAAAATTTTACTTAAGAGTACAAAAAGAGAAATCGTAACTAAAACTATTAGAAATCTTTACTAATCCTAAGTGAAAGTATGAGAAGTGCATAGTAGGCATTCACATCAGCAAAAGTTTACTAAATAGCACAAAAAATATAAATCGTAACTAAAACAATCACAAACAATTAGAAATCTTTACTAAGCCTAAGTGCAAGTATGAGAAGTGCATAGTAGGCATTCACATCAGCAAAATTTTACTTAAGAGTACAAAAAGAGAAATCGTAACTAAAACAATTAGAAATCTTTACTAATCCTAAGTGAAAGTATGAGAAGTGCATAGTAGGCATTCACATCAGCAAAAGTTTACTAAATAGCACAAAAAATATAAATCGTAACTAAAACAATCACAAACAATTAGAAATCTTTACTAAGCCTAACTGCAAGTATGAGAAGTGCATAGTAGGCATTCACATCAGCAAAATTTTACTTAAGAGTACAAAAAGAGAAATCGTAACTAAAACAATTAGAAATCTTTACTAATCCTAAGTGAAAGTATGAGAAGTGCATAGTAGGCATTCACATCAGCAAAAGTTTACTAAATAGCACAAAAAATATAAATCGTAACTAAAACAATCACAAACAATTAGAAATCTTTACTAAGCCTAAGTGCAAGTATGAGAAGTGCATAGTAGGCATTCACATCAGCAAAATTTTACTTAAGAGTACAAAAAGAGAAATCGTAACTAAAACAATTAGAAATCTTTACTAATCCTAAGTGAAAGTATGAGAAGTGCATAGTAGGCATTCACATCAGCAAAAGTTTACTAAATAGCACAAAAAATATAAATCGTAACTAAAACAATCACAAACAATTACAAATCTTTACTAAGCCTAACTGCAAGTATGAGAAGTGCATAGTAGGCATTCACATCAGCAAAAGTTTACTAAATAGCACAAAAAATATAAATCGTAACTAAAACAATCACAAACAATTACAAATCTTTACTAAGCCTAACTGCAAGTATGAGAAGTGCATAGTAGGCATTCACATCAGCAAGTTTACTTAAGAGCAACAAAAATAAATAAATCGTAACTAAAACAATTAGAAATCTTTACTAAGCCTAAGTGCAAATATGAGAAGTGCATAGTAGGAATCCACATCCGCAAAAATTTACTTAAGAGCACAAAAATATATAAATCGTAACTAAAACAATCACAAACAATTAGAAATCTTTACTAAGCCTAAGTGCAAGTATGAGAAGTGCATAGTAGGCACTCACATCAGCAAAAGTTTACTAAATAGCACAAAAAATATAAATCGTAACTAAAACAATCACAAACAAACAATTAGAAATCTTTACTAAGCCTAAGTGCAAATATGAGAAGTGCATAGTAGGAATCCACATCCGCAAAAATTTACTTAAGAGCACAAAAATATATAAATCGTAACTAAAACAATCACAAACAATTAGAAATCTTTACTAAGCCTAAGTGCAAGTATGAGAAGTGCATAGTAGGCACTCACATCAGCAAAAGTTTACTAAATAGCACAAAAAATATAAATCGTAACTAAAACAATCACAAACAAACAATTAGAAATCTTTACTAAGCCTAAGTGCAAGTATGAGAAGTGCATAATAGGCATTCACATCAGCAAAAGTTTACTTAAGAGCACAAAAAATATATAAATCGTAACTAAAACTATCACAAACAATTAGAAATCTTTACTAAGCCTAACTGCAAGTATGAGAAGTGCATAGTAGGCATTCACATCAGCAAAAGTTTACTTAAGAGCACAAAAAATATATAAATCGTAACTAAAACAATCACAAACAATTAGAAATCTTTACTAAGCCTAAGTGAAAGTATGAGAAGTGCATAGTAGGCATTCACATCAGCAAAAGTTTACTTAAGAGCACAAAAAATATATAAATCGTAACTAAAACAATCACAAACAATTAGAAATCTTTACTAAGCCTAAGTGAAAGTATGAGAAGTGCATAGTAGGCATTCACATCAGCAAAAGTTTACTAAATAGCACAAAAAATATAAATCGTAACTAAAACAATCACAAACAATTAGAAATCTTTACTAAGCCTAAGTGAAAGTATGAGAAGTGCATAGTAGGCATTCACATCAGCAAGTTTACTTAAGAGCATAAAAAAGAAATCTTAACAAAAAAAAATCACAAACAAACAATTAGAAATCTTTACTAAGCCTAAGTGCAAGTATGAGAAGTGCATAGTAGGCATTTTGATGAAAATGAAATCCTTAAGTATAAAGGTGTAATAAAATAAAATAGATTCATATCGAATACAATTTATTTGTTGGGTTAGTTTTGTATGAGTTTCAACTCCTGCGATGCTTATTCTGATGTGATTTTTGAAAATAATTTGTAATTTAAAAATTGTGAATTCTCAGATGGTTTTCAAAAGTATGTGCATAAGATAAGGGGTTTTTAACTTTTCAAAACTGTGGTTAAAGTCTACAGATGATTTGGTAAAGCACCAATGAAATGCATATAGACATTGCTTGACCACCAACAAATAAATTTCATTTTATATAATAATACATAATTTGAAAAATAAAATCTGCTATATTTCGTTACACTGTGAATAAATTTTGCTTGTTCATGCTCGTTATGCATATTTTTCTAGTTTGTGTAAAAGTTTTTCGATTACAAAATGCTGGTAAAACAAATTTAACAGTGTTTATTTTATTTTTTCTTGTTTAACAATAATTTTTTTTGTACATAATTTTTGTTATTTCAATATATTTTGAAAAGAACTACGGAGCATGTAATCCTCAAAAACGTGCCTAGGCGAGGCATATTTATTCCCACTATTATTATTATTTTTTTGTCTTTTCACCAAATGCTGCTTGTCATAGATGGCACCACATACTTGCCGGCAAAAGCCAGCAACGAACAACAGACACATAAATTTAAACGTCCTCAAAAATGAATTTATGATCGTGCATCTTCTACGGTCTACAATCTTAAATACTTGTTTGTTATTTTTGAAAATGTCTTGAAAAAAAATTTTTTTTTTAATATTTTTTTTAACGTTTTTAAATCGTTTATTCGACATATTGTCTCAATTAAAAAAAGCACTAATTTTTTCCAACTACATTTTGTTGTCGTTTTTGTCTCAAGCATGGGCTGAGTGATCGTCAGCAACAATATAATCATCTCCAAAGTACGAGTATTAAAATTAATACTCTGACTTCAAGCTTAAATAAAATATTCTGCTTTTCATTCACAGCGTTTAATTTTAATTTTATTTTTAATTTTTTTTCTTTGGCGTACTTACCCTAAATTGAAGTTTTAGTAAAAAAAATGCAACTTTTTTAACTGGAATGCTTTATTTTTTTTTTACGAATTTTTCACAATTTCCTTTAATAATTGTTCGAATTTCACAACAAAAATATGTATTTTGTTTAAGTTTGAGCATTTTCCATTTGTTGTACAATAAAGAGAGAGGAGGTTTACAATGTGTTCATTTTTTTTTTTTTTTTTTTTTTTTTGAGGTAACGCAGGAAAAAAATTTAGAATACGGAAAGAAAATAATGGATGAAAACATAATATAAAAAAGTTAAGAAAGAATTGGAGAGAAATACAAATTTAGAAAATAAATGTTTTGGGAAGAAATTAACAATAATAATAGTTGGGATGCTATAAAAAATTTTTGCATTTACATATTATATAATAAACATAATTTGGATTTTGAACAGAAAGAAATAAAACTAGCCCTGAGTTTACAAAAGGAGATTTTTAGAAATATAATCTTTAAAGATGTGCAGTAGAAAATAAATGTGAGAGAACAAGCATTTAAGAAAATATAAATTTTATCGTGTTTATATGATGTAAGTGTTGTTTGTATATTCTTCAAATGATTTTCGGAGAGAAAATTATTATTAAACTGAAACTGAAATTATTTTTATAGAAAAAATTTAATACTTTTCACAATCTGCACTGCACATCCTTTTAACAAAACATTTTTTTATATATATATATTGTTATTTAAATATCTAACCTTCACAGAAGGAGCTTATTTCTTTAGTTATTTTTGGTTTGCAAGCAATGATTTTGGTTCAGATATTTGGGAGGGGGTGGGGGAAAAATCGTTGCTTGTATTACAATTTTGAAAACTGTAAAGAATTTTGGAAGATTTTTAGTTGTTCTAAGTTGGACTTAATACAAAAATATGAACTTTAATAGTTTGTTTTAGCAAATATTTTATAAATAAGTAATACTTCACAATATATTCATCTTCGATCTTTTTTAGTTTTTTATTTTTCTATTTTTACTGAAGATGAATTTACATTTCTATAGATTGCGTTTTAAAAAAATTATAATTAATTACATTTTTCATATTTAATAATACATAACTTCTTTAAAAACATTTTTTTTAATTTTTCAAAATAATTTTAATTTTTTTATAAGATTTTTTTAAAGTTTTTAAATTTTTTTTTTTGTATTTTTTTTTTTTAGTGGAAAACTTAAAAAAAATATTTTTTTTTTGTAATTTTATGCTTTTAATGGTGTTCTTTCGCTTAGTATTTTTTTGCGATACATATTTGATTCTGTAAAAAATATATATGTACAGATTTATATATAAGTTTAGATATTTGTTTTACATATTTTTATAAAAAATATTCATTAGTAAAGCTATAATAACTAAGAGCGATGTGTTCAAAGAAATTGGCAAATTGCTCTATATTTTCAAATTAATATACAAACACAAACAAATAAAAATAAAAAAAGCCAGGAGCAATACGTTCACAATAAATTGCTCAACACCATCATCATTGACCAAATTTATTTAGACTTTATTTGTAACAGAGGGTTTTAGGTAAGATTTATAAGATGCTTTTTTAGTTATGATTTTCGTAGAAAAATTAAGGTTGCGGCAACAAAAATATGCTGATGAAATTTCTCAGTACAATAAAATGTTATATCAAATTCGTACTGCGGAAGCATCTCACTCTCATAAAAACTGAAAGTGTTGAAAATATTTCTACTCAAGATTTACCGGTTTACCTGCAGTATCCCCATCAAGGAAATAGGCGAGTGAACCTTGTACGTATGGGAATTATATGAACTATGGCAATATCGAGTGAAACAAAACAAAAAAGCTTCAGTTGTCCACAGATACAACCAACAACAAATGAGGACAATAAAAGATTTGTCAAAATGTAGGGATTTTGCACAAATATATTTAGCTGGCAGCCTATTTAACAATAACCAAATCATTAGCAATCGTGTTCTTGAAAAAGATTTTAAAATCAAACCGCTGTTTGAAAGGATCAATGAAAACTTTTTGAAACTAAACTGTTTTTTCAAAACAGTTGTCAGTAGATGAGCAGATGGTACGTTATTACCGAGGTCATTCTTTGAAGCAATTTATTAGAGGAAAACCAATGAGATTTGGTTTAAAACAGTGGGTTATGGCCTGCGCTGAAACTGGATTTTGCTACCAAATTGAGCTTTACAAGGGTAAAAAAGACCCTGCTGAAAGAGATTTAACAACATTAGGTGAAAAGGTAATTACTTCTATGGTTAATCTTCTAAACAATCCTGAAGACCACGAGATCTATTTTGATAATTTTTTCTCGAGCTTCCGACTAATGTCAACTCTTAGACTGAAGCATATGAGAGCTACAGGCACAGCAAGATTTAATCGGATCAATAAGTGTCCAATAAAAAATGACGACTCTATGAAAAAGGAACCTCGGGGAGCTATTGATTACAGGTTCGATAAAAACAATGAAGTATTAGTAGTTTCCTGGAATGATAATAGGTGCGTTAAAGTGCTTAGTAACCACCTTACTGTAAATCCAATGCAATCTGTTCAAAGATACAGCAAAAAGGAAAAAAAATATATTGAAGTGCTTCAGCCTTAAGTCTAGTACTCTGTTCGAAGTTGTGAAAAATTTTCAGAAACATTGATTATTTCGCGTGAAAAATTTGACATGTACTAAATGTAGCTAATCTAGCGATTTTGCTAAATTTCACGTTTTTATTGCTTGAATGTATGCAACATTGTTTAACGTCAGTTCAAAAAAACCATATGTTTTCTAAAAAACCAAAAAATATAAAGCAAATTGTTTAATCAGTACGCACGTGTCTGTCGCTGAAGAAAGACATGCATTAACTTTTGAAGTTTAGTGAGTGTTTTTTTTATTCGAAAGTTTATAATTTTTTGAAATGGCAGAACATCTTATCCCATTTACAAGGTGAGTCAATTTGAAAAACTAAATGTATAAATAATTATCGTAGAAAGTGTGAAACGACTGTCAGAAATAAAAATTTTTACAGTAAATATTCTATTGCTTTCTTATTTTTTATATTTACCGAGTATTAGGGGAAAGAAAATGGGTGTCCTATATATAGGTCATTAGTATATTACATAACTATTTTATTTATTTCAGGGGACTTTCTCTTTATGAAGCTATATCAATACTGGAGGGAAATGATATGAGAAATGTTCGATCTAATAATATAACAGGCTTTCCACCTATAAATGCAACAGGTAATCAGACTGATGAGGATTCTGGAGATGAAGAAGCAGTGAATATAGACAACCTACCCGCAGCACAGCTCCAAGCTCCAGCGGAAATCGAGTTATATGAAAATATATATGATTCTTCTTCATATGAGTCAGAGGATAACCAACCGCTATATCTGCTGGCAGCTAATTCAAAAGAAAAAACTAAAAACAAGAAGTCCATAAAAAAAAATCAACTACAGTTGGGTCAAAGAGGATTTGGTGCCATATGTTTCAGAGTTTGAAATTTTGAATACGCCTTACGAGCTTTTCAGCAAATTTTTTGATAAAGAAGTAATAGATCTCATTGTGACCCAAAGCAATAGATATGCCCAACTTAAAAATTTTAAAGGAAATATACAAGAAAGTGAAGTGAAAGCTTTCATAGGAGTTTTGATTCTAAGTGGTTATGTACAACTTCCAAGGCGTAGAATGTACTGGGAGCGCGAAAAAGACAGCCACAACGAGTTAGTTTCAGAGGCAATTACAAGGGATAGATTTGAACATATATTCACGAACTTGCATGTGTGTGATAATTCCCAGTTAGATCAAGCTGACAAATATGCAAAAGTAAGACCACTTTTTACGCTTCTAAATAAGAAGTTTATGGAAAATGCTCCTGTTGAAGAAATGCATTCTATTGACGAGAAATGCATTCTATTGCATTTATGGACGACATAGTTGCAAGCAGTTCATTCATGGTAAACCGATAAGATATGGCTATAAATTATGGGTTGGTACTACCAGGCTGGGCTATTTGAATTGGTTTGAACCATATCAAGGAGCGGCGACGAATATAAGCGAAACTTATGCTGATTTTGGAGTTGGTGCTGGGGTGGTGTTGGAATATGCGCAAGCACTGCGTGTCAAGTGGCCGGACCTAGTCTTTCATCTTTTCTTTGATAATTTTTTCACATCAATTCCGTTGATCGAGGAGCTGACAAAATTGAATTTCTATGCAACGGGTACAGCAAGAGAAAACAGATTGAAAGGAGCTGATCTTATAAATTCCAAGGAAATTAGAAAAAATGACCGAGGCAGTTACGATTTTAAAAAAATTAGCAACCAGAATATAATAGCTGTCAAGTGGCATGACAACAGTGTAGTATGTGTATCTTCAAATGCTGCAGGTGTTGAACCACTTCGCGCAGTGAAGCGATTTTCTCAAAAAGAGAAAAAAACAGTTCAAGTTCTGCAGCCACATTTAATAAATCTATACAATGCAAATATGGGAGGTGTTGACCGTTCAGATCAAAACATAAGTTTATATCGAGTAGGCATCAGAGGAAAAAAATGGTATATGCCCTTGTTGACTCACTGTATTGATATGGCGATACAAAATGCCTGGCAATTACACCGTAAAAGTGGAGGAAAACTGACCCAACTAAATTTCAGAAGGTCTATTGCCACAACAATGCTTGTTCAAAATAAAAAATCATCAACTTATCAAAAAGGACATCAAAGTTCTGAAGGAACAGGCTTGCGATATGACCGACTAGATCATCTAGTTAGCCCTCAGACAAAACAAACAAGATGTGGTCATTGTCATGCAAAAACGACAACCAGATGTTCAAAGTGCGATATTGGTGTACATGTTAAGTGTTTTACTTCATTCCATACCAAAAAATAATTTTAATATGCAAATCTCATGTAGTATCCTATATGCCTAATGTCCTATATATAGGTCGGCCTTAAACTCGTGTTTTAAAAAAAATGATTTTCTGAAATAAATAAAAATGAATTTCTTTGCGTTTAAACATTATAATTTCAATAAAAATTTTTAAAAAAGTTTGCTGGGAAACTTTTAGGCATATCTGGGTTAAGTGTTGTTTTTTATTTGGAGAAAATATATTACAATATGAATGACGACCTATTTCTTACGGCTTGCGCAGCAGCAGTGCAAGTTATGAATATTGTAGTTGCTACGGAACATCTTTTGGACGATACTCGTTCCAGGTACAAGCCCCTATCTGAAGGATAGAAACGAGAAAGGAAGGTTCGCAAGAGATGTAAGTGTATTTTTACAATTAAAAATGTACTTCAAAGGGATTAAACTACATAAATATATGTATGTATCTTTTAGTTTGAGGATATGCTAAGAAACGAAAAGGCTTTCAAGCAGAACTTCCATATGGATACACACACTTTTTCCGAATTGTTTTTTAAAGTGGAACAGCTACTTACTGCTAAGAGAAATACTCATCCCCGTGATGGTATTTCTTCAAAGCAAAAATTGGCAATAGTACTAGAGTAAGTGCACATATTTTATGTTTGTATTTGTATTCTAATATGTAATATTTTTATTGATGTGGGACATTGCAACGCCATATTGCAAGCTGCTATAGGATATCACAATATAACAAGTATATGGGTGGTGTGGATAAATTAGACTGGCATGTAAACAAATATCCAATTAAAATTAGAGGGAAAAAATGGTATTTCCAGTGATGTTATACGTAGGGAAAAATCCCTATTCGTAGGGATTTTCATCTAAAAAATTGTGTGTAGGGAAAAAAAAGAAGGATTTGTTGAAATCGTCAAAATGTAGGAATTTTGCACAAATATATTTAGCTGGCAGCCTGTTTAAATTTCTAACAACATACACATAAAATTGTTGATACGGCAACGTTGCGAATTGTCAAATTTCTTAAAGTGTTTTCTTACCGCCATTGCTGCTGTGATATTGAAATTGTATTCTGCGATTGCGAAATAAAATATATGAGAAAATGAACTCATCATCTTCTTCAGACTCCTCAGCTTACTTTGAGGAAACGAAAAAATATCACAAGCAAAAATTTAGTAAGAAATGGCTGGAAGACGACAACTTTAGGGGCTGGCTCGAAGCTGACGCTGATGAACCTTTTAAATGCAAGTGTTCTGCATGCAATAAAATTTTAAATTGTGGAAAATCCGACCTCCTTAAGCACGCAGAGAGGAATATACACAAAAAAATGTAAACGTTTTGAAAAAATCAAACAAAATGAACACTTTTTTTAAAAAGAAAAGCAGTGATTCAGGCGAAAAAGCCAAGAAAGTTTTTGAAATAAAACTCAGCATGTTTTTCGCAGAGCATAATGTGGCGTTGCAAGTGGTTGACCATCTTATACCACTTCTTAAAGATATCGCACCAGATTCAGACATAATAAAAAGTGTCGAGCTTGGAAGGCAAAAATGCACCAGCATTATAAAAAACGTAATCGCAAAAGTTGAAAGAGACAACTTAGTAAATAAATTGAAAGTCACTAAATTTTCTGTGATGGTTGATGAGAGCACAGATATCGGTATGAATAAGCATATGTAAATATTGGCATTAAAAAGTAGTAGGGATTTTTGTAGAGACAATTTTTTGAGCCCGTAGGGAAAAATAGGGATTTTTTTCGGCCTGCGTAAAGACTTTTTAAAAATGTGAATAACATCACTGGGTATTTTAGGCTTTTTACAAACTGCCTGGATATTTGTATGTATAACTCATATGTTATTTACAACACATGTAATGAAAGAATACCATATGTACAATTTATTCGTATGATTACCCGACATTATTTGCACGTGAATTCAGAATTTTCAGACCCGAAAATGTTAGGTCGTCCAGTACGAATCCCCAAAGAATGTAGGACCATAACAAAACATGTTCTGGCAGGGATTCCTGATGGAAAGCAAAAACGATGCGCGCTTTGCAAAGAAAAATTCAAGAAAGATTTGCGTTGAATGCGATCGTGGCATGCATGTACATTGTTTCGTAGAATATCATAATATGACTTAATGCCTAATGTTCCCATATGGGAACAAATTTAACCCTTCTTTGCATGGTGATGGAAATATCCATCATAACATTTTTTTAAGAATAATACGCACACAAGGCATTACTCTTGCTTGGTTGCTGTTGACAACATCTCACTTGACTATTCTATACGTTGGATCATAACGGTAAAAACAAATAAGAAGCATAACATTTAAATTCGTTGGTTTTTTTGTCGTCATTCCGTAGCTTGGTTACTTAGATAAAAGTTGTACAATTATTAGCATTTTTTGGAAGCTTCGCTGAAAATTTTTTTTTATATAAAATTGTTATTGAGTGGAAAAAAGGTTTGTTTTTATTGTATTAGTAATATTCTGCACATTTGAAATAAAAATATATATAAAAATTACGAAAAACAATGTGACAGAAATTTACATCACCATGCAATAGCGTTACCTAAGTTGTATGGTGAAAGTGAATTTGTAGTAAAAGTGCTTTATGTTGGATTTTTTAGACAAATATGGATGAAAGAGATATTACAGCTAACGAGAACGATGATGATGAAATTGTAAGAATGTTGCAGGAGGACGATTTTGGTGATGATGCAGTAGATGAAATCGGTGAATATGATTCTCCGCAAGTAAAAGATGAGACCATAGTGGATCAGGGAACCCCTACCACAGATACACCAGGCAGCTCGTCAAGTTTCTCTTTTGACAAAAGACAATTAATATGGAAAGAAAGAAATATGGCGTACAATGAGGATCAAATTAGTTTCCGGGGAAACTATGCCACTTCAAACGAAGTTTTACAGCTTGAGACCCCATATCAGTGCTTTAGTAATTTTTTTACAAAAGATCTAATAAATATGATAGTGGAAGAAACTAATTTATATCTTATGCAAACAAACCCTAATACATCTATTACTTATACTGAAGCTGATATGAAGAAGTTTTTTGGTATACTTTTATATATGTATGTCTGTGCAGAAATTTCCCAGCACAAGGTCATACTGGTCACCAATGTATGGATATGAGCCAATTTCTTCAACAATGCCTGTAAATAAATTCGAAAAGATTAAACTTGCACTACACTTCAGCAACAATGAACATCATAAGCCTGTAGGACATCCCGATCATGACAGACTTTATAAAATCCGTCCTATAATTTCTTACCTCAATGAGAGATTTTCCACAACCCCAATAGATCAACGGCTATCTGTAGATGAGCAGATGTGCTCTACAAGATAGGATACTTTTTAAAACAATATCTACCCAATAAACCACACAAATGGGGCTTCAAATTGTATGTTCTTTGCGATCTGATGGGATATGCTCATAAGTTCGAAGTTTATTCTGGACAAGAGAACTTAAAAAAAAATTCAGATGAGCCAGATCTTGGTGCTACTGGAAATGTTGTACTTCGGTTGCTTCGGGAAGTTCCAAAAATGAAGAACCATATAATTTACTTCGATAACTTCTATACATCTTTGCCTTTAGTAAACTTTCTAGCTAAGAAAGGCATTTACACTGTGGGAACTGTGCAACAAAATGGAATTCCTAATAACAAATTGCCAGATAAAAAAGAATTCATGAAAAAGTCCGTGCCTAAAGGAAGTTATGAAGAGAGAGTTTCCACGTTTGACGGTGTAGATATTAGTTGTGTAGCTTGGAAGGACAACAAGGTAGTAACCCTTTTGTCAACATATGCTGGAGCTTTGCCCGTTGCTGAAGTAAACAAATTCGATAAGTCCAAAAAAGAAAGATTCATATAACCTGTCCATTTGTTGTCCAAGAATAAAACAAGCACATGGGAGGTGTAGACCTCATGGATAGCTTTTTGGGAAGTAACCGAATAATAATGAGGACAAAAAAGTGGTATTTGCGTATTTTTTCCATTTGTTTGATTTAACAGTCATAAATTCTTGGATTGTATATAAAAAAAATGCTGAGATAAGAAATTTACCACAAAAGGACCTGCTTACAATGAGCCAATTCAGGAATGAATTAGCATTTGTTCTATGAGTGACAAAAACTATTGCAAATTAAAAAGGATTATTTCCTTAACAGGCAGTCAATAAAAAATAGTCGATCAACACTGTTTGAAATAAAATATAAATAAACAAAAGTTTGGTACCTTCATATATATATATATATATATATATATATATATATATATATATATATATATATATACATATATATATATATACATATATATATATACATATATATATACATATATATATATACATATATATAAATTGTCTACTGGGATGTCGATGTTATATAGAACCGTTATTTGAGAGAACATATTTTACACAGTTTTTCTGTTACAGATCATTTTGTGTAGTGAGTACATTTTAGAGTGTGATAAATAATAGGGACAGTATTATTAAAGTGATAATATATTTAAAGTATTGTGTTTTTTAAATCTTAGCAAGCGATGAATGTACTGTATACGAGACGGATTAGAATTATAAATTAAAAAATTAACCGTATAGTATAATTTAGTCATTCAATATGGGCAGAGGTCAACATTGCAGCGCAGAGCTTCGTAATCAAGCAAAATACCTTCACAATAAGGGATTTTCTTACCGAAAAATAGCTGAAACTTTGAATTGCTCTAAGAGAATGGTAGAGAATGCTGTAAAATATAAGCCCCAGAAAGAAACGCGTGGAAGAAAATCTAAAATATCTCCAACTCTTGAGAGGAATATAGTGAGATTTGTGAAGAAAAACCCTTTTGCGTCTTCAACTCAAATAAAAAAAGAATTTTCTTTGGACGTCAACACTTCCACTATTCGCAAAAGGCTAATAAAAAACAACTTAAAAGCAAAAAGACCCAGAAAAGTACCGTTTCTGTCCAAACGAAACGTAAGTAGAAGATTACTTTTTGCTAACGAGCGTGCTAAGTGGCCTTTAGAGAAATGGCCCAATATCTTGTGGTCAGATGAGACCAAATCTAACCTTTTTTACCCTGATTGTGGTACTCAAAGTGTGCGCCGGCCAGTAAATACAGCTTTTAAACCGCAATACACAGTTAAAACTGTAAAACACGGAGGAGGTTCAATTATGGTGTGGGGATGCTTCTCTTACCAAGGTGTTGGTCCGATATACAGAATTGAGGACACAATGACTGCAGTGACTTATTGCAATATTTTAAGCGAAGTGTTGTTGCCCTATGCTGAGGAAAACATGCCGCTTCGATGGGTTTTTCAGCAGGACAACGACCCGAAGCACACTTCGAAGCTGGCAAAGAAATGGTTCTTGGACAACAACATCAATGTATTAGACTGGCCTGCTCAATCACCGGACTTGAATCCGATCGAAAACTTGTGGCAAGAAGTAAAGGTAGCTTTAAGGGGTAAAAGGGCAACAAATAAAGATTCGCTGTGGTCACTAATACAGGAGGCATGGAAAGCTATTCCACTTGCTACGTGCCAAAAATTGATTGACTCAATGCCTCGCCGATGTATGGCTGTTATCCAAAGTAAAGGTTTCGCAACGAAGTACTGAAGAAGTATTATTTAAAAATAAAAAGGTTTCCAGAAAAAATTTTAAATTAATATTTTTTCGTAAAAAGTGTGCATATGTCCCTATTTTTTTTTTCACAACCAAAATTTAGGTTAAGTTATTGAAATATTATTTTTTTTCTTTTTATGTATTGATTTCGTGTTTTTGGCTTTTATTTCCATATGTTAGGAATATAAGCCTTTAAAAAATAAAAAGTTTTCCATAAACTTAATGAAAATATTTGTTATTATTTTTCACATGACTGTATATATATATATATATATATATATATATATATATATATATATGTATATTTATATATATATATATATATATATATATATATATATATATATACAGTGCACTCGGGGTATAGTGAACACTTTGTAATATGAACTACCCGATATAATGAACTGGCTATTTTTTACATTAGTTACTCTAAATAGTGAACTCCACAAACCTCTATAAAGTGAACACAGTTTTTTG
Organism: Linnaemya tessellans; assembly: GCA_951800035.1. Lineage (NCBI taxonomy): Eukaryota > Metazoa > Arthropoda > Insecta > Diptera > Tachinidae > Linnaemya > Linnaemya tessellans. The sequence goes on from OX637536.1 coordinate 44,570,906, forward strand.
CACAATGATTGACAACAAAAAAGCTAAGTTTTTTTCAATACCGTTATTTCGCTTGTATACGAGTATATTCATTGTTTTTGCATTCTTTTCTTGTTTTAATACACATTTAATGAGATGACTTCAGTTTAAAATTCGATCTTGACACGTGTTTATATGTAAATTGATCAAAAAATGAGTGCTCATAAAAAAAGAAATTTTCTTTCCATTAAAGTGAAACAAGAAATTCTAAAAGAACTAGAAAATGGAGTAGCAGCTACTGTTCTTGGAAAGAGATTTGGTGTAGCAAAATCCACAATAAGTGGCATAAAAAAAAACAAAAACAAAGTGGAAGCCGGAGTTCCATGCTTAAGTAAAAGTGCCCTTAACAGAAAGACATTTCGAAAAGCAGAATATCCGCGTCTCGAAAAAAGACTTTTCAATTGGTTTTTAAGGCAGCGATCTAAACACTTACCAGTAAGCGGTGAAATGCTTATGCAAAAAGCCAAAAACCTGCATGAACTATTGAGCGAAGCGGGTGGTTTTAATGCAAGTCCAGGCTGGCTCCAAGGCTTCAAGAGTCGATACGGAATTCGGCTTTTAAAAATTTCTGGAGAGAAGCTTTCGGCTGACACCTCAGCTGTAGACCCTTTTAAGAACAATTTGAATGGCATCATTAGAGAAAATGAATTTTGTGCGGAGCAAATTTACAACGCCGATGAATCAGGGCTTTTTTGGAAAATGCTTCCCGATAAGACATATGTTTCTAGTGGGGAAAAATCTGCTCCAGGAAGAAAAATTCAAAAAGCCAGAATAACATTTTTGGCATGCACGAATGCCTCTGGCCTCCATAAATTAAAACCTCTAATTATTGGACACGCTAAGAAACCTAGATCTTTTAAATCAATTGAAATTCCTGTAAACTACCAAAGTTCAAAAAATGCTTGGATGACCTCTGCAATATTTAAAGAATGGTTTCATAAGTCATTTGTCAACCAGGTCTGAAGTTTAATTTTCTTAAAAAAAAACTAAGCTTTTATGTTTTAAATTTAGGTCAAGGCATATTTAAAAGGAAAAGGCCTACCAATAAAAGCAATGCTGCTCCTTGATAACGCGCCTTGTCATCCTCCCCAGAAGGAACTTATTTCAAGTGATGGATGCATTTTTGTCGTTTATATGCCACCAAACGTTACGCCATTAATCCAGCCAATGGACCAGAATGTGATTCGCATAACAAAACTTTTTTACAAAAAGTATCTTCTTCAACGTGCTATAAGTAAGCAAAACGCGAGTGAGTTTTTTAAAGATTTAACTCTCAAAGATGCAATTTTCATTCTTGTAATGGCTTGGCAAGAATTAACGCCAGATGTGATTAAAAAATGCTGGATTCCTCTTTTGGGTGATTTTATTAACGCAGAAGACAGCGAAGACGAAGAGGACAATGTGCCGCTAAGCTTATTGCAAATTTCTTTGCGTCAGCAACTTGAACAAGAAGTAAATCCTATTTTGGAAATGCTCCAAACTATTAATCCAAATGTGAGTATGCATGATATTAATCGCAAATAAAGAACTAAGTGTTATCTTAACTCTAGACGGAATATACTGCAGATGACATCAGACAATGGAACAATGCAGAAAATGCGCTTTCGGTATCTGTTGATGATGAATCTAATGCCAGTACCGATAACGAAGATTTTGAGCAGTCAGCAAATATGGAACTCATTCCAGCCACTCAAGCTGTTCAAATTTTTGAAAAGGCAATTGAGTGGGCTGAACATAATTCAAATAACTCTGAAGACATTTTAGTTTTGCATAAATTTCGTAACTTAGCGTTTCAGAAAGTTAAAATATCTCGTAAAAAGCAAAAAAGTTTAAAAGATTATTTTGTTACACAATAGTATGTAATTTGTGTGGTATCCATTCATGACACATATGTATTAGTCAAATCAGTACAAATATTTTTATTACTGAATAAAAAAGTCATTATTTTTTTACATATATGAATAAATTTTTTTTATTTTTCTTAAACTGTATATAGTGAATTTCTTGATATAGTGAACAGGCCTGTGCGTTAATTAGTTCACTATATCCCGATTGCACTGTATATATATATATATATATATATATATATATGTATATTTATATATATATATATATATATATATATATATATATATGTATATATACATATATATATATATATATATATATATGTATATATATATATATATATATATATATATATATATATATAAAAGTGAATCCGCCATAATGGCTGAATGCAGCAGTTGCAAATCTGCAATACGTGGTGAAACTGGAATTTGCTGCGAAGGAGTGTGTAAAAAGGTGTATCACAGCACCAGCAAGTGTGCCGGAATAGACAATTATTCAGCTGGAGTTTTGGTTAAAAATAATTTTGTGCGTTTTGTTTGTGATGATTGTATGCAGCTAATATATAATGTTGACATGGCGTTAAAAGAAATTCAAGATGATGTGAAGATAAATAAGCAATACATAGCTATCACTCCAATTTTAGAAATTTGTGGAGTCAGGATGAAGTCATTCGGAACAATCTTGTAAGTAATATCATGCGCCGCAATCGTTTTCAGGAGATTTTACAGTGTCTTCACTTCGAAGACAATTCCAAGGTTCCTTCGAAAGAGGCCGGAAATGTCGACAAAATGTGGAAGTTGCGTCCTCTTACAGACCACTTAAAAGCAAAAATGATAGAACATTTTCATACTGAGCAAAATCTTTCGTTCGATGAAAGCATGATAGCCTACTTTGGCAGACATGGTTGTAAGCAGTTCATTAAAGGTAAGCCATTACGATTTGGATATAAAGTTTGGTCTCTTTGCACTCCATCGGGCTATCTAGTGAACTTTGAAGTTTACCAGGGAAAGAATCCTCGCTCCAATGCTGAATATGAAACTAAGTTTGGAAAATGCGCGGCTCCATTAGTCAACATGATCGACGATTTTTCCGATGAATTGAAAGCGCTACCATTTTCATTTTACTTTGACAATCTGTTTACCAGCTATCCTTTGTTGGCCTATTTGAAATCATGCGGATATAATGCTACGGGAACAATCCGCGAAAACCGTATTCCAGCCAGCTGTCCACTAGCGCATAAAAAAACTTTCAAATCAATGGAAAGAGGTTACACCGAGTCGATTGAAATGAAAGGCACTAATATTCGGTTGGTAAAGTGGAAAGATAATAGTGTTGTCTGCATATTATCTACTTGCTTCAGCGAAAATCCGAAGTCCATGGCACAGCGTTATTCGAAGGAAAGGAGAGCTAAAATAAATGTACCCCGTCCTCTTGCAATTACGGAATATAACAAATATATGTGCGGAGTAGATCGATTGGATCAAAATTTATCCCAATATCGCATCGCATATAGAGGAAAGAAGTGGTGGTCTTGCATTTTTACCTGGCTCATAGATGCCTGTATACAAAATACTTGGCAGCTCTATCGGAAAGGACAACCGACAATGACTCAGCTTGAGTTCCGGAAACAGCTAGCACTATACTACTGCAAACATTATGGCACAAAAGCCAAAACACCCGGTCCTATGACCTCCCACAGATATGCAGAACAGACAGGTCGAGTTGAACACACAATCCGTTACGATCAAATTGGACATTTTGTAGTACCATCAAATCGTAGACACTGTGCTGGTGATCGATGCAAAGTTAACGGAAGAACAGCGTGTGTCAAATGCAACGTTGGGCTTTGCGTAAAGTGTTTTGCAAGTTACCATACCAAAAATTGATTCATATTGTATAAAACACAAAAAATATTTCTTTACCCTTAGTTTCAATAAAAATGTTTAAAACAGAATTTTATGTGTAGTTTTATTGAAGGATATTTAACAATAATGTCTTTAAAAAACCTGTACCCTAGGCGACCCACGATTACCATATGGTAACGCTAGTTTTTCACGTTTTCCGGAAAAATTAACCAACTTATTGAAAAATTAACTTGATTTCCGTGCTCGAAAGGGCCAAATACATAAGTATAGTAATTTTGAACAAAATAGAAAACAAAAAAAGTTCTGGGCAGTACCGGGTTAAATAGGACTATGCAGGATTTAAACAATAATAACAGACTTTTTGGTGGTGCCATTTTATTACTATCTGGTGATTTCCGACAAACGTTGCCAGTTATTCCTCGCTCTACTTTTGCAGATGAAGTTAATGCATGTCTAAAACAATCGATTTTATGGAGAAATGTTGAAACACTCAGATTGACAAATAACAAGACCGACACAAGCTCATTTGTTTCTCTGTCGTCAACAAGCATATCTCAGAAAATAGTAAACGCATTATACAATGGCAAGACAAAGAAGAAGTCAACCTCAAGTAGTACGATGTGTACAACTCCAAAATGATCCAACAGCACAAGAATTTTCTAAACACTTACTGGATCTTGGAAACGGTGAAATAGAATTTCATCAAGATACTCAACATATCAGATTGCCAGATAATTTTTGTACTGTTGTTCAAACTAAAAATGAACTAATTGATAGTGTCTTCCCAGACATACTAAATAACTATTTAAATCATGACTGGCTCAGTAATCGTGCAATTTTGGCAGCGCAAAATGTTGATGTTGATCTGATTAACTACCAGATACAACAATTATTACCAGGTGATTTAATGTCATTTAAGTCTATCGATGCTACAGTAGAAGAAAACGAGGCAGTGAATTTCCCAATTGAATTCTTAAATTCTTTAGACATAACAGGAATGCCACCACACAATCTTCGATTGAAAATTGGATCACCGATTATTCTACTGCGTAATTTAAATCCCCCTAAACTATGCAACGGTACACGTTTGGTGATCAAAATAATCACTGGAAACCTTCTTGAAGCAACTATTTTGACAGGAAAGTTTAAAGGAGAAATTGTTTTGTTACCACGTATTCCAATGATACCATCCGATTCTCCCATACCATTTAAAAGGCTACAGTTTCCAATTCGCTTAGCTTTCGCGATGACTATAAATAAATCTCAAGGCCAAACAATGTCGATTTGCGGCTTAGACTTGGAAAATCCATGTTTCTCCCATGGGCAATTATTCGTGGCGTGTTCACGAGTAGGAAGACCATCAAGTTTATTTGTATTAACAAAGGACCGATTGACCAAAAATATTGTACATCGACTGGCGCTTCATTGAACATTAACTGTGATTCATTACGATTAAAGATACAGTGCACGCTCGAAAACTCGAACTTACGATTACTCGAACGTTCCAAAACTTGAACACTTTTTTTTCTCCATTGACTATTCTAAAACTCGAACAAAATTTGATGGCTCTAAAACTCGAACAAAATTTTTATATTTTTTTTTACATCTGTCCAAACTCACTTGGACATATTATTGTAATGTAGTAATCTTTTGTATAATTTTATATAGAATTGAAGTATCCATCCTTGTATATCGTAAAATTTATTTAAGTTGTTAACACGTAGTATTTCGCGGGAAAATCCATCTTTTTTTTATCACTTCGTCTTAACTAAACCGAAGTTGTACAAAATATGTATTCTAAAAACTTACTTACTTACCTTTTAGCTCGCAACCAATGCACATCAAATTAGCAAAGGTTATACTTATCTAAATAAAAATCCTAAAATTAAACTAAAATACTTACCACACATTTACTCTAATTATCTACCTATGTACATACATATTTAAAGCTAAATTTTCAAGAAATAAAGAATTGAATTATAACGTTGAAGAAACCCATTGTGTCTAAATCTCTATTATCAAGATCCTCATTATTCACCATCATTAATATTCCTGCACCTAGCTAGGAGTCAAGTGGAATGCTTTCACTGATTCATTCTCATATAGCTTTTTTCCAATAGATCCAGCCATAACAATTACAAAGCGACAGATCCTATCATCTGTAACAAAACTTTTTGATCCCGCTGGATGGTTAACCCCCATAGTTATAAAAGCTAAAATTCTCATGCAGCAACTGTGGCTAGAAGGGTTAGGCTGGGATGAAGATGTTTCTCTAGAATCATTACAAAATTGGAATGCGCTCATTCAAGACCTCTCTCAGGTGGAACAGATTTCTATTCCTCGTTGGATACAATACCTTCCAACAGATTCGATTCAAATTCATGGATTTGCTGACGCTTCTAAAGCAGCATACTGCGCCACACTATATATTCGATGTCAAAACAATAAGAATAATACATGCACAAACTTATTGGTGGCAAAAAGTAAAGTCGCCCCTATCCAAACAGTCTCACTACCCCGTTTGGAACTCAACGGCGCAGTATTGCTTGCAAACCTCGTTAAGTATATAGTTTATTCCTTAAAGCTCGAAGTAACAGAAGTGAATCTATGGACGGATTCCACTATAGTGTTGGGATGGCTTTCAAAACCACCTTCAACATGGGAAACCTATGTCGCGAATAGAATTTCCCAAATTTATAGTATTGTACCAAATGCTACGTGGAGACATGTTCCAACTCAGGACAACCCAGCAGACCTCGGAACGAGGGGCTGCCATGCACAAGATCTTGTACGAAACACACTTTGGTGGTATGGACCAGCATGGCTAAGTAAACCCCAATCAGAATGGCCAAAGCGAAACCCCCTTAAAATTGTTGAAACCCTAGCAGAAAATGTATCCCTGCAGACTCAAGTCGAACAAAATGACTTACTGAATAACTTCTCGTCGTATAGCAAAGCTCTACGCGTTACTTGCTACATTTTTCGATTTTTCAACAGAACCAGAAAAAATATCATTGATAATGATTTTCAAAATACAAATATCTATTTAACACAAGAGGAAATGAAGTTCGTAAAGTCTAGATTTATTACCCTGGCTCAAAGGGCATATTATCCCGAAGAATACACGGCCTTATCCAACTCAAAACCAGTGCCCAATAAAAGCGCATTAAAACCTCTAAGCCCGTTTGTTGATACGAAATCAATATTACGTGTTAATGGCAGACTATCTCTGGCGTCTCTTCCGTATAATGAGCGTTACCCAATAATAATGCCTGGTGACTCAAGATTCTGCCAACTATATTTAGCCCATATACATACCTTACTTTTTCATGCGGATTATAGATTAATGTGTAGAATGACACAAACAGAATTTTACATTTCCAGACTCAAACCCCGAGTAAAAAAGATAATACATCATTGCAAAACTTGTATAATACATAAACAGCAGCCCAGTCATCAGATAATGGCACCTCTACCGCCAGAAAGGTGCAATTTATCCTTACCCTTCCAAATAATAGGTATCGATTTTGCTGGGCCATTTGAACTAAAAACATCATCATTACGAAAATCACCATATGTCAAAGGATATGCCAGTGTATTCGTCTGTTTCAGTACAAAAGCGGTACACTTAGAACCCTGCTCTGACCTATCATCAGAGGCATTCGAAGCAGCATTCGCTCGTTTTGTTGGTAGGCGGGGGCTCCCTCAAAGGGTAGTAACCGATAACGGAAGAAATTTCCTAGGATCCAGCAGAGCACTTGAGCGAGATTTTGCCATTTTTATTAAAACTATTGCACAAGATATCGCACAAAAGTATATTACTCATGGATTTGAGTGGAAATTTATTCCACCTCACGCACTTCACATGGGTGGTTTGTGGGAAGCCGCCGTAAAAAGTTTTAAATTTCACTTCAAAAGACTCGCCGGTGCTAAAAGATTTACGTTCGAAGAATTTGCCACTATTTTAGCTAGAATTGAAGGCGTGCTTAACTCGCGCCCTATATCCGCTCTATCAGAAGACCCATCAGACTTAACTGCATTGACTCCAGGTCATTTTCTCAGAGGTGCACCTTTACTAGCGTTCCCAGAACAAAGCTTCGAGGATATGTCTCTCATTAATAGATGGGAAAAGCTAAAAGCACTCCATCATCAGTTCTCGATACGATGGAAGCAAGATTATCTAAAATCTCTTCACAAACGCTACAAATGGAAGAACATAGTTCCAAACATAAAGGTCGGAGATTTAGTCGTTGTGATGGACGATTTACAACCACCTCATGATTGGCGATTAGGAAGGATTGAAAAAACGTTTTCAGGATCAGATCAGCACGTTCGTACAGCAGACATACGCATTTCCACCGGACTCATAACTCGCCCAATTGTTAAGTTGTGTTACCTACCTCTCATGAACGACAAAACGTATTATTCAACTCTACCTTCTACAACCACTAGCTAAATTCAGACACGCACTAGCACCTACACTTTTCATGTATTTCTGTCTAATATATAAACCATTCATATCTCATTTCAATATCCAGCCTACATGATTATACTTTTTCTATTAATAATTGTGTTTTTTTTCTAGAACTAAATCGGTCCACCCACGTGAACAATCTAAACACAACAGCCGCCGTCGTAAATATCGAGAGTTAGAAGTCGACATTCCACATGCTACTTTAAAAGAATCGCAACACTTCTTCAACACCTTTTCCTATAACATGACGTTGTACCAAAAGACTGTTGAATGCTTAGCTGGAACCATACACCGTGACACGATTACCGCTCCTGTCACCGATGTAGTGGTCCCGGCCTTCAGGAAATCCCTCCGGGATTATCCTTTTACTTTGCCCGATTGGGGCATGAAATTCTTGACTGATTCAGGTATCCCTGTGCCTGGTACCGGTCACCAAACTCACCCACACCCGGTCCACAAAACTTTCGAGTTGCACTTGCTCAGCAAACGAATCTCATTCCTTGCTAACCGCCCTGCAACCGTTATGTATATGAAACCGGAAAAATTTAGGAAATTGCAGGAAATCAATCCTAACTTTAGATATTTATTTAACCAAATTCATACTCCAAAAGATCTCACCCGCTACCCTTGCAATACCCCCGGCCCCATCACAACCCCTCTCGCTTTTATGCATGACGCTATAATGTATCTGTCCCCTGAGAAAATTCTTGACTTATTTGAACAATCCCCTGATCTTGACATGCTTTACGCCTCTTCCGTTGTGCCCATGGAATCTTACTTTGGCATCAAATCCATCATGCCTGATCTTTACAGTTTCTCCGTCTCTTCCGACCGACTATCTTATTTCATCGAGGGAAAGAAGAGTGGTTCGTACTCCCAGCCTTTATCTGCCTATTTTTGGCAAATCTGGCACCAAATAGCCAATTCTGACTTGTCTCTTTCCGTTTCCCTCATCGACACATGCGGACCATTTCATCTTCTTTTAATCAGTCGCTCTCGATCACTCAAGGAAATCCGTCGCTTCGACTTTCCGGAAGCCCATCTACTCCCTAACCCATCTCATGCCGATTTACCGATGAGTTCTCGATTAGTTCCCCTTTCTGTTTACCAAGCCTTGTTCACTTACGTTCGAGCGGTTCGAACTCTTCGTGTCACTGATCCTGCCGGTTTTGTTCGCACCCAGCAGAACAAGAACGAATACTCTTGGGTACAACCTGCTGCTTGGGAGTATCTTCACGATTTCGCCTTGAAAACTTCTTCCTATCGCCCGATACATCGCTTTCACTTACATTCCAGCGTGTGGTCCAATCTTCTAGGCTTCTTTTCTACTCATCGCGACAAATTTTATTCTTTATTCGCTGTCTCCTCCGGGTTCTTTTTGTCTCGGACTTTCGCCTACCTTCGTGACAATAGAATCAGTATGTTACGTCTTTTTGGCCGGCTTTTCGTAAACTCTCATCGCTCTCCTATCGTTCGCTTATATCATCGTCTCCCCCGTGTTGTTTCCGGACGTTCTAACTTCGACATTTATTTTATATCCCGTTGGGATTTTCGTAGGATGCTTCAACCTTTCATTCCTATGGAAATTGTGCACCGCTTCCCTTCCGTCCGACCTCGTCCTTCTGTCCTTTCTCTTTTCTCTCGTCTTTCTCTTATTTTTGGCACCTCAGCCGCCTTATACTTCTTGACTCGACGCTACACTCTTCAATGTCTTGTCTCGAGATATCAGAATTATTTCCATCCCACACCATTTAAATTGGAGATGGAAACCCAGTCCTATTTTGCCAATGGATCTGAGTCCTTTTTCCTTTCTTTAAATGGCACCATCCCTTCTACCCCTGATTCTGGGATTTTTGACTCAGATGAGGCTCCTGCCGCATTGAATTCTGTTATGCCTGAACCAACTCGATCCGTCTGTTTCTCATTGGATCCTGCCCCATCTCGCATTCCCACCTCTGACGAACCCACCATTCAGCCAGTGGCCCCTGCCTTTTCTTCGCCTGTGTTTCCGGGCTGGGAAGCCATGTTAGAGCTGTACGCGCGCATCAATCCCGGCTCACCCCCCTCTCCCGATGGCTTCACTTTCAAATTCAACAATAACATCAACTTTATTAGATCAAAGGGTTATAGTGGAAGCCATTCGCTCTCTGGCCCAAGTTCTTTGTGCGAAGGATAAATAGTTTTCCTTGTCTGACGCCAAGGCCGGCGGCATGTCCAAACTCACTTGGACATATTATTGTAATGTAGTAATCTTTTGTATAATTTTATATAGAATTGAAGTATCCATCCTTGTATATCGTAAAATTTATTTAAGTTGTTAACACGTAGTATTTCGCGGGAAAATCCATCTTTTTTTTATCACTTCGTCTTAACTAAACCGAAGTTGTACAAAATATGTATTCTAAAAACTTACTTACTTACCTTTTAGCTCGCAACCAATGCACATCAAATTAGCAAAGGTTATACTTATCTAAATAAAAATCCTAAAATTAAACTAAAATACTTACCACACATTTACTCTAATTATCTACCTATGTACATACATATTTAAAGCTAAATCTTCAAGAAATAAAGAATTGAATTATAACGTTGAAGAAACCCATTGTGTCTAAATCTCTATTATCAAGATCCTCATTATTCACCATCATTAATATTCCTGCACCCACCAGTAATATTCAACATCATTACTCTTATATTTGTGTTTACATATATATTTATGCTTCAATTTCTTGTTTTGTTTTGATTATGTTAAAAATTCACCGTTACCTTATGACATTTGTATTGTTTAAAATTGATTTACATACTTTATTGTTGAAAAAAATTTTGAGCAGTAAACACGTGTAATTTAAAATGAAAAGAAAATTAAAAGTTTTGACATTATCCGAAAAGGCAAACATTATTAATGCAGCCAAAAATGGTGAAAGCATTACAAGTTTATAAAAAAAAAATAATGTAGCAAAGTCTACTATATGTGGAATTTTAAAAAAAGAAACAAAAATTTTAGAATGTGTTAACAACACGCTTACGGGACCAGGAAAACGCAAAACTCTTCGCACTTCGGAGCTCCCTAAAATGGAAAAAGCTCTATACAATTGGTTTTTATCGCAACGTGCCAAGAATTATCCTATTAGTGGGCTCATTATAAAGGAAAAAGCAAAAGAGCTACATAGCCGTATGAGCAATGGCAGCACATCATTTTTTGCCAGCGACGGATGGTTACAAAAATTCAAGAAGCGTTATGGTATACGCTTAATTACAATATCAGGTGAAAAATTGTCTGCGCGTCCTGAACTGGTAGAGCCATTTAAAATAATTCTTAAATCTAAAATAGAAGAGTTTGATCTAAGCCAAGAGCAAATCTATAACGCAGACGAATCTGCATTATATTGGAAGCTTCTTCCGCAGAAATCGTACGTATCCACATTGGAAAAGCAGGCTCCAGGAAGAAAAACTGAAAAGCAGCGTCTCACATTTCTTGCATGCGCGAATGCTACTGGAAAACACAAGCTTAAAATGTTCGTGATTGGAAAATCTAAAAATCCCAGAGTTTTTAAGAACTTTAACTGCCCAGTGGAGTACAAAAATTCAAAGACAGCTTGGATGACCTCAGGCCTTTTCAAAGACTGGTTTCATCTTTCGTTTGTTCCACAAGTAAGTAAATTGAATCATTTTTAATTACGTTACAGATATTTATCTAAAAATATTTTCTAATTTTCTAGGTACAATCCTATTTAAAAAAAATTGGATTGCCACAAAAAGCTTTACTGTTACTTGATAACGCCCCATCGCATCCAGGCGAGCATGAATTAAAGTCTTCGGACGGGTTAATTACAGCCATGTTTATGCCACCAAACGTGACCCCTTTGATTCAACCAATGGATCAAAATGCCATAAGAATAACTAAACTACATTATCGAAGTTCGCTGTTAGCTGCTGTCTTTGCTGATGATTGCGGTTTGATCGAATCAATCAAAAAAATCAGTTTACGAGATGCGGTAATATTTTTGGATGGAGCTTGGCATAAGCTGAGTCAAGAAACTTTGGCGAAATGCTGGAAACCCATTTTGAATTTTACGAACTTAATAGAGGATGATGAAGATAATATAATATAATAAAATCCGCTAAGCATTTTAAAAAATCAAAAAGAAGCAGAAGCAAAACGTTTGTCACAAGAAACCGTTAATATTCTTGAAACTTTAAATCCTGAGGTATGACATTTAAAAGTAACATACATATCAATAATATGATATCATAAAAAACAAATTTCTTTTTAGATTACTTTTACTGAAGATGATATAAACGAATGGAATAATGATAATTGTGTTAATGAAGATTGAAACTTTCATTGAAAAAAGCAGTTCCGAGGATGAAGATGAATTGAATGAGAATGCACCAGAGCGCATAAGTTCATCCGAAGCTGTAAAACTTTTAACCAAAACCATACAATGGGCAACTTTTGAAAGGATTAGCCCAAGAAAAATGAATGTTATGCAATCGCTGCGCGAAAAAGCTGTACTAAATGAAGTCTCAAGCAAAACACGTCAAACAACAATAACTTCATTTTTTTCTAAGAATCCATAAACATATGTACATACATATATTTCATGTATTGTATATTTTGTAAAAAAGCGAAAAACCTTGTTTTAAAATACTAAAAATAAAAGTATTTTTTGTTGAAAATTAAAAATTTTAATTATTCTTAATATTGTTGACTTGGATAAAGCTAAAAATCAGGTAAAATGTATAAATACATACATAAAAAAAATGACGTTCGAAAACTCGAACAGCGCTGGTTTTAATTATTAGTTCGAGTTTTCGAGCGTGCACTGTATTTAGAGTATATATACTATTGAATAAATGTTATAAAAATGTTATGTTAATTTGTGTTAAATTTGTCTTTCAAATCTATCTTAAATCACTAAGCCACAGCAACGCGTGGCCGGGTCTGCTAGTATATACATAAGTCCTTGCAGTTTCATTTGGTGACTGTACCAAAATAACTGTACACTAACGGGAATCTAAATACATACCTAAAAAAAAATAACGAGAACCGTCCGTTCTAAAAAGAACGTGAAAGAAAAGACATAGAGTTGAAACAAAGAAAATATCCGAAACCAAAGAGAAGAAGGGAAACGAAACCGAAGCAGTAATAAGAAAATCAACATAACTAAAGCAAAGCATAATCCAATTTAATTCAGCAGTGTTGCCAGTCCACAAAACCTCGAAGCCTCTATATTATATGTCTCTAAATTAGAAAAATATATACATATATAATAAAATTTGTTAATTACCCATAATTTATATTGTATAAAGAAAAAAAGCCCCTAATAACCTAACACCCAAATAGCCTAATATCCAAATAACCTAAAACCGAAATAACCAAATACCCCAATTGTAACAAGTGTGCTCAATAGCTATACGGTTGATGCTCATTCGTTCGTGTAAAAACATCAAACTTTGTCTTGAATTTTTCAATAGCCCAGTTCACAATCTCGAGCAAGTAGTCTAGCATCGTAGCATGAGCAAAATAATTGTACTCTACACCAACAAAATACATTGAAAATGCTCTCAAAGACTCTCTCAATTTGCAAATGCTATAATGCAAGACCATTTGCACAGGATTGTGAATTGGGCTATTGTATAAAAGCAAGCAAAAACATTTTCATAAGGTTTGCTGGGAAACATTGAAGACAGCAATCATCAGTGAAGATTTTGTTTTTGTTTAGCTCATGAAATTGCTTTGTACGTATTCTTTTGTACAACAACAACAACAACATATTGAAAAGAAATTAATTTTCTATCAATGTATTGGTGTTTACTTCTCCATAATAAACTTTTGGGCACCCTTGTATTCCAATAGATAAATAATTAAATGTATAGATACATATTGTAATGTATAACTATTGTAATATTTAAATAAAAAAAAACTTACCGCCCATAAAATAAATCATAATTCTTGTCTAAAACAAACCCAATCTCATTTCGTGTGCATAGTGAGATCAAAAAGTGCAACTCCAACCCTAGCGGGTTCACAGAGTCGCTTGGTATTAATTTTCTTTTTCAGCCAATTTATCCGTACCTGTCATCAAAATCCGGAGGCCTTCGCGGCCTACTTTTTATACTTAGTAGGAAATTTACCCACATTTTTTAAAAATCAATTTTGTTGTTCTCTTGCTCGCACTATATTCCCGTTAACAGACTATAAAATCATTTCTTTTGTTAAACTTTGTAAAACTAGCTCATTCAAACCTATCATAAAAATTATTCTATTGTGGAAAATGTTTTTTGTAAAGAAAACAAGACGATGTATAATGAATTAAACTTTTAAGACAAAACAAAAATTTGTATCGAAAATAGTATAACATGTGTAATACCATCTTTCAACTTAATCTTAAAAATAGAGTAAATAAATAAGAAATGAAATTCTAAATATTCTATTTTCTTTCTGAGTTTTGGTAGGGTAAGAAAGGGGAAAATTTCGGGGTTCTTGGATAATAATTAAGTCGCCAGGACCATTGGGAGGTAGGGTAAAGGACATGCTCGTCGACCACACCTGACGTAGCGTACCAACAGGATACATTCCTACAGCTAAGCTCCTCGTTACATTATTTCACTTTTCCACTTTCAGTCTCCGTTGCCTCTTTGAATACGTTAACTGTCTGTTAGTAGGCAGCAGCCACGCGTTTAATAGAAAAATAGGGAGTCTATAATAAATATACGACTCATTGTGCTGAATAAATTCACGATTGTATGCCTTCTGAGGACCGAATCCCCCCCTATCCCGACTGTTAGCTACCAATTATAAAATCAATGGCTCCCGTAGTTCTCAAAGACATCTCCGTCATCATACACCACCTAATATGTGTTTATTCATATTCCTTCAGCCGCAGTTCATATCCAACCCTCAAATACCAACAATATATTAGTTCTTCCTTTTTCAGGATTCACCTTTTTGATTATAACATACACTGGCTTTCGTTACAATACCAGGTGCAAGTATAGTGGTACACCGAGTATCTAGCATTTTAATCAACTGTTATTGGAACTCTATAAGATGAACATGGGTATATGAACAATAAAAACATAATAAATAGACTGGCTCATATGAACGGCACATAAGAATATAACTAAACTGGCATATGAATATTATCATATGATCCTTACAAAAGCATTTAAATTGGATGATGAAATATAAGTAAATTATATTATTTATAATTAATTATTCCCCAACACACAGTCAACTCCGGATAATTGAATAAAAATCTTCTAAACATTTAATCAGAAAGTTTCTTTAGTCTTCAAGATTGAGAGCCCCAGTTTAGCTAATCACCCGACTCTGCCAATTGAGGAATCCTTGGAATTCATTGCACTCTTAGTGCAATGAATTCCTCCGCCCTGAGAGGAGGTTCCATTATACCCACAAGTTTTGATATAGAATACATCAGTCTCTGCATAAAGAACGGTTACTCAACCGAACACCTGACCGCACCAAATCTATCTCAGGATATTTATATCTTTGAGGTATATAGCCGACTACCAAGCTACAAAGGAGTTTTAGCAACAGCAGAACTACCCATTAGCAAAACCTTAAAAGCACTTTTTACAACTGAAATACGAAGCTTGCTTCGCTCGATAAGCAAATCATACTTCGATTCCTGGAAATCAGTGACCCTAGCACAGGTTTCTGACGAATTTCTATCTCTTAGCAGCCAATTCCGCTTAGCTGGTGGAACCCACAGAGCAAATATTTCTTTTAGCCGCTCTTCTTCAACTTCATCTTTGGCAACTTCTCCAACTTATTTATCAGCACAGTCTTCACCCTTGTCATCACCAATAGCATCGGCCTTTCCTATCAATATGACTAGCTCATCCTCCTCTATTCCCTATGACAGGGATGTAACAGTAGGCCTTCATGAAGAGGAACCCGTTGACGCAGAGGGTGCAAAAGAAGCCTATTTGGAAATGGAGAAATCCTTTTTAGATAATATTCATCATAACAAAATAACTGGCGAATAATTATTATAATTATATTTATATTTACATAACAAGTTTACGTCCTCATTTATGAAGCACCAGCCATAAAAGTAATAGAAAATTAAAAAAATAACGCGGCCATTTAGTATATGTTCACTGTGAATTACAAACAGATCACCCCGAATTTTCAATTGCAAAGAAGCCTCCTATTCCGTTTGTGTTAGAATATTCACACCAGAAAGTAGGGAAAAATATAAATATGATGTCTTATATAAATTCAAAATTTGTATATACAATGGAACATATCTTATTACAAATTCTATTTAATCAATGTCTGACCTTATAAGTGAGTGTTCATATTTATATTCAAGTGCAACAAATTCGTATAATTATTCAAGTGAAAATGGTTCGTCAAAGCAGAAAAGTAAACTTCCAGAATATCAAGGCTACCTTGACAGACAGCGAAAGCGAGTCCGAGAAAGTAGAGATAATCTCCAACGCGCAGATTATTCCACCAATAGTTATCCCAAGTACGCAAGACGTGATTGCGGAGTTGGGGATTGCGATGGAGACGTCCAGTCAAGAGGCAGTGACAAAAGCTCAGAATCTACAGCAAGAACTCAGCAATGGGTCGCAGAGCAGCGACAATTTAATTGGAGTAATAGAGTTATTGTGGGAGACCAATTTCCTAGTGTTAATTTTACCAGTGTTAAAGGAGATAGAACGTATGTGCATAAAGAAAAGGAACTTGGCTTGGAAAAAGATTATTACACAAATGATGAATGGGATGCTGATGGTGTTAAAAAAGTTAAAGGCGGATACTGTCGACTTAAAGAACTGTTCGTTCGAGGTTTTCAGGAACGCAACATCAAACGTAGAATTATCCATGATGTTTATAAAAACACAGGATACAGAATTACTGAATCAGATTATCGACTACTACACAAAAAGCACAGAGGCACCATCTTCTTCGTCAGCGAACATGGAGACCACTACCATGTTGTCCACGACTGCGGCTACACCAATTATACATGTAAGTGCTCCAGTATCGATACCCTCAAGTCATTTAGAGCCATCGGGTCTAGATTTTCTAGACGCGTTACTCCCAGTTGGGAATACACAATCAACCACTGGATCAATACAGCAGTCTATTTCCAGAAGGAAGGGAGACAGCTGTGTTTCATGGACCTCGCCGGGAGAAATTGGGTATCAAGTAGTAAAACTGGACATTTACAATTTCAAGAAGATCTGCAATCAGCCCAAGAAAAATTGGTGGAAAGAGGCGGAACTGCGGTCGACCTTTTTGACTTCGTCTCCTGTCGATCCGAAGAACATACTCATACAGAAGCTGGTAGCCGAAGTAGCGAAATCAGTCACGCAAATTCCGGAGGTAAAACGGGAGGAAAAGGCGACAGGATCATATACTTTCTACGGCAGTTCGCAGTATCGCCAGTAAATCACATTTTTAATTTACCTTTTTGGCTTACGTCTAAATATAAATTTTTTAACAAAATTAGTTCTCTAATGATTAACATTTTAAAAATTCACAATAACTTCTACAATGATTTAACAGTTGAAGAATTATATACTCACTTTATGGGTCTTGAACCACAATATATTGTTTTTAATTCTCCAACTGTTAACATAGATAATTATTATATGAATTTAACAGATTCCATCAATGTAATGGAAGAACTAATCAACTATCAATTTTATAATAACTTAGACAGAATACAATCATTTTATACTAATCTTTTTAATATACTCGACAGAAAAGTTCCCAAGAAAAACACATTATTTATTTTATCCGCACCAAATGCAGGTAAAAATTTCTTCTTTGATGCCATTATTCATTACTGCATAAATTTTGGACAGATGGGAAATTTTAACCGGTATTGTTCATTCCCCCTGCAAGAATGTGTGGATAGAAGAATAATCTTGTGGAACGAGCCTGTAATGGAACCATCAGCGACCGAAACGCTAAAATGTATTTTGGGAGGAGACACCTGTAACGCTAAAATAAAGTATCAAGGCGATGCGGTCATTTCAAGAACTCCTGTTATAATTCTATCAAATAATGACGTCTTTCCAAAAGATGAAGCATTTCGGTCGCGGATGTACACTTACAATTGGCGACCTGCACCATTTTTAAAACAATATAATAAAAAACCAAACCCTTTATGTGTATACCATTTATTTAATAAATATATAAATAAAAATTAAAAAAAAAATTACATTTTTCTTTTCTTTGGAATATTAATAATTTCAAATTCGTCGTCTATAATTTCCTCCATTGTTTGTTCCACACATCCAGTTGCTTCATCGGTATTTCCAAGTAAAGTTGAACCATCAGTATATTTCAATGCACTTTCGTGTAAGAAATGAACATTAGTTGGCCAAGATATAGGAGTATTTTTAGTAAATGCAGATGAAATATTAAATTCTATAATACATGTACAATCAACTTTCCAATAAGCACAGGAGTTTAAAAAATTAGTTTCTTCATTAGCTGGATTTAATTGTGGAGTAGCTTGAATTCCAACATGTACTTGTGGTTGTGCTGCATATGAAGTAGTACCAGTTCTATGATTAAAACTTCCATAATTTTCAATTTTTCGATGATAATTATCATAAGTGTTATTACTTAAATCAGGTGGAGTATTTTGTTGTCCTAAGCCTAATTCACCAATAACTACTTCATCATTTACTTGAAAAAATTTCAAATTACTACTAGTACTTCTTGTAAATTGAGAAGAAAACACCTATTAAAAAGTTTGGACGACGAATATATATTATTCTGAAGTCAGTAACTCTGACTTAGACTATTCACACCAGAAAGTAGGGAAAAATATAAATATGATGTCTTATATAAATTCAAAATTTGTATATACAATGGAACATATCAAAGATCAAATAGAAACTCTGTACGAACAACTAAATTATATATTAAAGTGTTTAGCTGAGACTTAATTAGTACATTTCAATTCTGGCATCTGCCCTAACTTCCCTTCGTGCATTTGCATATCAATACTTTCAATGAAAGACTATCAGTGGGAACATCTTAGTTTAGAATTTCGACAAGAAAGGTTAAATTATCAGTTGATTTAAAGAAGGCGTGGTCAATAGCAGAAAATTAATAAATTTTGGATGATGAATATATGATTATGAAGTCAGTAACTCTGACTTAAACACTATCTCATCAAGTCCTTGCCTTTAAAAGAACTATCTTTCCTTTTTTTTGGCAAATGTAAAAAGAAAACACCTATTAAAAAGTTTGGACGACGAATATATATTATTCTGAAGTCAGTAACTCTGACTTAGAATATTCACACCAGAAAGTAGGGAAAAATATAAATATGATGTCTTATATAAATTCAAAATTTGTATATACAATGGAACATATCAAAGATCAAATAGAAACTCTGTACGAACAACTAAATTATATATTAAAGTGTTTAGCTGAGACTTAATTAGTACATTTCAATTCTGGCATCTGCCCTAACTTCCCTTCGTGCATTTGCATATCAATACTTTCAATGAAAGACTATCAGTGGGAACATCTTAGTTTAGAATTTCGACAAGAAAGGTTAAATTATCAGTTGATTTAAAGAAGGCGTGGTCAATAGCAGAAAATTAATAAATTTAGGATGATGAATATATGATTATGAAGTCAGTAACTCTGACTTAAACACTATCTCATCAAGTCCTTGCCTTTAAAAGAACTATCTTTCCTTTTTTTGGCAAATGTAAAAAGAAAACACCTATTAAAAAGTTTGGACGACGAATATATATTATTCTGAAGTCAGTAACTCTGACTTAGACTATTCACACCAGAAAGTAGGGAAAAATATAAATATGATGTCTTATATAAATTCAAAATTTGTATATACAATGGAACATATCAAAGATCAAATAGAAACTCTGTACGAACAACTAAATTATATATTAAAGTGTTTAGCTGAGACTTAATTAGTACATTTCAATTCTGGCATCTGCCCTAACTTCCCTTCGTGCATTTGCATATCAATACTTTCAATGAAAGACTATCAGTGGGAACATCTTAGTTTAGAATTTCGACAAGAAAGGTTAAATTATCAGTTGATTTAAAGAAGGCGTGGTCAATAGCAGAAAATTAATAAATTTTGGATGATGAATATATGATTATGAAGTCAGTAACTCTGACTTAAACACTATCTCATCAAGTCCTTGCCTTTAAAAGAACTATCTTTCCTTTTTTTGGCAAATGTAAAAAGAAAACACCTATTAAAAAGTTTGGACGACGAATATATATTATTCTGAAGTCAGTAACTCTGACTTAGACTATTCACACCAGAAAGTAGGGAAAAATATAAATATGATGTCTTATATAAATTCAAAATTTGTATATACAATGGAACATATCAAAGATCAAATAGAAACTCTGTACGAACAACTAAATTATATATTAAAGTGTTTAGCTGAGACTTAATTAGTACATTTCAATTCTGGCATCTGCCCTAACTTCCCTTCGTGCATTTGCATATCAATACTTTCAATGAAAGACTATCAGTGGGAACATCTTAGTTTAGAATTTCGACAAGAAAGGTTAAATTATCAGTTGATTTAAAGAAGGCGTGGTCAATAGCAGAAAATTAATAAATTTTGGATGATGAATATATGATTATGAAGTCAGTAACTCTGACTTAAACACTATCTCATCAAGTCCTTGCCTTTAAAAGAACTATCTTTCCTTTTTTTGGCAAATGTAAAAAGAAAACACCTATTAAAAAGTTTGGACGACGAATATATATTATTCTGAAGTCAGTAACTCTGACTTAGACTATTCACACCAGAAAGTAGGGAAAAATATAAATATGATGTCTTATATAAATTCAAAATTTGTATATACAATGGAACATATCAAAGATCAAATAGAAACTCTGTACGAACAACTAAATTATATATTAAAGTGTTTAGCTGAGACTTAATTAGTACATTTCAATTCTGGCATCTGCCCTAACTTCCCTTCGTGCATTTGCATATCAATACTTTCAATGAAAGACTATCAGTGGGAACATCTTAGTTTAGAATTTCGACAAGAAAGGTTAAATTATCAGTTGATTTAAAGAAGGCGTGGTCAATAGCAGAAAATTAATAAATTTAGGATGATGAATATATGATTATGAAGTCAGTAACTCTGACTTAAACACTATCTCATCAAGTCCTTGCCTTTAAAAGAACTATCTTTCCTTTTTTTTGGCAAATGTAAAAAGAAAACACCTATTAAAAAGTTTGGACGACGAATATATATTATTCTGAAGTCAGTAACTCTGACTTAGAATATTCACACCAGAAAGTAGGGAAAAATATAAATATGATGTCTTATATAAATTCAAAATTTGTATATACAATGGAACATATCAAAGATCAAATAGAAACTCTGTACGAACAACTAAATTATATATTAAAGTGTTTAGCTGAGACTTAATTAGTACATTTCAATTCTGGCATCTGCCCTAACTTCCCTTCGTGCATTTGCATATCAATACTTTCAATGAAAGACTATCAGTGGGAACATCTTAGTTTAGAATTTCGACAAGAAAGGTTAAATTATCAGTTGATTTAAAGAAGGCGTGGTCAATAGCAGAAAATTAATAAATTTAGGATGATGAATATATGATTATGAAGTCAGTAACTCTGACTTAAACACTATCTCATCAAGTCCTTGCCTTTAAAAGAACTATCTTTCCTTTTTTTTGGCAAATGTAAAAAGAAAACACCTATTAAAAAGTTTGGACGACGAATATATATTATTCTGAAGTCAGTAACTCTGACTTAGAATATTCACACCAGAAAGTAGGGAAAAATATAAATATGATGTCTTATATAAATTCAAAATTTGTATATACAATGGAACATATCAAAGATCAAATAGAAACTCTGTACGAACAACTAAATTATATATTAAAGTGTTTAGCTGAGACTTAATTAGTACATTTCAATTCTGGCATCTGCCCTAACTTCCCTTCGTGCATTTGCATATCAATACTTTCAATGAAAGACTATCAGTGGGAACATCTTAGTTTAGAATTTCGACAAGAAAGGTTAAATTATCAGTTGATTTAAAGAAGGCGTGGTCAATAGCAGAAAATTAATAAATTTAGGATGATGAATATATGATTATGAAGTCAGTAACTCTGACTTAAACACTATCTCATCAAGTCCTTGCCTTTAAAAGAACTATCTTTCCTTTTTTTTGGCAAATGTAAAAAGAAAACACCTATTAAAAAGTTTGGACGACGAATATATATTATTCTGAAGTCAGTAACTCTGACTTAGAATATTCACACCAGAAAGTAGGGAAAAATATAAATATGATGTCTTATATAAATTCAAAATTTGTATATACAATGGAACATATCAAAGATCAAATAGAAACTCTGTACGAACAACTAAATTATATATTAAAGTGTTTAGCTGAGACTTAATTAGTACATTTCAATTCTGGCATCTGCCCTAACTTCCCTTCGTGCATTTGCATATCAATACTTTCAATGAAAGACTATCAGTGGGAACATCTTAGTTTAGAATTTCGACAAGAAAGGTTAAATTATCAGTTGATTTAAAGAAGGCGTGGTCAATAGCAGAAAATTAATAAATTTAGGATGATGAATATATGATTATGAAGTCAGTAACTCTGACTTAAACACTATCTCATCAAGTCCTTGCCTTTAAAAGAACTATCTTTCCTTTTTTTTGGCAAATGTAAAAAGAAAACACCTATTAAAAAGTTTGGACGACGAATATATATTATTCTGAAGTCAGTAACTCTGACTTAGAATATTCACACCAGAAAGTAGGGAAAAATATAAATATGATGTCTTATATAAATTCAAAATTTGTATATACAATGGAACATATCAAAGATCAAATAGAAACTCTGTACGAACAACTAAATTATATATTAAAGTGTTTAGCTGAGACTTAATTAGTACATTTCAATTCTGGCATCTGCCCTAACTTCCCTTCGTGCATTTGCATATCAATACTTTCAATGAAAGACTATCAGTGGGAACATCTTAGTTTAGAATTTCGACAAGAAAGGTTAAATTATCAGTTGATTTAAAGAAGGCGTGGTCAATAGCAGAAAATTAATAAATTTAGGATGATGAATATATGATTATGAAGTCAGTAACTCTGACTTAAACACTATCTCATCAAGTCCTTGCCTTTAAAAGAACTATCTTTCCTTTTTTTGGCAAATGTAAAAAGAAAACACCTATTAAAAAGTTTGGACGACGAATATATATTATTCTGAAGTCAGTAACTCTGACTTAGACTATTCACACCAGAAAGTAGGGAAAAATATAAATATGATGTCTTATATAAATTCAAAATTTGTATATACAATGGAACATATCAAAGATCAAATAGAAACTCTGTACGAACAACTAAATTATATATTAAAGTGTTTAGCTGAGACTTAATTAGTACATTTCAATTCTGGCATCTGCCCTAACTTCCCTTCGTGCATTTGCATATCAATACTTTCAATGAAAGACTATCAGTGGGAACATCTTAGTTTAGAATTTCGACAAGAAAGGTTAAATTATCAGTTGATTTAAAGAAGGCGTGGTCAATAGCAGAAAATTAATAAATTTTGGATGATGAATATATGATTATGAAGTCAGTAACTCTGACTTAAACACTATCTCATCAAGTCCTTGCCTTTAAAAGAACTATCTTTCCTTTTTTTGGCAAATGTAAAAAGAAAACACCTATTAAAAAGTTTGGACGACGAATATATATTATTCTGAAGTCAGTAACTCTGACTTAGACTATTCACACCAGAAAGTAGGGAAAAATATAAATATGATGTCTTATATAAATTCAAAATTTGTATATACAATGGAACATATCAAAGATCAAATAGAAACTCTGTACGAACAACTAAATTATATATTAAAGTGTTTAGCTGAGACTTAATTAGTACATTTCAATTCTGGCATCTGCCCTAACTTCCCTTCGTGCATTTGCATATCAATACTTTCAATGAAAGACTATCAGTGGGAACATCTTAGTTTAGAATTTCGACAAGAAAGGTTAAATTATCAGTTGATTTAAAGAAGGCGTGGTCAATAGCAGAAAATTAATAAATTTTGGATGATGAATATATGATTATGAAGTCAGTAACTCTGACTTAAACACTATCTCATCAAGTCCTTGCCTTTAAAAGAACTATCTTTCCTTTTTTTTGGCAAATGTAAAAAGAAAACACCTATTAAAAAGTTTGGACGACGAATATATATTATTCTGAAGTCAGTAACTCTGACTTAGAATATTCACACCAGAAAGTAGGGAAAAATATAAATATGATGTCTTATATAAATTCAAAATTTGTATATACAATGGAACATATCAAAGATCAAATAGAAACTCTGTACGAACAACTAAATTATATATTAAAGTGTTTAGCTGAGACTTAATTAGTACATTTCAATTCTGGCATCTGCCCTAACTTCCCTTCGTGCATTTGCATATCAATACTTTCAATGAAAGACTATCAGTGGGAACATCTTAGTTTAGAATTTCGACAAGAAAGGTTAAATTATCAGTTGATTTAAAGAAGGCGTGGTCAATAGCAGAAAATTAATAAATTTTGGATGATGAATATATGATTATGAAGTCAGTAACTCTGACTTAAACACTATCTCATCAAGTCCTTGCCTTTAAAAGAACTATCTTTCCTTTTTTTGGCAAATGTAAAAAGAAAACACCTATTAAAAAGTTTGGACGACGAATATATATTATTCTGAAGTCAGTAACTCTGACTTAGACTATTCACACCAGAAAGTAGGGAAAAATATAAATATGATGTCTTATATAAATTCAAAATTTGTATATACAATGGAACATATCAAAGATCAAATAGAAACTCTGTACGAACAACTAAATTATATATTAAAGTGTTTAGCTGAGACTTAATTAGTACATTTCAATTCTGGCATCTGCCCTAACTTCCCTTCGTGCATTTGCATATCAATACTTTCAATGAAAGACTATCAGTGGGAACATCTTAGTTTAGAATTTCGACAAGAAAGGTTAAATTATCAGTTGATTTAAAGAAGGCGTGGTCAATAGCAGAAAATTAATAAATTTAGGATGATGAATATATGATTATGAAGTCAGTAACTCTGACTTAAACACTATCTCATCAAGTCCTTGCCTTTAAAAGAACTATCTTTCCTTTTTTTTGGCAAATGTAAAAAGAAAACACCTATTAAAAAGTTTGGACGACGAATATATATTATTCTGAAGTCAGTAACTCTGACTTAGAATATTCACACCAGAAAGTAGGGAAAAATATAAATATGATGTCTTATATAAATTCAAAATTTGTATATACAATGGAACATATCAAAGATCAAATAGAAACTCTGTACGAACAACTAAATTATATATTAAAGTGTTTAGCTGAGACTTAATTAGTACATTTCAATTCTGGCATCTGCCCTAACTTCCCTTCGTGCATTTGCATATCAATACTTTCAATGAAAGACTATCAGTGGGAACATCTTAGTTTAGAATTTCGACAAGAAAGGTTAAATTATCAGTTGATTTAAAGAAGGCGTGGTCAATAGCAGAAAATTAATAAATTTAGGATGATGAATATATGATTATGAAGTCAGTAACTCTGACTTAAACACTATCTCATCAAGTCCTTGCCTTTAAAAGAACTATCTTTCCTTTTTTTTGGCAAATGTAAAAAGAAAACACCTATTAAAAAGTTTGGACGACGAATATATATTATTCTGAAGTCAGTAACTCTGACTTAGAATATTCACACCAGAAAGTAGGGAAAAATATAAATATGATGTCTTATATAAATTCAAAATTTGTATATACAATGGAACATATCAAAGATCAAATAGAAACTCTGTACGAACAACTAAATTATATATTAAAGTGTTTAGCTGAGACTTAATTAGTACATTTCAATTCTGGCATCTGCCCTAACTTCCCTTCGTGCATTTGCATATCAATACTTTCAATGAAAGACTATCAGTGGGAACATCTTAGTTTAGAATTTCGACAAGAAAGGTTAAATTATCAGTTGATTTAAAGAAGGCGTGGTCAATAGCAGAAAATTAATAAATTTAGGATGATGAATATATGATTATGAAGTCAGTAACTCTGACTTAAACACTATCTCATCAAGTCCTTGCCTTTAAAAGAACTATCTTTCCTTTTTTTGGCAAATGTAAAAAGAAAACACCTATTAAAAAGTTTGGACGACGAATATATATTATTCTGAAGTCAGTAACTCTGACTTAGACTATTCACACCAGAAAGTAGGGAAAAATATAAATATGATGTCTTATATAAATTCAAAATTTGTATATACAATGGAACATATCAAAGATCAAATAGAAACTCTGTACGAACAACTAAATTATATATTAAAGTGTTTAGCTGAGACTTAATTAGTACATTTCAATTCTGGCATCTGCCCTAACTTCCCTTCGTGCATTTGCATATCAATACTTTCAATGAAAGACTATCAGTGGGAACATCTTAGTTTAGAATTTCGACAAGAAAGGTTAAATTATCAGTTGATTTAAAGAAGGCGTGGTCAATAGCAGAAAATTAATAAATTTTGGATGATGAATATATGATTATGAAGTCAGTAACTCTGACTTAAACACTATCTCATCAAGTCCTTGCCTTTAAAAGAACTATCTTTCCTTTTTTTTGGCAAATGTAAAAAGAAAACACCTATTAAAAAGTTTGGACGACGAATATATATTATTCTGAAGTCAGTAACTCTGACTTAGAATATTCACACCAGAAAGTAGGGAAAAATATAAATATGATGTCTTATATAAATTCAAAATTTGTATATACAATGGAACATATCAAAGATCAAATAGAAACTCTGTACGAACAACTAAATTATATATTAAAGTGTTTAGCTGAGACTTAATTAGTACATTTCAATTCTGGCATCTGCCCTAACTTCCCTTCGTGCATTTGCATATCAATACTTTCAATGAAAGACTATCAGTGGGAACATCTTAGTTTAGAATTTCGACAAGAAAGGTTAAATTATCAGTTGATTTAAAGAAGGCGTGGTCAATAGCAGAAAATTAATAAATTTAGGATGATGAATATATGATTATGAAGTCAGTAACTCTGACTTAAACACTATCTCATCAAGTCCTTGCCTTTAAAAGAACTATCTTTCCTTTTTTTGGCAAATGTAAAAAGAAAACACCTATTAAAAAGTTTGGACGACGAATATATATTATTCTGAAGTCAGTAACTCTGACTTAGACTATTCACACCAGAAAGTAGGGAAAAATATAAATATGATGTCTTATATAAATTCAAAATTTGTATATACAATGGAACATATCAAAGATCAAATAGAAACTCTGTACGAACAACTAAATTATATATTAAAGTGTTTAGCTGAGACTTAATTAGTACATTTCAATTCTGGCATCTGCCCTAACTTCCCTTCGTGCATTTGCATATCAATACTTTCAATGAAAGACTATCAGTGGGAACATCTTAGTTTAGAATTTCGACAAGAAAGGTTAAATTATCAGTTGATTTAAAGAAGGCGTGGTCAATAGCAGAAAATTAATAAATTTTGGATGATGAATATATGATTATGAAGTCAGTAACTCTGACTTAAACACTATCTCATCAAGTCCTTGCCTTTAAAAGAACTATCTTTCCTTTTTTTTGGCAAATGTAAAAAGAAAACACCTATTAAAAAGTTTGGACGACGAATATATATTATTCTGAAGTCAGTAACTCTGACTTAGAATATTCACACCAGAAAGTAGGGAAAAATATAAATATGATGTCTTATATAAATTCAAAATTTGTATATACAATGGAACATATCAAAGATCAAATAGAAACTCTGTACGAACAACTAAATTATATATTAAAGTGTTTAGCTGAGACTTAATTAGTACATTTCAATTCTGGCATCTGCCCTAACTTCCCTTCGTGCATTTGCATATCAATACTTTCAATGAAAGACTATCAGTGGGAACATCTTAGTTTAGAATTTCGACAAGAAAGGTTAAATTATCAGTTGATTTAAAGAAGGCGTGGTCAATAGCAGAAAATTAATAAATTTAGGATGATGAATATATGATTATGAAGTCAGTAACTCTGACTTAAACACTATCTCATCAAGTCCTTGCCTTTAAAAGAACTATCTTTCCTTTTTTTGGCAAATGTAAAAAGAAAACACCTATTAAAAAGTTTGGACGACGAATATATATTATTCTGAAGTCAGTAACTCTGACTTAGACTATTCACACCAGAAAGTAGGGAAAAATATAAATATGATGTCTTATATAAATTCAAAATTTGTATATACAATGGAACATATCAAAGATCAAATAGAAACTCTGTACGAACAACTAAATTATATATTAAAGTGTTTAGCTGAGACTTAATTAGTACATTTCAATTCTGGCATCTGCCCTAACTTCCCTTCGTGCATTTGCATATCAATACTTTCAATGAAAGACTATCAGTGGGAACATCTTAGTTTAGAATTTCGACAAGAAAGGTTAAATTATCAGTTGATTTAAAGAAGGCGTGGTCAATAGCAGAAAATTAATAAATTTTGGATGATGAATATATGATTATGAAGTCAGTAACTCTGACTTAAACACTATCTCATCAAGTCCTTGCCTTTAAAAGAACTATCTTTCCTTTTTTTGGCAAATGTAAAAAGAAAACACCTATTAAAAAGTTTGGACGACGAATATATATTATTCTGAAGTCAGTAACTCTGACTTAGACTATTCACACCAGAAAGTAGGGAAAAATATAAATATGATGTCTTATATAAATTCAAAATTTGTATATACAATGGAACATATCAAAGATCAAATAGAAACTCTGTACGAACAACTAAATTATATATTAAAGTGTTTAGCTGAGACTTAATTAGTACATTTCAATTCTGGCATCTGCCCTAACTTCCCTTCGTGCATTTGCATATCAATACTTTCAATGAAAGACTATCAGTGGGAACATCTTAGTTTAGAATTTCGACAAGAAAGGTTAAATTATCAGTTGATTTAAAGAAGGCGTGGTCAATAGCAGAAAATTAATAAATTTAGGATGATGAATATATGATTATGAAGTCAGTAACTCTGACTTAAACACTATCTCATCAAGTCCTTGCCTTTAAAAGAACTATCTTTCCTTTTTTTTGGCAAATGTAAAAAGAAAACACCTATTAAAAAGTTTGGACGACGAATATATATTATTCTGAAGTCAGTAACTCTGACTTAGAATATTCACACCAGAAAGTAGGGAAAAATATAAATATGATGTCTTATATAAATTCAAAATTTGTATATACAATGGAACATATCAAAGATCAAATAGAAACTCTGTACGAACAACTAAATTATATATTAAAGTGTTTAGCTGAGACTTAATTAGTACATTTCAATTCTGGCATCTGCCCTAACTTCCCTTCGTGCATTTGCATATCAATACTTTCAATGAAAGACTATCAGTGGGAACATCTTAGTTTAGAATTTCGACAAGAAAGGTTAAATTATCAGTTGATTTAAAGAAGGCGTGGTCAATAGCAGAAAATTAATAAATTTAGGATGATGAATATATGATTATGAAGTCAGTAACTCTGACTTAAACACTATCTCATCAAGTCCTTGCCTTTAAAAGAACTATCTTTCCTTTTTTTGGCAAATGTAAAAAGAAAACACCTATTAAAAAGTTTGGACGACGAATATATATTATTCTGAAGTCAGTAACTCTGACTTAGACTATTCACACCAGAAAGTAGGGAAAAATATAAATATGATGTCTTATATAAATTCAAAATTTGTATATACAATGGAACATATCAAAGATCAAATAGAAACTCTGTACGAACAACTAAATTATATATTAAAGTGTTTAGCTGAGACTTAATTAGTACATTTCAATTCTGGCATCTGCCCTAACTTCCCTTCGTGCATTTGCATATCAATACTTTCAATGAAAGACTATCAGTGGGAACATCTTAGTTTAGAATTTCGACAAGAAAGGTTAAATTATCAGTTGATTTAAAGAAGGCGTGGTCAATAGCAGAAAATTAATAAATTTTGGATGATGAATATATGATTATGAAGTCAGTAACTCTGACTTAAACACTATCTCATCAAGTCCTTGCCTTTAAAAGAACTATCTTTCCTTTTTTTTGGCAAATGTAAAAAGAAAACACCTATTAAAAAGTTTGGACGACGAATATATATTATTCTGAAGTCAGTAACTCTGACTTAGAATATTCACACCAGAAAGTAGGGAAAAATATAAATATGATGTCTTATATAAATTCAAAATTTGTATATACAATGGAACATATCAAAGATCAAATAGAAACTCTGTACGAACAACTAAATTATATATTAAAGTGTTTAGCTGAGACTTAATTAGTACATTTCAATTCTGGCATCTGCCCTAACTTCCCTTCGTGCATTTGCATATCAATACTTTCAATGAAAGACTATCAGTGGGAACATCTTAGTTTAGAATTTCGACAAGAAAGGTTAAATTATCAGTTGATTTAAAGAAGGCGTGGTCAATAGCAGAAAATTAATAAATTTAGGATGATGAATATATGATTATGAAGTCAGTAACTCTGACTTAAACACTATCTCATCAAGTCCTTGCCTTTAAAAGAACTATCTTTCCTTTTTTTGGCAAATGTAAAAAGAAAACACCTATTAAAAAGTTTGGACGACGAATATATATTATTCTGAAGTCAGTAACTCTGACTTAGACTATTCACACCAGAAAGTAGGGAAAAATATAAATATGATGTCTTATATAAATTCAAAATTTGTATATACAATGGAACATATCAAAGATCAAATAGAAACTCTGTACGAACAACTAAATTATATATTAAAGTGTTTAGCTGAGACTTAATTAGTACATTTCAATTCTGGCATCTGCCCTAACTTCCCTTCGTGCATTTGCATATCAATACTTTCAATGAAAGACTATCAGTGGGAACATCTTAGTTTAGAATTTCGACAAGAAAGGTTAAATTATCAGTTGATTTAAAGAAGGCGTGGTCAATAGCAGAAAATTAATAAATTTAGGATGATGAATATATGATTATGAAGTCAGTAACTCTGACTTAAACACTATCTCATCAAGTCCTTGCCTTTAAAAGAACTATCTTTCCTTTTTTTGGCAAATGTAAAAAGAAAACACCTATTAAAAAGTTTGGACGACGAATATATATTATTCTGAAGTCAGTAACTCTGACTTAGACTATTCACACCAGAAAGTAGGGAAAAATATAAATATGATGTCTTATATAAATTCAAAATTTGTATATACAATGGAACATATCAAAGATCAAATAGAAACTCTGTACGAACAACTAAATTATATATTAAAGTGTTTAGCTGAGACTTAATTAGTACATTTCAATTCTGGCATCTGCCCTAACTTCCCTTCGTGCATTTGCATATCAATACTTTCAATGAAAGACTATCAGTGGGAACATCTTAGTTTAGAATTTCGACAAGAAAGGTTAAATTATCAGTTGATTTAAAGAAGGCGTGGTCAATAGCAGAAAATTAATAAATTTTGGATGATGAATATATGATTATGAAGTCAGTAACTCTGACTTAAACACTATCTCATCAAGTCCTTGCCTTTAAAAGAACTATCTTTCCTTTTTTTTGGCAAATGTAAAAAGAAAACACCTATTAAAAAGTTTGGACGACGAATATATATTATTCTGAAGTCAGTAACTCTGACTTAGAATATTCACACCAGAAAGTAGGGAAAAATATAAATATGATGTCTTATATAAATTCAAAATTTGTATATACAATGGAACATATCAAAGATCAAATAGAAACTCTGTACGAACAACTAAATTATATATTAAAGTGTTTAGCTGAGACTTAATTAGTACATTTCAATTCTGGCATCTGCCCTAACTTCCCTTCGTGCATTTGCATATCAATACTTTCAATGAAAGACTATCAGTGGGAACATCTTAGTTTAGAATTTCGACAAGAAAGGTTAAATTATCAGTTGATTTAAAGAAGGCGTGGTCAATAGCAGAAAATTAATAAATTTAGGATGATGAATATATGATTATGAAGTCAGTAACTCTGACTTAAACACTATCTCATCAAGTCCTTGCCTTTAAAAGAACTATCTTTCCTTTTTTTGGCAAATGTAAAAAGAAAACACCTATTAAAAAGTTTGGACGACGAATATATATTATTCTGAAGTCAGTAACTCTGACTTAGACTATTCACACCAGAAAGTAGGGAAAAATATAAATATGATGTCTTATATAAATTCAAAATTTGTATATACAATGGAACATATCAAAGATCAAATAGAAACTCTGTACGAACAACTAAATTATATATTAAAGTGTTTAGCTGAGACTTAATTAGTACATTTCAATTCTGGCATCTGCCCTAACTTCCCTTCGTGCATTTGCATATCAATACTTTCAATGAAAGACTATCAGTGGGAACATCTTAGTTTAGAATTTCGACAAGAAAGGTTAAATTATCAGTTGATTTAAAGAAGGCGTGGTCAATAGCAGAAAATTAATAAATTTAGGATGATGAATATATGATTATGAAGTCAGTAACTCTGACTTAAACACTATCTCATCAAGTCCTTGCCTTTAAAAGAACTATCTTTCCTTTTTTTGGCAAATGTAAAAAGAAAACACCTATTAAAAAGTTTGGACGACGAATATATATTATTCTGAAGTCAGTAACTCTGACTTAGACTATTCACACCAGAAAGTAGGGAAAAATATAAATATGATGTCTTATATAAATTCAAAATTTGTATATACAATGGAACATATCAAAGATCAAATAGAAACTCTGTACGAACAACTAAATTATATATTAAAGTGTTTAGCTGAGACTTAATTAGTACATTTCAATTCTGGCATCTGCCCTAACTTCCCTTCGTGCATTTGCATATCAATACTTTCAATGAAAGACTATCAGTGGGAACATCTTAGTTTAGAATTTCGACAAGAAAGGTTAAATTATCAGTTGATTTAAAGAAGGCGTGGTCAATAGCAGAAAATTAATAAATTTTGGATGATGAATATATGATTATGAAGTCAGTAACTCTGACTTAAACACTATCTCATCAAGTCCTTGCCTTTAAAAGAACTATCTTTCCTTTTTTTTGGCAAATGTAAAAAGAAAACACCTATTAAAAAGTTTGGACGACGAATATATATTATTCTGAAGTCAGTAACTCTGACTTAGAATATTCACACCAGAAAGTAGGGAAAAATATAAATATGATGTCTTATATAAATTCAAAATTTGTATATACAATGGAACATATCAAAGATCAAATAGAAACTCTGTACGAACAACTAAATTATATATTAAAGTGTTTAGCTGAGACTTAATTAGTACATTTCAATTCTGGCATCTGCCCTAACTTCCCTTCGTGCATTTGCATATCAATACTTTCAATGAAAGACTATCAGTGGGAACATCTTAGTTTAGAATTTCGACAAGAAAGGTTAAATTATCAGTTGATTTAAAGAAGGCGTGGTCAATAGCAGAAAATTAATAAATTTAGGATGATGAATATATGATTATGAAGTCAGTAACTCTGACTTAAACACTATCTCATCAAGTCCTTGCCTTTAAAAGAACTATCTTTCCTTTTTTTGGCAAATGTAAAAAGAAAACACCTATTAAAAAGTTTGGACGACGAATATATATTATTCTGAAGTCAGTAACTCTGACTTAGACTATTCACACCAGAAAGTAGGGAAAAATATAAATATGATGTCTTATATAAATTCAAAATTTGTATATACAATGGAACATATCAAAGATCAAATAGAAACTCTGTACGAACAACTAAATTATATATTAAAGTGTTTAGCTGAGACTTAATTAGTACATTTCAATTCTGGCATCTGCCCTAACTTCCCTTCGTGCATTTGCATATCAATACTTTCAATGAAAGACTATCAGTGGGAACATCTTAGTTTAGAATTTCGACAAGAAAGGTTAA
The DNA here is from genome assembly GCA_951800035.1 of Linnaemya tessellans. NCBI lineage: Eukaryota > Metazoa > Arthropoda > Insecta > Diptera > Tachinidae > Linnaemya > Linnaemya tessellans. The sequence continues at coordinate 44,605,163 of OX637536.1, forward strand.
ATTATCAGTTGATTTAAAGAAGGCGTGGTCAATAGCAGAAAATTAATAAATTTAGGATGATGAATATATGATTATGAAGTCAGTAACTCTGACTTAAACACTATCTCATCAAGTCCTTGCCTTTAAAAGAACTATCTTTCCTTTTTTTGGCAAATGTAAAAAGAAAACACCTATTAAAAAGTTTGGACGACGAATATATATTATTCTGAAGTCAGTAACTCTGACTTAGACTATTCACACCAGAAAGTAGGGAAAAATATAAATATGATGTCTTATATAAATTCAAAATTTGTATATACAATGGAACATATCAAAGATCAAATAGAAACTCTGTACGAACAACTAAATTATATATTAAAGTGTTTAGCTGAGACTTAATTAGTACATTTCAATTCTGGCATCTGCCCTAACTTCCCTTCGTGCATTTGCATATCAATACTTTCAATGAAAGACTATCAGTGGGAACATCTTAGTTTAGAATTTCGACAAGAAAGGTTAAATTATCAGTTGATTTAAAGAAGGCGTGGTCAATAGCAGAAAATTAATAAATTTTGGATGATGAATATATGATTATGAAGTCAGTAACTCTGACTTAAACACTATCTCATCAAGTCCTTGCCTTTAAAAGAACTATCTTTCCTTTTTTTTGGCAAATGTAAAAAGAAAACACCTATTAAAAAGTTTGGACGACGAATATATATTATTCTGAAGTCAGTAACTCTGACTTAGAATATTCACACCAGAAAGTAGGGAAAAATATAAATATGATGTCTTATATAAATTCAAAATTTGTATATACAATGGAACATATCAAAGATCAAATAGAAACTCTGTACGAACAACTAAATTATATATTAAAGTGTTTAGCTGAGACTTAATTAGTACATTTCAATTCTGGCATCTGCCCTAACTTCCCTTCGTGCATTTGCATATCAATACTTTCAATGAAAGACTATCAGTGGGAACATCTTAGTTTAGAATTTCGACAAGAAAGGTTAAATTATCAGTTGATTTAAAGAAGGCGTGGTCAATAGCAGAAAATTAATAAATTTAGGATGATGAATATATGATTATGAAGTCAGTAACTCTGACTTAAACACTATCTCATCAAGTCCTTGCCTTTAAAAGAACTATCTTTCCTTTTTTTGGCAAATGTAAAAAGAAAACACCTATTAAAAAGTTTGGACGACGAATATATATTATTCTGAAGTCAGTAACTCTGACTTAGACTATTCACACCAGAAAGTAGGGAAAAATATAAATATGATGTCTTATATAAATTCAAAATTTGTATATACAATGGAACATATCAAAGATCAAATAGAAACTCTGTACGAACAACTAAATTATATATTAAAGTGTTTAGCTGAGACTTAATTAGTACATTTCAATTCTGGCATCTGCCCTAACTTCCCTTCGTGCATTTGCATATCAATACTTTCAATGAAAGACTATCAGTGGGAACATCTTAGTTTAGAATTTCGACAAGAAAGGTTAAATTATCAGTTGATTTAAAGAAGGCGTGGTCAATAGCAGAAAATTAATAAATTTAGGATGATGAATATATGATTATGAAGTCAGTAACTCTGACTTAAACACTATCTCATCAAGTCCTTGCCTTTAAAAGAACTATATTTCCTTTTTTTTGGCAAATGTAAAAAGAAAACACCTATTAAAAAGTTTGGACGACGAATATATATTATTCTGAAGTCAGTAACTCTGACTTAGAATATTCACACCAGAAAGTAGGGAAAAATATAAATATGATGTCTTATATAAATTCAAAATTTGTATATACAATGGAACATATCAAAGATCAAATAGAAACTCTGTACGAACAACTAAATTATATATTAAAGTGTTTAGCTGAGACTTAATTAGTACATTTCAATTCTGGCATCTGCCCTAACTTCCCTTCGTGCATTTGCATATCAATACTTTCAATGAAAGACTATCAGTGGGAACATCTTAGTTTAGAATTTCGACAAGAAAGGTTAAATTATCAGTTGATTTAAAGAAGGCGTGGTCAATAGCAGAAAATTAATAAATTTAGGATGATGAATATATGATTATGAAGTCAGTAACTCTGACTTAAACACTATCTCATCAAGTCCTTGCCTTTAAAAGAACTATCTTTCCTTTTTTTGGCAAATGTAAAAAGAAAACACCTATTAAAAAGTTTGGACGACGAATATATATTATTCTGAAGTCAGTAACTCTGACTTAGACTATTCACACCAGAAAGTAGGGAAAAATATAAATATGATGTCTTATATAAATTCAAAATTTGTATATACAATGGAACATATCAAAGATCAAATAGAAACTCTGTACGAACAACTAAATTATATATTAAAGTGTTTAGCTGAGACTTAATTAGTACATTTCAATTCTGGCATCTGCCCTAACTTCCCTTCGTGCATTTGCATATCAATACTTTCAATGAAAGACTATCAGTGGGAACATCTTAGTTTAGAATTTCGACAAGAAAGGTTAAATTATCAGTTGATTTAAAGAAGGCGTGGTCAATAGCAGAAAATTAATAAATTTTGGATGATGAATATATGATTATGAAGTCAGTAACTCTGACTTAAACACTATCTCATCAAGTCCTTGCCTTTAAAAGAACTATCTTTCCTTTTTTTTGGCAAATGTAAAAAGAAAACACCTATTAAAAAGTTTGGACGACGAATATATATTATTCTGAAGTCAGTAACTCTGACTTAGAATATTCACACCAGAAAGTAGGGAAAAATATAAATATGATGTCTTATATAAATTCAAAATTTGTATATACAATGGAACATATCAAAGATCAAATAGAAACTCTGTACGAACAACTAAATTATATATTAAAGTGTTTAGCTGAGACTTAATTAGTACATTTCAATTCTGGCATCTGCCCTAACTTCCCTTCGTGCATTTGCATATCAATACTTTCAATGAAAGACTATCAGTGGGAACATCTTAGTTTAGAATTTCGACAAGAAAGGTTAAATTATCAGTTGATTTAAAGAAGGCGTGGTCAATAGCAGAAAATTAATAAATTTAGGATGATGAATATATGATTATGAAGTCAGTAACTCTGACTTAAACACTATCTCATCAAGTCCTTGCCTTTAAAAGAACTATCTTTCCTTTTTTTGGCAAATGTAAAAAGAAAACACCTATTAAAAAGTTTGGACGACGAATATATATTATTCTGAAGTCAGTAACTCTGACTTAGACTATTCACACCAGAAAGTAGGGAAAAATATAAATATGATGTCTTATATAAATTCAAAATTTGTATATACAATGGAACATATCAAAGATCAAATAGAAACTCTGTACGAACAACTAAATTATATATTAAAGTGTTTAGCTGAGACTTAATTAGTACATTTCAATTCTGGCATCTGCCCTAACTTCCCTTCGTGCATTTGCATATCAATACTTTCAATGAAAGACTATCAGTGGGAACATCTTAGTTTAGAATTTCGACAAGAAAGGTTAAATTATCAGTTGATTTAAAGAAGGCGTGGTCAATAGCAGAAAATTAATAAATTTAGGATGATGAATATATGATTATGAAGTCAGTAACTCTGACTTAAACACTATCTCATCAAGTCCTTGCCTTTAAAAGAACTATCTTTCCTTTTTTTGGCAAATGTAAAAAGAAAACACCTATTAAAAAGTTTGGACGACGAATATATATTATTCTGAAGTCAGTAACTCTGACTTAGACTATTCACACCAGAAAGTAGGGAAAAATATAAATATGATGTCTTATATAAATTCAAAATTTGTATATACAATGGAACATATCAAAGATCAAATAGAAACTCTGTACGAACAACTAAATTATATATTAAAGTGTTTAGCTGAGACTTAATTAGTACATTTCAATTCTGGCATCTGCCCTAACTTCCCTTCGTGCATTTGCATATCAATACTTTCAATGAAAGACTATCAGTGGGAACATCTTAGTTTAGAATTTCGACAAGAAAGGTTAAATTATCAGTTGATTTAAAGAAGGCGTGGTCAATAGCAGAAAATTAATAAATTTTGGATGATGAATATATGATTATGAAGTCAGTAACTCTGACTTAAACACTATCTCATCAAGTCCTTGCCTTTAAAAGAACTATCTTTCCTTTTTTTGGCAAATGTAAAAAGAAAACACCTATTAAAAAGTTTGGACGACGAATATATATTATTCTGAAGTCAGTAACTCTGACTTAGACTATTCACACCAGAAAGTAGGGAAAAATATAAATATGATGTCTTATATAAATTCAAAATTTGTATATACAATGGAACATATCAAAGATCAAATAGAAACTCTGTACGAACAACTAAATTATATATTAAAGTGTTTAGCTGAGACTTAATTAGTACATTTCAATTCTGGCATCTGCCCTAACTTCCCTTCGTGCATTTGCATATCAATACTTTCAATGAAAGACTATCAGTGGGAACATCTTAGTTTAGAATTTCGACAAGAAAGGTTAAATTATCAGTTGATTTAAAGAAGGCGTGGTCAATAGCAGAAAATTAATAAATTTTGGATGATGAATATATGATTATGAAGTCAGTAACTCTGACTTAAACACTATCTCATCAAGTCCTTGCCTTTAAAAGAACTATCTTTCCTTTTTTTGGCAAATGTAAAAAGAAAACACCTATTAAAAAGTTTGGACGACGAATATATATTATTCTGAAGTCAGTAACTCTGACTTAGACTATTCACACCAGAAAGTAGGGAAAAATATAAATATGATGTCTTATATAAATTCAAAATTTGTATATACAATGGAACATATCAAAGATCAAATAGAAACTCTGTACGAACAACTAAATTATATATTAAAGTGTTTAGCTGAGACTTAATTAGTACATTTCAATTCTGGCATCTGCCCTAACTTCCCTTCGTGCATTTGCATATCAATACTTTCAATGAAAGACTATCAGTGGGAACATCTTAGTTTAGAATTTCGACAAGAAAGGTTAAATTATCAGTTGATTTAAAGAAGGCGTGGTCAATAGCAGAAAATTAATAAATTTTGGATGATGAATATATGATTATGAAGTCAGTAACTCTGACTTAAACACTATCTCATCAAGTCCTTGCCTTTAAAAGAACTATCTTTCCTTTTTTTGGCAAATGTAAAAAGAAAACACCTATTAAAAAGTTTGGACGACGAATATATATTATTCTGAAGTCAGTAACTCTGACTTAGACTATTCACACCAGAAAGTAGGGAAAAATATAAATATGATGTCTTATATAAATTCAAAATTTGTATATACAATGGAACATATCAAAGATCAAATAGAAACTCTGTACGAACAACTAAATTATATATTAAAGTGTTTAGCTGAGACTTAATTAGTACATTTCAATTCTGGCATCTGCCCTAACTTCCCTTCGTGCATTTGCATATCAATACTTTCAATGAAAGACTATCAGTGGGAACATCTTAGTTTAGAATTTCGACAAGAAAGGTTAAATTATCAGTTGATTTAAAGAAGGCGTGGTCAATAGCAGAAAATTAATAAATTTAGGATGATGAATATATGATTATGAAGTCAGTAACTCTGACTTAAACACTATCTCATCAAGTCCTTGCCTTTAAAAGAACTATCTTTCCTTTTTTTGGCAAATGTAAAAAGAAAACACCTATTAAAAAGTTTGGACGACGAATATATATTATTCTGAAGTCAGTAACTCTGACTTAGACTATTCACACCAGAAAGTAGGGAAAAATATAAATATGATGTCTTATATAAATTCAAAATTTGTATATACAATGGAACATATCAAAGATCAAATAGAAACTCTGTACGAACAACTAAATTATATATTAAAGTGTTTAGCTGAGACTTAATTAGTACATTTCAATTCTGGCATCTGCCCTAACTTCCCTTCGTGCATTTGCATATCAATACTTTCAATGAAAGACTATCAGTGGGAACATCTTAGTTTAGAATTTCGACAAGAAAGGTTAAATTATCAGTTGATTTAAAGAAGGCGTGGTCAATAGCAGAAAATTAATAAATTTTGGATGATGAATATATGATTATGAAGTCAGTAACTCTGACTTAAACACTATCTCATCAAGTCCTTGCCTTTAAAAGAACTATCTTTCCTTTTTTTGGCAAATGTAAAAAGAAAACACCTATTAAAAAGTTTGGACGACGAATATATATTATTCTGAAGTCAGTAACTCTGACTTAGACTATTCACACCAGAAAGTAGGGAAAAATATAAATATGATGTCTTATATAAATTCAAAATTTGTATATACAATGGAACATATCAAAGATCAAATAGAAACTCTGTACGAACAACTAAATTATATATTAAAGTGTTTAGCTGAGACTTAATTAGTACATTTCAATTCTGGCATCTGCCCTAACTTCCCTTCGTGCATTTGCATATCAATACTTTCAATGAAAGACTATCAGTGGGAACATCTTAGTTTAGAATTTCGACAAGAAAGGTTAAATTATCAGTTGATTTAAAGAAGGCGTGGTCAATAGCAGAAAATTAATAAATTTAGGATGATGAATATATGATTATGAAGTCAGTAACTCTGACTTAAACACTATCTCATCAAGTCCTTGCCTTTAAAAGAACTATCTTTCCTTTTTTTGGCAAATGTAAAAAGAAAACACCTATTAAAAAGTTTGGACGACGAATATATATTATTCTGAAGTCAGTAACTCTGACTTAGACTATTCACACCAGAAAGTAGGGAAAAATATAAATATGATGTCTTATATAAATTCAAAATTTGTATATACAATGGAACATATCAAAGATCAAATAGAAACTCTGTACGAACAACTAAATTATATATTAAAGTGTTTAGCTGAGACTTAATTAGTACATTTCAATTCTGGCATCTGCCCTAACTTCCCTTCGTGCATTTGCATATCAATACTTTCAATGAAAGACTATCAGTGGGAACATCTTAGTTTAGAATTTCGACAAGAAAGGTTAAATTATCAGTTGATTTAAAGAAGGCGTGGTCAATAGCAGAAAATTAATAAATTTTGGATGATGAATATATGATTATGAAGTCAGTAACTCTGACTTAAACACTATCTCATCAAGTCCTTGCCTTTAAAAGAACTATCTTTCCTTTTTTTGGCAAATGTAAAAAGAAAACACCTATTAAAAAGTTTGGACGACGAATATATATTATTCTGAAGTCAGTAACTCTGACTTAGACTATTCACACCAGAAAGTAGGGAAAAATATAAATATGATGTCTTATATAAATTCAAAATTTGTATATACAATGGAACATATCAAAGATCAAATAGAAACTCTGTACGAACAACTAAATTATATATTAAAGTGTTTAGCTGAGACTTAATTAGTACATTTCAATTCTGGCATCTGCCCTAACTTCCCTTCGTGCATTTGCATATCAATACTTTCAATGAAAGACTATCAGTGGGAACATCTTAGTTTAGAATTTCGACAAGAAAGGTTAAATTATCAGTTGATTTAAAGAAGGCGTGGTCAATAGCAGAAAATTAATAAATTTAGGATGATGAATATATGATTATGAAGTCAGTAACTCTGACTTAAACACTATCTCATCAAGTCCTTGCCTTTAAAAGAACTATCTTTCCTTTTTTTGGCAAATGTAAAAAGAAAACACCTATTAAAAAGTTTGGACGACGAATATATATTATTCTGAAGTCAGTAACTCTGACTTAGACTATTCACACCAGAAAGTAGGGAAAAATATAAATATGATGTCTTATATAAATTCAAAATTTGTATATACAATGGAACATATCAAAGATCAAATAGAAACTCTGTACGAACAACTAAATTATATATTAAAGTGTTTAGCTGAGACTTAATTAGTACATTTCAATTCTGGCATCTGCCCTAACTTCCCTTCGTGCATTTGCATATCAATACTTTCAATGAAAGACTATCAGTGGGAACATCTTAGTTTAGAATTTCGACAAGAAAGGTTAAATTATCAGTTGATTTAAAGAAGGCGTGGTCAATAGCAGAAAATTAATAAATTTAGGATGATGAATATATGATTATGAAGTCAGTAACTCTGACTTAAACACTATCTCATCAAGTCCTTGCCTTTAAAAGAACTATCTTTCCTTTTTTTGGCAAATGTAAAAAGAAAACACCTATTAAAAAGTTTGGACGACGAATATATATTATGCTGAAGTCAGTAACTCTGACTTAGACTATTCACACCAGAAAGTAGGGAAAAATATAAATATGATGTCTTATATAAATTCCAAATTTGTATATACAATGCAACATATCAAAGATCAAATAGAAACTCTGTACGAACAACTAACTTATATATTAAAGTGTTTAGCTGAGACTTAATTAGTACATTTCAATTCTGGCATCTGCCCTAACTTCCCTTCGTGCATTTGCATATCAATACTTTCAATGAAAGACTATCAGTGGGAACATCTTAGTTCAGAATTTCGACAAGAAAGGTTAAAGTATCAGTTGATTTAAAGAAGGCGTGGTCAATAGCAGAAAATTAATAAATTTTGGATGATGAATATATGATTATGAAGTCAGTAACTCTGACTTAGATACTATCTCAAGTCCTTGCCTTTAAAAGAACTATCTTTCCTTTTTTTGGCAAATGTAAAAAGAAAACACCTATTAAAAAGTTTGGACGACGAATATATACACTCCGTTTCACTTGAATAGCCCACTCGCATATTTTTATTGTTTTTTGCTTATCCATCAATATTCATAACTTTGTTGAACTTGTTGTTGTTGTTTTATTTTCATCATTCTCTATTGTCTTCGAGAGACAAGTTTTGTTTACTGGAAAAATACCGTTATTTATTTTTGCTATTTTGATTTAAATTTGATCAGAAATGAATGTCATTTTTTGTTTCACTTGAATAGCACATTGCAGTTTCAGTTTGATTTACAAGTGAACAGGTTGACTTCCAAGTAAAAAAATATTTTTTTTAACACCTACAAACAAACTTGTTTCATTTAACATAGCAATGGGTCGCGGTAAGGCTTTAACCAACGCCGAACAAATAAAAATCAAAACATATAGAGATTGTGGGCTTTCTGTGACTGAAATATCCCAAAAAATAGCTAGAAGCAGAAAAGTTATATCTAATTTTATTAAGCAAGGTCCGAATTATGGGAAAAACATAAAAGGTCGAGTATGTGGTGTGCTCTCTGACACAGATAAGAGGGCTATTTTGAGACAAGCTTCAAATTCGCATGATTCTGTTGACAAAATTAGAGCAAAAGCAGGTGTCCAAGCTAGCAAGACCACTGTGTGGCGTGTTATTTCAAGAGCAGATCACCTCAAACGACTCAAATTAAAGAAAAAACCACAACTTAACTCTGTACGGAAAGAAATACGGTTGAAATTCTGCCGAGACAATATGGCATGGAGCAACGAGTGGAATCGCGTAGTTTTTTCTGATGAGAAGAAGTTTAACTTGGAGGGACCTGATGGCTACAATTACTATTTTCACGATTTGAGGAAGGAGACTCACCAGCTGGACCGATTGCACAGTCGAGTGGGTGGAGTTATGGTGTGGGGGGCGATTTCCTATTATGGCACTTGCGAGCTCCAGTTTCTAAGTTGTAGAATGAACGCTAAAACGTATCAGGATGTTCTAGAAAAGGCCTTTCCATCAATAGAAAATCTTTTTGGCCCATTGCCGTGGACTTTTCAACAAGATAACGCACCAATACACAATGCCCGTTTGGTCAAGTCGTGGTTAAAGTCTAAAAATGTCAACCTTTTGAATTGGCCACCATACTCGCCAGACCTAAATATAATAGAAAATGTTTGGGGATGGCTGGCCAGAAAAGTTTATGAGTCTGGAAAACAATTTTCAACTAAATCCGAACTTATTGAGGCCATTCAACGAGCATGGACCTCAATTTCCCTCGACTATTTGAAAAGTTTGTACAAGTCAATGCCTAATAGGATATACGAGGTCATTCTGAACAAGGGAGGCTCAACCCACTACTAGAAACCCATATTTAGTTTTCATAAAAAAAGAAAACAAAATTTAAACGCTTAAAAAAATTATTTAATCTAAATTTATTACAAAATGTGCTATTCAACTGAAACAGAATTTGTTTTTAACTTTTTGAGTATATTGCTTTTTTATGTTGTATTTTAAAAACTCGTTAAATAAATCGAAATATTTTTCATTTTATAATAAATACTATAAATATAACACAAATGCAAACTAAAAACAATTCGCTATTTTTATTTGCTACAAATATATAGGGTAGACAATTTAAATTTTTCGGATGTGCTATTCAAGTGAAACGCAGTGTATTATTATGAAGCCAGTAACTACGATATAGACACTTCCTTATCAGGTCCTCGCCTTTAAAAGGACCATATTATCTTTTTTTGGCAAATGTAAAAAGAAATAAAAAGAAAAAACCTATTAAAAAGTTTTGGACGACGAATATATATTATTATGAAGCCAGTAACTACGATATAGACACTTCCTTATCAGGTCCTCGCCTTTAAAAGGACCATATTAATTTTTTTTTTTTGGCAAATGTAAAAAGAAATAAAAAGAAAAAACCTATTAAAAAGTTTTGGACGACGAATATATGATTATAAAGTCAGTAACGATGATATAGACACTTCCTTATCAGATCCTCGTCTTTAAAAGGACCATATTTCTTTTGTTGGCAAATGTAAAAAGAAATAAAAAGAAAAAACCTATTAAAAAGTGACGCAGTGTTATGAGTGAAACAAATTGCTAGAATTTTTTTTATTGTTCAAGGCATATACACTATTCAAGTTGTGTTTGTAAGTGTTGGCATCATGGATGGAATAGATCCCAGAAAATATAATGCAGTACAGTTGCGTGGTTGGTTACAGCATTTAAATTTGCCGACAGCAGGCACTAAAAATGAACTTGTGTTAAGATTAAATGAAATACCCGAAAATCAAAGAGGGATATGTCCAATCGACGGCGATGGTGCGTTAATAAATACAGTTGGTGCTGGTGAAGGTGTAAAATTTGAAGACATTAAAATCGAGTTAATGTCACTGACAGACAAAAATAAAGACGATCTAGGAAGTGAATGTGAATTATTAAAAAGGGAATTGTTGATAACCAAGCGCGAAAAAGAACTTTTAAAAGAGGAAAATGAACTTTACAAAAAAATGATAGATTTTGAAAAAACGGCAGCAAATTTTATGATAAACGTTGATGTTGGTAAAACGGAGTATTACCATGATAATAAAAACAATGAACACGATATATATAAAGACGTTAATAACAGTGAAGGTGTATTTTCAAACACACATCAGTCTATCCAAGGCGAATTCACTACTAGGTGGCCTTAATTCAGAAAATGTCGATCAGCTGATACCAAGGCAAAACTCACGGGCTGTCAAACTCTTCAGTATCGCCATCACAATCGCCATTTTTCTTATTTCTTTCTATTTGACAGCTCGTGATATTTTTCTGCAGGGTTGCAAATCGAGTTCACCTAGTAGTGAATTCGCCTTGAGTCTATCGAAGTGGATTGTTTTATGGTAAATTGCAACGATGGCGAACAAAAAGTTAGTAGTGAAGAAAACAACAATGGTGATGGTGGCGAATGCAACGGCTGTGACACAAATGATAGCAGTGATATTAATACGAATGAGTGTATCAATGAAAAGGCAAAAGATAGAAACGGTGCAAATGAGAGAAATAATGAAAGCAGCAGTTATAAGAAGAATTTTGACAAACAAATTGATTGGGAAGTGGGTGAAGCGAAATGCAGTAATGTAAAAACGACTATTACCCGAATATGACGAATAACTATCTGGCAACTCTATGCCTGAGTAGACACTAATTTTTATTCAGCTGGTTGTTTTAGTGTTCTTTAAGTTTTAATTCACAAGAATACTTTATTTTTGGCTAGACCGTGCAAATAACTTTTAAATTACCGTGTGGGAAACATCAAGTTTGGTTTGGTGATTGATTATTCACCATTTTGTATATATGCTTTTTTTGCTGAAGACTTTAGCCTTGGTTGTTGCTGTTGTGAGCCATTTTGCGGTTTGTTGGTGTTTTCGTTGCTGTTGGCGTCTTGTTTGCATAATATCACTTTTGTAATATTCTCTTGGAATCGGATCTATTGCTGGCTGCTTGAGACTTGTTGTTCTGTTATTCGACATGGCTCCAAAAAAGAATGTGCATAAGTGCGGCATTTGCGCTACAACTACTGGGAGTCAGGCGTGCATTATGTGTGATCTGTGTTCGTTGTGGGTGCACGGTTCTTGTGCTGGCTTGCCTGATGATGACTTGGATAGAATTGGTGAAATTGGTTCTGCTTTCATTTGTGCATCGTGGAAGAGCAATAATTCGCCTGCCGGGCTGCGTGGGGAAATTTCTACCTTGAACACTAAACTTGATCAACTTAATTCTAGATTTGACGATATGATGTCAAAGGGGAGAGATGATCGTGAATTTTTTAAGCAGTCTCTTGTGTATGTTATTAATGATGTCAAGAAGGAATTTGTTGCCCTTGTTAGCCCTTTGACGCATATGGGACACCGGTATCCCAACTATTTAACAAGTGTTATCTTTCACATTTAATGACTTTTTGTAATCTTTGGCAAAACTAATCGGTTATTTATACACAAAACTTTATTTTGTTTGAAGGTTGGTATCACTGATCGGGAAAAGTATAGCGAATAATTCAATTTTGTTTTTGGTAATTTGGCTCGTTTTTTTTACAATCTTGAAAATAAGTTTGTAATACTTAAGTGCAGTTTTCAAAGCAGTTTTTTGATTTGTTTTGTTAGAATAGTAAGTATATACTGCGAGTACAGTGTATTTTGATATAAAAGTTTATTGTGAAGTATGCTCAACACGAGATTTCTTGCTTGGGACACCGACGTCCCAATATGCATAAAAGGTCGAGATTGTGGATATCCTCCCTATTGTGTTTTATGTGTTCTTATTTGAAAATATGTTTACATCTAGGCCTATAAAAATAATAGCATATTCCGTTTGACTGATAACAAAGTAGAAGAGTATCTAATGGCTGATAATAGTGACACTGAAGATGGCCTCATTTTGGATGAAGAAGACCAGTCATTTTTAGAACAAAACATTCAAGCTGGGGTCTCCGAAGTTATCATAGAACCTCCTCATCAATCACAATCTGCTCAAGCTGAATGTCACTCATCCTCAAACTCTTTCATGGTTTGTGATGTCACAGAGCATAACAAAGCTGCAGAGAATTTGAATTCCACCTCAACTGATTCTTCATTGCCGGAACACGTCGCTAAATTTAATTGGAAAAATAATTCATATCGTCCTTATAGCTTTTCTGACACTGATTTTGAATTTGGTAAGATAAATATTCTTCAAGGTGCAACAAGCATAACACCTATTGAAATATTTGAGGCAGTTACAAATATGAACTCGTTGATTCAAAATATAATAATACCAGAAACTGTACGCTATGTACATAACCATGGAACTGTGTTTACAACAGATATTCGAGAAATGACCGCCTTTATGGGTATGAACTATATTATGGGTTACCATGTGCTACCTACCATGAGAAGCTATTGGTCCACTGAACCGGATATGGGTGTACTATTTATAGCTTCTGTTATGCCTCTTTCAAGGTTTGAGGAACTAAGGAGAAATTTACATTTCAATAACAATGAGTCTTAACCACCACCCAGATCGTCAAGCTTTGACAAAGCATATAAAATAAGATTAGTAATCGATCACTTCAATTCAAGTTTCCAATCAGCCATGAACAGCTCAAAAACTCAATCAATTGATGAACATATGGTCAAATTCAAAGGACATAATATAATGAAGCAATATATGCAAAATAAACCAGTAAAGGGAGGGTTCAAAATGTGGTGGCGTGCTGACGCTAAAAATGGTTATTTATTTCAGTTTGATGTATATACGGGAAAGAAGCTAACAGGACCAGAAATAGGATTAGCAGAATCTGTCGTTTTTCAACCTACACAGCACCTAGTGGGACTTGGCTGTGAAATTTATTTTGATAATTTTTTTTCAATTTCCCTATGCTTCAGTATAAACTAGCAAAACAAAACATAAAATCGTGTGGAACTGTCCGATTACAGCGGAAACATATTCCTAAAAATTTATCGCTTGATAAAGATATGAAGAGAGCCGATATTTATGTCACTAGCTTCGAGGGAATTTCGTTCATCAAGTGGATGGATAACAGATCTGTCCACCTTCTCACAAATATTATAATATTTTATTTAAATTTTAAAATGTTTATATTAGCTACTAATACTAATTTCTCAGTTCAGAGATTGTCCGCCCTTGAAGCATATTGGGACACATATGTCCCAAGATGTTCTTACTAATCTACTTACATATTTGCTTTTTTTCGCAACTATGTTGAAAATAGCTCTTAATACCTCCCAAAGTGCACTCAGATTTTGAAAAACGTTTGCGTACCAGTTTTGTGCGTGAAAGGGTTAAAGAGCTGAAAGTAGATATATCTCAGTGTAATGAGCGTATAAGAGAAGTTGAATCTGACATAACAGCCAGAATATCTGCCGTGGAGTCTGAAAATAATGCACTGTACAAGAAATTGAATCGTTCTGACATAGTCATAAGGGGTTTGCCAAACTGCCTGCATGACCTAGCTAAAGTTGTGATTGATCTGGCATCAGTTTATGGGATTCAGGTTAATGAACGATAAAAAATCTGTACTATTGAAGTTCAACAGGGTATTCCTGCGTGATAACATCATGGAGTCTTATTTTAAAACTGTAAAGTCTAAGCCGCTTAAGGCATCTGATTTTGTAAAGAATAATATAATACCCTCTAACCTTTTGAACCGACGAGTGTTTCTTAATGAACATTTTTCCCCGGCGGCTGGTAGGTTAAACAGTGTATGTCTCAAGTTACGACAAAACAAAACTATAAGCAGGTTTAGAGTGTTGAATGCGCTGAAACCTGTAGCTGTGCTGACGATGTCTGATAAGACTACGATTGAGCGTGATGTAAAGGGATGTGAGGAGCTTCTAAAAAGAGGTAGAGTTCCGGCGTAGTTGGAGTGAATCTGATATACATATATTCTGTTTAATTGCTTTTGCATTCTTTGATTTAAATTTCTTTATATTCCTATTAACCCATTACTGCCTGGCCATAGATCGGCTCATACGATTTTTATGAAATTTGGTAATGTGTGCCCAGAAGACCATAAAAGTTTATAGAAAAAAAAAAATTTTACGTCGACTCCGACCCGAGATATGACATGGGTATTTAAATACCCGACAGGCATTGGTGTGAAGTATTTACTTTACTTTTTTATCTATATAATTAATAGGCAAACACGTTTTTTAAAATCTCTTTTACGCCCGCAATACTGAACCGGTTTTTTTATTTTTTAAATCGGTTTAGTACTTTAGGAGTAATACAACTATCAAGTTGTTACTAACACCAATAAACAAATACATACATATGTAATCTTCTTCTCAGCTACAAGTAAAATACACAAGTAAATATTCGATTATTTTTGCACAAATAAAAAATAGAGTAAGTCAAGTATAGAGAAATTACTGGCTTACATATTTATGTATATATGTGTGCATTGCCGTTATTTTAAATATTTCTAGAGAACGGTCGTATAAGTCGAGCGAGTATACACTGGTATCTACTAAAAACACCACGCACTATTCAGTTGACATTTGCTTTCTTGTTGGCATTCGCAAAATATTAAAAAAAAGTGATAAACAGTTATACCTAATATAGAATTTGTGCCGATAAACAATTTGTGCCTATAAACAATTGTAAGTACACACACATTTTTTCATTACATTTAACAAATATTGTTATTATATAATTATAAATAAATACACTAATTTCCAGATTATCGAAATCTAATACTGATTAATTGGATTTAAAATGATTCGTCGACAGAAAATTCGAACTGCTATCGAGTTGCAAGCTCTTTTTGATAGTTGTTTTGATGAGGACAGTAATGAAGAGGAGAACTTTATCCAACACGCAGACGCCGTTGACATCATCATAACGCCACCCGATGACGTCGATAATCTTAGTGACAAAGAAGAATTGGACGAAAATGTCCAATTGTTGCGCGATGAGCCGGAGCTGCCTAATGAGATTGCCGGACAATTCGAAGTCGAATGTGTTTACAATGACAACAACAAATGCATCCCATCAGACGATGATAACAAAACGGTAAGTTATGAGCACGAAGAAGAACAAGAAGAAGATCATACACCGGTAGCTTCAACATCTAGTGGTCGTAAATCAACATTGCAGGCAAGAAAGGCACCGAAGCGACCCAGAATCGATGACGGAATCAAACCAAAATGGTCTCGGTCACATAATTATCAATTCGATAAGGCTCCATTTGATGATACAGCCAATTTATACAAAGCGTTGTAGGAACAAATTGGTGCCATGAATCCAGTGCAGCTTTGGGAGATATTTATCGATGAGGAGGTGCTGAATCTGTTGGCCACTTCAACCAACCATTACGCTGCGACCAACAATTGTCCATCGTTCATTACTTCAACTAGCGAAATGAAAACATTTTTGGGTTTGTTGTATATCACTGGCTACCACACTTTGCCGCAAATACATAGTTATTGGTCAAATCGCGAATCACTGGGATGTGCTCTAATAAAAGAATGTATTTCAAGGGACAGATTTAAACGAATAAAGCAATTCTTTCACGTGTGCGACAACTCAGCACTGAATCCAAAAAACAAATTTTGAAAAAAATCGCACCGTTGAATGATTTATTGAACAAAAAATTTCTTCAATTCGGTGTATTCTCTCACCACCTTTCGATTGATGAACAAATGATTGCATACTACGGACGGCATTCGTGTAAAATGTTCATCAAGGGAAAACCAATTCGTTTTGGATACAAGTATTGGTGTTTGGCTTCGGTAGAAGGCTATCTGTATCAGCTAATCCCATATGCTGGTGCATCAGAACAGGTGGACCCAGGTTTCGGGCTGGGAGAAAGGGTAGTCCTATCGTTGTTGTCACATGTGGAGGACCGCGGCAAACACACGGTTACATTTGACAATTTTTTTACAAGTCACAAACTAATGACTCGTTTGTCGAACGATGGATATTTCGCTTTAGGAACTGTTCGTGATAATCGGACCAATCATGCCGATTTAATGGACGTCAAGGAAATGAAAAAGAAGCCTCGCGGGACGTCTGACTTTCGTTTCGATAAGAATAATTCTATACTCGCAGTGCGTTGGAATGATAATTCGGTAAGTTATTCACGGAAACATTCCATTTTGTCAGTAAGTTTCTTATGAGCTTTACCTCCATCAATGGGATGTTCTTCATTAATTCTTATCTTTTCAGGTCGTAACCTTACTATCAAATTTCCTTAGCATACACCAATGGTCCGCGCAAAACGGTATGATAGAAAGGAAAGAAAAATGGTTACGATTGAGCAGCCACATTTGGTCAACCAATACAATCAGCGTATGGGAGGGGTTGACCTTTTTGACAACGCAATGAATAACTACAGAATTCGTGTTCGGGGAAAAAAGTGGTACTGGCCATTGATAACAAATGCATTCGACGCTGCTATGGTAAACGCGTGGAAACTACATTGCATTTGCCGCAAGTATGAAAGTAAGCCACCAATGTCACAATTCGACTTTCGAGTGGAAGTGTGCGAATCAATCATGATTAAGTCCAACTATCATCATCCGGGTAGAACGTCGGCTTCTGGGGCACGACTTACAATGCGTTACGACCGAATAGATCATTTTATCGGAAAACTCAGTACTTGTCATCGTTGTCCGCAATGCGGTGGGAAAACTGAGTTTGGTTGTTTGAAGTGCAAGGTGAATTTGCATCCCGCTCCTTGCTTCCTGGATTATCACAACGGTGTTGCAGCAGATCAGAAGAAGATTGCTAAGGCTAAGTGATTTGTATAAAATAAGTAGCATGTTTTCCTAATAAAAGTACAAAGTATGTATTCGATTTAAATATGTTTTTAAATAATTTCAAGCAATTTTTTATATGGTAAAATATATGCATTTTTTTACACACCATGGACTGTCGGGTATTTAAATACCCATTTTAATTTCACCGGATCTGAAGACCAGATGTGTTGACCTAACGCTGCCAGAATTTTTTCATTGCATAGTGGACAACTTAAGTTATCCGGTAAAACCGTATGTTTTGAATTTTTCCAATTTTTCTATGTTTGGCAGCACTTTTCCGGAGAATTTTCCGACTAAGAAAAATCTTTGATATTTGTCAGTGAAAAACAATATGTAAACAATATATACAAAAAATCTGGTAATTACTTTAATTTAGCCCAATATCTCCTCTTTTCTATAAAATAAAAATTACCTCGATATCACTCACCTAGCCTGCGCTAAAATTTTTTTTGTATCGACACTTTCTTGGGTATTTAAATACCCATTAGGCAGGAATGGGTTAATAGAGCTCGAAGAGAAATACCCATTGCCGTAAAGACGGCAAAAGAGAGGCTATACAGCACGACTGTTTTAACCCATTTTATACCAGTGGTCGAGATCTCGACCACAAAATTTAGCTGTTTTTCATTAAATAATTAAAAATATTACGTAGTGGATTTAAATAATTTTGTTTAATTCATACTTAAGTTTGGGGTATTGGCTTTCCTAATTGAAGTTTTTTATCACCCCTCCCCCTTTTTAAAGTTCCCCCTGGGAGGGCACAAAAATATGTTAAAAATAGCCTATTATTATTCTAGTTGTAACTAAATGTATAAGAAAAAAAAAAGCAAAAAATGAATATTGCTTTAAATAGCCAACAGCTCAAATAAATTTTAATGTATACAAACTAGCTATCGCAGCTTCTCCAGTTGATAGCCACACAGCCTTGAACATGGCTGGTCGAGATCTCGACCACTGGGATAATTAGCGCAGAAAATTTATTTTTATTACTTATCTATTTCTTTTTTTAATTATTAATTGGAAAAGTGTGTATATATCTTAATAATTGTTGCTTATATTTTTTGAGTCAATTATTCCGTGGTGAATATCAAATACAAAATTTTTTTTTAATTGCGAATGTTAGTTCACATTTGCTTTATATGTGTAATAAATAAAACAAAAAACTAAATAAAGCTTGTCAAAAAATACACAAAGCTACTAGAGCAAAAAATAATCAGCTGATGTTACGCAACCACCTGTAGACTTATTACACCATGGTATATGGTTACAATTCAAATTTTCAATTTCCAAGAAGGGGAATACCCGTATGTGTGAGGAAGCAAAAGAGTTTGAGCTCTATGCTCTATTTTTGCTTCATTCTTGTTGAACGATACATACTGAATAGTTGTGCTTTTATTCTTTTGTTTTTTTTTTTCATTATTCTAAAATAATGTCGCGAGTTAAATATATGAGTACAAGTGAAATTTTGGCAATAATTGAGAATTGCAGTGATAATGACGATAGCGAAATGGAATTGCATAATTTAACCAACGTTGTGTGCTTACCTCCGCCTAACGTTGACGAAGTTTCTGATGAAGAGTTTCTTGATGATGAAGAAATTACTATCAATGAAGCAACTGACCAAAATCCATTGAATGAAGTTGCTGGTAGGCTATTCTGCGATCTAATAAATTGATTTTTATTATGTGTAAATGTTTTTTTCTCCTTTTGTAGGTACAGTCGAAGTGGAGTACACGTCAAACATACATGATTTTGCAGCGGAAGTAGATGAAGTGACAGTCCCCACTGTCTCTAAATATCGCCCAAAATCTGACTTCGTACCAAAATGGAAAAAGACAAAACGTACGCATTTTGATATTGCTCCTGTACATGAACCATTGAATGCTATAAAAGATGATATTGTGTCTAAATTAGGTATTTTTTAACAATATGTTCTCAATTAAATTTTTTATTATTATTTATATTGCTTCCAGATGGACATACACCATACCAGCTATTCTGTCTATTTTTTGACAATGAAGTTACTCAATATTTGGTGAATGAGACAAACAGATATGCAGCACAACATAATAATAATGGAAATTTGGTTGATATTGCCACAATGCGTCGGTTCTTTGGGATATTGCTATTTTCCGGCTATCATTCCGTTCCTAAAGTACAAAATTATTGGAGCAATGAACCGACTTATGGAATTGCTATCATAAAACAAGCAATGTCACGCAATAAGTCTAAAAAACTTAAATCTAACTTCCACATTGCTAATAACGATGAAATCGATAAAAATGACAAATTCGCTAAAGTAAGACCACTGTTTGATCTTCTCAATACTCGATTTATGCAGTTCGGTGTTTTTGAACCAAATCTTTCGATTGATGAGCAAATGGTGCCATATTTTGGCCGCCATAGCTGCAAGATGTTTATCAGGGGGAAACCAATTCGCTTCGGATACAAATATTGGTGTTTGTGTTCATCGAAAGGGTATCTGTTTCAATTCCAACCGTATGCTGGGGCATCGGATACATATGACAAACAACTTGGCCTTGGTGCTAGCGTGGTTATGAGTCTAATGTCGGTTTGTGAGTATCCTAGACAACATACTGTTCATTTCGATAACTTTTTCACCGGATACCACTTGCTCTGCCTTCTAAAAGAAAAAGGTTTTTGTGCAACTGGAACAATCCGAGCAAACAGACTGGTAGGCGCAGGCCTAAAAACAAAATTACCTCGACATGATATGGACTACTTATTCGACCAAGAGCATAAGATTGCACTGGTCCGATGGAGAGACAATGCAGAAGTCACTTTGGCTACGAACTATGATCAGATCGATCCGATAAGAAATGTAATTCGATACGATAGAAAACAAAAGAAACGGATCGCTGTACCCCAAGCCAACCTTATAGCTAATTACAATAAATATATGGGCGGCGTTGATTTGCATGATAATGCTGTCGCTAATTATCGGATTGGAATCAGAGGGAAGAAGTGGTGGTGGCCACTTTGGGTTACCTGCTTGGACAGTGCTAGTGTCAATGCATGGAAATTGCATTGCATGATTGCTGAAAAAACCAATCAGAAGCCCATGAGTCAAATTGATTTTAAGAATTTCATAACAAAAACTTTGTTATTATCCGTCGAATCGGTAACAAACACCGAATTAACTTCGTCCGATGAAGAAAACGAAAGTTCCGACGACTTCATAGATCGATCAACATCATTGCCCAAAATAAAAGGGATGCACATGTCTTTGTGTGTCAAGGGCTGCTATCGCCGGTGCAAAATATGCAAGAAGCATACTGCCTATACTTGCACTAAATGTAATGTAAACTTATAGTACATGTGGGCAATTGCTTCAAAGTCTACCACAAAAATTTAAAATAATTTTTTTATCAATAAACTAAAATGATAACTAAATTCCTTAATTGTTTTTATTTATTTGTAGCTTTAGCACCTATATTTATTTAAAATTGATTTTATTATATTTCATATCACACAGAAAATTAATTGCTCTAATTATCCCAGCGGTCGAGATCTCGACCAGCAGTTTTCGCAGGTAGCCACTGACAGAAAAAAATTTTTTTTTTTTCAAAAATGATTTTTGATCGATTTCTAACTAGCCCTAAAAATTTCATTAAGATATTAAAACATTTATGTAGCGTGGTACAAAATGGGTTAAAGATGCTGTTTATTTCTTGGACTTAGCATGGCAAAGCATTAGTGAAAAAAATATTCAGAAAAGGTGGTCTGCATTGTGGCCAAGAACCGCATCGAGCTGGGATGATGAAGATATGATACCGCTTCAGGTTCTGCGTCATGAACTGCAGTCTGATAGCATGTATGATGACATAAAATCCATCCAAAATATGATTGGAGCTATGAATTTCTGTAGTAATGATATAGTAACTGAAGAAGATATCAATGATTGGGCAACTGGTGCAAATGAATTTTCATTGGATTTTTCCGATGAAGAAATAATACAACACTCTAAACAAAATGAATCGTCAGTGCTGCTTACGGACTCTGAAGACGACTTTGTAAACATGGATGCAAAAACAAAGATCTCTAATGCAGATGCAAAGAAATCATTTTCAGTTTGCATTCAGTGGGCTGAGGAGAATAATTCGGATATGCAAGATATTCTATTGTTGAAGAGGCTAGAGCAAAAAGCACAAATCAACCACCTCAACAAAGTTAGTCAACACAAAATAACTTCGTTTTTTAATAAATAATAGTATGTATGTATATAAATATGTATGTATGTATTTAATTCACTTAGATTATTTTAAGAAATTTCACTACATACTATAGTCCGGACAACTCGATAATCCGACCGAGCCTAAAACTATATGTGTCCGGACTGTATACGCATTATATGCACATCTCTACCAATTTTAGTGATCAAACTAATGTATGTTTTGTATTTACTTAGGCTAGTTATAAATATTCAAAAGATCAAATACGTGGTACACATGTCCGTGAAAATAACCCTGATTACTAATGAAAAATATATGAAAGCAATTAGATAAGAGATGAGTTCTATATTAGATTTAAGATTTTCATCGTTAGTATTTAAGCAGAAATATTTTAAAAATAAAGAGTGTCTTACAAACATTCAACCGGTTAAGTAGTTTAATTTAACAGCCACGCTTACGCCAAAATAATTGCGGAAGTCGTTCAAGAGGTCGTTGCCAAAAACGCAAAGTTTCGCTCTGTTTGGCCAAAAACAAAGACTGCTTTCAAAAATACCATACAAAATAAAAATAATAGATAAATTCTACTGAATTTTTTCGTAGTTCCTTTCTTTTTTTTTTGTTGTTGTTTTTTTATTTGATTTTTGTAGATTTTTAATATATTTTTTTTAGTTCTTTAAGGCAATGAGCTATTTGCAGTTTTTAAGTTTAATAAACGTTAAAAAACATCAAAGAAAAGCTTTTTAATTGGAAGTTATTTTACAGCTCTTAACCCAAACCACACAACAGTGCGATGTCCTTTTTGCAGAAAAGGACCTGGTTAAGATATTTTTTGAATCAATCGTATACCATATAAAACAATAGTTTTTTGATTTCTATGATTTCGTTTAATTAAAGAGCAAAATAAGGTACAGGTCTGAAAGGGTTAAAATGACCATATTTCTTTTTTTGGCAAATGTAAAAAGAAATAAAAAGAAAAAACCTATTAAAAAGTTTTGGACGACGAATACATGATTATGAAGTCAGTAACTATGATATAGACACTTCCTTATCAGGTCCTCGCCTTTAAAAGGAGTATGAGCAAAGATAGGTACAAAAATGAATAATTTGGAAATAAGAGAAAAAAATTATATCAAGTGAATATAAAATAAGTGAAAAAAGGGGCCGCAGCAAAATATGGGAATGCTTTGGCATTGTTAAAGACCAAAACGATGTAGAAACTAATTTTGTTGCATGCAAAATATGTACAAATGTATACAAATACAACAAAAATGCACTTTCTAATTTAAGTAAACACAAGTGTTATTTAACGTTGAGAAATGAAAAAGCACATGATGTGATCGAAACAAGTCAAGCAGCTAAAAAGGCTTGCGTCGAAGCTTTAACAGAATGGGTCCTTAGAGATATTCGCCCATACTCGTTAGTAAAAGATACTGGTTTAAAGACTTTTTCTAATTTAATGTTATCCCTGGGAAGCAAACATGGACTTCCCTGTCCCCATACAACGCATTTTGTGAAGACACCACGTCCAACGGTTTTTTGAGTTTATTTACTATATAACATGTACATATACCATAAAATATAGGTTTTATAAATACAGTGCTAGCTCGCTAGTCCGAAGTCGTGTAATCCGAATTATCCAGTAATCCGAATTGAATTTATGACGTATTACATACTCTATAGTCCGCATTGATTACAAGCTCGCTAAACCGAATTTTTAATTTTCTGCTTTTTTATTATTGTGTCTGTTTTTTTACAAACCAAGTGTGAAATTTGAAAACTAACGGGACATTGAGGTGCAGAGGCTTGTGTGTAAATATTTATTTATGTGTACATCTTGTTGGAAATAATTTAGTTGTTGAATGGTATTAGTCACGAAAACATTAATTTAAATATGGCAAAAAAACGTGCACATAAAACGCTGTCATTAGCTGATAAGCTCAAAATTATAGAAGAAGTAAATCGCGGACAATCAGGAAAAATGTTAGCAACGAAATTTGGTGTAGGAGCTTCAACAATTTGTGACATTAAAAAAAATGCTGAAAATATTAAAAGGTAAAAAACCTGCGTAAAAATGTATTCTGCGAAACTTAATGTACATTAATATTTATTCTTTTATTAGATTTGCTGAAAATTCTGATGGCAAACTTTTAAAACAGCGCAAGACACTTAAATCGGGAGAGAATGAAGAACTTGAGCTGAAGTTATATGCTTGGTTTGAAGAGAAGCGGTCACGGCATCAAAACATTTCATCAGAAATTTTACGACAAAAAGCTAAATCGCTTTTTCAAAAAATGTATCCAAATCAATCATTTAAGGCTAGTGATGGATGGTTGCAAAATTTTAAGAAGCGATTTTCTGTGCGAACTTTAAAAATATGCGGCGAATCCTTATCTGCTAGACCTGATCTTGTACCTGATTTTCAAAATAAGCTCTTTGATGTTATCGAGACTGAAAATCTGAGTGACGACCAAATTTACAACGCTGATGAATCTGGACTTTTTTGGAAAATGTTTCCAGACAAAACTTTAGTTCATTGTAAAGAAAAGTCCGCTCCGGGTACAAAAATGAGTAAAGAGAGAATCACATTCTTGTGCTGTGCTAATAAATCTGGAACTCACAAGCTAAACATTGCTGTGGTTGGGAAATCAAAAAACCCACGCTCGTTTAAAAAACAACATATTGTTGAATATTACGCATCGAAGAATGCATGGATGACAACACATATTTTTACAGAATGGTTTTTTAAATCTTTTATTCCACAGATAAAAGACTATCAAACTAAAAATAATTTGCCCAAAAAAGCTTTATTGTTACTGGATAATGCAAAATGTCATGGAGAGCCGCTGGTATCTGAATGTGGGCAATATAAAACTATGTTTTTACCCCCAAATTGTACAAGTATTATCCAACCCATGGATCAAAACGCGATACGACTTACAAAGCTGTTTTACAAAAAAGACCTCTTGTGTGAATTGGTAAGCTCTGAAGCGGACAACACAGACATTTTTTTGAAACAATTCAGTTTAAAGGACGCTTGTGAATTGCTTAAACGGTCTTGGGACAGAGTGGCCAATTCTTCTATAAAGTCTTGTTGGAAGCATATTCATTCTCAAAGGTGGGCTGCAGAGGATAGCATTCCACTATCACTATTACAACAAGAAATGGCTGAGAATAATTGTGTTGAAGAAACAGAAGAATTTCGCACAATAACCAATTTATTTCACCGCAATAATGACGTGCAATTTTCTGAAGATGAAATTCTTAGCTGGATTATCAACTCTGACAGTAATTCCTGTAGTAGTTCAGAGTCGGAACCAGAAAATGAAGAATCAGAGCCCATAATTACGAAACACGTTAAAAATCGTGAAGCTGTACAGGCCTTAAATACTTCAATAGATTGGGCAAAGGAACGAGGTATGCAAACACAACATATATTGATGCTAAAAGAATTGCGAAACAAGGCTTTGGAAGCATGTGCAATCAAAGAGAAGCAAACCTACATCACAAATTATGTGCATTAAGAAAATGTATATACATACATATTAAAAAAAAATTATTTTATTGTTTGTTGAGTAATAAAAATAAAATAAATTTGTTTTGAAATCTTGGCATGTGTTTTAGTTTCGAATATAGTGAATTATAATACATAAAAACAGCACATCCAGTAATCCGAATTTCTCGTTAATCCGAATCAGGGTCTGCAATCATTAATTCGGATAAGCGAGCTAGCACTGTACTTAGATATCTATTTATCCTTTTTTGGGTGTTTTATTTTGTGAGTCATATATGACTCATAAACGTAGTAAAAAACTTATTTCTTTACCACGTTCAATGAGTCACATGTGAACAAACCGATCACAGTGCAATAGTCTAAATAACAAGTGAGCGAAAATAACTGTTAATTGGTATATCATTGCCAAACGCTTAAATTAGTGCGCATTTGTGTTTCTTAGAAGTTGAAAGTACATATATTATTACAATAAAATGTCTAGTAAGAGATATACGACTGAAGAACTAGTCCGATATTTAGAAAATTCTGATGAAGAAGTTTTTAGTGATGGAAGTGATGAAGAATACCACCCCAGTGATGACGATGAAGAATGCGAGATTACCGAGGAAACTGCAAACTGCATAATGGGTAGGCAAACTAGAAATGGCGAGGCTGCCTTGCAAACGTCGGAAGCCTCGTCGTCATATAATGCACCTAATCAACAGTGGGAAAGGGATATTTTGCCTTTGGGGAGAGAAACATTTTCAGGCATCCATGGTGTGCAAAACATTGCCGCAATTACTTAAGACGGGCGAATCAGTTTGAGCAAAATCTATAAATATTTTATACCTGATGCTTTAATTGATGAAATGGTAATTCATACAAACAATTACGCTCAGTTGTTAAAAGAAATACGTACTGCTCATTTTAGTCGAATGACGAGATGGAAAGATGTTAGCAGAGAGGAGCTGAAACTGTTTTTTGGAATCATAATGTATATGGGCCTGAATCCAAAGCCATCAATTGAGCATTACTGGAAGTTAGACGTGCTGTACTATAATCCTCTTATGCATAGGATAAATATGTCATATAACAGGTTCTCGTCAATTCTAAGATGCTGGCACTTTACACCTGTCCAAATAGGTGTTATTGGTGAACAACGAACTCACAAAATAGATCCACTTATACAAAGAGTGGTAACCAATTTTCGCAATCTATATATACCTTCAGAGATTATAGTAGTTGATGAATCTATGGTCAAATTTCATGGAAAATTGATAATAAAGACCCCAGCTAAGACTAATCGCTACGGCATGAAAATTTATAAGGCTTGTGCAATAAATAGTTACACATGGTCCTACCAAATTTATGCTGGGACCTCACAACATTTAGAGGGGCTTGATAAACCTGGTTCAACAGTGGTTCAGCTCACGGAATCGCTGTTAGATAAAGGCCGTATTATTATTGCTGATAACTATTATACTAGTTTACCACTGGCTGAGTACCTAAAAGGGCGTCAAACTGACTTGTGTGGCACTTTACGAAAAAATAAAAGACATTTGCCTGAAGACGTAGTAAAAGCCAAGCTAAAGAGAGGTGACCAAATAGCAAGACAAAAGGACAATCTCTATACTGTGCTAAAATGGCATGATAAACGAGACGTACTGATAATTTCAACATGCCACGGAGATGGTATGTCGAAAGTGGCGACAAAAAGAGGCGATGTCATGAAGCCAGACGTTATAATTGACTATAATGAAGCAAAAAAAGGGATTGATATTTCGGACCAACTTGCTTCATTCCATTCTCCGTTACGTAAAAGCTTGACTTGGTATAAGAAGATAGCCGTGGATTTACTATTTCAAGTCGCAGTTGTCAATTCCAGATGTATTTATAACGAGTTGGTAGACGGCCCTAAGTTGGCAGTACTACAAGTTCAAGAACATCTAGTTCGGCATTTTCTTGGACCAGCAGCATCAGCTACAGAAAACAACCTTCCTCAAAGGACTGCAATCTCATCTAGTACTTCAAGATCTTCAACTTTGTTTTCTGGGCATAGTTTGCAAGAAATTCCACGAAATATGCACAACCGACTCGTACGAAAAAGATGCACTGCGTGCTACATAAAGTTGAAAAGTCAAGGAGAACTGCCTAGGAAAGCGAAGCAAGTACATACGGAGTGCAAAATATGCAAAAAAGCATACTGTTTGGAATGCTATAATCAGGAACATGCTTGATTTTGTTATTTTCTATGAAAAAAATCAAAAACTTTGTATTTTCTATGAATAAAGCTATTATCTTTTGTATTTAATTTTTATTTTTTGCACATATCTCCCATTAACTAAAATCCAATTTTCAGGAAAAAGTTACGAAATGTTTTTGCATTTCCTTAAAGCTTAGGTTTTTTGCTATACGCCTACGTAGTAATCAGAAAAATACAACGCTACGTTTATAAAAAGACAGATACTCCAATTTCTATAGAGAAATGAGTCACATGTGACTCATGAACTTATTATAATACGCGCTCGTGAGTCATATGTGACTCATTGGACAGGGAAGTTGTTAATGTAGAATCACTTATTCCACATCCAACAACTATTTACAGGAATACTGAAATAAGATATTGCACACAATTTGAAAAATTTAAGTCGGAGATATTATCTATTAAAAATATTGGTTATGCCTTAACGTGCGACCTATGGACAGAAAATGTTTCAAAAATTTCTTATCTGGCAACTACAGCTCAGTTTGTTATGGACAGCGAATGTAAAAGCAAACTTCTGGGTTTAAAATCAATGAAAGGAGTCTCAACTAATAGTAAGTAATCTCTAAAACAATATTTTTTTTATAAAAATATAAATATTTACCGATAATTTTACTGATAAGCAAAACTACTTAATATACATTCAATTATAATTTTTAAAATTAATTCATATGTATTCAAACAGTTCATCAAGTAGTGCGCGCAGTTATAATTACAGCATAAAAAGTGAAAGTGATAATGGTTCGTCCACAAAAAAAGTTATGACTACTCAGAATGTAGCAATGAAGAAATTAAAATTAAATCTAACAGAAGATTCTCAAAGCTGGGTATCATCAGTGGAGGAAATCCAGCAAGGTCAAAGCATTCCGATACCAATAGAGAATACACAGGATATATTCGCCGAACTAGGAATAATGATGGAGAATCCAACAGAGGTAGCGATGAAGAATGCTCAAGAAAACGAACGCGAAATTGGATTGTCAGCCAAGGCAACTGTAACAGCAGTAGAATTGATACAACCAGCAGTATTGATGACAATAATAGTTTGGATAGAATTACTCATGGGTGGATAATGAAGAATGTGGGGTCAGCTCTTTTTTAAGTTTTTTTTTTTTTTTCAAAACGATACGCAAAAATTTTTAAAACATGTAGGGCCGTATGCAAAAAAAAAAACTCAACACAGGTGTAGTGTATCATAACACTAGCATACACTGCACACCCTAACTAGAACCTAAGCTGAGTTACACACACATGCATAAGATATGAGCATTAGAGCGGGTCGATTTTTTTTTCGAAAAATCGCATATGCGGAAAATGTTCTACGGATCATTTTGAGAAACTTTGCTTAAGAAAGTATGGGTCTAAAACCGATTTGGATGCCGCGATTTTTAAGGGGAAATTTAGTTTTAGGTAGTATAAAAAATTGTATCAAATATGTTTACATAGAAGTAAATTACATGTACAAAACTTATATTTTTAGCTTTTTGACAATAATTGGAAGGTTTAATTTTTTGAAAAGTGGTACAGTGGTTTCCCGGTATTACGAACGATATGACACATTCGATTTTTACGATCGTAACATCAGTGCAATCAGCGAGTAAAAACCTTGAAGAGTGTAAAAAAAAAATTTCCTCTGTATATTAAATTAATGAAATTTTCGCATTTGAAAACGCAAAAATGTAATATTTATCAATTCGCAAACTTTAAGAGTACTTTTATTTTGAAATAAAATTTTACACATGTTTTTTCTTTAAAGGAATTGAAAAACTTTTTTGAAAACTATTCTGAAGTTTTAAAAAAGAAATCGCTTCCAGCGTTAACGAAAAGTAAGACCAGAGTAGAAAAAAATTTAAGAAAAAAGTGTTAATAGATAGGCTCGTTCGTTAAATTAAAAAATCGCTTGAACAAGTGGTGCCTTTTTAACGTTTTTATTTTTATTAAAAACAGTGCAGTTGCAATTTTTTTCTAACAGTCTAGTTTTCGTTGATAAAATTTTTTAATTTTTATTCAGTAAATTTTTAAATTCATAAATAAGTTTTTATAATCAATAAACGTTTGAATCTTTAAATTTATATTCAATAAAAGGAAAACAAAACATTGTGATAAGTACTAAGATTTGTGTGATTTAAGTTCAACTACGCGAGTGAAAAAATAAAACGTTCCGCTGTTCGGCTTTTTTATTGGCTATTCCATTTTGCATTTTAAATTTATAATCTAGTAAAATGGAAAATAATTTTTCATCTTCTTCATCTGAATCTACCATATCTCATATGGCTTCCCCAGATATTTGCATTTTTGGACCACCAGCAGATTTTAGTGGCCTTAACTTACCAAGCAAGCGTGATGTATTAAAGTATTATTTCTTCTTGGGTTACCAGGCAAAAAAAGAAGGAAAAAAGTGTGCTTACAAGAACTTCACTGCTGACGTGTTAAATAAATTAACTGAAATATGGAATCGACTTTTTATTGATCTTATGAATGAAAAAAGCATTTTACTAAAACTAAACCAGTTCATTGAAAAGTACCAAAGAGAAATAAAAACTAAAAGTAAATTAAATCGTTTTGTGGAATCGATTGATGATTTGTTTTTCATTGGAAAATGCAAATGTAATTTAAAAGTACATGAATGCAAATGTGGAGAAATTCCAAAAAGGTTGACATTTTTTATGCTAGATCAACACAATGATAGAAAACTGACTATTCCAGAGAATCATTCTGACCAAGTATCAACAATAGCAACCTTCCTACCAGTGAGTCATGATTCGACATATCAACCAAGCCAGTTAAACATGGAGGTGGAGGAGCTTATAGAGCTAAGTGCACCATCTGAGGATGTATTAATTTCACCGAAACCACGAGCTTATACCAAAAGGTACTCGGTTTAAATTTCGCGATGATGTGCGACAGATTCGGCATATCTGACAGAGTAGCTTCAGGTTTAGCGACAGCTCTATTTAAGGATATTGACTATAGAGATGAAACTGGAGACCTAATAATTATGGATAAAAATAAAGTCGCCAGAGAAAAGATGAAGGGACGGGAAGCAGTACGCAAGAGTCAAGCAGGAGACACCAACCTATGCTACTTTTCATTTGATGGCAGAAAAGATGACGCATTAACAATGGAAAAAATTGACGGCAAATACCACCAAAGCATGGTTAAAGAAGCACATTTAGTCGTCCTTAAAGAGCCGAACTCGAAACTATTAGGATATGTTACAGTTCAAGCTGAAGATGCTTTAACAAAGCAAAGGCAGCTTAGCGAGTTTTTCAGCAAAAAAGGTTTCAGTTTTAATAATTTAATTGGTATTTGTAGTGATGGAGAAAACACTAACACAGGCGTTTCAAATGGCATAATACGGCGTTTCGAGATCGCATTGGGAAGACCATTGCATTGGTTTATATGTCTCCTACATTTTAATGAATTGCCTTTTCGTCACCTATTCGAATTTCTGGATAATTCGAAAACGAGCGGACCAAGAACTGCCAGCGGCTTAATTAGTAAACAAATTACGTGCTGTGAGAAAATGGTGGGAAAATAATTTTTCCAGAATATTTTTTTTAACATTTATTAAAAAAAGTTTAAAATTTTTTCAGAGGGTTGTTGAATTTACAGCCATTCCGCTAGAGAACATGCCACCTTCTTCATCAGACGAATGGAAGCTTGATTTATCTAATGACGTAAAGTATTTGCTTCAAATGGCTTCAGCAATATCGAATGGTTTTATTTCTGTTGACTTAGCTAACATAAAGCCTGGACCTGTAGCGCACTCCCGTTGGTTAACCAAGGCCAGCAGAATTTTACGATTGTACGTCGCAACAAGTTCACCCACTAGTTACTTAAAAACTCTAGCAGAGTACGTAATAAGAGTTTATGTTCCCATGTACTTTAACATCAAATACTACAATTCTGTTATTTACGGCAGTACGCTTTTATTTAAGTTTATTCGCCTCACACAGTTTCTTCCCTTGAATGTGCGGCAAATTGTTTACTCTGTAGTTCAAAATAACTCATACTTTGCTCATCCAGAAAATGTTATGCTTTCAATGCTTTACGATGATCGTAAATCAATACGCGACCAGGCAATACAAAAAATTTTGTACTACCGTAACAAACTTTGCGATGCAGAAAAACTTAGAGAGTACAAAAAATGTAAAATTAATTTTGACTGCTGCAATTATTTCAATATGATAGATTTAGATGATGACAGTATTTTATCAGA
This sequence comes from Linnaemya tessellans, assembly GCA_951800035.1. NCBI lineage: Eukaryota > Metazoa > Arthropoda > Insecta > Diptera > Tachinidae > Linnaemya > Linnaemya tessellans. The sequence goes on from OX637536.1 coordinate 44,637,294, forward strand.
ACCACCAATTACAAGAGATATTCCGTATGACTATTTGAAGGAATATTTAGAATTTCAAGATCCACCACTTCCTGACCCACAAGTTCCATGCCACATTCAAGGAACTGAACGATGCGTTAAACTTTTAACCAGTGTTTCTCGGCGCGTAACGGAAAAAAATCGTGAAAGTATTATGGCTGTGACTGATGTTAGTCGAAAAAAAAATCCACGCTTGGAAAGCAGGCAGGACTTAAAAACTTAGTTATTTAGTTCTTTTTTCAAATCTAGAAACTAACTTTGTATTAATAACAATACACTTAAAATTTATTTTATTCTTTCTGATTTTATTGCTAAATTAATAACTGCAAATAAAACAATAAATCGTAGAAAACTTAAAGGATAATTTTAGTTTTATTTCAATATATGGTCAACAAACAAAAGTATACCTTTCCCTCGATTAACACCTTAAAAAAAGTATTGTGTAAATCGAGGGATAAGTGTACTTTAAAAATAAGAAGTAAAAACAAAGGGTTTAGAAGAAAACTTAGCGTTTTTTTACCCTCAGTGGGTCCCTCACACTCATAAATAAGCTATCTGTTTAAGTTTTTCTAACAAAATTTTCTATAACCTGAATATGAAACTTCCCTTTAAAAATCGCGGCATCCGAATCGATTTTACACACATAGTTTCTTAGGCAAATTTTCTTAGAATTGTTCGTAGATTACTTCCCGCATATGCGATTTTTTCATTTTTTCCGTCCCATACAAATTGACCCGCTCTAATGAGCATACACCATTGGCAGTGCAGTTGATCGAACTAACGATTGCATACAAATTGAGTGACGTCGCAATTTGAGTGACAATTATGTTTGCACAGCTAGCATTGCTATTGGCCAGTGTAACTAAAGCAAATTAAATATTAAAAGAAATGGAGAAATGCATAATATTGAAAGAGACAGTAATAATTATAGGATAAGCTAAAATAAATTAGAGAGGCTAACACAAAATTTCATAGGTGTATTTTTGTGAATAAAGCAGACTTTAACTTGAATCATTAATTCGGCAATAACTTGCCTTTGTTTTTACTTTAAAGTCTCAACAATATTTTGGCAGTTCTTTTGAACGCCTAATGTTAAGCTGGCACCCTAACAGCTGTCAAAAATAACCAAGGGCTGTAGGGACAATAGATCTTCCTTTCTTAACTTATACTTTCATGTCAACCCTTACACAGGCTTACAAAGCATTGTGAAGTAAAGTTTAAAAAAAATTATTATATCAAAATTTTAAAGTAGGCAAACACGTTTGTTAAAAGAAAAACCCATACCATCAATTTGAAACATAAAATAAAACCAAGAAAACCTTTTGGAAGAAGGAAAATAAAGGGCCAATTGAAACTAAAGCAAAAAGGTGATTCTTTATTCAGGATTTGGATTGTAGCAGAAAAGGGTTGTGAACGCGCGAACACCTAGTAAAAAGTTTTGAACGACGAATACATGATTATGAAGTCAGTAACTATGATATACACTTCCTTATCACGTCCTCGCCTTTAAAAGGACCATATTTCTTTTTTTGGCAAATGTAAAAAGAAATAAAAAGAAAAACCTATTAAAAAGTTTTGGACGACGAATACATGATTATGAAGTCAGTAACTATGATATAGACACTTCCTTATCAGGTCCTCGCCTTTAAAAGGACCCTATTTCTTTTTTTGGCAAATGTAAAAAGAAATAAAAAGAAAAAACCTATTAAAAAATTTTGGACGACGAGTATAGGATTATGAAGTCAGTAACTATGATATAGACACTTCCTTATCAGGTCCTCGCCTTTAAAAGGACCATATTTCTTTTTTTGGCAAATGTAAAAAGAAATAAAAAGAAAAAACCTATTAAAAAGTTTTGGACGACGAATATATGATTATGAAGTCAGTAACTATGATATAGACACTTCCTTATCACGTCCTCGCCTTTAAAAGGACCATATTTCTTTTTTTGGCAAATGTAAAAAGAAATAAAAAGAAAAACCTATTAAAAAGTTTTGGACGACGAATATATGATTATGAAGTCAGTAACTATGATATAGACACTTCCTTATCAGGTCCTCGCCTTTAAAAGGACCATATTTCCTTTTTTGGCAAATGTAAAAAGAAATAAAAAGAAAAAACCTATTAAAAAGTTTTGGACGACACGTTGAGTGCCACCATATAGGAAAAAAATATATTAGAAAAACCGCAATATGTAATAACAGGTTTAAATTGATATTTTTGTGATAAAAATTTGTTTGTGAAAAGCCTTTTTGGTATAAGTGTGTTATTTTTACCGTTATTATGTGTGACAGCCGGCGGTACACGTGGCACACAGTTAAAATAATTTTATTCAGGTGCCATGTGTACCGCCGGGAGTCACACATTATTATTTTTATTATTTCGTCAATATTTTACATTTCTTTGAATTTTTGATTTATTTTGTAGTTCGTACTAGTATAAAATGGATGTTAATTCTTTTTATGGGAAGCGTCTACGGACTGATGACAGTGAAAGTGATGAAGCTGATTTTAAGCCGTCAGATTCAGACGAATATATTCCTGGTAGTGATTTCACATCGAGCGATGCTGCCGAAGATGAAGATGCAGACGATCCTAATGCTCTTTCAGAAAATACTGCATCTTCTAGTGAAGAGGAGGGAGATATTGTCCCAAGAAATGTCTGGAGAACGGTTAGTGGAAGTTCGCTAAAAACAGTTCTATTTACTGACGCCGCTGCTTCACCAGGAATAAGCGATATGGACTTCAGTTCAATAAAGCCAGCAGATATTTTCAAACTTATGGTTACGGAAGAAGTTTACGAGCTAATAGTGGAGCAAACAAACTTGAATGCCACTAAAAAAATTGAAGCTTCTCGTGTGACTCGCACGTCTCGCATGAAGAAATGGGAAGCCACGAATGTTTCCGAAATAAAACAATTTCTGGGACTTGTATTGTATATGGGAATTGTAAAGCTTCCTTTAATCCACTTGTATTGGCACAAGGATAATTTTTACAAAAATTGCTTTGTCCCAAAAATTATGTCAAGGAACACATTTCAGTTATTGCTAAAATTCATTCATTTTTCTGCGGAAACCGGGGGAAATAATCGCTTGCATAAAGTTAATCAATTACTAGAAATACTGGAACGAAACTTTACTGCAGCCAGAAAACCTGCTGAAATGTTGGTGGTGGATGAAAGTATGATTCCGTGGCGCGGTAGACTTCAATTCCGGCAATATAATCCGGGAAAATCACATAAGTATGGAGTCAAATTATACAAACTTTGTGACCCACTTGGTTATACTTATATGTACCTGTTCCGTATATTGTGGTAAAACAGATGATTTTGCCAGAAGAGGAAAACCAACGCCTGGTGTTTCTCATAGTACGCAAATCGTCTTGGATCTTGCTGAGCCTTATCTTGATAAGGGATAACTTTTATACTTCTATTTCTTTAGCGAATGCATTGTTGGCTCGCAAAACGCATTTACTTGGAACCCTAAGAAAGAACAGAGTTGGAAACCCTAAAGATGTTACTGGAGCAAAACTAAAGAAGGGTGATGTTATCGGACGTGAGTGTTCAGGGATTGTGGTAATGAAATGGAGAGATAAGAGAGAAGTACTCATGCTAAGTACCAGACATGATTTGACTGTAGTTTCCACTGGGAAAAAGAATAGGAACAATGAGGAGATCAAGAAGCTTCAAATGATTATTGATTACAATTCAGCAAAACAAGGAATCGATTTATCAGACCAAATGGCTAGTTATTTCTCTCCTTTACGTAAAACTATTCGATGGTACCACAAGATAGCTTTCGAGTTCCTTTTGAGCACTGCCGTTGTAAACAGTTTGGTAATATATAAACAATACAAGCCCAATACAAAAATAGCTGATTTTAGAAAAAGTATTTGCGAGTTTCTATGTGAAGCAACAGATCAAGCATCAGGATCCTCCCGCTCTAAAACTCATACTTTACAAATTTATGAAGTCAGAGATAGCAGAAATATGTTATGGTAAAATAAAACAGACAGACGGCCGAAAAGAAGCAATAAAAAAAACCAAAAGGGTTACAACATTTTGCAATGGCTGTAAGGATAATCCAGCTCTTTGCCTGGATTGTTTCAATGAAAATCATTAGCTCCTTTTTATTTATGAAATTTGAAGTTCCTTTTTTTTATTATTTATAAGCTAAAAGTGAAGTTATATTTTATTTTCTTATTTTATTTAATGAATTAAAGTATTGAAGTTGTAATAAAATTATAATTTTTTGTTCCTTTCCAATTCATTTAAAAGGACCATATTTATTTTTTTGGCAAATGTAAAAAGAAATAAAAAGAAAAAACCTATTAAAAAGTTTTGGACGAAGAATACATGATTATAAAGTCAGTAATTATGATATAGACACTTCCTTATCAGGTCCTCGCCTTTAAAAGGACCATATTTCTTTTTTTGGCAAATGTAAAAAGAAATAAAAAGAAAAAACCTATTAAACTTCAAATGCCGCAGTAAGGCCAGAAAAGCCAGCACTTTTTATACCACCAGAGAAGACTTTCCGGTTCAGAGAGACGCTTGCCTATAAAAAGCCCGTGTACACCGGATTTCAGGAGAATTGCATATATGAACATTCGCAAGTTCTAAAACCCATTGTAAATGCACACGAGGAAAGTGTGCATTACTCTGACAGTGGAAGAGTTCAAGGCTTATATGGGTCTAGTCGTACGTATGAGCCTAGTAAAACTACCCAGCATTCGGATGTATTGGTCTACAGATCCGACATTCCATCAAGCTCAAATCGCAGATATCATGACGCGGCCTCGATTTGAGGAAATTACTTTTAATCTGCACTTTTGCGACAATGATCAGGCTGATGTCAACGACCGTGGATACAAAATTCGAGAAATTATAAACCATATAAATAAAGCTATGCCAGAAGCATACACGTATTCAAAAAAAACTGTCAATTGACGAACATATGGTGAAGTTCAAGGGACATAATGCCATGAAGCAGTATATGAAGAACAAGCCCGTGTCATGGGGCTTCAAACTTTGGTGTTTGTGTGAGTCGGAAACCGGATACCTGTATAACGTGGACATATACACTGGAAAAAATACGTCTGTGGAGCACGGTCTTGGTGAATCTGTGGTTTTGCAATTATGTACGCCACTACCAAAAAAAGGAGTTGAAGTTTACTGCGGCAACTTTTTTACTAGCGTCAACTTGCTGGACATTCTACAGCATAATGACATCATGGCATGCGGAACAATTCGCAGTAATAGAAAACACATGCCAAAGCAGTTTCCGGCCGATAAAAATATGAAGCGTGGGGACATAAGCTATTTTACATCTGATAGCATATCCGTAGTCAAGTGGATGGACAATCGCGCTGTTTACCTGGCTTCAAATTTTATTGACCCAACTGTGGTGTACAAAGTAAAGCGCCGTGTTGCAGGACAAGCAGGTAAAATTGATGTAGATTGCCCGTTGATTGTCCAGCATTACAACAAGGGAATGGGAGGTGTCGATCTGATGGACCAAAAAAAGGTTTACTATGAGTATGATGGCAGAAGCAAATGGCGGTTTTATATTCGATTGTTCTTTGATCTCTTCGAAATATGCATCCATAATAGCTACGTGATATACGGCAAACTGATGTTGGCTAACAGCTTTGCGACAAACGTAACTTCGATTGATTTTCGGGCAGCATTAGCAAAAGAATTGATTAATGACTTCTGTTCAAGATCGCGCAGATTCCCGGAAGCAACCAGAAGTGGAAGTATCTCTTTAAGTAAGCCGAAATCTTTTCATAAAATGGAAAAACGTGAAAATTGGAAACGATGCGTCCTTTGCGCCAGCTATGGCAAATATAGCCGCACAAATGTATTTTGTACTGTATGCAATGTCTTCCTTTGCTTTACATCATCACGTGACTGTTTTGGTAAATACCACGTATAACACGTATTATCTCAAATTTGTTCAGATTCTTTATAAATTACTTTTTAAATAGTTTAAATAAATAAAAAAATATATAAAACATCTTACTTTTCAATTAACTTTTTTGGGTAAAAAATTTCCTTTCAACCCAGAGGCAACTATATTTGCCAAGCAAAATGAGGGGGAAGGAGAGGACCTGGGGGCCAATTTTTTTTGACGTAACTATTATTGGGGCATATATTATGAAAATAAAAAATAACAAAAAATCGCTTCGGCAGAAAAAGTCCGGTCCTCAAAGGGTTAAAAAGTTTTGGACGACGAATACATGATTATGAAGTCAGTAACTATGATATAGACACTTCCTTATCAGGTCCTCGCCTTTAAAAGGACCCTATTTCTTTTTTTGGCAAATGTAAAAAGAAATAAAAAGAAAAAACCTATTAAAAAGTTTTGGACGACGAGTATAGGATTATGAAGTCAGTAACTATGATATAGACACTTCCTTATCAGGTCCTCGCCTTTAAAAGGACTCTATTTCTTTTTTTGGCAAATGTAAAAAGAAATAAAAAGAAAAAACCTATTAAAAAGTTTTGGACGACGAATACATGATTATGAAGTCAGTAACTATGATATAGACACTTCCTTATCAGGTCCTCGCCTTTAAAGGACCCTATTTCTTTTTTTGGCAAATGTAAAAAGAAATAAAAAGAAAAAACCTATTAAAAAGTTTTGGACGACGAATACATGATTATGAAGTCAGTAACTATGATATAGACACTTCCTTATCAGGCCCTCGCCTTTAAAAGGACCCTATTTCTTTTTTTGGCAAATGTAAAAAGAAATAAAAAGAAAAAACCTATTAAAAAGTTTTGGACGACGAATACATGATTATGAAGTGAGTAACTATGATATAGACACTTCCTTATCAGGTCCTCGCCTTTAAAAGGACCATATTTCCTTTTTTGGCAAATGTAAAAAGAAATAAAAAGAAAAAACCTATTAAAAAGTTTTGGACGACGAATACATGATTATGAAGTCAGTAACTATGATATAGACACTTCCTTATCAGGTCCTCGCCTTTAAAAGGACCCTATTTCTTTTTTTGGCAAATGTAAAAAGAAATAAAAAGAAAAAACCTATTAAAAAGTTTTGGACGACGAATACATGATTATGAAGTCAGTAACTATGATATAGACACTTCCTTATCAGGTCCTCGCCTTTAAAAGGACCCTATTTCTTTTTTTGGCAAATGTAAAAAGAAATAAAAAGAAAAAACCTATTAAAAAGTTTTGGACGACGAATACATGATTATGAAGTCAGTAACTATGATATAGACACTTCCTTATCAGGTCCTCGCCTTTAAAAGGACCCTATTTCTTTTTTTGGCAAATGTAAAAAGAAATAAAAAGAAAAAACCTATTAAAAAGTTTTGGACGACGAATACATGATTATGAAGTCAGTAACTATGATATAGACACTTCCTTATCAGGTCCTCGCCTTTAAAAGGACCCTATTTCTTTTTTTGGCAAATGTAAAAAGAAATAAAAAGAAAAAACCTATTAAAAAGTTTTGGACGACGAATACATGATTATGAAGTCAGTAACTATGATATAGACACTTCCTTATCAGGTCCTCGCCTTTAAAAGGACCCTATTTCTTTTTTTGGCAAATGTAAAAAGAAATAAAAAGAAAAAACCTATTAAAAAGTTTTGGACGACGAATACATGATTATGAAGTCAGTAACTATGATATAGACACTTCCTTATCAGGTCCTCGCCTTTAAAAGGACCCTATTTCTTTTTTTGGCAAATGTAAAAAGAAATAAAAAGAAAAAACCTATTAAAAAGTTTTGGACGACGAATACATGATTATGTAGTCAGTAACTATGATATACACTTTCTTATCAGGTCCTCGCCTTTAAAAGGACCCTATTTCTTTTTTTGGCAAATGTAAAAAGAAATAAAAAGAAAAAACCTATTAAAAAGTTTTGGACGACGAATACATGATTATGAAGTCAGTAACTATGATATAGACACTTCCTTATCAGGTCCTCGCCTTTAAAAGGACCCTATTTCTTTTTTTGGCAAATGTAAAAAGAAATAAAAAGAAAAAACCTATTAAAAAGTTTTGGACGACGAATACATGATTATGAAGTCAGTAACTATGATATAGACACTTCCTTATCAGGTCCTCGCCTTTAAAAGGACCCTATTTCTTTTTTTGGCAAATGTAAAAAGAAATAAAAAGAAAAAACCTATTAAAAAGTTTTGGACGACGAATACATGATTATGAAGTCAGTAACTATGATATAGACACTTCCTTATCAGGTCCTCGCCTTTAAAAGGACCCTATTTCTTTTTTTGGCAAATGTAAAAAGAAATAAAAAGAAAAAACCTATTAAAAAGTTTTGGACGACGAATACATGATTATGAAGTCAGTAACTATGATATAGACACTTCCTTATCAGGTCCTCGCCTTTAAAAGGACTCTATTTCTTTTTTTGGCAAATGTAAAAAGAAATAAAAAGAAAAAACCTATTAAAAAGTTTTGGACGAAGAATACATGATTATAAAGTCAGTAATTATGATATAGACACTTCCTTATCAGGTCCTCGCCTTTAAAAGGACCCTATTTCTTTTTTTGGCAAATGTAAAAAGAAATAAAAAGAAAAAACCTATTAAAAAGTTTTGGACGACGAATACATGATTATGAAGTCAGTAACTATGATATAGACACTTCCTTATCAGGTCCTCGCCTTTAAAAGGACTCTATTTCTTTTTTTGGCAAATGTAAAAAGAAATAAAAAGAAAAAACCTATTAAAAAGTTTTGGACGACGAATACATGATTATGAAGTCAGTAACTATGATATAGACACTTCCTTATCAGGTCCTCGCCTTTAAAGGACCCTATTTCTTTTTTTGGCAAATGTAAAAAGAAATAAAAAGAAAAAACCTATTAAAAAGTTTTGGACGACGAATACATGATTATGAAGTCAGTAACTATGATATAGACACTTCCTTATCAGGTCCTCGCCTTTAAAAGGACTCTATTTCTTTTTTTGGCAAATGTAAAAAGAAATAAAAAGAAAAAACCTATTAAAAAGTTTTGGACGACGAGTATAGGATTATGAAGTCAGTAACTATGATATAGACACTTCTTTATCAGGTCCTCGCCTTTAAAAAGACCCATTTCTTTTTTTGGCAAATGTAAAAAGAAATAAAAAGAAAAAACCTATTAAAAAGTTTTGGACGACGAGTATAGGATTATGAAGTCAGTAACTATGATATAGACACTTCCTTATCAGGTCCTCGCCTTTAAAAGGACCCTATTTCTTTTTTTGGCAAATGTAAAAAGAAATAAAAAGAAAAAACCTATTAAAAAGTTTTGGACGACGAGTATAGGATTATGAAGTCAGTAACTATGGTATAGACACTTCCTTATCAGGTCCTCGCCTTTAAAAAGACCCATTTCTTTTTTTGGCAAATGTAAAAAGAAATAAAAAGAAAAAACCTATTAAAAAGTTTTGGACGACGAGTATAGGATTATGAAGTCAGTAACTATGATATAGACACTTCCTTATCAGGTCCTCGCCTTTAAAAGGACCCTATTTCTTTTTTTGGCAAATGTAAAAAGAAATAAAAAGAAAAAACCTATTAAAAAGTTTTGGACGACGAATACATGATTTTGAAGTCAGTAACTATGATATAGACACTTCCTTATCAGGTCCTCGCCTTTAAAAGGACCCTATTTCTTTTTTTGGCAAATGTAAAAAGAAATAAAAAGAAAAAACCTATTAAAAAGTTTTGGACGACGAATACATGATTATGAAGTCAGTAACTATGATATAGACACTTCCTTATCAGGTCCTCGCCTTTAAAAGGACCCTATTTCTTTTTTTGGCAAATGTAAAAAGAAATAAAAAGAAAAAACCTATTAAAAAGTTTTGGACGACGAGTATAGGATTATGAAGTCAGTAACTATGATATAGACACTTCTTTATCAGGTCCTCGCCTTTAAAAAGACCCATTTCTTTTTTTGGCAAATGTAAAAAGAAATAAAAAGAAAAAACCTAGTAAAAAGTTTTGGACGACGAATACATGATTATGAAGTCAGTAACTATGATATAGACACTTCCTTATCAGGTCCTCGCTGTAACGGCCAATTTTGTGTCTTTCATATGTTAGGCAAAATCTCCATATGAAACATACCTACATATATCATGTTTTCATCATACGATGAAAAGCGCAAGTATATATATAGCTATTAGCAGCACTTGTTTGTTTTTTTTTTTTTTGTTTTGCTTTGATCTTTGTAGATCTTGGTAAACTGAAGTACGTGGTTTCTTTTAATTAATATTCGCTCATAAGAAATGAAATAAAAAGTAACGGGATTCTCGTTTGGCTTTGTCAGAAGAAAAAGGAATGGAAATTAACGACTGCAAGTAAAAATTAAATTGTATCAGTCAAGTTTGGGAAAGGGAAAAGATCGTACGCAAAAGAAAAACGCCCAATTTGTGTTAAGACTAACAAACGCGAAGTTAAAAAAAAAAAAAACTAACTAACTTAAATTGTTAGTTGAAACAACCAGAAATTTAAAAGAGCAAACTAAGCAAACGAAAAACAAAAACTAACTTAAATTGTTATTTGAAACAAAAGCAAAAATTTAAAAAGATGCAACCACGCAAACGACAAAGAAAAACTAACTTAAATTGTTATTTGAACCCACCAGAAATTAAACAGATCCAACTATGCAAACGACAACCCAAAGAATAAATTGTTCAACTGTACTAAAAAGCTAACTGCGAGAGAAAACTAACGGGAACCAAAAGTCCGCTATAAGATACCGAAGAAAAAAAACGGGGAAAAATTACGTACACCAGAAATTAACAACGAAGAGAAGTGAAAGGAAACTAAAGAAAAATCCGAAAATCAACCTAACCTAAACATCATCATGAACTACGTGATCGGGCGTGTTACCACTCAACAGCAACCCTTATGGTTATTTATATTTAAATGATAGCCAAAGAATAAAATTGGTTAACAACATACAATTTATCGAAAATTTTTAGTACACATATAAATAAAACCCTTAATAACCTAAACCTAAAACTTACATAACCTAAATCCCCCAATTCCATTATAATTATTAGCATAATTGTAAACCCTTATATTCAACTAGCAACCTAATTATCTATATATCTAATACGCCCCACACACGCATAAATTTGTTTGCAAACAAATTTAAATTTAAGTAAAAATTTTGCGTGTGTGGCATTGTTTGCAAACTTATTTCAAATTTTCAAAAACATTTGAAAATTTATTTTGCTTTTGAAACAAATTTATGCGTGTGTGGTGAAGTTTGCATGTTGTCGGTTTTGTTTCTCTCTTCGTTGCACTTCGTGACACTTCGTTCTTATATTTTTCATTTTGCTGATGATTTCGCAGCGTAAACGGGCGTTTTCACATTAGCCGGCACGACACCGACACGACACCGACACGACACCGGCAACGACATCAGTGGGAGCGAAAATGCATACAATTATATGGGCATGCTTTCACACTTGCCGACACGACGGTTTTATGTCGTTGCCGGCGACGACATGTCGGCGGGAAGCAAGCTCTCCACTGATGTCGTCTACGACATTTATATTTTTGTAATGTGATATTTTTGTTGTGTTATCGCGCGAAAGTTTTTAAGTGAAATTTAATAAAAATGGCCAAATATGACATTGTCACTCTAATTGAATTAGTGGAGTCAAAACCCTGCATTTGGGACAAAACAAATGAATACCACAAAAATAAAATATTACGGGATAAAAGTTGGCAAGAAATATATTCATTTCTGGAAGAGGGATATGAAGAGTTAAGCCATCAGAGGACAAATGTGTTGTGCCTGCATGTACGTATGTTTACATTTCTTTTCTTCATTCTGTTTATAACTTCGAAGAGTAAACTCGTGCGGAAAAAATGGCAAATGGGAAAAAATTTTTGGAAGAGCTAATTGAGGTTTTTAAATCGCAACCTTCGTTATGGCAAAGCAAATCTGATATATATAAAAATAGAGTAGAAAAGTTAAAGTCTTGGAATATTTTGCTGAAAAAATATAAAGAAGTGGAAAGTGAAGCCACAATAGATTGTGTAAAAAAAAATTAATTGTTTAAGAATTACGTATAGGCGGGAGGCCAAGAATCGCAAAGTGGCAGACAGCCTCTCATTTGGCGATATCGCTTCTCGCATATCGGTGTCTTGTCTTTTTATTGTTGGAGTCACAAGATTCAATAATTCTTCATTCTCAAAAAAAATTTTTTTGTTTTGTAAATAGTGAGAGCAATAAGTGCAACACCAACCCTAGCGGGTCTATAAACGCGCTTGTTTTAAGTTTTATTTTGCAGCAAATTTGTCCGTACCTGTCATCACAATCCGGAGGCCTTCGTGAAACCTGATAGCAGAGTATGGGTGAGTGCTAAAAGTTATATTTTATACTTAATAGGGAATTTACCCACCTTTTTGAAAGCAAATTTTGTTGTTTCTCTTGCTCCCATTATATTCCCGTCCAAATATTATAAAATCATTTCTTTTGGTTAAACTTTGGAAAACTAACCCATTCAACTTGTATTTAACATTATTCTATTGTAGAACTTGTTTTTTCTATGTATACTAAACCATTTAGCATTACTTTAAAAACTGGAAAACATTGTATCAAATCTCTTATAACCTGTGTAATAGTACACTCGGTACTACCATTGGTCAACATAATCTTAGTAATCGTATAAATAAATAAACAAACAAAAAATGAAATTTTAAATAGTCTATTTTCTTTCTGAGGTTTGGTAGGGTACGGAAGGGGAAAATTTCGGGGTTCCTGGATACATATTTGTACCATCAGTCCGATGTGCAATAAATAATGTAATTCTACATTTTGGAAAAAAATTTTCTGTTTTCTTAGAAATGGAACCAGAAGATATACGAAAATTTTTGGAAGATGAAGCTGATACAATTAGCGACTTAGGAGACTTTTCTGGAGGAAGCTCTGAAGAATTTTTTCCAACTGGTGTGTCTAGCTCCAGCGGAAGCGAGTGTGATACAGACGACGACAATTTTGTACCTGGTGGTATCTCTAGCTCCAGCGATAAGGAAAATATAGCAGACAACATAGTAGATGAAAAGAATGCGGCTGCCGATGAAGTCCTAGTCTGTAATGAGCCAGCTAACATTGGTTTTGTTTCTCAAGCTGGCACATTTGATACCAATTTTATTTGGAGTACTCCTGACGAATACTTTGTATCCTCGTAGCTGCAAAATAACAGATAATATAGCTCGCCATTCATCTATAATTGATGTGTTCAATAAATTATTGCCTAGATCAGCCTATATATACATAGCCCAATGTACAAATGAACGTATCAAAATTTTCGAAAGCGAACAACCCAAAACCAAAAAAGGAAAAATAACTGAAACAATGCTGGCGAAATAAAAACAATTGTCGGATGCATGTTTGTAATGTGCTACAATCGACTTCCATCCCTAAAAGATTATTGGTGGTGCCATAACTCAATGGGAAATCAATCATTGAAAGAAGCAATAACACGAGATCGATTCACATTCATTACTTCTAAAATCTATTTTGCACAGCCAGATAAGTAAGCCACATAATAGTAGCAAAACTTACTATATTGATGACATAGTAGAATGTTTGAAGAACACATATCAGAAATGCAGACAGGATAGCGTGTACCAAAGCATTGATGAATCAATGACGAAGTTCAAGGGCCGTAGCACATTGAAACAATACATGCCTCTAAAGCCTGTCAAACGTGGTATAAAAATGTGGCTTCGGTGTGACGCTGTTACAGGCTATACATACGACTTCAACATATATCAAGGAAAAGAAATGGATCAATGTTCTGGAACGCTGGAAGAGCGCGTTGTGACCAAATTAGCCAGTTCAATCGCAGAGACTGATGTCGTCCTCTGCTTCGATCGTTTTTTTACTTCCGTGCATTTATTGGACACTATTTACTTTCCAGCCGTTGGCACCGTTACGGCAAATAGAAAAAATTTTCCTAAATTTTCTGGGAACAAGTTCATCTGGACTTCTGTGCGCAAAATGGCAAGACACCAAAGAAGTTTTGGTACTAAGTAATTGTCACGACCCAACAGTAACAACTGTTACAAAAACACTGAAAACAGGCGAAAAGATTGAAGTCCCATGTCCGAACCAAATAAAATTCTATCGCGAGATCATGGGAGGCGTCGACTTGGCTGATCAAATGTCTGGCCTTTACGAATATGATCGAAAATCGGATAAGGGGTGGAAGAAAACTTTTTATCGATTGATAATGATGACAGCCGTGAATGCCTGGGTCATTTATAATGATCTCAATCGAAAAAAATGCCATTCAAGTCGTTTTTAGTTACGTTAGCAGAGACATTGATCCACGAAAGCCCTAAGACTACAGCCGTTCGTCGATCAGTAAAACCAGGCCGAGCACCACAAACTGCCAATCGCAAGCCAATGCATCTTCCTGTTGAAGGAACCTCCCGACGTCGTTGTACCAACTGCAGTGCTCAAAAAAACAGACACGCACTAAGACAATATGCAAGGAATGCCAAGTGGCACTTTCCAAAATGTGCTTTGCACCATATCATGCATGAATTTTATTCAAAACCAAATTTTTTATAACCTTTCTATATTTTTCTTTTTCAAAAAATCAATAAAATATGATATATTATTTACATATATGATATATTATTTACCATACTCCTTTTTGATTTAGTTTGTTTTAACGGACGGTTGGTACTTATTTGTACCACTTAACATCCCGAGTGGTACAATGGTTTACCACCATTCCCCCAGCCCCCCAATTATGATTTCACAGACCTGCATTCACCGATACCTTATTTATTACTTAAATAACCTGCTGCCACCAAAAAATTTATTACAGCATTGCTATTCGAATGTCGGGTCAAGTGTTCATTCGAGGAGTTCAAAGCAGGGCTCCAAGGCGGAGAATTTTGCACGATATTTACCAAAGATGTAATACCGAAGGAATTGAGCGAAATTGTTTTTTAGATTACCATTCAAAAAATAATCCATTGTTCACCTTTTTTTACCTCTTCATCTATTTTTCAAATAAAATGCATCAAAATTGAATTTCTACTTGATTTCATTTTTTTTTTCATTTAAACCGACAATTATGCCTCGAGGCATAACTTCCCTCCTGGAAGTTAAACGGTAAGGTAAATTGAAAAACTAATGATGCGGAAGTATTTAGAATGTCGTTTTTAATCTAGAAAAAATTATTACGACTAGTTTTTTCCATAACTTCAAAAAAAGTGGTTAGAGGGTTAAGGACCATGACTAGGTAGCTCTACTCTGGCGCAAAATGCCCAATCAAGTTCATGAAAGATTTTCGCACTATATACTACTAACTAAATCGGTAGACATTCGTTTCAAAGACACAATCGATAAATTGAATAAACTTTTCGGTAAAGCGGAAATACAGGTTTCACAACGCTACAAATGCGTACAAATTTCAAAGGCAAATAATGAAGATTTTAAAAAATGTGCAAGCAGAATAAAACTCCAATGCGAAAATTAAAGAATTAAAAATCGATCAATTTAAGTGCCTTATATTCAGTGGCAGGTGATTATAAAAAATGTTCAATCTGGCAATATTTCTACAGATTATTCTCTTGACATAAATTACCCGAGCGTTGAGTTGAATATGGGGATAACAAAAATATATCTATACACATTACACGTGTTCAAATGTAACAATGGTCTTAACATTTTTTTTTAATAAATAACATACATACAAATTATGGCTTTATGGACCATTATTTCTGCATGGTAACTAAGAGTTGTGACCATCAAATATTTTTCACGAAAGATAATCTGTGACATCGAACGGAAGACCACCGAAATCCATTGCCATTAACATCGTCTGTTCTATTAACTTTATTTTTAATTTTATTCTTGTCCGATTTGACCACCGAAAGTAAAACGATTCATTGCGCGTCTTTATTCTGATAACGCCACCAATTTCAAGAGAACACTTTCAGTACTGGCCGATGCTTGATAATCTCAGATGTCAGTAAGAGGGGAATACAATTCCATTCTATTCCAACAAGAGCAACACATTTTTGTGGAGTTTGGGAAGCTGCAGTAGAGATTGTAAAACAATTGTTGATTCGTACCATAGTGACAGCATCTCTAACACAAGAAGAATTAGAGACGATCATAGTAGAAATATCAGCATAACTCATTTCTCGGCCACCGTCTTTTGTATATATTAAAAATTAGTTTATAAATAATTTTGTAAGTAAATAAATAAATATCCTACGAGTATGACGCGAATGGTAGGTATCTCTCTCTCTCTCTCACACACTTTTTTTACCCGCTGTGTGGCGCTGTGCAGAAATAATGTTAATGTCACCTTTTTACTTTGAATCGGGAATATGATCCGATTTTGTTTCATAATTAAAACTTAATGAACATTCAAATCCAATGGAAAGCAATTCATTGCAAATAAATTAAACCAAAATTTAAAGAGATCTGATAAATCATACCAATTCTGTTTGAACACACAGCACTTTAAGAGTTTTGTTAATCTAATAACACATCACTTTTTTTTGTTTGCACTTTTCGCATATCCACTCGTAATGTTAAATAAGTATTTATATTTTTAAAATATATAATATGTCATCTATTAAATATCAGTCTTCTTGTAATTTTCCAGTTAATTTAAGTTTAAATCATTAAAATGTAAATGTATTTTACGACTAGATTTAAATATATGAAGAAAATTTAGCGAATTCTTCATTATATACCGAATAGTGCGTTCTTGTGTTCTCTCGAACGAGAGAAGTGAATAGAAAAGAAATGTCCTTTTATAATAACTATTAAATAAATATTAATATAAGAAATATGACTATTTTGACTCACGTTAACAATTGACTTTGGTGCCATTTTTATAACGTTGCTATTGTTACAGATGACTTGCGTACGGAATTTCTATTATTGTTATCGTAGATAGAAATAGCTTGCTTAAAAGTAAGAGATCACCGGAAAACACACACAAAGCATACCACATTCCTTACTCAGGATATCTTGGGAGTGGAAGTTTTGTTACTGCTGTTGTTGTTGTTTCTATTAAAATTTTGCATGCCAGATTTTTTGCACGGTGGAAATGGAAATTCATTTTCGCCAAAGATTTGATTTTTGCCCGGCGTTAAAGTACGATTTAAGTCTGTACGATTCGATAATTTCCAATTGTTAGCAATAAATGAGCTATTAGTGGCTGTTACATTATTATCACCATCATCAGAATTGCCATCATCTACAGCCAGGACACTCTCTTCATCAACATGTTCAATAGATGATTTGCTATTTTCTTCGTGATTTTCGCCAGCAGCAATTAATGCGTCAAAATCATTTTTTGCATTGGAGTCAGTGGCATCAAAACAAGATTGTACTTCATCTAATCCCGTAGTGCTGCTGGCGGGTGGAATTACATTTGGTGCCAAGTTTAAAGCGGGGATTGAACATGACGATGGCATTACCATTGCTGAAAATACCGAGTTTAAATTTAACGTTTCTTGTAACAATCGCCACGAATTCAAAAATACTGTCTTAACTCGTTCAAATGTTTCGTAATCATATACAGAACGTGCTGTATTTGTTAAATCGAATGGTTCTGAAAATAAAAAATGATCAGTTATATATGCAGGTAGTATGTCTGTTAGCTTTTTGAGAATAAATATATTTGTATTACATTCTGACTGAATTTATTTTTCTTTTTCTTGTCTTGTTACAATTGGAATTTTGTACCCGAATAAAATGTATACATACTAACTGGACATAACGAACATTGACGAAATGTATAACAAACATCGAGTTATTCATTAACTTATGATTGAATAGAAAACGCAACTCAAAAAAGTTAATTTTTTTTGCAATATTCTGACTTAATTTGACAACCTTACTAAGCCCCATCAATTTATTTGGTTACGCTTATATCACAATAAGAATTTCCCTGCCTTAAAACACAACTTTAACAAAATTTACCTTCAATACACAATTCCTTCCACTGATGGATGTCATTTTTAAGGGATTTTGCCAAACGGCACATATTCACTGGCAGTAGCCCACCCGTTCGCACTGATATGGCAAACTGTGTGTAACTGTTTGGAAAATAAAATAAATAATTGCATGTTTATCAATTAAATGAATTTTTGTACTTACTCAAAGAAGGTGTAGTATTCTAGAAATCTTACAAATAATTCGCCAATACTTTGAGTATTTTTGCTATCGTAAGGCAATATGGTTTCACCCATGTCTACATATCCGAAATCATTAGAACGTAACTGAAATCAAAAGAAGTTAAATTATTTAAATTAATACAACTAATTTTGATTTATTTTTATTGACCTTATTAGTTTATTATAACATTAATCAAGCTTGTGTTTGTTTTCTATAAAATTTTATTTCTTATAATTTTAATAAAAATTATAAGAAATAAAATTTTATAAAAAACGACCACAAGCTTGATTAACATTACAATAATACAACTAATAACTATCAGAAAATTCAAACACATATAAAAAAAATTTATTTCCGATTAAGTAATGAAAAACCATGAACAATTAAAAAACATGAGCCGCTGTGGCTCATAGTTACCGATGCTATCCTATTAGTACAGAGGTCGTGGGTTCGATTTCCGTCAAAGTCTTTGGACGTTTGTAATGTTTGCAAGTGAGCTCGATTTGTTCAGAAAATCAAAGTTGCCATACATATAAAAAATGAGTTTTGCAAAATGGTAGTACTGCAGCGATTTTTTATGTTTTGCTTTGTTTTCTTGATATTTGGATATTACATATTTTAAATTATTTTTGAAGAATTTGTGATAATTTTAATGGATGAAAAAAGAAAATTGCTGTTCCTTGTGGCCATTGAATATATTATTTCTCATAATTTATATATCTAATCTCATATACAATTTAATAATCAAACACAAAATGACACCTCAACTTTGTGTGAAAAAATTTAACCTATTGGCAACTCAGTTCAATTTTGTCCGGACAAAATATAAAATTAAACCAATTCAAGCTGAGAGTTGTTCGTAAAAAATATTTTCTCTCTCTCTCACATAGCGTCTATACCTGGGGGGTTACTGGGTAATTCGATTCGAATGGAAAACTGTTCGAAGCTCTATGCTATTAATATAGCAATTCGAAAACATTTTCTTTCGAATCGAATTACGCAGTAGACCCCCAGATATAATATCAAACAAGAATGATAAAATAAAGATTACGCCTTGCGCATGATTTACCGTTTGATGACGTATTTGTTCCCTCGAAGAGAATGTTTATTATATGCAAAAATAATACTTTCTCGTACAAAATTAATATTTTATGCTATATTTGGCAACTCTTCACACAATTTACGCATAGAGATTTCCAATTTACTCAGAGAGTTTTCCAACAAGCAAACTAAATCGGATTTATGAAAGTGCAAGTTTTGTGTTATAGATATTTTATAATAAATTGTGTTATATTTTAAAATAAATATATTAAAATAATTATTAATAACTTAAAGTGTAAAAAACTTATTAAAACTTGATTTTTAAAGCTCATAAACTGTAAACAAAAAACCTAAATTAAAGAGAAAAGAGAACAAAAAGAGCAATCATGAAATGTGCAGTGGACAATTGCAAACAAAGTAACAGCAAAAAAAAAACAAGTGAGAAATAATTGTGTTAAAATGTTTTGTCAAAGCTGTGTCATTTTATAGTTTTCCATGAGATGAAGCTCAAAGGAAGTTATAGCTGCTATTTTGCAAGCAAAAAAATTGGTTTTGAATGGGGAAAAAAGAAAAATAATTAGCACTTGGGTTCAATATTTATATTAAATAACTATAAGTTAACAATTTCAAATAAAAAAAGTGGAAAATAAAATAATTTTTTAAAATTGTTTATTATCAAACAAATTTAATTTGAAAAATCGCAATTTGCCTCACTGTCCAGTTCTTATAACATAATAGTTCCCCAGTTGAATTTTATTAGCCAATCAGAACACATGTAGAGTGACGTCAGAGTTCCATCATGCGCAGAAAAGTATTTTTATTTCAGTTTGTTGGCGTAATCTTTATTTTATCATTCTTTTTATCAAATATATTTCTATCAGCAAACGTCAAATTTCATAACAGAGAGAATCATATTACGTGTGGACTGCAATATTAGTATTATATTGATATTATATCAAATATTATATTGTCTTCATAATATATATTTAGAAAACAATATCATAATATGAAATGTCAGAAAACGTACACATACATACATTTAGACACAAGAAACGAATTTTGTGTATTAAAATAAACGCCAAAAGTAATTTTGAAACAAAAATATATAAATAATAAAAAACTAAATATACGGCCATGTGATGGAAATCGCTTATCGCATGAAATAAAGCGTTTTCGATTTGAAGTCACAAAATTGGTGTGCTGGAGCTCGCAATCGCTCAAAATCGTTCAAAAGAAACTGGCGTTTTTCAAGTCGCATGTGATTCGAAAATCGTGCGATTCACAGCACATACATGATAAATAATATAAAACACGCTGTATTATTAAAGTAAACGAGGATGTTTGCTGCACGGTTGCATGATAATTATGAAATATTATGATATATAAAATAGTACGTTTTCCACTACATAGATATTAATATTTATACAAATATATTTTTCTCTTTATTCTGCCGACGTTCTCTCTCATTATATCAGAATTACTATCAGGTATAGACGCTATGTCAAGAAGAGAGACGTCAAACTACATATAAAAAAAATTTAGTCCGGACAACATGGGTGAATCCGCCTTAAGAGTCAAAGAGCCAATTCACACTAGATTAATTATGCTGGCATAATTTTAAGTTCTGTTTAAGTTCTGCTTAGTCCCAGTTCACACACTTCAACTTTTGCTGCTCAACTTTTGATTTTTCTGCGAGCAAGACGGAGATAGTCTAAAAATAGTATATGTTTCTATTTCTTTCTGTTTCAATTCATTGCCGAGTTGCGGTACGGAGTTGCTTGTATTTTGGCAGCAAAAATTGACGTGTGTGAACCGGGACTTAAGGCAGGTACAGACAAGGCAATGCGTTTCCGCAATCTGGCAAATTACGTTGTAGATTGCATCGTTTTTATGATTTAACTTCGGGTTGCAATCGAGATTTAGTTAGTCAACATGAAAATATTTTGATATTTTGAGAAAAGTTTCAGGAAAATAAAATTTATATTAAACACCAAAAACATTTTCTACATTTCCCTGAAGTTTATCTTCATGCATAACAGGGACGAGTCATGAAAGTGTAGAAGCTTTTGAAAACAGCTGTTCTGCTCTAAGTTGGATAATTAAATTAATGTTTACTTTCCCTTCCACCTTTGAATATTTCTCATGTCTTTCTGAATTCAACACCTTACGAACAGTAGCCTATCAAGCTTAATTGAATATAATATATCGCAAATAACTTTTATTTTTAATAAAACTATAAATTTTGTAAAAACTTACCAAAGGAAATTTATCAGGAAACATTGAATGCAAACACGGTAATACTGGTGGATCCACACCGCTTTGCAGGAAATGTATGACCATTAAAACTAACGAATAACTGGAGATTGTCATATTTTTAGCATTATTTATATTATGATATTGAGCCCATAACTTTGTAACCAACACCAAAGGACGTAAACGCCAATCAACTAAAGGAAAATACATAAATAATTCTAACAATTGTTGTACAGAAAAAAAGTTCTCGTTTAACTTACGCTGTGAGTAACAATAGAGTAGATGCGTATTTTTAATACCGACACAATTATTAAAATTAAGATCAACTTCCAGCTGATGCATACGATCACAAAAACGTAAAATTGGTACTTTCGCTTCAATTAAATTGAAATTTTCAAATTCACCTTGAACAAAAGAATTTTTTTTATTAAAATTAAGTGACATAAACGCGTTCAAAATTAAAAACACTCTAAGACACGCAGCGGCTATCTGTTCTAAAAACATATGATACGACATAGACAAGAGTATAATATTATTATTATTTATTATTATTATTATTATTTATACATAATTCTTCTCAAATAGCTCTTGGCGTAACCATTATAGCTAGCGATTATACTTGATACAAACATAAGTCTGTGTTTACACCACGCAAGTCTTATTTTTAAGATTGCTAGTTTATTGGCAAGAGAGGCGAGGGAACTGAAACGAGTACACTCTATGATGTACTGTCGATACGTTTTGCTTTCTCATTCGTAACGCACATATTCCTACACACAACTATGCACAACATATATGTCGCCAACAATAAGACTTTCATTGTGTGAACGCCGAAGATAGATCAAAGAAGAATATATAAGAATATTAAAAATAAGACTTTCATGGTGTAAACACAGACTAATCATGGAAACCAAATGGTTTTCGTTTTAGATCACGACGTGCAACAGCAGAGCAGACATCTTGTCCTATTAAATTCTACAAACTCTTAAGAAGAAGAGAGAGAGAAAAAGGAAGTGATAGAGAGAGAGAGCAGTTGTGTTGCATTTTTGCCTAGAGCCAAGGTGAAACAATTATAAGATGGCAGTACTACGGCAACAAATACAACAACCAATTGTATTTTAAGGTTAAAATTTATAGCAATAAAACACATTAAAGCAGGGACCGTAACTGTTATGACTTTTATCAAAAAAATCAAGATATAAGAGTTATTTTTGATTTTTATATTTTTATATAGAAATCAACAGTTATTTTTGATATTTATTATTTTAAATGAACAATAAAAGTTATTTTTAATTTTTATATTTTTAAATAAAAAATAAGTTATTTTTGATTTTTATATTTTTAAATGAAAAATTAAAGTTATTTTCGATTTTTATATTTTTATATCAATAATAAAAGTTATTTTTGATTTTTATATTTTTATATCAATAATAAAAATCAATTCAAAATTCGTGACATAGGTAATATGTTTGTGTTTCCATGGCTTCGAAAATTCGCTTTAATTGTTCATTCTGTACCTGCCACTTAAGTCAGTGTAGAAAAGTCATTTTCAGCACTCAGATTAATATTGGGAGATTTGATATATAATTTATCTGAGGAACATTTAAAATCAATTATGATGGTAAAATTGAACACCTGAAAACGACTTCTTAACACTGACTTGAATGGCAGCCAAAACTTATAAGCTATTTCTACGCATTCATGTTTTTATAGCTGATAATGGATAAGTCACATAATATATTATATTCATATAGAAATTTGAATGAAGCAGCATATTACAATACATACGGCATCAACAAATAAATAAGAGTTTTTTATTGATTTTTATTATTGATATAAAAATATAAAAATCAAAAATAACTTTTATTTTTCATTTAAAAAAATAAAAATCAAAAACAACTCTTATTTTTCATTTAAAAAAAATCAAAAATAACTCTTATTTTTCATTTAAAAAAATAAAAATCAAAAATAACTCTTACTTTTGATTGTTAAAATAAAAATCAAAAATTTAAAAATCATGCAATATGTTGGATGCATTTCGCCTAAAACTCATGATGGTGTAATTAAAAGTTTTCTACGATGTTCATTTAAGTATAATTTATTTCTTCAAAAATTGAAAAATAACTCTTATTTCCGGTCCCTGCATTAAAGTGCTGCATTGTCCCGGATCACACACTTCAACTTTTGTTGCCACAGTACAAGCAACTCCGTACCGCGACTCAGCAATGAATTGTAACGGAAAGAAATAGAAACATATACAATTTTTAGATTATCCTTTTCTTCTGGCTCAGAGAAAAATCAAAAGTTGAGCACACATGTGCAATTGCTAGCAACGATGACATATACAAATACAACAAGCACTTATTGTACACAAAAACTTGACATCAATGTAGCCAAGCAATAGTCATCAATGTAGCCAAGCAATAGTCATCTTACATTTGTTTCACCATGGACTATAAAATGAGTCACTTGGAATAAAGATTTAAGAAAAATCTTCTATCTATTTTTTTATAACACGTAGTTTAACATTTTTTACAAATTATATTTTATTACGAAAATTTATTAGTTCTATGTTAATTCATCGTTTGGTCGTTGGAGATCTTATAGAACAACAATAAATTAAAATGCAACCTATCGATTTATGGAATGCAATTATTTGAGAATATTTATTAATTATGTACTTACCCGATTTACTAAGACAATCCCGTAAAACAGTTAGATTAAACAGAGCCTCCATACGGGGATCAATACTAGAAGCACTGCGTGAAACTAGACACATATCAACGTCAGAAGAGTCTGAGCCAAAACCAGATATAGTAGAGCCTACCAAATACAGTCCATAACGTGGATAAGCATTCTAAAAATAAAAGATGCCTTATTATGGTTATTCCTTATAATAGAAAAATACTGTGTACAATGTTCATTATATATATTTACTCTTTATAAACACAAATAAAAGAAATGTAATATGGCAAGTTATTGATTTCGAAATATTTTCGAACATTTGATTTCGACTATTTTAACCGCGATTTTTGCATGCCATACGGCCGCATGTAAATCTCTCATAATTCTGTAACTGCACTTAAATATCTAATGAATAAAAAGTTTCGATGATATAGATATTTTTCAATAATTATAAAAAAAAATAGTTGCCTATCCAATTGAATCCAAAATCTAAAATTAAGAAACAACGTTTGGTTTTTGTAAATTCCTTTAAAATTTATAGTACCATAACATACTGATGGTTCATGAGATATCGTTGTCGAATGCTTTCGAAAAAATTGTTTCAAGTTTCCCATTTGAAAATTCTGCTCTTTTTTTAGTTTTTAGCATTATTATATAGAAAGTAAACAGAAAAGTAAATTATTCTTTGTACACATTTGGCATTTCCATTGTTGTCATTTTGTATTTCATTTGGAAGTGTAAACAGATACCAGTGCCACACAACGAAAAATATCAAAAATGATAAACGGTGCCATTAGAAGACACTATCGTGTTTGCTTCCGTTGTCACAAAATTGCCTAATACGTGAAAAGCTTAATAGATATATAAAAAACGGTCACAATGTGATCGCACATCACTAGTATTTAGAGCAATTTTTATTAAGGAAATTAAATTTCTTCTTCAATTCATATTGGTTTACTTGGAATTTTGTTTTAAGAAACAATCACTGGAGAAGGCAATTTATTCCTCTTCATTGCAACAATATGAAATTTTCGGAATTTTCAGCAACCTGTCATCAGTGTTCATATGATTTTTGGGATGCCAAATATATAATGGCTTGATTAATTATTCATATTCATTTTATAAAAAAAAAATTCTTCTGGTTTCTTGAAAAATATCAGAATACAATTTTATAAAAAAAATTAAAAGGAACAATTAAGCATTATCAGAACACTTCTAACCTTTATAAAGAGGTACAAATACCGCCATAGGTGCATTTTTTGCTTAAAAGTCTCTTCGGTTTGTTGAGAGCTGACAAACTTCTTCCATATGTCTTGTGAAAGCTGATCCCATTTGGTGTTATTAAGTAAAGTGGGTGGGGCTTCTTTTGCTTCAATGAGATGTGCTCTAGCTAAAAAGCGGTCGGGCGGAGTATGAGTAAAAAAATCATGTACTGCTGAACTACTTAAGGCACGCATATGATGAATTTGAGGACTGTTATATAAGAGATTATGCGGTGGCAGCGGAGGTGGTAATGATTGGTGTTGTTCTTGATGTTGGTGATGATGATGATGATGGTGATGATGATGGTGATGATGTGAATAAATATGTTGTGTTGCTGTAGGCGACAGCTGTTGAATTCCGCTACCGGCACCGCTCATGGAGGAATTTATTGTAGTTTGAGGTAGCTGCTGCAATTGGCTGTTACGTTCATTATTATTTTTATTATTATTGAGCCCACCTTCTCGCACAGCGCTTGTCAATGTAGAAGCCGAAGAGTTAGAGAATGATGATGTCGAAGACGAAGAGGACTGATATGTTTGTTGTGCTACCAAACGCTGTTGATTTGCCAATAACTGCGACGAGCTAAATATAATAGGGGTAAGAACAATTATGGAAATGATTTTTAGTTTGAATATAAATTTGCCTTTCATGTTTATTGAAATCTTACCCAATTTTATAAGATTGTCCACCATTTGTGGAACCAATACTGAGTCCATTTCCATTATTACTACAACCGCTCACTGATGAGGAATTTGATGAACATGACGACGAACCTACTAACGACATGCCCGAATCAGAGTTGGAAATTTTACTGATGATGATGTTACTAAATTGTTCATTTAAGGAGGTACAAGGCGAAGGCGACATTATAGCCCCAGCTAAACTGCAGTTGTTGTGCAAGAGCTGTTGGGTTTGCTGTTGCAGTTCATCATTTGGTAGGCAAGGTGATATCGATGCTGACGAGGAACCACACGAAGATGATGATGAGTTGGTTGCTGGCATAAGAGGCACTTGCGGTGATGCTGTTTGATGGTATACGAACTGATTGTGATACGATGGACTCCAATAGCCACTGCTGTTGTTAGAGCAATTAGTAACAGCCGTTAAAGTTGACGCAATACTTGAGTTGTCGGGTGACTTATGGTTGGCGGTTGTATTCAAATAAAGCTGGTGATGTTGCTGCAGATGCTGTTGATAATCTTCATCGGTATAAATGTTTTGAGATTTTGGTGGGAAATTATGCACTGATAGAACAGCGCCACCATTGTTGCCATACACTTGTGGCAATTGGGGGTGTGGCGTTATTTGCAGATGGTTAAAAGTTTGAGTCGCTGCTGTATTATAATTATAATCTAATGATTTATGCAGAGGGGCTGTTGCTCCACAGATGGCAACTGTTGCAGATGGACCAAAAGTTTGTTGCTGTGTTGTTTCTGCAGAAGTATTAGCAGCTGACGGAGAAGAAGACGACGTGGAAGAGACGGACGACGACTTAATAGATTTCAAGGAATGATACATGGTTTGCGTGGCAGACATATTCGAAGCATCAGAATCGCAATCATTGCCAGCAATGATTCCTGATGATGATGACGATGATGATGAAGAAGAAGTAGCACCTGTTGCTGATGCTGCGGTAGTAACTTCGTCTAACTGAGGAGAAGCTTTAACATTGTTGCTCTGCATTGACGCGTGGTGTGAGTTTAAAGAAAGGGCTGCAGTATTTGGCAACGGCGTTGGGGATGGAGATTGAGATGGCAGGTTCAATGATAAGGGAATAAAAATTTTTTTATTTAAAAGGGCTTGTTGCTGCTGCCGTGCCTGAAATTGTTGATGGAGATGTTGCTGTTGATGGAGCGACAAATGTTGCGCATGCGGATAAGGCGAATATTGCAAATGAGTTCCGTTGAAATTCATAAGCATAGATAGATGGCCTGGACTATTGTCTAGAGATTTGGGACTAGGCGTGGGGGGCAGAGATGGCGGCACCGGGCAAAAACTTTTTTGTCCAGCGCCGTTAGCGGATGCATCTGTGGTAACATAGGTTAAGTTGTAGTAATTTTGATGTTGCATCACATTTGGAGAATTCATCATTATATGTTGATGATGGTGATGGTGATGATGATTGCTATAATGACCGTGTTGTCCTCCTCCTCTTTGATTACTCCGTTGGTTGCCACCGCTCAGAGTTTTTGATGGCAAAGTCTCAATGGCTAAATTTAATTTCGACGTGCTATTGTTTGGTGCTTGAGTTACTACCGTCTGTAACTGGCGGTTGGAAATGTTAGACGAATTGGATGAAATGGATTTTGAGGAGGATGAGGAACTGGTTGAAGTTATACTAGATGCATACGATGGTTTCTTATTTACTTGTGAGTGGTTTACTGAATTCCTGTTGTTTCCAATATTATTTTTCAGCTGTCGGGGATGGTGTTGTTGTACCACTGCATTATCTTTAGCCATTCCAACGTCCACTTCCGTATTGTGATTATTTGTATAGTCACCATAGGCTGAATTTTTGTGAACACCATTGCCACCTTTTGTCACAAATCTGCCCAAATCTGCACCATATCCTCCTACGCCCCCATAATTTGTATTGTGTATTACTCCCGACTGTTGGTGATACGGCGGACCGTAATAGTTATGATGATAGCGGGTATGAGTTTGCGGTTGCTGTTGGGTGTAGTGCCGCTGCTGCCGATGATCATTGCAATTATTTGTGTTTCGAGAATTGGAAGACGATGAAGTTCCACCACTGCCGCCGGTACTATTTGTAGTTGAAGGTACACTATCCGTTCCTAGCAAATCTTTATGTAGAAACGATGCTATCGTCAATTGTGATGGCTGATGGTGATGATAATGTTGCTGTTGCTGATTTCCACTGTTATTGTTAGACCCGCCATACATATACCGCGGTTGTCGTTGATATGTTGTCATGCCCGTATACGAATAACTGCTCTGTGCTGGCGAATTATTTTGTGACTGGCTGCCATAGGAATTTGTTGAAGCTTAAATATTAAAAATATTACTAATTGTAGATTCTAATTTCATTCTTTTATACAAATACACAAATATGTTTGTAGGTAGAGCGTAGAAAGCTTTTTTGACTAAAAATCGTTTAAAACCCCAAAAAAGGTGTAATAAACTTTTAAATATAACAATCATATAGATTTTACTTAAAATCGAATTCAACTCTGTTTTCTCGCTTTGTTCTATGAGAATTTGAATGAAAAGATTGTGATAGAAAAACCAGTTAAAATGTTTTACTAAATAAAATTTATGGAAAATCGCTTTAAATACTATGACCGCCGAAATTATAAAAGAGCTTTAAAATAAATTTAGTTTCAAAATTATACATACATATGTACATATATTGAACCACACATCAAGTACAATTACTTTTTTTGTGAATACGGCAGTAATGCCCAAAAATTTAATATAACCAGACCGGGAAAATTTAGCAAGGAGTAGCCGAAAGTAAGGCTCTAGAGCTTCACAATTACTTTGCGACTCTTAGATACCTCAATCCAGATACCTCAGATGCGAATATACATGACCCATATAACACTTTCAATCGTTCGCTACTCAACAATTTCACTCTAGCCATAAGTCATTTCTCTGTCAGCAACCTGTTAACATAGATAGCCTAACCTAAATTCATCATGAACAATAACAAAATATTATTGTATATAACATTATAAATATAATAAATAAATATGTATTGTGTAATTTGATTTAGTCGACCATAAAAATAATAAATTAATATTAAAATGTAATAAGCAACAAAACGGTTCATTAAATTTTCATTTAAATATGCAAGTAGTATTAAAACCAGGGACCGTAACTGTTATGACTTTTATCAAAAAAAATCAAGAAATAAGAGTTATTTTTGATTTTTATATTTTTAGATAGAAAACAAGAGTTATTTTTGATATTTATTATTTTAAATGAAAAATAAAAGTTATTTTTGATTTTTATATTTTTAAATGAAAAATAAAAGTTATTTTTGATTTTTATATTTTTAAATGAAAAATGAAAGTTATTTTCGATTATTATATTTTTATATCAATAATAAGTTATTTTTGATTTTTATATTTTTATATCAATAATAAAAATCTATTCAAAATTCGTGACGCAGGTAATATGTTTGTGTTTCCATGGCTTCGAAAATTAGCTTTAATTGTTCATTCTATACCTGCCACTCAAGTCAGTGTAGAAAGATCATTTTCAGCACTCAGATTAATATTGGGAGATTTGAGATATAATTTATCTGAGGAACATTCAAAATCAATTATGATGGTAAAATTGAACACCTGAAAACGACCTCTTAACACTGACTTGAATGGCAGCCAAAACTTATAAGCTATTTCTATGCATTCATGTTTTTATAGCTGATAATGCATAAGTCACATAATATACATATTATATTCATATAGAAATTTGAATGAAGCAGCATATTATAATACATACGACATCAACAAATAAATAAGAGTTTTGAATTGATTTTTATTATTGATATAAAAATATAAAAATCAAAAATAACTTTTATTTTTCATTTAAGAATATAAAAATCAAAAATAACTTTTATTTTTCATTTAAAAAAATAAAAATCAAAAACAACTCTTATTTTTCATTTAAAAAAATAAAAATTAAAAATAACTCTTATTTTTCATTTAAAAAAATATATATCAAAAATAACTATTACTTTTGATTGTTAAAATAAAAATCAAAAATTTAAAAATCATGCAATATGTTGGATGCATTTCGCCTAAAAGTCATGATGGTGTAATTAAAAGTTTTCTACTATGTTCATTTATGTATGATTTATTTCTTAAAAAATTTAAAAATAACTCTTATTTCCGGTCCCTGATTAAAACCCATTAGATCTGTTTTAGGTGTTGGGCAAAGTCCGATAGGAGTAAACCGTAAATTCTCTTAACAAGAGATAAAAAATGTACCTGGTAAACCAACAAAATTTCCCCCATAGTTATTATATATATTTTACTGTCAGTGTTTTTACATGTTAGATGACAAAAAAAAGAGATTAAGCGCAAACTAGACATACAAACAATAATTTCACTAAAGTAGATTGTTGTTACAACAGGAAATGTCAAATGTGTTTAAATATTTATTAAACAATAATGTTTATAAATCTTTATTTAAAGCAAAGAGCTATTTATCGTCTCCCCTTTGTTATACAATTGAGTCCCTTTGTGATACTTGTTTAATGCTACTTCCCAATTTGTTTCGTTTGTTATTTATTTCTTAAGTAAACAAATAAAAAAAAAAACACGAAAAAGTTTGAAAATCACTTCGCTCTCTAAAATAGGGTTGTAACGATACGTCAACACGATATTGATACTCAAAAAAATATCGACGCATATTGAATTTGAGTTCAAGTTAAAATTCAGAAATCTTAAATATAGTAAAGTTTTTATTACACAAAATGCAGGCAGATAAAATTTAAAAACAATGAATACATGGTAAAATTAACAAATAAGAAATTATTTTACAAAATAACATCAAAATATATTAATAAGACGTCAAAAATAATCCACTGAATTTGAATCCATGGTAGAATTACTTAGCGTTTGCACATGCCACTGGGAGTTCGAAAAATTCAATACACTTACAACTTTTTACTAATACACATACATTTTTTTCTAGTGACAGTTCCAGTGGCAGCTAATTTTGCATGCGAGTAAAAATTTGGCACTTGCATGCCACTAAATGTCAAAACGATAATCAATGTTACCCTGCCAAAAATTTAATGCAAACTTTCTGGATTACAGTAAAATTGTAATTAAAGTTTTAACTTATTTAATGTATTATTATGCAGTATTTCTTGAAATTCGCATAAAAAATAGCAAGTTTGTAAATTAAAGAGCCTTCATATTATTAAAATAATATTAATAAAAATATATGCTAACCTTTTCCCCAAAAATGCGCCTATATGGTGAACTCGGTAACTCTACATAACAAACAAAACAAAAAGTTGAAATGGAATCAAAATCGAAGTTTACGCTTCGACGACATTTTTAAAATGAACTAACAATGGCATGTGTAGACAGAAAAGCAAATTGCATGAGATTCGATTATTTCGAATAATTTTTCGTTGATAATACGTATACAACAATGGCATGCCACTACTTGCATGTGTAATCGCAGCGTTAGTTCTACGCAAAACATTCATATTGAAAACCGACAAAAATTTTCGAATAAGAGAACGCTTTGGGATTCTAAGGAGGCTCAATTAAGAGTAATAATATATATATCCTAATATATGAACACCTCAAAATATGAACACCTTTCTTCCATTAACTACTCTAATATATCAACTTTGTGCTAAAGCTTTAACCCCTTGTTCATAAAAATTATGAGAGTCTAATAACAGTGTAATAAAACAAAATTTCATATGAAATTTGCTCTATTACACTCTTATAAGCCTCTCATAATTTTTATGAATAAGAGGGTTAAAATATAAAGAACAATTTATTTTCGTATTTTTTTAGCTGATGTTATCACCCTAAATAGTTTTGAAATATATAAATTCTAATTCAACTGCCAGATATTAATGTTTGAATTTCTGGTGTTATGTTTTAAATAAAACATAAATTTAATAAGAGATTTTTTCTCTGTATTATAAACTATCAAAATAAATAATAGAATGTATTGGTTTCTTCATTTACTTCAGAGTAAGACTAGCACAAACTGTAAAAACCCAAATATTAAAATATTCTTCAAGTTATTCTCTTTGTTTCTTCTACATAGATTGAGTACATAACGACCAGTACTATGCATTTGCGTGCACCTACATACCTACAATTCCTTTCAAACCACATTTAATTACCTTGTTTTTCTGGAGGCCGGGCAGCTACACCTGTCATCTTTACCCCAACCGAATGAAGAAAATCTAAGGAATAGGCATTTTGTGGAGATGTTGTTGTGGACGAAGATGTGGGCGTTGTTGTTTTAATGGCATCACATTTATTGTTGCTATTTGAATGAGACTTCAAGATTTGCTTAGAATCGTTAACTGGCTGTTGCTTTGGCGATATTGTGCATTGTTGTTTAGAAGAATATAATGACAAAGTATTGCTATTGTTATTTGGCACTGAGGTTTTTATTAATGTTGTGCCACTTGTTGCTGCTAACGAAGTGTTCATTATTCCTTTTTCCACAATCGGAGATTGATTTTTTGATATTTGGCTTTTTTGATTTGAACTGCCGCTTGCAGCTAATATACTGGAACATTTCTGATCTTTGGCATTATTATTTCTACACAGGTTCTTGCTTGCATTTGGAGCTGCATTTTTATTTAATACAGGACAGTCCTGAAATATTGCAAGTAATGTTTTGTTAAATTACTGACTTTTTTTAGTTATGTAAACTGTTGCTGATTAAAATAAAAATTTTATTTGAATATTTGCTGTTGAAATTTGCAGGCATACTATATACATATGTACATACATAATTTCATATAAAATTATTTATTATTAACATAATCATAAAAAACATAAATAAAAATATTTTTCACCTCCGGTTTTCGTCGCCTATCATACAATAGGTGTAACTTAACGTAAGTAGACGTTTGATAGAGTTTGAAATACGACGAGTTTCCCTCAAATAATCTACATATATGTATATCTTAGATCAACTAAATATTTGGATCGGCAATTTCTATACAAAACATTTTTAAATTTGCTTTTCTTTTAAATATAAATTGTACGGACAAAATTCGTTACACAGGGCCTGCCAGTTATAATCGGAGAGTTTTAATATTTAATAGCCTATAAAAAGATAGAAAGATTTTTACCTTTTCTTTCGACAACTTTGGAGACTGAATAGTGCTGCCAGATGACGAGTCTACAGATAAGCGGGAATTTCCTCCTACTACCACGGCCACTGCACCACCACTGCCGATATTTGAATTTTTCCAAAATGATTTCTTCTTAGATACTGAAGATGATGTTGTATTGGATGATTGGCCACCACTCGATGTTGTTGAAGACGTCGTTGACGATAATGAATTAGTTCTTGAAAAATTTTGATTGGAACCACATTTACTAACAGCTGCAGTCCCTACTGAAGTATTTGTAGACTTAAAATTTAAGCAGTTTGCTGATTGCAACTCTTGTTGCGGCAATTTCGACCAAGAAGTTATAGAAGCGGAAACGCTGGAAGCAGTTGTTTTTGTAGTGTTTAATAGAGGCGATTTCGGATTTGATATGAGGGAAGTTTTATAAATAGTATTGCAGTATGTATTGTGGGATTGGTGATGGTAATCGCCTTCTGCTGTTGCTGTTGGTGGTGATGGTGTTGCTGATGAAGAGGAGCCTGGTGAACGAGATGAGAGAGATAATTTATCACAATTACTTTGATGTAATTCGCATGTACATGTATCTAATATATTTGTGCTGTGATTCCCAACACTGTTAGCATTATTGGTGTAGTTGATTACGCTGTTTTGTTTATTATGCTGCTGAGCCAGTAAATCAATGTTGCTATAATTTTGCCTTTTAACTGAACTACTATTGTTGTTTGTAATTGTTACAGTCGTTTGTGAGGGATTAATAGTTTGTGTCATGGTCGTAAAATACTGTTGTTGTTGCTGATGTTGCTTCTGGTACTGCTTTTGGTGTTGTTGCTGGTGCTGATTTTGTTGCTGTTGGTTTAGATGGTAATGTTGTTGCTGTTGGTAGTATTTTTTACGATTCATTGATGATGTTGAATTATTATTATTGGTGTTGTTATAATGTTGGTTTTTTAATTTTCCACAATTATTATTGTTGTTTTTCGGATGGTATTTTTGTGAGTGCAGCTGTGCCGCTACAAGCTGTTGCATTTTATTGCTATTACCATGTATAAATTTTGTTTTGCTATTATGTTTTTGTTCCCGTTTATTCAATTTTTGGTTCAAGCCTGATGAACCACTACTAGCTCTACCGCCTTCGTTTCCATCATTACCAATATTGTTGAAAACCTTAGCAATGGTTTGTGTTCCATCTCTACTTTCGGCGGTAGGCGATGTACTATTGGTGTTTAGCGTTAAAATTTTCATATTGCTAGCAAACATAATAAATATTTTTGTTTTCTTTTTTTTTATAAAAAAAAAATATTTTTTACCAATATGGTGTGGTTTTGATTTTTCTTATAGTAAAATAATTTTTCAAATAATTTAAATTTTTGTACATAAATTTTTTGCTGAACTTTAGGTGTGTTTTTAAAATTGCCCGTGTCTCAGCTGATTTTTTTTTTTAATAAATTATGTTTTTTAATACTGTAACTAATTTACTTATCCTTATTAAATATCAAACTAATTGTTTGTGATTTGCTTTGCGCATAAATTGTGTTAATTGTAGGAGTAAACAGTTTGTAAATGTTTCATGATGAAAGTGTTCCCTTTTAGATGGGCGCGTTGATTTATTTTATTTATGTGACAAATGTTTTATTCATTTTATTCTACCTGTTATTGGAGATTCTTTTCAAAATATATTTCTGTAGAATTTTGATATTTCATCAGTGTTTCTTGTGCCATATGGTATTTTACTTGTCAATTTGATAATCAATTCACGTTTCACGCAAACATAATTAAATCAAGATCTGAAAATAGAGTAATGCATTTTTAGAATATGTAAGATAATTTGTACTTAAAACAACACTTATTAACTTAATTTAAAAAAATACACCGCTGATATGGAAACATCAATTCTCATTTAGTTTGAGAAATTAATTAGAATATATATCAGACATTCATTGCAATGAACTTCTCAATAGTTTGATATCAACAAATAGGACACGTGTCACAACTAATCGTAAATGCGTACATTTTATGAAAACTTATACATAAGGCCATACGTGTCCGGATACAGGGGGAGAGAAAAAGAGATAGACCTTTCTTCAAAAGTTAATAAAATTATTTGAATACTGTAATACTCAAAACTATTTGTTTATATAAAACCCTATAGATTATTCCCAAAGTTCACATCCTAGGGAAAATTTTGTTGTATTGCTTCTAGTCACAGAACTTTTATCTAGTAATTCTTTGAAATCTACATTCCACTTAAATCTTGACTGAAAACTTCTGCAAGCAGATATGATTTTTAATTAAACAATTATTGAGTAAATTCATATCAAATTTATTATACATACTTACATACATACATGTGTATGTAATATTTCAAAATCTGAAATGATTGAGTGCAAGTGCCAAAAGTATCTCATATGCCGCTGCTGTTTCGATTTGTCTATAGCCGAGAACATAGAAAGTTGAAAGGTTTGGCCCATGGCCGCTTTTTATATCTTAAAACTCATGTTAGTTAGCTGACGCATAGGTCAGCGTTTTGGAATCTTGTATGGTTTTAGACTTTTCTCTATCACCAAATTTACACACTTCTATTGGATATGTGAGAAATGCTAAGGTTACTGGAAGGAATCATGTAACAAATGCGCAACGTCTTACATTGAATATCAATTTACCATTGTTTGAGGTATCCAATTACATATGTACATACGTACTTTATTTTAAAGTAACCATCGCTTATTTCCAAGACTGTTCATTTTTTCCAAATCCATATAGGATATATGTACATACTCGCATATGCATGCATACATACTGAAATATGTATATTTACTTATGTACATAGATATACATATAACAGATCGAATGCAGATTTGTGTATGTATGTATAGAATTACAAATGTACATATTTAAAGTATGAATGTTATAAGAATTATTATTACCTTATTATTGTAAACATCTTTAAGAAATATCCTACTTGCATCGAAAACGGTACTTTCAAAACAACAATATTTAAAACATACCAAGCGAGACGAAATAGGAGAAAAAACGGTACTTTTTTATTTTGGGATCTTTTAGAAAAAAAGTGCATCATTTGATTTTGCGCCATATTAAATATCTTCGTCTACATTTTTATCATCTATATGTGTACGCAAATACATATGTATGCATAAACCTGCATACTTATTTATACATGTCTATTTAATACAAACCTCGTGGTAATTTTTTTGATAATCTCACACCAAATAAATATATCTCCAACCGAATACTCCTTCGTTGTTTTTATATAATTTGTATTTATAAAAAGTTACCCAGGAATTTATAATTAAGTACTCCTTGTAGTCTCAATAAAATATTTATGGAATTAATACATTTAAAGCGCCTTTCTCCGAAATAATTCTGTATCTTTTCTTGCAAACAATAAAGGGAATATAACTTCAATTTTGGTGTTTTTAATTTATATTTAAATACTTTTGCAGAACTTGTCTAAATTTGTAATAGTTTCTTGGCTTTCACATTTTTTTTATTCAAGTGCCATTTTCTAGTTCACGTACTTATTGATGTCTTTATGCAATATAGACCTTCACTAAACGCGGTAAAGTAATATATTTTTTATAACTAGTCTTTTATTTAATATGATAGCAAATCAATTATCTAGCGAGTAAAGAAAATCTAATAAATTTATTTTCATGTCCTTCCTTGTTGCTAGTTCCCTTCTATGCGGCTTTTTCTTCTGATTTCTGTTCTCAAATACATATGGATGACAAATAGCGTTGCCAACAAGGCAGAACGATACTCAAATGTGAAACTATTAACCCTACTACGGTTATTGACGTTGATTAGTGCCTTTTCACAGTTGAGAAATTAATGGACAGACAGACGTATCCAAATGAAAATAATTAAATAATAATTGATAACAAAAAATTTATAACTAACAGTTGTTTGCATATGTTTTTTTTAATTTCTTTTATTATAAATGAGTTTTTTCACAGCAATTAACATAGAAGAAGAACAAAGAAGATAAACAAAAAATGTCTGTCTATTAATTTCGCAATTCTAAAAGGTTTAGGCAAGTTCAAATCCGAATGAGAAAAATGTGTGTCTTTCAATTTCCAAACTCTAAAAGCGGACTTACTAAATTTGAACCACTAACACCTAGTCCTCTTTCACACACATCAGGTTAACTTGGTCAGTTTTTCTTCAATTTTCTTTTGAACCTGCATATACGTTCATACACGAAACGTCATGTCAAGTTCTTCTTCATTGCTGAACATTCATTTACTGCCTATTTCCCATCGTCGAATGAATTCGTTTTTTCGCATAAATACATTTGAAGCAAAAACAATTTATAAAATTTTGGTTTTGTTTTAGGTATATTTGTACGAAAGAAAAAATTTGTTCAACAATGAGAAATAGGCCCTTAATATATTGCGGATGATAAAGCAAAAGAATATATAAAAACTGAATAGTACCGTCAAGTCTGTACACCTTTTCACGCTCTTCACCGCTGTCTCCTAAATGGTCAAGACTTGACGAGTCAAACCTGATGTGTGTGAAAGAGGTCTTACTGCCGAGATCCACTAGACATCAAGTCGGACATAAAGAATGTCAATATATACCGTAAATGTTCATGTCTCATGATTTCTAGGAAGAATAAAAGAGGCAGAACGCAAAAAATTAATGTTTTCTATTATGCGCAACCTCAAAATTAGTTGAGAAGTTTGAACACGTTGTCGACACATTCAAGAACATGGACATATTAATACAATTACATCACCGGCGTGTTGTCCATGTCTTATTCAAGTGGATATGTAGGGTTTACCAAGCCGGCATATTGCGACTAACAATTTATAATGATTTTGCAAATGTCTAAGCAAACTCAGCGATATGTAAAATTAAATAAAACTTATTTATGATGCCTCGTATAAGCATAAAACATATCTAATCATCATAAAGTTTCACGTTTTATCTTGGTAAGAAGGATATTTTGTTGATAATTATTGCGTCATATAGATCAAGGTGTAAGCATTAATATATGGTAGCCACTGCGCAAAATATTTCACAGCCTGCGGACGCCTTTTACTCAAAATAGCGGCGGCGTAGAGACTGACTACACATACTCGGCGTGGTATTCTTGATGCACAGCTGTTCTTACATAACCTAAAATAGTAGTCCATTCACAAACATTTGTTCTGATATCAGGACCACATAATTTTCTATGAAAATAAAGTAATAAAATATTTTTTAAAATGCAGCTAATGCGTCGAGTCAACTCCTTAAGACCGAAATGTGGTAAAGTTCATCGTTTCTATTTAACTACTAGAAGAAATCTGCAAGCAGTTGGGACTCAATCCACAGCATTAGAAGATGAATATGCTGCAGTTGCACAGTATCCGGAAATAATGGATTTATCTTTTACTGCACGTAAAAAGCGGGAAGCGCTTTCATGGCAAGAGCAGGTGCAAAAAACACCTACCGTTGAAGAGAAAATGATCAAAATCAATATGCCTCGATATTACGGTTACAAGGTTGTGGAGTTACATGATGAACGCCTGCCTTATAACTGTTTGCCTGCCATACAACACTACACTAGAACGGTGTTTGAGAAAATTCCAAGTGATATACAAGGAGATGAAAAGTTATCCGCACATGTGGAGGCTTTAAAAGGAGATATTCAGGAGGCTTTGGAGATATCGTTCGATTTTTTTGGGTAAAATTTTATGAACAAAATATAAAGAGCAATTTTTAATTTTCCTTTTTAATGTAGTAAAAAATATCCTAATCCTTCAGAATTTGAACCCAAAGAAAAGGAACGCCTTTTGACTCAAGTCATTGTTGAGCAAATAAATCAAGCCTTAACAATTGGTCTCTTTTCTGAGTATCAACATTTACAGGACATTGAAGTAGACTACAATCCAAGACATGAAGCATTTTGGTCTGTTGGTGGTATATTGCCTCCAAAAAATGTAGTCCGATCCAAAAAGGGGCGTGCATGGCAAAAAGATTTAGCAGACGAGCCTGTTGATCGTTTTATGCAATACAAAAGCGAACCCATGTTGGCCATACGCCATCGTTTACAATTACCCACGTGGAAAAATAAAGATGAATATAACGATATAGAAAAAGTAAAAAATTTGCCACGTTTAAAATACGATCCCAGATCGTTAGGCTTTTCAACAGCTTATAAGCATGGCACAAATATTGCAGGTGAATACTAATAATTCAGATTATTGGCATAATAATGTTTTACATAAAAATCTCCAAAAACAGGTCACTGGCCAAATAAATCTATTAGCTTTGGATTTCTTTCTTATCAAACTCGCGCTGGTTTACATATACGGCCACAAGGCCATAATGCAGAAGATCACCAAGACGCCCTACATGCACACGCTATACAATCCAGTTTTGCTTGGCTTCTTGCACAAGCCAACTATAATGGTTTCAATACATTTTCGGAATTGACTTATCCTTTAAACACACAAACTATTTTAACCGATGGCAAAACATGGTCTTTCTATGAGTATCAATTAAATACTTTGTTAATGAGTGGTAGTCAAATTGATGAAAATCCTCTTGTAAACTATTGCCGTGGCACAGAAGAGATTACCCTCTATCAGGACATCGATGATAAAGGAAAAGTAGTTGGCTTCAATGATCAAGCGCTGAAATATTTAATTAAATTCTATACGAATACACCAAACATTGAACGTTCTGCACAAGAGCTACAACCATTCTTACACCCAAAATATAAACATATAGCTGATTATGAAGATGATGAAAAGCGAGAATTTTTAGATAAAGTTTTCAAGCATATGGTCTCAAATCGTCCCCGCCATTTAGCTTTGCCCGAAATTTATTTGTGGGAGAAAATCTATAAAATAGATAACAAAACTCGTCCACTGGATGCGAGACGTCGTTACTTTGAATTATTCGTAAATCCCTGGAAGCGTACTTTAGATCAACATCAAAAGGTATATATACCACGTCAATTGAGGCCAGAAGGTCCCAAGAGCAAAAAGAAGTGGAAACCACTTTTTTATCCTTAGATTATTCAATACGCAGTTCATTTAAATATATGCAATTTCTTACAAAACCATATAAATTTGTCAAAACTATTAAGAGAACTTTGTGAATAATAAAGTGAGTTTGTCTTAATTGAAACGAATAAGAGATCTACAGTATGTTGCCATGTTTTCCTTTTTAGGCTAAAACGAAATAACTACGGGCTAGGTCAGATATCGTATTAGCAGTACAATAATTCTTGGGAAGACCAGCAAATAATTATTATAATAGTCAAGGAGAAATAGTCCATGGTAATTTGAAACGCCTGAACGATAGATGTGTTTGTATATACAAATGTTTAACTCTCCCAATATATTTTTCTCTGTTGTTTCAAAAATTTCAGCGGAAACTATATTTACCAACTGTTTTCCTTAAAATATCTCACAACTTAAATTTTACTAAAATGGTTGAAAATAGACTTCTTATTAGTGTAGAAACGACCAAAAAGTTCTTATGAGTAAAATTACTCAATGAGGTTAGTTTTCTCGTTCGGTCGGTAGCAATTAGTCGTGTATTGTGCGGTAGAGTTACAATCTTGGTTTTGTTAAATATTATGGTGGTAATTGAATACAAACTTCGAAATATATATAAAAAAGGTATATATAATAGATAAGTAACAACATTTTAATGATATTATATCGCAATAAT
Source organism: Linnaemya tessellans (assembly GCA_951800035.1). Lineage (NCBI taxonomy): Eukaryota > Metazoa > Arthropoda > Insecta > Diptera > Tachinidae > Linnaemya > Linnaemya tessellans. The sequence goes on from OX637536.1 coordinate 44,678,241, forward strand.
ACGATTTAATAGCAACAATTGGTCAATGAAATGTGAACTTTTTTTCGCTGCTATTTCGTGTTTGTATATATGTACACTTAATCCTGTTTTTACATAGTATATATGTTCCAAGGAACACCGTGTAATAAAAATTTGCTACATAAAAATTAATAATTTCGTGAAATATGTAATTGATGTACATTTTTCTTTAATATATTGGATCCATCTCTCCTTTAATGCAATACGGTCATATCCTAATACATATATAAAAATTTTTAGTTATTTAAACAAAAGTGCTTTTTTATATCATCACCATATGTGAAAAATATCAGCATTGTATCTTAAGCTTAATCGAAGTTATATAAAAGAAGTTTGTTAAATAACAAGGCTATAAGCATAACGTTTTTTTTTTGCAAATTAGATCTTAATAAAACAAATAAAGGCTTAGTTACCCCACGGGAAAGGAATTTGACTACAACTGTATTAAGTGTCGATCGATTTTGTTATGAATTAATTAAAAGTGTTCTTGATACATAATATTACATAATAACTATTATTGACTTTTTGACCTTTGTTTTGGCTATTTAATTTTATTAGATAAAATTATTTCAATTTTATTTTATTATTCAATATTTCAATTTTATTTTATTATTCAATATTTCGTTAACAATTCAGGAACATAATCAGGAACAAGTAATAGGAATTTGTATTTAAAATTCAAAATTTAATTTCCTGTTACTCATTCCTGATGATGTTAATAAATTGTTAACAAAATATTGAATAACAAAATAAAGTTTTAATAATTTTATATAAAAAACGAAGTCAAGCTATCTAATGAAACAAATTAAAATAATAAAACAGATTACATAACAATAGCTCGACAGGGTTCATACATAACAGCTGATTTATTACGTTACAGTTACTTGCCATTCGACTTGGCTAAGTAAGCCTTAAGTTACTCTCGCGTCCGAATATATGCTTATTACGTTTGGAATTTTCTTTAATATATTGTAATAAGTATAAAAGAAGACGTTTTAAAACAGGAAAACGTTATTTTTGTGTATATGGTACTACTTCAAAATCGTGTGGAAAGATCATGCAAAAATAGGATTAGGTGTACATACATAATCTGTGTAGCACAACGGCATATAACGAATTGTTGTTGCTAGTTTTATCAGTGTTTTAAAACGCAAAGTTCTAAATGAAGTTTTATATAAGTTTCTTCTATATTCAAAGTAACTGTAGTGTTTTAGTAGTCGTATGTATATAGTGAATTTCTTAATAGGAATTGTAGGTAAATTATTTTATTGATATTAAAGTTAATTCTTACAAGTAACCACACAATTGAATTTTTAGGCCTGTATATTTCAAAATACTCTTTTTATGGCCGGTGTACACAGTCGTAGTAGGTGCAGAAACGACCAAAAACTTCGTCTTATTGAAATGTCTCAATAAATTAGTTTTCTCGTTCCGCTGGTAGCATTTAGTCGCGGATTCTGTGGTAGTTTCAGTTTTGGTTTTAATAATATATTATAGTGAACACAAATTTAGAAATTTTTATAAAAAAGGCACATGTAATAGGTTAGTAACATAATTTTATTGATATTATATAGCAATATGTAACAATTCGACAATTAAATCTGAACATTTTGTTCGCTGTTAGCCCGTGTCTGTATGTGCATACACAGTAATTGTGTAACAACGGCGCGCAATGAATTGTTGTTGCTAGAAATGGCCGTTGCAGTTTTTTGCCAGTGTTTTAAAACAATTGAATTTGTAGTAACACGACCAAAAAGTTCTTATAAGTAAAATTACTCAATAAGATTAGTTTTCTCGTTCGGCCGGTAGGATCTAGTCGTGAATTGTGTGATAGAGTTTAAATTTTGGTTTTAATAATGTATTATAGTGTTAATTGAATACAAATTTAGAAGTTTTTATAAGAAAAGGTACATGTAATAGGTTAGTAACAGCATTTTATTGATATTATATAGCAAAATATAACAATTCGACAATGAAATCTGAACATTTTGTTCGCTGTTAGCTCGGGTATATATACATTTGTATGTACATACACAGTATGTGTGTAACAACGGCGCGCAATGAATTGTTGTTGCTAGAAATGGCCGTTGCAGTTTTTTGCCAGTGTTTTAAAACAATTGAATTTGTAGTAACACGACCAAAAAGTTCTTATAAGTAAAATTACTCAATAAGATTAGTTTTCTCGTTCGGCCGGTAGGATCTAGTCGTGAATTGTGTGATAGATTTTCAATTTTGGTTTTAGTAATATATTATAGTGTTAATTGAATAAAAATTTAGAAATTACAAAAAAAGGTACATGTAATAGGTTAGTAACATCATTTTATTGATATTATCTAGCAATATGTAACAATTCGACAATGAAATGCGAACATTTTGTTCACTGTTAGCTCGTGTCGCTATGTACATTTGTATGTGCATACACAGTATGTGTGTAATAATGGAATATCATGAATTATTGCTAGAAATGGCGGTTGTAGTTTTTCGCCAGTGCTTTAAAACACAATTTTTAACTACTTTTTTGCGGGCGGTGTACACAGTCGTAGTAGGTGCAGAAACGACCAAAAAGTTCGTGTAGCTAAAATGTCTCACTAAATTAGTTTTCTCGTTCGGCCGGTAGGATCTAGTCGTGAATTGTATCGTGGAGTTTCAATTTCGGTTTTCATAATAAGTTATGGTGTTAATTGAATTCAAATTTAGAAATTTATATAAGAAAATGATTATATAATAGCTGAGTAAAAAGATTTTAATGAAATTATGTCGCAGTAAAAGGATTCGATAGTGATAATGGGACAATAAAATGTGAAAAACTTGTTCGCTGTTAGTTCGTGTTTGTGTGTGCATACACAATGTGTGTGCAGCATTAGCGTATAATGAATTGTTGTTGCTAGAAAATGCCGTTGTAGTTTTTTTATTTGTGCTTTAAAACGGAGAACCAATAATGAAAAAGAATTGACGTTTCTTCTACGAACAAATTTGGTGTTGTGTTTTAGTAGTTGTTTGTGAATTGTTGGTATGTACATAAATTCTTATATGTATTATAAAAATTCTAAATAAATTTCCTTATTGATATTAATGTAAATGTTTATAATTAGGGATACAATTTTGGTTTTATATTCAAATATTTGAAAATAGTGTAGCTTAGACAGGGCTAAAAAGTGTTTGTTAGAAAAATTCCTTCAAATTGTAATTTTGTTGTTCGGTCGATAGCATCAAGTCGTGAGTGGTATTATAAAGTTACAAGTGTTTTTAATAATCGCTTAAAAATCTGACCATTTGTTTCGCTGATAGCTCATGTACATTTGTATGTGCATACACAGTATGTGTGTATAATGGCATATAATGAATTGTTGTTGCTAGAAATGGCGGTTGTAGTTTTCTGCCAGTGTTTTAAAACACTGTTTGGAACTACTTTTATTTGCGGCCGGTGTACACAGTTGTAGTAGGTGCAGAAAAGACCAAAAAGTTCGTGTAACTGAAATGTCTCAATAAGATTAGTTTTCCCGTTCGGCCGGTAGGATCTTGTCGTGAATTGTGTGGTAGGGTTTCAATTTCGATTTTGATAATATATTATGGTAATTGAATAAAAATTTAGAAATTCATATAAAAGAAGGTGTATATAATAGATTACTAATAACATTTTAATTATGTTATATTGTAATAATAAGATTCAATAGCAACAATTGGACAATGAAATGTGAACATTTTGTTTGCTGTTAGTTTGTGTTTGTATGTACATACATACAGATGTGTGTGCAAACACAGTGTGTGTAATAATTACATAGAAGGAATTGTTGTTGCAAAAAGTGGCGGTTGAAGTTTTTTGCCAGTGTTTTAAAACACTATTTGGAACTACTTTCTTAGCGGCCGATGTACACAATCGCAGTGGTTGTAGAAACGATCGAAAAGTTTTTTTTACTAAAATTTCTCGATAAGTTTACTTTTCTCGTTCGGCAATTCGACAATTAAATCTGAACATTTTGTTCGCTGTTAGCCCGTGTCTGTATGTACATTTGTATGTGCATACACAGTAATTGTGTAACAACGGCGCGCAATGAATTGTTGTTGCTAGAAATGGCCGTTGCAGTTTTTTGCCAGTGTTTTAAAACAATTGAATTTGTAGTAACACGACCAAAAAGTTCTTATAAGTAAAATTACTCAATAAGATTAGTTTTCTCGTTCGGCCGGTAGGATCTAGTCGTGAATTGTGTGATAGAGTTTAAATTTTGGTTTTAATAATGTATTATAGTGTTAATTGAATACAAATTTAGAAGTTTTTATAAGAAAAGGTACATGTAATAGGTTAGTAACAGCATTTTATTGATATTATATAGCAAAATATAACAATTCGACAATGAAATCTGAACATTTTGTTCGCTGTTAGCTCGGGTATATATACATTTGTATGTACATACACAGTATGTGTGTAACAACGGCGCGCAATGAATTGTTGTTGCTAGAAATGGCCGTTGCAGTTTTTTGCCAGTGTTTTAAAACAATTGAATTTGTAGTAACACGACCAAAAAGTTCTTATAAGTAAAATTACTCAATAAGATTAGTTTTCTCGTTCGGCCGGTAGGATCTAGTCGTGAATTGTGTGATAGATTTTCAATTTTGGTTTTAGTAATATATTATAGTGTTAATTGAATAAAAATTTAGAAATTACAAAAAAAGGTACATGTAATAGGTTAGTAACATCATTTTATTGATATTATCTAGCAATATGTAACAATTCGACAATGAAATGCGAACATTTTGTTCACTGTTAGCTCGTGTCGCTATGTACATTTGTATGTGCATACACAGTATGTGTGTAATAATGGCATATCATGAATTATTGCTAGAAATGGCGGTTGTAGTTTTTCGCCAGTGCTTTAAAACACAATTTTTAACTACTTTTTTGCGGGCGGTGTACACAGTCGTAGTAGGTGCAGAAACGACCAAAAAGTTCGTGTAGCTAAAATGTCTCACTAAATTAGTTTTCTCGTTCGGCCGGTAGGATCTAGTCGTGAATTGTATCGTGGAGTTTCAATTTCGGTTTTCATAATAAGTTATGGTGTTAATTGAATTCAAATTTAGAAATTTATATAAGAAAATGATTATATAATAGCTGAGTAAAAAGATTTTAATGAAATTATGTCGCAGTAAAAGGATTCGATAGTGATAATGGGACAATAAAATGTGAAAAACTTGTTCGCTGTTAGTTCGTGTTTGTGTGTGCATACACAATGTGTGTGCAGCATTAGCGTATAATGAATTGTTGTTGCTAGAAAATGCCGTTGTAGTTTTTTTATTTGTGCTTTAAAACGGAGAACCAATAATGAAAAAGAATTGACGTTTCTTCTACGAACAAATTTGGTGTTGTGTTTTAGTAGTTGTTTGTGAATTGTTGGTATGTACATAAATTCTTATATGTATTATAAAAATTCTAAATAAATTTCCTTATTGATATTAATGTAAATGTTTATAATTAGGGATACAATTTTGGTTTTATATTCAAATATTTGAAAATAGTGTAGCTTAGACAGGGCTAAAAAGTTTTTGTTAGAAAAATTCCTTCAAATTGTAATTTTGTTGTTCGGTCGATAGCATCAAGTCGTGAGTGGTATTATAAAGTTACAAGTGTTTTTAATAATCGCTTAAAAATCCGACCATTTGTTTCGCTGATAGCTCATGTACATTTGTATGTGCATACACAGTATGTGTGTATAATGGCATATAATGAATTGTTGTTGCTAGAAATGGCGGTTGTAGTTTTCTGCCAGTGTTTTAAAACACTGTTTGGAACTACTTTTATTTGCGGCCGGTGTACACAGTTGTAGTAGGTGCAGAAAAGACCAAAAAGTTCGTGTAACTGAAATGTCTCAATAAGATTAGTTTTCCCGTTCGGCCGGTAGGATCTTGTCGTGAATTGTGTGGTAGGGTTTCAATTTCGATTTTGATAATATATTATGGTAATTGAATAAAAATTTAGAAATTCATATAAAAGAAGGTGTATATAATAGATTACTAATAACATTTTAATTATGTTATATTGTAATAATAAGATTCGATAGCAACAATTGGACAATGAAATGTGAGCATTTTGTTCGCTGTTAGTTCGTGTTTCTATGTACATACATACAGATGTGTGTGCAAACACAGTATGTGTGTGTGTAATAATTACATATAAGGAATTGTTGTTGCAAGAAGTGGCGGTTGAAGTTTTATGCCAGTGTTTTAAAACACTATTTGGAACTACTTTTTTAGCGGCCGGTGTACACAATCGTAGTGGTTGTAGAAACGATCGAAAAGTTTTTTTTACTAAAATTTCTCGATAAGTTTACTTTTCTCGTTCGGCCGGTAGCATCTATTCGTGAATTGTGTCGTGGAGTTTCATTTTCGGTTTTCATAATATGTTATGGTGTTAATTGAATTCAAATTTAGAAATTTATATAAGAAAAGGATTATATAATAGCTGAGTAAAAAGATTTTAATGAAATTATGTCGCAGTAATAGGACTCGATAGTGATAATGGGACAATAAAATGTGAAAAACTTGTTCGCTGTTAGTTCGTGTTTGTGTGTGCATACACAATGTGTGTGCAGCATTAGCGTATAATGAATTGTTGTTGCTAGAAAATGCCGTTGTAGTTATTTTATTTGTGCTTTAAAACGGAGAACCAATAATGAAAAAGAATTGACGTTTCTTGTACGAACAAATTTGGTGTTGTGTTTTAGTAGTTGTTTGTGAATTGTTGGTATGTACACAAATTCTTATATGTATTATAAAAATTCTAAATAAATTTCGTTGTTGATATTAATGTAAATTTTTTTAATTAGGGATACAATTTTGGTTTTATACTCAAATATTTGCAAATAGTGTAGCTTAGACAGGGCTAAAAAGTTCTTGTTAGAAAAATTCCTTCAAATTGTAATTTTGTTGTTCGGGCGATAGTATCAAGTCGCGTGTGGTATTATAAAGTTACAAGTGTTTTTAATAATCGCTTAAAAATTATCGGTATTATAACGAGTTTCGGTCGTGAAAATCGGGAAATAATTGTGAGTTTGTGCGCGCGTGTACGTAGGTATACATACATACATACCTACATACATATTTGTGTTTATTTACGCAAATACAGAATTTCTGGGATAAAACTGTAAGTAAATTATTTATTTATACATATGTACATACATACATGCATACATACATAGTACATACATACATACATATATATGTATGTTGATTACATATGTTGATTTATTTTTATTCACGTATCAGTTTATTATGATATTAATCAAGCTTGTGGTAATTTTTTATTACAATATATTTTGTCTAATTTTACATTCGATATTTCGTTAACAGCTTATTAACATTTTCAGGAAATAAAAATTGAATAATTTAATGAAAAATGACCACAAACTTGATTAATATTATAATATTTATACTTATATTTATAGTATGTACCTATGTATGTACATACATATATATTTTTTCCTATTTAATTTGAACACTACAATATTTGGAAAAATTTAATTGCAATTGTGAGTTGCTGTTAGCGTTAACACGAACCAAAATATCTTGTTATTAGCATTAGCAGAAAATATTACCAAGTGTGAAATCATTTTACATGTATTTATATATTTCTGTTATGAAAACATGACAGTAGATAAATTGAATAATTCTGTAATATATTTGTAATATATTTTAAGTGGTAATAATATTTTATATTGCAAGTTTGGGGGAAGGGGCAACGAGACCACAAAGTGGCTTTAGTTTGATGAAAATGATGATGAAAATGAATGTGTTAGGTGAGGTTAAAATGAGGTGAAAAAGTTTCTCTGCGTTTTCAACCTCCTCTTGTTGTTCTTACTAGGAAATTTCATGATTCTCTCCTAACAAAATCACACCATATAAATTGTTTTATTACTTTCATTATATAAAAAATTCTGTTACGACATTAACTGCCTGTTTTTGTAAAAAGAATAAACATTTCCGTTTGGGTATTTATATTGAAACCAAAACAAATTTTTAGTTTTTTTTATTGTTGTTTCAATATAAATACCCAAACGAAAATTTTTACCCGGTATGTATTCATAAAATTTAAAATGAGTTTGAAATGTATTTTAATCAAATTTTTCCATTCAAAATTTTCTTAAAACAGATTTCAAATACGTTTTATTTTTTTATGAATACCGGGGTTATTCTTTAAAAAAAACAGGCAGTAAGAATTATATAAAAAATTCTGTTACGAAATTAACTGCCTGTTTTTGTAAAAAGAATAATGCGTGTGAAGATAAATATGCCGATTTATATATGTTTGACGTAAGAGCTTACGTCATGACATATTTAACTCAAAGTTAAATATGTTTTTAAGTGCCATCACTGACATATTTAACTATACGTCATATATTTTTTACATCATATTAGATTTTCGGACCTACGCTACCCTAAAAATTGTATTTGTGAAATTTTTTATTAAAATATCAAAATCGACTTAGTGATTTTTTCACTCATCTTGGATAGATTTTGGCCATTTCTGGCCAAATCCTTATTTGTCACTCATATTCAACTTATTTCGTTTTTAGCTATGGACCTACGCTACCCGAAAAACCATACCCTATTTCTCAATTGTATATGTGAAATTTTTTATTAAAATATCAAAATCGACTTAGTGATTTTTTCACTCATCTTGGATAGATTTTGGCCATTTCTGGCCAAATCCTTATTTGTCACTCATATTCAACTTATTTCGTTTTTAGCTATGGAAATATGTGAAATACAATTGAGAAATAGGGTATGGTTTTTCGGGTAGCGTAGGTCCGAAAATCTAATATGATGTAAAAAATATATGACGTATAGTTAAATATGTCAGTGATGGCACTTAAAAACATATTTAACTTTGAGTTAAATATGTCATGACGTAAGCTCTTACGTCAAACATATTTAAATCGGCATATTTATCTTCACACACATAAAAGAATAAACAATTCCGTTTGGGTATTTATATTGAAACCAAAACAAATTTTGAGTTTTTTTTATTGTTGTTTCAATATAAATACCCAAACGAACATTTTTATTCTTTTTACAAAAACAGGCAGTAAGAATAAGTATGTGTATGGTTATTAACTAAATCAGAAAAAAAAGAATTTTATAATATATTTTACTCACAAGGAAGTTCAAATATTTACAAAGATTGTTATATGTATTCACTAAAATTTCCCTTTAAAAATTATAAACTGGGGTTTTATTATGAAAAATATTGAACTAAACTGTGCTAAGGCAATAGTGTGCTTCACCAATCCAAATGAATAACGTAAACCAGAACAGACTATGAAACCCGATTTCCATAGTAAAAAATTTATTTTTACAATTTATTAAGCTTTTTGTTGATTCTGAATTTCAATACTCATTTATTTCTTTCTAATATATAAAAAATGTGTTTGATTACCAAAGAAAAAAGAAAAACAAAACTTCGGTTTATTGAGTTACTTTAATAGACAAAGAAAAATTCAAGCTTCCAGCTCTGCAACTGTCTTTTCTGATTTCTAATGGCAATTAATTTCTTTCAAAAACTTTAAATATGTTTAATAAATAAAGCAAAAGAAAAAAAATTCGTTTTAGTTGGTCACTTATGTACCACAAAAAGTTTCAATTGCCCAACCCTGAAATTGCTTTTTTAATTTTATTTGATTTTTAATACCAATTCAGTTCTTCTTGCGGTATAAAAGAGGTTAAATTAATTAAAAACAAAAATTAAATTTGAAAAAAATGAAAATAAGTTTTCGAGTCTTGCAACCGAATTTTGAATTTTTCTGTTTTTAATAGAAATTCATTTAGTGTTATTTCCAATACATTAATCTAAAACTGAAGTCTCGGAAACCCGATTTCACGTACAGACAGACGACTTTATGTGGTTACTGTGGAAATCCACCATATTTTGGTGAAGTATATAAAAATGTGGGGGTTGACTTTACTAAAGCGTGAAATTTGTTTGAGAAATATCCTCATATATAAAATATGATTTAAATAAATAAAATAAAATTTACTTACCCCTGTCGAAACATACATATAATGCTAATTCCAGTCAGCTAAATATTAGGTGCATTTCAATTGAGTACTTACCAACTTTGTTGCCACGCAAAAGAAACACAAAATTATTAACGTATTTTCAGATTTAGTTTTGTTTTATTTTTGTTTAATTTCATTTCAGTTTATACGTTTTATTTTTGTATGTTGTTGGTATAATTAACTTTATTACAATATTTGCATTTTATTTATTAAACATTAACAACGTACTTTAATTAATTTTCCATTTTATTTAATTCCTTTTTGTTAAATTTTTTATTATATATTTTTGTTTGTTAAACTCTCAACTAATCAATATAATTGATTTTAAGTTATTGTTTTTTATTTTAATGCATATTATTATTTCAATTATTAACCAGGAGTTTAAATTTAGTTTATAATAAAGTTTTTAATAAAGTAAAGGCAAATCAAATAAATATCTATATTAAAAAATAAAATATCATTTTAATATACATATCTTCTAATTTCAGCATAACTTTAAATTCATATTTATGTTTTTAAAATTTACAAAATATTTATGGGAAATGTTTATTTTTAACTTTATCTTACAACCATTTTGAAAAGAAATAACATAGATTTACATATTTATTAAAGCTTAAACATTATTTATTGCCTCAATTCTTGGGAATTATTTAAGGTTTTTAGTATAAAAATTTTCGAAGTTTTTCAATTTATTACAAAGAAAAAAAAAATACGATTAAATAAAAAAAGGAAGCCATAAATATTATAATAAAAAGCCAAATATAAGAAAACAGTGTCAAGTACTTGCGATCGACTTGATCTTAATCTGCCAATCAAATTGAATATATCAAAAGTTGAAAGTTCAGTTCAAAGCTTATATAGTAAAAACAATTTTTAAATTGTATTTAAATTGTTCCGTCGAATAATTTCATATGAAACAAAAACAAGGCTTTAGAATTTAATTATGGCTTTACATGCAAAGAACAGTATCCAGCGAGATCGTAGGACACCCAGTTAAATATATTTGCTCAATTCACAACAACTGTTGTATCGTTTAAAGTTGTATTTGAAGAGAGAATTTCAATTAACGTTTTTTAAACTAAAATAAAATATTTTACAAATATTTGTAAAATGAGAAATTATAATTTAAATTTAAATTTTTTTTTCTTTTATTTAAAACCTTTTGCCACCAATTTTTTTAAATTTATTTATTTATATTTTTGTTTGTTTTTTTGGTTGTAATTTTGTTGTACTAAAATTATTTTCAATTAGATGTTGCATATATTTTACTGGATTTTACAATTATCTCGTTCGAAAAACTTTTTGCTTCGGCTAATTTCTTTGTATTACTCAGTTACTGGAGAAATACTCGAGCGTACCTATTACACCGGCCCACAAAATGAAATTTCTTATTTAAGGTCTAAGGTTTCGTAGTCAATTTTTAGGTATTTCGTTATAAAAAAAAAAGAGAATGCTGCTTCACATAATTTGCTCGGGAGCTAGCCCTTTCGACTAAAATGAAAAATCATAGAAGGATTAAAATTAGGTCCTCACTAATTTTTCTATTTCACTATAGTTTCAGAGATATTCTGAAAGTATTATAAAAAAGTACACTAAATAAATTGATTTTTTTAAAGACTCATTAAATTTTTAACGTAAAGAAAATTTTAAATTTTATTATAGTGATAACTTCATATGCTACAAATAAAATGAGATTAAATTTTATTAAAATTATTCCAGGAATTCTAACAGCCTATTTCCCAATGTCGAATAAATTCTTTCTTTCGTACAAATATATTTGAAATAAAAACAGGACGCAAATGACGGCATTCGATATCGATCGAAATTTTCATTTAAATTGTATTGAAATTTTGATCGATATCGAGTGCGGTAACTTGGCCCCAGAATTTTATAAATTGTTTTTGTATGAAATGTATTTAGACGAAAGAAAGAACTCTTTCGACATTCTGAAATCGGCAGTAAATTTATTCATAATTGAGTGCTAGTAGACTTGTGTCCAACTAGCTCATTCGCTCAGTTTTGACAAGAACCTCCGATCAAACCCATTTAAATTACATAGGTTTGATCAGAGGTTCTTGTCAAAACTGAGCGAATGAGCTAGTTGGACACAAGTCTAAGTGCTAGTACATATTTTACAGTTTTTTTTAAATTCATATATATTTTGGACTGACTTAGAAAAATTTTAAATATCAGTTAAGAATGCCGTTTTGTACGGGAATTCCTATAATCACTTTTTAATATTCCCTTGCATTGTTATTCCGGTAAAAATTCCTTATCACTTTTTGTACCAGCTTGTCCATGTTTAAATTTAAAGATATAAATTTTGAATATAAGCAAATTTTTGCTTTTAGTAGTCAGACGATGTTTGAATTGACTAAATTTTGTATATGTGAACAGGAAGATAATTATGACAATAAAGTGAATATTGAGTCAATTAAAAATGCATGTCTGAGCACCATATAATGCTGATTTTTGTCCTTTTCAATCCGCCGAAACATTTTATCTGGCGACAAAATTGTGAAAATGTTATATTTGAAAAATATCAAAATTAGAAAAATGCGGCAAAAACTTTTCAAACGTACGCTTTCAGCTACGATTACACAGAATATATTTTGCTACAACTCCGGTTCAGTTTGAGATACAATGTTGAAATTTTTTTTACATATTCAGATAATATAAAAAACACCCTTGTGTGCATAATTAAAAATTGAAATTTTTTGAGAATGTATTATGATCATTATTGATCGAGAGTATATTTTCCCCAGCATTACTTTAATATTTTTTTTTGGCCATGAAAACAAAAACTACACACTAGTTACAGACTTGCTGGGCAGTCCGAGATTTTTCTAGGAAAATTTTTGTTAAATATTTTGGCTTTTGAAACTAAAAAAAAAAAAAAAATAAGAACTTAAAAGAAACTTTCTATTGTTATTTTGATATTTTATTATTTATTGCTTTTGCTTAAATCTTTGTTTTATTATTTCTTAATTTTCCTTTTAACAATTAATTTCTCAAGTTGTCGCTTTTTGTTTTCTTTGTGGTAATAATTTTATCTACATTACAGGGTTTTGTTTTTCGTTATGAAAATAATTTATTTCAATTTAGATTGTATTGTTTATTGCTACTTATTTCTAACGAAGTTTATTTAAATATTTGACATATTATTTCTGGAATTTGATTGATTTCAAATGGAAATACAATATTTAAAATTTCACATAATCGCTGTCAGTGTCACTAGATGTTTTAGGGTTGTACTTGTTTTAAAAACTAAACTAAGAACTACATAAAAAATTTGTTTTTTTTTCATTATGTTTTACCGGTTTTCTTGCTAAAACTAGCTAGATAATTTTTATAAATTAATTCCTATTATTATTATTATTATTTTTATAATTATTGTTTTGTTTTGTTTTTTTCTTCTTAATACTTGAGCTTAAGACTAAATTTTTGAATTGATTATGCACCGATTTTTATTTGTTAAAGTTTTTAGGGGAAAATGTGTGTTTTTGCGTGTTTTGTTTTAGTTAATTAACTAACGTTTAAATACTTAAACTTAAAGTTAAACTTACTCAAGTTAAAACTTATGCCGTAAGGGGTTAAGGGCGCGTTACCTCCTTTAGTTTATTGTTAGATTTGAAATAAGTTTAAGTAATTTTTGTCAATATGTTTTTATATATTTGTTGTTGTTATTGTTGTTCTTGTTGGGAGGGTTTAACTTATGAATTAATTTAGATCCTCTGCTTTACACAATTCACAAGCTCTCTAGCTTAGTGCTGGAAAGTTGCTCTTGTTTTATTATTGTTTTAGAACTATTTGTGTTGTTTTGTTTTCTTTTGTAATATTTTATTTTGAATTTAGCAACTATTTTATATTAATTATTTTTGATTTAAATGTCTATTTTTTTTCTTTGTTAGCATTTGTTTTTAATCTTTGTAAAATTTAAGCAAGCGAGTATTTAGTTAAAGTGTGTGTGTGTTGTTGATTTATTATGTTTTTTATTTCATATTCATTTTATATGGCCAAATTATTTAAGTTAATTGTTTGTTTGTTTTTAATTTCTTCCACTTAAATTATTTAATAAATAAATTTGTCAAGTGTTTATTTGTTTATTTTTTTTAGTTTAATGTCGTTTTTTATTTAATAAGAAACCGAAATAGTTTGAGGTTCTGGTTATTTTTAAATTTAAGTTTTGTGAATATATTTCTTTAGTTAAAACTTTATCTATTCGGTTTTACTGTTTGTTAAATTCGCCATTTTATCTGTTGTTGTTTAATTTAATAATTTATTTATTATTTTTTTTTCTCATTTCGTAATCATAATTTGTTAGTTATTATGGGGTTTAAAAATTCTAATATTTTCTAAAAAAAATATGAATGTGTGAAAACTAGCAGAGACAAAAACCAACTCGTTAACACATCTCGCGCTGTACTCAGAGAGTTTTTATTTCCTTTAACAGTCAACTCAATTTGGTGCTTGTCTATTTGGCTAATTAATTTATAGCATAAAGTGTCCATAATTTGATATAGGAAATTCCTAGAACACAATCTATCATTCTGTTATTTACCTTAAAAATTTTTTTTTATCTCGCACCAGCACCCTTACATATGCAGTGCATTGCGCCGGTACTGGAAAGGAGGCGATAATATTGAGGGGACAGATGAAGAAAGATGAGGAGATAGAGAATTTTTTTGTAACTATTTGAACCTTTTACTTGGCCGGCTAATTTTTTACTACAGGGCCGAAGATATTTACGCGGAAGCTTGCCGCGTCCCTGTGGAACTGATAGCAATTATCAGTTATGAAAAAATGAAAACACAGTTTTATTTATCGTCTTTTGTATACAGAATTTTTTTTATATATTCACATTTCAGCAGAACTAGTTTTATCTTTTGCCACCCCCGGTTTACTCTATGGAAGTTTTCTTTCAGAAATAGTATATTTGTGCCAGAAGATGGCATGAAAATTTATACCATTTTTATGGTTCTCTTGTTCTTTCCCATAGAAAATAAAAATTTCTAAGAGACATTTTTTATGGTGGTACGTTTTACATTTAAAAATTTCCAAGTTGTTCTTTACAAGAACATTTCACGGATTAATAAAAAAAAATTTCAAGTACCATAAAGACTAAATATTCACACTTGAAATGCATTAAATTAATCTTAATTAAATCTTATTCAGCTCAAATAATTTTTAAAAAGCCATAAATCTAACTAAGCAACCATCATATGCCGGTGTTTATTTAAATGTTTTGCTTAAACTAGAAAAAATAATTATTAGGGTTATCTCTTTCGCTTTTAATGTTTATATTTGAAAATGAAAAAAAAAATCTCAGTTTAACTGCTCATTAAGTTATAAAGAGATTTTTATTTAAAAAATTGAACATATGAGCCTTCTTTTAGGAAAAAAATTACGCCTTGGGGATAAACTCACGTATGAGTTTGTGAACAAAAATCGCTTTCTGACTTCGGCAAACATTTTTGTTCCTCTTGTTGCTGTCATTGTTTTATTAGAAATGTCAAAATGTTGAAATTCCTTCCGCATGGCTGATTTAAAAAAACAGAAATTTTCACTCATTTTGAGTGCTTTTTAGACAAAAAAATCTATATTTAAATAATTCGTATCCGGAGATATTTAGCAAAATTATGCGTGAATAGAAAAATAATTTTTGCCAATTATTTATAAATTACTTTCCATGAAGGATACCTCCAGCCTTCTGTACCATAAAGATTTTGCAGGAATTTGCAGTTTAACTTCCGAGTTACTCATTAAATTTAGTGAGCCTAGGCGTTGTAATTGTAACGATAGGAATTGATTCGCGATAGGAATTGATCTGCGAATAAAAACTTTTGCAATCACCTTGTGGCGATCGAATGCAATAGCTATTATGTTCTGCTAAGCTGATGCTATAATTAATTAGCTTCCTTTGTATGCTTTTCAAATGGGAAATTTTTCATATGGGAAATTTTTGGAACAAGTTGTATTTTTTTAAAGGTTATGTTCTTTGATAAGAGCCACAACCTGAGTCTAAACAATAGACTTGTGTCCAACTAGCTCATTCGCTCAGTTTTGACAAGAACCTCTGATCAAACCTATGTAATTTAAATGGGTTTGATCGGAGGTTCTTGTCAAAACTGAGCGAATGAGCTAGTTGGACACAAGTCTAGTTGAGTGAGATATCATTTGATTCGTTAATATGTTATGGGTATCAAAGATGGCATTTTCTTTTTTTAAATTGTCTGGAATCAAGCACTCAAAACTAGGGATGTAACGATACGCCGTTTTGCCGATCCGATACCGATACCGATACTCAAAAAGATATATCGCCGATACCGATTCCGATACCGATACGCATATTGAAATTGAACTCAAGTTAAAATTAACATATCTCAAGTAGAATAATTCTTTTATTATACAAAATTACAGTGTAAGAGATTATTAATATTTAAAATTTATATTTGAAATCATTCTGAAATTAACAAAAACAAATTATTTTTTTTTAACAAAAAGTGTAAGCGATTATTAACGAGTCCAAACTGAATGTCATACTGTTTATTTTCTAAAATCATCCAAATTTTCAATACAACGGTTAGTAAAAAGCGTTGAAAATTGAATTGTTTGCTCAAAACAGCTCTAAAAAATTTACGAAGTATCGTCGTATCGACATTAAAATATCGCCGATATCGATATATCGGCAAATCAGAAGTATCGCCGATATATCGGAATCGGTATCGGTATCGGTTACATCCCTACTCAAAACCCATGGCAGTCAGATATTAAAAATTAAAATTTGCGCCATCATATGAAATATATCAGTTTAATGATCTATTTAAAATCTTTCGTAGTGGGCTGTACATATTTTTTTATACCTTTTTAAATATTTTAAGTACAGTGATTTACTTCACTGTGGAAAGCACCCATCCACGACCATTATACTGACAGGCTGGCATTGCTACCTATCAGCCAATCAGATACCTATTTGTTGTGGTACAACTCTTAACATATTATTATCAATTAAATGATAAAATATATATGAGTTAAAAAGATTTTTTTATGCACATACGCACAATGTAATTTTTTTTTTATAAATTTCTAGCTTGAAAGGGATAAAAGAAAGATTTGCCTTCAAAGCAAGATCAGAGTCTGTATATTTTTATAGGGCAACAAGTGTTTTTGGCTTTTTTCTTAAAATATGTTGCGCAAACAAATAACTGGAAATATGTATAAGCATTTAAAAAATATTTTAATTGTAAGTGTCAAGTGGTAGAATTTTGAACACAGGAATGAAATAGTATTAATGGTAGGAACACAACTGGGACCAACGACGAATTTCGTTCAGTACGACGAATTCGTTGGTAAAAATTCGCTCTATAAATTCGTCGTATGAAGCACAATAACGACGAATAAATTGAAATAATGAACAAAAGAAATGTAAATTTTGATAAAAATCTTTGTAATCCTCTGATGACAATTGATCACATTCTTTAGACATTCAATAATTATCCCAGTGGTGTCCATTTTTTCCACAACAAATTCCTTTTTGTAATTATTTTCTGAAAAACTTTTTTTCTGTAAATAAATTATTCTTTTCATTTAACAGCTGATGGGGTGACCCTATGAAAAAGTAGGAAATAAGAAGAAAGATTATATTATAAAAAATGTTCAAAATTAATAAAAGTCGTGCGAATGATAAATTTTTGTGAATTGGATAATGCATTTTTAGTATATACTGAAAATTTTCCTTCTAGATGCAACAATACAGTAGTGAATTATGTTTTTTCACAAAAAACCAGTTTGAGTATATGAAACCTGGGCACCTCATATTGATTTGTTCGTCGCTCGCTGACGAAGCAATTAGAAATAAGTCTATTTCAACTTTCGCTGAGTATGACAAATTTCGACCAACGCCACGATTGTGTGTGTTTTATTTTTGGCGACGAATATTCGCGACCAAAAATTCGTCGTTCGTCGCAGTTGTGTTCCTAGCATAAAGTGTTTTTTCAAAAATATTTGTATAAAAAATTCATAAGGGGAGACAAAAAATTAAAAACTATCCTAGTCCCTCGTAATGGGTGTCCAAAAACTATAATAGCTCCTCTTCTGGTCATTGCGCTAGAAAAAGTTATTTCAAGTAATTTAGACCTTCAGCCAATTTGCATTTTCGTTTCTTTTCCCCTCTATTTTATATTTTAACCTCAAATATAAGCAGCTACAGTTTGTCAAAGAATGTGAAGGGGGGAAAATAAAAAAAAAAAGGGAAAATTCTAGGACACCTGAACGACTTTCCAGTAAGGGCAATAGCATCCTCCGCAGCGGTTTTTCTACAATTTGTGACCGTAAGAAATGTTGACCGAGAACAGATCTTCATGCTCAGTTTGTTTTTGCTATTCTCTGCTAAAAATTCATTTTCACACACATACAAATTCTTCTATAATTTTTTTATAAAATTCTTATAAAACAAAACTCGAAAATTTAACAATTTCTTTTTCATCTATTGTCAAAATGATATTTATGTTAATAGAACGTTTTCCTGCTTGAGACTTTAATTTGATTTTTCAACCTTCATTTTGATGCTGCAACCTTCGTTTTATTATTATTTTTTTTTATATAAATGATTTTGCCTTTAATCGATTGTCAAAAAATCGCTTCTTTTGATTTTGTTGTGTATATTTTTTTGAATTTGCTATGAATTTTTCCAAAAAATTTTTGTATACAATTTGAAACCATAATTTGGGTGTGTTGTATTATTATTCTTTTCTTATATTTTTGTTTGTTTAAAAATAAGCCATACAATTGATATAGAAAAAAAATTACCCTTTTTGATTACGAATTATTCAGATCTCATAGTTGATTTTTTTTAATGTTTTAATTAATTATTTAATATATTATTCAAAACATTATTTGGCAAGTGTTTTGTTAAATTTTAAATAAAGAAGAAAATGTAATAAAAAGAAATTGTCGGAACTTTTCCCGAAGAGAGTACTAGTTGGTGCAAACGTATGAATTTTATTTGTTTTATTTGCAAATGATCGTCCAACATTTTTTAAAAAGCTTTAAATTAAAGTTCAAAGTTACTAAATCTATTGCTTCTGTCAACGGTCAAAGGTCGAATAAAAAGTACCTTTAAGCAAATATTAAAAAAAAAATTATAAACATTACAAAAAAAAATACTTTTTAAAAACTATCTATAAAAGAGTACTTTTATAAATAAAATGAATGAAAAAGTGCCTTTAAAAAAACGCTTTTTAAAAAAATACCACTTAAAAAAGAACTCTTTAAGAAATTTCTTGGAAATAACACACTTTTAATAAAAGCATTTTTAAAAAGTTCCCTTTTTACTGTGGGAAAGAGGTCTTTGATAAAAATGTACCATAAACAAACCTTTTATAAAAAAGTACTTTTATAAAAAATTACTTTTAGAAAAAAATACTTTTATAAAAAAGTACTGTTAGGTAAAGTAAAGCAACTTGAAGCATTGAAAAAGTACTTTTAGAAAGTACCTTTAAAAAAGTACTTTTAAAAAAAATTTCTTTGAACATTTAAAAAAGTACTCTTTATAAAAACATATATTGAAAAAAGTACCTCTATAAAAAAGTAATATTAAAATAAGTAATTTTATAAAATATATATTTTTAAAAAAGTACTTCTATAAAAATTGCTCTAAAAAGTGCCTAATTTAAGTACTTTTATTAAAAATACATGTTTAAAATAAATACATTTCCAAAAGAGTACTTTCTAAAATAGTACCTTATGAAAAATATCCTCATAAAATAGTATTTAATAGAAAAAGAAGCTTTAAAAAAGGGCTGGTTAAAAATTGCTTTAAAAAAAGTACCTTTTATAAACCACCCTTTAAAAAAGTACCTTTTAGAAAAGTACCTTTTAAAAAATTACCTTTTAAAAAAGTAACTTTTAAAAAAGTACCTTGAAAAAGGTGCCTTTTAAAAATGTTCCTTTTAAAAAAGTACATATTTAAAAAGTACCTTTTAAAAAATTACCTTTTAAAAAAGTACCTTTTAAAAAAGTACCTTTTAAAAAAGTACCTTTTAAAAAAGTACTGCTTAAAAAAGTACCTCTTAAAAAGTACCTTTTAAACAAATACCTTTTAAAAAAGTGCCTTTTAAGAAAGTACCTTTTAAAAAAGAACCTTTTAAAAAAAGTACCTTTTGCAAAAGTACCTTTTAAAAAAGTGCCTTTTAAAAAAGTACCTTTTGGAAAAGTACCTTTTGAAAAAGTCCCTTTTAAAAAAGTACCTTTTAAAAAAGTACCTTTTAAAAAATTACCTTTTAAAAAAGTTCATTTTAAAAAAGTACCTTGAAAAAGGTGCCTTTTAAAAATGTTCCTTTTAAAAAAGTACATTTTAAAAAAGTATTAAAAAAGTACCTTTTAAAAGAGTACCTTTTAAAAAAGAACCTTGTAAAAAAGTAGCTTTTAAAAAAGTACTTTTTAAAAAAGTACTTCTTAAAAAAGTACCTCTTAAAAAAGTACCTTTTAAAAAAATACCTTTTAAAAAAAGTGCCTTTTAAGAAAGTACCTTTTAAAAAAGAACCTTTTAAAAAAAGTACCTTTTGCAAATGTACCTTTTAAAAAAGTGCCTTTTAAAAAAGTACCTTTTGGAAAAGTACCTTTTGAAAAAGTCCCTTTTAAAAAAGTACCTTAAAAAAAGTGTTTATAAAAAAATTTTTTTTTCTCCATAAAAGAGTATTTTATAGAAAAGTATTAAAAAACACTTCTTAAAATTTGAACTATAGAAAAAAAAACGGGTTTTCACATCTTATCGAAGTTATAGTTTTGGGAAGAATAAACTAAGACATTTCGAATGAAATATATTTTAGTTAAGCACCTTTGAGAAATATTTAGGTATTTCTTTAGCAAACACTTTTTGTTAACATTTTAATCATTTTTATCAAATTCCGAAACATTCTTATGCAGATTTTAGCTTGTATGTGATAAAAAATTGTATTCAAAAAGTAATTTTGCTTGTGAATAAAGTGCTTTTGGATTGTTAAAACTCTATTAGAAATTCATTTGAAGTTTTATTAAATTAAATTTAAGACAAAATTTCTTTTGGCCATTATGCTCAAAAATCCATGCAATACAGATTTTTATATTTAAAAAAATAGCTTTTTATAGATATTACTTTGCACATAAATATTACTCATACGCAGCATTGCACTTAGTCTCTCTCCGAACCGTTTAGTATGACTTTTGCTGGAATGTGGCTGCGTCGTGTGTGTGTAAGAGCATAAATATAGTAGACTTGGTTCGAAGTCTTTCATCCGCTTGTTTTTGATAACAACTTATGATCAACCCCATTTGAATTACAATGGTTTGATCAAAGGCTGTAGTCAAAAACGAGCGGATGCTCGAGAGTTCGTTAAGCTGTTAAGCTGGATGACCATATAAAATTTTTCGTTATTTCGTTAATTGATTTTATAAGATATTTAATATTTTGTAAATTAATTATATAAGTGTTTGTTATATTTGGCTGTTGTTGTTGTTTTTATAGTTAAGGAAGACCTTTAATTTTTTTTGCTTTAATTCGTTTAACGTTTTTTTTTATAATTATTACATTTAATATTAAAAGATAATAAGCTACAAACTACTCTGCATAAGCACATGCATACTCATACTCAATACATGCAACATACATGCGTAAACTATTATCCGTGTAAGCACAACATGTGCCACAATTTGACGCATGTTTGCAAGTGTGTATGTATTTGTGTATGCACTTGTATGTGCTTTGCTTAGAGTACGCTGTGTATAGTATTTGTGGAATGTTGGCATAACTAATGATTATTTTTATTTTTATAAATACGAGTAGCATAAGTATGAGTTTAGTGAAAGAAGTTAAATAGTAGTATTTTGTATTTTTGTATCTGTTTTATAGTAATAAATAGTTTGTAGAGTTTTGTTTTCTGCCGTGTCTGCTTTATACGAAAATGTTTGTTGTTTTATTTTTAGCAGTTGGTTGTTCAAAATATTTGAAGTTTTTGAAGGAAATGGTAACAGTTCACTTCAATATGAATGTCAATAAAGTGTACGAAAGTTCGCATAAAGTATAATAATATAAAGGATGTTATTATTATGTTGTTGTTGTTTTGTATTAGAAACATTTTATATACAAAAGCATGTGGAAGAGGTACATACAATGTGGTCAACTAGTTGCGTATAATTAAGACTTTTTAAAGTTCTATGATGCGTAAAATTGTAAATGGCAAAGTTACAAATTTATATGATGGTATATGCAGAGGGATGTAAACATTTTTGGTGTTTCACTAAATTTTTTAATAAAAATCGTGCTGATTCTTTTTTTTTCAAATTATTTTAGTTTTAGTTGTATATTAAAAACAAGAACACAATAGAAACTGTCTATATCATTTGCTTGTGAAATTCTTATTTTTGATGCTATCGCACTAAAATTTTGTGACAAGGTGTATTTGTATGAAATGTGTTGGAATCATTGAAAAAGTCAATATCTTAAAAATTGAAGTTACGGCCTTTTTACTTGTGACCATCGACGTGGATGTTGGTTTTCCCGTGGTCCTTGGGGCATTGACATGTCTGAATTTAAAATTACGAATCTTACCCTATAAATTTTACTTGAATTCCAAAATAGCCACAGAATTGTATATGAAAATAAATTTTTTGGATTCCTATGTACTTCACGAAAACACTTCTTGTCAGCGCATGTTCTATTTTGTTTTTATCCATTTCTATTATGTTTTTATCTTTTCGTGTAAATTTGGCTTTCTGACGATATGTGCAAGACCGCACTCCTCTTTTCGACACCCAATTTCTAAGCGACTGTCAGTATGCGGTTTTATTTTAAGCTTTACATAAAATAGAAATTTTATTCCAGCACCAAAACCACAATTTAATGTAAAAATCATTAAAAAGCATTTTACCCCTTGGGATTTTCTTGAAATTGTCATACCCTATTACAAAAGCAAAATCCTCTATTTGAATATAATTCCCCAAAACTAATAGAGCTGGTGTGTAATAAAATATGCGGCCCACAAACGCTTGTGCTCTAAGTGAGGAGCGGAAAAATAACGGGTTTCGAGCAAAAGCATGAGAACATTCCATTAAAGTAACTGTAAAATAGCCAAATTCTCTCGACGTAGGGCCAATGCTGCAATAACGTACACATGTGTGGGCTACCCTACTGTCGGCAATAAACGTTTCATCCTCTGCTGTACACGGTTGAGTAACTTGAGTTTGAGGCACAACCATTGCTTAAGTGATTTTTAAATATTATTATTGTGTGATAAAAATACAGTAATAAAGTGCGTGGAAATCCGTCATTTACATGTTTTGGAACCCCTGCTCATCATATGGTTCTCCTGTTCAATGAATACCGCTGCAGTTAAAGATCTCTTGCCGTCAATTTTTGGCAATATACACATCGGCAGTCTTTCAGAGTCTCTATATTAGCAGGAGCGTTGTGAAAAGAAACTTATAAAAACAGATAGAAGAAACGCTTAAAAATAATTTTGGAAATAATTGACTGAACAGTTAAAGCATGAACGTCATATGTGATCGTTTTCAAGTCGTTGTCCTGTCTAAATCGTTTTTCATCTCATACCGCATTATTTGGCTAAGTTTATGGCATTTTTCTTTTCTACAGAAATAGAAAAAAAAGTGATTTGCTCACATATTTAAATGCTTACCCTTTTTTAGAAGTCTTGCATATATTTCGTTTACAAAAGAACACAAGTTTCGGCACAATTACAATAACAAAACCAGAGCTAATATAGTGTTGCACTCATGCTCCTTCTAATGAAAATAAGTGTTGAATATGTAGCCTTTTTTCTTTTTTAAGGGGAACATCATTAGAAAAGAACATCTTATAATCTTAAGAAAAAACAAATATTTTTCAAAAAAGAACATAATGAACTTGTTCTCCGAAATTAAATTTTTAGCGATTCCATTACAGTCGAATCTGCTTTAGCGCAACACGCTTTACTGCAAGAAATCGGATTATTGAAAGCGATACAAATCCTCGCACTTATTTTAAACGCAGCTAGTCTTACTCACTTCGCTTTAGCGAAACATCGCTTTACTGAAAATATCGTATTAGTGAAAACCAAAAGCAAGCCCACAAATACGTTTTGTATGCAACTTACTTCGCTTTAGTGAAAAAAATAAGCAATGACAAATTTACTTATTAGAAATCGATTGCATAACTTAAGGCTGAAAGAATTGTGCATGTTTTGTCCGTTAAAAACTTAAATGGCAAAATGTATTTGTCCTTTTCGCTCTTGTATTTTTCTATTATATTGTCAATGCAAGTGGCTAGACATTTTCGAGGAATTTGTGAAAAATTTTAAGAACAGAATGTGCACATATGCATGTGTATGTTTTACTGATTTTAAGCAGTACGCTTAATTGTAAGAACTTTCAGTAATCCGAACTACGTTTTATAGAAAAAAATGGGATAACTGAAAAAAATTTGGGTTTTGGTTATTTCCAGTAAAACGGAGTCAACGTACATTTCAGAAAAATTTAATTCTCTTTGAAGAGTGCATTTTCATTTTAAGTGCAATTAGAAAAGAAAGCGATTGTAAAAATCATTGAAGTGAAACTCACATGAACAATTTTATTTTATCTGTGGTAAAGGAAATTATTTACTTTTAGTTTTGAGTGGAAATACATTCCCACTTTTAAGCATTTTTTTCATGTGGTGGCCGCTGCCCTGCCACTTTTACACTTTTTGCCCTGTCACTTTTACACTTTCTGCCCTTTTTTCTTTCCTATTGCATATTTTCTTGGTACACTAGTGGTCTGTTGTCTTTTACTTGTTGTCACTAACCTTCTAAGCTAAACTATATTTTGAAGTACATTTTGAGTTAAAATACAACATATAACATCTCTGATTACGGGGTTCCCCTCACCATACAACTCGTGTGTTTTTTTAAAGTAAAAAAATCACTTCTGCTGTACTCCGAATGACACAATGGCAACCTTAGCATGAAGCTACTTTTAACATTTTTCAAATGGAATTTGAAACTCTATCAGCCTTAAATATGCATATGCAAATAGTTGGCCACATGAATGTACTCTTGGAAGCTTTTTAGTCATCATAATTTCTTTTAATTTAGCTACTTCAGTATTCTACATGTACAAACACTATTTGAATATTATGTATCTGTATTTGTAAGTACTATTTGTGTATATAAAAAAAACCATCGAAAACAAGCATGTCAATGTGACATAAATAACTATTATTTACTTCTTAACAAATATGATCTATTGTTATGACATTTTCAAATTTCCTAACTTCAATGAAATTTCCAAAGTCCTCAATTGCTTCGTCAATGATTTTAAGCCTAAATGGGTGTAATTAAAAAAAAAGGATCTACTCTGCTTACTGCAATGCTAATAATTATATATTAATTTAAACCTAAACTTTACTTTTACGAATTATGCAATGTTAACTTTTTACTGTATATATTCATCATTATTTGGAGAGGAATCTTAAACATAAATTATTATTTAATTTAACTACTTGGATAATTGTTTGTTGAATTTTTCTTTTTTTTTCGATTAAAATAATTTATTTGTGTTTTTTCTTTATAACTACATAACTAGTCTTTTTTAAATTTTATTAATAATTAAATAATAATTTGGCATTTTTTATATATTCAGTTTTCTTTTTCTTGGTATTTTTCTTTTTAAATATTTGTCTTTTAAAAAATAGTTAACTTTATACTGTTGTCTAGTCTCTTCAGACAATATTTTTTCATATAGATTTTTTGCGTGTGTGTGTGTTTTTTTTTTATTAAACTTTAGCTTTCTTATATTAAATTCTTCGCTTTAATACAATTTGCTTAAACTTGATTTTAAAGTTGCTGTTGCGTCATACGTTTCACGCGCTATTTAAGTTTTTGCTCATACATACATTTCTGTTATTTATATGTATTTGTACAAACTTTATTTGATTTCTATTCATTTATTCTGGTTTTATGTATTCAAATTGATCGTATCACAGCAACAAAAAATAAAATTCTTTTATCAATTTAATTTTATCCAATTGAAATTTTACAATGAATTACAAATGAATAGAGTTGTTGCTTTTTAAGCTAATGATTTAGGTTAGACAAGTATTTAGCCAAGCCACAAACCATGAATCACATGATAAATACTGGGAATTTTCCAGTCTATTTTAAACACCAGCACAAAAGGAAAATTCTAATTATCCCAGAAATGTTTTCTTACAATTACAAAAACAAATGTATAGAATATATGCTGAATAAGGGTTTTCCTAAATATTTAAGAAAACAGAAATATATAAAATTGCTACTATATGGCCCCAAATCAAATTGTGTTCCTACTGGGTGTCCCTCGAGGTACCAAACTTTTGAATGACGGTACAATTGCAGTTATTTTTGATACGCATTCGACTTTGTTTGGCACAGTTGGAAAGTCTAACTTAAAAAAAAAATTTTTTTTTGATTCATGAGGCTTATAAAATAAATTTTTGTTGGAAAATTTGTTTTATTAACCTGTTATAAATCAGATAATGTTATTTTTATGAATTAGGCATTTACCGCCTTATTCATAAAAACTATGAGAGTCTAACAGCGTAATAAAACAAAATTTCATATGAAATTTGCTCGAGTCTTTAAAGTTTGCTGTAGTTTAAAGTTTTATATGTCAAGAGTGTATAGATTATTTTCCACTGCTGGAAAGAAAATTGTCTATTAAAAGTGGAAAACATGTTTCTTAAATCCTTCTGGCATTCGGCTCATTTTCTTGTATGAAATGATATCACATTTCATATGAATCATTAAGAAAAGGCTCACTGTTTTTGCCTAAAGCTTGGATATGCGGAGTTTTAACGTTAGACCTACATTTAAGCGTTAAGGTGGCTGTAGTGATTGTTTTGCAAGCTGAAATTTCCTCTCAATAGAAAGATGACTTTATAGGCTACATAATTCAAAATACAGAAACTGTGGTGCCCTACGACGAAGGACTTTTAATTGCACCATTCGACAAACTAGTATTGTATCATTCAACAATTGAGTGGAACTCGCAAAAACTACCTGGAAATATGTAGACAGTTTCAAGCGAAACCACGAAAGGATTTCATGAATTGCGTTCTTTGGCAATTAATAAACAACAATAGAGATTCTATATAAATATTAAATATTCTATTTAAATATTAAAATAGGATCATGAATCCTTATGGAATATGAAAATAGCTAATCAAGTGAATATTAAAAATTTTTTTTACTATAAAAATTTTGTACATACTTATGAAACAGCCAAATCAAATAGGAGAATACATTGAACTTATTCTTTTCAATTCGTCTGAACACATGAATTTCTTTGTAAAAATAGTCGCTGTTATGTCAACTTTTTTCTCAGCAAAAAGAATCTAGAGAAGTCTAGTATTAATACAACCTGCATGTGAATATCTTTTAAGTCTTAAAGCTGCCCACACACGAAGCAACATTAGCAGCAACATGGAAATGATTCACTTAAAGTTTCGTTATTTGAGCTAATATTTCATATTAAAATTCATGGTGTTTTGATACTTTAAGTTTTTTTTTATTTTTTTATTTTTTTTTTATTAGGACCGGCACTCAGGGGATGACCCCTACTTATGCGTACATTGTGCTGGAACTAGGAAAATTGGTTGTGGGAAGGAGGATAAAAAATTGATTTTTTTTTTGTTAACTCGGACCAGCACTCAGGGTATGACCTCTACAAATGCAGTGCATTGCGCCGGAACTAGAAAGAAGGGGGATAGTTTTTTTTTTTTTTTTTTTGAGGGGAAAGATGAAGAAAGATGAGAAGATAGAGAATTTTTTGTAGCCACTTTAACTTTTTAATTCGCAAATTTTTTGCTATAGGGCCAACGAAGGAGGGTGATGTTCCTCTGCTCCTTAGTACATGATTGTGTCAGTCGATGCCAGTTATGTTCAGTGTTATGAATTCATCAGTGTAACAGGTTGACCACAACTAACACAAGAGTGGACTAATGCTGATCGGAAGAATTCCACACTATATTCATGACTGAGTGCGGCTTTGAACTCAGGACCCTTCGCTTCATAGTCTCGTGTTAATTACTTCAGCCAACAGAAAAGGGGATTAGTACAATAAATTCGGTAAGGACGTCTTCCTTCTTCTTTCCTATTTTAAATACATATTTTACTTCAGTTTCGTGCAGTAGTTCATCAGTAATCGTCGATGGTATTTCACTTTGAGCGTCAGTAATTTTAATAACTTGATTTTCATTCTTGTTAATATCCTTATTAGTAGCATGCATGTATATCCTTTTTGGTTGCAACGTCTCTGTACTGAAAAAGTGAAACATTAAGGAAATAAACATGTTGTTCCTGCCAACATGTTCCTTCGTGCATGGCCAGCATAAGAATAATATAAACACTAATAAAGAAGTGTATGACAATAAAATTGTGTACATGTTACTTATACTCACTTACACATCCACCTAATTACACACATATACACATACATATCACATGTTATTTTATTCAATCACTATAAAATGATTTAAATACTTTATAATTCAGGAGATGGTTAAGATTTCAGTGTTGGAAATTCGTAACCTATGGTAAAGAATTTTTATTTATTTCATAAAATATTTTTGTAAAATATTTCTTTATAAAATTGTTTTTAGTAAATTGTTACTTGACTTTTATGTATTAAATAATTAATATTGAAGAACAAAAAAAAAAAAAAAAAAAAGAAATGCTCAAAGTCTGAAATATTTTTATTTGTTGTTAGAAAAAAAAGAAAAATACTTCAGTTTCTGAGCAGCAGTCTGTGCAGAAAATGGCAGACTTAACGAGATGCAGTAGTAAGAGATTCAGAAATTTTCGAGATGGTTAGACTTAAGAAAAAATAAATAAAAATGTTTTTAATTAAGCATATAAAAATAATAAAATCATAGTCGATAAAATAAAAATTGGTTTACAATTTAATAATCGGAAAAGCTATTGAATATTAAGGCTATTCAAAAAAAAAACGAGATCAGTTCTTGAGCTCATGAGTATAAGTTTAATTATACGATGCCATCATTCATTTAAATTTTACATAAATATTTGCTAGTTAAGCCGTATTGCAGCAAAGCAAAATTTTATGTGCTAAAGTCTATATTGCCTAAAGCTTTTCCTATAAAGCCCTTTGTCGTTGTGCACATGCGACAGGTAGAAAGCAGGCTTAAGAAGCACATTAATAGTTTTTTACACATTTTCTGTAGTACATTTTTAAGCATCTTATCGTCCCTCAATGTTGATGAACTTTTTAAAATGTAAAACGTATTTCTGTGCAGATACGCAATATATAAATAGTTTTTGTTTTCGCCTTGAAGTTATAAAACAGCGATTTAATTTTGTAGGAAAAGTTGTTGGTTTTCTATTTAAGTTGTAGCTTCCTGTAAGTTTTTAAAACTTTCTGTATACTTTTTTACTGACTGCTAGAAAGAAAACAATTCTTTTTGTTGTTGTCGTAAAATGTTTTATCTAACGATTAAAAGGATATATGAAAAGTTTTTATTTTTCTTAGATTTCAGTAGCTCTAATTTAAAGAAGAAAACGAATATTCACGTGTAGGAATGTACAAAGAATGTAAATGTTAAGTGGTTGAATTTTGATCATCGAGCGATCCTAATATTTTTAAATACTTTTCGAGTTAAGGTTTTTATTGCAAATTTTGTAGAATGTTTAATATATTAATAAATAGCTATTGTGTACAAATTCTGCATACAGTAAGACAATTTGTCTTCAAATTGTAATGACTTAAGGCAATAGCAATAGGCATAGGCATGCCTAAAATAAATACACCTTAAAAGCTCTGATTGTGATTACTATTTTGCACATTCTACCCATACAGCGAATATTTCTCAGTAGCAGTACAAAAAAAGCTTTTATTATTTGCTTAAAAATAAATTAGATTGTCTAGAGCTTTTATGAAAATAAAATGTATCTTCTGTAGACTAAAGCGTGCAAAAGCTTTAATTTGAAGCTTTCATAAATAGAAAAGTTTAAAGCTTTAAATGCAAGATATTCAGACTGATTTTAAGTGAGTTAAATGCTTAAAATCTCGCTGCCTATAAATTTCTAATGAAAGATTAAAGTTAATTGACATTCTGCAAATTCATATTGTATATAAATTTATTAGACAAAGCTTTTGCCGTACAAAATTTGGTGCCAACATTTGAACAGAAATTTCCTTTCAATATATCGTCACCTAAAGTCCAAGAGGACGTAACTAAAGAAAAAGATCAAATAGATTTTTCGATTGATTATGATGGGCATTAAAAAAAATAAAAAGAAACTAAAAATCTATCAAAACGTCTATTTGCATTTTTCCCTCGTTACGGTCTTGTGAACTTTATTTGACTGTATACATATATTAATTGTCGGTTTGTGTCTTGGCTAAATCTGCAACCAAGTACATTTTTTTTTAATTAACTAATTACTGTATGCTTTAAAGCTTAAAGAAGCTGGCTAAAATAAAAATGTTTCAACGCGCTTTTTCTTATTTTCAATTAAATATTTTGTTTGTTATCGGTATGTTTTAGCTAACCTAAGCTTAATTCAATTGTAATTAATTTGTTTTTATACGTTTAATTATTGCATTGTAGTTCATCATCTTGTTGTTGTTTGTTGTTTTAATTAATATAATTTATAATTTTGTTTTCGTTGACCAGGCACATGTGCTTAAAATAAAAGTGATTTGTTTTTTCTTCGTAAAAATTCCAATGGCAAAACTTAGTAAAAAACTTGCTGATGTCAAGCGGATATATTGCTGTTGTTGTTTTAGCTGTTGTTCTTGTTGTACTACTACGTCTAGTATTTTTGTTAAAATATTTTAGCAAAAGATCTCGTAACGACGCATTCGCATAATATAATATAAACCAATCTCCATAAAGTTATGGGAACTGTAAAATGTTAAAGAATTAACATGAATTAATACAACAGAAAAAGAAATTACCCGAAAAAAATATGAAATTAAATATTTCAAAAAAATAAAACACAAACAAATTAAGAAAAAATTAAAATATAGAGAAAGGAAAAAATCAATGAAATTATTATTATTGTTTGGCATCATTTTGTTTTGTAGGAATTTGAAATACACTTACAATAAAATGAGGCGCTGAAAATAATACAGCCAATGTGGCAATTATGGTAAATAACGTAAAAACAATAAGGCACAAACGATCCACTACCATGGCAGCAAATTTCCAATCTCTTGTTACCTCACCAACTTCATCTTCTTTTTTTAACTTAAATTATTAGTAAAAATATTTGTTAGATATTAAAAATTGTCATTTTTTTCCGGTCTAACCCAGCAAAGTTTGCAACAACTTTTCAACACTTTTCTAACACCAGTTGAAAACATAGGAACATTTTCGTAGACCATTTGATACAACAAGCATATTAATTTTTTACAGTGAGTGGTTAAAGTGTTAGAGACAGTGGCGCTCCTAGTCGCCCCAAAGTCTCTAGAAAAGCACAGGAGTTCAGGAGTTCAAAATTTATTAAGCATATAAAAATTTCAACTAAATATTAATGGAGAAGTTGCTCCGCTGGAATTACTTCCAATTTCGAGAATGACGTCACGTAATTTTCCAATAGCAACTTATTATCACTTATGGGAAAATATCTTGGAAATACTTCACAGTTTCCAAGCCATTTCAGAACTTTGAAACATTGAAGGCGCCTATATTTTGTATAGAGAAAAATCCAAGTCCCAATGAAACAGGTAAAAACGTTATATTCGGCCGGGACGAATCTTAAATACCCTCCAAATATTTATTAAGTAAAATTAAAATGTTTAACTGGGAGGGACAGAAACCCTTTATATAATATCGTACGTTAACGCCCACTGAAGGGGGCGGGGTCCAAAAGTAGACTGCATCATGTTTTTCGCAGGCGAAGGTATGGGCATTGCTACACCGTCTTAGACTTTATTACTGATCAAGAATATATGTATATACTTTATGGGGTCCAATTCTCTTTGGAGGTTATTAAAACTGTATTTTTGGGTTCTCTTGCGCAAGGGCCGGGGGAGACATTTCACCTTTACCATAAGACTACAAAAATAAATATTTGGTATAATTAAATGTAAAATTTATTATGTGAGTGAGGATAAATATACCGAATTAAACATGTTTTGACGTAAGCAGTTACAAAACAACGTATTTAGCTGTGAAATTAAATATGTTATGACGTAACGAAATGGCAAACAGCGAAGTTTTTTTTTATGAAAATCCATATTTAATAAATTTTTTGAGCATTTTGTGAAAATAAAGGGTCCGCCATCTAACGTTTTTTTTCCAACTAGTGCTTATTTCGTGAATGGTAACACTTAGCTCATGTCTGATTTGACAGATAATTAGTTTTATCCTTCCGCTGAACGAATATGGTTGTGTATACGCTTGAACAACGCTGGGAAATAATGCGACAGTACTTTGAAAATCATGGTAATGTTGCAGAATGTGTGCGAAAATTGCGTACGGATTTTGGAAGTAGAGAAGCACCGTCAGCTCCGTACTTTCGTTATCTTG
Organism: Linnaemya tessellans; assembly: GCA_951800035.1. Lineage (NCBI taxonomy): Eukaryota > Metazoa > Arthropoda > Insecta > Diptera > Tachinidae > Linnaemya > Linnaemya tessellans. The sequence goes on from OX637536.1 coordinate 44,710,846, forward strand.
TCAAAAAAGTGAAAGAAACTGGCATCCTCATCCATAAACCAAAGCGTGAAAAGTCAAAAACAGTGCGTGCACCCGAGAATGTTGCTGCTGTGGCAGAAAGTGTGCGTGAAGCGCCCGCCATCAACATCAATTCACCGTCGTTCTCAACAGTTGAACATTTCGGAGACATCATTGAGACGAATTTTGTATAAAGACCTTGGTATGACGCCATACAAAGTCCAATTTGAATGAAATTATTTTCTATTATTAACCGGAAGGATTGTACTTTCAAATAAAAAATGAAATTTGAGAAAATATTCAGTAGTTTTTTTTTATAGCGTTTTCAAAAGAAAAAAAGTTATTTGGCGGACCCTGTATTTACAGGCCATGAAAGGTCAAAATTTACAGGCCATAGAAGTGTGTGTGATCTTGGAGGGATTTTGCCCCCAGTGGCCAAATAAGAGGTTTGCATGCATTGCCAGTATATACAAAATGATGTATGGGGTAGAAGACACGTCCTACATACTATTGTGGTACTCATTTATGTGTACTATCGCCCATAAATATAGTTGAAATATATATGGCTTAAAAGGTACTTTTGTGTAGATATGCAATATAAAAATAATTTTGATAAGTATGGCAACGCTGTTGAGATAATGGGTGACGAAAATGGAGAGCATAAGAAAAACACTCGCGACTTTTTCTCGGGTGAATTTTTATATTCAATCCCACAGAAAAAAATTGCAAACACAATTTTCTTTGATCATTGGACTCTCATATTTCCTACATTCTTGTATAAACACTTTGCTGGGTTATTCCTTTCAATTGGTTAATACATACATACAAACATGTTAATAATATCTCTAGCACATAGATTTATTTCTTATTGTTATTAATTACGAGATTTTTATTTTGTTTTTTAAATAAAATATTTATATTCTTAAGCTTACCTGATCCGTTATCCATCTTAACTCTTTCAGTATTAAAGCCAATTCATATTCAGCAGATGAACTTAGACAGGTGTGAGATATGGCTTCATGCATTCTTGTATCAGATACAGGACCGACAGGGCCAACACTACCATCGTCTCCTTGTCTGTAAATTATAAATTTAATACACATGTTTAATATGTACTCGTACATATGCAGCATATTAATATACATTGTATACAGGTTGCATACATATTTTTATGTACATACATACATACATAATAGATGTATGTGTGTGCATATTAACCGTTTGATGTTGAAATGTTTTTTGACGTGCAGTTGTGTTTTTAATCCGTTCTTGTACCCACTGCAATATTCATTTTAAAGAAAACGTACAAGAGCTGACTTTTGACACAAGAAGTTCTTTTAGTTTATGTGTGTATAAAGTTTCATTAGAATGAAGAGAAAAATTAGCTGATTTTTGCTATGCATCGCACAGTGGGGAATTGCGAAAAAAAATAAAATTAATTTGGGAGTAATTGCTCAGTTTCTAGGGAAGCATTGGGGTTAAGTTTAGAGTTTCTATTTGTTAAGTTTAGAGTTTCTATTTGAACCGGAACCACGGGACTGCAAAGTTATAAAGAAATCAAGCCTAAGTCGAGCTGATAGTTTTGATCTAATAATTTTTTTTGCAAGCCGATTTCCGTATCTGCTGTACGGGTTTTCATTTATACTTTAGGAGATATTCGACTACCGTTTCTGTGTTGTGCGACTTGGATTAAATGAACTGCTGTTGAATTTTTTTTTGTGCCTTGAAGCATTTATCATGGCTTTCTGGGGCCAAATTACCGCATTCGATATCGATCAATATTCCATACAATTTAAATACAAATTTCGTTCGATATCGAGTGCCGTAATTTCCTCCCTGAATTTAAGACAACTTTCTGAACACTGCCAATTGAATAAATAAAAACTGTTATTATATGGAACTAAGCCACCAAATAACTGATGAGAAACAAAAACTCACAGGAGTACTGATGCTGACAGTGTAGCGGCTTTCGAAAACAGCTGTTCTGATCTGCTATGTAGTTGGATAAGTAAAACTGATGCTGACTTTCCCTTGTGCTTTTGAATATTTATCATGCCTTTTTGAGTTTAAAATTCATAAAATATTATCTTGACTTATAAAACAGATTTTCATACAAGACTTGTTCTATAAACCCTTTATAAAACAGTAATATTTTGTATGAATACAGTGTAGTTAATGTAGCAAAAAAAAATTTTTTATACAAAATACTTACATACTTTAACCTAATGTTTGGCTGCACTAAATTGAGAATTGCCAAAATTCAATTATCTCCGCATTGTGTCTTTGAGATAATGACTAATTTTTAAATGAAACAATTTGATTTCCATGATTTGAAAATATTCCTTAATAAAATAATTTCTATTTTAGAACGCATTGTAAAATGGATTAGATTTCCATACAGAAAAAGAGCAGCTGGTGTACAGTTTGTTAATTAAGTGTTAGAAAATGTAGAAAAACTGCAGCAAAATATGCACCTATTCTTTGAGATATTTAATTTTTTAAACAAATTTATTACAACGAAGTTCCTTATGGGACGATGCGAAGGGGTACCCGAACCGGGCAAAAACGTCTGTAACTTAAGATTTTTTGTTTCTAAATTAATGTTTAAGACGTATGACCCTGCAGGAGATCGAACTAGTATCAAATTAGTATTGCACTAGTACAAAAATCACCAGTACTAGTTCCCAACTGTGAACTTTTCTATACCATGTTCATGCACAAATTTACATTTGAGTGTGTTTGGAAAATTACTAGTACAATTGGTACTACATGGAAACTAGGGGGATACTAGTACTATTAGTACTAGATGAGTACTAGTATAATTTCTGCTAGTCGGATACTAGTATAATCAGTTCTGCATTAACAACTGGTTCATATATTAAAAAAAATCCCTTAATTTGTTGGTTTTTTTAAACTCAATGAAATTTGTTAAGTCTTTGTCTTCACAAGCAATTTTTGGTTCATCAATTCTTAGTTTATAAGAGGAAATGGAAAGTTCCTCTTATTTAGTTTTAAAAATGTCACTTTTTTAATTACATAAATTATCGAATAAATAAACTGATATGCAGGTAGGAAAGTCCTCTAATACTATTCTTTGTTTCAAATTTGAATTTGTTTAAAAATTGTAATAATTAAAAATAAAAGAAATGAAAAAGAGAATTAACAATTCGCTTTAAAACATTATCAAACAGTAATATGAAATTCTACAAGTCAAATTAGTCTACAAATGAACTACTTGAAGTACTAGTACTTTTCTGTATATGTCTAATCACCTTTTGAACTAGTGCTTTCTATAGTAGTAATCGTACCAGTAGCTTAAAGACAATTAACGCTTATCCTCCTGCAGGGGAGTAATACGATTCCATACAAACAAATATTAATCATACGCAGCCGTGCCGTGACAAAAATCAATTTCGTTTGGGAACAAAATTGATTCTGTATTTTCGTTGGTCGGCGAAAAAAAAATCATAATAAAAAATTTACACCCGAATAATTATTTTCTTTATACCTCGAATAGAACTTAAAATTAATATTTTTATAATAAAGAACTTCATTCCTATCCGGTGTTCCACGACACCACACATCTTTTTTCAAGAACCTGTGCTTTAATAACACCTTGATTTTACTTTAGGCGTGAAAATAGCATTAGGCCTTGCCTCTGCTGTCGTTTCAGTAGAAAAAACGTTTCTTTTTTCTATACAATATAAACATCATTTATTGTGTTTCTTAATGAAAAGTTTGAGTTTGTTGTATTAATGTCCCATTGTGTGAAATTAACTTTGAGTAAAAATGATGTCAAGTAAAATATATTTCAATGGGATAGCAGAAGCTATAAATTTTGTTGTTTAAAATTTTTTGTTGTTGCAAATTTTTCACATAATATCTCTTAAAAATAAATTTTTAAGAGATCAATATTAACTAGAATTGCTTTAAAAAACAAAAATGCGTTACTAACAAAATGCTTTACCTGCTGCATCCAGTGAACATTTCTAGTGATTTTCTCCTAACACGTACATCTTCCTACATAAATTTTCCACTTGTTTTTATTATTATTTTTCAATTTGCTGTCACTGTTATTAAATATTTTATTATAACAGAACGTTTTCTGACATGGTGCTTTCGGTGTGTATGTGCAATTTAATAAGTATTTATTATGAGTACAACCATGTATGGGATACACAGGATACGAGGTGTAATGCTTGTACAACATCATCATGCTGCACCTGCATACATACTCGTAGTCGTACTCGTCCTCATACTCGTCCTTGCCCTCGTACACACAAACATTTACTGTACTGCCCCCCAGTTTCCAATATTATTGCAAAAGTTGGAAATATATATTGCTCCGTCATCATCACAGCCATTATTGTTTTTGTCATTTGGAGCGTTACTGCGAAATTGCACAAAAAATCTCAGGCAGGAAAAAAAAAACAAGAAGAGAGAGAGAAAAAAACAAGCACGAAGGAAAATGAAAATAAACGGATGTAATATGGGTAATATTATCATTATCGTTTCTTGGCAATTGATTGCTGTGATTTCTTCTGTGAAGCACTTTTGCAATTCAGATTGCAATAAAAAATTCGAGATAAAAAACCAAAAAGCCATTTTATATGGAGGCAAAATCGTAGTTATTATAACTGAACGTATAGATTTTCGCTAATGGCTGTTAAACTTGTTATTGAATTTTAAAGATTTCATTTAATTTAGAGAGCTTTTAGTAAACGGGTATAAATGGAATTTAGCGATAGCAAAATGTTGTTAATAAAAGCATTGCAGTGTGGCATCATGTCTTTGTGCATTAACTGTAGAGGTACTTAAATTTAAATTGGTGTAAAACGTTTTATTTTACGTCGAAATTATCTTAAATAGTTAGATTGAGTATATATTAAAAAGCGTTATGCGCGAATATTGGGAAAGGTCGGCTCCCTGCAGTTGAGTTCCCTGCAATATTTACTTTATTTTACTCTGTGATTTAGAGAAAGTGTGTGCCAGTTATCTTCAAAGGACTATTCCCTTGACTAGCACTTAAAATAGTAGTTCTAACAAAAGATATATATATGCTATTTGCTGATAAGTACATTCTCTAAATCTCTTGTAAATTCAATTAGAATTCGGGTTAGTATGGATCTCATAGTGTCAAAATAATGTTAGTTGACTGTAGTGAGACGGCTATTTCATTCAAGAATCAGCTCGAAAACCAATTTAGATTTTAATATCAGCTGAACGAAATATATGGGTATTGAACTTGAACCGATACAACAAGTTTCACTTTAAAGTGTGTCAATCAATACAGTTTTGCCCGGTTGAATCATATGACTCCATTTCAGTTTTCATAATCAATTGTTATTTAAACCTAGGAAAATAGAATGATTAACAAGGTGTTATTATTATTATTATTATTATTATTATTATTTATTATTTTTTAATAGGACCGGCAGTATTAATGCATTGTGACGGAACAGAAAGAGAAAATTGGGAGGAAAAAATAATTTTTCTAAACCAATTTAATTTATGAATAGCATATTATCCCCTTATTTGTTTCGCGGATGACATTAAAATAGTCTAACTCAGAGCGTACAATATGATATTTTATACGACTTGTAGTAATGATAATATTATTTATCTAGACTCAGTTTAATTTTTCATATATATTAATTTTTTCATTCATACATTATAAAATAATATTCCAAAAAGTACTTTTTGCGAAAATTGGCTTTTTAGGTACTTTTTGAGAAAATTACCATCCCTAACAAGTACTTTTTGAGAAAATTACCATTCCTAACAAGTACTTTTTGCGAAAATAACACTTCCTAAAAAGTAGTTTTTTGCGAAAATTACTTTTCCAAAAAAGTACTTTTTTCAAAAAAGTACTCTTTTCAAAAAGTACTTTTCCCAAAAAGGTTCTTCTTCCAAAAAATACTTTTCCCAAAAGTACTTTCCCCAAAAGTACTTTCCCCAAAAAGTACTTTTCCCAAAAGTACTTTTCCCAAAAAGTACTTTTTCCAAAAGTACTTATCCCAAAAAGTACTTTTTCTCAAAAAGTACTTTTCCAAATGTACTTTTCCCAGAAAGTACTTTTCCCAAAAGTACTTTTCCCAAAAAGTACTTTAACTTAAAAGGTACTTCTTCCGAAAAATACTTTTCCCAAAAAGTACTTTTTCCAAAAAGTACCTTTTCCAAAAACCAGTTTTTAAATAAGTACCTTTAATTAAAGTTTTCTTTCTAAAATAGTTTATTTTAAACAAACAATAAATTTCAGTTTCTTAAAACTACTTTTATTTTTCAAAAATTACTTTTCCTAAAAAGTACTTTTCCCAAAAAGGTACTTCTTCCCAAAAAGTACTTCTTCCCAAAAAGTACCATTTCCAAAAACCAGTTTCTAAATAAGTACCTTCAGAAAAATTATCTTTCTAAAATAGTATATTTTAAGAAAACCAAATTTTCAATAAATTTCAGTTTCTTAAAATTACCAAAAACTACTTGTTCCAAAAACCAGTTTTTAAATAAGTACCTTCAGTAAAAATTATCTTTCTAAAATAGTATATATTAAGAAAACAAAATTGTCAATAAATTCCGTTTCTTAAAAATACATATATCTCTGAGTTCTTTTTTTGTTCTTCTGGCCAAAAGTACTTTGTAAGGAAGTAATCCTTTTTTTTAAAATAACATTTTTAAAACAGCGCCTTTTTAAGTAAATAGCTTTATTAAAAGTACTTTTTGTTGAACTTCAATTCTCAAAAGCTACATGTTTCAAAAAGTACATTTTCTAAAAGTATTTATATACTATTCTATTCTGATATTTTTAAGCTTAAGGTCTCTTTATTTTAATTTAATCTAAGATTAATATCCTGAAGAAATCACACAAAGGAGTGACGAAATATTGAAATTAAAAATTAAATTAAAATAAAGAGACCTTAAGCTTAAAAACTATCAGAATACAATAATAATTAGAAAGAGGTCAAGAAACCAGAAGAATTTAGTATTTATATACTGACAAGGCATTTAAAAAAATCGATTTACAAAAATTAGTTGTTCAAAAATATTGCTTTTCCTAAAAGCACCATTTCCAAAAGATGCTGTTGTCAATAAGAATATTACAACAATATGTTTGTATTTTTTTAAACGTGCTGATTCTTTTTCACAAATTTTGCAAAAATTGAAAATGCTGATTGAGGTGTTTTGTAGGCGCATTTACTGAGGCTAATGCAGATTGTCAGGCAACCTTCACCTAAAGTTTCTTGGAATTGCTAAAGATATGGATTTGTTGTAGGAAAGCACTTTTATAGACTTATAGAATGTCTTTCTAAAACACTTTTTTTATTTTGAGTTATGGCTGTTTATGTTTACGTATGCGATATGTAGTAGTTCGAAATAAGCATCAGAGTTAAACAAGTGATTCTTTTAAAAGAACTCATGCTGTTTTTGATTTCGCTGGTTAAATGTTGTTCGCAATAAAAAGGAACTTAAATGAGAGCTTTAAAAGTAATTGGAGATAAGAAAACATCTCACCTGTACATGGTTCGATAATAAGTTGGTTGATGCGGTAAAGTGGCGCTCGCACAGCGATGATTGCAACGGAAGTCATCATCGATATCCAAAACATTGGCCAGCAAAGACTTTGAAGATCTAAAAGAAAGGGGGGGAAATAAAATGAAAAAATAAAAAGCCAAAAATTGTTACAAAATTTATTGTTTTCAACAACCGGTTGTTATGAATTAAGAACTTTTGTCATGGAAACTTAACGCTGACACAAGATGATGAATATTGGAGTGAAAAATGTGGAACTTACACACCGCGAAAGGGATATATTTATAGAGAAAGAGAGAGTGAGAGTGCGAGAGAGATAGAGAGTAAGAAAGTAACAAGTTGCAAATTAGTTTTTAATTACCTTTCCTTCAATTCAACATTTTGTATGTGTTGCTTTTTATCGCCATTATTTGAGGATGTCGATGATGAGGGGGGCGGTGGGCATTCATAGCCAACCTGTCCAGGTCTTTGCATGCGCAATATGCAAGGTAACCAATAAAGGAATATTACTCTTATCTGGTTGGTACATGATGATTTGGTTGTTAATGATGATGGTATGAAAAACAATCAATTGATTTTTTTTTGGTTGTTGTTCGTTTTTTATTGTTGATGTTGCAAAATTGTTTTTATATTTCAATTGTTTTTTTTGTTTATTCAGATTAAGAGTAATAAGGTGTTTGTTATCAGTTGATTGGAGTGGTAGTTTTTATTTATTTTAATTAAGTTTCAATTGATTAAACAAATTATTTAATTATAATAAATTTTTATTTATAACAAAGGAAAATTGTAATTTGAGCCACATGAAACAAAAGCCCGCAGTGAGGAGTTGAAATAATTGTTTATTTTTTTAAATGTAGTAGTTGTTGTTAGAGTTGTAGCAGAGTTGTTTTTTTTTTTGGTAGGAGTAGTAAAGTAGTAGCAAGTTCAGTGAGATTAGATGGTTTTTTTTATTGAAGAGGATATTGAAAAAATAAACGTTATTTTTATAGTTGCCAGTTTACATTTGTTGTAAAATAAACCATAAAAAATGTACAAAAAAAAGAAAATTAATGTTAAATAATTTTTGTTTATATAAAAAATTTTTATTGCAAGTACTTTTGTATGTTTGTTAGATTTATGTAAAAAAAGTGTCTTAGAAAAGTTTTTATTTTACAATTTTTTTTTTAAATTAAATTTCGTTCCTTCTTTCGTTGCATGCATTTAATTTTTTTTCTTTTTGCAATTAAGTTTTAAGCAGTTTTCATAATTTAATTAAGCAAGTGTTTTTAAGATTATTTTATATAAAATATTATTATTTGTTAAGAATGTATATAGAGTATGTTTTATATATAAGTGTGTGTTAAATGTAGCTGTTTGTTAGTTGGTGTAATTGTGTGTGTGTGTGCGTATTTTGTCAAGTGTAATTTTAAAACAAAATGTTAGTTAAATTTCTTTAAAAGAAAATTATATATTTCTTTTGGTTTTCTTTTGTTTTGTAAAAATTGTATTACCCATTCACTCATTTCATGCGTATCTGGATTTCTATGATGATAATTGAGGATAAGTATGGTTGACACAACTGATGAAGCCACCATAAACATAATGCAATTGAAATAAGTTCCTAGAAGGACACAAAAATGACACAAATATTGTACTTACTACGTTTTTGAATTTTCATATTCTTTTCAAGAGTTAAGACAAAAAGTTTTTTCTGCAGTTTCGAATACAATATAATTGTATAGTACGTTGTTCTTTTGATTGTGTAAATAAAGAAAAAAAAGTGGTGTGGGAAAAACTTCTTAGTTGAGAAGTGTGTTTTTAAGTTATGAGCCACACTGTTTTTGAGATAAATTTTTTTCCCCTAAATTCTTATTACAATGAGGCATATGCGCCTGCCACGAGAAATAGTACTTGGCTTTTTTAACGTTTTCATTTAAACCTTTTTTTTAAGCTCAATATAGAATTTGTGATGTTAAAAAGACTTTTTTTTATTTACAAAAGTTAAGGATATTTACTTCAATCAATAGCATATTATAAGAAAGGAATAAAAATAATATAGTTTTTTTAAATATCAGTTTTTGTTTAAAATTGAGTTTGAAACAGACCAAAAATATTCCTAGCATTTTTCAAACCATTGGAATCCTAATCCATTTAACTTATTTTATGCACTGAGAGAAAGAGTGCTAGTGCTGAATGAATAATCAATTAAACAATTAATTAATCAATTAAATGTGTTCAATTAAACAATTGAATTGTTGACCAAATTCCAGATTAAGTAGCTTTGGGTTCTGGTATTTCTATATGCCTAAATTTACCAGTTACTCAAGCAATCAATACCTTAATAGATTTAATTAATTAACATATTAATAGATTTAGTTTTAACCATTCAGTTAAATATTGTCATTGAATACATTAATTAGAGGAGTCATTAAATGCATTAATCAGATAATTAACAAATGAAAATCTACCCGTATTGCCTTTTACATTAATCAAGTAATTGTTTAATTTATATTTGATCATTTTAAAGATTAATTAATTAATTTATTAACTTAAATTTTCAATTTAACAGATGAAAGTTAATTAACTGATGAAAGAGTCATTAAATAAATTATTCAAACAATTAAGAAATTAATAAATTAATTAGTGGCTACATTGTACCGTTTTCAATTAATTAATTAATTAATTAATTAAATATTTAACAGTTTTACGGAATCAAAAAATTTATAAATAATTAAGTAAAATAATTGGTTATTGAAATATGTTAGTCAATCATATGACGAAATAATGTATGAATCAAATAACCAATCTATCAACTAATTAATTAATTCATTTATTCAAAATCAATTAAACTTTTAATCAATAAAAAAATGAATAATCTAATCATTGATTTAATCAAACAATTAATTAGTAAATAAATAAATAAATAAATTTATTTATTTAAATGATAAATGAATTACTTAATTAATAATTACCAATTCATTAAATAATTAACAGATAATATGTGTTAATTGAATGGCCTACTTAACTAATTGATTGTATAACTGATTGAGTTTCTTTATTACTTATCTAATTAAGCAATTAGCTATTTAATTATCTAATTAAAAATTTAATTAATTAATCTATAGTTCATTGAATTGAATAACCTTGTATTGCAATCTTAATAATTCATTGAGAACTGAGTGGTTTATTATTTACTTATGGTGCGGTCACACTAATCGAATATTTGCTCAAAAAAGCGTAACCACTAACTACTAATTAAAGATATTTTGGCTCTGAAACGTATTACGAGAAACACTTTAATACAAAACTAATAGACAGTGTCGTAGAACTCAATATTATTGGAAACTGTTTAACTCAAATAAACACTTGTCTGAATTACAAGCTTTTCATTAGTATTTAGTGGTTACGTTTTTTTGGGCAAATATTTGGTAAGTGTGAACGCAGCTTTAGTAGTTAATAAGTAAAATAAAACATTAATGAAGTAAATAATTAATCTGTTAATCATTAGAACATTTATCGTTGAACTAGCTATTAATGGAACAACTTTTCAATTAATTTATTAATTAATGAGTCAGAAAACTAATCAAATAATTATTAATGCACTAGTTGGTATTTTTGTTAGTTAATTGAAATTGAATTATGATTAGCTGCTATATTCACAAAAATTAATGTGTACTTCAAGTGTGCTTTAAAGTAAGAATTTCATAGAAAATTTATTTTAAAGTGTTGATCAAGTCTACTTTATTTTTTGTGAATACTACTGTAGGTCTTTAAGTGTTTAATTAATATATTAATTAGTTAACTAATTAAATAATTACTAGAAACGGTTGCTAACTAAAATTGGACCACTTGACTTTTAAGAAAAATAACATTGAACTTTTTATAAAAAACTCGTGTTCTCTTTCTACCAGCTATAAAAACAACTATACAGAGATCTATTTGCTTGCAACAGTATTTGAAAGTAAAGAAACGTAATAGATATATGTTGTTTTATTTAAAAAATTTTAAACGCACTTTTAAAAATTTTTAGCTATAAATTTAAAAAAACTGTTTATTTGCTACATATCTACCTAAAATTACCTTTTAAAATATATATGTTTTAGAACAGAAAATGGTTAAAACGGTAGTTGGAAGTGTACCACAAAAACTGTGTGGCACATTTATATACATACGTACATAAATAAGACTGCTGCATTAGTTTATTATCGCTTCAGTTGATGGAATACTCTATTAATAAATTAATCAATTTAAAAGAAATAAGTCAACGCAAACAGGTAGACTCATATAAAAAATTTATTTAAAAGCAAAAAATTAAAAGAACTTAATTCATAAATTTATGTTCAAGTTGAAGTAAATATCCTTAATAAACGAAGATTCTTAGGCGTCTTTATATATCAGCTTAAATATAGTAATTAATTAAAGGTTTATAAAGTTTTTTAAATTAAAAAAAAGTTACATAACCAAATACTGAGTATAAGTATGTTCAAAATAAATTTTTTAAAAATACATATTATTGAGATATATGTTTTTTTTTTGTAAAAAGCATACAAAAAAATTTGAAAAAATTTTTTAATTTGATTTTATTGTACACAAGGATTTAAAAAATATTTATATTGTATTTATAAATTTCAATATTTATTTAAACGAAAACATTTAGGCACTTTGATATATTTATAAAGAGATTAATAAATATTATACAGATACTTAGAAATCTTAAAAAGTTTTTTAAAATTCAAAAAATTTTTTTTTAAGAGAGAAAAAAAATATTTAACAAATACATAGCCCTTATAAAACAATGTGTGACATTGAAAGAAAATTTCAGGCCCAATTCAAAATTTGACAAAATTTAGAATGCACGTATTTTTAACACGAAATCCCAATTTTTGCTGTACATTGATTTGAACCTGGCATTTTCTTTTGTATGATAATTAATTTATAGTTTTAAAATTTGAATTTTGCTAAACAAGTTTTGTGCACAACCAATTATCCACAATCATCATTTTAATTTTTGATTTATATATATATATTTTTTTTTTTGGTAAAAATCGAGATTTTGTTGGAAGTTTGAATTGGATGTTTTTGTTTGCTTTTAAATCAAATGTTGAATATTGTTGTTGTCATCTGTAAATTGGAAAAAGAATTATTTCGTTCTTTGGAAGGAGTTAAAGAGATAGAGAGAAAGAATTTTTTTTGTTTTTAATTTAAGGGAGTGTTTTTGAAAAGTTTGTGACTAATTGTTTTTTCATTAAATGGTATTTTGGGATATTTAACATTCGTTATATATTTTCTTTTGTTCTACTGTGGCAATTTTCTAAGGGTAGTAGTGATTAGTAATTTTAAAAGCTAATTTTATAATTTTTGCTTTAATTAATTAGTGTTTTAGGCTATGGGATAATTTTGTTAATTATATTACGGTGAGTTAGTTTCATTCTAATTTATATATTTAGCTAATATTTGTTTAAATATTTTATTATAAAAAAATAAGAGAATTTGCCCTTCACCATTTAGAAGTCTTGATTAAGTTTCAGTTTATTCAGAGATAAAAACAAATAGACAATAGTTCTTAATTTCATTCATTATGGACAAATACGTTAGAAGAGTGTAACTACAACTTCTTAAGCACTATTTTTAACCTTCTTGTTCTAAAACTGATTATGTGCTTTAAGAATTAGCTTTTTTAATTTTAAAATTATACCAACTATTGAAAAAATTGTGTACTGTTTTGTAAAAACAATGTACATATTTATTGGTGTTTATGGCAAAATAAATTAAAAATACTTTTTTTTAGATTTTTTATATTAATGTTCATCTAATTTCTTCGATCTTCTTATTATATTTTTATGTTCTAATATATTTTGAGCAAAAAGATTTTTATATGAAGAATAATAAACTGGTAACAACTTTTTTATTATTCTATAATATTTCGCTACCAACGATGTGTGGATCTTTTTTGCTGAAAAAATATTAGAACATAAAAAAGATGTGTGGTGTCGTGGGACACCGGATAGGAACGAAGTTCCATATTATAAAAATATTAATTTTAAGTTTTGTTCGAGGTGTAAAGAAAATAATTATTCGGGTATACATTTTTATCATGATTTTTTTTTGCCGACCGATGAAAATACAGAATCAATTTTGTTCCCAAAACGAAGTTGAATTCTGTCACGGCACGGCTGCGTATGATTAATATTTGTTTTTATGTAATCGTATTACTAATACGTCTTAAACATTGAGTTAGAAACAAAAAAACTTACGTTACGTACGTTTTTTCCCGGTTAGGGTACCCCTGCATATCATCCCATAAGGAACTTCGTTCCAAAATATTTTTATGTTTAAATATTAGAAGACATTTTTGTTGTTGTGCACATGTGCATAAAAATATCTTTGCTAAAATATTTACTTTTTTGGTATTAATCGATGATAAGATGTTTAAAAGTGTACCACAAAAAATGTGTAATTTTCGTATGTTCAAAGTTTGGCCACTTGACATTTACATATAAAATAAATTGTTATTGTATGTGTATGTGCGATTCTTCCTTTAATCTAGCACATCTGAGGTTCATAAAAATACCAAATGGCATATTATATTTCCTATTTCTTACAAGACAAAATTTTGAAAAAAACCATATCTTGTTTTTTTTTACCATCCATAAAATAGTTCAATAGACTTATGAGTCATTCCATGTCAAACCGTACGATTTTTGCTAAAAATTGACTTTGATGTCTCCGATGTTTTTCAAAATTTGAGAACGAAGTCTTTATTAAAAAATATTTTACACGTGTTTCGGGAAAAAAATTAAAAATTTTTTTTAAAAAAGTTAATTGCATTTGAAAATCGTCAAAATCGTGAAAAATCTTCCGACATGACAACATTTAAACTAATGTTTTTATAAAACTAGTGAATGGATTTTGAAGTTCAATACCTTATTTTAAAGGTATTTGAACGTTCTTTTTAAAAACCATATTATTTTTTATAAATTAATTTTTTTTATTATTAAAATTTGGTTTTTTTACTTAATTTCTGTTTTCCACAATCTTCGAACAAGTCGAAAAATCTGAAAGAAATATTATCTTAAAGGTTAATATATTCTTAACATTCCCTTAAAATTTCAGAGTGGAGGTCGAGTGGATTCTATTTTTTTACGATTTTTTTCCATTGCAGCACCACAAAAAAATTACATTTTGTATATAAAAATTTTATTTTCAAGCATGTTAACGAAAATGTCAACGCATGTATGTATTCAAAAACACAGAAAATTTTATACTTAAGTAAATATTTAATCAAAATTCATATTGTTCTGGAGATTTGTTTGTTTTGCCTTTTCTATTTTGCCGTTAGAATTTTTTTGTATGTTCTATTTTAAAAAAAGCAATGTTGCAGGTGATTTTTAGTTTACAAGAAAAGTTCGTTTATCTCAGTTCAGTGCTTTCATGTCATTTGCAGCTGATTTTTCTATAAAAATGTATATAAAAATTAAAATTGCTTATTATTTAACTTTTAGTTATGTATTAATATTATTATTATATAAAATGTTTATATACAAAAATAATAATATACAAAAAAAGCAAAACAAACAAATCTCCAGATCAATATGAATTTTGATTAAATTTTTACTTAATGCTAGAGTTAATGTCGACGCCGTTGACGGCGTTTCAACCCCGAAAAAGTTGAAATATATTGAACTTTTACGGCGTTGCAACGCGTTGAGACTAACTGCTCTCATACAATTTCATACGATTCAACTTTTTTTTTGACATTTGACGCCGTCGACGACGTCGACATTAACTCTAGCATAAGTATGAAATTTTGTGTGTTTTGAATACATACATGCGTTGACATTTTCGTTAACATGCTTGAAAATAAAATTTTTATATACAAAATGTAATTTTTTTGTGGTGCTGCAATGGAAAAAAATCGTAAAAAATAGAATCCATTCGACCTCCACTCTGAAATTTTAAGGGAATGTTAAGAATATATTAGCCTTTAAGAAAATATTTTTTTCAGATTTTTCGACTTGTTCGAAGATTGTGGAAAACAGAAATTAAGTAAAAAAACCAAATTTTAATAATAAAAAAAAATTAATTTATAAAAAATAATATGGTTTTTAAAAAGAACGTTCAAATACCTTTAAAATAAGGTATTGAACTTCAAAATCCATTCACTAGTTTTATAAAAACATTAGTTTAAATGTTGTCATGTCGGAAGATTTTTCACGATTTTGACGATTTTCAAATGCAAATAACTTTTAAAAAAAATTTTTTTAATTTTTTTCCCGAAACACGTGTAAAATATTTTTTTATGTTTAATACGTCTGGCAAATTTAAAGAAAATCGGAAGAGGTGGTGTAAAAAAGGTGTTCGGTCTGACATGGAATGACTCTTATGCAAGATTATACATCTCCCTTTATCAGTACTATAAAAATGATTTATATTGTGCATATTTGCACAAAAATACCTTTCAAATTAATAATTTTCAAGTAATATTGAGGGACTAAAAACAGTTGGAAGTGTACCGCAAAAAATTTCTGACAGTTTTATGTAGAGTAAATTATTAAACATTTTAATTGGTGAAGGGCATTTTGATAAGTTCGACATAGCCGAACAATACATTTTTTTATTAAGGTTTTATTTGCAATATAGTCGGCTTTGCTCTGCATTTGACTTGAAATGGAAATATTGATAACTTTTACGGCATTATTGCTACAAAATAAATATTTTAAAATTAAAGTTATCATTATATTCAATTCGAATACAATACAAAACAGTGCCGATTAACTTGGTATAATTAAATTTGTTTATATACATTTATAAAATATATTAAACATCTTTTAACCAAATGGAACAAACACATAAATAATTACCTGACTTTTTCGGAATAGTTTTAACATAGTTGTTTGATTTGGAAAAATTTGTACAAACAATTTAAATATGGTTTTTATACAATATATTTACATATAAATAACACATATACATATTTATTAACACGTAAATAATTAACACATAGATAATTAACACATAAATAATTAAACAAATTTTTATTTAAACCAGTTTGTGGGGTTTTAAACAGAATAGTAGTTTATTTACAATAAGGAATTTACACAGTTTTTTAGCAAAGACACAAACCGTGGTAAATTATGTACACACTTATGGTTGATGTCTTATTACAGATACAGTCGAATCCGCTTTAGAGCAACACGCTTTATTGAAAAAAATTGGATTATTGAAAGCGATACAAATCCCCGCACTGATATTAAACGCAGGTAGTCTTATTCACTTCGCTTTAGCGAAACATCGCTTTACTGAAAATATCGTATTACGGAAAACCAAAAGCTAGCCCACAACTACGTTTTGTATGAAACTTACGTCGCTTTAGTGAAAAAATAAACAATGACATCGAATCGAGTGCATAACTTAAGGCTGAAAAAATTGTGCACGTTCTGTCCGTTAAAAAATTAAATGGAAAAATGTATTTGTCCTTTTCGCTCTTGTATTTTTCTATTATATTGTCAATGCAAGTGGCTAGACATTTGAAATAAAATATATTGTTTTACTGGTCTTAAGAAGTACGCTTAACTGTAACAAATTTCAGTAATCCGAACTATGTTTTAGAGAAAAAATCTGATAACTGAAAAAAATTGGGTTTTGGTTATTTCCAGTAAAGCGGAGTCGACTGTATACATAAATTCTTACCACTAATCTGGCAAATCTGAGTAAACATCTGAGTACATGTAAATTTTCCATATAAGAAAAATCTATAAAAAGGAATCAAAGACTGTTAGCTCTGCCAAAGACCAGGCGGATCGAGTTTATAATACAAATTAGGTAACCGCAATCTATATCATTTAAAATTCAAAGAACAAGTATAAAATTTGTTTATAATAAAAAACCTAGACTAGAATGTACATCAAAATAAATTAACGGACTGTTGAATGGACATCAAGTAAAGTTGTGAAAAATTTGGAAATATTTGCTTTTACCTTGGAAAAACTCCAACTCAGTTCATAAATTTGCATGGCTTTGACGTAATAAATATTCAAAACTACACATGAATTGGTAAGCATTTCTTTCTCAATTCGCTCCTAAAAGTACAGGAATGTTTTTCAAGGAATTCTGAGGTTAGAGAAAATTTTAACTTATAGCTGAACATGGATCGATATATAAATTATGTTGCTTATATTTTCTTGTGAATAAAACAATTTCCCAATAAAATCTGTTATCATATTCAACTAAGCCACCTAATGAGTGGTGAGAAACACAATACACATGAGCACTGATGATGAAAGCGTTTGCGGCCTTTGAAAACACCTGTTCTGCTCTGCTGTGTAAGTTGGATAACTAAATACTGATGTTGACTTTCCTTGGTGCTTTGGAATATTTACTATGTCTTTCTGAATTAAAAAAGTTTGGACAATTAGCCTATAAATCTTAATTCAGTTTAAAAACTATTGATCTAAATTTTACCTTAAGGTTGATTTCTTTTCAAGTGAAAATTAGACAACCTTTCATTCTTGCTTCTTTTAATTTTGGATAAAGCATACGTGTAGGCGTATGCTGTCTGCATGTTATTGAAAATTAAAACATATGCAGTTTCCAGTCTACTGCAGCAATTTCAATAATCTAAAGACTGTGTAAATTTGCAATTAAATACCTTTTAAAACATATATTTTGTTTAAAATAAAACTGTATAATATTATCTTAAAAGGTATAACAAAAAACCGGGTTGCTTTAGTTTATATAGAGACATGTATAATATTAATGGTTTGTGTCTTTGCTAAATTTTATGTTGTAATAAGGGTTTCTAAAATTTTTATACATTTAAATCTTTTTTTTTGTTAGAAATACACTCAACAGAAATTATATTGAATATAAACATAAGCTACTAAAATAAATAATTATCTAATATTATTTACAAAATATGACAAGTGTATGATACAAAATGAATGACAGGATGACTATGAATGATAAAGAAATTATAAACGTAAATTGATATAAGGCAAAACAAAGATATCACAGACTTTGAAGAAGAGAAACACATTATGCACCACTCACACATACACTGAGAGAAAGAGGCAGATAGAGATAGAGAAAGTTAGACAAGTTGGACAAAGTAAAAATCATGCTGAAAGAAATATTTTCATTAAGGCTAAAAATAAGTAGCTGATACAGCACTTTTATTTTATACAAATTCCACAAGTGAAATGAGTTATAAAATAAAAACCAAAAGCCAGAAGTTAAAACAAACAGTTAATGCTATTGAATCATGCCAGCCAGAGACCTGGTGGAATTAAACAAATTGCTATCCAAGACACTGAGAAGAAAAGTTCTTTTTCCTTTTTGATAGTTACACGGTGAGAAGAGGAAGGAGGAAAATGTATTAAGTTTCTTTTACAAACAAAAAAGAGTTGTCGTTGTTGTTGTTGGTTGGTTGCTTTCAAGGAATTTTTTCTTTTTGGCAAAAGACATTTGTGTTCTTGTATGCCAACAAGAACATTTTTTCTTTTACATTATGTGGTGGTTTTGGTTTTTATTATTATTATTATTTTTTAATTAATTTTTTTAACCCTTTTTGTTGTTCTTCTGGTTCCGCTCATAAAGCAGCACAAGTCGCTGTAACCTGAATCAATTATTATTGCTAGTGTTTCGTTTCCGGTTCATTGAAATCAGTGTACTACAGAGATACAGATTTACAAAGAAAACACTCACAGAAGACACATGAATATAAAACATTTACGCTTTTCTATAATTATTTTGCTCGTAAATACACAAAAATTCGAAAACGAATCAAACAGATAACAAAAATAAAAAGAAAATCCTTAACAGATAAAAAAAGTGATCATAAAAAAATAAACAAACGAAAAGAGTTCATTTCATACAGACTATGATAAAGAAATAAATACGAATATACGGGTATACATACACATTCAAACATTTGAAGATGTGAGTTGAAATGTCAAATGTAGGCGAGCAATGCGAAAAGTCCTTTCAAAATCTAAAAATAATTCTGTTAGTTTTTGTATAGAATTTTTTTCATATTCATAAATTCTTTTTAAGGTCGAATAATTTATTTTTAGAAAACATTGCCTGACTGTGAAAATTTTAATTTTCAAATTCCGAATATCAATAGTTTTGCTGCGAACTTTATTTGTCCGATTAGTTTTCTTTGGTAGAATAAAAGTTACATTTTTATATAAAAATGTTCTTTTAAAGTATACTTTAAGCAAAAGTTAAAAGCATTTTAAGTTAAAATGCTTTAAGTGAATTTTTATCTATATTTTTGAAGTGAGTTAATTAGAAAAAAATGTTGCTAACATACTTATTCCATATTTATTCAAAAGGCGGTACTATGGAGTGTAATATAAAATATTTTCAAAATTTTCAAAAGGTTTTGAAAGAAACAAGGGAGTTTGAAAATAGTCCCATTTTAATGGTAAACAAAAAGTGGGCCAATTTGAGGTTAGGAAGTAAATTGTCTGTCAAATAATGAAATGTCAAGAATTGAGCTGTTCTCCTTTAAAATTTATTTAGTAAAACATTGGGAAATTGTAACCATAGAACGTTACATTCTTGAACAAAGAATTTTAATCGTAAAAATTTACTATCAAAATGGTGAAAATTTTACTGTTTCACTTCGTAAAATTCTAGCACCTTTTCCTCAAGCAGAAGACCTCTTGCAATCAAGAATTTTTCTACTTTTCTTAAGGCCTAATAATATTTCAAATTTATCCAAAAAATTATCCACATCTGGTGGAAAAAAAAATTTAGTGAAAATAGTGAGATTGTGAAAAATTTACTCGAGAGTTTCGGTGGTCTCAAGAAAAAAGAAATTTTATTTATTTTTTTCTTTTTTAATGAATTAGTATATCTTTATAAGCATTAAATTATTCTATACATTACAAAGCACAGTGGGGAAGTTTGAAGAAAAACTTAATAAAAAAAAAAAATTTTTTTTTCATTGAAAAAAAAAAACATAAAACAATTCTCGAAGAAGTTAACCAAAGGTTAACGAAATATGGAAAAATAAATAAATATATATATATATATATATATATATATATATATATATGTATATATATATATATATATATATATATATATATATATATATATATATATATATATATATATATATCATAAAGATTTTAAGCTTAAAAAATATTGTATTATTATATAAAAAATAGGTCGAAAAATTAGCAAAAAACAAATTTATAAATAATTCTGCAATTTCTAAACTGATAGTCAGATTCCACATTAACTACATCCTTTCTCTTGTATATAAAGATTTTCAGGCGACAATATTGATAAATAAAAATTCTACACCATCTTTTTGTTTACGCTGTTTATGTCCCTTTGGACTTTTGTCCTACTGAAACTTTAGTTAAAGAAAACGTTTTGCTTAAATTAGTATGCGCTAAAAAGATTTAAAAAGAAAAAGTGTTTTTTAAAATTTTTAAGAACTGTACAATTATTTATATATGTTTTTCAAAATGCCCCACTGTGCAATATAGTATATACACCAGTATTATTGTTATTACGACAAGATTCGATAAAAATATGTTTTCCATTTATTAGCTTCATTAATATTCTTAATTAGAACAAATCAAGTTAATCGTTTTATTCGAACAAGCAAAACCAAATTTATGATTGATTATCTTCCTAAAATAAAAAAAAACTATTCTACTGTTTTGAAAGGACATTTTGGTATGGCTACCATGTATGTAAGGATCTTGTAGTATAAGTTACGACGCTTAAATGATTTATAATATAAATCCATAATATTGAAAAGTTCTTTCTTCTTTGCAAATACAGAACCTTGAGTTCAGTTTTCTAAAATTTTTTTACTTGTACTTAATTAATAAAATAAAAATCATAAAAATGATAAACTCATATTATTTCGTATAACAATGTTTTTATGTATGTACGTGTAATCGTATGTTGGCACTTAAGTGTTGTATTAATTGTTGAATCCTTAAAGATATGTTTGTGCTGCGTGAGTGAGAGTGTGTGCTGGTGTACAATAAACTATATCTTTAATTGTTTATATGTAATATGGATCAGCCTTTTTCTTGTAATTTATTTGTTACATTTTTACAATTCTAATTATTGTTTTTTTCTAGTGTAATTCTTTTTGTTTTTCTATAAGTGACATTATGCTGAATTATGTACATGCATTAATTCCAACACTTACACGAACTAAATAATTTATGCAAATGAAAACTGAAGATGTAAAATTTGTTCCTTGCAACAGGTTTTAAAGTGCATTAAATCACTATATATGATTCTATATCCATCTAAATATCTACTATGTAGTAAATTCAAATAGAAACTTTATTTACAACACAACACAAAAGTCAAGTAGTGAATGGTTATTAATGTTTATGATAATGAATTTTATTAAAATGGAAATGAAATTAATATTTAATGCAATATTTTCAATATCGTTACTATTATTATTAATTTTTTGAAGTATATATAAAGTGCTCCCTGTTAAAGTGTGTTATTGTGTAATGGAAACAATTGGACGTGTACCTGCATACAAAGATTTATTGACAAAAGTACTAATTTTAAAAGTATGTACATTTTGTAATGAAAGATTTTCGTAATGAACTATTTTTTAATGAAAGTACTTCTTAAAAATGGTCCATTAAGAAAAAAATCTTCCTTTAAAACATGTACATATATTGAAAATGAGTGCCTTTGTCAACGAATCTTACAAGAGCACTTGTTTTAGAAAGAATTTTCTTAAAAAACTCCTCTTGTAAAAAGTACGGTGTGAAAAACTAATTTTTTGGCCAAAGTACCTTTTTAAAAAAGTACTTTTTTGTGAATAGTTCTTTCCTTAGACAAGTTGCTTGCTTAGAAAGTACGAGTACCTTTTTTGAAAAGTATTTTTTAACCAAGTACATTTTTAAAAAGTACCTTTTTTAAAAGTAGCTTTTCCATAAGTACTTTTTTTAAAAGAACTTTTTTAAAAATACCTTTTTCAAATCGTACCTTTTTTAAAAAGTACCTTATTAAAAATTAAATTTTTTAAAAAGTACCTTTTTAAAAAAATACTTTTTATGAATAGTTCTTTCCTTAGACAAATTGCTTGCTCAAAAAGTACGAGTACCTGTTTTGAAAAGTATTTTTTAACCAAGTACATTTTAAAAAAGTACCTATTTTAAAAAGTACCTTTTTTAAAAAGTAGCTTTTCCAAAAAGTACCTTTTTTAAAAGCACTTTTTTTAAATCGTACCTTTTTTAAAAATTACCTTGTTAAAAATTACATTTTTTAAAAAGTACCTTTTTGAAAAAGTACCTGTTTTGAGAAGTACCTTTTTCAAAAAGCACCTTTTGTAAAAAGTACCTTTTTTGAGAAGTATCTTTTCTAAAAAGTACATTTTTTAAAAAGTATCTTTTTTTAAAAGCTCCTTAGTTAAATGGAACCCATTTTAAAAGGTAAAAGTACCAATTTTATCTGTTAGTAAAAGTACCGTTTTAAAAATAACCTATTTTGTAATTCTTGATTAAGAACGTTTTTTTTTTGTAAAAAGGATATGTGCATAAAATTATTTTATCAATAAAAACACTTTCTAAAAAATACTTTATGACAAAAAGTACTTTATTGAAGAAAAATATCTTTTTGGGGAAAAAGCCTATTTAGAATATTATATGTTAGTAAAATTTTTTCTTTCAAAAAACGTGTGTTGAAAAAGTTCGTCTCTTTAAAAATAATTTTTTTTAAATACATACATATGTATAATTTTTACAAAGTAGCGCTTTAGAAAAGTATTTTAATAAAAACTTCCCTTCTTATGAAACAAATTTTCAAGAGGTACATTTTTAAAAGTAATTTTGTAAAAATTTACTTTTTAAGTACTTTTGTCCGAAAGGTACCTGTTGTGCACAAAGTATTCAATAGATGAAACGTACGTTTTTGACAAAAAGTACATATTTGGTTAAAGGTATATTTTTGAAATAAACTGCATTTTTTGTAAAAAAGTATATACATACGAGTATTTTAGAAAAAGTGCATTCTTGTTCCTTTTTTTAGTGAAAGTACTTTTTTGATAAAAATTCCTTTTTTTACAAAAAGAACCTCTTTCACAAAAAATACTTTTTTCACAAAAAGTCCTTTTTTCACAAAAAGTCCTTTTTTTCACAAAAAGTCCTTTTTTCACAAAAAGTACTTTTTTGACAACAAGTCCATTTTTAAAAAGTCCTTTTTACAAAAAGTCCTTTTTACAAAAAGTCCTTTTTACAAAAAGTACTTTTTTTACGAAAAGTCCTCTTTTTACAAAAAGTACTTTTTTTATGAAAATTCATTTTATTACAAAAAGTCATTTTTTTTATCAAGAGGTACTTTTTTAGAAATAGTATATTGTTTGTTTAAATTCGCTTTCTGATAAAAAGTACCTCTTTAAAAAAAAGAAGTTAATTGACAAAATGTACCTTTTTGACAAAAGGGCCCTTTTTAACAAAAATTTCCTTGTTGACAAAAAAACTGCACTTTAGAAAGACATACTTGTCAAAAAGAATCCTTGTCAAAAAGTACATTACATGTAAAGATCCTTATTAAAAATGTAAAAGAGTATCCCTTTAATAAACTAACTGTTTTGATGAAGTATTTGGTTAAAAAAGTATTTTTTCGAAAGAGTAACCATCTCAAAAATAGTCCTTATTAAAGGAGCAGATTTTTAGTGGAATTTTTTTCTTTTCGTACACCTTTGTATCAAATTTCCTTTTAAATAAAGAACTTTTACTCCTATATTCGTAAAAAAAAATTAAATTTTATTTGAAATCAATTTGAAGAAAGTTTCAAAACTCGTATTTCAAATTCGTTTTAAATTTTATTAGCGTTTGGGTTAAAATGTAGTGGCTTTTAAAAGTGCCATAAAAATTGGAAAATATAAAATCTATTGTTGGCGAAATTTAAAATTGATGCTATGAAAATGCGAGCATTTATAAACTTTTGCTGAATTTTAATGTTTTATGCTGAGAAACGTGCAAAGTTATTCATGTGTGTGTGTATGTGTGTTAGACGTGATTCAAATGCAAATTGTTTTTGTTTATGTGCATATAATGGCTTTATATGACATGATTTATTATTATACTTTTATTATTAATATATTGTTTTACTAAAATACATAAATACCTAAAATGTATTTTTCATAAATATCTAATTCTATTTAGAAAACATTTTGGCAAATAACTTTTAATTACTCCATACGCTTTTCTCTTCTATTTTCAGCTTTGGCTTTCTACTATGAACTTAAGGTTAGTTAATTGTGATAAATATTTAAACAAAATAGTACAAACACATATTTTAGTTATTATTTATATCAAATGGTTTTATAGAGTTCATAATAAAGAGTTTTATATTGTTTAGACTGGATTACAATTACATTTACTTGATTGAATGAACTTACCTTTTTGGGGGGAATTTAAATTGTTTATTTTGACTAATAAAACAAAATTATTAGTAAAAGTTTCGTAATAATTTTCGTTATCAAAACTTACAAGATGGCCTATAAAAATTGATTGCAACATTTTCAAAATGAAACTCAAAAACAAAATTTATTTTATAGGTTATTTTATATTTAAATAAATCTACGTGTTTATGGCATTTAAATTGTTGTCGTCACATTTCACAACAATAACATGTTTCATAGAGGCTATAAAAATAAAAAATATAAAAGAATAAATGTAAGATATACGAGTAAACTGTTTTTTTTGTATATGTATTTGTTTTTTTTTTGGGGAAAACCTGGTTGTATAAGAAAACCATAATATCAATTCTCTAAAGTGCCATTATCAACACATTGTCTGATTTTTAGTATCTATTGTTTGGTTTTTCCTTGTGTACATTTTAAGACATGTACTCTACGCTACATTTGGGTAAATGTATTTAGAAATTTGTTACAAAATTAATATGTGAAAAATGTAGACGCAAAAAATATTAAAAGTAACAAGGAATTTTAATGTATGAATATAAATTAGGAAAATTATATTTCAAAAAAAGAAAAATGGCTTTTGAGGCATGTATTTTTGGCAAAAGTACATTTAAAGACAAATATGTACCATGAAATAAAGTACGTATTAAAAGAATTATGTACTATTGAAAAATGAAAAAAAAATTTAAATCGCTCAAATAAAAAAAATGCACTTTTGATAAAGGTACAATGAAAAAAGTACATTTTAAAAATAGTACATTTAAAAATTTATTTTTTAAAACAACTCAACTTCAAGAAAAGCAATTTTGAAAAGTAAATACCGTTTTAAAAAAGTACCAATTGGGAGAATTATCTCCTTGAAAAAGCCTTTGGTATAATGATCATTTAAAAATAGCACCAAAAATAAATAAAAAAGAAATGAGCCTGAGTTAAGTAAATATTAAAAAGTTATTTAAAAAAAAAATCGCAAAATACAAAGTACCTGTTGTCCAGAAAGTATTTAAGAGAAAAACTGTATTTTTAACAAAGTTTATGCAGTCGACTCCGCTTTACTGGAAATAACCAAAACACAATTTTTTCAATTATCCGATTTTTTCTCTAAAACGTAGTTCGGATTACTGAAATTTGTTACAGTTAAGCGTACTGCTTAAAATCACGGTGGGGCACAAAAAAAGATATCCTAACTAATACAATCACTAACAAACAATTAGAAATCTTTACTTAGCTTAAATGCAAGTATGAAAAGTGCATAGTAGGCATTTTGATGGAAGAATCCACAGTGGGGCAATTTTGAAGAAGTTTGTTAGTTAAATGCTTTATATTATTATTATTATTTCAAATCTATTATAATTAAAATTACAATAAACAAAAAGAAGTGGTGGCGCTAGCAACTAATGGCTATCGGCCCATAAATGCTTTATATATTAATGCTACGGACTTGTAATATATCACTGCAAATGTAATTACGTCTACGGTTTAAAAACTTGTTCAATTGAATTGTATATTTCGACTCCGCTTTACTGAAAATAACCAAAACCTAATTTGTTTTCAATTATCCGATTTTTTCTCAAAACGTAGTTCGGATTACTGAAATTTGTTACAGTTAAGCGTACTGCTTAAAATCAGTAAAACAATACTTTTTATATCAAATGTCTAGCCACTTGCATTGATAATATAATAGAAAAATACAAGAGCGAAAAGGACAAATTAATTTTGCCGTTTAATTTTTTAATTGACAAAACATGCACAATTTTTTCAGCCTTAAGTTATGCAATCGATTCAATGTCAGTGTTTATTTTTTCACTAAAGCGAAGTAAGTTTCATACAAAACGTAGTTGTGGGCTAGCTCTTGGTTTTCAGTACAGCGAAGTGAATAAGACTAGCTGCGTTTAAAATCAGTGCGGGCATTTGTATCGCTTTCAGTAATCCGATTTTTTTCAGTAAAGCGTATTGCGCTAAAGCGCATTCGACTGTACTTGAAAAAAAGTGCATTCTTGTAAGACAAAAGATACTTGTAAGAAAAAAGTTACTTGTTTTTACAAACAGTACTTTTTTGATAGAAAGTACTTTTTATAGATAAAGTTCCTTTTTAACAGATTTTTTTTTCAATAAGTTCCTTTTTTTACAAAAAGTTCTCTTTTTTACAAAAAGTTTCTTTTTTACAAAAAGTTCCTTTTTTTACAAAAAGTTCCTTTTTTTACAAAAAGTTCCTTTTTTTACAAAAAGTTCCTTTTTATTACAAAAAGTTCTTTTTTTTTTACAAAAAGTTCCATTTTATTACAAAAAGTTCCTTTTTTTTACAAAAAGTTACTTTTTTTTTTTACAAAAAGTTACTTTTTTTTACAAAAAGTTCCTTTTTTTTACAAAAAGTTCCCGTTTTTACAAAAAGTTCAATTTTTTACAAAAAGTACTGAGTAAATATTAAAAATAAAATTTTTTTCGAATAGCACCTTTTTAAAATAAGTACCTCTTAAATAAATTGTTTTGGAAAAAACATGTTTGAAAAAAGTACTTTTTAAAAACATAATAAAAGCAGTACTTTTAATTAATTTTTCGTTAAGAAAAGTTTCACTTTTATATAAATTTACACTAAAAACTACAATTAAGATCCGTTTAATTTTTTTTCAAAATGCCAATAATATTTTGAAGAGAAAATCAATTATCGATTTGCTTGCAGCCTTCGTCGCAGCTTTAGTTCAAATTAGTTGAAAATCAGTATATAAGTAATCAACTTTAAAGCAAATTTCTTGAACGTATACTTACAGGGTTAAAAATAGGGTACAAAATGGTACCAATTATAAAACTAATTTAAAAAAAATTTTCTTTTCGAAAAACTGTCACCTAAAAATGAAGCTGTTACATAAAACACCTTAAAGGAAGGTTGTTTTAAAAAAGTACCTTTAAAAATGGCAATTTTTAACTTTGAAATAATTTCCTTTTAAAATATTTAGTTTACAAGAAATTATCTTAAAAATAATTATTTCTTTGTAAAACACTTTGAAAAACGTAACTTTTACACAAACTTTTTTAAAACAGGCATCTAAAACAATATTTTTGTTTTAATAGATTACAGAAATTAAAAAAAAATTTTACCAAAAAATGTAGCGCTTATTCACAGCCTTTATTGCCGAGCTTCTGCCACACCTGCTTCCACTACAAATGAAACTTAAAACTCTTGATAAAATCCTAACACGCCTTCGATATGTGTGCACGTGCGAGTGTGTATAGATGCCTTCTTTGGTATATTTAAATTAGGTGCCATAAAAATTTGTGGCCAAAAAGTTTTTTTCTTTGTTGTCCCAACAATAACGAAACAATCATAAAATCTTGTTGAAAAGAATTGTGGAATTGTGATTCATAAAAGAAGAGATCTAATATGAAATAAGTTTGCATAAAAGTGAATATTTTTAGTGTCATTTAGGTGTTTTTGTTCTATTTCATTTTTTTCCATTTTAAGGAAAAAAAAAGTTTAAATGAGAAAAACAAAATGTTCTTGATGCTTTTTCGAGGTTGTCTGTTTTTCTACTTGTTTTAATATTTCAGATCTTCTTTGTTGTTGTTGTTGCTGTTATTGTGTGGTTGTAGTAATGACACTTTTGAAATCTATACCAACATCTTTTCTGCATGCATGTGCTGGCAAAGTAATTTGAATTGATGGCTAATTTCTTTTAAAGGACTCTCGATTAAATACTACAATCAAACTATTTAAGTGTTAATGGTTTTTTGTTTGCTGAGGGATGTATTTGTCTTAAATTATTTTTACTATTATGGGGCTACTGACTTATGGCAAAGAGCTTTATATTTAATAAAAAAGACTTAAAATATATTTTATAAATTTGTTTAATAATTTCATTAAACAAATTGTAGAGTTTAAGGACAATGAAGCCTCTACGGATATGAAAGTGCTTAATAGTTTCTGACAAAAAGTTCCAATTGCCTGATAATCTTAAAACCTTTTTATTGTAGAGTGCGAAATTGGGTTGTGACAATAAAATTTTATATTACCATACAACAAATTTTGTCTAGAAAGTTTTTGCAATTTTTCTAGACACTTTGTATTAAAATTTTTATCATCTCAATAAATTTGGAAATAAAATTTTATTTCAAGAAGAAACAATTTAAAATTGTTTCAACACTTTATTTTACTTTAATAAAGAGTACAACTAAAGAAAGACAAAAAAAAAATCGATGACCATAATTTTAGAAGATTATTTATAATCACAATGATTTCATTTAATTATGTCAATCAAAAGTATTCATCACAGAAAATATTTTTTTTTGTCAAATATCAGTCAATGTCCCATTGTTAAAGCCAAAGTATATTTTAAGTATCAGCTTCACAATATTTTTTATTTTAAATGTTATTTGTGATATCGCACAGTGGGGGATTTTGAAAAAAAATTTTAATAATTGTGTAGTTTTTTGGCGGATACTCCTATTGTAATGAAATTTCATATGTCATTTAAGGAGGTGTTGTTAATCTTATGTTTATATATTAAATTTTATCTCTGTAAATGTGGCAAAGTCACGAGATCCCAAAACCGGCTCACTTCGAGGTTATAAAATATGTTACCTTATGATAGTTTTGAAAAACGATTTTATGCACTAGAAGGCATATCGCGTCAAAAATATGTTTTCAAAGTTCTATTTTTTTGGTTCGACAAACAATCAGGGGATCAACCCTAACGTGCAATGCATTCTGTTGGAACTGTGAAAGGAGGGTACAATGTTGAGTGGACAGACGGAGAGTTTTTTTTTTGCTGCAATACCGATGAACTCGCTGTGGACGATATTCAGCGACCAGTGACATGCCATCGTCATTGAAACACTCAATAACTAATTCAGATCAGAAAATTTTGATGCCATATGTGTGGGTGAGTGCGAAATCGAACAAGAGTTCTTCAAACTATTTTAGCCAGCAGCACCCTCAAAGGAACCAGAGCGTTTCAAAATAGGCAAATTTTTATTGCAGAGAAAGTTTCAGATCGTTTTTCTCAAATCGTAGGGCCTCCTAATGCATTTAAATATCTCTGAAAATCAACAAATTTTTGGGCCTAGGGAAAATTAAGCATAATACTGAAAAAATAAGGAAAAGTAAAATTTTTGTGATTGTTAATATTTTTTGGGAATAATTATTATTTCCGCCTTCAAAAAATGCTATGAAATAATTCAGTATCTTAATACTAAAAGAAAATGTCTGCCCCTGGCAAAGTATCAAAAAAAAAAAAAAAAAAAAAAAAAAAATACATCTAAAATAGCGAAAATCCCATATTTGGGATTTTTAAATTTTTTTTTCGGAATTGTGGGGATGCTAGAAGTGAATTTAAATTTTTTTTTTTTATTTTCACCTTAAAAAGATGCTATGAAATAATTCCGCACCTTAATATTAAAAAAAGTGTTTGGGCCTGGCAAAAATTTTAGAAAATTTCAGCTAAATTAACCAAAAATTCCACATTTGGGATTTTTAAAATTTTTTTTCGGAATTGTGGGGATGTAGGAAATAAATTTTATTTCGTTTTATTTTCACCTTAAAAAGATGCTATGAAATAATTCCGCACTTTAATATTATAAAAAGTGTTTGTGCCTGGCAAAAATTAGAAAAATCCAGCTAAATTAGCGAAAAATCCCATATTTGGGATTTTTAAATATTTTTTCGGAATTGTGGGGATGTAGGAAATAAATTTTATTTCGTTATATTGTCACCTTAAAAAGATGCTATGAAATAATTCCGCACCTTAATATTATAAAAAGTGCCTGGGGCTGGTAAAAATTACGAAAAATTCCGCTAAATTAGCGAAAAGTCCCATTTTTGGGATTTTTAAAATATTATTATGAAATGTGGGAATGTTAGAAATAAATTTTATTTTTTGTATATTTTCACCTTAAAAAGATGCTATGAAATAACTCCGCACCTTAATATTAAAAAAAGTGTTTGGGCCTGGCAAAAATTTTAGAAAATTTCAGCTAAATTAACCAAAAATCCCATATTTGTGATTTTTTTAAATTTTTTCGGAATTGTGGGAATGTAGGAAATACATTTTATTACTTTATATTTCCACTTTAAAAAGATGGTATGAAATAATTCCGCACCTTAATATTAAAAAAAGTGTTTGGGCCTGGCAAAAATTTTAGAAAAACTCAGCTAAATTAACCAAAAATCCCATATTTGGGATTTTTTTAAATTTTTTTCGGAATTGTGGGGATGTAGGAAATACATTTTATTTCGTTATATTGTCACCTTAAAAAGATGCTATGAAATAATTCCGCACCTTAATATTATAAAAAGTGTTTGGGGCTGGCAAAAAATTCCGCTAAATTAGCGAAAAGTCCCATTTTTGGGATCTTTAAAATATTATTATGAATTGTGGGAATGTTAGAAATAAATTTTATTTTTTGTATATTTTCACCTTAAAAAGATGGTATGAAATAATTCCGCACCTTAATACATATTATAAAAAGTGTTTGGGGCTGGCAAAAATTACGAAAAATTCAGCTAAATTAACCAAAAATCCCATATTTGGGATTTTTTTAAATTTTTTCGGAATTATGGGGATGTAGGAAATACATTTTATTACTTTATATTTCCACTTTAAAAAGATGGTATGAAATAATTCCGCACTTTAATATTATAAAAAGTGTTTGTGCCTGGCCAAAATTGGAAAAATTCAGCTAAATTAGCGAAAAATCCCACATTTGGGATTTTTTAAATTTTTTTTCGGAATTGCGGGGATGTAGGAAATAAATTTTATGTTGTTATATTGTCACCTTAAAAAGATGCTATGAAATAATTCCGCACCTTAATATTATAAAAAGTGTTTGGGCCTGGCAAAAATTACGAAAAATTCCCATTTTTGGGATTTCTAAAATACTTTTATGAATTGTGGGAATGTTAGAAATAAATTTTATTTTATGTATATTTTCACTTTAAAGAAATTAATATCACAAGAAAATGTCTGTCCCTGGCGAAATATAAGGAAAATACATATAAAATAGCGAAAAATCGCATTGTTGAGATATTGAAAATATTCTTTGGGAATCGGGCGGATGCTTGAAAAAAATCTTAATTGTTTATAATTTCACCATAAAAAACGATGCTATGAATTTTGAAATTATTTTTTTGGAACACCGGTTTAAGATTTTTCGTATTATTTAAACCTCCCCAATGTGCATCTCAGTAACAGTTTGAAAGCCGATTTTTTTTTTGGGCTAGCACTGGTCTTAAACTTTTACTACTGTCGTACCAATAAAAAATACTGTGGACTTGAGTTGTGTTCTTTAAAACATAATTTTCATACCAAATTTATTTTGAAGCCATAACTTCACAATAACCCCGGTATTCATAAAATTTAAAATGAATTTGAAATGTATTTTAATAAAATTTTTTCATACAAAATTTTCTTAAAACTGATTTCAAATAGGTTTTATTTTTTTATGAATATGGTGGTAAGTATTTATGACGACAACGATAAATAAAATATACTTGATTTGAGACTGAGCGTACATATTTTAAAAAATTAATATATAAATGAAACAGTATGAAATTGTATAGAAACTGTTATTACGAAAAATTTCAATATTTTGTTGAGCACTATTTTCTATTGATTTTCAAGATTTTCTTATACAACCCCGGCATACATTGATTCCACTCAACTCTTTACTTACAAAGAAATTTCACCGACCTCAATAATATAATTCAAATATGTGATTTACAATTTAGTATATCCATTTGTGAACAAGATTATAAATTTCTTAAGTTGTAGCTTAAATTTTAAAAGCCAGCTTTAAGGCTTGCATACATACAGGCGCACACAATACGTGTACAATACGTAATCAATTGTATTGAAATGTACTTACTAGCCAGCTTTTGTATACGAAGATTTGGCAAATATGTTCATGAAAACTTACCCAATAGCGGCACCGCATCTGATGTAGCCGGCATTGTTTCGGCCACCATGTTAAGGAACACAGTAAGTGATAGTAAAATTGTAACTCCTAAAAGAATCATCCAAACGGAGGAAGGAGAGAAAGCAAAGAAAAATATTTCGATTAGTTTGAAATGATGTGAAAGTTAAAAAAAAAAGGATTCGCACATGTTTCACAGGAAACTTATTACTTATCTGATTGATTTTACTATGGGTTCTTTTAACAATTATGTCAGTTATATACGAGTAAATAAATATATATTTTGTAAGTTTAAAGTGTTTAAATACTGTTTGTTGTTGTACTTATGGTTGTTGTAGACGCTGTAGCTTTGGCCAAAATAATTCTTTAGTCCTCCATAAAACGGGTTTGTTGCTGTTTCATATATATATATATTTTTTTGTGTTAAATATTTTTGTCCTTTTGCGGGACCAAAGGGGGCAAGAGAGGGTGGGTCAAATAAAAAACTACTACCATATTCTCTGCGCTGAACCTCAGAATGTCATTATCATTTGAATTTATGGCGGTGACAGATGTCTGATGTGAAAGTGATTTGATTTAATGGACGTATGCACACAAAATGTTTCTCTATATATATTTTTTTCTGCAAACGGATGTCGGTGAAACAGTGATTGTTTTGGATGCCAAATATATTTTTTCATTTAGTTTGAATATCAGTTTTTTTTTCGTTTCTTCTCAAGAATTTGATTTGACGTGCTTTTTTTTTTTGTTTTCTACGCTTGTAAAGCTAAAGGTGTGTATTGATAGTTTTCGTTCGTTTTTTTTTTGTTATTTCCAGGACTGTTCTAAATGACATTTTCCTCTGTGAATGTTTAGTTAAAAGTGTCCATCAAACATCAAGCTGACACAAAAACTAAACTTGACAGTTTAATTCATATTTGTTTTTGTTTACTATATTTTTCTTCTATATGTTTGGAGAACTTAAAAATGAAGCAGTGTCAAAGTATTGAAAATAAACATTTTAAGGTATACTTTTAGGGTCATCAAAAATCTTTATATATTGTGTGTTTATAGGAGCTGATTATTTATACCATAGAACTTGGCTATAACGAATGCTCGATTATAACAAACTAATTCTATATTTTTCTTAAATATTCTTCGTTAAGGTTCACTCTTTTAAATTACATTTTCGGTTGTAAACATTTAACTTTTAAAAAAAAATTATATGAGTTTTTATTTTATTCTTCCTTTTTTTACAATAAACTTTCGAACATATTAATTTTGCAATCTTTAATATTTGTTAAAATCCTGTTCTAAAAGCTTGGAAGTTAAATAAATCAAATAAAAAAGTGTTTGAAACTTGTTTTACCGCCTTAAAAATGTGTGGTTTAATTATCATGCGTATTACATTGCATTGGAATAGAGAGGCTTCCCTTTATGTAAAACGATTTATGAAACTTGTTTATATTTAAATCGGTTAGGAAACAGAACAATTGCAGTGCCGAAAAATTTGTACGACTCCGAAACGCTTCTAAGTAACCAGCTGAGTTTCTCATTTAATGATGTTCTATAATATTGAAGTTCCATTGTTATTTTCATCGCAATTCATTAAAATAATGTCCTGTTGTTATTCTTTGGCTGTTCTCTGACTTAGAATTGTGCCATTTATCGCAGGGTTTAGCAAATTTGTTAATTATTTTTCCATTGTGATTTTTTTGCCATAATTATTTCCTCCTCTAAATTCTCTTGTTGCTCGAAATTGGTGGAAAATAGAGTGCATATTTTAAAATCTATTCAAAATTTTTCCTCTGTGAAATGGTTGGCTGGATCAGTGATTATAATACTAACGCAGACTATTGAAAATTGATAGACTTAAGGCATGAGACGACTTCGTATACTTGCTAAATCGTTCCGTAGTCCCATCCCTGTACTTGTTTAGCTTTCGGCCACAAAATAATTTTATATGTCTTCTTTGTTAATAATATTTTTTTGTTGTTGCATATAATGTTATCTTCCATATTTTAAACATTTAAAATATAATTTATTACATCAAAAAGTTTGAAAGCAGCTACAAAAAAAAAACTTATAATATCAAATAATACTTAACGTGTTTTTAAATACGAAAAAGAAAAATCGCAAAAGAATATGAAACTCTAAATTAGTTTTTAAAATTGTAGTGCCCCTTAGGGAATTATACACTTAAAGTTGGTTTTATTTGAAGTTTTGTTACAGTTATCTTTCTTCAAAAAGAACAAATTTACTTATAAAAAAAATAAGATTGATTGGATATGCATGTAGACAAAAAGCTTATTTCGGGCTAGAGCTCTAGGATAAGCAAGATAATTGTTAGTACAAAATATTTCTTAGGCCAGTAAACGCTAAAATGAGCACATATTACCAAGTAATGCTGTCATCACTACAATCTGAAAATATATTCTGGCTATATTCATATGACAGCATGTTTACTGATATTTCAGAAAATATTAAATAAAAGATTATTATTATGCAGTAAGTATTTTCACGAACATTTATATTGCTATATTAAATTGAATTAAGATTCATAGTTGAATCTTCATGGAACTGTTATCACATTCAGCTAAGCCACCTAATAAGTGGTGATAAACACGATACACATGAGCACTGATGATTAAGGTGTTGCGGCTTTCGAAAACAGCTGTTCTGCTCTGCTGTGTAAGTTGAATAAAACTGATGTTGACTTTCCTTGTTGCCTTGGAATATTTATCATGTCTTTCTGAGATTTAAAAACAAATTTAGAACAATTAGCCTATGAATCTTAATTCAATTTAATATAAAAGATTATTATATTCTGCTATTTTTAAGCTTAAGGTCTCTTTAAAAAATTAAAATAAAGAGACCTTAAGGTTAAAAATATCAGAATATAATAATAATTAAAAAGAGGTCAAGAAACCAGAGGAATTAAATAAAAGAGTTTTTCTTTTTTATTTAAAAATTGCAGGTTTTTGCCTACCACAGGCAGCACTTAATTATTTAATTCTTATTGAAGTATTTGAAAAATGTAATATGAAAAAACTGTACTTGCAAAAGGCAGTATGTGGCAAAACCATCTGAAAGGGGTTATGATTTATGTGTCACGTTCGTTAGGACATCAACCATTATTACATTGATCACTATGACATATGTCATTATTACATTGATCATTATGACATATGTCATTATTACAT
Source organism: Linnaemya tessellans (assembly GCA_951800035.1). Classification (NCBI taxonomy): domain Eukaryota; kingdom Metazoa; phylum Arthropoda; class Insecta; order Diptera; family Tachinidae; genus Linnaemya; species Linnaemya tessellans. Next base: position 44,746,864 of record OX637536.1, read on the forward strand.
TGATCATTATGACATATATCATTATAATATTTCAAATTGTTACACTGGACACTGTGAGGTTGATCCCTATAAGACCCAATATGGGCATTATGAAATTGGGCATTGTGTCATTATGAATTGGTCTTTATGACATTGAACTATATGTCATTCGGCATGAGTACATTGGTTATTTATTACATTAGACATTGTCACGTAGGACGTTATAAAATTAGAAATTGTGCTATTGAACGCTGAGCCTTTGATCATTATAAGATTGAACTTTGCATTGGTCACTATTATATTAGTCATTATGTCAGTTGTCATTATGACATTACGAAAGTGATCATAGTGGCCTTACGGCATTGTAGTAGTCATTATAATATTGTACATAGTTATATTAGATATTATCACCTTGGACATTGTGTTATTTGGGAAATATGACATTTCGACAGTAAACATTGTGGCATTATGTCACTTGTCATTATAATATTAGATATTGTCACTTTGGACATTAGAAGTTGTATTATTGGAAGCTGAGCCTTTGATCATTATAAGATTGAACACTGGATTGATCACTATTATATTAGTCATAATGTCTGTTGTCATTGTGACATTACGAAACTGGTCATTGTGACCTTACGGCATTGGTCATTATTATAGTAGTCATTATAATATTGTACATACTTATATTGGATTTTATAAGGTTGGACATTGTCTTATTGGAAAGCATGTCATTGGACAATATGACATTTTGACAGTAATCATTGTGGCATTATGTCACTTGTTATTATAATGTTAGACATTGTCACTTAGCACATAAGAAGTTGTATCATTGGATGCTGAGCCTTTGATCATTATAAGATTGATCACTATTGGATTGGTCACTATTATATTAGTCATTATGTCCGTTGTCATTATGACATCACGAAAGTGATATTATAACGCTGGACATTGTGTTATTTGAAAGCATGTCATTGTGCAAAATGCATTTCGACAGTAAAGATTGTGGCATTATGTCACTTGTTATTACAATGTTAGACATTGTCACTTTGGCCATTAGAAATTGTGTTATTGGACGCTCAGCCTTTGATCATTATAAGAATGGTCACTATTTCATTGGTCACTGTTATATTAGTCATTATGTCAGTTGTCATTGTGACATTACAAAACTGGACATTGTGACCTGACGGCATTGGTCATTATTATAGTAGTCATTATAATATTGTACATACTTATATTAAATATTATAACGTTGGACATTGTGTTATTGGAAAGCATGTCATTGGACAATATGACATCATTGGGACATTATGTCACTTGTCATTATAATATTAGACATTGTCACGCTGGACATTATAACATTAGAAATTGTCTCACTGGACGCTGAGCCTTTGATCATTACAATATGAATACTGGGTTGATCACTATTACATCGGTAATTATGACAGTTATCATTATGACATTACGAAACTGGTCATTGTGACCTTACAGCATTGGCGATTATTATAGTAGTCATTATAATATTGTACATACTTATATTCGATATTATAACGTTGGACATTGTGTTATTGGAAAGCATGTCATTGGACAATATGACATCATTGGGACATTATGTCACTTGTCATTATAATATTAGACATTGTCACGTTGGACATTATAACATTAGGAATTGTCTCACTGGACGCTGAGCCTTTGATCATTACAATATTGAATACTGGGTTGATCACTATTACATCGGTAATTATGTCAGTTGTCATTGTGACATTACGAAGCTGGTCATTGTGACCTTACTGCATTGGTCATTATTATAGTAGTCATGGTAATATTGTACATACTTATATTAGATATTATAACGTTGGACATTGTGTTATTGAAAAGCATGTCTTTGGACAATATGACATTTCGACAGTAACCATTGTGACAATATGACACTCGTCATTGTAATATTAGGCACTGAGCGCTGATATGAAATTGGACATTATGATGCTGGTCATTACAAAATAGAACATTATGCCATTGCACATTGTGGCATTTGTCATTACGATATTGGACATTACGTCACTATTATATTATTACACGTTGTGGCATTATGACATTTCTCAATGTGGTCATTATAAAATCGGGCACTGCGACATAGAACCTGTATTAATTAATGACACATTGTTTGAAAGTCTCTTCAGATCTATTCGTATTATTATGCGACAATTTATCCTACAGGCCATACAGTTTTGTTACTGTTAGAAATAAAGGAAAACTTTAAACTACAACATTTATTAACACTTCATTTTTAGAATAGTTTGCATAATAAAGAAAACTTTTCTATTGCTATTTTTTCTCTTGTAGTTCCACTATTCCACTTTCTTTTTTCTTTTTGTTTCATATTTGCTGCTGTTGTGTTCTTTGGCTATCAAAACTTACTTAAAGTTTAACAAACATTTTTGTAAATGTACAAAGGACTTTTTTCATAAACTATGATGTACACCAACAAAAAAAAAAAAAGGGAACGAGAACATAAAATAAAAAAAGAAACTCTTGACTTTAACATGTTTCATATAGAATGTTTATTATTTTTCTCCTCTAACATGTGCCACAAAATAACTAAGAAATTGAACTCCGGCATGGGCACGTATATTAGAAAAAAAGTTGTAGCTCCCTCTGAAATGTTTGCTATTGTATAGTGTTCATTGCAGCAGAGACGTGGAATGCCATAGGATTTTATGATCTATTAATTGATTTTCTATTGTTTTGGTACTTTTTTTTAAATCGAGTTTTGGTGAGAATTAAATTAAAAGTTGCAAATTCTGCTTCTTTTAAGTACTCCACACTTATGCTTCTTTAGTGATATACTCTCGAATATAAAGATATATTGCGAAGCAGTCAGTGCTGCATTAAGTACCCACAATAACGGGAATGGCTCCATAATTAATATATTGGCAGCACTGATATAAAAGCATGTTTCCGATTTGAAACTGAGCTCAAGAACTTAAGAAGACCGCCCATGATCTATGGGAGCATCTAGTCTCTAGATTCGAAAATGATAAAGTTCAACTATCCGACTATTCTGACATCCTCCCAAAATAGTTTTGCTTAAGCGATGCCATCCACCTATTCCGCAAGTTGTGACACCACCCTCGCTTAAAATGTAACATTTTGCGGCATGTGCATGGTTGCTGTATTAAGTGACTTTTGAAAGAGAGAAAGAGGAAAAAATAAACAACATCAAAAGACATTTTCCTTATTGTTTTAAACTAAAATATATAAAACAAAAATAAATACAAACTCAGTGAAATATATTGTGTGTGTAAAAAGATGAAAGTTTTTGTTTAAGTTTTTCTAGCTTTTTGAAGTACCAGTAGCTCAACAAACTTAATATATTTAAAATTTTCTCATAACAACATCCCTGCGAAAGAAAGAGAGAGAGAGAGAGAGACGAAACTTGTAAAACAAAGACAACAATATGTTATCAGGTTATAGGAGTACAATGCAATAAATAACAATAAATGTAAATATTTCTTGACTGCATTGTATTATTTTCTTTAATGGTATTTTTTCTGGTAATTCTATTGCTGCTGTGCAAAGGACAAGAAAATATTTCCACAAAGAAGTAACAATTTTAGTACTTCGTTTTTCCTGTAATGCAATAAATAAAAAAAAAATGCAAATACCAGGGGAATTAAATTGTAAAAGAATGCCATTTACGGAATGTTATTAGTTGAAGCGATTTTTGGCTTGAATGTGTGTTTGTATCAGCAATTTTTTTTTTCTGCAACTTTCTTAAATAGCCTTTGGAAATTTTATTCCTATAGAATTTATTGTGGTCTATATTAGTGCATGATAAAAAAAAAATAGAACTTCAAATAAATGTCCTTTTTTCCTACCACGATCACCAACTGAAGAATTGGGCAAGAAAAGTTGCATATCAAATCAAAAACTAGGTTCTATAAAATTTAATAAATTTAATTTATTCCATTATTAAAACAAATTTACTTTAAAAATTTTTTTTATTATATTTTATATTCATTTAGTATTTATAGGCTAATATTCGTATTAAATTCTGAAAGAGTTGATCAATATTCTCGTCCTACTGAATTTAATATTAAGAATCTTAGTCCATTGAATTTAAAATAAAAACTTACTTTTAAAAACTTTTATATCTTGTTCTTCAAAGCTATTCCGCCTTATTCTGTAAGGATTTGTCAACGTCAAGGCTATATATAAAAAATGGGATGCTCGTTGTGGTAAACAATTGAATTCTGCTGATGGCCTCACACTTGTCTCTGAGGGGTGGAAATTAACAAGAGGCTGTTGAAAGTAGATAATTGGCGAAGAAACAGTGTACATAATTGTCCTATTTTTGATATTGTCTTGAGGTTGATGTCGACAAATACTCCTACTTACAGAATAAGGAGATTGTTAAAAAAATCTTGTAAAAATTATTTAGTCACCCCAATAAGACTTTGGGGATTTATAATTGTATTTCTTTTAGATTTAGACTTTTTTGTTTTTTTTTTACCCGCGTAAAATTAATTTTTCAAGTAATTTTAGCATGAAATTCTTTGATGTAAAAAAAACACTAATTTTGACCTCAATAGCCATAGAATTATAAAATTATTCGATAAAAAAGAAACCAAATTGCGTTTGCATTTTATGACATTTTCTTTTCTAGAAAAAGTGTAACATTTCTCCACATTTTTTTAAGCTGCAGTTAGACAGAGTTTTAGTGCATATGTAAATTTTCCTAAGGTGATAGAATAATTTCTAATAATTTCACTATTTTCAAAAAAACATAAAACATAATTTTCATTAAAAAAAAAAATTAAAAATGCCTTCTTCATTCTCTTCCAGAAAAGAAAACAAGTTTAATTTTAAAATGTATTTTTACATATACTTCAAAATGGGGTGCTTGACTTTTAAATCGTATTCAATAATATTTTAACTGGACCTAAACTATTCTTTTAATAATTTTAAAAATAAATTTTCAAACAATAATTTCATTTAAAATCCAGAAATATGTTTAATGTGGAACATAATTGATTGCCTTTGGGCGCTAAATTTTATTTGCATACAATGTCATTTATCCCTTGAGGTTATGCTGTATTATTTTACGATTGCAAAAAAAAGTCATATTGAGAAGCACCCGCCACAATTGCAATCGAAATCGTATTAAGCAAAAGTTTTAAACTTCTTAAAATAAAAAAGACGCGTGGCGAGTTCTGTTAAAATCAGTCACGCCCACCGCCCATGAAATCTATACAAATATTATATATAAGAATATTTTTTAAACAAATTGTCTTTCACCAAAAACCTTTTTTGTCTTTGTATCCCGAATCCAGATTGTATTTCTTATGTCCGAAGCTGGTGTTAAAAAAAGTGCGATAAAAAGGACAAGCTGTTGTCGAAAAGCTGTTTGCTCTTTTTCGCTTAGCACCCTTAATTTATTTTCTTTGTATTAGATTACAAATTCAATAAATTAACTAATTAAAGTGTTTTACGGTCGATGGTCTTTGAATCTTTTTGAAAATACGCTAGTATTTGCGATACACTTCTTAAATTAAATTGTTATTATATTCATTATTCAGTAAATACGTGGCCTAAAAGTATGCAATGAGCTTGCAAAGATGTTATGAAAGAAAGTACAGTCGAAAACCCAATTTTTTTCAGTTATCCGATTTTTTCTCTAAAACGTGGTTCGTTACTGAAATTTGTTACAGCTGAGCGTACTGCCTAAAATCAGTAAAACAATATTTTTTATATCAAATCTGTATATTTTTTTACCTCAATTTAACGTAAAAATTTTATTTAAAAAAAAATTATTAATTTTGTTGTTGACATTTTTCACGAATTCCTCGAAAATGTCTAGCCACTTGCATTGACAATTTTTTCAGCCTTAAGTTATGCAATCGATTCGATGTCATTGTTTATTTTTTCACTAAAGCGAAGTAAGTTTCACACGAAACGTAGTTGTGGGCTTGGTTTTCAGTAATACGATATTTTCAATAAAGCGAAGTGAATAAGGGTAGCTGCGTTTAAAATCAGTGCGGCGATTTGTATCGCTTTCAGTAATCTGATATTTTTCAGTAAAGAATTTTGCGCTAAAGCGGATTCGACTGTATTATCATCTTTCATGTTATTGAAAAAAAAAAATTAAAAATAAATTAATAAGTCAATACGCAGGCTTATAGATTTCGTTTATTAGTTGATAATATATTTTTCCAAATGCATTAACGTCAAGCGGTTGATCAGAACAATTTTAGATATATGGAAAACTGAATTGCGTCAAAATATAAGTTATTTATTGCATGGACTTCATTTCGGTTCTTAAGAATTAAAATGCAATATTTTAAAGAGCACAACTGCATAATTTGATGTCTGAAATTGAGTGGCCGTAAAGTAGGATTTTTGACAAGAAAATCTCTCTGTTGACCTCTTCAGCTCTGTAAAATCCTCTGAGCATTCCCAACGATATAAAATAACAAAACTAGCGCTAGCTTGTAAACAGCCCTTTCAAACTCACCCAATTTGTCCAAGAAGGATTTAACAAAAGCCACTATTATTCTCTATCAAAAGGAATCGATTGGCAACACTTTTACACCTGCAGATGTTGATGCAAATATATGAAAAATATGATTTATTGGCAAATAAAACACATTCAAAGGCAACAACCGCAATACAGTCAATAATAATTTTTTTCCGGTTTCGTTCTTTTGCAAGCAATTTTACTCATCCGTCAACTCTCTTCAACTAATGCCATCCAAAACCAATTAAAAGCCTCAGAACTATGGAATATGACCTCCATATCTGCCTGTAAAATTGTGTGCTACTTTTTTTCGTCTTTTATTTTTATTTTTTTTACAGATACTCTGCAAAGATATTCGTATCTGTAAATATTAAATATAAAATAAATATCTACTAAATTTCTCGTACAAGGAATACATTTTTAATTTAGTTCTTTCTCTTGAATTCAACGACACACCACAACTTCCAACTAAAAGTTGATATTATTCATTTATTTTTTGTTGCTGTTCATACAGAACCAGCTTAAACTTTCTCTATATTTTATAAATTTGTCATAGTGCCCTTTTATAAGGCAGCCGTAATATGTAGTATGTGCGAATGCAAGGGGGCTTAACATGCTGTTTCATTCTAAAATAAACTTCATCGTTTAAGGTTAATGTGCAAAGATGTCCTTCTGACTGACTTCGGGTGATACGGATAGATTGAGTTTTTTCTTCTGTCATTGCGTTTTCTACCCAAGCATGTCTTAAAAAGATAAATAAGCATAATAATTTTCAATATTTACTTAAACTCAAACTGACTCTGTACCACAACTACGAGTATTTGAATGAGTGTGACTTCATGTGCGTGTGTGTGTCTGTTTGTGTGTGCATGTCCTTTTAAAGAAACTGGAATAACAGAGTAGTTTATCTTTTGTTGTTGGGTTCTTTTCTTCCGTTCCACTTTTTTTCTTCTGTGCGTGTGTTTCTGACTCTGTGTGTGAGTGCAAGTTCTCCTTGATGTTCTTTGCTTGTTTGTGTATTTTCTGCAAGTCTTTGGGTCTTTTTAAATGATTTAATGTTGCTGTTGCTGTTGGTTTGATGGTTGCTTCGTCGTTGTATGCTTGTCTGGGTCAAGGTTGTGTTGCTGGCTGTATTCTTGATGATGACGATAATGATGACGATGATGATGATGATGGTGATGGTGATGATGACGATGGGACTAGTAGTCATGCTGCATTTGCATTTCTTCTATGGCACAATACAAATGTTTGTATTGCTGTTAATTCTTTTACTTTTTCATTTCTGCTGTTGATAGCTGGTGGTCGTCAGTGAAAGTATTTTTCTTTTGAATTCCCATTTGTTTTTTTTTTTTGTTATTTATTTCCTAGTTTTGTGTCAATATTCGTTTCCTTGCTAGAGACTTAAAGAGAGTGATGGAGATTTTAATACAACATGGGAACGATTAAGCGCTTTTTCTTGGAACATGATTTTTTGTGTTGCTCTAAAATATAAATTTTCGATTCATAGAAGAGAGTTTTATCAAAATATTCTAGGCGCTTCAAGTTTCCATTTTGTGAATTTTTAAATTTTAAGAATCCAAAGTGCGTTAGATATCTTGCGGAAGTTATACATTTTCAGTGCTTTTTTGGCATATCTAATAGTGTGGTGAGTTTGAAGATTTTAATAATAGGACAGTGGTGGACTTCCAGTCTTTGGGACTGAGACATTTTATGGAGTTTGTTGTACATCCTTGTAAATAAATAAGCCAGTTTTTTTTTAAACTTTAAAGTGTAAAGAAACTCAACGATTTTAATTTATCACTAGGAATTCTGTCAAGTTGGCTGTGGTGAGTTTTCATTCTTTGGCTTATATTAAGTTAAATCGTTATCTTCGCTATGTCTCATGTAGTTTTTTTTAAATTATGTATGAATTTTTATTAGTCGAACTTTCTTATGTATATTGTTAATTTTTTCAACGGGCTTGAGTTCGAATCTGCATGACTGCAAATGATTTTTTATTATTTTATTAATAAATGAATTTCTTCAAATTCTATTTATTATTTTATATTAAGAATGGAATATTAAGAATATTTTCAATAATCATCAAACCAGCAGAACGGATCATGTCCTGATTTCGAGGCCGGTACGCCATCTCATCAGCGTTCTTTGTTAAATTTTTCCACTTTTGCAAGTGGTGCTAGTTAGTAGGAATATCAATTATTTAACCAATGTTTTTAACGAAAATTGAATATGAGAAGTTCCCACATTCATATTTTTAAGTTATTACCTTTTTGGTTAGTACGAAATTCCCCAACCCTGATGATTAATATTCCCAATATTACATGTATCTCTTTCGCTTTTTCCAGAGCCATCGGCTGCTGATAGCTAAAGCTTCTTTGTTATTTATGTTGTCAATTTACAATGAACAAGTGCGCGTGCAGTCATGCAGATTCGAACTCAAGCCCGTTGAAAGAAGTTTTTATTTTAAGTTATACAAGTGTGGTCAAATTCAAGTTTTTCAAGATGAGAACTTTTTATTTCTTTTTATTGACTGTCGTGAGTTTTTAAATCGTTATCGTTAGTTTCTTTAAAACAGCCTTTTTGTAAAGTTAAATTTATTTCTTTGAACTGAGTGTGGTGAGTTTCGACCGACTATTCAAGATTTCTCAAATCATCACTTTCGGAATGTTTAAAATAATTATATCGGTTTTATGAAAATAATGTGAGTTGCTAGTTTCGCAATTGAAAGTGTGGAGAATGTAAACTCTTGTGTTAATCTGAATTTATTGATAGTCGATTAATCTAAATTTATTGAATTCCAATAATTTCGAAAATTGAATCTCCCTAGTGTCGACTTTTACCTAAATGACAATTTTTCTATGTATTTAAAAAGATTTGTTGAGTTCTTGATTTTGTGGTGAATTTCGATTTGTGAAATTAAGGGAGTGGTGAATTTTGAATTACGAATTTTTAAATTACTACAACGATTTTCAGTATACACAAGTGTTTAAAATTGGTTTTTGAAAATTTCCATGGTGTGGTGAGTATGGTCATTTCAAAGTAAGGTGTGGTGAATTTAAGATTTTCTAAATTTTAAGCTTCTTCTTTAAATTTTGATGTCTGATATGCTGGTGAGGATATTTCTCCTGAATTTAGTGTTGTCCTATCAATATAAAAATTGTGGATCTATGTCACTACATCGATTTGTAAATATTTTCTTTTAAAATTAAATTATCATATAATTTCGTATAAGAATTAAATTATGATGTAACAATCATAACATTTTTAATTAAATTTGAAATATATTAAAGAAAAAGCTGTATGTACAATTTTCCTTAGAGAGTGTATTTCAGAAACATTTCACTAAAACGGCAGGTATAAGTTTAATAGATAAGTAAATGTCATGATATATTGAAAGTGTTGGAAAATGTTATTTATAAAAAATTAACTTATTGTGATATTGCATTGCATGGCTTTAAATATTAAAAACAAAAATAAATGATCAAGTTAGGAGTGATTAGATTGTGCCTAAGTCCGTCTGTATGCCAGCATATGACAGGTCATCCATTATGTTTTGCTTTTATAAAAACTATGAAAAATTATATATGAATTTGTAAATATATAGCAATAAATAATTCATAATCAGTTTACTTAAATGTTTTAATTAAGATTAAGAATTGTTTTTGGCTCAGACAATAATCATGCAATCGAGCTACAACTTGCGCCATTGTTAAACAGGCAGTTAAAAATGTTTCTTGTCTAAAAACTCATCTCTACAATATTTAAAATTTAACCTTAAAAAAATATTTATATTAATTCAGTGCAAAAGTTTAATAACATTTTAAGTGAAAATATTTAAATTTTTTTATTTATTTCATATGAGATTACCTTTATATATATGATAATAATAATAATAATGAAATTGAAAATGTTTCTTGATGATAGAAATGGTTGGGATAAGGATTTAAGGATAACATACACGTAAAAGTTAAGCTGTTGGCATGTGTGTCTAGTTGTGGAAAAAAATTGTTATTTTTGAAATAATAAAATGTTACTGACATGACACTTTATGACAAATCCTTCTGTGGAGAATAAGTCACATGTAGGTTTGGTACAAATGCCACCTTTCTGTTTTACATTCAACTATCTGTCAGTTTAACTACAAATTTAAGTTTTACAACTATTTTATGGCGCAGGATCATATAAAATGTTTAGCAAATTGCAAATTTTCGCATAAATATGAACATATTATTTTTCTTTAGTGCAAACTATTAACGTTTATGTGAAAGAAGATGAACAAATGGGGAATAATTTTCGTTGGCAAATTATTGTTTTCAGAAGTTTAAAAAAAGTATTGAAAAAGTATTTTAATTATATCATTTTAAAAATGCCTCGAACGGTAGTGGGTATTTGTAGTATTCCCCGTTTCACTGCAGCGATTGAAATTCCGGTTTAAATATATTTCTGATGTTATTAGCAAATTTTGTTTCAAGTATATAGGAAATATATAAAAATTCTGGTTATATTACCTTTGGTAAGGCAAAGGTTTGACTCTACGCACTTGATTACTAAGGACATGGTAGTTTCAATTCTATCTATTATTAAATCAGTAAGAAAAATAGAATATTTCAAATGACTAATTTTTTATAATCCATTCTGATGAATTTCTTATAAAAATATCAGTTGCATATAAGTTTTCTACAAGATTGGCAATGTGTTGTGTGGAAAGAGGACTAATTGTTCGCTAATTGTTATTTGAACCAACCGTTTGTTAGTAAAACAACGAATCTTTGAATGTGCATAAAATTTGTATACCCTTCACCAAAAATGGTGAAAGGGTGTGTAAAGGCTTGTCACTGCCCATAAAGTATTTATATTCTGGGGAAATTGAATAAGGAATGTCCATCTGTCTGTCTATACATGCAATCGGTTTTCCCAAGATCACAGAAAAACTACAGACTAAAAATGTGTGTGAAGATAAATATGCCGATTTAAATATGTTTGACGTAAGAGCTTACGTCATGACATATTTAACTCAAAGTTAAATATGTTTTTAAGTGCCATCACTGACATATTTAAATATATGTCAGATATTTTTTGCATCGTATTAGATTTTCGGACCTACGCTACCTGAAAAACCATCCCCTATTTCTCAATTGTATTTGTGAAATTTTTTATAAAAATATCAAAATCGACTTAGTGATTTTTTCAGCGATCTTGGATAGATTTTGGCCATTTCTGGCCAAATCCTTATTTGTCACTCATATTCATCTTATTTCGTTTTTAGCTATGGACATACGCTACCCGAAAAACCATCCCCTATTTCTCAATTGTATTTGTGAAATTTTTTATAAAAATATCAAAATCGACTTAGTGATTTTTTCAGCGATGTTGGATAGATTTTGGCCATTTCTGGCCAAATCCTTATGTGTCACTCATATTCATCTTATTTCGTTTTTAGCTATGGACGTACGCTACCCGAAAAACCATCCCCTATTTCTCAATTGTATTTGTGAAATTTTTTATTAAAATATCAAAATCACTAAGTCGATAATCCAGGGCTGGAAAATTTTAACTTATTTTTGGAATATAAAAATAAACAGCTAAAACTAATTTTTCATTTTTTTTTTATTAAATAAACCTATTTTATACTTCAAGATGAAGTGAAGTATTGAAAATAAAATAACATCTGAAAGACGATTCCAGGGTTGGACAATGGAAACTTTTTTTTGGTACATTAAAGCAATAAGCGAAAACAAATCTTTTATTGTTCTTTATATATTAAAAATATTTGATGTTCGAAAAATTCATTTTTATTAAAAATCAGTAAAGCCAAAAACACAGCTCCAAAGCTGGATATCATAAGTGACCTCTTAAGTAGTGCCTGCTATAACATCAAAATGTATGTTTCTGGCTCAATTAAAGTACAAATTGATTAATGTATGTAACCTTTGAATAGTAAAATCGAAATGTATGTTTTGGACCAGATATCTAAAATCATAAAAATTTACCACCTGGTTATACAGAGTGCCTGAAAAGATCATTCAAGCATTTAAAGTTAAATTTTTTAACCGGACCAGCTGCATCAACTGACAAAGATTGTTTGAGATGTACGAGTCTGCATGTCCTTTAGATCGATTTCTGCATGCAGTACATCAAATAATTTCTAAATAGATAGAGAGACGTATATCAGTCTCAACAGAACATAATTATTATATTACAGAAATAATTATTATAAAAATATATATTTTTAAGATACGCTTTTAATGAAAGTTATAAGAACTCCACTTCTATAATATTGTATTGTGGCACGGCAATGAAAAGTTTCATAAGAAGATGTTAATTCAAAGTGGCTGAAGGAAAGTCATTAGTTTGTGATTATTTTGTTGTGATTGTATTGGGGCCCCGATACGGAAGATAAGCTACATTGAAACTGAGCTTAAATTTTTACATATTTAGTTTGGTTGAAGTGTCGAGTGTTATAGATCTGTGCGGAGTTCATTTAAAAAATACTAATTGAGTTTGGTTTCGTTTTCTTCTTAAAATATTAACCGTTTTCGCAAAGAAAGTTGCAGAAAAAAAAGCTGAATAAAAAATTTGGAAAAAACAGTAAAATATTTAATGGATGTCTAAAGCCATATTTACTTTAGACATTGAAAATTTTGGGATTCGGAAGTAAATTTTCATATGTTGGCAATTAATTTAACATATTTATGGAATAATATTGTACTCTTCTTAATAAATGTGAAGAGTGTTTTTACGATAATCTCACATAGAATCCTAGGAAAAATTCGACTTTGGCTAATCGAATCTTACGCACGTATGTAAAATAGTGTACGATCTGAAATAAATTTTTAGCAAACAGATAATAATTAAATATAACATTTGTGAACATAAATTATTGATTTCTTTAATCCTTATTTCCAATTTATAGAGTTTCACTCTTATAGGTTATAGGAATATTCCTAACTACTTTGTTTAGGGCTATAACCTTTGCACCCTATACTTAACAAAAAAAAAAAAAAAAAAAAAAAAAAAAAAAAAAAAAACAGACATCTACGACCTGTTTTTCGATAACGAGTAACAAACAAATTTTGTTCAATTGGTTTGTAGATTGAATGAGTAATAACGTAAAATTACAGTTTTTCACCTCGTTTGCGGTTTTGCAAGTGTCTCTGCTAAGAAAATCAGAAAATCGAAATATTTTACTCGTCTACGTAAGAAAATAATATTTTATTACTTTCAAATAAAAAAAATACGTTTTTTAGCACAAAAATTATAAATAATTTAAATATTAATTTAAACAGAAGAAATAGGGGTTTTTTTTTGTTTTAAACCATTTTTTTTCTAAAAAATGTTTTCATCACAAGGCATTTCATACATAAAAAAATGGTTCTTGTATTCGGTAAGAATTGCACTAGTGATAAAATTAAAATATGTTATTGGCCGCTAGTGTAGCGTTACACTGTGCAGTCATGACACAACTTTTTGCGGATAATACACGGCTTCAAGCTGTTTGTTTTACATAGAAAACTCCCAATCATATTGTTTTGCATGTCAAACAACACGGATGGATATCTTAAGCATGCCGTTAAGATATCTGACGCGGAGGTCATTATTACATAAGTACCACTTTCGTTGACACAATTTTTGTTATCTGGACTCTTTATTTTGATAGCCATAATTGTTTTTGTGCTCCCACAAAAATCTCACTTTGCTTATAACTTAGACACGCAGTTATTCTTGAATACCACAGAACGAACTATCGTTGCAGTAATTGCTGGAATTTTGGTCGTGCGTACTGATGTTTACACTACTACAAATCCTGGAGAAGACGCATGAGATGTAAGTCAACAATATTTTCAAAGCTTCGAAGAACCTCCTTGTTGACATTTTAGACACTTGGGAAACGATACACAATTCACCACACTTGAGCAATTTAAACATTTAATTAGAAAAAAATATATATGTATATAAAAAATACAGTGTGATAAAATCGGTGGAAAAGAGAGCGGGCGGCCGGCCGTTACAAGAAAAGCGGAAATGCCATGTTTGTCTACACTCGTACTCAAGTAAGAGGAAGCAGACACAGTTGCCCAATCGAATTTCTTAAAGGGGCCGAATTTCACTCAAATAACTCAACTGTCGTCACAACCATTTTCAGAATATTTTGTGCCAAAATAAAAATTTACAACAATAATAAAAAGAAACCATAAAATGCAGCCTAACAAATAATACATCCCAAAAAAAAAAAAAAAAACAAACAATGTTTATAAACAGTTTTTGTAAATATCAAAACACGCTTAAAAATACAAACAAGTAAAATAAAAAAAAAAAAAAAAACGCCCTATGAAAATCATGAAACCCAACCTGAGCCTATTGCAATAAAATTAGTACAAAATTAAGGCATACAAATTTTGTTGTTGCATGTTTTAGCCTGAAAAAAAAATAGTTACTTAAAAAGAAAATTTTATTTACTTTTTGGAATAAGAACAAGACTGAAAGTATAAAATTAGTTTAAATTTAATCAACAGAAAAGTTGCTTTAATTTTAGAGGTTGTGTCACACGTTGCCCAGGAAAAATTCTGAGTCCTTAAGTGTGATCAAGTTTTTTTCTTACGTGGTTTTGGCCTGTGTGTGATAAGGATTTTTGAACTAGAACTCATGTATAGATATTGTGTCCATAATAAGCAAAAAAAAAATGTAAACCAATTTCAAGCATTTTATTATTTAAAACACACTTATTTACAAGACTAATTTTGCTTTAATTTTCTTAAGAATTTTCTTTGGTCTTGTAGTTCTTTAAAATACCTTAAACACTGCTTCATTTCATTTTGAAAAAGGAATACAATTTCTTAAATTTATAAGTTTCCTTAAGTGAGTTTATTTCTTCGTTCAAGTTCGACTTGCAAGTATTTCCTAAGGAAGTTCTTCATTTAGTTTTTGTGAATTTATTGGATTTTTTTTATATATCATTTGAGTTTGTTTCTGTTTTTTTTTGCAACTCTGTGTGTTTGAGTATGTGTAAATAATTCTCTTTTCTTCTTTAATTATCTTACAAAGAGTATTTTTTGCTTTTGTTCTGTTTAGTTTTTTCTTTTTTTTTTAAATGTTTTCAAGAATTCTTTGTCTGTTGGAATGTACGAGTATATTTTGTTTGCTTTGAAAACTTACCCAGCGATAGTTTTTCACCAGAATCTGGTGGCAGTGTAAAACCTAGCAGTGCCATTGAGGCAATCAGTACACAGGGCACAATTAAATTGAAAAAATAATACAAAGTTTTACGTCGTATCAAAATGGCGAATGTTATGTCAATATAAGGTTCTGGGCAGCAATTATAGTAGATTTCATTTCGTTTACCAGGTACACCTACAGTTTTTTATCATTTTGTTTTATCATTCATTTTTCAGTTGTGTGTTGTGTGGTGGTTTTGGGGAAGGGTGGGATTTTGGGGAGATTTATTATTATAATTTTTTTTTTTTTTGATATTGTTGGGTGTCGGGTGGTGGTTTTAGACAAGTTGGTGGTGGTGGTGGTGGTGGTGGAGGGTGTTTGGTGGGAAAGAAGCAGGAGCCATTGGTTTTGTTTTATAAAAAGAGAGAATTATTTAAATATTAATAAAGTTTTAAAATAAGATTCAATATTCGTTAAAGAAAATCTTCGTAAAAATCGTTTAAATAAAAAGAAAGAGCATCTAAGATTAAGAAATATTTGCTAGGCCAAGTATGTTTGTTTGCAGAAACATGTTCCAAAAGTCTTGTAGCAACATGTTGCAAATCTTATGTTGTATCCCAGTATATGTGTTCAAAATTCTGCCGTTAATTTAAATCTTTATATGAACTCGGTATGTTTATTTAATGGTTTCTTCAAATCAAAGCTACTGAAATTTTGAGAAGAACAATAAAGAACCGTTCTTCGTATTCATTATACAACAAGTTGTTGTCAGCAAACATGATGTCTCTAGTAAGAATGATACAGTTAATAAGGATTTCTAGCATGAATCTTTTCTTTGGTCATGCTGATAAATTGAAACTCAAATAAATATGTGTGTGGCTGCCTCTTTTATGGATTTAAATTTTAGCTGCAATGCAGATTTTTTGTCTAAAACAACTAGTGATACTCTATTTTTGACATGTTGAACTTTTGTCGATGTTTTGTAGTCAACTCCTTTAGTTGTTTTTATAAAGCACAATTGCTTGCTTCAAAATATTAAAGCTTTATGCTTATGCACAGATAATTGCTTTTTAAATGTCTTGTCCTTAAACTATATTAGTTGCATAATGTGATATTTAAAGGGATAACAAAAAGTCGTCTTGCCTAATATTGATACAGAGTCAGAGTAATTCCTTATAAATATGCTGTCTTTTTTTTAATTTTCTTTAATTTTTTCCACATGGCGGCGGCTTGTTAAAAAATATATGTGGGTATTTTAATAAGATTTGTTTTTAACCCTGGAGCGGCGCCCTTATTTTACATACACTAACGCCATCTTGCGTCATTTTGACTACAGCATACTTCAAGAGACTATAAAACACTTCGTGAGCAAAAATGGATACCAAAATAGCCAAATTTCTTATGTATTAATAGACACTTTGTAATGAATATGTATAGAAATTCATTTATTTAGTTTTTACAGCAGTATTCACAAAAAAATAAAGTAGACTTGATCAACACTTTAAAATAAATTCTCTATGAAATTTTTACTTTAAAGCACACTTGAAGTACACATTAATTTTTGTGAATACAGCAGTAAATCTTTAATAAAAACTTAACATTTCATGGCCTTCCTTCAATTGGTTTCAATATGAAAATAAAATCTTCTGTCCATATTTAGATGAAGGATGACGTTCTAGGGTTAATGATTTCCTTCAATTATCTGTAATATATTGGGAAAAAACTCAAACCGATTAATATTTGCTGCTCCACATGCTTATTTCAATATTATTTGCAACCATAATTATTTCTTTACTATTTGTGCAGGTAATGGTAAAAAGTTCGAACGGTTGTTTACCCAAAAATGTTTAAACGACTTGAGTAAAATATAAATTGTGCACATGTACGAACAAATACCTTTCGAACGTCATTAATTTGATATATGTCGGTTGCATAATGTGAGATTAACAGGGATGACAAAAACTCCTCTTGCCTAATATTCATACAGAGTTGTTTATTTCTTAAGGATCTACTGCGTAACTTTTATGTTTTAATTACATATATTTTTTTTAATGATTTCATTAAGTTTTCGGAATGAAGTTCCTTATGGAACGATGCGGAGGAGTACCCTAACCGGGAAGAAATGTACGTAACGTACGATTTTTGTTTCGTTTCTAAATCAATGTTTAAGACGTATGAGTAATACGATTCCATACAAACAAATATTAATCATACGCTGCCGTGCCGTGACAGAATTCAATTTCGTTTGGGAACAAAATTGATTCTGTATTTTCGTGGGTCGGCGAGAAAAAAAACTCATAATAAAAAATGTATACCCGAATAATTATTTTCTTTACACCTCGAACAGAACTTAAAATTAATATTTTTATAAGAAGGAACTTTGTTCCTATCCGGTGTCCCACGACACCACACATCTTTTTTAATTCCTAAATTATTTGTAATATATGGCGTAGCCGTGTAATTATTACTAGCTCTCATTAATGTGGCCAAGATATCTTATTGCAATGTTGTTTACAAACACGAATACTGGGAAATTATTTGTAATTGTAATGGAAGAAATTGCAAACGTTTATATCTTCTAAAATATTAAAGCGATTTAAGTACAATACAAATTGTGCAAATGTACAGTTAAATACCTTCTAAATGGCATATAATATAATTTATACTAATTATATGATATGATGTTAAAAAGGACAACAAAAAATCACATTTGCTAAAACTTAATAATAATTCGATATATGATCAATTTTTTTTTTCGACGTGGCGGCATATTAAGGAATGTATAGATATTTTAAATAGCCATAATTTTTAAATATATCAGATAGAAAATCTGCCAGCAAAGTAGACAATAAAAATTGGAATTTTTGCTTGCTTTTAAAAATTTAATTTGCCTTTAATTGTGCGCCTAAAAGATGTCTGCTTTTGTACGGAATTTCGCTATCACACTTGGCCTTGCAGTATTTCTTATTTGCTCATTAAGACGTTTAATAAACATTTAATTTCAACATACCCAACAAATCCCATTCACCGTTGGTAATAAAACTGGAAATATCACCACCAGCCTCATCTTGCAGTTGTAAATCCAGCTAAAATGAAACAGGAGAATGCAAAAAAGACGTCAATATTTGTTTAAACTTTTGCTTAACAAAAAAAAAAAAAAAAAAAAAAGTAAAACAAGAAGAACGCAGTGAAAACAAAAATTCTTGTTAATTCCTTTGCTCATTTGCTAATTATTATAAATATTTGCTTTTAAACAAACTAACGTAAAGGAAGAAATTCATCTTGTAATTTTACTGGAAAGTGGAAAATGAATATAAAGTAAGAAATATACTCGTAACATATTTATTTCATTTCATGTTAATACAGTCGCAGTAAACCGTTTCGCTTTAATTTTACTAAATGAAGTAGGAAAGTAAATTTCTTACAAATTATAGAACATGATATGAATACAGTCGACACCGCTTTACTGGAAATAACCAAAACCCAATTTTTTTTCCAATTATGCGATTTTTTCTCTAAAACGTAGTTCGGAGTACTGAAAATTGTTACAGTTAAGCGTACTGCTTAAAATCAGTAAAATAATATTTTTTATATCAAATCTGTATAATTTTTTACGTCAATTCAAATTTTATTTAAAAAAATATTATTAATTTTAAATTATGTATGAATTTTTATTTAGTCGAACTTTTTCTTTATGTAAATTGTTAATTTTTTTTAACGGGCTTAAGTTCGAATCTTGCATGACTGCAAATTATTATTAATTTTGTTATTGAAATTTTTCACAAATTCCTCGAAAATGTCTAGCCACTTGCATTGACAATATAATAGAAAATTACAATAAAGTACGTAAAAGCGAAAAGGATAAATCAATTTTGCTATTTAATTTTTTAACGGACAAAACATTCACAATTTTTTCAGCCTTATGTTATGCAATCGATTTCTAATAAATAAATTTGTCAGTAATCCGATTTTTTCAGTAAAGCGTGTTGCGCTACAGCGGATTCGAATTATGTGTCTGAGGATAATATAACTTTATATTAGCGAAGACGCCAACCAAAAGTTGTTTTAAACCTATTCTGCAGTTAACAGAATTCTGTTAACCACTTAACATTTAAAGTAAAATTTTTGATTAAGTTTATTTGGAGCCCAAAATCTAGAAACTGGAGCCAATTCTGTCCAAACTAGTGAATAGAAATTATGGCCCAAGAAATACTTAATTAATATATACAAGGTGGGCCAAAAGAAGTCATTCGATGTTGTTTGGCTCTCATATTTTTTCTAAATAAAAAACTTCGATTCTGTTTTTTGATTATGTTTATTTGAACCTTTGGAATTTGAATGCTCAAGTCAAGAAGATGATATCGGCCAAATGGGCCCCGTCACAATTGATTGCTATACGAACTCGTTTTATGGAATTTTTTTATCACTTCGGCGAGAACTTCGGGCGACAGATTCTCCCACTCGTGTCGAATGTTGTCCTGGTAGGTTTCTAGGGTCCCGGGGTTGTTCACGTAAACACGGGGCTTCAAAATACCCCACAAAAAAGTCTGGAACGGTTAAATCGCGCTATCTTGCGGGCCAGTGTAAGTGGGCGGCAAAACGGGAGATGAGGCGTCCCGGGAACGCCGCATTCAGAATATCGGTTGTGGCTCGCGCAGTATGTGCCGTTGCTCCGTCCTATTGAAACCACAAGTCCTCCAGTCCTAATTCGTTCAATTGCGGCAGAAAAAATTCGGTTAACATGAGCCTATAGCGCGTTTTGTCCACTGTTGCCGTATGACCAGCGACGTCCTCGAAAAAAAAAATGCCCGATGACACCTCCAGCGTGAATAGCGCACCATGCAGTCACTTTGAGCGGGTGTAATGGATCCTCGTGCATCACTCTTGGATTTTCGGTGCCCCAGAAGTGATAGTTTTGCTTGTTCACGTACCCGCTGAGGTGGAAATGAGCATGATCGCTCATTATGATTTTGATCGAAAAATCGTCCACTTCGTCCTGAACACGATTATTCCGCGCTCACTTGTATTCTACATTTGTCTAGTTCACAAATGTCAAAACAGATTTGACATTGGCCGCCATTTAAAAAATAAGAGAATCTTCCAATAGGGTGATTTCTTTTGGCCCACCTTGTACTTAAGGGATGTACTGAAAATATAAAATATTGTAAAAACATTCTTTTGAAAAAAAAAATAGCAAAGCAGAACACCCTTTAGTTACAGAAATAACAGACGATGAATAAAAGTCTATATTTAAATGCATGTATTGAAATTTATTTATAAAATAATTAGTTTTGCTAAAGAAAGAAAAAGTTGTGGGAAAAAATATAATATGGGTTATATGGGCGGCGAGTGGTGGGCGTTAATTGATGTAATAAAGGCTCAAATTTCAAAAACTTTGAGCCAAAAATAAATTTTGGGTTCTATGGGCGATGGGTAGTGGGCATGGCCAATTTTGATGCAACTTTATTTTATTCTTAATTGAGGTAATAAAAGGCTCTGTGCCAAATTTGAAAAACTGGGCCAAAAATTAATTTTGGTTTCTATGGGCGGTGGTTAGTGGGCGTGGCCAATTTTGATGAAACTTTATTTTATTCTTAATTGAGGTAATAAAAGGCTCTGTGCCAAATTTCAAAAACTTTGCGCCAAAAATAAATTTTCGTTTCTATGGGCGGAGGGTTAGTGGGCGTGACCAATTTTAATGAAACTTTATATATTTCTTAATTGAGCTAACCAAAGGCTCAGAGCAAAATTTCGACATCTACGAGCACTTCTTATATATTTTGCCAAACATTGTATGAACAAATCCCACTGTGCGCCCTATATGCACGATTTCAGTCATGTCATGTGATCACAAGTATTTAAAAAAAAAATTAATTACGATTTTTTATAGGCTCTTCATAAAAATTATGAGAGTCTAATAACAGCGTAATTAAACAAAATTTCATATGAAATTTGTTCTATTACACTCTTATAAGCCTCTCATAATTTTTATGAATAAGGGTGAACAATTACTGTTCAAATATTTGTTTAAAGACATGATAAATATTCCAAGGCACAACGGAAAGTCAACATCAGTTTTTCATTATTCAACTTACACAGCAGAGCAGAACAGCTGTTTTCGAAAGCCGCTACACTTTCATCATCAGTACTCAGGTATATTTTGTTTGTCACCACTTATTAGGCGGCCTAGTTGCATATGAAAACAGTTCTCATTTATACAAACATTTTATTAGGAAATTGCGCAAAAATGTTATTTATAAGGTCCTTCGCGGTAACAACTGTAATAAGTTAAGTTGTTATTTTATAAACTAATAGAAAAATATTACATCTTGGAAATTTTCCATTAGCTTTGAAATTTGCAACAACAAAATGATGCTAGTAAAGCATAAGAGCAAAGAAACCTAATTGTTCCTCTATGAAACATACGAAAGCTTGCTCGTCTTCGATATCCTGTAAGTAGTAAGATTTTAAGCTTTAAAATCTATTAGATATACGACTATAGTATTGTTTTACAACAGGTAAATTTATTGGCTGTCATCCCACCGGGACATTTCAAAGTTAAGCAAAGCATTTATTTCTATAGGCAGCAGTTTATCAGATTGTATCGAACTTTATATTGAAATCTTCTGTCTTGCAAAGTGTTTATGTAATAAATAATGCATATCGTTAGCTTAAGTGTAAAAGCATGTCGTTGGAAATCAATTGATTTCCTATGGAAGTTTATGTAAAAAGCCAAATTCTCAAAATTATTGTTAAACATCTATTACAGACACGTGACAGATGGTAGTCATTCTTATCATATTATTGATTATTGTTATTTATTGCCTATGCAAACTTTTAAAACTTTTACATGACTTTCCATTTAAGCTAACGATATGTAAGCTCCTGCGACATTTGTTTTATTTTCACTTGATCAAAAGTGAAACGTGTCAATACAATAACCCAGCAAACTAAGTGGCAAAATGTTTGTATGATTTAATTATTGTATACAATCTTCAATTAAATATTGAACTGCGAATAATTATTAAAATCTTTCATCTAAAATTGTCAATAATAAGTCTGGGATGGTGTTAAGCGATTAATGTGTTAAATATTCCTATAGTCTAGTTTTAACCCATCTTATTTCTTTTTATCTGACTAACAGATATCGATATATTGTATCAGGTGAGTAAAAGTCAACTTATTGGCCGCTTAGTCTAAGTGTTCCTTCCTCAGTTAAGTATCCCACCAAGGATACTGCCTTGACCTTGATGTCGACAAATAGTTACAGAATAAGCACTAATAACTGCTGCTAATTTTATAACTCAGAAATTAGCTTAGAAAACCACTCTTGTGTTAATAATATAAATTTTTAATCAAAAGCATATTAGTTTTTTGTAATTGTATTAGAGAAAGTATTATTTTATTTTCAGTGTTCACATTTCATTTAGAGCTCAAAATTTCATTATAAAGGGTGATTCAAGTAGAGATACTTTTTTCAATCGGCTTTTTTTTTTGACAGATCACATGTGAGTCGTGTCATGTTGTCATATTATTACACCCTCAAAAAAGAATTTGGAGGGTATATTCACTTTGTCATTCCGTTTGTAACGCATCGAAATATCCATCTCAGACCCCATAAAAAATATATATTCTGGATCAGTGATGAAATCTTAGACGATCTGAGCATGTCCGTCCGTCCATCTGTGGAAATCACGATTCAGTCCAAACGAATAGAGCTAGACTCTTAAAATTTAGTATAAATACGTTTTAAAGCTTAGAGCAGGTTAAGTTCGGAGATGGGCTAAATCGGGCAAGGGGGAAAAAAGTTCCCCTAAGAAAAACTAAACCAACCCAGAAAATACAACATAATTTTTAAAGTTTTTTTTGTTATTTTGTTAAGCAAATGATATATTTCTATGTCAAATACGATCCAACGCCTTAAACTTGGACCCATAAAATAAAAAATAATTCTTTTTTGGACCCCGCCCCTTTTAGTGGGCGTTTATTATATGCAAAAATAGTGTAAAAATGTAACAAATTGTTTTACTGAAGACTACATTCCTTAAAAATAACATTTTTAAGTTTTATTGACGAAGCTGAGAGGAAACCTGGTTCTACTCTGCCCTATCCCCTCCTCCCCCTTCACCCTCTAAATGACCCTAACAAAGAAAAAAAATATTTTAATTTTGTATACAATTATCCCAAGCATTTATTTTTAGAGTTTTACGACTTCCGATTTCTGCCCTACCCACTCTTCTCCCTTCACCCCCTAAATGACCCTACCAAAAACAAATAAAAATATATTAAATTTGTATACAATTATCCTAGGCAGTTATTTTTAGAGTTTTATGACTGCCTGTTTCTGCCCTACGAAATTATTACGAAAATTCGCGTTCTGTGTTTCGTGCACTTCGCTCAACTTGTGGTCAACGTTATCGGCCTACTGAGCGTACTATTCGCAACACCATCACCCGTTTTGAGACCCCGCATTCATTATTGGATAATATTCGAAAAAATAGACCACGTCCAGTACGCTGTGAAGAAAATATAGCGGCCGTAGCTGAGAATGTACACGAAGACCGTGGAGAGTCGATTCGGCGCGGTTCGCAGCAACTTTGACATGCCTGAAATTGAAGCTCGTGATCTCGGCGACATTTGGTTTCAGCAAGACGACGCCACTTCCCACACATCGCATCAATCAATGGATTTATTGAGACAACATTTCTGTGAGCACATAATTTCACGTTTTGGGCCGGTCGATTGGACATCAAGATCGTGTGATATCATACCGTTAGACTTTTTCCTGTGGGTATATGTAAAGTGTAAAGTTTATGCGGACAAACCCGCTTCAATTCAGGCCTTGGAGGAAAACATCATGCGTGTCATTCGCCAGTTACCAGTCGAAATGCTCGAACGAGTCATCGAAAATTGGACTCAACGGATGGACCATCTGCGACTTAGCAACGGGCAACATTTGATAGACTGTTGATTTGAAAGAATGTTGTTTCAAATGATAATAAACATTCTTCATTAAATTTGAATTTTCTGTGTTTTTTTTCCTTAAAAAAGTAGGGAACTTCGAAATGGATCACCCAATACTTATTGAAATTATTTTAAAAGTTAGAATTTCATGTAGTAAGAATTTTAACGAACATTTTGTATTGCTATATGAAATTGAATTAAGATTCTATAGGCTAATTGTTTGAAATTTTAATTTAATTTAATTTGTTATTCAACTTACACAGCAGAGCAGAACAGCTGTTTTCGAAAGACACAACCCTTTCATCATCAGTGCTCATGTGTATTGTGTTTGTCACCACTTATTAGGTGGCTTAGTTGAATGTGATAACAGTTCCTATTTACAAAAATTTTATTGTGAAAAAGGATACGAGAACTGTATCAACCTGATGTTAACATGTTATTGTTATAATACCCGTGTTACTCCTTTTTTACAATTTCATTTTTTCTGATTTGCTGGGTAATTTTATTTTTGAGGAAAATCATATCCAAAACAAGTTTGGTAATTAAGCGTTGGTTTTACACATACATGATTATGTGTGCAATAGAAATAGAAATATAATTCTAAAAAATAACTTGAACAGTAAAAAAATTACCTAAGAAGCCTAAAAGTCGACTAGAATTAGCTAATCCTAGAGGTATGCAATAAAAGTCGACTAGAATTAAGTAATCCCAAACGTATGCAATAGTAAGTTCAAGCTTAATTTATTGTAAAAAAATATTACCTATTAGCGTTAAAATATCAAAGCTTTTTGTGCCGTTTTTGTTAGTAAAAATACTCAAATTTAATTAAAACCTATTTATTTTGGCATAATCCTTTTTGCCATAGAAAAACAAAAATTACCTAAAAGTATGCTTCATAAAAGAGCATAACTCTTTCACTTTTAATTAGTCTATTGCCTTATTTAATTATGCATAATGATATATAAAGGCATAATTATTTTAGTTTGTTTTTGTGCTCAAGTTTAAGAGTGTTCTAAAATTTATGCTTCCACTTGCTGGGTTTTCATAACATAGAAAATGTACACCATAGTTTTTACTCTTTTATCATGACAGAAGGCCAATATGCTGTTTTATTTTAATTTTTTTTTGTTTCTTACATTCAGTTCTTGTTGTAAACTTTACTCTGTTCATATATTTTATTTCGGTGGCCACTGCAGATCATATTTCTCTATTAATTTAAACAAAGAGTTTTACCTCATGATATTATCATGGTAATTTCATGTTTTTCTATCGTTGAATTTGCATGTGTGTGTGTGTGTGTGAGATGTGGCCTTGCTTGCTTGTAGCGCATGGCAAAATAAAATATTAAAATTCAAATTAAACTTTACAACAGTAACACGTCTTTTTTTCAAAATTTATTTATAGTTTGGAAAAGTAAGTGCAAGAAACTGTGATGCTGCATGGCCCTTGTTTGTACAATAATTTAGTGCAGCCCATAAATATGCAATGAAATTTTTAATGAAACATAAATATTCCTTTGAGCTTAAAAGTTATTTGAATAAATCTGCAAAAAGAAAAATATATATAATCAAAAATATTTTAAGTTGGATTTGTTTTTATTTGCAGATTATTTTAATTAAATGCCAGGCATAAGTAAATGTTGTGGCCAGTGAATTTTTAAATTATATTAAAGGTTTAAATACGACATTCGGAATATATCAAATGTCTGCTTTTATAGATTGATTACTTAGACATCATGGGTTTTATTTCGACCCTTGACTTTTAATTTTTTTATATCTTTTTAAAAGCTGGTAAGTGATAGTTTTATTAGTTGCCAATTGTTATTTCGGTTCGAAGGACCATAGTTTCTTGGTTGCTTGCTTTACGTACGTGCCCATTCAGAGCAGGTATTCCAGTCGACACTGTATAATTAATTTTGGATACACACCTAAACTCTTCGGGAGACTGGGAGCACTATCACAATAATTCGAATTTCTCGATTCTACGGAATTTTCAGCAAATGTGACTAACTTGCAGTTCATTATGACGTTTTTTTGACTTGTAATTAAAGTTTATGTAGTGGAATATATTTGGTTTTAACCGCACGGTGCCATGATCCACACAACACGTACGATCACGGCTATATTACTTGAGAAGTTTCCAGAACTCATCGGGTATGTTTTGACACTCGCATGATTGTCAAATCGCATGTGAGATGGAAATCGCCAAATTTGTTTTTGCATGTTCTGCAACTCAGCGTTTTGCTTGCGATTTGCGAAGATAATTTAGATCAGCTGTTTGTTGAAATCGCCTACGCATAACAAAACAATGGACAGACAAAATTAACAAAACCAGACAATATTTTTTAAATTGCATATATTTAATAAAAATTGTAAGAAAAAGGACTACATAGTTTTGATGCAAATAAAAAGAAAACATATTTAATTTAATTTATTCATAATTTTATTGTTTATTTAAAGTTGAGTTTAGTATAACTTCATCAGTTCACTTCAGTATACTCTTGCGATGTGAACTCGCCAAAAATCTGGCGATTGCGATTTACAGAACACCTCTCTTGCGAGTTCAAGTCACAATCGCAAATGTTATGCGAGATGCGAGTGTCAGAACATATCCGCATATATTTTTTATCTTATATCTATTATGTTTACTTTGTGCATATCTACACCGAAATACCTTTCAAAATATGTATAACTGAAAAATATTAGTCGACTATAAAATACCTTAAAGTGTACCTCAAAAATATATGTGGCATCATCAAGAGTATAAACTGCTTTAACAATGGACTCGTTTGTATATAATATAATATATCTGATTTTGATTATATATTTTAATATTACATATTTATTTGTTTGAAATTTCAATCTGTGTTTTTCGTTTCTTTGCAGGTAAGAAACATTGTGATCCCCTCTTATATAAAAATTCATGTATGTAAGTAAATAATTTTATACTCAAATATAAATTCTCTGTTAAAGTCCATATGAGACACTATGGAATCGGCACATTCTTTCGATCGAAATTCAGTTTAGTTGGTATAGCATTCAGAGTCACTGAAGGACTAGCACATAAAAACCCTAACGAACTATTACCCAGTAGCAGTAAGCAATTAATTCGAATCAAGTATTTTAGCAAAAAATAAATAAAAACAAGTAAAAACGATATATTCGACCGGGTCGAATCTTAAATACCCTCCAAATATTTAGTAAGTGAATTTAAAATGTTTAACTTGGTGGGACAGAGTTCCTTTAAAACATCTCTGTTGCCAATTTTAAATCTCTATTTTGACAGAGTCACTCCGGGAAGGGCCGTGGGAGGGACGTTTCACCTCTGCAAGATCAGAGAACATCTCAGCTTCTTATAGGCTTAAGGAATAAAAACTGTACAATATTTAATCTAATTTTGCATATAATATCTAACGTCAACGCCCACTAAAGGGGGCGGGGTTCAAAAATAGACAATATCATGTTTTCCACAGACGAACTTATGGGGTTTGCTATACCGTCTTAGACTTCATCACTGATCAAGAATATATATATACATATATATATATATATATATATATATATATATATATATATATGTACTTTATGGGGTCCAATTCTTTTTGGAGGGTATAAAAACTGTATTTTGGCGGGGTCGCTCTGGCAAGGGCTGTGGGGGAAATATTTCACCTTTGTCATAAAACTCTAGAAATAAATGCTTGGGATAATTATATACAAAATAAAATTTTTTTATATTTTTTTTATAGGGTCATTTACGGCGCAAAGGGGGCAGGGGGTAGGGCAGAAACAGGCAGTCATAAAACTCTAAAAATAACTGCTTGGGATAATTGTATACAAAATTAATTTTTTTTTGATAGGATCATTTAGGTGGCAAAGGGGAAGGATGGGATAGGGCAGAGTAGTACCAGGTTTCGTCTTAGCTTCGTCATTAAAGCTTAAAAATAATATTTTTAAGGAATGTAGGCTTAAGTAAAACAATTTGTTAAAACAAATTGTTAAGTTTTGTTAAATTTTTTGGACCCCCCCCCCACTTTAGAATATGGAGGGTATATTCACTTTGTCATTCCGTTTGTAACGCAGCGAAATATCTATCTGAGACCCCATAAAGTATATATATACTTGATCAGTAATGAAATCTAAGACGATCTGAGCATGTCCATCCGTCCGTCTGTGGAAATCACGATTCAGTTCAAACGAAAAAAGCCAGGCTCTTGAAATTTGGTATAGATAAGAAGGATAGCACAAGTCAAGTTCGTAAATGGACTGAATCGGGCTAGAGGGAAAAAAGTTCCCCTAAGAAGAACTGAACTAACCTCCAAAAAACAACATCACTTTTCAAGTTTTTTTTTGTAATTTTGTTAAGCAAATGATATACTTTTATGTCAGAGAAGGTCCAACGCCTTAAACTTGGAGCCATGAAATCCGAAAAATAAATATTTTGACCCCGCCCCCTTTAGTGGGCGTTATTATATGCAAAAGTAGTGTAAAAAATTAACAAATTGTTTTACTTAATCCTACATTCCTTAAAAATAACATTTTTATGCTTTAATGACGAAGCTGAGACTCCTCTACCCTACAACCTCCTCCCCCTTTGCCACTTAAATGACACTATAAAATTTTTTTTTATAAATTTTACATTTAATTATTCCGAATATTTATTTTTAAAGTTTTATGGCAAAGGATAAATGTCTCCCCCACGGCCCTAGCCAGAGAGACCCCGACAAAATACAGTTTTGATACCCTCCAAAAAGAATTGGACCCCATAAAGTAAATATATTCTTGATCATGGATGAAGTCTAAGACGATCTAGCAATGCCCATACGTCCGTCCCTGGAAAACATGATATAGTCTATTTTTGATCGCCTCCTCCATTAGTGGGCGTTGACGTACGATATTATATGCAATAATAG
Organism: Linnaemya tessellans; assembly: GCA_951800035.1. NCBI lineage: Eukaryota > Metazoa > Arthropoda > Insecta > Diptera > Tachinidae > Linnaemya > Linnaemya tessellans. The sequence goes on from OX637536.1 coordinate 44,776,386, forward strand.
TGTAAATATTGAGCCATTTTTATTCCTTAAACCTATAAGAAGTTGAGATGTTCTCTGATCTTGCAGAGGTGAAATGTCTCCCCCAAGGACCTTCCCGGAATGACTCTCTGAAAATATAGATTTTAAATTGGGTACAGAGATGTCTTAAAGGAACTCTGTCCCACTTTTTAAATTTACTTACTAAATATTTGGAGGGTATTTAGGATTCGACCTGGTCGAATATAACGTTTTTACTTGTTATATTAACCCCTATTATAAATAACGACATCGATGCCGTATCAAGACGACAGCAAAAAATTGTCGCTTCTCCACTTTTTTTGACAGCAACTGACTACTATTGACATGTTCTATGGATATTATATGCCCTAGAGTATGCTAAGAAATTGTCAAGAGTAATTAATTGTTAACGACAACTTGCAGACGAGTGAAAATTTTTTACTGTCGAGTTGAAGTGACGTCGACGTCGCCATTCATAATAAGGGCGATTGTCTTAAGGTAAACGTCGACAAATAGTTACAGAATAAGAGCACAGATTCAATATATATGCTGAAGACAGTTTTCGTAAATGTTTTCAAGTTAAAACATTTTTTTCATTTGCTGAACTTCAGCGACTGCAGAAAATAAACAAGGGAATGTTGGTAGTATTACAATTAAAAATAGTTTGTGCTTATAAGTTTTTTTATTCAATCTTGAAAAACATTTCCAAGCTTTTTATTAGACGGCCTCATTATAATATTCTTTAGAGAAAATGCAACCCCGCTGTTTTTAAAAGAATATTGCCTGCTGTATGCTTTTTGTGGCTATATAAATTCCCTGTTGTTTTGAGGCACTAATAAGGACCAGTTAGTAATTAATAGACGTGAACTTGCCTCTCTTTTGCTATTATATTTAGCCAACATTTCTTCATACATTTATTTAATATATTTTTTATTCTCTATATATAATTAAAACTTTTCCGTTTTGTTTAGTAAAATGTGAAGAAAAATAATATTATAAAGTAACCGCAACCTTGAGTTGTAAAGTGAAAAGGAAAGAAATGAAAATTAAAGTGCAACGGCAGCAAATAGTGAAGTATTTAAAAAGGAAAAATAAAGCATACTTTTAGGTTTTAATATATTTAAGAGAGGTAGTAGAAGTGTGTGTGTGTAAGTTGGCGAGAGGGAGTAAAGCAATACTAGTTTTAATTTTTCTAAATTCTTTTGTTATTAATTTTTTTTCTTACAAAATATTTTAGTTTCGCCTTAAAGGGAAACTAATTTCATTAAGTTGAAAGCTGTTTTAAAAATATGCTTGCAACTCGGTAAAATTTTTGAGGTCTAGTCGTTATGTTGCCACTTCCTTAATTATTTCCCAGTTCTATAGCGTCAAATATATACTATTTCTTCTTCTTCTTATTGTACTAAACCTTGTTAGTAATTTGTAATTTGTAATTTGGTGTCCGCTTTGTTATTTCGTGTTTAGTTTTAATAACGTTTTTAGCAGCTTTTGCTTAAATGGAAAAGACAGTGGCCGTTTGCAACACGCAGCTTCGGAGTTTTATGCCTGCTGTGCCAAGGAAACAGTAGTCCTTAAGAGGTCCCTTTTGTAAACTGTGCAATCGATAAGAATTACTAGTATTAATTTTTGAAATATCTCATCTCTATAACGTTGCAATTAATTGTTGTTGTTTTCATTTAAAATTGTCTTTTGCAATTGAAACGAACAGCAAGCAAGTTTGTCCAAGATATTAAAAACTTTGTTGTAAACTTTACTTGGATTATACAAATTATTTATGGTTTGAATGATAGTTTTGCTTTGAAGTATATGAAAAGTTTACAAAAAAAAAAAATAAAATAAATAGGAATAAAAAGCTTATGGATATTGTAAAAATTTCGACAAGTATAATGAAAATAATACTGAAAATGAACTTTCTTCTTTTATAATAATAATTAAAATCAAGTCAAGTTCTTTGGAATAGCTTAAATTCTGGTTGTTAAGACCAAACTGTAGTTTTGTTGTGAGTGATTTTCAAAAGGTCCTTAAACCAACCAAGAAAACTGTTTTAAAATTAACTATGTAAGTTTTAAAATATAATTAAAACATAGAATTATTTCAGCAGAGATCAAGTCAGTCAGAGCTTGGTTTTTGTTATTTCAATTCGAGTTTAGCTCATAAAATTTTTTTTTTAGTTTCATATTTCAATCTTTGAACAAAATGACTTCATCAAAAAAAATTTCTAATGCTTTTTCTTTTCTATACAAATATTGTAAAAAACTTATTTGGAGGAAAAAGTATCAATCTGATTATATATAGAAATTTTGTCAAACAATCACCTTTATTCTGTAACTATTTGTCAACGCCACGTCAAGACAATACGAAAAAAAGGATACTCGTCTACTCTTTGTGGACAGCAATTAACAGCTTCTTACAGCCTGTGACTCCTCTCTATAGCCTTGAATATAGCAAGAGATTGTTAGAAATTGATAATTGTTGAAGATAAAGAGTACATAAGTATTTTAATTTTGATATTGTCTTGACGTGACATTGACAAACAGTTACAGAATAAGGGGGAATAATTTCCAAAAAAATTATTTAATAAAAAGCTTTATTTTAGTTTATTTAAAATTATATTTATAAACCAATTTATAAGGAACTTTTTCAGAAAAGGTTAAATAGCACTGTTCAGCCAAAATAAAAAAAGCTAAACGGTGCCACTATATAGTATGTACGTATATTTGGAATGGCCTATGATGTCCTAACTACAAATGAAATTTCGTATTCAACTGCTTAAAGTAGAATGAATTTATAGATATTATCTATTTCTAATTTCTAAGGTTGTATGCAACAGGCAAACGCTTCTGGGATTTTGGGGATTTTTGACACTAGCCTTAGGAATATACATACATATATCGGACTAGTATAGGGCATCATATTAGAGAGTGTTGACATTGCTCTTCCCATGAAGTGCTCGATAGCTACTGGGATTTTGGTGATTCTGGCCGTAGCCTTGGGAATATGTGGGTATCGGATTGGTAAAATATTTTATACTTAAAAATGCTGGTACTATTATTCCAGGGAAGTTCTGGGCAGCTTCTGGGATTTAGGGGATTTTGACAGTATCCTTAGGATTATAGCGGATTAGTATTTAGGAATAGATATCACAAAGTGTTGTCCTTATTATTCCAGGCAAGTGCGGAGAAGCTTTTGGGATTTAGGGGATTTTGACAGTAGTTCTAGGAATATATATCGGATTAGTATAGGGCATCATATTAGAGAGTGTTGTCATTGCTCTTCCCATGAAGTGCCCGACAGCTACTGGGATTTTGGGGATTCTGACCGTAGCCTTGGGAATATGTGTGTATCGGATTGGTAAATGAATTTATACCAGAAAATGCTGTCATTGTTATTCCAGGGAAGTGCTGGGTAGCTTCTGGGATTTAGGGGATTTTGACAGTATCCTTAGGAATACATCGGATTAGTATTTAGGAATAGATATCAGAAAACGTTGTCGCAATTATTTCAGGGAAATGCCAGGAAGCTTGTGGGATTTAGGGGATTTTGACAGTAGCTTTAGGAATATGTTTCGGATTAATATTTAAGAATAGATATCAGAAAGTTTTGTCGTTATAATTCCAAGGAAGTATCGGGAGGTTTGTATGATTTTGGGGATTTTGAACGTAGCCTTAGGAATGTGTATCGGATTAGATTATTTAGGTATTGATATTGGAAAGTGTTGTCATTGTTAAGTATTCCAGGGAAATGATGGGCCGCTTCTGGAATTTAGATTATGTTGAGTAGTTGAGTAGTCTTGGGAATATCTGTATATCGGGTTAATAAAGGAATTTATATCGGAAGATGCTATCGTTATTGTTTCAGGGAAGTGCCGGTCATTTTTTTGGGATTTTGCGCACTTTGAATGTGACTTTAGGAATATATCGGAAGGTGTTGTCGTTATTATTCCAGAGAAATGCCGCGAAGCTTCTGGGATTTGGAACGTAGCTTTAGGAATATAAAGGGTGTTTTTTTATGAAGTTTTTTTTTTATACGAATCACTCTGTTGTCTGACAGCTGTCAGTTTGACAGTTTAAAGTGACGTCTCTACTCAGTATTGTTTGGCAAATCATCATGAACAGGTTAATTCCAGAACAACGCTTTCAAATCGTGGAAATTTATTTTCAAAAACAGTGTTCAATTAAAAATGTTTATCCGCTTTTTTACCGCAAAATTCTCTTTAGTGATGAGGCGCATTTTTGGTTGAATAGATATATCAACAAGCAAAATTGCCGTATTTGGGGCAAAGATAATCCACACGCCGTTCAAGAATTACCAATGCATCCCGATAAATGTACTGTTTGGTGCGGTCTATGGGCTGGTGGAATCATCGGTCCTTATTTCTTTAAAAATGAGGAAGGACGACGCGTTACCGTGAATGGAAATCGATACAGAATCATGATCAATGAATTTTTGGTGCCAAAACTTCAAGATATGGATGTAAACGAAATGGGGTTTCAACAGGATGGTGCTGCCACTTGTCATACTGCGGGCGAAACAATGGACTTATTGAAAGAACATTTCAACGACAAAATTATTTCGAGAAATGAACCGACCGGTGAATTGGCCTCCGCGTTCGTGTGATTTGACGCCACTCGATTATTTTTTGTGGGGATACCTGAAATCATTGGTTTACGTGGATAAACCAGCAACGATTGACGTTTTGGAAACCAGTATTCAACGTGTCATTGCTGAAATACGCCCTCAAATGCTTGAAAAGGTGGTCGCAAATTGGACCTCCAGAATGACCTTTGTGCAAAATAGTCGTGGTGACTATATGCCCGAAATTATATTTATATGTTAAATGACAAGAAATTATCTACTAAATAAAAAATTTTTTTTGGCCATTTCATAATTTGCCGTGTGTTTTATTTAAATTTCAAATCAGCAAGCTCTTATAAAAACATCCATTATATCGGATTAGTATTTAATTATTGATATTGGAAAGTGTTGCCGTTGTTTTTTCTGGGAAATGCTCCGCAGCTTCTGGGATTTAGGAGATTTTAACATCATCCTTAGGAATATGTATTGGATTAGTTTTTCGGAATAGATATTAGAAAGTGTTGTCGTTATTATTCCAGGGAAGTGGTGAGCAGCTCCTGGGGATTTCAGGGATTGTGATCATTGCGTTAGGAATCCATATCGGATTTGTTGCTCAATTAATTTCCCGTCAAATTTGCTGATATGTGTGTTCGTCATAAATTCATAGTGTCTGGATATGTCTCGGCTAACTGGTGTATTTATTTTAATGACTTATAATTAGATATTGTGTTGGATTAAATAATTTTGTCATCGCTTGGGCAGCTGGTGCGAAGATGCTTCTATTTTTTTGCTAGTAGTTGTAGTATTTTTTGAGGATTGGTATTGCTTTTTAGTTTTTTTTCATGTTAAATGCTTATTATTTGTTATTTTTATTGTAATGAAACCCACGACCGTCACATGGATTTATATAATTTTAACACATGAAATTGTAAATTCAAATTATCATTGTCAACTTCCTTGTTGCATGGTGTAATAAGTTTATTGCTGTTTTAAATTTACTTTTCCATTGAATGTCAATCAAGCAAAATGAAATGCCTTTCATTTTGGCAATTTTGGACACTGTAATAGTTTCGTTTAACACGATTAGAAACGGTGTGTACTTTTCAATGCTTCCCGTAGCAATTGATGTTGCAAAAATAAGAAACTTTTCTCATTAAAAAGAAGAAAGAAGCAAAAACAAAATATAATACTTTAGTCGTTATATCATTTCTTCACATCATTAGTTTGGGTACAGTGAGAATTAGATAGAGGGGATGTTAAATTAGCCCAAAAGGGGGGAAATTTTTGTGATAAATTCATATATTTTTCAATATATAATAAGGCTAAGGCTTTCTTAGGAAATAGAGTGATTTAAAAGTTGTTGAATTAGTAAAAAATATTAAATTAGCCCGTCCCCGAATCATCTGTAATGCCATGTTGTGCCACAGTCTGTGGGCACGTGTGTGCTAAAAAATGACGTAACACTACTTAAGCTGTTTATTGTTGCAAAATTTTGCTAAAAAGAATTTTAAGTTCTTAATGCACACTTCATTACAAATAAACTCAACTGCTCACACTAACACTTGAGCAAAGAAACACTCACTCACTCACGTATAAATTTGGAAACGCTAATACCTTCATGGCATGGCCATCTGTGCATGTGCTTTTGTAAGAGTATTAGTGCTGTTGGGTATTTCAAATGTTAAAACTTGTTATAGTTTTTGTTTTGTAGTTGTTTTTGGTTTTGCTATGCTTTTCACCGGGTTTAAGTTGTTAAAGTTTTTGCTGGCATACTTTTAGGTATTGTTCTCTTTTGCACATTGTTTCGTTGTATTTGTTATCAGTTCGTGTTGCTATTGTTTCGTTTATATTTTTTTTTGTATTTGTATATATTTTTTTTATTGAGTGGAAACGAAAATTTTAAGTACTAATTTTTAGTTGCAAGAGATTTAAGTTTTTCGTTTTGGGTTTTGTAGATAAATAAGCAAGTGAAATACGATTGTATGTTCTATGCCATTTTGCATACTGTGAGCTGAGCTTATTTTATATCCTGATTTTTAATTTATATGATATTTACATTAAATTATACCATGAAAAATCGTGGTTAAGTAAGGAAATTTTAAAGTAAGATTTTTGGCAAAAAACCAGTGCTGTTTGCTGAAGTAGTAGAACACGAGACTATGAAGCGGAGGGTCGTGAGTTCGAGCCCGCGCTGAGTCATGAAATATTGTGTTGAATTCTTCTGAATTAGTGCATGGTTGCGTTAGTTGTTGCCAGCCTGTGAACATAATTGGCAGCGACTGACACTATCATGTACTAAAAGGCAGAGTAACAGCACCCTCCTTCGTCGCCCTTGTAGCAAAAATTAGCCGGCGAAGTAAAAGGTTGAAATAGCTACAAAAAATCTGTCTATCTTCTCATCTTTCCTAATCTGTCCCCTCAATACTATCCCCTCGTTTTCAGTTCCGGCGCAATGAATTGCATATATAGGGGTCATCCCCTGAGTGCTGGTCCAAGATAAAAAAAATTCTTCTAATAAAAGAATTTATCTTTTGTATAAGAGACATTAATAAAATATCCTGAAAACTGGAAACTTTTAAAGATTTGTGATACAATTAATGTCGACTGCAGGCATAAAGAGCCAGCTTAAGCTTTTTGGAAGGGAAGTTTTAATGGAAGTTTTTAATATTCTTTTAGCAGGTCAATAGAAATAGGAAATTAGGAAATTCCTATTATAAATGTAGAGACAGCTCTTGACTGAAGTAGTTAAGGCGTAGACAACAAGGACGAAGATCTCGTGTTCGACACCGCACTCAGTCAGGAATATGGTATCGAATTTATGGAATATATATTTTGTTTTGTTTGTAATCTCGGACCAGCACTCAGGGGATGCCCCTACATATGCAGTGCATTGCGCTGCAACTAGAAAGGAGGGGATTATATTGAGGGGACAGATGAAGAAAGGAGATGAGGAGATAGAGAATTTTTTGTAGTTATTTTCAACCTGTTTTACTTCGCCGGCTAATTTTTGCTACAGGACAGACGAAGGAGGATGCTGCTGTTACTCTGCTTTGTAGTACATGATCGTATCAGTCGCTGTCAATTATTTTCAGTGACCAGTGCGATGCCTTCATCACTGAAACAGGTTGGCAACAAGTAACACAACCATGCCCCGATATTTTTGCTTTTGCTGATATTTAATAGCAATCTATTTAGGAGTATTTCTAATATGTTAATCCCAGACCGCAGTCTCTAGCTTTTCTGAATGTGCTGTAAATCCAATTTCACGTACAAACACACGGACAAATAGTGAAGGTCATAAAAAGAGCACATTACAGCAGCCTTCTTCATCGGTACTGAAGTAAAACTTCATCGGGTTAGTGAAAATAAAAAATTTTTGTTTACAACAAATTCCTTCTTCGCCTTTTGAAGAAACTCATATCGGCAACGCATTTCATGCCTGTTTTTTTTTTTTTTTTAGGAGTAGGACCAGCACCCAAGGGATGACCCCTACATATGCAATGCATTGCGCCGCAACTGGAAACGAGGGGATAGTATTGAGGGGACAGATTAGGAAAGATGAGAAAATAGACAGTTTTTTTTTTTTTTTTTTTTTTTTTTAGCTATTTCAACCTTTTTACTTCGCCGGCTAATTTTTGCTACAGGGCCGCCGAAGGTGGGTGCTGTTAATCTGCTTTTTTTAGTACATGATAGTATCACTCGCTGCCAATTATGTTCAGTGACCAGTGACCAGTGACCAGTGACTATGCCTTCATCACTGAAAACAGGCTGGCATCAACTAACACAACCACGCATTAATGCTGATCAGAAGAATTCAACACAATATTTCATGACTCAGCGCGGACTCGAACTCAGGACCCTCCGCTTCATAGTCTCGTGTTCTACTACTTCTGCCAATAGTTTGATTTCATGTCTGGAAAATATCTCTTTCCCTTTTCGTGAACGTTGAACATGAAAATAAATCAAAATAAATTGGCAAAATTGTTTCATATCATCTCCAGCTAATAGACTTCAATATATTAAATTATTATTTGCAATTAAATTAAAAAAAAATTTTATTCAATTTTTTCACACTTAATTTCTTATCAATATTTTAAGTTAAATTTTGTTATAGTTTTTTAATTTTTTCCTTCGAAAGCACTCAGTTGGCAAATGTCCCATAATCCCCCCCACAAAAAAAGTGAAGAAAAAAAATATAACACATTCAAACAAATAAACAGACCCCTTCAAAATATGCTTTTAAGTTTTACTTTAAGCAAACTCTCTCTCACACACCAACACACGCACGTACCCATGCATAATTCAGATCCATAAAACAAATATAAATTCAGCATTTTTTGCTGCTATACCAAGTGCGTCACTCCCAGAGCGATGATGGAGACCCAGTAACAACCAAAAAGAAGTAGAAAGCAAAAAAAAAAAAATGAATGTTGATTATTTTATTTATGTTTTCATTTCGTTTCATTTATTGTTCCGTTTCTTTTTTTGAGTCATCACTTTCTCCCTTTTTTCTTTTTCGGTTTTTGTAGTAGTAGAACTTTTTGCTTGCCTTCAGTTAAAATGCTATGACGATATTTTATTTTAGACACAAACACAGGAAAAAGGATATTTTAGAATAGTAACGAATGAATGCATGCCTCTACTAGCAGGATTTTCTTTTTCTTCCATTTGCATTAGTACTGCAGAATTATCATTATTATTATTTTCATGATAATGACGATGATAAAATAAATCTTATGGTTAACAGACACAATGTTTAATTGTACTACGGCGGGTACACTGTGAAAAATATTTGTACACAAAATAAACAGAATAATATATATATAAAAGTTAAAAGACTCAAATATTATGGTAAAAATACCTTAAATTGTTAAGACATTGTTCTACAAAGACTTTAGTCATCAAAGTTATTGAATCAACCAGTCAGAGATGGAAATGTTGTCATGGTAAAACTGAACTATGAACAGTAGCCCAATTCACAATCCTGTGCAAATGGTCTTCCGTTATAGCATTTGCAAATAGAGAGAGTATTTGAGAGAATTTTCAATGTATTTTGTTGGTGTAGAGTACAATTATTTTGCAAATGCAATGATGCACGACCATTTGCACAAGATTGTGAATAGGGCTAGTATTTGCAGATATATTATATATTTTTTTAAATTATATTGCAAACGCAAATCATGTCTACTAAATTCAAGGGACATTTTCAAATAAATAAATTTTTATAAAAAATCTTAAAAAAAATATATTTTCGTTTAAAATTTTTTAGCGTTTTGTTATATTTCATACTGTTGCAAATACCATGGCATACTTTAAGGCTCTTGTTATATCCGTATTACATAGCATAGTTTTAGGCTAGTTTTGAAGATAAGAAGTGCCGTTGGAAAATTAAACGGCACAAGAAGAAAATTATCAGACGGCAACACTGGGGTCTATTTTTTGTTGACATCAGTTTGGCATTGATAAGAGTTTACACATACACTTGTGATACTTTTGCGAAAGTGTGGTGGACTTTGGAATTACTTTTTTATATCATTCACCAAAAATAAATGTGATGTCCGTCTGATCTTCTGTCGGATTTGCGAAGCTCCCTGATAAGCTAAAGATTTCGGTCTAGGATTGATTTATTGGAAATAGTCCTAAATAGATTGCTATGGAAAATCAACAAAAATTCAATTTATATGGCTCCAGAGCTGGAACTAATTGTTTTTATATAGAAACTTAGACTAATTTTTATTTATTTTTTGGTAGTTCAAACTATTTTATACTTCAGGAAAATTTAAATTGGTATTAAAAATCAAGGAAAATTAAAAACACGATTCCAGGGTTGGACACATGAATTTTTTTTTATGCATAAAACCAACCAGCTGAAACATATTTCTCCTTTTTGGTTACAAAATAAAAATATTTGTTTATTTTTTAAATTCATCGGCATTAAAAATCAAAAAAGCCAAAAAGCAATTCCAGAGTTGGAAAATTAAATTTTTTTTTGGGGTGTTGAAGTAACTAAATAACATTAATTTTTTCTTTGGTAGTCAAACATATTTTATGTTTCAGATAGAAATAAATTATTATTGAAAATCAGCAAGATCAAAAATATGAGTCCAGGGTTGGAATAAATGTATATATATTCCGGACGTATATCGGCGAAGGGTATATAGGATTGGGTATAGACGAATATATAATTTTTACTAGTTATGTGTTAAGAAATTTTTTTATTACATTTTTTTTTAAATTTATGGTGTAATAGAAATACAATAATGAAATCAAGAACATACTTGCACGTGCATGCTAAGACACGCTTTGAAAATGGCAAATATCGCAAAGGGATTTGTTCGTTTATTGGGCTCTCCCAAAAACCATGACCTGTTTGTATTTTTAGCTTCCTGCTATACATTTTTTTAACAAACAAATTATTTTTTCAGTGTAGCAACCATAACTGTTTTGGCTCTGTACTTTAGTCTATTGTAATAGTAGCTAGCCATTTTAGAATTTATGTGCCTTAAATCGGATGTACTCTTGTGATGCGGTATATCTCGTATAGAAAATGTTGAGTTGTTTCTTTTTTTTTTTCTAATTTTATGTGCTTTTAGAAAAGACACTAGAAAAAAGTAAATATTTTTGTTTTCACCAGTAAAGGAAAGTGAAAGCAACTGAGAATGAAAAAAAATGATAAAAAGAAAATGAATGAAAATATTTAAATATTATCCATTTGTATGTGAGTGAGCATATTAAATATGAAAATCGTTTGCATATTTTATTTAAAGTAGATTTTCTTTCTGTTTTTTTTTTGATTTTTGTGATTTCATTTTAGCTCATTTTATATTCTTAAGTTTTTCTATGACGTTTGTTATACAGGAAATGCGCCTAGGCCTATGCTATGCTACTAACCTACATAAACATAAATGTTACATCTGCAAGAGTGTGAGTGATGAGGATGGGGGTAAGAGGGAAAAGTGGGATTTCGAGATGTAACGCCCTTTTAAGTATGCTTTAAAAAAAAAACTATGCTTTAAAAAAGTGTGCTTTAATGAACGTCATTAAAGCGCATTGTTTTAAATCAAGTTTAGCAGAAGAAACAAAACTATTTGCTGCAGGAGTATGAGAGCGTTGCTTACAGATTAACAATCCAGTGAAAGTGGCAGCGGTCTCTTTTGTGGTGTCTTCGTTTGAAATGTAAAAATGTTGCAGCTAATGTTTGTATAGAAAACAGAAATTTTTAAGTAAATTTTTTAAGGCAATTTAAATACGCAATATTTTGTTGACAGTTTGTTAACACCATCAGGCCTAAATAAATAAATAAAATAACTTGAAAAAAAATGCCAATGAAAATAGCAAAGAATAGAAGTTTTTATATAATAAATTTTTCATTAAGTTACTTTTCCAAAGACTGGTATTTAAATAATTACTTTTTTTTTAAAGTATTTTAAGAAAGTCCTTTTCTCAATGAAATAGCAAAAAAGTTTGTGGAGAAACTACTTTTCCTGTAAAGTACCTTAAAAAAAAAAAAAAAAAAAAATAATAAAAAAAAAATACGAATATAAAAGTACTTTTCCCAAAAAAGTAATATCATAAAACGTACTTTTTCAAAAAGGGAATTTTCAAAAAAATCAATTTTTTAAAAATATCTTTAAAAAATATATATTTTTGTTTCAAATTAAAAATAAATTAGCGCCTAGCGTTTTGTTACATTTCATACTGTTGTAAAATACCATGGCATACTTTAAGGCTTTTGCTATATCCGTCTTGCATAGCATAATTTTAGGCAATTTTTTTTGAATTTGTTTTATTTTCAATTTATATTTGAATTTGGCTACCATGTGCTATGACTGACAACAACAACAACTACGAATTTTAATTTTATGAACAATCTGAGCGCACTCTTGTGATCTGTACGTTGTAACTCAAGTAACAGTTACAGTTTTTAACTGCCAGTATAATATCGTGTGCAAAGTTTGGCTTATTTTTATACTTTTCCATAGGAATATACTCGTACGTAGCAACGAACTCCCCATTGTTTTTTTCCATTTTACGTTATAAATTACTTTTTGTGTTCATATTTCATTCCGCTGGCTTTTTTCAACACAATTTTTTTTGTCAAGTTACAAATATGACATATATATTTTTTAAAGCCAAGTTGTGAATAAAAAATTTTCCCTTGGTTTTTTTGTATATTGCCTGGGTTTTGTAGTAATTTTTTTCAATCTTTGTTATAACATTTTTATGGAAAAAAATTTTTTTTTTAATATAATTTTTGTGTGGGACTTTACGTTGTTTTGATAACACGGTTATATTTTGGTTAAAGAAGTTATAAATATTTATCTGTGATTTTTTCCATATATTTAAATTTAGTTAAAAACTTAACTGATGTATGTATACCCTGCAGGAGATCGAACTAGTATAAAAGTAGTATTGTACTAGTACCAAAATCACCAGTACTAGTTCCCAACTGTGAACTTTCCTATACCAAGTTAATGCTCAAATTAATACCCTGCAGGAGATCGAACTAGTATCAAATTAGTATTGTACTAGTACAAGAATCACCAGTACTAGTTGCCAACTGTGTTTGGAAAATTACTAGTACCATTGGTACTAGATGGAAACTAGGGGCATACTAGTACTATTAGTGCTAGATGAGTACTAGTATAATTTCTTCTTGTCGGATACTAGTATAATCAGTTCTGCATTAAGAACTGGTTTATATATAAAAAAAAATCCCTAAATTTATTGGTTTTTTAAACCCAATGAAATTTGTTAAGTCTTTGTCTTTCCAAGCAATTTTTGCTTCATCAATTTTTAGTTTATAAGAGAAAATGGAAAGTTTTTTCAAGGCACGCTCAATCCACTAGCACCTTTATACAACTTGAGTTACGTTTGGTACTCCACCATATACCAAACACTAATGAACATACAATACATATATCAATTTTTATTATTTTAGGAAAGATCGCTGATTTTACATATGAACATCAATATTAAACATAAAAAAAAACACTTTTAAAAAAATTTTAAATTACCTTTTAATCTTATTTATTTTTTAAAATGTCACTTTTTTAATACACAAGAAAACTGCATTGAGAAATATTTCAAACCACGTTAAGGTCTAATCTTCTCCGAAATATTAAATAAATATCGGCGTTAAGTAAAATTTTATAAAAATGCATTAAAAAATGGAAAAATTTCAATTTTGGGATTTTCGAATTTTTTTTTGGGAATTGTGGGGATCTCAGAAGCAAATCTCATTTTGCATTTTTTACTCCATTTACATTATTTTCAGTCGAAATTATTATTAAATGAAAATTTTATCTTTTGTTGAAGACTTTTCATGTCTTTTTAGTAAGATGGTCTATTGACTCATTAGAGCAGGAGTGCCCAAGCACTATGCGATTGGTGCTATATGTTTTTGTAAAAGCGCTTAGCTGTAGGCTGTGTGTCTTAATACTCATATACAGCACTCAGCACTATCAATACGAAATACACCAAACAACTTTGTCTTATTTTTGTTGCTGTTCTTCATTCTATAAGGTGTTTTTTATGAAGTTTTTTTTTATGCGAATCACTCTGTTGTCTGACAGCTGTCAGTTTGACAGTTTAAAGTGACGCCTCTACTCAGTATTGTTTGGCAAATCATCATGAACAGGTTAACTCCAGAACATCGCTTCCAAATCGTGGAAATTTATTTTCAAAAACAGCGTTCAATTAAAAATGTTTATCCGCTTTTTTTACCGCAAAATTCTCTTCAGTGATGAGGCGCATTTTTGGTTGAATGGATATGTCAACAAGCAAAATTGCCGCATTTGGAGCAAAGATACTCGACACGCCGTTCAAGAATTACCAATGCATCCCGATAAATGTACTGTTTGGTGCGGTCTATGGGCTGGTGGAATCATCGGTCCTTATTTCTTTAAAAATGAGGAAGGACGACGCGTTACCGTGAACGGAAATCGATACAGAATCATGATCAATGAATTTTTGGTGCCAAAACTTCAAGATATGGATGTAAACGAAATGTGGTTTCAACAGGATGGTGCCACTTGTCATACTGCGGGCGAAACAATGGACTTATTGAAAGAACATTTCAACGACAACATTATTTCGAGAAATGGACCGACCGGTGAATTGGCCTACGCGTTCGTGTGATTTGACGCCACTCGATTATTTTTTGTGAAATCATTGGTTTACGTGGATAAACCAGCAACGATTGATGCTTTAGATCAGAGCATATCTCAGCTTCTTCAGAAAAGATTTAAAGTTTACATTTTAAGGAAGATAGACTTAAAAAATACAACTCATTAAATATTTACACTGTTTTCCCATGTTATATGTTACTTCAACGCCCACTAAAGGGGGCGGGTCGCAAAAGTGGATTTTTCTGATTTCCTCTAAGTTTAAGCTTCGGTCCTTCTTTGGCATGAACATATTTCACTTGCTTAACACAATTACCAAAAAAAAAAAAAAAACCTTAAAAATAATGTTGTTTTTCAGCGGTCGGCTTAGTTCTTCTTAGGGGAACTTTTTTCCCTCTGGCCCGATTCAGACCATTTACGAACTTGACCTGTGCTATCCTTCAAGATGTATTTATGCCAAATTTCAGAGGTCTTTCGTTTTTCGTTTGGACGTGATTACCACAGACGGACGGATATTGCGTTGTGTTACACATGGAATGCCTAAGAGAATGCCAATTCTTTTTTGCAGGGTATAAAAACTGTATTTATTATATATTGATATTTGACAAATCTTCCATAGAGGTGTGTAAAATAAGCAGTTAATAAATCTAAAATACTTTTAATGAGCTAGGCAGAAAATATTTCAATGCTTTAGGGCGGGTTTTTCAGATCTCAGTTAAATAAGGTTTAATTAATCTGAAAACAGATTTGTGCTGTCACTAAGAAGTTTGTGTATAAAATTTTGACGTAACAGCATAGCTTGGCTTAAAATTGTTTAATTAAAAAAAATCACATTTCGCCGGAACAATTAGAGTTTCAGCCTACGTTGAACGAAGTTTAACCTCAATCCACATCTTGAAAATACAGAATGTCTTTCTATCCTAATGAGTTCATTTCACCATCATTCTGCCCCATAAACTTTCCCTTTACTTATTGTTTTTCTTTTGCAGCATTAAATAAATTTGCTGTTTAATTAACAACGAAATAATAAATTTTCCATAAATTGAAATTTTATGTTGATTAAATGTATTCTTTGTGGGAATTGGAATGGTACTAAAAAGAAAATGTTACACTTGTATCGTATTCTATGTCAGAACATTTCCTTACATGGAAGTTTTACTTTTAAAATAAAACATAAAATAAACATAAATTTTCATTAACAGTGCCCTGGGGAATATAAAATGAGCCAAAGATATATTTATTAAAGTCATAAACCTAATTTAATGCTCAAGTTTATTCTCACACATGTAGTTGGCTTGTATTTTAAAAAAGATATTGTTTTTTTTTTAAAGTACAATCATTATTATTAGCTTTGGATTTGCTCGGGATTTCACTGACAACTGCTGCATCAACTAGACTTGCAGCTGCAATTTCATCACATGGCCAAAACTCATTAAACTTAGTGCGACAATATTTGGCAGTTGTGAATATGCAGCGATGATATTTTGATGATGAGTATGACATATTGACAACTTTTGAAAATAAATTTGCCATATAAGTGATGGACATTGCAACACCAGGTAGAGACGTATAACAATGGCACATATCAGCAGTTTTCTAGCATTTATTTCAACTGACACCAGCTTTTACAGTGCTAAAGCACTAATACCGATTAACAAACAGTAGCAGCAGGGTTGAAGGTAACGTTAAGGAAGGATATACAGCTAAGAGCCCTTCAACAATTTTTTGAAATTTTTATACCCTTCATAAAAGGGTATGCAAATTATTCACTTTGTTATTCGATGTGTAACGCAGCAAAATATCGCTCTAAGACCCCATAAGGCATATACAGTCGACTCCGCTTTACTGGAAATCAACAAAACCCAATTTTTTCAGTTATCCGATTTTTCCTCTAAAACGTAGTTCGGATTAATGAAATTTGTTACAGTTAAGCGTACTGCTTAAAATCAGTAAAACAAAATTTTTATATCAAATCTGTATATTTTTTTAACGTAAAAATTTTATTAAAAAAATAATTATTCATAGAATTATAAATTTTGTTGTTGAAATTTTTCACGAATTCCTCGAAAATTTCTAGCCACTTGCATTAACAATATAATAGAAAAATACAAGAGCGAAAAGGACAAATACATTTTGCCATTTAATTTTTTAACGGACAAAACATGCACAATTTTTTCGCAGCCTTAAGTTATGCAATCGCATTCTAATAAATAAATTTGTCTAATAATAAATTTGTTTATTTTTTCACTAAAGCGAAGTAAGTTTCATACAAATGTAGTTGTGGGATTGCTTTTGGTTTTCAGTAATACGATTTTTTCAGTAAAGCAATGTTTCGCTAAAGCGATGTTTCGCTAAAGCGAAGTGAATAAGACTAGATGCGTCTGAAATCAGTGCGGGGATTTGTATCTCTTTCAGTAATCTGAGTTTTTTCATTAAAGCGTGTTGCGCTAAAGCGGATTCGACTGTATATTCTTGATCAGTGATGAAATCTAAGACAATGTAGCCATATCCGTTCGTACGTTTGGAAATCTGGCTACAGTCTAAACGAAAAGGTCCGAACCCTTGAAATTTGGTATATATGAATTCTGAAGGATATATCAGGACATGTTAAGAAATGGACTGAATCGGGCCAGAGGGAAAAAAGTTTCCCTAAGAAGAACTAAACCAACTTCTAAAAGGAACATAATTTTGAAATTTTTTTTTGTAGTAACTTTGTTAAGCAAATGATATATTTTTATTTCAAAGAAGTTCCAAAGCGTTGAACTTAGAACCAGAAAATCAGAAAAACAGTCCATTTTTGAATCCCGCCTCCTTTTAGTGGGCGTTCAAGTAACATATTACATAAAAAAATGGTGTAAATATTTAACAAATTGTATAACTTAAGCCTACATTCCAAGCGAAGCTAAGGCGTGACCTGATCCTCCTCTGCCCTATACCCCCTCCCCCTTTCCCCCCTAAATGACCCAATAAAAAAAAAAAAATTTTTTTACACCTAATTATCCCAAAAATATATTTTTTGTTTGTTTTATGGCAAAGGTGAAATGTTTCCCCCCTCGCCCCTAGCTAGAGCGACGCCGACAGCATACAGTTTTGATACCCTCAAAAGAGAATTGGACCCCATAAAGTGTATATGTATATTCTTGACCAGTGATAAAGTCTAAGACGGTCTAGCAATGCCCATAAGTCCAACACGATATAGTCTATTTTTGGACCCCGCCCTTAGTAGGCGTTGAAGTTGCATATTATATGATAAAAGAGTGAAAATATTTAACAAATTGGATTCCTTAAGCCTACAATCCTTTAAAATATAATTTATAAGTCTTTACGATCTTACCCTGCCTTAACCCTCCACCCACCTTTGCTCCCTAAATGACCTTAGAAATTTTTTTTTAATTACCCCAAAAAAAAATTCACTTTAAAGTTTGTACGATAAATTTGTGATGTTTTCCAAGGACTTTCGCGGAGGATCCCTTTCAAAATATACTTTTAAAATTTAGCACAGAAATGCCTTATTGAACTCTGATCCAGTAGTTTAAACATTTTAATTCATTTACTAAATATTTGGAGAGGAATTAAAATTCCACCCGGTCGAATATAACGTTTTTCCTTCCCCCTTTTTTGTAAAGTTTTTAAAAAAAATGTTTGTGAAAATTTGTTTGGTTTGGCAGTGCTTTCCAAGAGAGGCACTCCCTTACGATTATAATAAAATCTCAAGTAATTAAAATGTTTTAAAGATTATTAAGCGTTTTAGAAAAAACAACGTCATATGTGGCTGTCAGTAAGCAGGAAAAATTTTTGATGTTTTCAATTACTTTCTCCCTTCTATTCACAATTTTTTTTTTAATTATTTATTAATTCAATTTGTTTATCTTATTATTTTGCTAATTGAATCAGGCATTTGATTAAGTTTTCATTTTAGTGACATTCTGTTTCTCTTTTATGCTCTTAATTTCAGCAGATTAAAGGCATACATTTTTTTAGGTAGCCAATTTATTTTTGTTAGCATCGTATAATTTGAAAATCGTGTTTCGTTTTTTGCTAAATAACTGGTTGGCTCCGAAACAAAAAAGCTCATACTCCTAGGAAAACACTAAAAGTTTGTTTTAACAAAAATTAACTTCCAACTACGACAATTACTGCAGTCTCTCAGTGCTATAAACAACAAAAACTGCACTCTACCAACAAGATTTAAGGACTTTAATCAAAATACAACAACTAAAACTATTTATTTTCAAACTACGAAAACCCAACAATTCCCTGTTAGCAATGACTTTTATGATTTTGTTGTTTTTATTGCTGGTCTGCTTGTTTCTGTTTTTTTTGGTTTTTGTTTTTTTTTGTTTTGTTTGTTTGTTGCAGCCATAGAAATATGAGAGAGAAGCACAGTCGAAGAGCTGTAAAGAGTTTTTTACCTCAAACATTTGCAAAGCATTAAATCCAGACAGATAGTGCCAGCAAATTGCTGCAGTTTTATGTTGGTGCTTACGCACCAGCCGATAACTTAACGTTTGAGGGTAAATGTAACAAGGACGATTTCAGGATATTGAGGTGTACTTTTGAAGAGAAAAAATGCAATTGATAAGACACAACGTTTTCTGCCAATCTTAATTGCATTTAATATAGCATTTTAAATGTTTGATAAAAATACTTACAAGCAAATTTAATATATGACTTGAGCTAACGATAAGAATGGAAACGTTCACATATATTTTAAGTGTAAAAGAATTCAAGCCAAAAAAGTTTGACTTAGGCATAATGGAACATAGAAATCAGAAAAATGGGTCATGAAGAAAATAATCAAACGGCAATACGGGGATTAAAAGTGTGTGATACAGTTCTCGTATGCAATTTCCTAATAAAATTTGTATAAATAATATTCAACTAATAAAAACAAAAAAAAAAAGAAGGAATAAAAACATAATTTTTATATAAAAAAAAAAAAATAATTGACCTTTTGCTTAAATAAACATAATAAATTAATATTCAACTAAGTAAAAAAAAAAATCCACATGAGTACTAATGATGCTAGTGTAGCGGCCTTCGAAAACAGCTGTATTGCTCTGCTGTGTAAGTTGTATAATTCCAACTCATATTGACTCTCCTTTGTGTATAGGAATATTTTTCATGCCCTTCTGAATATAAAACAAGTAAAAACGTTATATTCGACCGGGTCGAATCTTAAATACCCTCCAAATATGGTGGGACAGAGTTCCTTTAAGACATCTCTGCCCTCAATTTTATATCTCTCTTTTGACAGAGTCATTCCGGCAAAAGCCTTGGCAGAGACGTATCACATCTGCAAGATCAGAGAACATCTCAGCTTCTTATAGGCTTAAGGAATACAAATTGTTCAATATTTAAACTAATTTTGCATATAATATCGTACGTCAACTCCCACTAAAGGGGGCGGGATCCAAAAATAGACTATATCATGTTTTCCACAGACAAACGTATGGGCATTGCTATACCGTCTCAGACTTCATCACTGATCAAGAATATATACACTTTACGGGGTCCAATTCTTTTTGGAGGGTATCAAAACTGCATTTTGTCGGGGTCTCTTTGGCAAGGGCCGTGGGGGAGACATTTCGCCTTTGCCATAAAATTTAAAAAATAAATGTTCGGAATAATTAAATGTAAAATTTATAAAATTTTTTTATAGGGTCATTTAAGTGGCAAAGGGAGGGGGGAGGAAAGGGTAGGGTAGAGGAGTCTCAGCTTCGTCATTAAAGCTTAAAAATGTTATTTTTTAGGCATGTAGGCTTAACTAAAACAATTTGTTAAATTTTTACACTATTTTTGCATATAATAACGCCCACTAAAGGGGGCGGGGTCCAAAAATAATTTTTATTTTATTTTATGGGTCTAAGTTTAGCGCGTTGGATCTTCTTTGACACAAAAATATATCATTTGCTTAACAAAATTACAAAAAAACCTTAAAATTCATGTTGTTTTTTGGAGGTTGGTTCAGCTCTTCTTAGGGGAACTTTTTTCACTCTTGCCCGATTTACCCCATCTCCGAACTTAACCTGTGCTATCATTCAAGATATATTTATACATAACTTCAAGAGTCTAGCTCTTTTAGTTTGGACTGAAACGTGATTTCCACAGACGGACGAACGGACGGACGGACATGCTCAGATCGTCTTAGATTTCATCACTGATCAGTAATATATACATATATACTTTATGGGGTCTCAGATGGATATTTCACTGTGTTACAAACGGACTGACAAAGTTAATATAACCTCCAATTCTTTTTGGGAGGGTATAAAACACGCCTTAATTGAATTTAATACTGAACATTTAAATTTAATACAAGATGGATTTTTTTATACGAAGTCCTTTAGCAATAGTTTAAGTTCTTGCCAGCATTCCCGTTTATGTTTTGCTGTTTTCACTTATCACACCAGCCACTTTTTACTTAATCAGTGTTTGATTTAGCAGCTCTTAAAAGCAACATTTTTATATCCTGATAATTTAAAAGTGTCAGTGATTTACTTTTTATATGTATTCGTATTAAAATTCTTTACATGTTTTTCGTTTGTTGTGTTTGTTGAAATTCAAATATGATTTTAAAAATTCATAAGAATAAGCAAAGTTGTACGCTTGTACAAAACCAAAAAGTAAGTAACAGGTTTAATATGAATTTAATTTAAATACATATTCGCATGTTTCCTTTTCCTACAACAACTGACTGACGTTGCCAGCATTTTAATGTTGAGAGAAAGAAGATGAAAAAAAAAACTTAATTTCAAACCAAATAAAAGAACACCACTCATGGTGAATACCAAAACAAAACATGAGCAAACATGAGACGTATAAGTTACTTTTACCTGGCGGTAGAGCAGAAATTTAAATAATGAAAAAAAGGAAGAACAAGACTATTTAATATAAACTCCCTGGAAATATGTTTTGAAAATATTATGATAATGATTTAGTGTTCAGTTAACACAATCCAAAAGGATATAAACTTGAGTTGGCTTGTGGTGGGATACATGTGTGTGTGTGTGTGGGTGCATTTGTTTTTTCACCCCTCACACATATGCAGTGGAAAAACAGCTTGTAACGATGCCAAAAAGATCCTGAGTAGATGAACCGGAAGTGGTATTTATACCCTTCACAGAAAAGTGAAATGCTATATATAGGTTTGTCATTCCGTGCGTAATTTCCTAAATATTAATATGGGACCCTATAAAGTATATATATTCTGGATCCTTATTGAATAGCGATGGCCGTCTGTCTGTACGTGAAATCGGCCCCCAGAAGAGCTAGAGACTTCGTTCGTGGACTGATGGATTGAACTTAAATAGAAATGAACTTAAAAAGAAATGAACTTAAATAGAGCGGTATTGAAATTTAGAAACACGGTTCCAGACCTCGAAAGCTTACCTATTTCTTGACGCAAAATTAATTACCAAAACCAATTATTTTTTTGTAGTAAGAATTTTAACGAACATTTTATATTGCTATATTAAATTGAATTAAGATTCTATAGGCTAATTGTTCGAAATTTTTAATTTAAATCTCAGAAAGACATGATAAATATTCCAAGGCACAAAGGAAAGTCAACATCAGTTTTATTCAACTTACGCAGCAGAGCAGAACAGCTGTTTTCGAAAGACGCAACCCTTTCATCATCAGTGCTCATGTGTATTGTGTTTGTCACCACTTATTAGGTGGCTTAGTTGCATGTGATAACAGTTCCTATTTACACAAATTTTATTGTGAAAAAAAAATAATTGTAATCGAATAAAATTAATCGAATAAAATTAATCGAATAATTGTAATCGATTATTTTTATTCGTATACGATCATATATGTAGAGGCATAAAAAGCCATCCGAAAACGTTCTCTCCACTTTTACGAAGTAAATTAATCGAATAAAATTAATCGAATAATTGTAATAGATTATTTTTATTCGTATACGATCACATATGTAGTGGCATAAAAGGTATTCCGAAAACGTCCTCTCTTCTTCGAAGTGAGCAGAATCTTGCTCTTATGGTCGATTGCAATTAATCGCTGCACCCATCACGCTAATGGCTTTTTCATGACTAATTATTCATGTGAAATGTGATGTACTCGATCAGGTGAGATGCCTACAGTCTCAGCCATCTCACTTATCTTCATTCAACGATGGTTCAATATTAATCAATGATCAACGATTTTTGGGGTGATGATCACTTTTGCGTGACCTGAACGTAGGGGGAAGATTTTTTTGGTTCTTGAAAATTGATGTTCCAGATTGCGTCTTCTACGCGCCACATGACACAAATCATATGTAAACATTAATTTCATAAAATTTTCTTTCCAATAAAGGCCGTTTCATTTGATATTAACAATATATTTCACTGTTTTATTATGAATTAAACGTGTCACTCTGTAAAAAAACACCGTATATTAAATGGAAATACAACTTGACATTGAGAATGATTTTCAACTCAAAATCGTCTTCTTCAACGGGCATTAACTGATGCCCTGTTTGCACTTTGCCTGGGTTCATATGCAAATTTTGCACTAAAATTCGTTGCCTAGTCCGTCTCTTAATACAGAAGTATGCGGCACTGCGTCTGATAAATATTTCTTGGCTCTCAGCTATCACTTGACTGTAAACAACAATCAAATGAATTACTGCTGCAGGCTCGAAGTTGTCACTCTAAATCAAATATTAATTTCTTTTAAAGACAACATTAAGCTTTATTTTTTCCCCATGGAAAATCTCTATATGTTTTTTTTTTGCATAAACAATTCCCATTTGCAGTGTCATCAATATTTTGCTAGGAAATAAAAACAAAAAATATTTATTTATAAAAACTGCTGTAATAGAAAGAACAACAAGATAAATTGTTGAGCTCCGTTTTCATTATCCAAATGCATTATAAAATATTAAATGTTACATTTAGATTAAAAGACTACAGTTCGTTATGGTTTTTATTTATTCAAGCATGAGCATGCTGCTGGTAACCAAGATAAAATAATTACTGCAACGACGACTGGTGGTGTGCGAGGCTTAAAATGTTTACAAAAAAATTTCAAGATATTTTTTTAATGATTTTTTTCTTGTCTGAATAACATAAATACACACAGGCAGTCATTAATGATGGGAGTGCAGGGAGTTCCGAAAACAGTTCTGTTGTATTGTGTGTTGTCGAAAATTAACTTAGTATGCCTTTGTTCCTGTGCTTAGCCCTATTGAATACCTTTGCTTAATTTGCAATATTTTGTTAACCGCGTTGTGGGTGCCCAGGGGTACCACTGTTTCAATAATCATATTTTTTTATGTTCATATATTCTATTATTTTTTTATGGGCAAAAATAAAAAGTTGTGCTTTTGTATCCTTGAAATTATTCAACGTTTTTTCTTTTCTTTTTTAATCAAAGAATATGAAAATATCATTGTAAATCACTTTCAAATGAATAAACACAATCAAAGTAAGCAAAATATGATAAAAACAAATTTCTTTCTGGGTAAAGAACATTTCACTTTGACTACAGTCTAATAGGTGGCCACGCAAATGGGAATTTTATAAGATGTCAAAGCGGTTCTAAAATCCTTTCTTTTTCATGATAATATCATAATAATAAATCATAATAAAAGCCATCTGAACTGCAAAATGTAATTCAAAGCAATTTGGCAATGCTGAAATTATAATCGGGAAGAATTATATAAGAGCGATATATCAAGGATCATTTGAAAATTAAAAAAAAAATGTCCACTTAAACGGCAGAATAGAACAACTTTAGTTTCCAAAGGTGCCACACTCCCCATCATTGCTGTTGAAGTTTATCACAAGTGACTTGCTTATATGTGATAGAAATTCTTATTTTTACAAATTATTGATTAATTATTGATTATTGATTAAATAATACAAGAGAATTTTGTTACATGGACTAGCTCAAGACACTCAAGACATGACTGCTAAATATTTGATGCAATGTGGCAGCAAAAGGAAAATTTATTGTGTTAGGGAGAATGGAATTTGTAATTAACCCCCCCCCCCCCCCAACAATTTATGGGTAAAAATTAGACTATTCAGATAGGGGAAATCCCCTTCAGAGTATTCGATTTGAACTTCACCAAATTGTAAGTGACAGGAAAGGTCTCTGTAAATAGCTTCTTCCACATACGAATTTCTTTTATGCCATTGCAGTTAAAACCAGTAGGGTGTACTAGTGGCAGAGTTAGCCTTTTTCGTATATATCTTTGTGTGGCATTGACTTCAAAAGAGTAAATTTCTAAATGACAGCACAAACGCGATGTTAAAGAACGATTTCTCTGCATAGTGATGAGACATGCGGCTCAGTGGAATCTTACAAAATACGAAAGGATTTTGCTCCCTAATATCACCTATATGTATTCCATTAAGTTAATGTTTCAATGAGTTGGTCACCCTAATAAGAAGACATAAAAAGTCTTCAGAAAAAGATGTAATAAAACTTTCATTTAATAATAATTTCAGCTAAAAATAATGTAAATGGAGCAAGACATGCAAATGAGATTTGCTTATGAGATCCCCACAATTCCAAAAAAAAATTCCAAAATCCCCAATATGGAATTTTTCAGTACATTTAATGTATTTAAAGAACTAGTTCGCTGCACAGTGAGACATGTAACTCAGTGGCAGCTTGCAAAATAAGAAGCGGATATTTTGCTCCCTAATATCATTTATATGCATTCCATTAAGTTATTGTTTCAATGAGTTGGTCACCCTAATAAGAAGACATAATAAGTCTTCAGAAAAAGATGCAATAAAACTTTCATTTAATAATAATTTCAGCTAAAAATAATGTAAATGGAGCAAGAGATGCGAATCAGATATGGTTCTGAGATCCCCACAATTCCCAAAAAAATTCCAAAAATCTCCATGTTGGAATTTTTCAGTGTTTTTCATGTATTTTTATGATATTTTCCTTAGACGCAAATATTTTTGTAATACTATTTCAGGAAAGAAGAATAGAAATGCGATTTGCTCCTGGGACCCCAATAATTCCCGAAAAAAGAATCCCAAAATCCTCAAGTTGTAATTTTTCAGTATATTTGATATATTTTTCTAATATTTCAGGAAAGAAAAATGCTAATGAAATATAATCCTGGAATCCATACAATTCCCAAAAATATTTCAAAAATCCCCAAGTTGGAATTTTTCAGTATTTTTGATGAATTTTTGTAATATTTCAGGAAAGAAAAATGCAAATGAGATTTATCCTGGCATCCCCACAATTCCCAAAAAAAATTCCAAAATCCCCAAGCTGGAATTTTTCCGTACTTTTGAAGTATTTGTATGATATTTTCGTCAGACGCAGATATTTTTGCAATATTTCAGGAAAGATTAGACGTTTTGATGATTAAAAAATTTTTTTATTGCAGCCATGCAATTTGGGAAAAGAGATATTATATTGATATATGCAATAAAAATTGGGTTCTTTTGAAATGAAATGCGGGCAAATTACAACGTTCGATGTCAATCAAAATTTTTATTTAAATTGCACTGAAATGTTTATTTGATATCGAATGGTTCTTTCAATACATGCATTGAACACATTTACGACAGCAGGCTACCGACTACACGACTACAAAAATATAATTCATTTGTTTATGTGGTGAAAGTAGCACGGAAAACAATCTGCCATGTAGCCATAAAAATAATAATCAGTGATGCTTTTTAAATACTTATAAATATGGGATAAATATTTTTATAATTTTTTTTTATAATTAGAAAATAATTAATAGATTTGTTTCTGCAAAAAATATTAGAAATTTGTCTTTGAGGAATTTCAATTTGAGCTGCTTATAACTTTTTACTCAATTATGCTTCTCTAACAATTTTGTTTCGAAATATTGAAAATTTTGTTTTTTAATTGACAAAGGAAAGGTGTCAAAACCGTGGCCCCTAATAATTAAAAATGTTCAAATTTCAAAATTTTTTTGCTCGGCTTTAAATTGTGAGCGCAATCCTATACTTCCAACTCCAAACTTTCTTTTTTGGTTTTGGTTAGGAAAATCTGTTTGACAGAATTTTTTTATTAGAGCAGAAACAGTCGCTTGGTACAGGTTTGAGTTTTTTATAAATTCAAAGAGGCTGATTTTCAGGTCTTGTGACTGCGCCCCTTAAAAGGGATAAAATACAAGCTTCAGACTTAAACGCAGCGGCAGCTCTTTGTAAAGTAAATGATATTTTTTATATTTATATTAAATTTTTATTTCCACTTTTCTTTAAATCTATCACTAAGCCCGACAACATCAATTCATGAATACCAAAATTTGTGGACTGAATGGAATAATACGCCACGTGATTTTATGATTTTACTAAAACTGTGCTACGATGTACACAGCATATGCCAAATTTGAATTTATGCACGAGCGATCTAAGGTCATGATTATGTCGCAGTGAAAGCATGTAGTGATTTTATCTTTTTATACCTTTTTTTATGGGATTTTCTAAATTCGAAGGACTATATGAATACGTCACAAAGCACAGCTGCCCTCAAAGCTGACATAAATCCGGCGTGCCACTTATTGTGCAAGCCTTTCCAATCAATAAAAAGATTTTGATAAAAACCTCCTACATCCTGTACTGTATTTAAATTGAAAGTAGAACCTTTTAAGAACAGGTCTGAATTTGTATAAACATGCTCATGCATGTTAATTCCTGTAGTTACTTCTTTATTTAAAAGCGATTATTCCGAACTAATGATTCCGTAAGAAAACTAAATCCATTAATGAAATGAGAAATTTACTTGCTTAAAGAATTTCCCTATTCTTTGTACTTGTGGCGCCGTTATGACTTGATTTAAACACGGCTGACTTCATTTATCCCTTGAGTGTGGAAGTATTTTTATTTTCCTTTGCATGAATATTTTCCTGCCAACTTTATTTCCTTACGCCCACTCATCTTTTTCCCTTTTTCTTTGAAGTTAAATAAATTATTAATACACGTTGCTTTCGTTTAAGAAAAAAAAACAATTGAATTTAAGCTGCATATTATACATCTTAAAAGTATGATAAGTCTTGATAACAATAGAGAACAGCTGTGAATTTATTAAACGCTCGTAACACCATAATCCACTTAAAAGTGAAACAATACAGGCTTAAAGATATTTTTCCTGTATTAACTATGATATTGTTACTTGTAGTAAATATTTCTGTTGAAATATATTTATCGAGTCAAAATGAAAATGTATTATGATTGTCTACAGTGCGGGCAATAGTTTCAGGTACATGCAGGCGTGTGTTGTTGTTCTTGATAGAAATAATATTCTTAATATTTTTTTTACTGCAATTTTCCATCGCAAAAATATTCATTAGACTAAAAGGGTGGTGTTGTATAATTGTAATTGGTAATTGGTGGCTACGTTTCATATTCCAAAGGAATCATGATCGTTATAGCCCGATCTCTTAAGTATATGTATCCATGTATGCTCATGTAAATGAGTAAATTTTCTAGTCAGGCTCGTGTTTAGTTTAGAATTTCTCTTTATATGCATCCTTAATGAATATTGCGCTTGCCCTGTGTCGCGTGCTTTTTTAGAGCGTCGCAACACCAGAGCAACGCGTGCAAATTGTTGAAATTTTTAATGAAAATTGGTGTTCTATTTGTTAAACTCATGGTGCACTTCTCCATTTTATGGCGTACATAATCGTCCTGTAGAGCGGCTAATTCGAAGAACAATAGATCGTTTTCGGACCACATTTACTGTTACTGATATTGTGCATCCCATGAGACGCAGTACCCGCTGGGAAAGTTTAAGTATGAAAAAAATGTTCCTGGTGAAAACACCAGTCAAATAGTTTTAAAAAAATAATTGTAATCGAATAAAATTAATCGAATAAAATTAATCGAATAAAATTAATCGTATAAAATTAATCGAATAATTGAAATCGATTATTGTTATTCGTATACGACTATATAGAGGCATAAAAAGTCAAGCGAAAACGTCCTCTCTAAACACTTCTTTGAAGTGGTGAGAGGTTTGCTTGTATGGTCGAGTGTAATTAATCGCTGCGATTAGTTGAGATGGCTAAAATCTCAGCCATCTCACTTATCTTCATTCAACGATAGGCGATTTTTGTGAGGATAGGCGATTTTTGTGGAGATGATCACTTTTGCGTGACCTGAACGTATGGGGAAGATTTTTTTAATTGTTGAAAATTGGCAGAAATCATATTTAAACATCAATTTCATGAAATGTTCTTTCCAATTAAGCTCGTTTCATTAATATTAAAATATATTTCCTTGTTGTAATTATGATGATTTAAACTTTTTTGTACATATGAAAATAAATAATTCTGAAATTGCCAGGCGGATTAATTGTTTGAAACATTGACTCAAAATATATAAATTTGTTTTAATCCTATAATTATTTCTGGCATCTTATATTAAGAATACAACTGGAGCTTTTTCCGGCTGCGAAGATAGGACCTCAGAAATAAAACTCATTTCTGGGTATGAAAATACTAATTGAACGCTGCAAAGTATGCGATGGATTTATTTATGTTTCTTACCATGCCAAATCACATAATATAACAAAGTGGCCATGCTTCGTTTTAGTTTTTAAATATTTTACTAAATGAAGTTATTTTTTGCTTTAATAAGCGCTTTATTTATCTAACTATTGAAATACATAAAATACAAAATAATTGAATCACAAAAATTCGCTTTATATGTTAAATATTATTTTTAATATTTTAAGTATTAATTTTTAATATGGTTAAACTGTCACACAAACTATAAACAAATTTATTATTAATTATAAGATAATTATAATTTGTCTTTGCCGTTGTGTCTTATACGGTGAATTTCCACCAACGAAATTGCCATGGCGGATGAAAATCGTCCTTCATCCTAGTTGTGTTCCTAGAATTAAACAGCTGACCCGTACAGAATATTTGTTGCTGTTGGTAAACTTTTGTAAAAGCATAAAATAAATAAATAAAAGAGCAAAAGTAACAATAGCTTGTTGTGCAATTCTTGTTACGTTTATGAAATACAATGACCATTAAATACAATGGAAATTGTTACTCTTTGACTGTCTGTCTGGTTTTGTACAGTTATTTATATATTTATCCTTTTAGCACGCACTCTTGCACACTCTCACACAATCTTGTCGCAAACAAAAGAGTGCTGGTTACTGTTATTGTCTAGTTCTGGTAGAAGATAAAATTATATTATATAATTTTTTTTTTGCTCAAATTTCACATTCCTGCTGTGAGCGTGCGGTTTAAGCGCGTGCAGATGTTTGAATTTGTGTCCGTTAAATCAACAGTAACATTCCGTGTTTTATGATCTACACAGCAAAAAAATTAATGATCATTTATTCATAAAAATTGTCAATTGTAAATATTGACTACAAATTGTTAGGGAAACTGAGAAAAAATTTCTTCAATCAATTTACTTAATTTTTTTTACTAATTTATTTGCCATTTACAGACTTTTCGTTTTAATCTTGAAATAATTTCAGAAAGGTAGCTTTTTAAAAAGTATTTTTTATTGTTTTGGAAAAAGTGCTTTTAAAAAAAGTACTATTGCTTTTTGGAAAAAGTACTTGTCGGAAAAGTACTTTTTGGAAGAAGTACTTATTGAAAAAAGTACTATTCTGAAGAAGTGCTTTTTAGAGAAAGTATTTTTTGCTAAATTTACTTTTTGAAAAAAGTGCATTTTGGAAAAAGTATTTGAAAAAAGTACTTTTTGGAAAAAAAGTGGTTTTTGAAAAAAGTATGTATGTACATATTTGTAAGAACTAGTTCTTGGGAAAAGTACTTTTTAAAAAAGGGATTTGTAGGAAAAAGTACTTCTTGGGAAAACCACTTTTTTTGAAAAGCACTTTTTGGTGTAAGTAAATTTTGGGAAAAGTACTTTTTGGAGAAAGTACTTTTTGGGGAAAATGCTTTTTGGAAAAGGACTTTTTGGGAAAAGTACTTCTTGGAAAAAGTACTTTTTGAGAAAATTACTTTTTGGGAAAAGTACTTTGTGAAAAAGTATTTTTTGAAAAATTTCATTTTGTATAGTACTTTAAGGAAAAAAGTGGTTCTTGAAAAAAGTATGTACATATTTGAAAGAATTAATTCTTGGAAAAAGTACTTTTTAAAAAACTATTTGTTTTAAAAATTTTGGGAAAATCACTTTTTGGGAAAAGCAATTTTTGGGAAAAGTACTTTTTGGGAAAAATACTTTTTGGGGAAAGTACTCTTTGGAAAAAGTATTTTTTAGGGAAAGTACTTTTTGGGAAATTACTTTTTTGGGAAATGTACTTTTTGAAGAAATTACCTGTTGGAAGAAGTAATTTTTGGGAGAACACATTTTGAAAAAGTACTTTTTGGGAAAAGTAATTTTTGGGAAAAATTGTTTTTGGGAAAAGTATATTTTGGGAAAAGTACTTTGTGAAATAAGTACTTTGTGAAAAAAGTACTTTGTGAAAAAAGTACTTTTTGAAAAAGTTCATTTTGTAAAAAGTTCTTTTTGAAAAAGTTCAGTTTGTAAAAAGTACTTTTTGAAAAAGTTCATTTTATAAAAAGTATTTTCGGAAGTATTGCAAAATATATTATTGTTCACTTATTCAGTAATAGAGTATAAGATAAACTTAATCATTAAAGTGATAATTATTTGAATATACATTTTTAAAAATGAACTTTTATATAGAAATGCATGAACATAATATATGATTCAAATAGAAAATGTATATATTTTTGTAAGGTTTCTGATAATGTTGAGCAAAAAGTGATTGGCATGGCAAATTTAATATGATTTTGTTGTTTGAAAGATGTTTGTTGATAGTTTTTTCTGTGTAAAAGCTTTACAATTATTTGTACTCGTTATTGTCCGGGTGTTTGGTGTGATTTTCTAGGTCGGCAGACGCCTTTCATATTTTCAACTTCAATGGAGTTTTTAAGTAACGCTTGCTTGATTTTCTTTTAAGTGGAAACAGTTGGTTTGCCCAAATATTTGTATGTAGTATTTTACACTTCTTTTTGAAAGTAACCTTTTTGAGGTTGTTTATGTAGTTGTGTAAGTTTGACTTTACTTCAGAATTTGGAGAATTTTAATATAAAAAAAAATAAATAAAATATAAAGCCTCCTGAATGTGTGTTAATATATTTTCCTATTCTCTTTTAGATAAAAGGATTAATATAAATAATTTTGTTTAATCGGGTATACCATACTTCCACATATTTTTCAGTAGGAGTGGGTTTTATTTAAAAAGATTACGCCATTCAGCGTAAATGATATCAGCAACTGAAAATTCAAACCAAATTCTGAATAAGCATATTTGGCTTTACCGGTACTAGAAGCAAGAGGATTACATACATACTAACTTGATAAATTATTGATTTCTTAATAAAACGATAACTTCATAATTGAGTTTAAAGGAAAATCTGTATTAAGAGCCTATAAATTCACTGCACATCTCCCTAAAGAGACTATCATTTATGTAACTTTATATAAATTATTTGTTTGAAAGTAATTCAAAGACTTGAGATAGACAGAAAGGAGTATTTAATGCTGAGTTGTTGAAATGCTAATCAGTAAAATACCTGCTGCACATGCTGACAGTGTTGCCAGCATAGCATATCGGTTGCTAAGTTTAGATCTTGAAATTTATGCTCTAGCTTTTTTTCCACATTTAACCATTTTTTACACTTACTTTTGCAAAATTTATTTATATTCATTTTTTAATAATCGTGAAAATTTTTAAAAAAATTAATAACAATTTTTACAAAATTAATGGTGGATTCTTGCTGAGATACCCTTTACATATCAATTTTATCGTTATGAAAATAATCTGATTTTTTGTTGCATTGATTTGAAATTATTTCTGGTTTTAATTAATAAGCTGAATTTAAAGAATGCCGATTACTTCTTTGGTTTAAAAAATTCCTTTACGTTAAATGTTTTCATTACTTCGGGGTGTGAGTAAGAAATTAAAATAAAAGGCATTTAAAAAAAATAATTTTAAATGGCAACGAAAAGCACTTCAAAAATACAAAAATTCTCCCGAAGTACTTTTTGTAAAAAGTATATATTCAGAAAATAAAGAAGGGCATTCAGAAATCAAATAAAGATGTTAAAATATCCAAAATGTGGCAACATTGCAAAAAAAAAAATAAATCAGTTTGCATTATTAAAAACAATTTTTTTAAAGGACCTAATTTCATAATATTATTTTAAGTTTTTATGCCATTAAAAATGATTAAAAAAATGTTGTAACGTTTCAAACATGTAAGAGAATAAGATTCTATAAAATTTCCTAAATGATTGCTAAAAAAATAATTGAAAAATAAATATTTAAGAATTTCTTTAAAACATTAAAATAATAAATCTTTTATCGTAAAGTTCCTACCCAACCAACACACACACACACATACTCACACAAGTGAATAAAAATAAAATTTATTGATTAACACTGCCTAAGGAAGCAAAGACAGACACAAACAACAACAACAATAACAGTACAAAATACATGTACTTTGAACAAAGAAACCATTTTTCAAAATTTAGCACTTTTGCAGGTGTTACGATAAAAGCAAGTGTCTAACGATATCTTGTTTGTTAAGTGCCTTTTGCTTCTCGTTCGCTAACGCTCGAGTCAGAGTGTTAGTTTATTGCATGTGGCACTATTAAGCAGCTTACAGAAATTTACAACTACAAGTGTTTTTCTTTGTGGCAAATGAAGACATCTTCATTTTCAGCACATAAGAGCATCATCATCACATACACACATACAAGTGCACCAGCACACACACACATACAAGTGCACATGCACATGCAGCATAAGAAACCACATCCTTGTAGCGAAGCAACGTGTGCTTGCAATTGTCGTAAATACATTATTTCTTCGTACCATCTTCTCTTGGCTGGTTTTTTTTTTTATTTTTACTTTTATTTATTTTTTTCTGCAGTATTCTTTAAAAAAGACAAATATTGAGAGAAGAGGAAAAATTATTTTTAAAAATTAATGCCAAAAACAGTACAAACATTCATTAAGCTGGATGTTTGCATATCATCTATTGTTTGGCACCGGCATCCTTTTTAAGAACTACGAGGATTTTTGCATCTTGGAGGACGCCTGCACAGAATATGACTCAATGATAATTTAAATTCGACATGTATATACTATTGCTGAAAATGTAAAATTAATCTTTTTAAATTTGTTTTCTTTGTTTTTAAATATTTTTTTTTCTTAATTTTCCTTATGACACGGAAAAAAAGGCAGGGTTCCAAAATGAAGGTAAAAAAAATATATATATAAAAAATTGATATTGAAATTGATTTTAAGAAATTTCTGGGTTTTTTTTTGGAAAAATTTGTCAATTAATTTAATCGATAAGAAAATCCATATTTTGATAAACTGTAATGAAAGAAAAGTAGTTTTCAAAAATTTGCATCGAATACCTCTTCCCTGACAATAATAGATCGGCAAATAATATGCCAGCCATCATCCCATTGACAGGATTTCCGTTCACAGAAAAAGAAATATCAGGATTTATAAGGATATCTTAAAACTTTAAAGTTGCTGGGCTATGAGACACTTTCCAAAAAAAAAAAAAAAATTAGAAATTAATTTTTCTGAAAAAAATATTTATTTATTCGTTAATTTCTATTTTCTCCCTTTCCAAGTAGTCTCCCGCAGCTATAGGGAGTTTTTTTTATAGAGTGACACAAGTTTAAATCATAATAAAACAAGGATATATATTTTTATTATCAATGAAATGGGCTTTATTGGAAAGAAAATTTTATGAAATTAATGATTAAATATGATTTCTGGCATGTGGCCACCACGGCTGAAGCGTAGAAGGCGCAATCTGGAACAGCAATTTTCAACAACTAAAAAAATCTTCCCCTTACGTTCAGGTCACGCAAAAGTGATCATCACCCCAAAAATCGTTGATCATGGATTAATATTGAACCATCGTTGAATGAAGAGAAGTGAGATGACTGACACTGTAGGCATCTCAACTGATCGAGTACATCACATTTCACAGGAATAATAAGTCATGAAAAAGCCATTCGAACCGAGCTGCATGCAGCGATTACTTACACTCGACCATAAGAGCAAGCCTCTGACCACTTCAAAGAAGTGTTTGGAGAGGACGTTTTCGCCTGACTTTTTATGCCTCTATATAATCATATACGAATAAAAATAATCAATTACAATTATTCGATTAATTTTATTCGATTAATTTTGTTCGATTAATTTTGTTCGATTAATTTTATTGGATTACAATTATTTTTTCAAAACTATTCGTTTGATTTTTTCACCAGGACCGTTTATTTTACTTAAACTTTTCCATAAAGTGGAAGGACGCAACCGCAGTTGCAGAGAACGGCGCCGAATTGAAAAAAAAAAAACATTTTAAAGTATAAAATTTGTTATATTTTACGATGTTTTCAGATGACTTTTTATGCCTCTATATATATATAATCGTATACGAATAAAAATAATCGATTACATTGATTCGATTAATTTTATTCGATTAATTTTACTCGATTAATTTTATTCGATTAATTTTGTTCGATTACAATAATTTTTTCAAAACTATTCGACTGGTTTTTTCACCAGGACGTTTTTTTTACTTAAACTTTTTCATAAAATGGTAGGACACAATGCTTTCCTGTGCAGCAGCTACAGCTTCTTCAGTGCGCACTATTCGGCGTCGCACGGGATGCACGTGATCAGTAACAGTAAATGTGGTCCGTAAACGATCTATAGTTCTTCAAGTTAGACGCTCTGAAGGGCGATTCTGTAGGCCATAAAATGAAAGAAGTGCACGATGAGTTTGACGAATAAAACAATTATTTTGATTAAAAATTTCAACAATTTGCACGCGTTGCTCTGGTCCTGTGTTACTCTAAAAAAACACACTTTATAACACACTTCTGCCGGGTCTACTTTGTCTTATTGGCAAAGTAGCCAAATTTCTGACATCCCACTTTTTAGTATGTCCTTGAGTTTTTTGAGGAGTTCGCTTATTGGGAACAGAAATATTTGCAGTGGACCGAAAATGTTTAAGACGTTGCCTGAGGCATAATTACGCTGTTGCTTTTGGTAAAAAACTTATTGTCGATATTCATCAATTTGGGAAGGAGTCTTAGTGTCGATAAGTTCGCAAAAAAAATTTCGTCACTTTTTTAACATTTTCATCAGTTGTTGATGTGCTGACGCGTCCAGGACGAACATCGTCATTCACATCTACTCCAGCACATGTAAACGACAGACTCCGAGTGAAACTATCGAATGTAAGCGTCAACGTTTCAAGTCCTTTTGAATAATTTCCCTTTTTATATAAAATTTATTACACGTTAATAGTATTTTTTTTCGAATGCAAAAAATCAGCAAACACGCAAAACATTTTTAGCCTTTTTGACTCTCACTAGTAAAAAACTACATAAAAATCTTTTTACCTAGTCATCGAAATTTGGAAATGTTTTTTATATAGATATATTAAAATTTTGCAATTTTAGAATTGACAAACATATTTATAGTTTGTGTGACAGTGTGAGCATTTAAAGCAAATATTTTTATAATAAACCTTTTTTGTATTTTAAAATCTATAAAATAAAAATAAAACAATCATCAAAGCAGAAAATAACTTCACTTATTAAAACATTTAAAAACTGTAAAGAAACATGGTCAACCGTTAATGATTTAACGGTTGACAATGCGTTAGCGTTCGCTGGCATTAAAAACAAAATTAAATGTACTGCATAATTCGCGGCGTATGACGAATTTCGTCGACACCATGATTGTGTGTATTTTGATCAATATAAATGTAATTCATTTTAAACGATGAATATTCCCTCAGAATATTTTGTCATTAGTTCCAGTCCAAGCCTAAAGTTAGCAGGCGAGTTTTCTTTGCAGTTCCTAAAAGTATGCTAATACTTTAATTTTTAAGAGCAATTAAAGGTTTTACGAAAGTGTTCTGTCAATTTAACCTGGAAAACTGCAACCGATTGATTGGAAAAGAAAATGCTTATTCAACTTATACAACAGAACAGAACAGCTGTTTCCGAAAGGCGCTACACTTTCATCATCAGTACTCATATGTATTGTTGTTTGTCTCATTTGCTGGGAAACAGCTGTTCCGATCTGCTGTGTAAGTTGAATAACTAAAAACTGATGTTGAATTTTCTTTGTTTGTGCCTCGGAATATTAAGCATGTCTTTCTGAATATAAAGGGGGAAAAAACAAAATTTTGAACAATTCGCCATAGAATATTAAATTCTAATAATAAATAGGTTCGATAGAAATATTTACACAAACAAATTTAATTTTCTGCACAAGTGGTTGGTATTGTTTCACACTCCTCTGGACCGCATTTTAAGACTAAATATATGACGAACTAGAATTTATTAAAAAAGAAAAATTAATTAAATAGATTTTTTTATGAAACCCAAATCAGATACTCATTTCAAGACTGCCTGCATAAATTAGAATTTAATTAGAAAGATTTTTGCTGAAATGTTCTGTACAATTTGCCGAAAAAGGAAAACTCAAAGAGCCTTAAACAATTTGTTTTAAGCGAATCTCAGCGAATATTCACCTGCAGCTATTTAATCCCATGAAGTTGTTAGCACAAAGATTACATTTCACTTTGTTTAATCTTTTTTTTTTTTGTGTTTGTTTGCTGATGACGCTGTCCTTCATTGTTTACATCAGCTTTGTTTGCTTGAAGCCTGGCAAAACATGCTCATGTATAATCAACAACTTGCTTAGCATTTCAGTTGGTGTTTTTTTTTGCTGCTCCAACATATTTGACAACAATGAAGAGACAGTTTCAAGTTTAGTATTCTGTTTCTTTGCTTTTTTCTTCATTTGTACTTTCTAATACTCCAATTTTCTTTTCTTATATTATTTTCTATTTGTTTGTTTGATTGCTGAGCGTTAAAATAGAGTACAAGGCTATTAAGTACAACAAAAACAAGAAGAAAAGAAATAATAATAATGTAAGAACAATAGTTATTGTCAAGTTTTGTCTTCTTACAAAAAGAAAAAAAGTACACGCACTCTTGCACTCATTGAAGAAACCAATATGCACTAATTCTCATTTTCGTCTTCCCAACAGCTGCTAACAAACACACTTGCATATTGCCCAGCAAACATCGTCAGGTTTTCTTACAAAAATTTAGCGCAGTGGTTGCAATACCCTCAAGTGAATGCTTAACTTCCGATTATTGTAAATTAAAACCCAAAGTTGCATGTTATTCCAATTTTTAGCTCTTTTGATTTTGTCGCAAAATCAAATATCATGTGAGCAGGCCCAATACCGGAATTGTCGCTATAGGAAAGAATTTTACTAGTCCAATCAATTTGGCTGCAAAATATGTAACTGTTGTATTATTTTAAATACATTTGTATATTATTCTCATAACAATTTCTTTTCTTGAAGAATAAGGACGAATTTTTAAAAATTGTAAGAAAAAGGATATATGGCAATTAGTCATGTCCTAGTGCCCAATTAAAAATATGGATGAAACGCATAAATTTAGAAACAATCATTCATTCTAAATATGAAATAGGCTGAAATTTGATTTTTAAGAAAAAGGATATATGGGAGGTAGTCATGTCCTTGCTCCCAATAGCGCAATATTGAAACTAGTGCTACATTGCATGTATTTGGAAACCTAAACGAATTTTTAGGGCATTCCAATCACAGGACAGAAGTAAACTCAGCTTTTTAGAAAAAGGATATATGGGAGGTGGTCATGTCCTTGCTACAAATTATAACCAGATTTACATTCCATATATTTGAAAACAATAACGAAGTTTTAGGACATTATAATCATAGAATCTTTTGAAATTCACATTTTAAGAAAAAGGATATATGAGAGTTACTCATGTCCTTGCACGGAATAGTACAATATTAAAACCAGAGCTAAAGCTCTTAATTTAAGAATTCATTTCGGATGTTTAGGGCACTATAATCATATTCAGTTTAAAAAAAAGGATATATGGGGGTACTCATGTCCTTGCAACGAATAATACAGTATTAAAACTATAGCCAATGCGGGTAATTTAAGAAACAGTTTCAAAACTTTAGGGCATTCTAATCATAAAATCGGATAAAATTCAGTTTTTAAGAAAAAGGATATATGACAGGTAGTCATGTCCTTGCACCGAATTACGCAAAAATTTTAAGAGACCTAGATACAAAACTTTTAAAAACTATTAAGAATTTTTAATGTATTCTAATCATAAATGCGGCTAGAATTTAGTTTCAAAAAAGGATATATGGGAGGTACTCATGTCCTTGCACCGAATAATACAGTATTAAAACCACAGCTACATTGAACATTTTTGTAACCAATACCGAATTTTTAGGACATTACAATAATGGAATCTTTTGAAATTCAGTTTTTAAGAAAAAGGATATATGGGAGGTACTCATGTTCTTGCAACGAATAATACAGTATTAAAAATATAGCCAATGCGGGTAATTTAAGAAACAGTTTAAACATTTTAGGACATTCTAATCATAAAATCGGATAAAATTCAGTTTTTAAGAAAAAGGATATATGGCAGGTAGTCATGTCCTGGCACCGAATTATACAAAATTTAGAGGAGGCAAAGTTTCAGGACTATATTTTAATTTTTAGTGTATTACAACCATTAATGTTGCTAAAATTTTGTTTTTGAGAAAAAGGATATATGACCAGAAGTCATGTCCTTGCAGCGAATTATACAAAATTTTGGAGGAGTTATAAAAGGCAAAGTTTTAAGAAATGTATACTGATTTTGAGTACATTATAATCATTAATTCGGCTGAAATTTCGTTATTAAGAAAAAGGATATATGAAAGATAGTTATATCCTTGCACCGAACGATACCAAATTTACAAGAGAGCTAGCATAACCAAGGTTAGAAATAGTTACTGGATCTTAATGCATTCGAAGCGGCTAAAGTATAGTTTTTAGGAAAAAGGATATATGGCAGGTTGTCAGTCCTTGCAGCAAATTATAAAAAATTTAGAGGAGATATAAAAAGCAAAGTCTTAAGAATAGTTCCTGATTTTTAGTGCATTATAATTATTAACTCGGCTGATATCTAGTTATTAATAAAAAGGATATAAAAGATGGTGATATCCTTCCACCAAACGATGCCAAATTTACAATGGATATAGCATACAAAAGACTAGAAATAGTTAGTGAATTGGAATGCATTTGATGCGGCTAGAATTTAGTTTTTAAGAAAAAGCATATATGGGACGTAGTTATGTCCTTGCAGCGAATTATAAAAAATTTAGAAGAGTTATAAAAGGCATAGGTTTAGAAATATATACTGATTTTTAGTGCATTATAATCATTAATGCGGGTGAATGTTTGTTTTTGAGAAAAAGGATATATGACAGGTAGTCATGTCCTTGCACCGAATTATAAAAAATTTAGAAGAGATATAAATGGCATAATTTCAGAAGCTGCAGCTAATTTTTAATTCATTCTAATTAATAATATGGATGAAATCCTGTTTGTAAGGAAAAGGATATATGGGAGGTAGTCATGTCCTTGCACAGAATTACGCAAAAATTTGAAGAGACCTACATAGAAAACTTTAAAAATTATTACGAATTTGCAATGTATTCTAATCATAAATGCGGCTAGAATTAAGTATTTAATAAAAAGGATATATGGCAGAAAGTCATCTCTTTGCACAGAGTGAAGCTAAATTTACAAGTCAGCTAAGACGCATAGTTTTAGAAATAGTTAACAGTTTTTAAGACATTCTAATCATAAATGTGGATGAAATGTAGTTTTTAAGAAAAAGGATCTATGCAAGGTAACTATATCCTTGCACGAAATGACCTGAAATTTTAAAGAACGACTGATTTTTAATGCATTCTGATTGTAAATTCGGCTGAAATTCAGTTTTTCAGAAAAAGGATATATGGGAGGTAGCCATGTCCTTGCACAAAATAATGTAAAATTCCCAAGGAACTCAAAATGCATAACTCTAGGAACAGTGAATGATTTTTATGGGAGGTAATCATGTCCCTGCACCGAAACAGAAGTAAAATATTTGATTTTAAAAAGTCTTACTTATTTTTAATACATTCTAATTGTAATTGTAAAAACTAAATTTCATCTTCATCTATAATTATAGATGAAGATGAAATTTTGTTTTTATGGTATTGAATAAATTACAAGTTTACAAGAGAAATAGTTCGTTGTATTTTTATAAAATAACAATAGGTAAAATTAAAACTTAAAAATTCATACTATAGACATGTCCTTGCTACAATTTTTACAAACTTGTCATTTTTTTTAGTTCCATGCTACACTTCCACTCTATTTGTTCGCTGGGTAACTGAATGCATTGTATAGCATCAAATGCAACTGGGTTCCAGTATCTTGCAGCTGCAGCGCCCAAGACGAAAGGAAAAGTGTAGAAGAGTAATAACAGTTTATTTGTGTAGATGAACATTATTTTAGTTAGTTTTATCTATCTTATATATTCTTGCTATTTTCTTGTTGTTGTTGTTGGTAGTGTAAGGAAAAAAAATTCCAAATGCTCTACAAAATACAGCAACGAAAAGCACAACATTATTAAAGAAAAGAAGTTTAGTACGTGCGTTTAAAAAGAATTTCAAGGTTTTTGCTTCTAACATTTTCAGTGTAAAATATATGAAGACAGAGTGGCATGCACAAACATGCATGCTGGCTTACATGTATTGGTATTATCGTGGGAGTACTTATTTAATTGTTGGCTTCAAAGGTTTTAGTTCTTGTTACACTTTCCTCTATTCGTTTTTATATTCTTATCAAAATATTTATGACTGAAATAACAAGTTAATTTTATGCAAATCTTGGTGTTGCTTTACATGAATGCGTAATTGGGTGCCAACATGTGTAGTAGCATGTGTGTGTGTGTGTGTACGTGTTTAATATGTTATTTTCTTTGGCAAGTTAACAACGTATTGCATAACAAAAGTTTCCTATTAACTCTGCAATACTGACATTATTTTCTATGCAAATTTATAGTTTCACATATTTTGTGTTGCAAAATTTCATCTGCGATTCGCTGTAACTAAAATTAATTAATACCTGTGTGTAGAATATTTATATGGAAACAAGATTGTGAGCGTGTGCGTGGCTGTACCGATGTTAAAATGTATGGTTTAGTTGCCTGCAACCAAGCGTATGTGCGAGCAGATGTTAGTTTATGCCAGGGATTTTGTTTTGCGCACCGCATACATTTAATTAAAGTTGATTTGAAATTTAAATTTTAGTTTACAACAATTATTTGCAAAATGCCATGGTTTTGAGTTACGACTGTATTAAGTAGAATCTTGCTAATTGAGGATTATTTGAGCTTAGCCATGCACATAATTAACATCTAATAAATACTTTGTAGCTAACAAGTTGCGTAATTTGTTGGTAAATTACACTTCTTGGGCTCATGTCCTTAACGAAACCAGGAAATCGTTTGTCGAGTTAAGACGTGACAGAAGTAGTTGGAAGTCTTTTTTAAGCGCGTTAGTATGGAATAAATAATAAGTGGGCGTGGCTCATGAGCTTTTTATTTTAGATAATTGAATACGTATGCAAAATTTTGTAAAAATTCTAGATCCGGTAGGACTTGCTGTCGTAAAAATTGATACAATAACACAGACAACATTTTCGCTACATTTTCATTTAAAAATATCTGAAGATGAGAAAACGGAATGCATTAAAATTCAGTAATTGTTTCTAAACTTTTATGTGCTCCCTCTTTTCTAAGTTTGGTTTAATTCGGTGCAAGGACATGACTACCTCTCATATATCCTTTTCCTTACAAACAGGATTTCAGCCGTATTATTAATTAGAATGAACTAAAAATTAGCTGCAGCTTCTGAAATTATGCCATTTATATCTCTTCTAAATTTTTTATAATTCGGTGCAAGGACATGACAACCTGTCATATATCCTTTTTCTCAAAAGCTAACATTCACCCGCA
The DNA here is from genome assembly GCA_951800035.1 of Linnaemya tessellans. Taxonomy (NCBI): domain Eukaryota; kingdom Metazoa; phylum Arthropoda; class Insecta; order Diptera; family Tachinidae; genus Linnaemya; species Linnaemya tessellans. The sequence goes on from OX637536.1 coordinate 44,819,015, forward strand.
TTAATGATTATAATGCACTAAAAATCAGTATATATTTCTAAAACTATGCCTTTTATAACTCTTCTAAATTTTTTATATTTCGGTGCAAGGACATGACTACCTGCCATATATCCTTTTTCTTAAAAACTAAATTCCAGCCGCTTCGAATGCATTCCAATTCACTAACTATTTCTAATCTAGTGTATGCTATATCCATTGTAAATTTGGCATCGTTTGGTGGAAGGATATCACCATCTTCCATATATCCTTTTTATTAATAACTAGATATCAGCTGAGTTAATGATTATAATGCACTAAAAATCAGGAACTATTCTTAAGACTTTGCTTTTTATATCTCCTCTAAATTTTTTATAATTTGCTGCAAGGACTGACAACCTGCCATATATCCTTTTTCCTAACAACTAAATTTTAGCCGCTTCGAATGCATTAAGATCCAGTAACTATTTCTAACCTTGTGTGTGCTAGCTCTCTTGTAAATTTGGTATCGTTTGGTGCAAGGATATAACTATCTTTCATATATCCTTTTTCTTAATAACTAAATTTCAGCCGAATTAATGATTATAATGCACTTAAAATCAGTATACATTTCTTAAAACTTTGCCTTTTATAACTCCTCCAAATTTTTTATAATTCGCTGCAAGGACATGACTTCTTGTCATGTATCCTTTTTCTCAAAAACTAAATTTTAGCAGCATTAATGGTTGTACTGCACTAAAAATTAAAATATAGTTCGGAAACTTTGCCTTATATATCTCCTCTAAATTTTTTATAATTCGGTGCAAGGACATGACTACCTGCCATATATCCTTTATTAGAAACTAAATTTTAGCTGCTTCGTATGCATTAAAATTCAGTAACTATTTCTAATCTGGCGTGTGTTAGCTCTTTAGTAAATTTAATATCGTTCGGTGCAAGGATATAATTATCTTTCATATATCCTTTTTCTTAATAACTAAATTTCAGCCGCATTAACGTGCGTGAGTGTAATAAAAATCAGTAATTGTTTCTAAAGCTATGCGATTTATTTCTCCTCTAATTTTTTTTCCAATCGCGCCAAGGGTATAACTACCTCACGTATATCCTTTTAATAAAAATACTGAATATTAGTTGTATTATTAGATAGAATGCATTAAAACTGTGTAATTATTTGTAACCTTATGTATGTTAGCCCTCTTGTAACTTTGGTGTCATTTCGTGTAAAAATATGACTTACTGCCATATATCCTTTTTCTTAAAAACTAAATTTTAGCTACAGTAATGGTTAGAATGTAATAAAAATCAGGAAATAGTTGTAAAATTATGCCCTTTAGATGTGTTGTAAATTTTTCATAATTCGGTGTAAGGACATAACTACCTCCCATATATCCTTTTTGTTAAAAATAAAATTTCAGCCGTTTTAATGGCTAGAATGCACTAAAAATCAGTAATTGTGTCTAAAAGTTTGTGTTTTATCTCTTTTTTTTTACTTTTTTTTATTCGATGCCGAAACATAATTGCCTCTTTGATGCGGTGCCAGAACATGACCACCTCTTATAAATACTTGTTTTTGAAAACTGTATTCCAACCTCAGTTATGATTAGATTACATTAAGAATTCTGAATTATTTCTAAAACTATGCATTATAGCTTTGCTGTGTATGTTGCTTCAAAACATAATCATCTATTTTGTATCCTTTTTCTGAAAACCGTATTTTACCAGTATTTATGATCAGCATCCATTAATAATCAGTTCTTTTCAATTCTGCAAGGACCTGTTGTCCTTATATGCGAAAGTTGCCCAACCTTAATATATTTTTAAATTCTTTGGACAACCATATCTATACTGGCTGGTTCTAGTGTTACTTCAATATTCTAAGTTTTTTATTTATTTCTAGTTTTGCCTACGCCATAAAGCATCGTGCGTCGGTTGTTAGTCTTTTATTGAAGGTTTAAAGTTTAGACTACTGTAATCATAATAAAAGAAGCACTTTAATTTTGGTAAATAAAAATGCGTACAAACGTATTATTAATTCAGTTTCAGCAGCTACTCGTACAACGCATTCAAGTCTTTTTGAAATTAAAAATTCATTTTCAGTTACTTTGGCCACACACCGTGACACGTAAAATATTACAAAAATTTTCTATAATTTTATGTTTTGAAACAAAAAATGCGAAGGCAAAAGAAAAACAAAAGTTGTGGAAAGCAGCTCTTTCCGGACATGCCTCATTCCAGCGACCATGATTTCCTAGAAAAAAAAAGAAAGAAACGGAATAGCATAAAATACATTTTGCGGAGGAAATTTGAAGCTTTTTTTTGTAATTTGGGTTTGTTGTTGCAGCAAAATTTTCGTTTAATTTCTAATGATGCCACTGAAAAAAAGTTATGTGTGACATCGTGTCATGGAATGAAATGGTTCATGGTTTAACCTCCTTCTTTTTTTCTTCTATTAAAAATAAAAAGCGAAAGAAATTTTATTCCCCACAGCTGAAGGAAAACACTTACACACACAATATTCTATTTTACATGTAATTTTTTGAAATTTTTACCACCAAGTTTAGTGTCAGAAAAAAAAATTCTGTGTTAATAAAAAAACATACAGACCCACACACACACACACAAAATTGTGTGCCAAAAAATAACGTCAAATGTTTTTTTTTTCTGTTTGCGTGTTGATGCATAAGTTACGCATTTTCTTGCTCTACACTCTGATTAAATTTGGTGTTTAGAAGTTTATATTGTGTCCTTTTATTTTTATCTCGTAAAGTAGTTTCTTGCGGTTTTCCAAAATACAAGCAACGATATTTTCAATTTCCTCTTGAGTTTGTGTGCCAAAAAAAGAAAGGGTTTGACATTTAAGATAAATTAAATTGCTTTTCTATGCACTGGATTGTCAATTTTGAAAGTAGAAAAAGTTGTGAAATAAAAATCAAACAGTAATAAATATTGTATGGCAGAAGTCCTTAAGATCACGAAATAAATATAATTTTGTAGCCTTGAAAGTTTGTAAAATATTTTATCATAAGCCATGGATGGCATACTAAATATCCAAGCCAATATTAATCATACGCAGTGCTGGAAAAAATAAATAAATATTAATCATACGCTGCAGTGGGCAATTTGTGGAAGGTGAATTTATAGTTCCGTTTGAAAAGCAAATGTCATGCATGGTGTCTTAGAGAGATTTGAGATGAAAGAAATGTCAGATTCATGTAATATGTCTGAATTTTATTTTAAATTATTTAACTTGTTGTCGAAGGGTCTATTGCTGTAAATGACATGTGCAGCCTTTTTCTGCCTATAAAATCATTGGACAAAAGAAATAGTGTCGCCTTGTCAACAATTTGTTAAAGGAAATCATAGATAAAATCTGTGAGGAATATTGAATTGACTCTTATATGGATTGGGAGGATTAGACAGCCGGGCAACAAATCAATTTATATGTGTGTGTGTTGATATATAAAATTATATTAACGAAAATATATCCCACGCAGAGCTGCAAAGGAATGGCTATTTGTTGACTGAAAATTAAGTAATTATAATTTATTTCATTGAATTAAGATTTATAGGCTAATTTTTTGAAATTTCATTTTAAATTCAGATAAATATTCCAAGGCATAAAGGAAAAATATTCCAAGGCATAAAGAAAAGCCAACATCAGTTTTTAGTTATTCAACTTACACAGCATAGCAGCACAGCTGTTTTCGAAAGCCGCAACACTTTCATCATCAGTGCTTATGTGTATTGTGTTTGTCACCTCTTATTAGGTGGCTTAGTTGAATAGTTCTTATTTAAAATAATTTTATTAGGAAATGGCATACGAGAACTGTATCAATCGGATGTTAACAAATTTTTGTTTTAATACCCGTGTTACCGTTTCATTATTTTCTTCATGTTCCATTTTTCTGAATTTTTTGTTCCATCATTCCTAAGCCAAACTTTTTTTTGGTTTGAATACTTAATTATAATTTATTCTTAATTATAATTTATTCTTAATTATAATTTATTTCTTTCTAATATATAAAATGTTATTGATTGTCAAAGAAAAAAAATTTATTTGATTTATTTAGTAGACTATTTAAAAAAAAGACAATTTCCCAGTTCTGGAGCTGAATTTTTGGATTTTCTGGGGCCAAATTACCGCATTTGATATCCATCGAAATTTCAATACATTTAAATACGAATTTCGATCGATATCGAGTGCCGTAATTTGCCCCCTGATTTCTAATACCAATGAATTTCTTTCAAAAATATTTAATATGTTTAATACGTTAAGAAAAAAATAATGATTTTTTGTGTACAAACAAACAAAAAAAAAAAAAAAAAAAAAAAAAAAAAACAAAGAAACAAGTAAAAGCGTTATATTCGACCTGGTCGAATCTTAAATACCCTCCAAATATTTAGTAAGTAAATTTAAAATGTTTAACTGAGTGGGACAGAGTTCCTTTACATTATATCGTACGTCGACCCACTAATGGGGGCGGTTAAAAAATAGACTACATCATGTTTTCCACAGACGAATGTATGTTCATTGACAGATAGTCTTAGACATGATCACTGATCAAGAATATATATACACTTTATGGGGTCCAATTCTTTTTGGAGGGTATTTAAACTGTATTTTGGCGGAGTCGCTCTGGCAAAGGCTGTGGGGGGAGACATTTCACCTTTGCTATAAAACTCTACACGTAAATATTTGGGATAATTAAATGTAAAATTTATTATGTGAGTGAAGATAAATATGCCGAGTTAAACATGTTTTGACGTAAGCAATTACGAAACAACGTATTAACGCTGTGAAGTTAAATATGTTATGACGTAACGAAATGGCAAACAGTGAAGTTTTTTTATGAAAATTCATATTTAATCAATTTTTTGAGCATTTTGTGAAAATATTAACAGGTCATGAGAGTGTGTGTGTGGTTTTGGAGGGATTTTGCCTCCAGTGGCCAAATAAGGAGTTGCCTTGCATTTCCAGTATATACAAAATGATGTATGGGATAGAAGACACTCCCATAATCATTTTGTATATAAATATGTATTTTCATTAAAAAAAAAATTCAAAATTCGTTACGTCATAACATATTTAACTTCAATTCGTAACTGCTTACGTCAAAACTAATTTAACTCGGCATATTTATCTTCGAACACATAAATTTATATTTAATTTTTTGATAGGTTCATTTACGAGGCAAAAGAGTGGAAGGGGTAGGTCAGAGGAGTACCAGGTTACCTCTCAAGTTCGTCATTAAAGATTAAAAGTGTTATTTTTAAGGGATGTAGTTTTAAGTAAAACAATTTGTTAAATTTTTACACTATTTTTGCATATAATAACGCCCACTAAAGGAGGCGGGGTCCAAAAACTTTTTATTTTTATACTCCAAGTTTAACGAGTTGGACCTTCTTTAATATAAAAATTATTGGTTTTTAGAGGTTGGTTTAATTTTTCTTAGGAGAACTTTTTCCCTCTGACCCGATTTAGCCCCAATCTCCGAACTTAACCTGTGATATCCTTCAAGATATATTTATGCCACATTTCAAGAGTCTGGCTTTTTTAGTTTGGACTAAATCGTAATTTCCACAGACGCACGGACGGACATGCTCAGATCGTCTTAGATTTCATCTTTGATCAGTAATATATATACTTTATGGGATGGATATTTCGCTGCGTTACAAACGGAATGACAAAGTGAATATACTCTCCCTCCATATTCTCTTTTGGAGGGTATAAAAAGAAAAAAAAAGTTCAGTTGTCCAACCCTGGCATTGTCTCCTTTAATTTTGTAAGATTTAATTAGCAAAAACCAAAAATTAGTTTTAGTTGGTTACATTTACGTATCAAATATAAGTATAAATTTTCCAGTTTGGATTTTGCTGATTTTCAGTATGAAGGCTGAAGTCTAGTTTTTATGGGAAAACCGATATGATACATTCGACTTCCCTGTTTATAAGGACTTAGATAACATATACGTTATGGGGTCTCGTATTAATATTTACAAACCTATTTTTTTTTATCTTGGACCAGCACTCAGGGATGACCCCTATATATGCAATGCATTGCGCCGGAACTGAAAACGAGGGGATAGTATTGAGGGGACAGATTAGGAAAGATCAGAAGGTAGCCAGTTGTTTTTTGTAGCTATTTCAACCTTTTATTTCGCCGGCTAATTTTTGCTACAAGGCCGACGAAGGAGGGTGCTGTTATTCTGCTTTTTGGTACATGATCGTGTGAGTCGCTGTCACTGATGTTCAGTAACCAGTGCTATGCCTTCATCATTGAAACAGGCTGGCAGCAACTAACACAACCACGCACTAATGCTGATCAGAAGAATTCAACACAATATTTCATGACAGCGCGGGCTCGAACTCACGACCCTCCGCTTCATAGTCTCGTGTTCCACTACTTCAGCCAACAGCACCTACATTTTGGTGAATTATATAAAAATGCTATAAATGGAGAGGAGAGTAACATTTTTTCTGAGAAAAAGAAAGAATTGAAATTCTTCTCGAATGTAGTTTGTAATTTTGTTATCCACTTCTCATTAATTTCACTGAAATTTTCATGTAAATCATGTTCTTTTCTAATGGCGTCGTGTATGCATCAATAATTTTTTATTTTATTTTATATTCAAATCGTTTATTTGGTTAAACTGATTCTATTATTGTGATTATTGGCGTATTAAAAAGTCAACATGAATTATATATTCTCTTATAGCTCTGAAAATAATAATATTTCATATAAGAAAAACATGCTCCGCATATTCTGTGACAAAAAAATAAAAAAAAAACAACCATCAATTCATTCATGAATTTCTGCTGCGTTGATACACGAAAACCAATATTTTATTCATTTCTTTACTTCCATTCAATAAACGTTATTAGCGAATGTTGTGTACAACAGTTGGCTAAATAATGGGAATATAAAAAAAATATATATAAAATATTTATGGATGTGTGACTTAAATAACTGAATGTTAATAAAAAACTTTGTATAAAAAAATATATGAGAACATTTTTATAAAAAAAAAAATAATAAAAAACAAAAACAAAATATAAAAATATATATTTGTTAAACCCATTGGCAGTGCAAGCTTTTTGTGTCTATGAAAGTCGTTAGCAAATAAGCGCAAAATGCTTCTATTTTTTTTGCGCCATTATGGAATTGTTTATGAAATAAATAAGTGATGTATCAAAAATTCTATCTAAATACGAGGGTAGTCCAGCACCCTAACCAAAAATATGCAAGAATTTCAAACAAAATAACTTATGAATGTAAATTTTTTATTATTCGATTTTTTTTTTATTTTATTATTAAGATAGGAATTTTTTATTCAGACTCAAGTTCAAATCTGCCATCTGATTTTTATTGAGAAATTTTATTAAATATAAGTTATTTTATTAAGACTGGAATATTTATAACATTTCGGAACAAAAATAATTCGTTATTAATTTTAAATAAAAATAGTTCAACATATTGAGATCTATTTAAGCATCCACTATAATAATTTCTAATACCACTTGATCCCTGCTCGTATATATTTTGCTTTTTTTGTCGACTTCTTTTGCTGTATACACAAATGCTTGTTTTTATTTATTGTATACAATATCATTTTGATTTCATTAAAAACACAGCAATGCGTATAAAAATCGTATACATCAATGAATATTTTAAATACATTCAACCAATGAACGGAAATCCTTTATCATGATCCCTTTCCTGTATTTATAATTTATAACTAAAGGAATTGCTTATGATAAATTTTTCAACAAACACAACTTGTATTGCAGTTATCATGAAAAAAAAAATAAATTTAAAATTTAATAAATATAACAATTTGTGTGGGACACATTTTTCTCTGAAGGGGAAATAAATTTTGACGTTTTTGTTTGCTCTAAAAATATTTCAAAATTTCATTAGGAATTAAGTGAAGTAATAAAATGTCAATAACAAACATTGTTGTTGTGTTAAAGTGATTGTTAAATAAACAATCACTGAAAATTATGTTAAAAATTTTGGATTTTTCTGCCACAGTAGATTCTTTCAATTGTGAAGGAGTTTTCGTCTTGGCACATAAATTTTGCATGAAAACAGACCGTCACCTTTCAATCAAATTACATCCAAAATAATATATTTTGCTACAGAAATAACAAATTTTTGGGAATGCCGCCGCTCGCAAATATCTATTCAAAAAAGTACTTAAAAAAAAGAAAATTTTGTAAAAAAGACGAAATTAAAAAAAAGAGTTCCTGTTAAAGGTACTTTATAGAAAAAGCACTTTTTAGAAAAACCACTTTTTAGAAAAAGTAAGTTTTAGGAAAAGTGGGTTTTAGGAAAAGTACTTTTTAGAAAAAGTACTTTTTAGAAAAAGTACTTTTTAGAAAAAGTTCTTTTTAGAAAAAGTACTTTTTAGAAAAAGTACCTTTTAGAAAAATTACTTTTTAGAAAAAGTACTTCTTGGAAAAAGTACTTTTTAGAAAAAGTACTTTTTTGAAAAAGTACTTTGTAGAAAAAGTATTTTTTAGAAAAAGTACTTTTAAGAAAAAGTACGTTTTAGAAAAAGTTCTTTTTAGAAAATGTATTTTGTAGAAAAAGTACTTTCTAGAAAAATAACCTTTTAGGAAAAGTACTTTTTTAGAAAAGGTAGCTTTTAAAAAAAGTAACTTTAGGAAAAAGTGCATTTTAGAGAAACTGCCTTCTAAAATATGTACCTTTCAGAAAAATTATCTTCAGAAAGAAAAACTATTCTTTTAGAAAAAGTACGTTTTGGCGAAAGTACTTTATTTAAAACATGTTGCATCTAAAATGATATCTTTTGCTACAGAAAAAGCTAGTTTTAAAATTAGAACCGCTAAGAAAAAGTGCCAATACGTAAGAGTACCTTTAAATGAGAAGAACATTTAAGTAGTTTTCAAAAAATAAACCTCCTAAATAAATAATAAACACCTTTTGGAAAAAGTATTTTTTAGAAAATATTACATATTAGGAAAAGTACCTTACGGAAAAATTATTTTTTAGGAAAAGTTCCTTTTAGAAAAAGTACGTTTTAGAAAAAAACGGTATCTTTTAAAAAAAAGTATCTTCTGGAAAAAGTATCTATGAGAAGAAAGTACTTTTGATAAAACTACCTTTTATAAAAGGTACATTTTACAAAAAGCAGATTTTAGAAGGTACCTTAGGGAAAAATAATTTTTTAGAAAAAGTTAACTCTACAAAAATTACGTTTTAGAAAAAGAGAGATAAAAAGGGTATATTCTAGAAAAAGTATATTTTGGAAAATGTATCTACTAGAAGAAAGAACTTTTGAAAAATGTACCTTTTATAAAAGGTGCATTTTACAAAAAGCAGATTTTAGAAAGTTCTTTTCAGAAAAAGTACCTTATAGAAAGAGATTTTTTTTGTAAAAGTGTGTTTTTGAAAAAGTACCTTTTAGAAAAAGTACCTTTTGTAAAAAGTACCTTTTAGAAAAAATACTTTACCGAAAAAGTACCTTTTTAGAAAACGTACTTTTTAAAAAACGTACCTTTTAGAAAAAGCACCTTTTAGAAAAAGTACCTTTTAGAAAAAGTACATTTTATAAAAAGTACCTTTAAGAAAAAGTAATTTTTGGAAAAAGTACCTTATGGAAAAGTGGCTTTTTGAGAAAAAAAACCCTTTTAGGCAAAGTGCCTTTAAAAAATACCAATAAAAAATACCTTTTAGAACAATTATGTTTTAAAAAAAGTTCCTATTATAAATGAATCTTCTTAGAAAAACTAGAAGCGCAAAATTTATCTGTTATTAAATGTACGGATTAGAAAATATATCTTCTAAAAAAGTTAGCATTTTGTAAAAGAGTGTTTTGGAAAAAGTACGTTTTAGGGATATGTAATCTCTAAATAAAAGTAGTTGTTAAAAAATTATATACTTGAATAGAAGAAGGGTTTAGGAAAATTACATTTTAAAGAGCTTTGTCAAAAAATATAAAATTGGAAAATTTCTTTTTGCGATAAAGAATCCTTTGCAACAATTGTTTATTAGAGAAACACATTTGAAAAAATCCTTTGAGCGAAGGAATCTTTTGGGTGAAACTACGAAATATTAATGTAATTCTGTCAGAACCTGTCAAGAAAAATACTTCTTTTGTTAGATATTCTCTTGTTGTTGGAATATTTCGTTACAAAGGCAGTTAAACCCTAGAAACTTGTTTGTTAGAGTTTATGTTTCGAATTTGCAAAGAATTGTCTGAAATCTTACATCTTTCATACCATTTGTGCCACTTGTTTTGTAAAGTTGACAGCCTTATATTACCATTCATTCAAAATACTTTTGAAGATATTTTCTTTTAATATTCAATTCACTTCATTTTAGGGACCGGAAAATATTTTCTTCTTACATCAATTCAATGTTGAGGCGTACTTGCTGGTTCTGCTGTATATAAACAGGAATTTCTCTAATGTGTTCTTTTTTTTATAAGTATTTTGATTTAAATGCAAATAGAATATCTGTAATTTTATTAGTCTGAATAGACATTTTTATTTGTTTGCAAATGCCTCCTCGAAAACTTTTCCAATTCATGTTCAATGTCATGGAAAATTGTTATTTCGAAAATATGTTTTGCTATAAACAAACGGCTGTTATGTTTAATATAATTATGATTATTATATTAAATATTTATGTTCATTAAAATACCACAATATCGCGGTAGTGATTTGTGTGTGTATGTGTGTGTGTATGTGTACGTTTACATATGTTTTGGGGTCTGTTTGTTTGCCTGTAACAAATTGTTGTACAGGGAAAACAGCAGCCAGCAGAAGAATTCTTTTCATAAAAATACATTGCGAATAGAAATAAATTTTTGTTTAATTGAACTTAAACTGTCTGTACCATTGAAATGTTTTTAAAATTCTCGTTAGTTGTGTATGCCGTAAAAATTTATAGTCTACTTTTATGTTTTGTAACTTGTTTTTATTTCCAGTTTTATACCATTTCCTAAGCAATTTCTATTGCTACGTGCTTATGAATTGATGGTTGAGTATTGGAGTATTTTTGATATTAATTTCATTTACATAATAACATAAATATTGAATTGTTTAATTTTATATATATTACAAAATTATATAAATGAGCCTAAATGTATGCATTTTAATAATGATTGTGGCTGATTGTATAGAAATTTTGAAATTAATGTGATTTGTTAGTGTTTTCGGTTCATAATATGAAATCAGCAATACGTTGTTATTGTCATATTTTATTTTCCCATTGTCAATAATTATTCAAATATGTAGTACAAAAATTATGAATAATTATTCATCTGAGAGAGTGCACTGTGTGGCATTGAAAATTGATTCCATTTAATCTGCATTCATAAGTTCTTTTAGTTTCAAGTCCTGCTTTTTAATTCCCTGCCACATACATTCACTATTATTGCCTTCTCTTTAGATTGTCATTAAAAAATTAAACTTTCGGTATACTTTCAGGTTTAACTTATTTATAGTGCTCAATAGGGTATTCAATTACTCGATTAAATTATCGATTAAATAATGGATTAATAATTAATCGAATAATTAAACGATTAAATTATCGATTAAATAATTGACTAATTAATCGAATAATTAATCGATTAAATTATCGATTAAATAATCGATTAATTGTTCGAATAATTAATCGATTACTTATTCTGTTAATTAATCGTTAATTTAATAAACTAATTGTTTTTTTAATTAATGGGTTAATCGGTTAATGAAAGATTTCCATATTGTAAGTTAATTTAAAAAAAATAACATTCATTTTTTTTTTACAAAAAAAAAAACAGTTCTTTAACTAAGTAAAGTAGAAGAAGAATTCGCAGATATGCAAAAAAGTCAGTTCGGTTAATTCTGTTAGAAGATTGTTTGCATTAGTGTCCCTTTCTTCAACTCATCAGCAAAGTTATCCTGCCAAAGTTCTGCACTGAACATTAAAAAAAGGTTTATAAAATATTTGTTTTTTTGCAGTATTTCAAAAGAAAAAAATGTGTTACAAATAGGAAACATTTCCGAGTAGAGGAAATATATAACTGTACTGAAACTCTCATTCGTCTGTTATTAAAGCAAAGCCTTAGGTTTTTTTTTCTCTAAATCCTTCACTTTATATAAAAACGTATTGAAATTATTCAAAAATATATATTTTTCAATCGTTTAATTGAATAAATTTAACCCATTTTTTCATTAAGCTAAATGGGCCATATATCAATTATTGAAAAAGTTATATGTTTAACAATTAATCGCTTAATCGATTAACGTCCAACCTCAGTTTTCAGTTATAAAATATTGTTTTTTAATTTTATTACTATTTTAAAATAAATATTTTCATTTCAACTGCATTCATGACAGAGTTATTTAATTTAAATGGAAATGTGTGTGTGTGTGTGTGTGAGTGCAGCCAAAATTGTGTATTTTGTTTTATCCAAATTTCAATTTCATAGTTGGTTGTATCATGGATCACAAAGATTTGCATTTATCATTTCATTGCACGTAAATGTCTAAAGCCAACACTGCAAATATGTACATGAATAGATTTTAATTCTCTGCTTCTATAGCGAAAATTGTTTAATTGTGTTCCGCTTAGTTTTATTCTCTTTTTATGGTGTGTTAAAATTTGTGTATTTATAATCCTATTTTTTCGTAGTTGTTTGTTTAAATTTGAAGCGAAAAAAAAATTGTTTGCTTATTTTAGTTGTTGCGAGAAGAAGAAAAAAAATGATGTTCTGCGTTGTTTTACGAGTATTTATGGCCATAAAACTCCTACTGCGTGTTGGCAGCATCAATGAAAAAATGTTTCGTTTTCTATGTGAAAACATGACTAATATTTTTGCATAAAACTTGCAAAACTATCAATAAATGCATGTGCAAATAGAAAAAATATTACTTGTACATTGTATTGCATTTGCATTTGGCAGTTAACAAATTCCATGTTGTGTTTTGAAATATATAAAAAAACTTGTATTCAAAAAGAATATAAAGAATTTAAGTTCAATAACAGTGGGATTTAAAATTGTTTCAAACAATTCAACAGAAACTGGTGGATTGAGCTGATGAAGTACTGCTGTGTACTTCTCTTGAAGTGGAAAATATTAGCATTTTCTTTCCGTTTAGGTAGCTCCCTGATCAGTATTACTTTGAGTTAGGGTGAAATTGAAATCAATGGACACCAGTGCAGTATGGTGGTATTACTCAAATTAGTTATGGAGATATAAATGTTGTACAAGAATGAAAAAAATTTTTGCGCTGACAAGGGAAGACATTTTCGAGTTTATACGTATTTCACGTCTAATCTTTTATAAATAAGCTAAAAAATTTCTATTCGTAATTTAAAATAATTTAAAATCTTTTTTTGTTTGAAGAATTTTATTCTCTTAGTTATAATATTAATTGAATAATTTTTATCGAATAATCTCTGTCATACTATTTTTTCATACAGTTGCTATAAAGCCTTCTGAATTAATTGCTTAATTTTTTTTTAGATTATTGCATAGATTATTTATCTTAATATAAACGTAAACATTACAATTATTCGAATAATTGTATATTCGTATAATTTAATCAAAATATATATTATTTGAATAACAATAAATATATTTATTTATTGCAATAATTTTAGTCGATTAATATTCGATTAATTTTGAATCGAATGATTTTTAAATATACATATGTATATGAAATATATATGAAATTTACTAAAAACATATATGATATATGTATATAGATACAAATAGTTTTGTTCGCTTGATTTGGTTTGAGTAAATTATTTGATTAATTTGTATTCGATTAATTTTTATCACAAAAGTTATTATCAAGGCGAATTCATACAAGGTGGACTCACTTATGCAACTCTGTGTAAAATTTATTGAACTGTTAAATGAAATGCTTTGGGAAAAACAATGGCCGCACACAAAAACGAAAAACCAGAAGAGCACTTTGACAGTTCAATAATTTTGCTTTGGTAACAGCTGATCACCACCTGGTATGAATTCGCCTTGGTTATTATTCAATTAAAATTTGTATTCGACTAATATATATATTTGTATTCGACTATATATATGTTTTTAAACAATTTTCTGTAAATTTAGATAATTTTAAAATATGTATTCGATTAATATATGTATATGTATACTATGTATATATATGTTTTTAAAAAATTTTCTGTAAATTTAGATAATGTATTAAAATTATTCGATTCAAAATTAATCGAATATATTATTCGGTTAATATTAATCGACCAAAGTTTAAAAATTTGAAATTATTATTGTTTTATATATAATAATTTCGATTAATTTGGTTTGAATAAGTTATTCGATTAGTTTTTATCACAAAAGGTTTATATTCAATTCAAATTTGTGTTCGATTAATATATATGCACACTATATACTATGTATATGTTTTTAAAAAATTTTATGTAAATTTAAGGGAAAAATATTATTCGATTCAAAATTAATCGAATATATTATTCGGTTAATATTAATCGACCCAAGTTTAAAATGTTGAAATTATTATTGTTTTATTTGTAATAATTTCGATTATTTTGGTTTGAATAAGTTATTCGATTAATTTGTATTCGATTAATTTTTATCAAATGGTTTTTCTTTGAAATATAGTAGGTTATGCTATTGGTTAAAATTTTTATTGCTATATATACATAAAAGCAGAAATTGTTTTTCACTGAAACATATTTTTTAATAACAATATTGTATTATAAACAAAACTGGAGAACGTTCTAAATTCATTTAAAATTGAGTCAGAGCCACATGTTAAAAAATCCATATAGTCATAGGACCTTCAACATTATGTAAATAAATTGTAATATAAAAAATGTCATAAACAGGCTAACACTGAAATAATAAAAATTATATATACGTTTTATTCATATTTACCTGAAAGCCATCATAAGTCCATGAACCGAATTTCATTTCACATCTCTGATCATCGAAGGGAAACCATGTGATATCAATTTTACACGTTGATTTAAATATACCGGGCGGCACATAAAGACAAGAGCCATTATTACGCACCACAACGTTGGTGGCATAAGTACCATCAAATCCTTCATCGGCACTGAAGTGAAAGAAAATGAAAGCACATGTAAATAAAAATATATTTTAAATAGATTAAAGTATAAAAGGAAATTGTTTGAAGAAATTTACAGTCTGTAAAAAAATTCGCCACAGAGTTTATGTTGACGATAAGAGCGAGAGAAAAAAATTTATATAATCGCTAAAAAGTGTAAGACAGGAAAACATTTTATTCCAGCGTACAGGCAATAAATTATTATATTCCTGTCCTATTTGCAATATTTGAATCGTTTCGTCATTGACATTATGAATTACTGCATTAAAAAAATGACGCATCATATAAAATTTACTTGCTGATTTGTGCTTTTTATTTCACTTCATATCTCTCGTTTTAACTACATTGACTTCTGTTGTATGAGTTAACGTGGCATCTAATCCACCAGACACTCTTCTCTATTCAGTCATTCATTCATCCATTCTTTGAGGCATAAGTGAAAAACCGAGTAAATGTCAAGTTAAATATGTTAACCGCCAGCTAGAAATATAAATAAAGGAAAAAGCAACAAATCCAACTAAATGTGATAGAAAAAGGCAGGAAAAAATGTAACATGAATATTGCTGAAATATGCACTTTCATATCCTTTTGCCATATTTTCCGTAGCGTCCTTTTTTTGTTATTATTATTTATACTCCAACATTTGTAATTTTTTACACAGAATTTGAAAAATGATAAACAAAAAAAATAAATAAATAAAGAACAGCGGCATAAACCTTGACTTTATTACACAGTGACAGAGTGGAATAGTAAAATAATACAAATAAAGAGACATAGTTTTCAAAAACACACACACACACACATACACAAAAACACACATAAAGCTTAATTGTGTGAGCGTGTGATTTGTAGGCTTTAAAACGGAATTGTTGTAGAGCAAAATGAAACACACACGTACACACTCACATTGGCAATTACAACGGAAAATGTGGCACAAGGCTTAATTGGAATAGAATAGAAATAATTGTTTTTATAAAGCAGAATTAAAACTTTTCATTGAAATAGTTCTATTATTGACTTTATTGCCTGCGAGCTACTCAGCAATCGTGCTAAATTTTGGTTAATTTTCTCCGAATATTCATTCCAGGGTTCGATACAAATTGGGGTCCAAACTTTTACGTAGAAAAAAACACAATAAAGTGCTATAAAAAATTACTTCCTAAATGGTAAAGTTTTCGACAACATAGACCATGTCCCAATATTGCAAATAGACCTTAACTGCCATATTCATAATAAGATTAATTTAGATTTGAAATATATTTTAGGAAATATTTGCTTAAATTTTTTTTTTATATACAGCCGAAAAATGTTACGTTGTTGGCCTAGAAATTATATTATTTAATTTTTTATGAGTGACATATTGCCTGCTGCCTTGTTAGCGGATATTACGAAAAATAGTATTTCTTTTATAGTACTTTTTCAAAAAGTATCTGTTATAAAAATTACCATGTTCATAAACCACTTCTTAAATAAGTACGTTTCTTTAAAAGTAATTTTTTATAAATATATATTTGAAGAAAGTACTTTTTTCTATAAATACCTGCTTTCAAAGTGTTTTTGTTTTAAAGGTATTTACTTAAAAGATTACTTTTACTAAAAAGTACGTTTTAAATAAAGTACCTTTTAAACAAAGTACCTTTTGAAACAAGTCCTTTTTCAAAAAGTACCTTTTAAACAAAGTACCTTTTTCAAAAAGTACATTTTAAATAAAGTACCTTTTTCAAAAAGTACCTTTTAAATAAAGTACATTTTTCAAAAAGTACTTTTTAAACAAAAAACAAAGTACCTTTTCCAAAAAGTACCTTTTAAACAAAGTACTTTTTCCAAAAAGTACCTTTTTCAAAAAGTACCTTTTTAAACAAGTACCTTTATGAAAAAATTACCTTTTAAACGAAGTACCTTTTAAACAAAGTACCTTTTAAACAAAGTACTTTTTAAACAAAGTACCTTTTAAACAAAGTACCTTTTTAAAAAAGTACCTGTTTCAAAACGTACCTTTTTCAAAAAGTATCTTTTTCCAAAAGTACTTTTTAAACAAAGTACCTTTTTCAAAAAGTACATTTTAAATAAAGTACTTTTTTCAAAAAGTACCTTTTAAACAAAGTTTCTTTTTCAAAAATTACATTTTTAAGTAATAACTTTGTCTTAAAAAAACTTTTTTTGAATGGGTACTATTATCATAAAGTACCATTGTCGAAAATTATATATAAAAAAAAAATTCTTCTCTGTTTTGATATTCCAAAAGTACATACATTTTCAAATATTAGATTTAAAATTTACATATTCAAAAAAATTTACATATTCAATTTTTTTGGATAAGGTACTTTATTTCAAAAAGTACTTTCCCTGTAAAAAAATAAGTCCCCCACATGTTTTGCTATAGCCGATTCTACTGAATGATACGAGCTCAAATGACTTTTACATGCTTGTACATAAGTACCTTGCAATTGACAAAAAAGTACCAAAAAAGTATCAAAAAAAGGGGAGAGATTTTACCCCTTAAAAGTGCCAACTTCCAGAATCATCGAAAGATGTTTCTTTAAGAGAAAAAAAAAACAAATGAAATTTCCTAGTTCTTTTATTTTTATTTTTAAAAATGTGATTTTCCAGCACTGTGCGGTCTCTTAAAAAATTGGACAAACAATTTTACAAGACATACAGAAAACTGTTGTTAAAAAAATATTTATTTATATTAAAGAAAAAAACTTGTGCTCAAAAGGCAGTAAATCTGAAAAAATATAAACATTTTTTATATAAAATATGAAACCATCAACTTAAAAGAACAACACAAATATTGTTTCCACTTGATCACCTTCAATTAAGTTTCGTTTTTCTTTTCGAAATAAAAAAGACGAAAATCCTAATTAATGAAGGGAACTAGACAAAAGAACTATTCTCCTGTATGTTAATTTTTTCCTACAAGGTTATCAGCGCTGTTATTTTAAATATTATACTCTTTTGTGTTTCGTGTATTAAATTTTCTTTTGTGTAGCAAAAAAAAAAAGTTGAAAAAAGTTGAAAAAAGTAAAATAAACACGAAAAAATTTAATAATAAAATGAAAGAAAAGCAGAACTGTTCAAGTAGCTTTAGGCGGTGACATTTCATTTCACTATTTCATCATCGTCATCCAGCAACATTTGAACAGAAGCGAATACTCACACAAACTTGTATTCTTCTGCAACGTGCTCACATAAAAATAAACTGCTAAGTGAAAATAAAAAAAGTGTGTGTCGGAAAAATAATAATAAAAGGGCACAGCACAATAAATTTTACTATTTTTTGTATTTGCATCAGGGACCGTAACTGTTATGACTTTTATCAAAAAAATTAAGAAATAAGAGTTATTTTTGATTTTTATATTTTTAGATAGAAAATAAGAGTTATTTTTGATATTTATTATTTTAAATGAAAAATAAAAGTTATTTTTGATTTTTATATATTTAAATGAAAAATATAAGTTATTTTTGATTTTTATATTTTTAAATGAAAAATAAAAGTTATTTTTGATTTTTATATTTTTAAATGAAAAATAAAAGTTATTTTTGATTTTTATATTTTTATATCAATAATAAAAGTTATTTTTGATTTTTATATTTTTAGATAGAAAATAAGAGTTATTTTTGATATTTATTTTTTTAAATGAAAAGTAAGTTATTTTTGATTTTTATATTTTTAAATGAAAAATGAAAGTTATTTTCGATTTTTATATTTTTAAATGAAAAAAAAAAGTTATTTTCGATTTTTATATTTTTATATCAATAATAAAAATCAATTCAAAATTCGTGACATAGATAATATGTTTGTGTTTCCATGGCTTCGAAAATTAGCTTTAATTGTTCATTCTGTACCTGCCACTCAAGTCAGTGTAGAAAGGTCTTTTTCAGCACTCAGATTAATATTGGGAGATTTGAGATATAATTTATCTGAGGAAAATTCAAAATCAATTATGATGGTAAAATTGAACACCTGAAAACGACCTCTTAACACTGACTTGAATGGCAGCCAAAACTTATAAACTATTTCTACGCCTTCATGTTTTTATAGCTGATAATGGATAAGTCACATAATATTTTATATTCATATAGAAATTTGAATGAAGCAGCATATTATAATACATACGGCATCAACAAATAAATAAGAGTTTTGAATTGATTTTTATTATTGATATAAAAATATAAAAATCAAAAATAACTTTTATTTTTCATTTAAAAAAATAAAAATCAAAAATAACTCTTATTTTTCATTTAAAAAAATAAAAATCAAAAATAACTATTATTTTTCATTCAAAAAAATCAAAATCAAAAATAACTCTTATTTTTCATTTAAAACAATAAAAATCAAAAATAACTCTTATTTTTCATTTAAAAAAATAAAAATTAAAAATAACTATTATTTTTCATTTGAAAAAATAAAAATCAAAAATAACTCTTATTTTTCATTTAAAAAAAATGAAAATCAAAAATAACTCTTATTTTTCATTTAAAAAAATCAAAATCAAAAATAACTCTTATTTTTCATTTAAAAAAATAAAAATCAAAAATAACTCTTATTTTTCATTTAAAAAAATAAAAATCAAAAATAACTATTATTTTTCATTTAAAAAAATCAAAATCAAAAATAACTCTTATTTTTCATTTAAAAAAATAAAAATCAAAAATAACTTACTTTTCATTTAAAAAAATAAAAATCAAAAATAACTCTTATTTTTCATTTAAAAAAATAAAAATCAAAAATAACTCTTATTTTTTATTTAAAAAAATAAAAATCAAAAATAACTATTATTTTTCATTTAAAAAAATCAAAATCAAAAATAACTATTATTTTTCATTTAAAAAAATCAAAATCAAAAATAACTATTATTTTTCATTTAAAAAAATCAAAATCAAAAATAACTCTTATTTTTCATTTAAAAAAATAAAAATCAAAAATAACTCTTACTTTTGATTGTTAAAATAAAAATCAAAAATTTAAAAATCATGCAATATGTGGGATGCATTTCGCCTAAAAATCATGATGGTGTAATTAAAAGTTTTCTACGATGTTCATTTATGTATGATTTATTTCTTCAAAAATTGAAAAATAACTCTTATTTCCGGTCCCTGATTTGCATACTACAGGCCCACGGTGGCAAGTGTTATTAAAGTATGCAGTTTTCGCGGTGGGACTTTTCTGTTGTACTGCTTAATCAGTTTGCCACACATAAACTAAGACACCTTCAAAATGTGTTCAATAAAATTATTTGATGTGTTTAATTTATCTATTTTGATTTTGTTTCAATCATGTCATTGTAATTAAATATTTCATTGAAATTTTGTTTCAAATAAGATTTATTTTATATTTTCAATTGTTCTATTTCATTACAATAATCCTTTAAAATTTGAACAGATTATTTGCAACACTATTTACAATTGCTTGCAGTTCTAAGCGATTGTGCAATAGTATTTATTCAGCAGAAGTACTTTAAGAGTACATACACTTGCAAGATACACACCCATACACATATGTATGTATGTACGTAAATGCAACTGTGTGCGGTTACATGTGTCATGTGCATGCATTAACATGCTCTCTCGTATATATTTATTTAATGTTTAATTTAGTTCTTTTGCTTTATTTCCACTCAAACATTTGACATCTGTTTAAATAGTTTCGAGGCTTTTCTAGTGTTGATTTGCATCTTTGCGTTTGGGTTGGTTTTTCTCTAAATAAAATTTCATTTCAATAATTAAGATGAAAATGTGTGCAAATACTGATATATTTAAATGTTATTATATGATTTTCTTTTATTTGAAATTTTCATATTTCTTATTTACACTCTTTTACACTTGAGATAAAATATTTGTATAGTTTTGAAAAACATTTAATTATTATTTGAAAAGATTTATAAGTTAAAGTTATAGGATTTAAAAGCTGCAGACAGGGAGGAGTGACATGTTCGAGAAGTAATCGTGGGTAAATTAATAAAAAAAGAGTCAAAGGCAAAATAGTACAGACGGCAATAATGGGTTAATTAAAAGGAGGAATAAATATGTTTAAAATATTTATATATATTATTACAAATGAATAATTTTATAATTGTTGTTGTGAAAATTTTCTAAATAAGTTTAAATTTTCTTTCATTATATCTATTACGCTGACTTGGCTTAAAGCAAGAAATGATTTTTCACCAAGATCGAATAAAACGTTTTCAAAATATTTTCGAAATTCTGAAAATGTATAGCAATTTTCTTGTCAAAACTGAGCGAATGAGCTAGTTGGACACAAGTCTAGTTCTTTAGTAAGTGTCCTTTGAGTAAGTGGAAAATTAGTCCTTTAAGTAAGTCAAAAATTTTACGTAAGAAGTTTGATCGTGCAAGAACTGAAGCCATTTTAGGCTCATATGATGAACATTTTAATAGAAGCTTTTTTTTTTTATTGATGAGTCGCATATCTATGCGCCTATTATGCCGTATTTAAATTGAAAACAGTCCTTAAGTTACTAACGAATCATCATAAAAATTTGGGTGCTGTTGGCTAAAGTTGTAGAACACGAGACTATGAAGCGGAGGATCCTGAGTTCGAGCCCGCGCTGACTCATGAAATATTGTATTGAATTCTTCTGATCAGCATTAGTGCGTGGTTGTGCTAGTTGTTGCCAGCCTATTTTCAATGATGAAGGCATAGTCACTGGTCACTGAACATTATAACAGCAGCACTCGCCTTCGTCAGTCCTGTAGCAAAAATTAGCCAGCGAAGTAAAAAGGTTGAAATAGCTACAAAAAAAAAACTCTCTTTCTTCTCATCTTTCTTCATCTGTCCCCTCAATACTATCCCCTTCTTTCTAGTTCCGGCGCAATGCACTGCATATATAGGGGTCATCCCCTGAGTGCTGGTCCAAGACAAAAAAAAAAAAAAAAAAAAAAAAAAGAAATCATCATTAAAATGGAGTGAATTTCTGCTTCTTTTGAAATGAACTATTAGCAAAAAAACGGAGAATGGCGAGCCGTGTTGGCTGAATTTTAGCTTTCAATAATTAATGAAATAAACATCAGAGACATTTGGCTGCAACAAAAGCATTTTGCTCTACAGCCCACTTTTTTTTTTTTTTTTTTTTTTTTTTTTTGAGTAGGGCCAGCACTCAGGGGATAACCTTTACATATGCAGTGCATTGCGCTGGAACTAGGAAAATAGATTTTGGGAAGGAAGGGTTCAAGTCGAATATCTGTAGATATTCGACTTGAACCCCCTCAAATTGTAAGTGGCGGGGAAGACCTCTGCAGGTAGTTTGTTCCACATACGGACTGTTCGGCCAATAAACGAATTTTCTCTGTAATGCGTAGTGCGGTTCGTTGGAATATCGACCACAAACGCATGCGCTCTTGATGAAAAACGCGTTGAGCGTAAGAAAGAATGGGTTTCAGGAACAAGTTCCCTAATTTCAAAAGAGCACCTGCCATTGTAGTAACGATAAAACAACGATACGCACCCCACATTGCGACGATGCTTAAGAGAATCAATAGAGTTGGCTACCCTACTGTCTCCGATGAGTTTCATTGCCCTCTCCTGCACGCGGTCGAGTAACTTCAAAATAGACCTTGAAGCACCGGCCCAAACATGAGAGTTGTATTCCATCTTCGGTGGGGTATAAGTGGTGTAAATATTAAGAAGATCAGAAGGGGTGAAGTATCTCTTGCACCGTCTTAAGAAGCCAAGGCACTTGAATGCTTCTTTTGCGACCTGAAAAACATGTTCCGTGCATCTGACATCACACTGCACTTTCATGCCCAGAACATCAAGAGCCCCTGACTCCATAATACTTACACCAGCCACCATAGAAACAGATGAAGCAGCATGGTCATACGTACGTCGATGCGTAAGCATACAACACTGGGTCTTACGGACATTAAAATCGACCCTGTTCGCCTGACCCCGTTCAGAAATCTTCGCGAGGTCACTATCCAGAACGTCATTCATAAACTGCCTCCTCGTCTCGATTTCAGACGTTGACGGCCTGCAGTTAAATGAATAGGAATGCGAAAGGCTGCTATCATCTGCGAAAGAGACAGGAAGTTTGGGAAAGTAGATCGTTAAAAAAGATTAGAAATAGAGTAGGAGAAAGGGGCCTACGGTACCCCTGAGTTGACTCTGAACTTATAGGATGAGATCCAAATGCAATAAGTTTGGACACGAGTGCTCCATGCCACACTCTATCGAACGCCTTAGAAATATCTAGAGCCACCACTTTACTTTCGCTAAAACGGTGTATGGAACTACACCAGTTTTCCGAAAGAAGGGCCAATAGGTCACCCGTAGAGCGGCCTTTGCGGACAATCTATTTTTTTAAAATCAAATCCATGGCAGCTTTAATTCCAGAAGTGGTCCTATTCAATGGTCTCCTCGTTCACTCTGGATTAGTTTTTAAGGAGATATTTGTATGTTAAGTCATTGTTCTATGTTAACAAATTGAAAACTTTTTAAGATATGGAATTAAATATTAAAACATCTGTTGAGCCTGGACAGAGTTATTTGGAATTTAAGTCCTAGACACCGCTGTAATATGCCTTAAATCATGTACAATAGATGTGTGGTGCGGTGGGACACCGGATAGGAACGAAGTTCCTTCTTATAAAAATATTAATTTTAAGTTCTATTCGAGGTATAAAGAAAATAATTATTCGGGTGTACATATTTTATTATGATTTTTTTTTCGCCGACCAACGAAAATACAGAATCAATTTTGTTCCCAAACGAAATTGAATTCTGTTACGGCACGGCTGCGTATGATTAATATTTGTTTGTATGGAATCGTATTACTCATACGTCTTAGACATTGATTTAGAAACAAAAAATCTTAAGTTACAGACGTTTTATCCCGGTTAGGGTACCCCTCCGCATAGTCCCATAAGGAACTTCGTTCCAAAAAAAAAAAAATAAATACCATGTAATTATCAAACTGATTTGTATAAAAAATTGCAGTTCTTTCTTATATTAGCACTTTAAAGTTTTCATGCAGCTAAACAAAAGAACACCCGTTATATAAGTCATAAATAAAATCTGCATGATTAAATGCTGACTAAGAATAATTATACAGTATTTTGTGATATTTATTTTACTATTTCATTTTGACGTTTACATGTGCATGTATGTGTGTGTGTGTGTCAGTGTGCAGAAGTGTTAAATCAACAACAATAATGGACACAATAATATGTCATTTTTCATATTTATTCTTGTCGCTTTTTATATATTCCACATACATAAAAACACACGAACATATTCATACATCGAAATAAATTAGATATTAGAGAGAAAAAGTGACACTTAATAGCATAATACGTCATAGTCAACACCATCACTGTTCAAATAATGACTGTGATATGCACTGGCGTTGCAGTAGAGCGTGAAACTATTTTTCGTAATTGTAGCAGTTTGTTGATAAATGATTTCATATGCTTTATAGCATGAGTTAAAGCAACTAACACATCTGCTTTTAGGAAATAGCGTAAAAGGGTAAAATTAAATGGTTTGTGCCATTTTAATTGCAATTATACCTGCAACCAAAGGCAATGACTTTGTTAGTAAAGATATTGATGCATTCTAATCTGACAATTCAACTGTTATAAGTTTTATTTTAAAAATCACATTTGAATCATTATTTACTGAGTTCTATTTCTAGCTTAGAAACTAAAAGTTATTTTCTAACTTTTATTTAATTCTTAGCGAATAAAAGTTGTTTTTTGATTCCTAGTTATTCGACAGAAAATAAAAGTTATTTCTTGATTCTTATTTACTAATTAACCGCGAAGAATATGTGAAACTTCCACTAATGTGTATGTTACATCAATGATGTGTTGCATTTTTATTGTATCAAAGCTTAAAACGGTTTTAGTTATCCGTCAGATATCCCTAAAAACTTTAGACCGCTCTTGACCCCTCATAAAATCATTTCCAAAAATAAATACATTCTTAAGTCATCTGTATCAAACTTTGAAATGTTCATAGTTATTAGTTTAATAATTTCATTTGCCCATAAAAATTTTCGAACATACTTGACAACTTAATAGGATAATTTCCAAAAACAAAAACCACCCTTTAGTATTCTTCGGATCTCAAAATATCATCATAAAAAGTGCAAGTCATCATAAAAAGTGCAGGTCATTATAAAAAGTGTAAGTCATTATGAACAGTGCAACTCATTATTAAAAATGCTTGTCATTTAAAAAGTGCAAGTCATTATGAAAAGGGCAAGTCATTATAAAAAAATGCTAGTCATCTTTAAAAGTGCAAGTCATCTTAAAAAGTGCAAGTCATCATAAAAAGTGCAAGTCATTACAAAAGGTGCAAGTGTGTGTGTGTTCAAATGCAAGTCATTTAAAAAGTGCAAGTCATTATAAAAAGTCCAAGTCATTATAAAAAGTCCAAGTCATTATAAAAAGTGCAAGTCATCATAAAAAGAGTAAGTCATTACAAAAAGTGCAAGTGTGTGTGTGTTCAAATGCATGTCATTTAAAAAGTGCAAGTAATTATAAAAAAAGCTAGTCATCATTAAAAGAGCAAGTCATCATAAAAAGTGCAAGTCATTATATAAAGTGCAAGTCATCATAAAAAGTGCAAGTCATTATAAAAAGTGGAAGTCATCATAAAAAGTGCAAGTCATCATAAAAAATGCAAGTCATTATAAAAAGTGCAAGTCATTATGAAAAGTGCAAGTCATTATAAAAAAAGCTAGTCATCATTAAAAGTGCAAGTCATCTTAAAAAGTGCAAGTCATCATAAAAAGTGCAAATCATTACAAAAAGTGTGTGTGTGTGTGTGTGTGTTCAAATGCAAGTCATTTAAAAAGTGGAAGTCATTATAAAAAGTCCAAGTCATTATGAAAAGTGCAAGTCATTACAAAAAACGCAAGTCATCATAAAAAGTGCAAGTCATCATAAAAAGTGCAAGTCATTATAAAAAACGCAATTCATTATAAAAAGTGCATGTCATCATAAAAAGTGCAAGTCATTATAAAAAATCCAAGTCATTATGAAAAGAGCAAGTCATTACAAAAATCGCAAGTCATTATAAAAAGTGCAAGTCATTATAAAAAGTGCAAGTCATCATAAAATGTGCAAGTCATTATAAAAAACGCAAGTCATTATAAAAAGTGCATGTCATCATAAAAAGTGCAAGTCATTTTAAAAAGTGCAAACATCATAAAAACTGCAATTCATCATAAAAAGGGCAAGTCATTATAAAAAGTGCAAGTCATTATAAAAACTACAACAAAAGTGCAAAAAGCGGAAGCTTATCCGCTAATACCAGCGTGTATGAAGTGCTAGTCTTGATTTTAATTTATTCCTCAAAAAATAACATTTTACTTCTTGATTTTTATTTATTTTACAGAAAATAAAATTTATAACCCGATTTTTGTTTATTTTACAGAAAATAAGTTTTATTTGGATCCTTATTTGTGCCTCAGAAAATAGTATTGCTTGATTTATCTTATGGATTGCATAGCGTGCATTTGTACGTCTCTTAACAAATCATATGCGCTTAGTCGTTCTTCTTAAGTTCTTCATATTCAATAATAATTAAAAATCAAGAAATAATTATTATTTGCTGTGCTATAAATAAAACTCAGAAAATAGTCAATATTTTTAATTTTTTTTAATAAAATGTAAAAAAATAAAAATTAACACACCATGGAAAAAGGATTACTTTATTGTATTGCATGTGCATGTAGCAATTCTCATTTACTTTGATTATTTCTTTTTTTTATCTTGGACCAGCACTCGGGAAATGAGCCCTATATATACAATGCGTTGCGCCGGAACTGAAAACGAAGGGATAGTATTGAGGGGACAGATTAGGAAAGATGAGAAGATAGACAGTTTTTTTTAGGTATTTCAATCTTTTTTACTTGGTCGGCTAATTTTTGCTACAGGACCGACGAAGGTGAGTGCTGTTACTCTGCTTTTAGTACATGATAGTGTCAGTCGCTGCCAATTATGTTCAGTGACCAGTGACTATGCCTTCATCATTGAAACAGGCTGGCAATAAATAACACAATCATGCACTAATGCTGATCAGAAGAATTCAACACAATATTTCATGACTCAGCGCGGGCTCGAACTCACGACCCTCCGCTTCATTGTCTCGTGTTCTACTACTTCAGCCAACAGTTTAAATTTGGAAAATAATCGTTAGATCTAGGGCCAAATTACGGCATTCGATTCGAAACGAAATTTCAATACAATTTATATACAAATTTCGATCGATATCGAATGCCCCTGGTCTCTGGATTCAAGCCTTATAATTTTACACTGAAATAATTCAATTTTATGAAACCAATTGCATAATAATTAATTGGAAAACAAAAGATATATGCTGAAATCGTAATTCGCTACGTTTTTACACACAATAAATTTATTGTGGTAGTTTCGAAGGAAGAAAAATAAACACAAATACACATTTCTGTATTTTTTTGTTGGTTCGGGTATTAAAGAGAAAAAAAGATGTAAACACTCGAGAAATTACAAAACGTTGATAGGGAAAATTAATAATAACTGTACACACAAAAAAAAGTGGAATAAATCTTACTAAATTGAAATGCTAAAATTTTTTGTTACCATTTTTTGTTCGAACATAAACAGAATTACAGCTTTGGAATAACTTTTACAAAGTTATTTAGTGTTTAGTAAAAAAAAATTAATATAAAAAGCAGAGAGTGTATTATAGATATTGAAAACTTGAGGACTTGTTGTATCTTTTCTCTTTCGCCAAATTGAAAGCTTAAAGTATAAAATATTTTGTCAACAAAAATCAATGTAAACAGCTATTGTTATCTTATATTTATTCTCCTGCAACAGTTTGTTATTGCAGAGATGGCGATAAATGTTGTTGTTGTTAATATTGTTCCATTTTTTCTTCAAATACATTTAGTTTTAGTTTATTATTTACATCAGTTTGTTTTGTTTATGAAAATGCAAGCTTTGGTATCATGGAAACATTAAAAAGGACAAAAAAGTTTATGGTGTGTAAAAAATGTGTAAGACCCATTTTGTTTTTTTTATTATGTTTTGTTTTGTTTTTGTTTTTGTTTTACATAAAATAAGGAGATGATAAAAAGTGTTACAGCAGTACGTGCTGATTAACTAAATTTTATATTGAATAAAATGCTGACTCTATCAGTCTTTGGCTAAGCAAAAGAAACCCTGGAATAGTGCAAGGTTTTTGTTGGTAATAATGATGAAGTTTGTGTTTTATCAGGTGTCAAGTACTTAACACACAACCAAGACAACAAATACATACACTAAACAGTTGACACATATTTTTAAGCAAAGAGCTTGTGATATTGTGTTTTATTTAAAACAAACACACACTTTTACCAACGTGAGCATTTTAATAGCAAAAGTTCAATTATTTTCTGTATGTTTTTAATTAAATAGTTGCTACGTACAATAGATATTGAGGTGATTTAAAAACTTCTTTTTATGCTCTTTAATCAAAGTTTCGATTAGTTTTTACCAAAAAATAAATAACTTTTGTCTTATTTGGTAAATTTTGTGTTAATTGATTTTTAATGGAACGCTCAAAAGTATGCTTTAATATTGCAGGAGTAGGTTACCGCGTATGATAATTGTTTGTTATACAAAATATTTCATACGCACTGACTCTGCCTGTTTAATTTAAGAATTGAAGAAAGTATGCAATATTTTTTGTGTACATCTGTGCGTATGAGCAATAATTAATGTTATTGTATGAATGTTATTCATACGTGATGGTAGTGAATTAATTATTGAGGGCGATAATTGTGACAACTACATACACAAATGAGTTCTGTTTGTTTAAAATAAAGCAATAAACAATTTTTATTCAATTAAAATCTGTTTTATTTTTCCTCCTTCATGCAATTACTTTCTTGTTGGCGAACAATAAAAGTATTTAATAAGACAAAACGAAAACCAAAATTTATATTAAAACGTTCAATTTAATTTGTTTGAGATATTGTCGTAGTTAACTTATCAAAAAAAAATTATTGGTTCTGGTACTAGATCAATCTACTCATGATAAGCAATTGAGGCATAAAGACGTAGTTAACCTACAATAAACCAATCATCTGTTTATGGTAATTACTTTTATATATTTTTTTAATAATTATATGCCTAATTTTATAAATCATGTAGCGTTTTCTCGGGTAATGTTTAATAACATCTTGCCTATTCGAATAAATTTCTTCTATAATTTTGTTCTAATAATTTATTTGTGCTGAAAAACCATGTGAAGATAACAATTATTCGAATAATTTAATAATCGAATAATCTCTTTTCTAACAATGTTATTCGAAACTCGGGTAATGTTTAATAAAATCTTGCTTATTCGAATAAATTTCTTCTATAATTTTGTTCTAATAATTTTTTTGTGCTGAAAAACCATGTGAAGATAACAATTATTCAAATAGTTTAACAATCGAATAATCTTTTTTCTAATAATGTTATTCCAAATAAATAATTTATACTAATTATATTTTTTTTACTGAAAAACCATATGACTTTAACAATTATTTGATTAATTCAAATAATCGAATAATATTTTTTTCGATTAATTTAAATTCGAATAATGTTATTCGAAGAACATTTATCAAATAATTTATTTAACTAATTTTATTTACTACATAAACATCCAAATGGTTAATAGAATAATGATTTTTCGAATACCATGTAGTGGAATAATTTTAAGTATATGTATGACTAACTAATTAAAAAACGTTTAACTATTATTCGAATGGAATCATATTTATTCGATTAATAATTAATATATTTTTTAACAATTTTTTAAAAACAAATCTTATTTTACTGATTAAAATGATTATCCGAATAATGTTTATTCGAAAATTTTTTTTCAATAACTTTTTGCAAAGAATTTATTTTAAATGATTTTACATCGTTGAACGCTTCTTTGAATATTATTTAATCGAATAATTTTTATTCGAGTAATATTATTTGATACTTCTTTTACTTGATTTATTCTAAACAATTTTATTTTACTGATAAATTATACCATTGATCAAACAAATATTATTCGAATAACTTTTATCCTTATAATTTTACTCGAAATATTTTTTAAATAACATATTGATTGCTATTAATCTTTTGAACTTTATTTTGGTAGTTTATTGTATTATTTATAAATAAAAACGACCTCGGGCTTGCAATAATTAATACAATAAATTACATATTGATTTTAACTTACATTTTGTTTACTTAATAACCATTTAACAATGTTTATTCGAATATTATGTAATCGAATAATTTTGTGCGAGTAATTTTATACGATTTGTTTGTTAAATAATTTACTTCACCTATTTTTATTTTTCCTAATAACTATAACACTAAAATGATCGTTTTACGATTATTCGAATAATGTTTAATCGATTCATGCTTTATGGCATAATGTTATTCGGTAATTTTTTTTCTAGCTATTTATTCAAATAAATTTTATCTTACTTATGACAGATCGTTTTACGATTATTCGAATAATGTTTATCGATTCATGCCTAATGGAATAATATTATTCGGTAATTTTTTTTCAAGCTATTTATTCAAATAAATTTTATCTTACTTATGACAGATCGTTTTACGATTATTCGAATAATGTTAATCGACTCATGTTCTATGGCATAATTTTATTCGGTAATTTTTTTTTTCAAGCTTTCTATTCAAAAAAATTTTATCTCACTTATGACAGATCGTTTTACGATTATTCGAATAATGTTTAATCGATTCATGCTCTATGGCATAATTTTATTGGGTAATTTTTTTTCAAGCTTTTTATTCAAATAAATTTTATCTTACTTATGACAGATCGTTTTACGATTATTCGAATAATGTTTAATCGATCCATGCCTTATGGAATAATATTATTCGGTAATTTTTTTCAAGCTATTTATTCAAATAAATTTTATCTTACTTAAAAACTTTAAATAGCATGATTATTCGAATAAGGATATTCGAATAATGTTTAATCGAATATTTTTGACTCGAGTAAAGATAGTTTTTTGTTTAATTCTATTTGACTTAAATTCGAATAATTTTGTTTTATATACATACATATACATATATTTTTTGAATATATAGTTGTAATAAATTTGTGTTTAAATATGTCTCATTATCATTTTATGTGCTTAAATGGGCGACTTTGTTTTTCATTAGTCATTGTCTGATTTAACCTGATTTAACATGCCCTAAAGAAATTAACTAAAAAATTAAAGATTTCTAGCTGTTGATCTGTATAGTATATAATCATTAACTTCCATATAATAATTTGTATTTGTTCATATAAAATTGGGTTGTTTGTATGTATAAGTAATCATTAAAGCAGCTTATTATTCGTTTTTGTTGTTAAAACTACAAATGCATTATTTTCTTGTGGTATTTTTTGACAAACTATCAGCTTTATATAATTAATGTAATAGTTTAACTGTAACAATAGTTTCCAGCTGAATATGAATGTATTTATAATTAATTAACTCAAATCAATCTTGTCTTTGTGGTTTTTGGAAAATTGTTTTCCTTTATTGGGCAAATAGAGAAATCTACGAATATTAATTAGTTTTGTAGCTCATTGTTATAAAATAAATGATACAGGATTTAACATAAGTAATTAAATATATAAGAAGAGTTTAAATATACTACTAGAATAGACGGAAAATTTTCAGCTGATTATTTTGCATAGTGGAGCCGATGCAAACTATTAAATATGGATCATTAATTTTGTAGTACAGTTTTAGCTATTTCATTGTCCATTAATATCAATAAAATATATGTGGTTTATTAGGTATTTTTATACAGATAAGCAGAATATAAATATTTTTTTTTAAATCTTGAATAGTAAGTACTGCATTATTTTTGTTGTACACTTTTAGTACGTTCTCGTTTACTAATCCTGATGAAAGATGTATAATTCAAAAGGCCTTTTTATGTAGATATGCAGAGGATAATTAATTTTTTTCCATCCATTATAAATTTCGAAAAGATTATCGTTTGTAAAAATGTCAAATTTCTCTTAAAAATCTATATAAACCATTTGCATTGTAAACATTTGAATACACCAAAAGTTCCATATTAAATTTTTGGGACAGAAATAAGTCAAGAAATAAAATTTGTGTTTATTCTGAAATTATGGATTGGAAAATGATCAATCAAGTGGAATAACATTATTTATTGTTTAACATTTTTTTTTGCCTGGGACTAACCGGCTAAGTTTTTTACAATAAAATAGAAAAAAAATATTATTTTATTTCTTTCAGTTATTATTTTACCTGTAACTTGGAAATCTATGAGAATTTAATCTGTAACTTTTTTTTGCATACTTTTCGATCAACAAATTTGTTAATAATGTTTCTGGCTAAGCAAATTTAAATTCAACACACAATTTAAACAAACAATTGACATTTACGGTTTAAATTCTATGTTAATTGTGTGTACCAGAGATGGAAATGTAAAAAGGAAATAGTATTAAATTTGAAAGATATTTTTTCTTACAGCAAATGAAAACAGAGATGTGGACAAAATGTAAACTTTAATAGTCGAGTCGAGATCCAAAGAAATGAAATATTGAAATGTTTGTTTAACTACAAATCCAACATGTGCAGGCTAATGCAATCAATATGTATCGGATTTATGAGAGAAATTGAGAACTTAAGAATTTAGTTGTTTCAGGGATAAAATGGGTAATACTCATCCGGTTAGGTTTTGTGTATGTTGGCTTGAAAATTGTATTAAATGAATTGATAAATTGTGAAGGTGAAAGGGTAGTCGCTTACAGATGTTTCTATATATTTCGAAAATTGCCTAATGTGTTATTAAATAATAATAATAAAATATAAGATTAATATGTTTTCACTCTATTCGTTTTATGCATCATTTAGCCCAAATTTTTTTTCTTTTATTGGGCAGGCACTCATGCAACGCCATTCACGTGAACTATAAAGGGTTTTTTAGTACATGATTGTGTTAATTGCTTTTTGGTATCGTGCTTTGCTATCGGTATTGAAATTTGAAGAGGCCAGCGACAATAAACGCAACCGTACCATAATGCAGATCAGGGAAATGCGATCCTATATTAGATTTAATTAAGATTTGTAGGCTTATTGTTCGAAATTTTTGTTTTAAATTACAAAAAGACATGATAAATATTCCAAAGCACAAAGGAAAGTCAACATCAGTTTCTAATTATTCAATTTACGCAGCAGAGCAGAATAGCTGTTTTCGAAGGCCGCCACACTTTGATATCCAGTACACATGGGTATTTTGTTTGTCACCATTTATTAGGTGGCTTAGTTCAATATGATAACAGTTCTTATTTAAACAAATTTTATTTGGAAATTGAATACGAGAACTATATCAAATTTCTTGTCACATTATGAAAACTTAATATGTTGTCAGGATTTTATTATAACAAAAAAATGTTCCAAGATATTTGGAAATATTATATTCAGTGTATCCCAATTTCATTTTTTTTTGTATTATTGTCATCTCTGTCCAGCCTTTAATTAATGAAAGCAAAACCAAAATCTCAACAGTTGCTTTTGTTATTCTATTGACTATGGAAATTAAGTAAATGCAAGAATTTGTAAAGATATCTCTTGCTTTTAATAAAAACAAATTTTCCATAAGTTTAGAAAAGTGCCGAATAAAAAAAAATTCAGTTTTAATACGAAAAATTCATTTTGTTGTCTAGTGTTACAACTGAAGAGCCTACAAACAGTCAGTCGTTGCCTGCAGCATAAATGCTTAACAATTCAACCGGAAATAAAATTCTTGGTTTGGCACTAATAAACCAATGGATTAGTATAGGAGTGTGTATGTGTATGTGTGTGTATATGTGTATGAGTGTGTTTATATGTGTGCCTTGTTTTGGGACTTTTCTATCTCAGTAAATTTTTAATTTCTTTTTCGAATTTTGTTGCTGCAACAAAATTTGTGTTGGTGTTGTACAAATAATCTTATTTGTACGTAGAAAATTCTAAAAGCCACAAATTGTGTTTCAAAGAATATATCGTTCATGTGTGTGTGTGTTATAACATGTTTAAGCATGATTTTCTTTAAGCACTAAAGAAACTGAATGCTGCATTTTCGTTTCTATGAGTGACTTTTCATTGTCATTGGGGCCCATTTTCTTATCGGCAAACCACAAAAATATAATTTGTGTTGTCTTGAAAGCAGCAGGAGTTTTGCTGATTTAAAATATTGTGTACAAATAAAATTTTTTCTGTAGAAAAATGTTTTCTATAGAAAACAAACAAACCAAAAAAAAATAAATAAATAAAAATAAAAATAAAAAATACGAATTCAACTGTTTTTGTGTTGTACCTCGAACTTTTCAGTTGAAAACTTTCAACTGCCTTTTATAAATGAAAAAGGCAATGCAATTTACAAGTATTTAGAAATCGATAAATTCGTAAAAGTTATAACGTTTCTCAAAGACAAATTTGCATCTCCCCAAATGAGGAAGGAATTTCTTAGTTACAGCGAGAATAGAACAAGAATGAAATAATTTCTAGTCCTCAACAATTTTACTCTAGTAAATTATTCTGATGGAAAACTAATGCCTGGGAAAAGTTCTAGGGAAAAAATATAAAAACAAATGTTTAATTACTTAACAGCGAAAAAAAAAGGTTTCATAACATCCTTTAACAACTTCCATTGATGAAAAGCTAAATACTTAAATACAACAACAGCAATCTGGAGATTGTAGATCCAATTTCAAATGGTGTGTGGTGCTACAACTACTTGCAGTGCTCTATTAAATAATCGTATAATTTATTAAATAAATAAATTTTTTTTTACACTTGAAATTTTTTATGTAATTCTTACACTTTTTTTCCAATCCTCAACTAGAAACTGCTTCGAAACAGAAAAATCACAGTGGCCTTATTTACTCGTTCCATTTCATTTGCCAAATGTTTGCTTTAATCTTATGTTGACCCTTTTCATGTTGTCCATTTGTTTTTTCTTTTACGGAAATGCCTCTGAGGGTATTTGACAAGAAATCGCACTTATTAGTTATTTGAAGTTTGAAATGGGCCAACATGGACGAAATGAAAACATTTAGAAAATAAAACAATTGATGGTTGAACTTTTTTTCAACGAAACATTGAGCGACATTTGAACAATTAGAGAGCAGAAAAAAAAATTATAAAAAATACATTTTTATAAAAAAAAAAAATAAAAAAAAATTACTGTTACTATTTTCGAGCAGCTGCACAGCATTATTTTTCAGTTTGATTTAAATACGAGGTCTGTTCAAATTGTGAGCTGAATTTTAGTTAAAAAAGTATATATTTTGTTATCCTCAAAACAGTTCTAATATGAATTTTCTTTTTTAACTCGGACCAGCACTCAGGGGATGACCCCTACATGTGCAGTGCATTGCACCGTAACTAGAAAGGAGGGGACAGTATTGAGAGAAGAGATGAAGAAGAATGAAGAGATACAGAATTTTTTGTAGCTATTTCAACCATTTTACTTCGCCGGCTCATTTTTGCTACAGGACCGACGAAGGCGGGTGCAGCTGTTATGCATTAAACACCTTCATGACAGCAGACTACCGACTACACGACAGAAATAGAATATATGTACATACATATCCAAGATACTAATATTTCAGAAAACGAAAAAAAAACTTAATAACTTTTTAAATATGAGTTATAGAACAATTTTACTTTTTTTACCAAAAAATATAGCTTTACGATTTTCTGAAGGGTGTAGAAACGTATTTTGAAAAAATTAGTTATTTACAAGTAACTGTGGCCAAATTTGTTGCATACGTGTTTTGGTCACTAAAAACAGTCTTAAAAATGTGTCTCTTACGAGGTTTTTGAAAAATTAAATTTATATATTAGACAGTAAATTAACATTTATTTAAAAACAAGTAAAAGTGCTATATTCGGCTGTGCCGAATCTTAAATACCCTTCACAGATGTAATTCTTCTTTCTTTCTTGTTAAAACAAGAAGCAGGTTTAATTAAAAGATGTAACATAGTTTTACTTGACAAAAAAATTGAAATTTTTAAACTTTTTGGTCACTTTCATGTACCATAAAATATTTCATTTGTTCAACCCTGGAGTCGAAATTTTGATTTTTTAAGATTTCAATACCAATTTTGTTCTTCCTGAATTATAAAATAGTTTTAATTAGCAAAAACAACAACGTCAATCGCCTATTTGGTTACTTTTATATATTTCCATTTCCCAACCCTGGAAATGAAATTAAAATTTTTTTACCAATGCAACTCTTAATGAGGCATGAAATAGTTCTATTTAAGAAAAACTTAAAATTTGAAACCATTTTGGTCACTTTCATGTACTCCAATATATTGCATGTACCAAAAAAACTTTAGACTTCCCAACCCTTGAAGAGAAAGTTTAATTTTTTTCTGTTTTATTTTTAACCAATGCAACTCTTCATGAGGTATTAAGTAGTATTATTTAAGAAAATTTACAATTTTCAACCATTTTGGTCACCTTCATGAACTATAAAATATTGCACTTGTCCATCCCTGGATTCGAAATTTTTATTTTTTTGTAAATTGTTGATACCAATTTTGTTCTTCCAAAAATATAAAATAGTTTTAGATAGCACAAAAAAATCAACGTCAATTGTCGTAAGCAGTGTTTTAAGTTAGAGTGCAATTAGCGTCTGCCACTGCCAACATTTGACGTGCCTTTAAGCACTTAGTTCTATTTTTTATAAAATTTTTTTTTGAAAGACGAAAATTTGTCGACTACTTTTAACTTTTATGACAAACAAAATAAATATGCTAAATAGCGGAAACTGTAAAACTATGTGCGAGACAAGAGTACAAGAAAAAAAAAATATTAAAAAAAAATTTTGTTGATTAAACCTATGAACCGACCTCGTATAATACAGTCGAACTTCCATAACTTGAATCATTATTCACTTTTATAAGAGTTTTCGTTAAAAGGAATTTTTATTTTAAAAATAACGCTTTTATTAGAATTTTTTTGTTTGAAATGCACTTTTTGCCACCCTACACCAAAAGTGGTAAAAGGTTTGTCATTCCGTATGTAACTTGTACATTATTAAAATGCGATGCCATATGAAGAGGTTC
Source organism: Linnaemya tessellans (assembly GCA_951800035.1). Classification (NCBI taxonomy): domain Eukaryota; kingdom Metazoa; phylum Arthropoda; class Insecta; order Diptera; family Tachinidae; genus Linnaemya; species Linnaemya tessellans. Next base: position 44,856,166 of record OX637536.1, read on the forward strand.
TTATAAAAAGGGAAGTCTACCAGAAGGATCGCTATTCTATTTGTATGTGAAATTGGTTAGTTCCGAAGTCCCACAAAAAGCAGAGACTTCGATCTTGAGTTCATACATTGGGAACAGTTCTATTTGAAAATAAGGCAAATCCAAAATATGGTTACAGAGCTGGAAAATTTGAATTCATTTTTGTATAAAAAACCAATAATTTTTCTTTAATTAAACCTATTTTTTCAGGAAATATTAAATTAGTATTAGAAAGAAGATGGTTCCAGGGTTGGACAATTGAAACTTTTTTTTTGGTACACAAAAGTAACTAAATAAAACAAAATTTTTACTTATTTTATATCTCAAACCTATTTCATGTTTTGGAAAGATATCTACTGCTTTTAGAAATCAGAAAAGCCAAAAAGACAGCCCCAGAGCTGGAAAAGTTTAATCGTTTTTTTTTTGTGGAATAATAAAGCAACTGTATTAAACTAATTGTTTTCTTCATCAATCAAACATATTTTATATATGTATTAGATAGATATAAATTTTCATAAAAAATCAGACACATGAAAAACATGCTTCCAGGGTTGGGATGAATACATGCATACACTCCATATGTTCCTCAGTGTAGCGCTTTTTTTTTTTTTTTTTTTTTTTTTTTTAGGAGTAGGACCAGCACTCAGGGGATGACCCCTATATATGCAATACATTGCGCCGGAACTGAAAACGAGGGGATAGTATTGAGGGGACAGATTAGGAAAGATGAGAAGATAGACAGTTGTTTTTGTAGCTATTTCAACCTTTTACTTCGCCGGCTAATTTTTGCTACAGGGCCGACGAAGGTGGGTGCTGTTACTCTGCTTTCAGTACATGATAGTGTCAGTCGCTGTCAATTATGTTCAGTGATCAGTGACTATGCCTTCATCATTGAAACAGGCTGGCAACAACTAACACAACCACGCACTAATGCTGTTTTAGAAGAATTCAACACAATGTTTCATGACTTAGCGCGGGCTCGAACTCACGACCCTCCGCTTCATAGTCTCGTGTTCTACTGCTTCAGCCAACAGCACCTGCTTGTTTATTGAAAGAAATCGTTTTACCATGTACAGCAATTCTTTGTGTTACTTAAAAAATACACACACTGAACACAATCAATCAAGAAAAGTTCTGTTTGATTGTGTTTTCCTGATATACAAGTAGATATATTTAATCGTACATGAACACACGGGAAATATAAATTTATTGTTGCACATTTCCACGGCTTTTAAGTTGATACATTTTGATTTATTTTTAATGCGAGCTATTGCAGATATCTCATGAGAATAGTATCTCAAACGTTTGATAAAATTCAAAATATTAAAATATTATATTTCTTTGACATATAAAAATTCATAAGTGAATAGAACAAAATAAACCAATTTCGTATTGTGTGACGTCTGCAGCTGCAAGTACAAAATACTATTTACAAGTTTCCAACTCGTTTACAACGTGTACACTCTAAGCCGACTATGTGTATGTGTGTGTGAGTGTAAGTATGTGTTTTTGTGTGTGTGTGTGTGTATTAGTTCGAGTATGTTTGCCTTTTGTATTGCATATAAATATATGCTAACTGTCTGATTTCATTTTTGTTAACATGATAAATGGACTTAAAACATCACAAACATACAAGCGCCAGCAACGACTGCAGCCCGGGAATACATCGTGAGAGCACGTTTGTGTATGAGTGTATGTGAGTGTGTCTGTTTGTCGAACAAAAATTCAAAATGAAAAATGCTGTTAAACGGGTAAAAAAAAAATTCCACAATAAATAATACAAAAAAGAAAAGTGCACTTACAGCAGTAACGAATAAAATATTAAAATAAAATGTTACAGTGGATACGGCGAAGCACTGGAGTCCACACAAATTGTTTTCAGTTCTGAAATAGAAATCAGGGACGGCTCATTTCTCAAAACTGCAAGCTTCAAATCTTTAAATTAAATTGTCGCTATGGGCTGAAGTAGTTAATGTGTAGCCAAAGATCATGGGTTCGATTCTGAATCATAAAAAATATCCGGCGAAGTAAGAAGTAAAAAATTTCCCAAATGCTTCCTTCTCCATCCATCCTCTCATTGATATCCTGTCTTTTTATTGCACACATAGCATTCAGCATTTTAGTGCCGAATCAAGTTAATAAAAAACAAATAAAAGTACTAAAGGGTGTTGTTTTTATAGAGTGACACAAGTTTAAATCATAATAAAACAAGGAAATATATTTTTAATGTCAATGAAACGGACTTTATGGGAAAGAATATTTTATGAAATTAATGATTAAATATGATTTCTGGCATGTGGCCGCCATGGCTGGCGCGTAGAAGACGCAATCTGGAACAGCAATTTTCAACAACTAAAAAAATCTTCCCCCTACGTTCAGGTCACGCAAAAGTGATCATCACCTCAAAAATCGTTTATCATGGATTAATATTGAACCATCGTTGAATGAAGAGAAGTGAGATGACTGAGACTGTAGGCATCTCAACTGATCAAGTACATCACATTTCACATGAATAATTAGTCATGAAAAAGCCATTCGAACCGAGCTGCATGCAGCGATTACTTACACTCGGCCATAAGAGCAAGCCTCTGACCACTTCAAAGACGTGTTTGGAGAAGACGTTTTCGCATGACTTTTTATGCCTCTATATAATCATATACGAATAAAAATAATCGATTACAATTATTCGATTAATTTTATTCGATTAATTTTATTCGATTAATTTTGTTCGATTAATTTTATTGGATTACAATTAATTTTTTAAAACTATTCGTCTGATTTTTTCACCAGGACCGTTTTTTTTACTTAAACTTTTCCATAAAGTGGAAGGACACAACCGCAGTTGCAGAGAACGGCGACGCATTGAAAAAACCTTTTTTAAGTATAAATTTTTTTATTTTTCCGTCATTATTTCCAGGACGAATATTTTTACCAACGAATTCGGCGTGTGGCACGAAATTCATGGTTCGTTCCAGTTGTACTTCTTGTTGATATGTTTTTTGTTAAAATATATTTTTAATTTCAACCACTGTGTCATCATCAACAGTAACCAGAGCGCAACACAATTCGAGCATAAAGGGAAAATAATAGATAAATAAAGAAACACATACTTACGCTCCATTTGACTTATATGTCAAATATCCACAGAAAGCAAAAAACTATTAATAGCTAAAATAAAAAAAACAGAGTGACTGAAGTGAAAGGAGCATTAGATTTGGCTGCTTCTCCAGAAATTTAATATTGTTTTAATAATGTTTCAAGTCAGATTCGTTTTAATTTTTATAAAATCCCCCTTAAAACCTCTCAAATATGTCAATTAAAAATGATCTTGATAAATTTGTTACTGTAACAATAATTTCTTGTCACACTGTAGAGCACAGTAAAGTATTTCAGTATTTCATGTTATTTAATTTCGTTCTTGTGTTTTCTTTTTGCAATGCAACTATTTGAAAACATTTGTTAAAATAAAAAACAGACTCCATCAACAGCATCATCGTCCTCGCCCTTTTACTTAAATCTAAAACCAGTGCAGAAAGTTTTATAGTCAATCCTGTAACCGTAGAAGCAAAGAGGGTGTACAATTTCCATTTATTTCTTTGAAATGAAAAAAGAAAACACACACACACACACAAAAACAAAATGAAAAAATGCCAACAATAAATTGTTACAAGAGAGAAGTTATTTCTTTAAGTGTCTTGAAAATAAAACAAGAATAAGATTACGCTGAAATGCACTTTGATTGCTTAAGAGAAAAGAAGGCAGCGTTAAATAGATCTCGTATATTAAGCACCACATTATTTGGCATCTTTTCCTAGGGATTGAGTGCTCAATTCTTAAAATAGTGTGCAAAAAAAAAAAGATATATATTAGCAAATTTAACTTACCTGTTGTACATCAAAACATCTGGCTTCCACAGACGATGAGGTGGTATTCGCAGATCCCGCACTCCACCATAATCGCTGGCATTCCAACGTAAATTCATGTCATTCCATTCCTGTAAATATACCACAAAAGCAAATAGTTGTATTTAGAAAAAAATTCTTAAAATTCTTTTAAAAGCAACTTTTAAAACAATTGCCTATTTTTCTCTTCTTTAATAGCCTTTTAAGTTTTTAAATCTTATTATTCTTTTGGTCTAATTGCTGTGAAATACACCAGGCGGAAAACAAGTTTATTATATAACAATTATAAAATATTTTTTAAAATACAGCCAGCCAGCCAGCTGCCTTTTCTTTTTTCCTTTAATCAAAAAAAGCTTACTCATATCATTTCATAGCAATTCTTTTAAGAAATAGAGAAAAAAATTCTTTCTTGCCAGCCATACGCATCCACCAGCAGTAAGAAAGAACTCATTTGTCTGACGTATTATTAACTAACCATGAAAGCAGTTAGAGCAGAATATAAAAATAAAACCGCAAAACATAAAATGTGAGATAAAAAACATTTTACACAACACAGAAAAAAAATTCAAATAAAATGAAATAAAACTGAGAAAGAAGGAAAACTAAATGACAGTCTTGTCTTGATTAAAATCAACTTTTTTTCGGTCACATGATAAAATAAATTAATTTTCTGTTTCTAAACTTTTTCCACTCATTTATCGTCATCATAAAAAATATATAAATAAATTATATATACGAGTATAAACAGTCAACTGCCGCATCTTGATTATCCTTTAATAATAAAAGGGCTTAGAGAGAGAGAGAGAGCGAGAGACTGAACAAATTTTCTTAGAAAACATCAGAGATAAAGTGAAAAAAAATTTATAAAAAAAATTTTAGCTCAATATAAGGCTTAAAAACATTTGTTTTTTTAAATTTCTCCTATTAACCTGAAATTAAAATTTTTTTAAGAGGCTTATAAAATAATTTTTTTTGGAAAATTTCTCTTATTAATCTGTTATAAATTGGATTTTTTTTATAAATAGGGACTTTATTAATTTTTTTGTATTTTCCTATAATTGCTTATATATACAATAAATAGCGTGTTATTTTACAGTGTCGCAAAATTAGAGCAACGCGTGCAAATTATTGAAATTTTTAATCAAAATAATTGCTCTATTCGTTAAAACTCATGGAGCACTTCTTTCATTTTATGGGGTACAGAATCGTCCTTCAAAGCGGCTAATCCGAAGAACAAATATGTCATTGATTTACGTCAGTTCCTGCCTTGCGGCCTAACCTGACGATGCTCTTATCATCGGGTGAAATTGATTGTTACCAGCACCCCTCTTAGCACCCAAGAGACCACACGAAGGCGACCTCGGGTCGCCAGGTGGCAATTTCTAGAACATGATTTGGTAAGCCCCATGATCTAACACCTTGCCAAAGTGCCGATCCTATCTAGATGATCTTTTATTTGTTGACTCACAACAACACCTAGATTTTGCTACTATCAGCCGGACCGAAGTCTAACCGCAAGGATTGAACATCAATCCTTATCTGACAAATCTTCCACCAAATTGGTGACCACAACCACCACGTGTACTCCCGAGGGAGACCTCACCAATATCCAGCCGTAGTAAACTGCGAGGCTTGTACTGGATCCCGTGGTATCAGTTCCAACTACTGCTAAAACCAGTGGAGGTTCTATAAACTTTCTATCGACTTCGGTTTCTTTTTTACCCAAACCTAGGTGGCGCCGCACCTATTATTTCTTACTCAGGCACGTAGGCGCACCTACTACTTTTATACTCTTATATGCACATCCGTTACACTGTAACACAGATTGGGCAGTAACATATAAGTTTTAAGGGTACTTTTATGCAAAAGTACTGCCTGAAAAACATCGTAACCCTTTGAAAGCCAACCATTATAGGTTTCAACTTTCTATTGACTTCTGAACAATTAATTAGATCGAGGCGCCCTTGGACATCCTTTCTTATTTCGAACTTATGTAGAGGTGAAGGCAAGCCCCTACTACTTTAATTCTTCTTACAGTAGCCAGCTTAGTTCCCCTACTGAGACCTGTCCCTAACGTCCCATTCGGTAACGCGCAGGTACTTATAAGTTCTATGGGTTACCAACAAAAGTTCTGTTTGAGAAAATTGTCAAACCGAAAAGAAAATTGTGACCCGAAGAACAATAGATCGTTTACGGACCACATTTACATTTACTAAATAATAGGCATTCCGTGAAACGCCGAACAGTGGGCACGGAAAAAGCTGTAGCCGCTGCACAGGAAAGCATTGTGTCCTCCCACTTCATTGAAAAGTTTAAGTAAAAAAAACGGTCCTCATGAAAAAATCAGTCGAATTGTTAAAAAAAAATAATTGTAATCGATTAAAATTAATCGAATAAAATTAATCGAAAAAAATTAATCGAAAAAATTAATCGCATAAAATTAATCGAATAAAATTAATCGAATAAAATTAATCGAAAAAACTCAATTGAATAAAATTAATCGAACAATTGTAATCGATTATATTTATTCGTATACCATTATATAGATGCATAAAAAGTCATGCGAAAACGTCCTCTCTAAACACTTCTTTGAAGTGGTCAGAGGGTTGCTCTAATGGTCAAGTATAATTAATCGCTGCATCCATCTCGACTCGAATGGCTGTTTCATGACCAATTATTCATGTGAAATGTGATGTACTCATTCAACGATGGTGCAATATTAATCCATGATCGGCGATTTTTGGGGTGATGATCACTTTTGCGTGACCTGAACGTAGGGGGGAAGATTTTTTTAGTTGTTGAAAATTGGTGCTACAGATTGCGTCTTCTAGGCGGCAGCCATGGCGTCCAAATGGCAGAAATGATATTTAAACATTAATTTCATACAGTTTTCTTTTTTTTTTAATATCAATGAAACGGGCATTGATATTAAAAATATATTTCCTGGTTTTATCATGATTTAAACTTGTGTCACTCTACAAAAAACACCCTTTATGTGTTGGAATAAGGCATTATGGCTTAACTCGACTTAAGCAAAATATTTTTTTCTTGAAGCTTTTGTGCTCCTGCCAATACGTTTATAAAGTCAAATGATATATTTCCTGTGTGATCCCTTTCTTGCTCTACGTAGAGTGATTTCATCTGAAGGCAATAATATTTAAGTAATAAAATAGTGATAAAGTAAAATATCGTTAAGTAGACTTAAGCGCTTATTGCCCTAGATATAAAAGACCAGGGGCCAAATTACCGCATTCGATATCGATCGAAATTTCCATACAATTTAAATACAAATTTCGATCGATATCGAATGCCGTAATTTGGCCCCAGAGGTCAACTAACGGCACTCGATATCGAACGAAATTTGTATTTAAATTGTATGGAAATTTCCCTCGATATCGAATGCGGTAATTTGATCCCAGGTGTGTCAAGATAAACTTCGAAATTTATAACCCTAGATAAAAACCATCGATGCTAACCGAGCTCTGATGAATATTAACTTAAACTGTGTTTTGCATGAAAATAATTCTAAATTTTATTCCATTAAAGGGTTAATGAAAACTCATACTGTAAAAGGACAGATTTTAAAATGTTCCACCAAATCACTCCTAAGTCTTCTGTAAAATGTGCACCATACATACATTCGGATCTACCCGAATTATTGATCATTATTGATCTCCTCGTGTCTTAAGGCTCTCAAAAAAAATTTTTTTTTTAATATAAAAGAATGGAAAAGAAATAAAAAGAAAAATAAAAAGGAATGCAATTCAAATTATTCCATTAGGTCTTATAGCCAAAATCACTCAAGTTGTTTATTTTTTACTCTAGTCTCATAAATAATTTCATAATAAACCATTTTTGGCTTTCGTCATATTTTATTAAAACATACTTATATATACATATTCTTTTTTTTTTTTGCTCTGTCTTCAGACATCTTGTATTTCATCCTGTTTAACTTTGAATTTAAACAACATTTTTATTAATGTCACAATCATTGTTCCTGTTACTTGTTCCAAGTAAATGCCATCACTCTGGGCTGTCACTTAAACAAACCGAATACATTTTTATATAGAAACACAAGAAAAAAAAAGGAAAATATAAATAACTAAAATAAAAGAAATGCATGTACACCGAAACTCAGTGTTTCTTTTACTCATATTTTTAACAAAACTTTTTTGTTTTTAGCCCCAGTAAAACACCGCAAGAAGGAAAGGCAAATGCATTTGATTTGGATTTTTTTATATATTTCTTTTTTGGAACTTTATATTTTAATCTTATTTTTCGTTTGTAAATTTTTAATATAAAATAGACGAGCACAAATGTAAACAAGGGAAATAATATATCCAGTGTAAAGTTTTAGTTATTTTATTTCTTGTTTTATTATTTTTATAAGTGTCGCCATTTTTTTTTTTTTGTTTGAAACAGAGAAAAAATTTTATATATGTGAAAAACTGTAATAAAAAATACAAAACTTTTCAATATCCGCAAAAAGCAATTTTGGCAAAGATCTCGCGTTTAGTTAAATTACAAAATAAAAAAAAATTTTTGTTTTATGTATATAAAAACAAAGAGAAAAACACTGAACGAAAACAAGAGCATAGACGAAAAACAGCAGTAAATGAAGTTATAAAGTTAAACCTTTAATGTTTGGCTTTAAACAAATAGATATTTCAAGCCATAGCGGTAGCAGAGGTAAACGATATGCTTGACTTTTTTAATCAATGGCAGAGTTGTTGATTTAACAAGGGACTCATCCAGTGCTACGTTCCTATTTTTGGCCTTTCAGGCTAAATAATGCCTATAGAGTCTAGATTTAAAATTTAAAATAAAAAATTCTTAATTTAAGGAAAGTTTGATGGATAAGGATTTTATAAATGATTCAATGGTTGGTGCCCAAAAATTTGTATTCAGTTTTTATTATAGTCACGCAGCTGGTAGGCAAAGAAACAGGAAGAGTACAATTCACTTGGGCCAAGGGACATAATGATATTCAAAATTTCCGAGAAGAGTTTCTTTGTACAATTTTGTATGCATCAGTTAATAATGGGTGATTCAAGTAGAGATACTTTTTTCAATTGCCTTTTTTTTGACAGATCACGTATGAGTCGTGTCATGCTGTCATGTTATTTTTGTTTAGTATTGTTTGGCATTTCATAATGGAAAGACTTACGCCTGAAAAACGTTTACAAATCGTTCAACTTTATTGAGAAAATTCACGTTCTGTGTTTCGTGCACTACGCTCAACTTGTGGTCAACGTAATCGGCCTACTGAGCGTGCTATTCGCAACACCATCACCCATTTCGAGACCCAGCATTCATTATTGGATAATATTCGAAAAAATAGACCACGTCCAGTACGCTGTGAAGAAAATATAGCGGCCGTGGCTGAGAGAGTACACGAAGACCCTGGAGAGTCGATTCGGCGCCGTTCGCAGCAACTTAGACATGATAACCGACTATTTGATGCCTGAAATTGAAGCTCGTGATCTCGGCGACATTTGGTTTCAGCAAGACGGCGCCACTTCCCACACATCGCATCAATTAATGGGTTTTGATTGAGACAACATTTCTGTGAGCACTTCATTTCACGTTTTGGGCCGTTCGATTGGCCACCAAGATCGTGTGATATCACACCGTTAGACTTTTTCTTGTGGGGGGATATGTAAAGTCTAAAGTTTATGTGGAAAAACCTGGAGGGTTACTCTGTATGCGTTCCGTTTTTCATTCGCATCGCATTACGGAGTAACCTCCCGATTCGATTCAGGCCTTGGAGGAAAACATCATGCAAGTCATTTGCCAGTTACCAGTCGAAATGCTCGAATGAGTCAACTGCGACGTATCAACGGCCAACATTTGATAGAAATAATCTTCAAAAAATAAATGCCAAAGAATGTTCTTTCAAATGATAATAAACATTCTCCATTAAGTTTGCATTTTCTGTGTTTTTTTTTCATTAAAATATTGGGGAACCTCGAAATGGATCACCCAATATTTATAAACCGAAAAGATTCGCTTAAAAAAATATGTATTTTTAATCCTTTTCAATAGCGATTTGTGGACTTTTAATAAAAAAACATAAATTTTTTACAACATTCATTTAAGCTAAAAAAGTTTCATTGCATAATAATCAGAAATTTTAACAATATTTTTCGGTAAATTATTACAAAATTTTTTAAATGTAAGAAAAAAATTTTTTGTGTAATTTATGCAAGTTTTTTACATATGTATTTCAGATGTTCTTATTACTGCTTGAATGTTAAAATTAATTGTCGCACAGAAAGCTATAATTTTATTCGTGCGATTCTTTTAAATTTTTTGAAAAATTACTTTTTTTCTATTTGTAGCGTGCGTCACAGAAAAAATCTTATATTTTATATTGAGAGCAGCAAGATTTTTTTTTTGCAAATTCATATGCTGTTTTGCAGCAAATAAGAAATAGAATTTCAAAAATAAAGACTAAAAAATTTATTTCTGTAGCGTCCGTCACGATTTGTCATCTTTCCAAAATTGCATTGAAATTCTTAGTAATTATTATTTTATTCGTATATTTTGTACAATTTATCAGTATTCGATGCTAACATATTAGTACAGAGGTCGTGGGTTCGATTCCCGCCAAGGATCTTGGGTCTTTGTGATGTTTTCGGGTAACACAAAGGGATTTACTTAATAAAAAAACTGGCTGTCTGTTAAAAAAAATTACTATTCTTCACCTATACCAAAGTCCATGTATAGGCCCCAATTCAAAATTTTTTTTTGTATGGCTCAAGCATAATTTGAGGGCTTATAGCGTGAAGTATATATTAGATTTTTTTTTAAATTTTTCGAAAATGGTTTTAAGGTCGTGCAAGTAGAATTTTTCACAAAAATCGAGTTTGACAGCTATTTTTAATGTTTTCTTCAGAAGAAACACAAGTTTTTTTCAGTTTTAAGGAAACAATTTTAAAAAAATTTCCAAGTTTTATTTTTGAGTGCAAAAGCTAGTTTTAGCTATATTTAAAATTGAAAATATGTCTGTTGCAATACTGAAAAATTTTTGTATACACTAATCAGAAAATAAGTAGAAAAAAAATTTTTAGGCAGGATTTGCCCATTTATTTACATAAAATAAAAATAAAATAGCAACTTTTTTATATTACTTTTCATATAAGATAGAATTATTTTGTAAATAATCTAACTTTTCTCCTTTTCTTTTTATAATTCCAGGTAAGTGATGCAGTCTTATAATATAGAAGTATCGAAATTCAAAAATTTATTGAGGTAAATATGTATTTTTTAATTTTGGTTGATAATTTTCGATAAAAAGTTATAATTGAAAAAAATTCAAGTTACTTTGACCAATTTAAAATTTCTCATAAAAATAATTTTTTATTGCAAAAATAACAAATTCTAAAATTATTTCGCCTTAAGCTGAAATAACTAAATACAATGAATACATTTTTTCCAAGTTCGGGAGTAAAGCTACTAATCACACTCAAAATTTCGCCTTTTAATAAAATTAATAAAACTGATATATTCGGAGGTAACGCCTCTTACACACATTCATGCCAGGCCTGGAAACGTATGTTTGTCCTTTCTGAATTTCAATAGTAATTTAGCTCTTTCGAATATATAAAATATTTGACTGGCAAAGAAAAAATTATTTCATTTAATTACTTTAAGATTCCAAAAAAAAATATTTTGAATTTTCCAGCTCTGGCGCTGCTTTATTTTGGAATTACTGACTTCTAATACCAAGAACTTTCTTTGAAAACGATTAAATGTGTTTAAAATAAAGGGTGTTTTTTATGAAGTTTTTTTTTATACGAATCACTCTGTTGTCTGACAGCTGTTTTGACAGTTTAAAGTGACGCCTCTACTCAGTATTGTTTGGCAAATCATCATGAACAGGTTAACTCCAGAATAACGCTTCCAAATCGTGGAAATTTATTTTCAAAAACAGTGTTCACTTAAAAATGTTTATCCGCTTTTTCACCGCAAAATTCTCTTCAGTGATGAGGCGCATTTTTGGTTGAATGGATATGCCAACAAGCAAAATTGCCGTATTTGGAGCAAAGATAATCCACACGCCGTTCAAGAATTACCAATGCATCCCGATAAATGTACTGTTTGGTGCGGTCTATGGGCTGGTGGAATCATCGGTCCTTATTTCTTTAAAAATGAGGAAGGACGACGTGTTACTGTGAATGGAAATCGATACAGAATCATGATCAATGAATTTTTGGTGCCAAAACTTCAACAGGATGGTGCCACTTGTCATACTGCGGGCGAAACAATGGACTTATTGAAAGAACATTTCAACGACAACATTATTTCGAGAAATGGACCGACCGGTGAATTGGCCTCCGCGCTCGTGTGATTGGACGCCACTCGATTATTTTTTGTGGGGATACCTGAAATCATTGGTTTACGTGGATAAACCAGCAACGATTGACGTTTTGGAAACCAGTATTCAACGTGTCATTGCTGAAATACGCCCTCAAATGCTTGAAAAAGTGGTCGAAAATTGGACCTCCAGAATGACCTTTGTGCAAAATAGTCGCGGTGGCCATATGCCCGAAATTATATTTAAATGTTAAATGACAAGAAATTATTTCATAATTTGGCATGTGTTTTATTTAAATTTCAAATCAGCAAGCTCTTATAAAAACACCCTTTATAAACAAAATAAATGATTGTTGTTTGATTTTTAATGCCAAATTAGTTCTTCGTGAAGAATTTAATTAAAAATTTAATTAAAAAAATATGGTTTTAGCTGGTGGCTTTTATATACCAAACATAAGTGTTAATTTTCCAGCTCTGAAGATGTCTTTCTGGCTTTTCTGATCTCTAATGCCAATGATATGCTTTTAAAACAATCAAATATAGGGTCCGCCAAATAACTTTTTTTTTAATGCTATAAAAAACCACTGAATATTTTCTCAAATTTCTTTTTTATTTGAAAGTACAATCCTTCCGGTTAATAATGGAATATAATTTCATTCAAATGGCTGCATGGCCCGATAACGATCGCCATTGACTGTAACGGCCACTTCTTGTTCATTTCCCAATTATGCCTCTGGACCGAAATCCGCAACAAACAGTGACTCGTTTTGGGTGCGTCAGCTTTTCAATGTATGCGTGCGGGTTTTTTGTGCCCCAAATGCGACAATTTTGCTTGTTTACATACCCGCCAAGATCGAAATGAGCTTCATCTGAAAAGATGATTTTTTTTTGGCAAAATCGGCATCTTCTGTAAGTCGATCGCAGCCCCACTTAGCGAGGCCAAAACGCATTGGATCGTCACCCATATTCGTTCAGCGGAAGGATAAAACTAATTATCTGTCAAATCAGACATGAGCTAAGTGTTCACGAAATAAGCACTAGTTGAAAAAAGAACGTTAGATTGGGGACCCTATATGTTTGATATATGAAGAAAAAATTATATTTCTTTGTAATTTTTGTACCCTGCAAAAAATAATTTGGAGGGTATACATATATATATATATATATATATATATATATATATATAATATATATATATATATATGTATAATATATATATATATATATATATATATATATATATATATATTATATATATATATATATATATATATATATATATATATATATATTCACTTTGTCATTCCGTTTGTAACGCATCGAAATATCCATCTCAGACCCCATAAAGTATATATATTCTTGATCAGTGATGAAATTTAAGACGATCTGAGCATGTATATCCGTCCATCCGTCCGTCTGTGGAAATCACGATTCAGTCCAAACGAAAAGAGCTAGACTCTTGAAATTTGGTATAAATATATTTTAAAGCTTAGAGCAAGTTAAGTTCGGAGATGGGCTAAAGCGGGCAAGGGGGAAAAAAGTTCCCTTAAGAAGAACTAAACCAACCCAGAAAAAACAACATAATTTTTAAAATTTTTTGCTTATTTTGTTAAGAAAATGATAAATTTTTATGTCAAAATTATCTTTTGGACTCCGCCCACTTTAGTGGGCGTTATTATATGCAAAAATAGCATAAAAATTTAACAAATTGTTTTACTTAAGCCTACATTCCTTAAAAATAAAAGTTTTAAGCTTTAATGACGAAGCTGAGACGATACCTGATACTCCTCTGCCCTACCCTTCACCCCTTAAATGACCTTACCAAAAAAATTTTTGTTTTAAATTTTGTATGTAATCATCCCAAGCATTTATTTTTACAGTTTTATGACTGCCTGTTTCTGCTCTATCCCATCTTCCCCCTTTGCCCTATAAATGACCCTATAAAAAAAAAATAAAATTTAATTTTGTGTATAATCATCCCAAGCATTTATTTTTAGAGTATATTTGGAGGGTATTTAAGATTCGACGCGGTCGAATATAACGTTTTTACTTGTTTTTTTATAGAAAACAGTTTCTATTGTCCAACCCTGGAAACGTCTTTTTGAATTTTTTTTTGGATTTTTAATGCCAAATTAGTTCTACTTTTAGTGTAAAATACTTTTAATTAAAAAAAAACAAATAGTTTTAGCTGCTTACTTTTATATGTCAAAAATAAATATTAATTTTCCAGCTCTGGGCCATATTTTGAATTTTGTTGATTTTTAATAAAAATCTGTTTACAATTATTTCCAATACATCAATCCAAGGCCGATGTGTCTAGCTTTCCTGAAGGCTTCGGACAACCGATTTCACACACAGACAGGCGAACAGCACTTTTCCGACTGTCCTATTCATAAGGGTCCACAATATATATATATTTTTTTTTTTTTTTTTTTTTTTTTTTTTTTTTAGGAGTAGGACCAGCACTCAGGGGATGACTCCTATATATGCAATGCATTGCGCCGGAACTGAAAACGAGGGGATATTATTGAGGGGACAGATTAGGAAAGATGAGAAGATAGACAGTTGTTTTTGTAGCTATTTCAACCTTTTACTTCGCCGGCTAATTTTTGCTTTTTAGTACATGATAGTGTCAGTCGCTGCCAATTATGTTCAGTGATCAGTGACTATGCCTTCATCATTGAAACAGGCTGGCAACAACTAACACAACCACGCACTAATGCTGTTTTAGAAGAATTCAACACAATATTTCATGACTCAGCGCGGGCTCGAACTCACGACGCTCCGCTTCATAGTCTCGTGTTCTACTACTTCAGCCAACAGCACCCACATATACGAGTTTTAGTGTTTGTGCTGCCATCTAGCGCTAGGTAGCTTCAATATCAATCCGTCCTCCTACTTTATGGGATCGCCTGCTGATATTGTGGAACTTACACAAAAAATTATAAACCTACTCGTACATGCCTTGTCCCCTTTTTTGGCGAAGAGTATAAAACAATTTTGGGACTTCCCCTTTGAAAAATGTAGAATCATATAATTATTTTTTTTTTCAAAATCCACACTATAATGAATTAAAAATTAAATATCAGTAGCACAAATGTTAAAAGATTGTTCACGTTTGAATCTAAGTTTCTTTATTATTGTTCGTATTTAAGTTTTTAGGCTCTCTTTATAAGGAAATGAACTTTAATTCAGTGCAATTTTTTTGCTTCGAAATTTTCGACGTTTTTGCAAATATTTTTTTTTGTCAACATATTTTTCAAATTGCTTGCCAAGCTATTCTTTTTCATTAAATTCCCGAAATTGCCAGTTTCTTTATTATTATTTTCAGTTACTTAAACAACCATCTAAAATATCCTTCCTATTCAACCAAAATTAAACTAAAAGCTTTAATTATTTGCAACCAATAAATACTGTTTGCTGCTATTGGTTGTGGGCCCGTATTATTTGGTTGACATCATTAAAATGTCAACAACACTAATTGCAAAGTTCTTGAAGAAAAAAAAGCAAACAAACAAAGAGCAAAAAAAAACCTATAAAAGAAAAAAAGGAAACTTGAAATTAATTAACTTGGTGGTACATTTTTGATAAAGAGCAATCGTCCTTATGCTACATTTTGTTACAATATATGTCATACAAATTAACTCACACTTGCACGAACATTCATGCAAACAGATTGTCAAAAAAAAAAATAAAAATAAAAAAAAATATCAGTGCAAACGGCAGATTGCAGCCTGGCTGGTCAGTTGTGCAGCTGCTGTATAATTTCAAACAAAAGAATTGTTATTTTCCTTTTCTATGCTCGTTTTCAATTTTTCAATATTTTCAATTTATTTCTTTGAAGAAGTCTTTGTGGCATTCAAAAGCCATGATTATGAACAGAAACTGATGCAAATAAAAAGTTCGCTTTGCAAAAAAAAAAAGAAAAAAAAAGGTTTTCATTAGTTGTGCAAAAATTTACAATATTTTTTTAAATATGTACTATATTTTTTTTTAGTGAAAAAGATTTTTCTGTAATAATTAAAAGCTAAAATTAGTACAAACAAATATTACAATAACAGCCTTTAACTACATCAAAATCAGCCCCAATTCCTTGCAAATAATCCATTTCTACCTTGAGGCCATAAATAATTTGCTTAAACGTTTCTTTTCGATTCGTTAACAATCATGCGAAAACTATTTATTCTTCCACTTGCACTAACAATGACAACAACAAGAACAGCAAGAACAACAACAACAACGATGTAACAGATTTATTTCCATTTAAGTGCTAAACGTTTCTTATTCCACACATTTTATTCATTTTGCTTGTGGGATGTTTCTGTTAAGCCACAAAATAAATTGAAAGCATATTTTCTGTTGGGGGGGCCAAATTGCTAAAATATGTGGCCAATTCTTAAGGCTATTTGTTTTATGTTACAAGAACAACCTCCGAATTTATGTTGCCCGGCAACAAAACTAAATAGCAAATTGGAAATATCTCATGCCACAACTGGTTTCCATGCACATATTTTTTCCTTCTTTTCGATTACTTGTTTGTTTTGCATAAGTTTTTCTTGCTGGATTAAATCAAATAAATTTGTGTTTGTACATTTCGAATTTTGTCTAATTTAATTTGGAGCTGCACAAGTGTGTAGAATATCATAAGTGAGTGATGCACGAGCTGCCATCCTTAAAATAACAGAAGATAATTTAGATCTTTAAAGAACATATTTGAAATTGTTTGAATAGTAAATTTATATAAAAGCAGTTTTTCACTCAATAGTTCTCAGAAAATGTCCTTCTTAAGAAATATCCTTAAATAAAATATATGAACTATTTTGATTTGTTTCCTAGCAAATGGTTTAAGCAAAAAGTAACATTAATTAATGTTTATTGTTCTATTTTTCAGCCTTTGATTATTTTATTTTATTTTAATTTATATTGAGCTTGAGGCTTATTTTTATAAAAACTGTTTATTTTATAATTAAATTAATATTTCGATATCCTCTGGATATCTTCTTCAGGATAACAATTCAAAAATTATTTATAATAATTTTTATAAAAATAAGCCTCAAGCTCAATATAAATTAAAATAAAATTAATTAATGTTAAATTGTATACTAGGAAATTTATGTCGAAGAAGATAATTGTTCGTCTTAACAACAATAATTAAATTTATCTTAGGTGTAATTTAAAAATATACATCAACTACTCTGCTTTTAATTAAGCAAATTGTTAGGAATCAAAATAAAATTTTTGTTGACTGACTGATATACTCGTATCGTCATGACTACAGCTGGAGAGCTGAAATTACGTGAGTCGATCCTTTTTTTTTTGATGTGTAGACCCTTTAGAAAGGGATTTTTAGAAATTCGTTGGCGAAGCAGGATACAAAGGAGTAAAAATATGTTCACCTCACCAGACTGAAAATTTCAAAAGTACACAAATTCTGCTAAAAAAAATCCGACACGTTTTTTTTACTTTTAAGAGTAACTGACTCAGAGTTGCTTTTTGGAGTTCGATATTAAATTTTGAAAAAAAAATCTTAAAAATATAAAAATTAAAAAAAAAATAAATTGTTCCTTGAGTACTTTTAAGAAATTGCAGTATATACAGGCTTTTAAAGAAATGACAGTTTATAAAGGCGTTTAAAATATAATTTTGAAACTTTTTGTATATAAAAACGTTTGAATGATTTGATATTTGTAAGATGTACTTTTTGAGAATGGTAGTTAATGAAAATAGTACCACCAAATAAATACTTTAGAGCAATGGTGTTTACTTAAAAGAGTGCTTTCGAATGTGGTACTTTTTTCAAGAGATACATTTTTGTAAAAATTAATTTCTTGGAAAAGGTACTTCCTTAAAATAAACTGGTTTTAAAAAGTGTTTATGGAAGAGGTACTTTTTTGGAACAGTTCTTTTTGGAAAACCACGTTTGGAAAAATTATATAAAACTTTTTTTTGGGAAAACTGCTTTTCGGAAAAAGTACTTTTTGGAAAAGTACTTTTAGGGAAAAATACTTTTTGGAAAAAGTACTTGTTAAAAAAAGTTGTTTTTGTTAAAAGTACTTTTTGAAAAGGTACTTTTTGATAAGGTACTTTTTGAAAATGTACTTTTTGAAAACAGTACTTTTGGGGGAAGGTAGTTTTTGAAAAAGTACTGTTTGGGAAAGGTACTTTTTTAAAAAGTACTTTTTGGGGAATGTACTTTTTGAAAAAAGTACTTTTTGAAAGAAGTTCTTTTTGGGAAAGGTACTTTTCAAAAAGGTAATTTTTTAAAAAGATATTTTTTGAAAAAAGTACTGTGGAAAAAGTAATTTTTGGGAAAGGTACTTTTGGAAAAAGTACTTCTTGGGAAAAGTGTTTCTTGAAAAAGTACTTTTTGGGAAAGGTACTTTTGAAAAATTTTATTTTTCAACAAGATACTTTTTGAAAAAAGTACTTTTGGAAAAATTAATCTCTTTTGAAGGTACTTTTTGGGAAAGGTGCTTCTTGAAAAACTACTTTTTGGGAAAGGTAGTTTTTTAAAAAAGTACTTCTTGGGAAAGGTACTTTTTGTAAATGTACCATTCGGCAAAAGTGCTTTTTGGGAAAGTTGCTTTTTGAAAAAGTACTTTTTGGAAAATGTACTTTTAGAAAAAAGTATTTTTTGGAAAGGTACTTCTTGAAAAAGTTCTGTTTGGGACAAGTACTTTTTGAAAAAGTCTTTTTGGGAAAGGTACTCTTTGAAAAAGTACTTTTTGGAAAATGTACTTTTGGAAAAAAGTACTTTTTGGAAAGGTACTTCTTGAAAAAGTTCTGTTTGGGACAAGTACCTTTTGAAAAAGTCTTTTTAAGAAAGGTACTTTTTGAAAAAGTACTTTTTGGGAAAGGTACTTTTTGAAAAAAGTACTTATTGGGAAAGGTACTTTTTGAAAAAACATTTTTTGGGAAAGGTACTTTCTGAAAAATTAATTTTTGGAAAAGGTAGTTTTTGTAAATATAATTTTCGGAAAAAGTGCTTTTTGAAAATATACTTTAAATTTCTATACAATTTAAATAAAAATATCAATCGATATCGAATGCCGTAATTTTCCCTCAGGCTTGAAGCTTTGAGCCTTGGAACATGCTCCTCTTGTATTCACATCTGTACTTCGGTTATATGAGGTTTTTCCGCAAAGAGTGTAAAATAATTTAAAAGGTACATTTAAAAAAAATATTTTGAAGAAAAGTATTTTTAAGCAAAACAAAAAAAATATAATTTTCAGAAAAGGTATTTTTTTTTCAAAGTTACTGTATTGAAAAAAGTACTTCCTTAAAATGAACTGCTTTGAAAAGTATGGAAAAAATAATTTTTTCTGCATAATTTGTTGCATTGCAGTACCCTTGTTTCGTCCGTGTTGCTAAAGGAAATTTCCCGCTTAAGTAAGAACCAAAATGGCAAATTGCCTATCTTTTTATTTTCAATACTATCTCGCTCATTTCGTAGTTCCTGCACAATGCATTTCATAGGTAATGGATTTCCCTGAGTGCTGGTTCTAAAAAAATATCGTACCCTATAATTTCTATTAAAATTTTTGCTTGTGCTTCTACTGTTTCATTCTCATACTTAATATTCTTAATATCCGTTTGTAACGTTTTAATTTTATTTCGTATGTTCCTGGCTTTGGCATAAAAATCCTGTGGTTTAGTACCACAGAAGGGAATGAGATTTTTTTCCTTTTTGTTTTCTTGGCAATATTTATATTACAAATAAACATGTTTTGCCATGCGATAAACTAAAAAATAAATTTGTTTGCTTTCTTTGTGTACGAGTATTTCTGCTTATATTTTTCGTCTTTTAACAATCTGCAATCACTGTAGTTAGCTTTTGTTAGGATTTCAATCATAGTCAAAAAAGACTACATCATCAGCAGGAGAAGCAATTTATTAAAGAGTCCTAAATACTCGTTCGTCGTAGCTTTTGTTTGCTACTCTGCAAGTTTGATTAAAAAGTATAATAAATATTTTTCCTTATTTAATTTCTAATGAATGTGTAGTCGCTTTTGTTTGCGGTAGAATAGAAATAATTCTTTTTCTTTTGTTTTAATACGAGTACTTGTATTTGTTGTAGCGAAAGATGTTGTTGACTGAATTTTCCATGCGAGATACATTTAAATGTACTCCGGGGAGAAGGGAATTATTTATTTTCATAAATTTATTTTGCCTGTTTTATCAATTACAGCGTTGTGTGTGAGTGAATGTCTTAAGGTAAGGCTAATGACGGAGTTTATTTTTTGAAAAATTGTTTTTTTTTAAATTTTATGGTTTCTCTAGTTTATTTTTCAATTTATTATTTGCTTAAATTCCATTTACCTGGCGGTATTAAAATCAAATAAAACCTATTGCACTACTTTTTATTTTTCTTTGTTGCCATAATTATTTGATGCCTTTTTAATATACAAATTATTTGCGCCACCCTAATGTACGACACATTTGCTACATTTAGTTTGAATAATTACAAATTGCTATAGAATAACATTCACTTATATTTACTTACCAATTTCAACCATATATTTGTTATAAGCAATTGATTTTTTTCATCCTGCAAAGAGAATAAATGGGAAATTATTTTAGTATTTTATCTCATGTGGCTTTGCTGGTATTTGGGACTTTTATGGTTAATTTAAAGCTAATTTGATGATTGCGTTTGCTCTTTTGTTTGCCATTTATATAAGAATATCATATAAATTGGAAAGTTTTTTTTTTGTGTTGATATTTGAATTTTTATTGTATTAGATTTTTGCATATGAATTGTGATTTTTTATGTTTAAACTTTTGCACAGATTTCATTGTTGTCGTATAATAAACATATATTTTGAAGTCAGCAAAAATAAAATACTTGAAAAAAAAGTTTTCCATTTTTTTGTTATTTAAGATTGTTAAGAAATAAATTAAATATTATGAGGACTAATAGAATATAAATTCATACATAATTGAGGAAAAAAAATTTTAAAATTTTTACGAGCATATAAGTTTTCAACTTCAGCATGAATTACTTAAAAAAAAAAATAAATAAATAAATGAATTAAAATAAATGGAAATGAAATGAAAAAGATATGTTAAATTAATACATAAATGTCTATTTTTAGTTAGTAAACTTTTTGTTGAAATTCGTTTGCTATAAAAAATGTCTGTAATTTACTTAACACTTGCTTTTGATGATAATTCACTTTGTGAGATTTTAATTAAAATGTTATTGTTTGCTAATTGAATTACAATCTAAATTTATTAACACTTTGATTATAATTTAATAAATAATTTCCTGTTGTTTGTGTTTTTTTTTTTTTTTTTGATAAAACAATTACACCTCTGACAAGGGTTATTGGTGCGTATTTGCGATATTAATTGTATTTAATATTAATCATACGTGCCCGCCTATTTTTTTTATAGCCTCCAAAAAAGAATTGGGGGGGGGGGGGGGGGTAAGGGGGGGGGGGTATATTCACATTGTCATTCCGTTTGTAACGCAGCGAAATATCCATCTGAGACCCTATAAAGTATATATGTTCTTAATTAGTGATGAAATCTAGGACGTCCGTCCGTCTGTGGAAATCACAATTCAGTCCAAACGAAAAGAGTCGGACTCTTGAAATTTGGTAAAAATATACCTTGAAAGATATCACAGGTCAGGGCCAGAGGGGAAAAATTTCCCCTAAGAAGAACTAAACCAACCTCTAAAAAACAATATAATATATAAAGTTTTTTTTATAATTGCGTTAAGCAAATGATATCAAAGAAGGTCCAACGTGTTAAACTTCCTCCTCCCCTTTGCCACCTAAATGACCTGTTAAAAAAAAAATTAAAAATAAATTTATGTGTGTGAAGATAAATATGCCGAGTTAAATATGTTTTGACGTAAGCAGTTACGAAGTGAAGTTAAATATGTTATGACGTAACGAAATGGCAATCAGTGAAATATTTTTTTGTCTGAAAATCCATATTTAAATGCAAAATGAGTATGGGAGTGTCTTCTATCCCATACATCATTTTGTATATGCTGGCAATGCATGTCAACTCCTTATTTGGCCACTGGAGGCAAAATCCCTCCAAGATTACACACACTCTCAAGGCCTGCAAGTTGACTTTTAGTGGCCTGTAAATATTTTCACAAACTCACTTCAGCTATTCCAATTGTTGTGTGCGATAGAAGACACCCCCATAATCAATTTTTATTTACTGGCAATGCATGCCAACTCCTTATTTGGCCCCTTGGGCCAAAATCCCTCCAAGATCACAAACACTCTCATGGCCTGTAAATTCACCTTTTGATGGTCTTTAAATATTTTCACAAAATGCTCAAAAAATTTATTATATATGGATTTTCATAAAAAAAACTTCACTGTTTGCCATTTCGTTACGTCATAACATATTTGACATCACAGCGTTAATACGTTGTTTCGTAATTTCTTACGTCGAAACATGTTTAACTCGGCATATTTATCTTCACTCACATAAATTTTACATTTAATTATACCAAATATTATTTTTTGGTCTTTTGGCAAAGGTGAAATATCTCCCCCTCGACCCTTGCCAGAGAGACCTCGAAAAATTACAGTTTTAATACCCTCCAAAAAGAATTGGATCCCACATAAAGTATACATATTCTTGATCAGTGATGAAGTCTAAGACGGTGTAGCAATGCCCATACGATCGTCTTTGGAAAACATGATGTAGTCTATTTTTGGTCCCCGCCCCCTTCAGTGGGCGTTGACGTACGATAATACACATAAGCAAAAATAGTGTAAATATTGAACAATGTTTATTCCTTAAGTCTATAAAAACCTGAGACGTTCTCCGATTTTGCAGAGGTGAAACGTCTCCCCCAACGGTCCTTCCCGTAATGACTCTGTCAAAATAGAGATTTAAAATTGGGTACAGAGATGTCTTAAAGGAACTCTGTCCCACGAAGCGAAACATTTCAAATTTACTTTCTAAATGTTTGGAGGATATTTAAGATGTGACCCGGTCGAATATAACGTTTTTACTTATTAGTGATGAATTTATATCCAGCAAACACACGTTCTTTAATTCAAATTACTAGGAAAAACTGAACTATGCCGTATGAACAATATATCTTAAACTACCAATAATAAATTGGAAAAACGTTCACATGTACTTAAGTATAAAATTCAAACCAAAAAAATTTGACTTAGGTATGATGGAACAAAAAGAATTCAGAAAAATGGTACATGAAGAAAAAATAATCAAAAACGGTAACACGGGTATTATAACAATAACATGTTAACATCAGGTTAATACAGTTCTCGTATCCTTTTTCACAATAAAATTTGTGTAAATAGGAACTGTTATCACATTCAATTAAGCCACCTAATAAGTGGTGACAAACACAATACACACACATGAGCACTGATGATGAAAGGGTTGCGGCCTTCGAAAACAGCTGTTCTGGTCTGCTGTGTAAGTTGAATGACAAAAACTGATGTTGACTTGCCTTTGTGCCTTGGAATATTTATCATCTCTTTCTGAGATTTAAATTAAAATTTCGAACAATTAGCCTATAAAAATCTTAATTCAATATATCAAGATTTCTAATACTCTTGGCATTATGCAGCACAATAAATTGGAGGAATATGCTATATTAATTGGCCTTAATACATTCCTAAATATAGGAACTCACATACCTGATGTGAGTACTTATTTCGTATTGTTTTTCCTAAAAGTAGGCAATATAATTCGCAAGCAACATTACTGTCTATATTGAAATTTTTTTTGGTAAATTTATTGCAGTTGCGTGAATTTACATTCTGGGACAAAATTTTATTATAAATATTATTTATTTTATTCCATGTCCGGCTGTTTGTCAGCTTGAAAACATCAGTTTGAATTAAATTGGCGACTAAAAATAGCATAAAGTTAAAATAAGGCAGCTGTTTTTATACGCATATCTTGTGCACATCATCACTATTTAATGTCAGATATTTTCATTGGCTTAATGGTGGAATATATTTAAATATTCATGCTTGTTTATTTAAAACAAATTCTTTTTAAATGATCCATACAAATTTGTATGAAAAACAAAATGTTATCTGTCTCTGTTAATGACTCAGAACATTAGAATAAAAATATATTAACACAAAAACAAAAATCATTATTGTTATACATATATTCAGCATAATCGGTGTAATTATTTAAATCACTTTTTCTGGCCATCATATTTAATGTACATTAATTTTTCATATCCATCTTGGTCGACAAAAGAAAACATCAGCAATTGCTATCATCATCATCATGTTTATTTCATGATAATAATAAAAAAGAAAAAACAATAAAATAAAACGTAACAACACTCATATCACATGATGTCATATTTTTCCCTATCTCACCATTAGGCATAATTATCAAGCATTTTAAATGATGATAATGGCTGGGAAAAAAAGGTTGTGTGGTGGGAAGGGGAGGGGATAGATTTTATCATACATTAAAACAAAACTTTTATACGCATATAAAAAGTGTAAAAACCACAAACCGGAAACATGTGTTTGCAGCGACATGTTACTCGCATCAATCACAATAGATCCCACATCAACACCATCGTACACTGCTCAATCATGTAGTGAAGGATTTATTTTAAATTTTAGTTGAAGTTTTTATTATTAATTTGTAATTCATATAGAGAAGGGCACTTTTGCTACACGTAAAGTAATAAAGGAAATGGTTGCTTTAAAAATACTTAAATTTCATGCAACAATTAAATGCCTAGTTTAAGGTCGTTTTAGTAAATCATTAAAGAAAATTTAATAAAAGTATATCACTTTAACAGTAGCGAGTGCAATACACAGTGTCATTTACAAAAGAGGGTAGTACGGGACCTGCCTTTGTCGGTATTGCATCAAAAATCAAGGAGAAGCATATTGACTGCTAACGAATGTTACTGAGAAGGCCTAACCCACAGCTAACAATATAGATCTAGTATAATTATTTTGTGAATTATTTTTATCAAGTAAAATTTTTTTTTAAGTACTTTCCCAAAGAGTACCTATTGCCAAAAATAATGTTAGCCAAAAACCTCTTTTTAATAAGTACTTTTAGTTAAAGCCGCCTTTTCAAAAACAATAGGCAGACACATTCGTCGGATCTGTCCGTTTTCCACTTTCTTTCAAGATACAAATTCCTAGGTTCCTGGCCGACATCTTCGAGTTTTCATAGTTTTGTGTAGCAGACATGATCAGATACGCCAATATACGAAGACATGGTCAGATATGCCAATATACGAAGACAGCACGCATAAGTTGGTACCGACGCGTCGAGTATAGTAGTGGTCTGTCAAAAAGGAATCAACTAGATTTTACTTGACTGTATTTTCCAACTAACCAAATTTGTTAAAAAAATTTGTTTTAAAAATGCCTTCTAAAAGAAGTCCATTTAAAGAAACTACCTTTTTCAGAGAAGTAATTCTTTCAAAAAGTACCATTTCTAAAAGCATTGTTTTTAAAAAAAGTACCTTTTGTTAATAGTACTTTTTCAAAAAAGTATTTTTTGTTAAAAGTACTTTATGTCAAAAGTCCTTTTTGTAAAAAGTATGTTTTGTGAAAAGTACTTTTTGTGAAAAAGTACTTTTTATGAAGAGTACATTTTGTGAAGAGTACTTTTTGTGAAAAGTAATTTTTGTGAAAAGTACTTTTTGTGAAAAGTAATTTTTGTGAAAATTACTTTATGTGCAAAGTACTTTTTGTGAAAGTAATTTTTGTGAAAAGTAATTTTTGTGAAAAATAATTTTTGTAAAAAGTACTTTTTGTGAAAAGTAATTTTTGTGAAAAGTAATTTTTGTGAAAAGTACTTTTTGTAAAAATTAATTTTTGTGAAAAGTACTTTTTGTGAAAATTACTTTTTGTGAAAAGTACTTTTTGTGAAAAGTAATTCTTATGAATAGTACTTTTTGTAAAAATTACTTTTTGTGAAAAGTTCTTTTTGTGAAGACTGCTTTTTGTGAAGAGCACTTTTTGTGAAAAGTAGTTTTTGTAAAAAGTACTTTTTGTGAAAAGTACTTTTTGTGAAGAGCACTTTTTGTGAAAAGTAGTTTTTGTGAAAAGTACTTTTTGTGAAAAGTACTTTTTGTGAAGAATACTTTTTGTGAAAAGTATTTTTTGTGAAGAATACTTTTTGTGAAAAGTACTTTTTGTAAAAGTGCTTTTTGTGAAGAATACTTTTTGTAAAAAGTACTTTTTGTGAAAGTAGTTTTTATGAAAAGTACTTTTTGTGTAAAGTACTTTTTGTGTAAAGTACTTTTTGTGTAAAGTACTTTTTGTGTAAAGTATTTTTTTTGAAAAGTTACTTTTTGTTTAAAAGTAATTTTCTTAAAGATGTTCTTTTCCTAAAAGTGGTTATATGTATATGTAAAAGTACTCTTTTATAGAAATACCTCTTCTTAAAAGTACTTTTTTGTTTGTTCTAAAGAGTACTTTTCTCATAAAATGCTATTCTTATAAGTATAACCTGCAAGAAGTACCATTTCCAGAAGTTTTCATAAAGTACGTTAGCAAAAAGTACATTTTCAAAAAAGTACCATTTTCAAAAATAGTATTTTAGAAAAGCGAGTTTTCCAAAATGTGATTGTTATAAAAATAAAGTAAAGAAAATGTATTTTCAAGGAAGTAATTTTTTCGAAAATTACCCTTTGCGTAACATATTTTAAAAAGTACAAAACTAATTGTTGAATGATTTGCTTAAAACCAATGTTCAAGGGTACATTAGAGCAATAAGTAATATTTAATTCAGCTTTAAATTTTTTCACTTATATGAATTTTCTGGAATTAACATTTTTGGCAGCGTACTTTATATTGTCTTCTTTTGGTATCTGTTTTTATTATAAAACTTTTGTATGCACATATATGAAAAAAGAGACTAAGTTTTTTTTCCGTAAATGCCTCTTAATTATCGCTTGCAGTTTTGCAATTTTCAGCTGTTAAAAAATTTAATATCAATCACCAAAAACTATACACAACACAACAGCAACTTGTTACATATGATTATCAAAATTGTACATGTTTGGCAGAAATTAATCTCATGACAAATAAATGACTGTCAATTGAGCAGACATTAGCAGCATATTTCAATAGTTCTATATTGGCCACAATTGTTGTTCATTATATGTTTTTACTACGTAGCAAGAGAGTTGGCAGATTTTTGATTTTGTATTACAATTAAAGCGCATTCATTTAGTTCAATTGCGGCTTTGTTTGAGTAAAATCAAATCTTCCTTTATTTTCTGTACTAAAATATTCTGATTTTGCCAACAACATACAAACACATTTTGCCACACACAATATAGAGTAAAGTAGAACCATTATGTGGTGCAAAAAGGTGCCATAACAGGCGGGGTGGTGGGGGAAAAAAAATCAAACCCTTAATCATAGTTTGAAACGCGTCTAACATGACAAATAAGTCACAGATGTTGTAAGTTGAACACTTATACACATGAACTTACAGTTAAAACACATTTGAATGTGTGTATTATATTGCACAAGTAATAACATGAAATCGTGTCTCTTGCCGGATATTTTCCATAACAGCTACAAATGAAACAGAATATATTAAAGTATACATGATCTACATATACATACATACATACATACATACATGTATGTATGTATGCACTGCACATACGAGTATATTATGAAATTCGATGGATTTGTTCCAATACATTTTTCTTTCTTCTTTTTTTCTATGACATTAAATACACTTCTAAAATGTGGCAGTGTTTTCTGTTGTAAGTTTGCTGTCAATCATAAATTGGCACTTTTGGCAGCTGCAGTTTTTTTTTGAGAGCATAATATAAGCGTTTAATTTTTAATACAAGGATTAGATTAATGCCATCTATCTTAATAAATATGGCGAGGATAGTTAGGGGAAGAATGACTCACATAATATATATTTTGTTTAATTCACAATTCTAGTTGCTTTAGAGTAGAGTTAATAAAAAAAAAACGAAGACTCTATTCAAGCCAACAACATTTGTCGCTAAGTATGCTACTAAAATTCTCTTGTTTAGCAACAGCAGCAATATTTCTTTCGGTGTATTGAACGTGTAGTATGTGGTATTGCCTATTGGTCTGTTGTAAACGATTGGTTACGAAACCATATAATACTTTTTAAAGTATGGACACATTTATTAATGCTGTTTCTCTAATATTTTTGACACAATTTCTACACAAACGCCGCTACTAAATAAGGTCAGAAGAAGAAGCGTAGGCATGAATTATATAAAAGTTGTAGACAACAACTGGAACAGCAACTGCATGAGTACGTGTGTAACTTGTGTTAGAATTAATATGTATTTATGGAAGAATTTTCGGCACACAATCAAGGAAGATAATAGATATAATAGGATTATCAAATCATATGGATTATGCACACACACACACTTCCAGACAACAGAACTTAAGTAGGTCGGGAGGGGGGTTGCTAAAGTTTGCCTCAAATGTGTTAAGGGCTTTTAGTCGGCGACCGCCTGCTCAACCCTAATAAATATAAATATGTATGTGTGCACCGAAATATCAATCACATTCTAAAAAGAATGTAACGATTGACCACCCCCGAAGCACAGAAAAAGTTTGCGTATCCATTTCTGCAATATTGTAGTGCTGGAATAGAATTTGTATGATGACGTATGAAGTATGGCATAAGTGGCATGGTCGAATGTGGCATTTGCTTTCTGATATTTGGAAAATAAGTTTGCAATAAATATAACTTAATGGACAAAAATTACACAAATATGAAAAACTATTATATGGAATGTGAGCAATAACAGAATGTCGAGAAAAACATAAACATAAAAGGCTACGGAAGGAGAGTGAGAGAGAGAGAGAGAGGGAGAGTTGTCAACAACAAGAAAACATGACCTTTTTAATATGCAATACATGGAGCGCAATCATTTGTAAATTAACAATTTTTTGTTCGACAAATGTTTCACTATAGAAAGTAGAATTAGTTTGGTAATTAAGGCTATTATTTGCAATCAAGACAGCAATAAAACTAATAAAATACAAATTAAATACCTCTCTAGAGTTTTATGGTTTTCATAAAAGCTGGGCAATATTTAGTTGTTCAGATTCGTATAAATTAAACCATAAAAAACGGGGATTGGTAAAAAAATTAAATTTTGACGGCTAGTCACGTTCGACTATACTTCTTCGTTATGTTGGCGCACTTGGCTAAAATATTTGTGCAATATTTTAGCTATATAACAATTTTCCGCTGTGGAAAGAAATTTTTAAAAGGATTTTCATAAAATTTTGTGGGGGTAAAGAATGGACAGTGACATGTTGTGAGTCTGAAAAATGTTAAAAAGTTATATAAAAAGTGCCAGTCAGGACTGCTTTGAGGATTGGAAGAAATTCTGGCACAAGTGCATCATATCTGAGGCGGGGTGTTTTGATGAGAAAAGTGATAAAAAATATGTAATTGTTTAGTAAAACGAAAATTTACCTTTTTACATGAACAGACCTCGTATACTTGTTAAGCTGATATTTGAAAAATAATTAAAGTAGTTAAATAATTTTATATATTTATACGACCAATATCTGTTTGAGTAATTTTATTCATAAAACATCAATCAAACAACTTTATTCGAATATATATAGGCCAATAATGTTGTTTCAATCATATTATTAAAATGAAATATGGGAATAGTTGGAGCCGTACTGTATTACTTCAATAGTAGTATTCGAACGAAATTAATCGAACAAATTTATTCGAATAAAGTTATTCGAATAATATTCGAATAAACTTATTCGAATAATATTTGAATAAACTTTTTCGAATAATATTTGAATAAACTTATTCGAATAATATTCGAGTAAACTTATTCGAATAATATTCGAACAAACTTATTCGAATAATATTCGAAAAAACTTATTCGAATAATATTCGAATAAACTTTTCGAATAATATTCGAATAAACTTATTCGAATAATATTCGAATATACTTATTCGAATAATATTCGAATATACTTATTCGAATAATAACTAAATAATTTTAAAAGTTTATTTTTATTTTAATATGTATTCATAATTATATGATTGGACACAGTTGTCTTAACTTTAGTTTAATAATATTAACCAAAAGGCTTTATTCGAATAATATTATGAAAATGATGTTAAATGAATAATGCTACTCCAATAGTCTTATTCGAATATAATAACTATAAATAAAATTATTTCAGTAATAACATTCGAATAATTGTATTCGCACAGTAATATTCGAATGTTGTTTGAATAATATTCATATATAGTTGAATATATTTAGTAGTATAGGGTATTTTCTTTAGACTGTCACTACTTTGAGTTGGCATCACTGCTATATTTTAGCATCCATTTAACAGTTGATAATTTTGAATTAATTGGCCACAATTTAACCTCATTATATTATTTTCTTTGAGGTTATATGAAGTGACTTGTCTACGTCGTTAAACAACAAACAATTGAATACTTGGAAAACAAAATTCGAAGAAATTCGAAGCAAATGCTGCGAAAAGTTGTTTAAAATTGGTGTTCCAGACTGAGCCTTCTAATAATATAATATTCAAATGATGTGATTCCAATAATATTATTCGAATAAAATTATTCGAATAACATTAATCGAATAGAATTAATCGAATAATGTTCGAACAAATATAATGGTAAAATAATTAAATAATTTTAAAAAACATATTAGTTCATAATTATTTTATTGCACAGATTGATTTTACTTTAATAATATTAACAAAACGGCTTTATTCGAATAATATTATTAAAATGATGTTATATGAATAATGAGCTATGCCAATAGTCTTATTCGTATATAGTTATTAGAAAGACTTATTTGAGTGATAACATTCGAATAATTGTGTTCGCACAGGACTAATATTTAAATAATATCGTTCAAATATTAATAGTTTAATATTATTTGAATAATTTTACTCGAGTAATTTGATTCGATTCAAATAATTTTTTTTTGAATATTATTATTTAAAAGGTACTTTACTCTGAATATTATTCAAATAATATTATTCGGATAATGTTAATGGAATAGCATTATTCGAATAATTTTATTCGAATAATATTAATCGAATAATTTTATTCGAATAATATTAATCGAATAATTTTATTCGAATTATATTAATCGAATAGAATTACTCGAATAAAGTTATGCGAATAATAATATTGGACTAATAATACTTGAACGACAGTATTCAAATATTGCCTCAATACATTAGATATATTGCAATAATATTTTTCGTAGAATATTAGTCGAACAAAACTTTTCGATAGGAGGATTACTTTTGCGTCACCCTGTATAATATCGTTCGTTATTTTCGGATAATATCGACGCATCCATTCTATAACGTTCTAAGTGTACTTACAACGTTTTTAATGTTTTTGAATTTTGGAATCGTACGTTCTCTAATTTAAATACCGTCAAAATTTGGTTAAGATGGGCCGATCCGTCCCAAAGTTATAGGCATAAATATACTTAGACTACACACAAAACTTTGAGAGCTCGTAACTCAAAACTCACATTTTCGCCTTAGAATGTTATAGAATGGAGGCATCGATATGTTCTAGCAACGTTGCTAGATGATGTTTTAAAAATATTCATTGTTTGTTCAGTAAATTGCTAATTTTTCGATCTGGAGTTTTTACAAATATAAATTAATAATGACCAGGAACTAACTTTTTTTTATATATATTTTATTTTATATTATAGCAATCTGTTATTTTATAAAAAGTGAATTTAAATTAATTATTGAAATATTTCGGCCTTCTGCGGATACTCAAGCCATCCATTACAAAATATTTTATCTCATTTGCCAATATGCCCCGCCAAAGTTGAAACTCTCAACAGACCGTTTTCAACTATGTGCCATTTTCAGTGTACTGCTTCTTACTCACAGAAGTTATTGAGTTCATTTTATTATACAAAATTTTTAATTATTTGTTTGTGCAGCTTAAAATAATGTTTTAATTTTTCAAAATAGTATTATTTATACATTCTACCGATCATGTGCTTTCATTGTTGTGAGAAATATTAGAGAGAGTACATGGTATTTGTAAATGATTTCTATTAAGTTTTTACGGCCAACATGAAAAGCTTCCTGGATACAATTGTGTAGATGTGGTTTTGCATCGCACTTCCACTTATTATAATTTTTTATGGTTTAGTTTTTATCATATGTCCCCTAGAGGGTTATTTTCCTTACATATTTTAAATGTTTTGCTGATCAAGTAACATATAAAGTACTTTTTTATCGTTCTGGGATGTAACAAAACACAGCAACACAATACATTCTGCAGGCTGTAGCATTTAACTGTAACTTAGACTCGATATGTGGAAATAAAAACAAATACAAATAAAAATCGTATAACCCATCGAAGATGCATGAATGAAAAAACGTATTAAAAAATCCTAAGAAAATATCTATTTCCATTCCGCCGCTTTGACATGCATAAATTTGATGGCTTCCATACATTCTGCCTTCTGCATGTGTCTTTCTATTTGTCTCTGTGCGCCTGGATATTTGTCTGCTTGTAAGTGTAGGATTAGGTTGTGCTCTGTATAAATTTCATTATACTTCCAATGCTTGTCACGTACCGCACGCTACAAATTGTGGTATGCAGATGTTCAGTAAAAGGCAATATTTTATATTCATTTCTACTCCTTTTTTTCATCCTGACAATTTAATATACGAGCACATCATTATCTTCATGGTCTGCTTTTATTGAGTTAATAACGCAGCCATATTACAAAGATTATTTTCTTACACATGTGTAAGTGTCCAAGAAACGTGATCGTATGCTATTATTGGACTAGTTTTGGGTTTAATATTTTTCTTAGATTCCGTTTTTTTTTTGTACTATTTATATTAACGTTCTCAAGTCGTGTACTTATTTATTATTGATAAAATGTATCCAGCTGAATTTCATCTTTCGGTATAGAGACTTTCTGCTGGCCATCAAGAATTATTGTTGAAAAGCTTTTAAATGAAACTAGAAATTACATGACACAATATGTGTTAATAAATAGGCAGCAGACGTTACGTTTAAATCTATTTTTGCACTAACAATTTAAGCTATACGTGAGGATGTCACTGCTGTGACTATATGCCTGAATTTCTGTAATTGCTATGCAAAACTGAAACGAACATTAATGAAATTTTTTATTGTTTCACCGTTCATTTGCTGCTGATACGTAAATGATAGATAATATTTATTACTCTAGCTGATTGTAATTTCACACATAATTGAACAAATTCTACAAACAGTATCCACAGCCATGCATTTTAAATTTATTTCTCGAAAAAAAGAACTTAATCTAGTCAAAGTAATTGAAATACTTCCATTTGCATGGACATTTTCACCACTAGTAGAGTGTCAAGTAGAAATTTGTTCAATAATTTTCAGATCGTTCAAATCTACTTCAAATAGTTGCAAAGGTCAGCACTTACTGCAATTAAAAATAAGCAGAAGTGCTTTATTCGGCTATGCCGAATCTTCTATACCCTTCTGCAACGTACTTGTGCAGTATATGCATACATACAGTCATTCCAGCCCTGGACTCATCTTCTAAAATCAAAAATGTAATAAAAAAAGTATATGTTTTCCGGCTCTGGTGCTGTTTTTTTGCTTTTATGACTTATAATAAGAGTGAATTTTTTTACAAATTCATCAAATATGTTTAATAAAAAGCGAAAAAGTAAAAATTGTTTATCTTTGGTTTTTTTGTTGTACCAAAAAATTTATAAATTTTCCAACCCTGGGTCCACCTTTTCGATTTTGTTTAATTTTGGCAATTAAAGTCTTCGTAAAGTATAAAAAATGGGTTTCATTAGTAAAAACAAGTAAAAACGTTATGTTCGACCGGGTCGAATCTTATGTTGATTTCTTTTCTAAAAAAGAATGCTAAATTTTTTTTGCACTTTTCAATGGAAAATGCCAAGATTATGGCATTTGAAACTAGTGAATTTATTGGAAATTGATCTACCAACTCTTATGAAGATGTGTTTTATTTTAAAATTGCTCCTAATTGTTGGTTTTTAGAATAAAAAGTGACAAAATGTTACATATTTTCCAGAAAACAAATCGCCATTAAATACCCTCCAAATGTTTAGTAAGTACAAATAAAATGTTTAACTGGGTGGCACAGAGTTCCTTTATATAATATCGTATGTCAACGCCCACTGAAGGGGGCGGGTTCCCAAAAATAGACTACATCATGTTTTCCACAGACGAACGTATGGGCATTGCTAGACCGTCTTAGACTTCATCACTGATCAAGAATATATGTACTTTATGGATTCCAATTCTCTTTGGAGGGTATTAAAACTGTATTTTGGTGGGACCGCTCTGGCGAAGACTGTGGGGGAGACATTTCACCTTTGCCATAAAACTCTAAAAATAATAATTTGGGATAATTAAATGTAAAATGTATGTGAGTGAAGATAAATATGCCGAGTTAAACATGTTTTGACGTAAGCAATTACGAAACAACGCATTAACGCTGTGAAGTTGAATATGTTATGACGTAACGAAATGGCAAATAGTGAAGTTTTTTTTATGAAAATCCATATTTAATAAATTTTTTGAGCATTTTGTGAAAATATTTACAGGCCATGAAATGTCAAAATTTACAGGCCATGAGAGTGTGTGTAATCTTGGCGGGATTTTGCCTCCAGTGGCCAAATAAGAAGTTGGCATGCATTGCCAGTATATACAAAATGATGTATGGGATAGAAGACACTCTCATAATCATTTTGCATATAAATATGGATTTTCATAAAAAAAAAAAAATTCACTGATTGCCATTTCTTTACGTCATAACATATTTAACTTCACTTCGTAACGGCTTACGTCAAAACATATTTAACTCGGCATAATTATCTTCACACACATTAATTTATTTTTAATTTTTTTATTTTGTAATCATTTAGGTGGCAAAGGAGAGGATGGGGTAGGGCAGAGGAGTACCAGGTTACGTCTCAGCTTCGTCATTAAAGCTTACAAATTTTATCTTTAAGGAATGTAGGCTTAAGTAAAACAATTTGTTAAAATTTTACACTGTTTTTGCATATAATAACGCCTACTAAAGGAAGCGGGGTCCCAAAATTTTTTTTATGACTCCAGGTTTAACGCTTTGGACCTGCTTTGACATAAAAATATATAAAATTACGAAAAAAATCTTTAAAAATTATGTTGTTTTTTAGAGGTTGGTTTAGTTCTTCTTAGGGGAACTTTTTTCCCTTTGGCCCGATTTAGTCCATTTCCGAACTTAACCTGCTCTAAGCTACGAAATATATTTATACCAAATTTCAAGAGTTTCGCTCTTTTCGTTTGAACTGAATCGTGATTTCCACAGACGGACGGACGGTCGGACGGACGTGCTCAGATCATCTTAGATTTCATCACTGGTCAAGAATATATATGCTTTATGGGGTCTCAGATGGATATTTTGCTGCGTTACACACGGAATGACAAAGTGAATATGCCCTGCAATTCTCTTTTGGAGGGTATAAAAATATTAAATAGCAAAATTAACCAAAATTTGTATACTCTACCGGAGACAAAACGTTAGCTGCATTCGTTTAACAAAAAAAAAAAAAAAAGAAATAATAAGAAAAAAAACTGTACCGCTTGGCTTAATTTCAATTGCAAAATACACATTAAAAAGTACAGAATTTTGATTACATTTTTTATTATGTTTGGCTACAATTCAAATTCAGCCTTGTTTAATTTTCAAAACTTTTGTTGCTATTTTTTTAATGTTTTTTTTTTTATTTTGTATTTGCTGCTGTTGTTTCTTATTTAACTCGAGTATTTAACAAGAGCTACGAAATGCAAGCAGAAGGGAAATAGGCATTTGTTGCAAAATGACATTGCGAACGAAGACTAGAAAATATTTATGAAATAAATTTTTATTTGTCAACATCCCACTAGAGACACAGGAAGCAAACAACAATAGAACACAACGTGCAAAAAGTTGTGTACAACATTTTTTCTTTGTCAGTGTATTCGTGTTAAATTTGATTGTAATTTATATTTGAGGATGAATTTGCAAGTCAGTTTAATTACATGACGGTGGGCATCAGACAATTTAAAACAATTCAAGGAGTTGAGAATATCCCTGTTTGCTTGTAATTATTTATCAGTGTCTTTAATTGGAATGCATTTACGAGTTCATATCTTCGTTGTCATCGATGTCGGCAGCCACATGCACGATATTATTGATAGTGGGCCTGATCTGAAGGGTGTTTTGTTTCCTCCAGTTTCTTTGAGTTGAGCAGGTGAACGGCGCAATATTTGCAGCGATAATGATTAGAAAATCGGCTGCTAAATTCACGCCTCTCTAATATCGTCGATTGATAAACATCTCTACAGGATTATTTCACGATCTAGTGCACTTTCGATAGGATGAGTAATTTTGCGCCACCATTCAAAAATAACAGCAATCGAAACAATTGTATTTGTTTCGTACCACTGTGTCTTTAGAAATATAACATTGCCAAAGAAGTGTGTGTGTGTGTGTGTGTACACCAACACTGTTAAACATTTCTGCATTGTTCTATTTGGCATATTTGTAAAAATGTAAAAAACGTATAAAATTAAAGCTTTAAAAAACAGAGACCCTCAAAATGAAAGACTAAAAATACAAACAACAAAATTGCTTGTAATTTTGTTGTACGTTTTGGGACTCTAGCCAAATGTCTTTTTGGAGAATGTGTGTTGCATTGTGTTGTGTAGGACTAAATGTAATTTTGATATTCATTTCTTGTTTTATTTTATGAGTAGGAACAAAAAAAAAATTAACATGTTATTTTGCTGTGGCAAAATTTAAAAAAGGAAATTCATAATAATAAAATAATAAAAATTAATGGTCTCTATATTTATTAATAACGACGAAACAAACAGTGGAGGAATTTTTATTTAAATAAAATATCATTTTATTTAAATATGTAGTGATATGCTTTTCAAATTGTGCGCATAATATTTATTATGAGAACTAAAATCAATGGGAAAATTTGCGCTTCACATCGTTTGCTTAATAAAAGTAACAGAGTTTGAAAATGTTAGGGCACAATTAGACTTGGAAAATTTTAAATGGCTAAGGACAACATTTCACTTGCACATTAAAAGGCAAAAAAATGAGAAAAAAAGTTCTATTTACTGATTGTTTACTTTATTGTAATACTGTTTCGTTAATGACGGGTAAAAATGAATTATCAATAGTATAAATACCTCGCGCACAATGTTTGCAGACGTTTAAGATTTTTATGGTTTGTTCTTTTCTGGGACAAAGTGTTGCCTTATAAATGTTTAAAACTTGTTATATATATTTATTATATACAACCTTGTATAGAGGTACCATTTTTGTATTGAATACCATTTATTGTTTTAAAATAAAATTCTTATAATCTATATAAGCAAAGTCCTGTGTGACGTACGCCACAGTCGCGCTAGTTTTCGCTTTAGAGTACAAACATGTTTTGTCTTTCTAAGCAGATGACTGCAATTCATGCAAAGCATTTGGTATATACTTTCGGGTGGTATAAATCATAGCTTTTTAGCACAAAAAGTGTGTGACGCACGCTACAAAAATCGAATTAACCTTAAAATTAGAAATGTGATTTCGTAATCTTTGGCCAATAATAAAACGCAAAAAGAAAATCTAATTCTTAAAGGAAAATTTCATATAAATGAATTTGAAAATAAATACTTTTATATTTTATTTTTGAAAAAATATTGTTTGCAGTAAAGATGTGTTTTGGAATTTTGCCAAAAGATGCATAAAAGAAAACTCTAAAATAACTTTAATACGAGTGTATAATAATTTTAAGTCGAAAAAGTTTGCTAAATGTTATCACAAGTCGTGAATTCGTGTGCTCTACACAGTCTGTGAGGCTCGCCACGTGACGCTCGTTGCATTTTTTTTCCATGTCATTAATCAAATAAATTTTTGGTGCATTTCACGTTGCAGTGTTGTATTTATTAATTCTAACGCATACAACTGCTCCTTAGTATGGGCGAAAACATACGAATGTATAATATCAATTGGAAAGTCTTTTAATGCAATTTTTGGCAGAACTCAAATCGTTACGCACGCTACAGGAATTAATATGTGAAAGTTTGATTTCTTTCTTTTACAGAATTTTAATTTTTTATTTGTTAAAAATCATGTTATAAAATTAATTTAAAACTAAAGATCCCTTAAAAAACATTCCTTTTTGCCATATAAAATATAATCTTACATACCGTGACGCACGCTACAATGCATGTACCTAATATTTGGTTCCAAATATTTGTTAATCGCTTTGTGATTAACAAACATTGGATTTATGTACGTAGTTTGAAAAGAATTGAATTAATATGTCCTGCGATGGGATCATCAATATTAATACTCAGGTTTTTGTTATGATATGAACACTTAAAATATACTAAAATGAGGGATGTGGTACATTGGGGAAATTATTTTCTTTGTATGAATTATCAACGATATAATTTTTGTTCATGCAATTAAAAAGTTGGTCTAATGTTACACTGAAAAAAAATATTTTCTTGTTTCTTTTTCTTAGTTCTCATGAAAGCAAATGCATAAATCTGCCTTGTTTTAGGCAAAAATAGTAATAAAAAGTAGAAATATAAGAAAAAAATAAAAAGTGGAAAGGCAATTTTTGCAAGAATTTAAGGCAATTTTTGCAAGAATACAAAATTATAAACATTAGGAAGAAGAACGTATTCTACAGTATAAAAAAAACATTTTTTCCGTGACGCATGCTTCTGACATTGACAGAGTAGTACATGCAAATTTTTATACCAACACGAAATAGAAATTAGGGCAATTTTTGCAAGAATACATTTCGTGACGCACGCTACATATACTAATATGCAGACTTATGCTGACTTTCTATTTTAGAATATGCCGAAAGTCATATTTACATAACAAATTATAAACATTCGAAAAAATACGTATTCTGCAGTACAAAAAAAATCTTGTTTTCCGTGACGCATGCTACAACCATGGTCCTGACATTGACAGAGCAGTACATAAACATTTTGATACCAAAAGGAAATAGAAATTAAGGAAATTCTTGCAAGAATAAAATTCGTGACGCACGCTACAGATATTAATATCCAAACTTATGTTTACTTTCTATTTGAGAATTTTAATTTGCCGAAAGTCATATTTACATAACATATTATAAACATTAGAAAAAACGTATTCTGCAGTACAAAAAAAAATTTTTTTTTCCGTGACGCATGCTACAACGAACGCATGCTCCTGACATTGACAGAGTAGTACATGAACATTTTTTATGCCAAAACGAAATAGAAATTAAGTCAAAAATACAATTCGTGACGCACGCTACGGATTAAAACTCTGTATTAACACTAACGTAATGATATAGATAAACAATAAATAAATAATCAATTTTGTGTATAAAAGATCTGAAAAGTTATGGAATTTTGTATTAAATAAATAATTGTTGTTTTTTTTATGAAGTTACATATCCAGTGTAAATTGTATAAAAATTTCTTCTGACAAAATTGTTATTTATAAAATTTTTGTTGGTGCTCTGATTCTCTGAATTGCCAATATTTTTCAGCTATTCAATTTTGTACTATTCCCATTTTTAACCCTAGAAATTCCTGCATATTTTATGTACATTAACGTCATCCTTCTTCATTTTGACTACGACCTATTTCAAAAAGCTTTAAAATAAGTCGCGGTATAAAATGTATACTAAGCATTTTTTTTATACATCTAAATATATTTCATTTAACATTTAAAGAGGACACTCACATGTATTTTTTAAGTCTTCAGTAAGAAATTTAACATTTTGTGGCATTCTTTTCATTGTCATGATTTTATATTTTATTACAAAAAGTGTAAAATATAAAAATTTTTTCCATTGAGTCTTTTAGTTTTTCATAAGAACATTAGTTCCGGGCCTTTTCTGACAATTGACACAAACTAAATACCCTCGTCATTCTTCATTTTGTAGACGGTCAAACTGCGCATATCTTTCTTATGCCAATTGCAATTTTCGTTATTATCTTTACATTTTGAAATTGTCGAGGTTATTGTTTGTATATCAAGAGCCTGCTGTCTTTCAGTAGATTTTTTATAAGTCACTAAAAGAGGGTTTTTATAAAATGAATGCATTTCGGCCAACCTCACGAATATTATGTGAATACATGATATATAAATTAATAAACGACATGTTTGAAATTCTACAAAGAAATCTTAGAATGTCACCGCACTTCCTTGTTAACCAACGGATTACAAGCGACTAGCGCTATACAAAAGGTGAGACCGGGTTTTAATTCGAAAGTAGTTCATTTATTCATTCATTTCTGTGCCCAATTTTAAAACTCTATTTCGTCAGAGCCACTCCGTGAAGGGCCGTGTGGTAAAAACTTAAGTAGTAAATATTTGGGGATTATCCCATGTAGAAAAAAATTTTTTTTTGGTAGGGTAATTTAGGGTTAAGGGTCATTTAGGGTTAAGAGATCGGAAAACATCTTGAAAAGCTTAAAAATTTAATTTTTAAAGAATGTAGGCTTAAGGAATACAATTTGTTAAATGTTTACACAATTTTTCCATGTACCATGTTATTCCAACGCCCACTAAAGAGGGCGGGGTCCATAAAATTGATTTTTGTGATTTTCTGACTCCAAGTTCAACGCTTTGGACCTTCTTGTGACATAAAAATATATCATTAACAAAATTTCAAAACAAGACTCTAAAATTCATGTTGCTTTTTTAGAGGTTGGTTTAGTTCTTCTTAGGGGAACTTTTTCCCCTTTAGCCCGATTCAGCCCATTTACGAACTTGAAAAGATAATTTTTTTAACCTTTTCAAGCAAATGATATATTTTTATATTAAAAGAGGTCCAACACGTTAAACCTGGAGCCATAAAATAAAAAATAATAATTTTTGGACCCCGTCCCCTTTAGTGGGCGTTATTATATGCAAAAATAGTATGAAAATTTAAAAAATTGTGTTATTTCAGCCTACATCCCTTAAAAATAACATTTTTAAGCTTTAATGACGAAGGTGAGACGTAACCTGGTCCTACTCTGCCCTACCCCCTCCCCCCTCCCCTTTGCGCTCTAAATGACCCTAGAAAAATTTTTTTTTTAAACTTTGTATATAATTATTCCAAACATTTATTTTTAGAGTTTTATGACAAAGGTGCACTGTCTCCCCCACAGTCCTTGGCAGAGCGACCCCGCCGAAATACAGTTTTAAAATTGGGCCCCATAAAGTATAAATATTCTTGATCAGTGATGAAGTCTACGACGGTCTAGCAATGGCCAGACGTTCGTCTATAGAAAACATGATATAGTCTAGTTTTGAACCCCGCCCCCTTTAGTGGGCGTTGACGTACGATATTACATAAAGGAACTATGCCCCATCAAGTTAAACGTTTTAAATTTACTTACTAAATATTTGGAGGGTATTTAAGATTCGACCTGGTCGAATATAACGTTTTTACTTCTTTTTAAATAAAGGGTGTTTTTGTAAGAGCTTGCTGATTTGAAATTTAAATAAAACATAAGCCAAATTATGAAATGCCAAAAAAAAAATTTTTATTGGGTAGATTATTTCTTGTCATTTAACATTTAAATATAATTTCGGGCATGTGGCCGCCACGACTATTTTGCACAAAGGTCATTCCGGAGGTCCAATTTTCGACCACCTTTTCAAGCATTTGAGGGCGTATTTCAGCCAGGAACCTGTTCATGATGATTTGCCAAACAATACAGAGTAGAGACGTCACTTTAAACTGTCAAAACAGCTGTCAGACAACAGAGTGATTGGTATAAAAAAAAACTTCATAACTTCAAAAACACCCTTTACTTTGTTATATTACATGTTATTTTTGCAAAAGAACACCAAAATATTCAGAGGATAAAAAAAGCCAAGTTTTGTCAAGAAAAAAAAACGTTTGTTAATGCAACCCTTCACAATATAAATGCTATAAAAACAGTTTTATATCTACCACAAATGTTTACTAAAGTGTACTTTAAGAAAATAATTACAGAAGTTTTTTTTGTGTATTTTTGAAAGCAGGGTAATAAATTTTCCCTTATCTCTCATAGAGCAGCACATTTCTTTAATTACAATTGACTAATTGTCTTTAATGTTGCAAACGAAAAAAAAACCTAAATTGTTAACAAAGAAAATAAAAATTAATTACAATCTAATAAAATGTAAAAAAAAAAATTAAAAGGGTTATAAAAAGTGGAAAAAATAGACAAACGAAATTTTTCCCTGCCTAATTTGAATTTGATTACTATCAGGCTGCCAAACAAAAGCATTTTATTTTATTTTTTTTTTTTGCCATTCAGATTTTGTTATCCGTGAAATAGCGGCCCTCATTTACCATTTTCTAATGGAATTGAAAAATAAAGCATAAAAAAGAAAGTAAATTTAATTAGCAGCAAAAGTAATAAATAGAAAAATTAAAATTCAAAGGCAATGGAAACAATAGGCAGGGACTATAAATAATATTTCCCCCTTCTTATTAGGCACCGTAAAATGCGATGATATATTTTTGTTAAAAAAAACATTTTGCTAGTATAAAAAAATAAAAATAAAAAAATAACGATAAAAAATTAAGTGGAAGAAAAAATAGGTCATACACAACACGACAAATAATTTTGTACGCGTGTCAATTTTTGTAATATAAATTGTTCACCATCTTTCAAACTCAGCCTATTAAAAAGCCTATGATTTAAAGATTGATTGTATGAAATTTTGTATAAAAGCAAAAATTTAAGTCTAATTTTAACAGGTCAATGGACTTGCCGATAAATTGCAATTGCAAA
This sequence comes from Linnaemya tessellans, assembly GCA_951800035.1. NCBI lineage: Eukaryota > Metazoa > Arthropoda > Insecta > Diptera > Tachinidae > Linnaemya > Linnaemya tessellans. Next base: position 44,899,236 of record OX637536.1, read on the forward strand.
CACAAACACTTACTTGCCTGCCTTTTTTTATATATGGGAGGAAGTAAATGTTGTTCTAATTACAAATTAAAAAAAAGGGACGGTCAAAAATAACTAGAAGAGGGAAAACACATTTTGGCAATTTAGATACAAAACATAATTTACGATAACGACTAGAGTGGTTAAATTAGTAAAACCACAAATTTTTCTAGTCACACACAGTCGCACATACTACTTGCACTTACAGGCAATTTGTATGTTGCACTCTGTGGTTGGATGTGTCTGGTATAACATGGCTTTTACTTGTAGTAAAACAATTGTGGTATTGCGTTGTATTGCAATTGGTTATTCCCTGTACCCTGCAATCTTCTAAGGAAATAAACTTTTTATATTTGATTCACCATCTAAAGGCCTTATTCATAAAAAAAGATGTGTGGTGTCGTGGTGACACCGGATAGGAACGAAGTTCCTTCTTATAAAAATATTAATTTTAAGTTCTATTCGAGGTATAAAGAAAATAATTATTCTGGTATACATTTTTTATTATGATTTTTTTTTTCGCCGACCAACGAAAATACACAATCAATTTTGTTCCCAAACAAAATTGAATTCTTGCACTGCACGGCTGCGTATGATTAATATTTGTTGGTATGGAATCGTATTACTCATACGTCTTAAACATTGATTTAGAAACAAAAAATCTTACGTTATGAACGTTTTTTCCCGGTTAGGATAACCCTCCGCATCGTCCCATAAGGAGCTTCGATCTAATATTTTTGATTTACAAACGGTTTATAAAAGAGATTTCCATACAAAATTTGTTTCATAAACCTCTTATAAAACAGAAATATTTTTTATGAATAAGACAGTAAGTTTATATCTCTTCAGAAAAGTACACTATACGATACATTGTGCTGGAGTTGGAAAAATTTGATTAAAGGGAACAGCTGTTATTTACACTCGTTTTGAAGTTTTTTATCCTGTTAATGAAAAGAAGGTCCTAAGCAGCGAATTTATGCCACTTATAAGCAGTTCAGCAAATTTTTTTTTTTATGTGTAAGCCAAGGACAAATGGATGTGATTTTAATGACAGGCGTCTTTCGTGGAGTGAATAAAGTTGGCTACAATGCTGCCCTTCAGTGACAGTTTTCGCCTTGTCCTGTACATCATTTCAAAATAGACTTTCAAACATCGAAGTAATCATGTGATTTGTATTCTATTTTCCGTCGTTTGCAAAAGATATAAGATGGAGTGAGTTACGCCTGAAGAATTCCATATAGGAGTTATAAAAAAAAATTAACAAGAGAATTAATTAGACTTTAAAAAACACGTATGCTATATTTGCTCAAGTAGTCACGCGTGACTAATAAGTGACTTACGCGTGACTAAATAAGTGACTCACATTTGATTAATAATTGACTCACGCGTGACTAGTATCTATGTGACTCACGCATGACAAACATATGACTCACGCGTAATGAAACACTACATATGCACAATAAGAACAAAATTAACCAAGTGACTCACGCTTGGCCAATACGTGACTCAAGCGTGACAAACATATGACTCACGCGTAATGAATCACATTATTTGCACATTACTAATAAGGGCAAAAATAACCAATTGACTGTAAGAAGCGCAATTTCTCGGAAAACTCAAAGCGTTATTGATAATTCGTACATAAATAACTACACGCATAAGCGCTTATGCTACACGCATAAGCGGCAAAGCTTTTTTTTTAAAAATCCGCTTATGTCTCAGATGTCCGGTCTGTCTCAGATGTCCGGTCTGTCTCAGATTTTATAATAGAATCAAAAGCCTAGTTAATAATTTTATGTTCACTTAAAATGAGAAAATCCATTTTATAATTGAATTTCCTTAAATCAAAATTTTTTTCACAAATAATTTTGTATTCCAAATTTAAGCAAGATATATAAATAAATACCTGAACTCCATAGCTGTATGGCTAGGGTTATTAATTTTTAAAAATTAGTCCACATAAATAGAATTTTTAACTTCTTTCTGTGTATTTTTCCTATATTTTCTCAGAATATTTAATATCTGCATGTCACCACTATTAAGACAGCGTTGGCTATTTCATATTTATTTTTCACCTTGTGAGGTAGAATTTTAGTTATTTCACGTGAGTAAATTTAGGTTTCAGGATACTAAAATTTTTCTTTTTAATTAATCCGTAAAATGAATGCGTTGGGCTCCAGTATAAGGCAATCATCAGCCTATACAAGATTGCCTTGGATTTCTCTTTTTTTTATTAATTGATTGCCAGCTGTAATAGCATTTTATTGTAAAATGTTTATTTAAAAAACATAAAATATTTCTATTGTTTTTTATTGCAGTTAATTAACAAATTTTTCAACATTATTTTAATTGAACAAACCGCTTAGCAAAATATTTCGAAATTTTTTACTTCAACCTGTAATATTGGCGAGATCTTAAAACAGCCAATCAATTTAATTAAAATAATAAAATTAAATACTTACGAGCAAATTATATGCGTTAAATGGTTTTGTGGTTAAATAAATTAAAATATAACGCCTAACGCGTATGCTTTACAAAACGAATATTTCAAGGTTTAATTGCAGCTGCCAAAAGTAGGCTATAAAAAGTATTTTTTATAAACACCTAAATATATGCTGCTTTATTTGCTGTAGCTTTTTTCAATATTGTTTGTTAGTTGGTTGCTTTTTAATGGTTTACAAAACATTCGAAATTATTTCTTTTACTTGTGCTTTCATCACTTTCATTCATCACATTCCCAGTTTTGTTTTTCTTTTTTCCATCAATAACTATTTATCTTTGGTTCTTTAACTATAAAACTTTTATAGTTTAAACGCTTGTGTCTTAAACTCTTTTCCACCACAAATTGATTGTGCAATTATGCACTAAATTAAAAAAATACCATTCGTTGGTTTTCATTTTTCCAGCTTCAATCAATATACAGCCAGGTAACCGAAGAATGCATAAAAAGAAGATTACAAAAGTAAAAAAATTTCACAGCATTTCTTTTTGGCACAAACAAATGGAAAAGGGTTTCAATATAAATGCCAGTTGCATGGTAGGTAATACAATTAGACGAAACGTAAATAATAATTGCAGAAATTGAATAGATTTCATGATGTTCTAATTGCATTTCACTGGGTATTTTTCATTGACCTCATTCTGCGTTATAATTATCAACACCATTGGATCGAAAAATAATAGCAAATATTATTCTTTGCAAAATAAAATTAATTTATCCAAACAAAAGATACACAAATTATAGCCAAACAGTTTTGTATTTTGCGCAACTGAAAGTAGATTGGAAAAAAACATTTTACTAAGCAAAATATTTGCCAACAATTAAATATATTTTTGAGATAATTTTCCGCTTCCATCCCTGAAAATTTCCATAATCAACAAACGAAAAAAATTGAAAAAAATGAAATGATTATAAAAGTAATAATAACGCATAAAAGCAAGTTTGGAAAAAAGTCAACATACTGCACCAAAAAGTTCTATTGTCTAGTGGTATCCAGACATTTAAAGTTTTCAATCTTCTTTTTTTGTTTTTTCGAAATTAATTATTTTTGGGAAAACTTTTACTTACCTAGTGAATCGATTAATTCTAATCTGATTGACATTGAGTCATTTAAAGCGAAACCTTGATGGCTTAATTAAGTGATTAGGCGATCAAAAGGGAAACCCCAGTAATTGGATACCCTACTCGTAGCATCAATGAAATTGCGGAACATGCTTATAATAGCTTAACCAATAATTATTTATTTTGCCAGCTAGATTGCATAAATTTAATCGAATATTGTACGAATAAATTTTTTCGAATAATTTTATTCGAATAATTGTAAGCAAATAGCAAAAGCTTACACAACAACAAATATATTTGAATATCTTATGCCAGCAGGTTTGCTAAACATTATTCGAATAATTTTAGTCCAATAAATATATTCGAAAAATTAAAAAAAAAATATTTTATTTGCACAATTACAATCGAATAATAATAGTTTAAACAAAAGCACATATTTTTGAATATTTTATGACAAATAGTTTGCAAAATGTAACTTGAATATATATGTATCTATTATAATTTTTTTGGAACAATTTGAATCGAATAAATATATTCGAATAATTTTGGCCGCATAATTTTATTGAAATAATTTTAAGCAAGTAACAATAGCTTACAGAACAACAAATATATTTGAACATCTTATGCTAGCTAGTTTGCTGAACATTATTCGAGGAATTTTAGTCTGATAATCTTAGGCGAATAATTTTAGCCGAATAATTATATTCGATTTATTTTAGTCGAACAAATATATTCGAATAATTTTAGTCGAATATATATATATATATATATATATATATATATATATATACATATATATATATTTATTCGAATAATTTTAGTCGAATAATGTTGTTTGTGTAATTGTAATCGAATAACAATGGCTCAAACAGCAACAAATGTTTTTGAATACCTCTTGCCGGTTTGAAAAATGATACTCGAATAATGGTCGAGTAATTTTAACCGAATAATTTTAGTCGAATAAATATATTCGAATTATTTTAGTCGAATAATTTTAGTCGAATATATATATATGTATATATATATATATATATATATATATATATGTATATATATATATATATATATATATATATATGTATATATATACATATATATATATATATATGTATTCACACCAGGCAACTTGAAGCCAGTTTTTCATTCCACCAGGCAATATTAAGACATTTTGGACTTCTGAGGACTGTCCTTAAAAGTTTACGGTTTTTGCGAACCCTTTGAAGCCATTTCCCTTTGAAGCCAGTTTTCGATAGTTTTTGTTTTATTATTTCACAATGATTATTTGGTCCTCTGCATTGTTTTTTCTTTATAATTTTATTGGTATATAGGTTTTAAGTGTAGAATTTGTTAATTACAAACAGCATACCAACATTTTAGCGTTGCCATGCATTCGTTAAAATTTGTTGTGTTAGCGACGAAAAGTATAACGTGCCGGCCAACGCCGTTTAAAATTTTGACTAACGGCGATTCAAAACTAGTGGCAATGGGAACCAACGATTTTAACAACAGCAAAGCAAGACAATTAATATGCGGTGGTATGGAGAGAACATGTGATGTTTTCCGACAGTCCCTTTAGTTAGGATATATCTTTGCAAATTATTACAATATAAAACTACTAAGGTTTAAATTACTGCAACTTTTGACAATAATTACAATTATATATAATTGTGTTTGTTACTAAAATTATTTTTAATAAAACGACAGATATTCAAAAAACCCGATGCTTCTCTGATGGTTTGAGATTGACACCACCTCATAAAAATTCAATTTCAAAAAAATATGTGTAATCATCTTGAATACATTTGACATAAAAAAAATGTTTGGTTTGCTATCAGGGATGGGTATTGTATATATATGAATAGCAGTTTCCCGTAAGACTGTAAAAAGAATCGTAATTAACATCAGTGAATGAAATATAAGCAGTACATGTCGAAAGCGTTTTAAGCAAAATGACAAAAAGTTTTATATATTTTTACATTCTGTATGCATGTACTAAAACAAAACAATTAACTTTGTCATAATTTGTTTGTTATAATACCTATATTATAATATAAATCGAACAACTGAGAGCAAAACATATGAAGAAATTGATGCTGTAATTTCACAATGTGCTTTTTATTATTATACTTTAAAATATTCCCTGCTGTAATGAAATATGTAAATCTCTTTTGCAAAATATTTTACTTTGCTATAGCTGTTTTTCTTCCAGCTGTGTACATTTAGTTAAGTATACTAGTTTTCCTAAAATTCAAAATAATACGCAATGAAATGGCGCAAACATGTATATTGTTTTGATACGTTTTTTTACAAAGAGTATGTTTAAACATATAGTTCAAAAGCAAATTTAAAACAAACGGCAGAATCGCGAGGTCAGTTCCTAATTTTCTTATTTGAATATGTTGATGGTGAATAAGTATAGATATTTTAAAATAACGACACCAATTTTCTGACAGCTAACATGAATAAAAATGCAGACTTGCATGGAAGCCAGTAAATCATTAAATGTACCTTGATGCGATATAAGACTGCGCTAAGTAATGAAATTTAACATATTGTTAATTACATTAATTAAGAATGCAATATATATAAATATTTATTTTAAGAAAAATAAAGGTACCATCCCTGAATAAAAACAGATCGATCAGGGAAAGTACATGGCTACTTTTGTTTTGCAAACGCTACCAAATTCATGATTTGCACAATTAAACATAGAAGTGTTACCATTTAAGCGATTTTACGTTTCTGAAAAACAAACCATATGTTTTTAGTTTTTTTTTTTGAATTTGAAATTATTCTTATATAAATTATTCGTTTGTTTTCTGTACAAACGGGCTCTCAGAAGTAATTATCAAACTTGTTTATTCTTATGAGATTGATGCGTATAAAAAATTGGGATTGATTGCCAGCAAATAAAATTAGCTAAACTATAATTAGTTTATCAGCATTAACTGATAATATATACTCAAATTATCTCTCCAATAGGATTTCAATGGTAATATAACATTGTGATACATACATACATATGTACGTACAATCTTATAAGTATATACATCATATACCTAAATTAACTGGCATAAGTTTTTCTAAAAAGAGCATTGAATTTAAAGTATTTCAGTGTTATTGAAAAATAATATTGAACCTTTTATTATATTTTTAGATATCAAACAACATATACATCCATGTCTCAGACTTTAATTCCGTTAGAAAACACAATTGATTCCATATTTTAGTTCTTAAGAAAAATCATCGTTTGTTAGATTGGTACAGGATTTTTAAAAGAAAGTTGAAGCCAAATTGAAAAGCTAACTTTTCATGTATTTACAAAATATGTGTTAGTTGTTTTGGTTGATTGCGATAACAGTTCTTGTTTATGCAATTTTGATATCTTTTCTTCATTTTTTATAAAAATGTTTGAATTCTGGGTTCAATGCCGCCGTCACAAAGAGGAAAGCATCAAAAGTAATTTAAGAAAGGGACCGAGTACTAGATTAAAAAATAGGGTTCAAAAAGCACTAAAAAGGGGACGAAAAGCACCGAATTGACAACGCTTATCATAAGGTAGCATTACTACGAAATCAAATACAACAACCAAGGGTGTGGTTGCTTGTGTAAAGCAGTGATGTCAAATGTGATTGTGTTGGTAAGATCACTCTTATCTCTTACATTCCCAGCGGGAGAAATGTGCGGTTGCGAGGCCTAACTAGTGGCCTTTTCTAAGGGTATCCTTTTATTTACCAATAATATCTTCTAATTTTATAAGTTGTAAAAAAGGGTTTCGAAAATTGCCAAGTGCTCAGATATTTAATTTTAAAATATTTCTTCATTTTTAAGCTGAACATTTGGTTAGAGAAAAAATTTTTACAAAAAGTCTTACTTATGAATTAATTTAAAAGCTACTTTAAGAAATTTTCGAAAAGATGTACCTACATACAGTGGATCCAACTTATTTCAAACCTCTTATATGTATTGTATATATATATTTATATAAATATATTATTTCTGTTTAGAGGCCTCAAAACAGGACTTGCGATACTTCCCGCTGAATGAGAGTGTTTTTCAGTAAACAATTATATTTTACGCTCTCAAAATAAAAGAGCGTAAGCGTACATGTGAGTTTTGCTTCCACAATTGTGTATGAGGCTGACATCACTGGTGTAAAGTCATGGCCAACTTGCGTATTTAATGTAGCTTGGGTGATATCTTTCGGCGTTTTTAATCAGAATTTTGCGGTTATAAAACTTAATATAAAATGCATAAGCATAATCAATACTGTCATGCAAAGCACATCAACACTGGGTAGCCATAAGATAATGTGTATTCAACAAAAATATATTTGTGATGTCAAACATATTTAGGGAAATAGTTAAAAAAAATGAAGGGAAAGAATAGAATAAGTGAAACCACAGGTATTATTAGTAATTTTATATCACATTTTTGATAAAAAGCTTTAATATTTTAATATGTTTTATTGATATCTTTTAATTATATAAAATTAAACGAACGTCGAGGTGCTCTCGAGGGCACCTGTTGTTAATGCGTCCTGGCTGTCATGTGGTTAGTTGTACCTGCTTTTACAATTTTTTTCAGAAGCAGAACCTTTTAAGCTTTTTAGAAATTTAAGTTACATGAGTTTAGATAAAATTTATCTAAAATAAAGCTTTACTAAACTAAATTAGTGTACTTAAATTAATTTTAATATAAGTAAACCTTCCCATATATTAATCAGTTATAAACGTTTTAAGTTGTACAAGCTTTTTATTGGAATTATGTGTAAAAGCTCTTTATTTGGCGTACATACATACATATGTATATATATGGCTAACATATGATATGTTTTAAATATATACATATAACACATAAATATTTGGATTATCCATTGGTTTTGAAAATAATTTGTTTCTTTATCGCATGGTTAACTTCTCCACGTCACATATAAACATATTAAAATTTAAAATGTTAAAACATAAAAATTGTTAATATAAAAAAATTTGTTGGCAATTAAAGCAAAATGTTGGAATTAAAAAAAGTACACGCAAATTTTTGTAGTTAGTGTATAATTTTGCAGAAAAAGCCAATATGTTTTTTCATATAAACAAATTTTATGCTTCACATATTAAGCTTTTTTATATGAAGGATGGGATCAATATTTATGTAAATATATATTCATGACAACAAGCCAATAGTCAATAACTTTTTTATAATTGCATAAATTATCGGTATGGAATATGAGAAGATGGAATATATGCATTTGCTTGCATATAAGTATGTATGAACAAACGTTAAGACGCAGACTTAAGGGTGAAAAACGCTTACCTTTCATTATCGCTTTATTCTAAGTCGATGGATTAACGAAATATATTGGCAGCACTTGTATAACGGTAAATTGTATATGAGATTCATGTGTGGCGTGCTTAAAAATTTAAAATTAAATTTCATTAGAAGAAAAGAAGTGCTTGGAGTAGTTTATGCAGAAGCAAACGGCTGGTGTTTTTTAAAGTACAGTTTTTTTAACAACTTTAAAATAATTGCTTAAATTTTAATTATAGTGTAGTTTTCCTGCGAAAAGTAAACTAAAACACATAAAGAAATGGATTTATATAAGAAAGGTAAGGATGATGAAAAATTTGCCAATTTCTTTCTTCATTTGAAAATTTTTATGTTGTTACAGCTAAAGTTTCAAGGAATGTATCGAAATTGCAGCCGAAAGATGGGTAAGTTTACATTTTTACATTACTCATATCTAATATAAAATCTTTGCATTTATGTTGAAGGTGCTATTATCTAATTAAGTATGAGAATGGAGATCTTTGCGTAACTCCATCAACTAGTGTGAGCTTGAAAAATGCATCCGAATGCGTTGCAAAAGTTAAGGGTGGAAGGTATGCCGCAATAATTATAAAAAAAAAGTGGTAAGTGGAAATAGTTGTTATATTATTTATTTACTTTTTCATATATAATTAATTTTATGAAATTTTTTATTTGACACATTGTTGTCACTATACTATTATATATAAATGAAATTTATTTGTTGGTGGTTAAGCAATGTCTATATGCATTTCATTGGCGCTTTCCCAAATTAACCACTGTTTTGAAAAGTCACAAACCTCTTATCTTATGCATATACTTTTAAAAACAATTTGAGAACCTACAAATTATTTTCAAATATCACACTATGCATATGCTAGTGTGATTTTTGAAAACAATTTGTAGATTCTCATATAAAATTCCCAAATTGTTTTTAAAAGTATATGCATAAGATAAGAGGTTTGTCAAAACTGGTTAAAGTCTACTGACGATTTGGTAAAGAATCAATGAAATGCATATAGACATTGCTTAACCACCTAGCAAATAAATTTTACTTAAATCCCTAATTATGGTCAACATAGTTGACTGAAATATCGGAATAAATTTGTAATGTAAGAATTAAAAGTCAGCATTTTTAATTAATAATTTTTACATATGACCTTAAGCAGAAAAATAAAGTACCCTGCAATGTATTAATTTTTTTTTTATTAATCACAAATTTTAAAACTATTAATCACAAATTTTTAAACTATTTTTAACGCTGAACGCTAATCTGCACTCCTTTTTTATCAGCTGTAGTTTTCCACATATAGCGTTATGTCAAAACAAGTAAAAGTGCTGTAGTCGGCTATGCCGAATCTTATATACCTCTCACCGATGTATATCTGGAGTATATATCTGATGTTTATTGTAACAGAGGTGTAACTCCATATTCTTCTTAAGTAATATCACTCTTAGTCATATATTTCGTAGTAACAGTGAAGCAACTCCAATATTTGGACCAAAATCCCATAGAATATATAATACAGAAACACTTAAAAAGAAAATTGTATTTTTTTCCTACGCAATATGCTCTAAAGTCGTCTCGTCTTCTCGAAATTTAATTACAAGGAGATAGTTCACTGTTAGAATGAAGGACACATATGTATACACATTCGTTTCAATCCTAAACCCATCTTTTTGATATTTCTAATTTTTACTATTAATTTCTTTCTTTTTTAGACATAAAATATGTTTGATTAAAAAGAAATAAATTTGTGTTAGTTTCTTACTCTAACATTTCCAAAAAAATTATAAATTTACAACTCTTAAGCTGTCTTTTTGGCTTTTCTGATTTCTAATGCCAACTTTAAAAATATGAAATATGTTTATTTTATAAGCAAACAGAAAGACTTTGCGTTAGTTGTTTATTTTATGTAACAAAGAAAAGTTTAGTCTTTAGGATTTCTTTTGAATTCCTAATACCAACAAAATGAATAAAAACAGTTGTTTGGTTAATTGTATGAACCAAATAACATTCAACTGTCTAACCCCGAAATCAAAATTTTGAAATTTTTGGTCCCAATTGAAATATCACTAAAGTATAAAATACAATAATACAAACGAGCTTATGAAAAGTATTTTGCAGAAAAGTTACTGTCTTAATACATACTTTTTTAGAAAAAGCACTTTTTGGAAAAATATATTTCTGAAGCAGCCCTTTGGAGAAGAGGTTTTTTAAAATTTGTGATTAATAAAAAAAAAATTAATACATTGCAGGGTACTTTATTTTTCTGCTTAAGGTCATATGTAAAAATTATTAATTAAAAATGCTGACTTTTAATTCTTACATTACAAATTTATTCCGATATTTCAGTCAACTATGTTGACCATAATTAGGGATTTAAGTAAAATTTATTTGCTAGGTGGTTAAGCAATGTCTATATGCATTTCATTGATTCTTTACCAAATCGTCAGTAGACTTTAACCAGTTTTGACAAACCTCTTATCTTATGCATATACTTTTAAAAACAATTTGGGAATTTTATATGAGAATCTACAAATTGTTTTCAAAAATCACACTAGCATATGCATAGTGTGATATTTGAAAATAATTTGTAGGTTCTCAAATTATTTTTAAAAGTATATGCATAAGATAAGAGGTTTGTGACTTTTCAAAACTGTGGTTAAAGTCTACTATCGATTTGTTAAAGCACCAATGAAATGCATATAGACATTGCTTAACCACCTAGCATATAAATTTCACTTGAAATATAATGACAATATGTCAAATAATAATGTCGTAACATTAGGGAAGTAACAAAAAAAATAAACATCAATTTCCAATATATAATTACTAATATAATTAATTATACATATATGTAAATAACTTAATTAAGTATATAAATATACATCTAAATATACTTTTTTATAAAAATACTTTCACATCAAAAGTTTATTTTTAACGCCAATAGTTATAGGTTATGCCGGCTATTAATTACTGTTTTGTTTAACTTTTTGTATTTATCTGCTGTGTGTCTGTACAATTGGTCGAATTTGTCTGTGTTGTTTTTGTATTTTAATCGTTTAGTTGGTGTTAATTCAATTATTTTGAACTCCCAGCAGTTGTTGGATTTTTAAAGTTCTGCTTAGAATCTCTGATGTATTAAATTCAAAGGTTAAGAAAACTCACTGTTAAATAAGCATTTGACAACTATGTATATGTAATATTCGAATTTCAGATAAAAAGCAAGATCTTATCGAATGTAAACACAAGTTGACGAACATATTGCCTTTAACTTCATATGAAAAACAAAAAGAAATCAACAATTCTGTTGAATCCAGTAAAGTTTTAACAAACAAGAAACAAGAAACCAATTCAAAAAAATAAACAATCGACAAACGGCCTTAATAATTCTGCAAGAACCTGTATCACCTCCAGTTGCGTTGTTTGTGGAAAACAACACGAAAAAAAGCTAACATCAGATTTTTGTGCCAACATTACATCTTCTTGTAGCGTATCTTTTGTAACTATACCACTTGAGCCAGAACTCTACTTAAGCTCTATCTCGAAAAAACCTGATTTACATCAAACTGCAGCTATTATAAATACAAACAGCGAATGTTACAAAAAATCGACGTCTCGTATCTGTAATACAAACCCGGAATCACAAATAAACACTGAAATAACCGAAAAATATACAGTTAACTGTGTCGAAAATTTCGAACGAAATAATGTTTCAAATATAACATCTATGCAATTCTCTGTACAAGAGTCGAATTTAACCCTACAGGCACAAACTACTTCTGACGTTAATAATTCAAACATATCATTAAACTCTGCTTCTCCTGTCATAAGTTGTGCATCGACATATATTATAACGCCCAATGTATCACCTTTAAGCAACGCTTTTGCCACAATAGTCGATGAACATACCGAGTCCGAATATAATACTTCTCCTAAATTTGGCTCATCTTCTACGCCAAATGTTTCGAACGTGTCTCCCCCGCAAATACCGATTGAATCAGATCGCACATTTTCGGTAGCAACACCAAACATATCAAACTTTTCGGCAACTTGCATTCAAACAGATAAAACTCCTATTTTCCACAGCAACGAATCAGATTCAGTACCGTCACCCACTTTGGCAATTGTAGACCCTGTCTTTCACATAGTAGGAAAAACTTCTGCAATCAACTTGGATCACTTAAAAGGGAAAAACGATTTTTTAAAACCACGAAATCCTGTAATATCAAGACCATCTTTTACTGAAAGCATGCTTAATGTGGGATTTGCTAATTTGTGAATAGATTGGGTTAATTTCCTGGCGTTTACTAGGCTATACCTTGAGTTTTTTTTCGTTACTTTTATTGCATCTTCGCAAGTGCTTACGTAGCGTAACTTTTGAATAAAATCCTTTACATACATGGCAGCAACTGTAGTCATCAGCCGTATTTTTTTTATTAATCTGCTGTTGCCTGCTAACAATTAAAATCCCGCTATTGTGATCTGTTGAAGTGTTATGAAGGAAATCACCTTCTTTTCTTAATTTATCAATAATAACAAATCGCTCTTTTGATCTTGTTGGTAACTGTAGAGCTTCTTTAACTAACTTCTCAGACTTGTGCTTCAAGTACAAATGTCTAGCTATTTTAGTCTGCAGAGATTTACAGTATATGCAGAAATGTTTCTTTGAAATGGCGTTTCTGTGCGGGACTGTGATCTTAGGCAATTCCACAGGATTTTCAATTATTTCTACACTCTGCTCTTGATGTGTGAGGCTATTGTCAGAGATATTTGCATTAGTTGTGTCTGCTGTAGATTCAGGAAAATATTCTGAAACTGTGTTATTATTCGTTATGGTTGTTTCTTTTGTACTGTTAAGAACAGACATATTTCCAGTTTTTGTAAGTGATGAAGTGGCAAAAGTTTTGCGTTATGATGAGCTCGTCATAATATACGCTAATAAACTGACAGAGAAATATACACTAAGTCATCAAACCGACTTGATCAGGTCGGAGTTAAGATTACTGGGACGATTTCTACTTGAGCTGAAGTCACTAGATAGTAACATTACGCAATTAAAAGACATCTTTAATCCAAGATTATTTGATACATGTGTTAAAGCTTTAAGAAAAACTGCGAAGTGGGATGATACTCTAAAGTGGTTTCGAACACCTGCTGTTGCAACACACTTAACAACTTTCGTTAAAAAAATCGGCAAAACACAACAAGCAGAACTAATAAAAACGCAATCAGAAGAGGCAATTAAGGAACTTAAATATTTCTTGGATCTCTGGGAAGAAGATATACGAGTTATAAACAAAAAGGCGTTAGAGGACCAAATCACTCAAAAGCGAACGAAAAAACAAAAATTTCCATCACTGCGTGATATAAAGAAACTGTATGTATTCTTAAAAAAACAAAATATTTGATGCTATTGCGGTACTAGACAAAAAATTTAGTTTACAGTTGTGGAAAGAACTAGTAAAATCGACACTAACTTTTATAAAAATATTCAATAGGCGTCGGGCTGGCGAAATCGAGTGCCTTACTATTGACAATTATTTAAATAAAGATAGTATACTAGAAACTATTGGAAGTGATGTTTTGGGTAAAGTGTCGCAAGAGTCTGTAGCATTCGCAAAACAATACGTTCGCTTGACAATGCGAGGAAAATTGGGAAGAACGGTAAGCGTTTTGCTGAGCCCATTATGTACAAAGGCAATAGACCTAATTATTAAATATAGGTCCGATGCAGGAATATCTAATAATAATAAATATATTTTCGCAAAGTTTATAACATCAAAATTCGCTAAACCATATTATAGAGCGTGCACCCTCCTCAAAAAATTTTCCGAAGAGTGTGGGGCTGAAATTCCAAGTAGTTTGAGGGGCACGTCTTTAAGAAAACACATTGCTACGTATACATCCTTGTTAAACGTGGAGGATGCGACGGTAGACAAGTTGGCGAATTTTATGGGCCATAACAAAGATATTCATAAATCAATTTATAGATTGTCAGTTCCAGTAGCGGAGGTAACATGTGTATCAAAGATATTAACTGCTGCAGTGGGGGACGGCGAAGAAAGCGATAACGACGTTCAGCACAGCAACAAATCAGACCCACAGCGAAACATAACCGCAAATCAAAGCACAATCTCAAATCCAAACACCAGCTCGAATTTAGTCATAAGTTCCAGCTCAAAAACAAGCTCATTTCTTAACACAAGTTCGTCCTCAAGGAAAATACGAAGTAGTAAGTACTATTCTTTCCCAATAATTCAAACATAGTCTTCTAAGGTGTTTGAGGTATATTCTCTTGGTAATATATGTGTTACGACGTTTCAAAAGATTCTGTACAACGAAAAAATCTTAAGATGAAACATTAAATTGTATTGAGTAGGAGAGAATATGTAAGTAAGAATATATTGTCATCACACTTTTTAGCGAGAATAAACATTTTTTTGTTATTAATAAAACTCGTTATCAAAATTCACGCTTTCTTTTACGCTTTAAAATATTTACCCCGGTATTCGTAAAAAATTAAAACGTATTTGAAATCTGTTTTAAGAAAATTTTGTATATAAAAATTTTATTAAAATATATTTCAAACTCATTTTAAGTTTTATGAATACCAAAGTTAGTATTTGTATAAAAAAATTAATCTCAATTTAGTAATATGATTTACAAAGTTAGGCGCTAGATGCGCATAAATGTTTATACGCTTGCCTTCCTGGATATTGTTTAACTTACAGTAGAGAATGATATATTAGGATCACTTTATTTTTTGCGTTGGTTTTATTTTCGACATGTACCAATTTCTGAAAGTAGTTTGACCTCTAAAAATACTAACAATTATTATGGGTCCAGTTAAAGTATTTTTTTCGTTTATATTGGAAATTTCCTTGTTCTTTAATTTACTTTCATAACCAAATAAAACTTGTATTAAGAAAATTTTAAGAAAAAGTTTTTCTCATATAATTTACAATACGCATGAAATTCCTTTCGTATAATATAACAAAGTAACTAATTACTGAACATTCGATAAATCAAAAGCTTTGTTTTGTTATTTTCACTACGAAATAAGATATCTTTTACTATACTTTTACTATTTCTTATTAAAAAATATCAAGGACTTTTAGAAAGGGTATATTTTTAGTACTGCGGCATTATTAAACCATTCTTTCTTCGCATACAAAACGGTTGATGGTATAAACATCAACCAGTCCTACTAAAAATATAAATACGATATTGTTAGAAAGAACTTCTTTTGGAGTCTTTCAGAATTAATGTTTAAACGCACATTTATACGAGTATATTATGTAAGACGTTATTAATGAAAACCATAGTAAAATACCTCAAACAGTTTTCCGTTCACCATACGAGTGAAAAATATTCACCGTAGGTATGTATGTAAATATGTATAAAAATAATGTTCATCTGAGTTATATATTTGCAAAATTATAATTTAAATAATAAAAAAAAAAGAATTTTATTAAACAAATAATAATACTCCTTATAAAAGCTTCTCCTTATGGAAAAACAAAGCGTCGGCAATGGACTCAACAGGAGAGGGATGCTATTTTTGCCAATTTTGGAGACATAAAACATCTTAAGAAGCTTCCAAGTATGATGGAGTGTGTGAATGCTATCAATTCTCAAATTGCGTTAAGGAATAGAACACATCAGCAAGTCAAATCATTGATCGACAATCAGATAAGATACAAATAGAAGGTAAGAAATCATAAAAACTTTTTATAAAAGTTTATGAAATATTCAAAATAGAAGAATATTTTTGTATTAACTTCATTGTTTAAGATTTATTTACTATTTATCTTTTCATGTACTCCAAAAATGTTAAAATGTCATCATTGCTGCACATCTGCAATTATAGAACAACTAATGAAAATATCTGCATATGTATGTCACCGTCTACTACCGTAAGAGAATATATTACTCCTCCACAAGAGGCTTTAGTGAAGCTTTTTTCCTGTCAAAAATTTTTTCCGCAAAATTATGTACAATATCATATTTTTTTATTCATATATTTAACTTAAAAATATGTGTTATAACTATATGCTTGACGTCAATTTTTATAGCATAACAACAAACATTTTCTTCAGAATAAAATTGCAATTATAAATTAGGGAAATTAAAATTAAATTTTTGGGTTTTCCTGTTTTTTTAATGATATTGAATAAAATATTTAAATTACTTGAAAAATAATTTCTATATCCTGTCTTATTTCGAAATCAAAAACATTGCAATATGAGGAAATGAAATTTAATTTAAATTCTTATATTGTATTAGTTCTTTACTATATACAAAAATTTTAAATGAATTATTAAACTAAGAATTAAATTAATCATAAAAATCATATACTGAAATATATAACTTCAGTTGTTATCCTAAAGAATACATCCAGAGGATGTACAAATATAGATAAAGTAATGTGTATTGGTTTTTGTTTAATTCTTAGCAAGTTATTTAAATCAAAATACACTTCTATTGATTTTAAATTTTAATGCGCGACATATTGCTAACAAGATAATTTGGCATCTTTAGATTCTGCTAATATTTATTTGCTTTGATAATTAATCATCTTTATTCTGCGTTTCGATTCAAATCGAAGTTTTCTCCGTTTGGCAATTTTGGTATTCTGCGTTGCATTGTCCGTATAATTTCGATTTGTTTTTCGATCGCAGCTACTTTTTTTTCAAGTTGTTTGTTCACTAACGGAGATTTTCTCGATGTATGTTTGCGTATTTAAAAAAATGTATTATAACACAAAATATAAGTAGAAAATAATATAATTTTATTTTGTAATAAATTCTTATTTTTTGTGAAATTTGGAAGCTAAACTAATAATGGAATAATTTGGCCACAAATACTACTAGCTGGCATTCTGATTTTTTTTCTTCTTCGTTTTTAAATGACGTTTTTATTTAATTGTAGCTGCCACAGTATTTAGTTTATATATTTTTATTACTCTTATTTCACAAAATTTAACTTTTTACAATATAACTATTGCACTGATTACACAATTTTCTTACTTTTTCTTTATATGTCATAGCAAAGAAGCCTGTTTAAACATAGTATTCTGTTCTTTTTCTTCGATTAAGTTTTTTGTTGGAATACCATTTTTCGATTCGAACTTAACTGAATGCGGGAACGTAATCAAAACGCAGAATAGGGGTGAATACCATAATTGATGTATATGTATTATAATTAATATGATATTTTATACTACATCATATTATTAATAATAATAACACAAATATTTACAGATCCTGAAGAGAAACAATTATCTTGTGCAAAATATATGTATCGATGTATAAAATTCAAAATCATACATGGTGTGTTTTAATTATCAGGAATCGTTAAGAAACAAAACAAAATAATATATAAATGATAAAACAATTAGAAAAAAATTTACTATTTTTCAACAAAAAAAATATGTGTATTGTTTATATTATAATAAAAGACATAAAGCTAATATTTGTCAAAAGTAAACTATTTTTGAATAATAAACCAGATAATGTTATGTAAAACATTATTTTATAAATTTGTGTTAAGATTTTTCGTTTTTTTTAATCTTTTTAGCTTTTTCACAACCTATTTAAATCGATTTATGTATTTTGTTCTTATATTTTATGTTCCTTAGTGTCAGAACTTTTATGAAAAATTTTTAATAGCTCCTTTCATATAATTTTCTTTTAATTTTTATTAATCAATTAATTGTTAAAGTTTATATTTTGGAAATGCAATTTAAAACTAAAATAACATGCACTAGTCTAAATGAAATTCGGTTACGAAGTGTATAAATCCTATAAAACCAATTTTATATTTTAATATCACAATAGTTCGATTAATATGAAAAATCATTCTTTTTCCTTTGCTTCTTTACCTATCCATCCCAAGTTACTTTTCAGTTAGTAAACTACTTTATTTGAAGATTTATTTTGGTGTTTATTGATTTTGTTTTATGATTTTTTTATATATATTTTGTTTATTAAACAATTTTTGAGCTTAATTTAAGCTTTCGGATTTATAGAATTTTTTCCACTTGGTCACATCACACCTCTACCATCAACTTGAAAAGATTTTAACATCTTCCCATAATATGTACACAGTACTAAAAAACTACATCTCAGTTTGTTTCATTCAACATATTTCAATAATTTGTGGGTCATCACAAACAAAATTACTGCACAAATATGTTGTGTTCGTACTTGAAAAAGAGCCAGCTGCATAAGAATTTTTTTTTATTTATTTGTGAATTTATTATTATTATTTCTGTTTAATTTGTATAAATCATGCTTTTTTATGTATTACTTTTCTTTCGAAAATACTCTTTCAAATACATATTTATAAATATATGTATATGTGCATATTGGAAATTAAAAAGACATACATATGTATTTATATATGTACATACATACTCGTACATATGAGTGTATAATAAGAAACAGTGAATTATTTTCCCAAACTTTACTATTTCATGGAATAAAATTGGTATATTGGGTCTACTTCATCTCTTTTTGTACTATAACAATTTTCTGCAGTTATGTCCATTGAAGAAATAATATTAGGTTTTAATTGAAATAAAAATGATGAAAATTCGTTTTTGTATATTTTTACATAATTGTTATATCTTTTTGACAACTGGGTAGATGATAGATGTCAATGTAAATGCATTTCTCACATTTTTGACATTTTCCATTCATTTCTTACATTAGATTACAGTATTTGAAATAATTATAAAATTTTTAAGTTAATGATTGTCTTAGGGCCATTTTTACAACTGAAAGTTACTTAAAAGTAAGATTTTATCAGACGTATAAAAAGCTTTCCATTATTGCAAATTAGATTTAACTTACCAGGTAGGATAAAGTTATCTGTAATTTATCGCTCACTTTCGTTTAAAGTAAAATTTTGCAAATGATAAAGTTTTTGTGCGTCCGATAAAATCCTACTTTTAACTAACTTTAAGTTGTAATAATGGCCCTAAGACTTTTGAATAAAGTAATTTGAAACTGCACTATCTGTACTTCCTTATAGTGCTGGGATATTATCGATTTATTGCGAATCCAGATTTCACTATCGATGTTACTATAGACTGAATGTTTGTTCTTAAATAATGTAATGTTTTTAATTCCTTATTCGAAGTATGTAATCTTATATGCATATTTTAAATGAGATCTTTGTATGTATGAACGCAAGTTAGTTTAGATGACAGTTTTTGAAAAATTGTTTAGGTAAGTATCAGATTTTTATAACATTTAAAGTTAATTTCAGTAACTTGAAAAACCATCGCAATAAATCCTGATCAAAAACTTGTTGCTACTTGTAAACCAGCTGAAGGCCATTATTACATCTTCATGTTAGTTAAAAGTAGGATTTCGTCGTTAAAATGAACCTGATTGCAACTTATCGTTGACTATAGGTTCAAGTAAAATTGTAATAATGGAAAATTTGTTATACGTCCTACACAATCCTATTTTTATTTAACATGACTTTGAATTAATGGCTCTTAGGGCCATTATTATAACTTCATGATAGTTAAAAGTGGGATTTCATTGGACGGATAAGAAGTTTATCATTATTATAGCGTTGTTTTAAAATAAGAGATGGGATGAACCTGCCTTCAACATATACATACTTTAGGTTTAAGCGAAATTGTAACAATAGAACACATTTTAAACGTCAAGCAAAATCCTACTTCAAACCAGCATGAAGTTGTAATAGTGGCGCTTAGAGGTAAAAAATATTTTAACATATTCTAGACATAGCTTAAAAGTTCAAATTAAAATAAATATATATTTCATCCGCTCTGAGCGGACGTATAAAAAGTTTGTCAATATTACTACATTGCTTTAAGCTATCAAATAAGATGATTCTGACTTAACTTCTCGTTCACTGTAGATTTAAGTGAAATCCATGGGAACACATCCTGAATTCCTGTATTCTTAATTTTTCTGTTATTTTTACTCACACCAAACATTTTTTGGTTTGAAGTTTTAGCTCAAATCATAATTTTGAATCTTAACAGAAAATCGAAGTAGGCAATATAATATTGATAGAAAAAACAAAACTATCTACTATATTTTTTGTTCGCATACGAAAAAATTTTATTATATTCAAAATATATTCAGTCATGTTTCAAAAAAGTAAATGAAGTCTACATTTTAAAATTTCTATTTTTGATTTTATTCAATATTATTAATTTTTTGCCACAAATTTCTTTTGGAATAATTCTTGATTTTTAATTGAAAAATAAAACAACAAACTGCTAGCTTTACAGAAAATCAAAAAGAAAAACTTTAAAATATTAACTGCATTTACTTTTCCGCAATATGTCTGATTAACTATGTGAAAAAATATTTATTTGTAAAACCAGGCATGATTCTAGCATCTATTGCACATTCGGAAAAGTGTATTTTAAATAATAATATTGATATAATTTCCTATCAGGATATTCAATACTTTAAACCTATCGATCGTATCCCAACACTACTTCTTTATGCGATTCAAAGTTTTATTGAGTGGTAGGGCTACAACTTAAAACACTTGTCGCACAAAACAATTAAACCAGACACAAAAATATGTCGTTTTTTTTATAAAATTTAAAGAGAAAGAGTCAGCTCGGATAAAATTAAAAGCTAGATGTTGTTATTTCCAAATTATGCGATAATGAACACAAATGTCTATTAGACCATTGTATAACGATTCGATATAGACTTCTAATTTTTAGATTAGATATCAATAACCCCACAATTAAGCCACGTATAGCACGCTTGGGGATTCCTATCGAATCAAGTTCATCTAGTATTACTTTTTAGATATTCCAAAATATGAAGCTTCTAATATACGGCAATGTATTAAACATCATATACCCGCTGTGGTGAAATTTCTAGGACGAAGTAGTTTTACAACCTTTATAACAACAAAAAGGTTTGGAATTTTTTAACTAGGTTAATGATTTGGTGTAAGAACCAACGAAATTCAGGCATATGGACGTACTTAACCTATAACAAAGAAAACACGGGTATTATTTTAATTTAATACAAAACTTAAACAAAAATGCATCGTTTGTCTTAATGAAAGAGGTATTACTTATTGTTTAAATTAGGCTGCACTTTGAGATGATACTGTTTTGTTAATAAAATTTTTTTAAGTTATGGTCTTAATCCGAGATGTGGCTATGCAGAAATTGTTCAATTATATTATTGAAATCGATTTTTCTTGAAATAATTTTAGAAGAAAACCAGTGTGTTATTGCTCAATAATTACAATATGAAGCAAAATATCTTCAATTTGTATATTATTTAGAATATATAATAGTTTCTTTTGATTATATTTAAATAGATGTATGTAGGTGTACTCTGATAGGGTTGCAAATGAATTCACAATTTTTTTTATCTTCTCAAATACATTTGACACAAACAGTGTTGACAACTAATAACGTAATAGTTGGTTACTGCCCTTTGACAAACGCGAAATTGAAAGGCGAAGCTCGGCGTTCTTATTAGGTTCATCTAGAAGTTGTAGCGTGTATAGTATAATACAATCTGTATCTGACATTTTTTTATTTTCTTCTCAATATACGGTAATTTCTCGGTTAAAAAGTTTAATCAATACCAAAAGGGAACAAAAAAAATTCTGCCTTTCAATTTCAATTTTAAAAGCCGACCTAGTACTGAGAAGTTAGTGGTCACGCCAGCATATCCAAACAAAAAAGATTCGCTTTGTCCTGCAGTATACGTCTATTTGGTTTATACATCATACATGTAGCTATAATACCCAATATTGAAATGTGATAAAACAATGGCGACAGTAATACAAAAACTGCAAGAAGTTAAGCGGTACGAAGTTAATACTTTAACATATATTCTAAATTTTTCGTATAGATATAGTGTAATTACTGCAACAGAATTACATTCTGTTACATAATTGAATTATAGAGAAAATTTCTCGCCTAAGCGGATTTAATATACTTAAAATGTATATTAAACCACGATCGCCAAAGCGCAGTTTTCATCATATTTAAAACTTTATATACGTGTATTCTAAAATTTACGCTAGCTGCAAAATTTTTTTTTTTTTTTTTTTTTTGAGGAGTAGGACCAGCACTCAGGGGATGACCCCTATATATGCAATGCATTGCGCCGGAACTGAAAACTAGGGGATAGTATTGAGGAGACAGATTAGGAAAGATGAGAAGATAGACAGTTTTTTTTTGTAGCTATTTCAACCTTTTACTTCGCCGGCTAATTTTTGCTACAGGGCCGACGAAGTAGATTTGTACACTAATAATTAATTGTTCAACTCCACTTTTATTACATGTACCATTTTACACTGCTTAAAACCCTTACAAGTTTTAAAAACTATAACTCAAAAATTGTTTTATTTCGTATTAAGGTAGCAGTTACAGTAAAAAGACAGGTTTTAAGAAGCAAGATAATGCAATAATAGTGTCTGAATATTTAAACTATTTACTTAACTCGAAAATAAACAACATATGTACTAATATGCAAATGTATATATATTTAAATATACTTACATAAAAGATTATATGTAATATATGATAAAACTTTGTGTAAAGTTTTAACAATATTCAGCCAGAAAAGCGCTGCATTACCACCATTGAAATACCCCGCAGACAAAGTACATTAGAAAATACTGACGGCGGTAGAGATTTAACAGAAATATGTCAGAAAATCTGGCAATAAAATATTTCGTTGGGACAGCGTGCTTTTTGAGGTTCTGTCCTGTAAAGGACCGAGGAACTGATAAGTGTCCGCAAAAGTCATGGTGAACTGAAGAATTAATATTTTTACAATATTATTTAAAATTTTGGAAAAAAAAGTGTAAGGGTCCACATTTCTAATCGGTCTTTGCTATATTCTGCGGTAAAAAACTGAATATTTTACAGACCTCAAAAGACCCGAGCCAAAAACATATATATATATATACATATATATATATATATATATATATATATATATATATATATATATATATACATATATATATATATATATATATATACATTGTACATATATACATATATATATATATATATATATATATATATATATATATATATATATATATATACACATATATATATATATATATATATATATATATATATTTTTGATTTATTTTTATTGACCTTATCAGTTTATTGTAATATTTATCAAGCTTGTGGTCGTTTTTTATAATATATTATTTCTTATAATTTTTATTCGATATCTCGTTAACAGCTTGTTAACATCTTCAGGAAATAAAAATTATTAAAATTTTAATAATTTTTATTTCCTGAAGATGTTAACAAGCTGTTAACGAGATATCGAATAAAAATTATAAGAAATAATATATTATAAAAAACGACCACAAGCTTGATAAATATTACAATATATATATATATATATATATACATATATATTTGAATAATTTTAGTCGAATAATTTTGTTTGTGTAATTGTAATCGAATAACAATGGCTTAAACAGCAACAAATGTTTTTGAATACCCCTTGCCGGTTTGATACTCGAATAATGGTCGAGTAATTTTAACCGAATAATTTTAGTCGAATAATTTTAGTCGATTAATTTACTTAAAATAATATACAGAGTTCCAAAAATATCGTCTGAATAAAATAATTTTAATACAATATTCGAATAAGTTTAATCGAATAAAGTTATTTGATTATTCGAATAATATGACTGGCCTACAAATTGGTCGAATTAAATAATTTAATATTAATATAATAAAAATTACTATATAAGTATATATTTTCCAAAGTAAACACAAAAATTATTCAAACTAAATTATTCGCTAATATTGGATATGGGCAGTTCCATAGTGTCGAACGTGACTGTGGCATACATACATATTTAAAGTGAAGGAATAAAGCTGATTTTTATTTTTATCGATAAAAGTAAATTATGGCTCCATTTGAGCCGTAATAAATGATGCACAGCTACATAAAGGCTCCATTTAAACCACACATATTTCGGCTATATTTGGGGATGCCAAGGGACTTAAAAGTGTGGCACCATTATAATAATAAAAACATGTGCGGCATGTTTATACAGTATAACGAACATAAAGTTTCATATCTGCTTTTACAGTTCCAGGTTTATTATGAATATATATATATATATATATATATATACATATATATATATATATATATATATATATATATATATATATACATATATATATATATATATATATATACATATATATATATATATACATATATATATATATATATATATATATATATATATATGTATATATATATTTTTTATTTTTTTTGCTTTCGAGCTGTGTGAATAAACTCCTTTTCGTCCTGCAGCTTCACGTATAGAATAGTTCACACTGTTTTAACGCCCTTATGTGTGCACAGTTTTTAACAAGCAACACCCAAATGTGTGCAAACAACCACAACAAAATAAAATTGTATGGTAATATTGTTGGCTTGTTTGTTTGTTTGTTTGCTTGAATGGTTGGTGGTTCCTTTCTTTTTGTGCAACATTAGTGTTTGTTGCTGCGCCAACTGTCATTTTTCTCTTCCAGCAGCCATGCCTTTTTGCCATAAACATGCAAGTGTGGCCGTGTATGTCCACGTGTGTGTGTATGTGCATGTGTTTAGTATTTATGAACAACTATAGTGTTTAACGAGGTTTACACAGTGGTGTTGACATAACTTGCATACAAACACATGCAAACGCACACGTGAAAGTCCTGATATTTATTTAACCACAAGGCCATTCGTATTTTGTATATGTATCTGTATATGTAAATGAAATACATAGAAAATTAAGCTTTTACACATAAACAAATACATATTTTTAAATATCTCTGTGCACATGTATGAGTGCATTTGTGTGTGTGTGTGTGTGTAATAACCTGCAGTTTGCTGTGTTTATTTGTTTTTCAATATTTCTCGCTTTCTTTTGTGTTGCATCATTTTAGATGCACAGCCGTTTTGGCTAATTATGAAATATTTCAATGTGCATGGGGCGGGCGGCAGTATTTGTTATTTGGGTGTTGTCTGTTGCAATGATTTTTCATTGCTGTATATGCATGTACGTACATATGTGTGCCTTTTAAATCACTTACTTTTGTAGTGCATACTCTTAGGCAATTTATTATTTATGGGCTGCCAATATTATTGTGTGTTAGTTATTTTGTTGAAACTTTTATGAAGTTTGCATAATTTTCAGCAAGCATCTGCTAATACTTTTAATGCCAGAGTGTTGAATTATAGTCAATGTTATAGGAAAACTGTGATAATTAATTATGATTATTTTTGAATTGTATTAGATTTAGAATTTCGGTTTTTAAAATATAATAATAAAAACAATTAATTAATTAATAACTTTACTAGAGGAATTATTCATTGGGAAAAATGTATTTATTATGTGATAACGATAAGATTTAAAATTGTTGTATGATGTGAGCGGATTTTTCCTGCAGTGTGTACGTTTAAATTTATGTTCCTATTAATCATATGTGAAAGTACAAAATGATGTTTCATATTAATTTTGGGCTGCGGTAGGAGAAAATATCACAAGAATTGTGACTTGACTGATTCCCTGGGACTAGCATCTGCTTCGAGTTGAGGAATTTCATATGAAAAGAAACGACAATTTTCAGAACATGTTGTCAGTGCGCTAGATTTGTCTTTTGGTACTTTTTGGTACTCTTACTTTTTTAAGTACCGCTCTTTGCTATTGCAGTGAAATTAAAAATTTGGGCTAAAATTCATACCATCACTTTAATTTTTATCCTACACAGCAGTGAAAAATAGCATTATATCCGGAAGCTGTTACATTTTCATCATCAGTACTCAACTGCATTTATGTTATTCACCACTATTTCAATGGTTGTCGTGGAATATGACAACAGTTTTTATTCAGAAAAATTTTGTAAGAAAATTGTATACTAGAACTTTATCATATTAACACACATTAAATAGCAGTGTTGCCGTTTTTTTTATTTTCTCTTTTTTATATTTTTTCAAAGCTTTAAAATCTAAAATATAAAAATTTATTCTACATCATGCTTTTAAATACTGTATAAAATTTGATAGTCAGATTGGCGATCCGTTTAGAAACTTCAGAATTATTATTATTATTTTTCTCAAAATTCCCCACTGTGCAGTGTTAGTAAATACTAACCAACTTTCTGTTCCAAGATGATGCAAATTACTATCCAGTCGCCTAATTAAAATTTAAAACAAAACAAAATTTTAAAATTTATATGGTATTTGTTTGACTGAACGACCATTTTCTTACCTGGTGGTAAATTTGTTTCAAACGTTCTATATTAAATTTACTATATTCAACTTAATTATTTTATTTATTAATCAGTATTAAAAAAAAAACTGTATTTACTTGACACCAGCTTAAAAAGAAATAATACCTTTGCTAAGTGTTGCATAATTAAGGCAACAAAAGCTGTATCACTAATCCCAACGTTGCTTTAATGCTCTAGTGTAACGCTCAACACGAAATCATTAGCATTAAAATCTTTAACTAAATTAAGTGCACTGAATATGACTTGATAATTCATTAAAATTTTAGATCGCTTAAGAGATAAGAGGATTACATTAAGATGTACAAAAATACACAAAAAACAACTCGTAATTCCGTAGAAAATCGTTTAATAAATATTATTGGCCATGACACAAAGCCAATCACAAGTTAATGAAATATTGCATAAATAAAGTACATTTTCAGAAAGTCAACAATATGGAGGAATTGACTCTGTTATCTATTTCGAATATTTATTATTGTCGAAGGTCTTATAAGTCATCTGTTTAATGGCACTTGTACTCGGAACTGCTGCAAGTAAAACAACAAAATTTACTTTTAATAATTCTAAGCACTAGATACTTTCATGTTATTCCTTTCGTAGTAGAATTTATGGTCATGTGTGGAGCAATAAAAATGTGCTGAAAAATATGTTATGACGAGGCCCTCAGGATACAATATTCAATTAAGAGAATTTCTTAAAAGAATTTATGAAGTGTTATATGGAAATCGAATGAAATTGGAAAATATAAAATTATAAATACAATAAATTGTAACATGACAGAAGTTTTATGCAATAACAATAAAAGAAGTAAGAACGTTATATACGACCGGATCGAATCTTAAATACCCTACAAATATCTAGTAAATGAATTAAAAATATTTGACCTCCTAAGTCATAGTTCGTTTGAGACATTTCTGTGCCTAATTTTAAAACTGTATTTTGACCGGGCCACTCCGGGAAGGGCCGTGAGGGAGACATCTCATCTTTGTCGTAGAAACTTAAAAACTAAATTTTTTGGGCTAATTAAGTGTAGAAAAACTATTTTTTTTATAGGGTCATGTAGGGGTCAAAGGTGGGTGAAGGGCTAGGGCAGCGGAAGATCAGAGAATATCCCAGTTTTGTCATTAAAGCTTAAAAATTACTTCAACGCCCATTAAAATAGGCGGGGTCAAAAAAGTGGATTTTTCTGAGTCTTTGACTCCAAGTTTAACGTCTTGGATCTTCCCTGGCATAAAAGTAAAGGGTCCGCCATCTAACTTTTTGTTTTCAACTAGCTCATGTCTGATTTGACAGATAATTAGTTTTATCCTTCCGCTGAACGAATATGGTTGTGTATACGCTTGAACAACGCTTGGCTAAATGGGCCTGCGATCCACTTACAGAAGATGCCGATTTTGCCACAAAAATCATCTTTTCAGATGAAGCTCATTTTGATCTTGGCGGGTTTGTAAACGAGCAAAATTATCGCATTTGGGGCACAGAAACCCCGCACGCATACATTGAAAAGCCGATGCATCCAAAACGAGTCACTGTTTGGTGCGGATTTCGGCCCAGAGGCATAATTGGGCCATTTTTCTTCGAAAATGAGCAAGGACAGGCCATTACAGTCTATGGCGATCATTATCGGGCCATGTTGAACCAATTTTTTTCACAAAGATTGAAGAGGAGGATATTGGCAGCATTTGGTTTCAACAGGACGGCGCTACGTGCCACACAGCCGAAGCTACACTCGATGTTTTGCCTCCTCTTTTTGAAGATCGCATAATCAGCCGCAGAGTCGTTTCGCCACCTCGGAGCTGCGATTTGTCACCGTTGGGCTATTATTTGTATGGTGCCGCCAAAGATGAGTGTTACGCCGACAAGCCAGAGACAATTGACGCTTTAACGGACAATATTCGTGAAGGCATGGGTGAAGGTGGGTGCTGTTACTCTGATTTTAGTACATGATGGTGTCAGTCGCTGCCAATTATGTTCAGTGATCAGTGACTATGCCTTCATCATTGAAACAGGCTGGCAACGACTAACACAACCACGCACTAACGCTGATCAGAAGAATTCAACACAATATTTCATGACTCAGCGCGGGCTCGAACTCAGGGCCCTCCGCTTCATAGTCTCGTGTTCTGCTACTTCAGTCAACAGCACCATTATAACGCTTGGGTCTTGTCATAATGTACAAAATACAGTAATAAACACGCTTCTAGATGGGTTTCAGCATGCGATCTTTTTGAGGTAGTTTTCAAGAACGGGTTCGTTCATATTGGACGAAATCTCGGCCATGAATTGATCAATCTTCGAATGTTCGTGTGCTTTAGTCTCCTCAGATTATCGGCGTAGTCAAGATCTTTCATCACGTAGCCTTAAAAGTAAAGTCTAACGGCGTCAATTGATGTCGCCAAGACGTCTAATTTCTAGCCTTAGAAATTTCTCATGCCAAAATCACACGTTTTGTATGACTCCACGTCCCAACATCTTTTAAAACGAACTGCCGTCCAGCTCTTAATCAGAAATTGTAGGGCATAACAGGTTGATTACAATACAGCCATAGGACTCTGAATTGACGGGAAACGATATTTAAAAAAAAAAAAAAAAAAAAAAAAATTACGTCCAGTGCCATCCCCTGATCATAATGGGCCCCAACCACTCACTTTCTGCATATGCAATGGCTTTTCCCGAATTTCTTTTGCGGTCTTCGATCCTCTTGTGAGACAATTTTACTTGTTCACCTCAGAATCGATAAATTGAAATTAACCGCCCCATTCTCACTAACATAGGAGATATATTCGGTAGAGACCACATTGTGATGATGCACAGGCCCGATCCAGTCGCTTATAGAATTAGGGCAACCATTTCCACCCAGAAATACTCGAAAAGTTTCCATTTTTAAATCAGCGACTGACGCTATCATGTACTAAAAGCAGAGTAACGGCAACCACCTTCGTCGGCCCTGTAGCAAAAATTAGCCGGCGAAGTAAAAAGTTGAAATAGCTACAAAAAAAACTGTCTATTTTCTCATCTTTCCCAATCTGTCCCCTCAATACTATCCACTCGTTTTCAGTTCCGGCGCAATGCATTGCATATATAGGGGTCATCCCCTGAGTGCTGGTCCTACTACTAAAAAAAAAAAAAAAAAATTAAAGCCGAGAACACACCATGACATTTTCTGGCATCGTATTGTTGTTGATATTCAGAAATTTATGTATTAGAAGAAAATAACAAAGCGCTGCCACCAGTACAGACTATTGTTTTTGCTTGCGATGTCATAAAATGTCATAGTGGGTTCTCGGCTCAACTTTTATATATATTTACGCGTTCTTGGGCTATTGAATGCTCCATTTACGTAAATGAGAGACTTCCCACTAAATAAATGACACTTCACATGACAGTTATTTAACAGCTGACAGCCTTGCCAGACCTGCCTTTTTAGTAACACTAGACTGCTTACATTTTTATTTACTTTCATATTTATTTTGAAAGCTTTAAGCGAAATAAATTACACATATTTTTTTTGATACTTTTATAAATCACAAATCATCAATTTATTTGTCGAAAATTTTTCATAAAAAATTCATAAGCCGGCTGGTTTTTTCATTTCATCTTGTGCTGCTAAATGTTTTCGTTTCCTGTTAAGAAAAATATGAAAACATGAATCTATTTTTCCCTCTTCTTTAATGTTTTTCTTTTTGTCTTATTATTTTT
Organism: Linnaemya tessellans; assembly: GCA_951800035.1. Lineage (NCBI taxonomy): Eukaryota > Metazoa > Arthropoda > Insecta > Diptera > Tachinidae > Linnaemya > Linnaemya tessellans. Next base: position 44,930,139 of record OX637536.1, read on the forward strand.
GTCGACAGATTTGTCGACTTTTGGTTTCTTAAATAAACATGAGCAGCAGGAAATCTGCAAGAACACGTTTGCTTTTCCATGTTCAACAATTTTGTCAGATAAATAATGTTGCTGTCATCACTTCCATCTTCATCAAGGAATGTCGTCACGTTAGATTGCTGGTCATTCGTTTGATTATTCTTTGAGTTTTACATTTTCAATTTTTGTCTTCTTCATAGTTGGAAATTAAATGGAACAGGTTTTTGTGCGTCTGTGTGTGTGTGTGTGTGTTCGTGCAAGGATGTGATGCGTAAATGTATATATTTTTATTTGTTTTTTCCCTTACAGTTTGTTTCTCATTTTGTCCAAGGGTTTCAGGATTGATTCAAATTGATTGATTAATTTATATTCTAGTGACTTTTAAATTCGAAAGAAATCATCTTCAATTCTAAGCAAAGATTATGACAAAAAAAGAATCAAATTGAAAAATCTTTTGCACTTCCAACTACAAGAAAAACTTGTTTGTCTAGGAGTCCCAAGCAAAAGTTGTTATAAAGGAAAGTAATTTATCATGACTTTTTGCATTTCTTTTTATCTTAGAGTTTAGCTTTTTAATTAAACTTGTAAAGGTTGCAATATTAATATTGACACCAACCAAAATCCATTTAATAGAATTTCAAATAAATTGAAAACGGAAACGAAAAAGAAATCGATAATACTGAGACAATTCTCATTTAGTTTCCTGTTATGAGGGGCGAAATGAAAGTCATGGTAGTTAAACTAGATCGTATTTGCTGTGTTAGGAAGGCTACTCAATGGACATATTACCTCCCGGAGAGAGCGGGAAGCCCTATAAATCAGTATAGGACGGCATTTCTTCAAGAGTAAAATACATCCAATACAACCAGACAGGCAAAATATATTTTTTTGTAAAATGCTTTTAAATAATTGTCTTAGAGACACATGCGAGGTCTGTTCATTTCCCCCAAAAAATAGTTATTTATTTAGCAATTTCTTAATTGTCCCCTTTAAAATAGTCGCTCTAACACATAAAATACTTCTGCTGTGGGTGCTGTTGGCTGAAGTAGTAGAAGACGAGACAATGAAGCGGAGGGTCGTGAGTTCGAGCCCGCGCATGAGTCATGAAATATTGTGTTGAATTCTTCTGATCAGCATTAGTGCGTGGTTGTGTTATTTGTTGCCAGCCTGTTTCAATGATAAAGGCATAGTTACTGAACATAATTGGCAGCGACTGACATTATCATGTACTAAAAGCAGAGTAACAGCACCCACATTCGTCGCCCCTGTAGCGAAAATTAGCCGGCGAAGTAAAAGGTTGAAATAGCTAAAACAAAAAACTGTCTATCTTCTCATCTTTCCTAATCTGTCCCCTCAATACTATCCCCTCGTTTTCAGTTCCAGCGCAATGCATTGCATATATAGGGGTCATCCCCTGAGTGCTGGTCCAAGATACAAAAAAAAAATGGAATATGAGCGTGCTGTTGGCTGAAGTAGTTAACTCGAGACTATGAAGCGGAGGGTACAGACTTAGACTCAGCGCTCAGTCATATATATGGTGTCGGATTCTTCTAATCAGCATTAGCGCAAATTGTGTTAGTTGTTGTCCGACTGTATCAGTGAAGAAGGCATAGCACTGCTCACTGAACAATTAGTAACAGCGGTTGACGTCATCATGTACTGAAGAGCAGAGGAATAGCACCGTCCTTCGTCGGCTCTGTAGCAAATAATTACACGCTGAACTAAAATTTAAAAAAGCTAAAAAAAAAAATTTCTATCTTGTCATTTGTCCTCCTTTTTAGTTCCGGTGCAATTCACTGCAAGGGATCATCCCTTGAATGCTGGTCCAAATTAATAAAAAAAAGTATTGATTCATTCTGCTAGTTTGATAATCATAAAAAATATTCTACAATTTTCACTCCTTATAAAATAAGTAGAATTTATTAAAAATTCTTAAAAAATAATTTCCAGACACTGTAGATTTGAACTTGAGTCTGAATAAAAAATTTGTATCTTAACAAGCAAATAATCAAAATTGAATACACAAGTCTGACCCGAAATAGCAATTTCTGGGAATGTTATTTTTTTCTATTTGAAATCTTGAGTTTTAAAATAATTTTCATGGCCTACTTTTACCACTAGGAAGTAATTTGCTACATTTTTCAAATAAAATAAAAACATTTGAATGCTTTCTGCTGACTATATTATTTATATTTTTCTTCGAAGTAACAGAAATTAAACAAAGAAAGAAACTCTTTAAAATTCAGTAATAAAACTGAAATCTAAATGTGTATTAAATAATTTATGAAGTATAAGAAACTAAGGAAAAAATAAAGGAAACACATTAATAAAGATGAGTTTGGTAACAAAATGCTTAAGAACAAAATAAAAAAGTGCATCCATCATAAAAAAAGCTATTTGCATGACAAATAAGCTGCAAGACTAATAAAGAGTTTGCAATGGCTTAGGAATTATAGCAAGACTGGAAACGAAAGAGAGACAACAAAAACTATCAACTTAAATTTTTTGAAGACTGAAATTTATTGCAAAAGAGTGTACGTTTCAGAGCAAAAAAAAAAAAAAGATCTGGCTAAAGTTTGTACTGTAAATCACTAATTCACTATCATTTCGTGAGGCGTGTGCATGAACCAAAAAGCTCCATAATTCAGATTTAATGCTGGTATCAGCAGGAAAAGGCTTATATTTTGTGTGACTTTCAAAGAAAAAGTCTCATTTTCTCTCCAAGTAATTTCCTTTAAAACAGAGCAAGCGCAGTCCTTGCTGAACGCTGTTGTTTGAGCTAGAACAAAAAAAAAAAGCAGAAGACAAATTCAGTTAACGGAAATGACAGCCACAAATACCGTTAGTGTTAGTAACAGTACGTAATGTAATTTGTGGCAAAGCACAACCGAAAAATGAATGGAGGACTGCTTCAGTCAAACGGATGTATTTAACAAAGAAATGTTTGAATAAACAAACATGCTTAAACATCGAGCAGCTCCAAATAAGTCCACTTAGTGCTACAGATTATTTTCAATAGCTTGGTAGTTGAGGGTGCTGTTAGCTGAAGTATTTAACGTGAGACTAGGAAGCCAAAAATCCCGAATTCGACTCTGCCCACACTCATGAATATAGTATAGTGATCTGCAGTACTGCATGGTTGCGATAGATTCTATCATATACTAAAGAGCAGGGTAGCACTATCCTCCTTGTCTGCCTAATAGCAAAAGTTAGGCGGCGATGAAGTGCAAGTCATTATAAGAAGTGCAAGTCAGTATAAAAGTGCAAGTCATAAAAAGTACAAGTCGTCATAAAAAGTGCAAGTCATCGTGGAAAGTGCAAGTCATTATAAAAAGTGCAAGTCATCATAAAAAGTGCAAGTCATCGTAGAAAGTGCAATTCATTATAAAAAGTTCAAGTCGTTATGAAAACTACAAGTCATTATGAAAAGTGCAAGTCATTCTAAAAAGTGCAAGTCATTGTAAAAAGTGTAAGTCATTATGAAAAGTGCAAGTCATTACAAAAAGTGCAAGTCATCACAAAAAGTGAAAGTCATGTTGGAAAGTGCAAGTCATTATGAAAAGTGTAAGTCATTATAAAAAGTGCAAGTCATTATAAAAAGTGCAAGTCATTACAAAAAGTGCAAGTCATCAGAAAAAGTGAAAGTCATCTTGGAAAGTGCAAGTCATTATGAAAAGTGCAAGTCATTACAAAAAGTGCAAGTCATCACAAAAAGTGAAAGTCATGTTGGAAAGTGCAAGTCATTATGAAAAGTGTAAGTCATTATAAAAAGTGCAAGTCATCATAAAAAGTGCAAGTCATTATAAAAAGTGCAAGTCATTACAAAAAGTGCAAGTCATCACAAAAATTGAAAGTCATGTTGGAAAGTGAAAGTCATTATGAAAAGTGCAAGTCATTATAAAAGTGCTACAAGGGAGGCAGCTAGGTTACTAATTGACGGGGGTGTTCAGGGTAGGGTCGGTATCTTCGTTGACAGCCAGGCAGCACTGATGTCTCTGAGGTCGTTCACTACTTCTTCTACCTTGGTAACTCAATGCAGGGAGCTTCTATCCAGATTGGGATATCAGGCTGACATAACCCTCATCTGGGTTCGTGCACATTGTAACTTCCCTGGAAACGAACGGGCGGACGAGCTAGCTAGGGCTGGATCTGCTATGAACGTCTCCACCGCTGTATCGGTAGCCATGCCGTATGGCGCTATAAGATGCGGCATTCAGAGCCATTAACGGCAGAAGGCTGCAGACAGATTACGCAAGCTGGACACGTGTAGGGTGGCCAGAAGTATGTGACCCTGCTACAACGACAGGAGGACAGCACAGCTGGTCAACAGGAACCGTAGGGACATCTCAAGACTAGTCGCAGTAGTGACGGGGCACTGGGCAATAGGCAGACATGCTGGTAGGATAGGTCTCTCCTATAATGCATTCTGTTGCAGCTGCCGGGATCAGGGCAAGGAAGAGACAGTTTATCACTTCCTTTGAGAATGCCCGGCATTGCACCATACGAGACAAAGAATCTTAGACAACAGTATAATATCCGACCTTTCGGAGTTATCAGGTATAGGTCTAGGTGACCTTATTCGACTCCTCGATGCGACAGGTTGGACCTAGCATCCATCACCGTAGCATCCATCACAGTTTCGGTTCTACATAGGATGACACTGACGAGTGGAGTGGTCTTTCAAAACGGGATCTCAGAGATCCTAATTGAGTGCTTGTGGGATACAGGCAGCCACGTATACCAACCAACCAACCATAAAAGTGCAAGTTATTATAAAAAGTGGAAGTAATTATAAAAAGTGGAAGTAATTATAAAAAGTGAAAGTCATCTTGGAAAGTGCAAGTCATTATGAAAAGTGCAAGTCGTCATAAAAAGTGCAAGTCATAATAAAAAATGTAAGTCATTACAAAAAGTGAAAGTCACTGTGAACTCATTATAAAAAGTGCAAGTCCTTATGAAAAGTGCAATTTATTGTAAAAAGTGCAAGTAAATGTAAAAAGTGCAAGTAATTTTAAAAAGTGCAAGTAAACATCAAAAGTGCAAGTCATCATAAAAAGTGCAAGTCATAATAAAAAGTGCTAGTCATTATAAAAAATCGAAGTAATCATAAGAAGTGCAACTCATTAGAAAAAGTTCTACTACAGACAGACAGACAGAGATACTTTACGGATTACGTAGTGAAGAAAAATTTCAAGTACTATTTGGGTAACTGCATTTTCTCTGCTCCCAGTAAAAAGTGGATTTTTGCCTTACGCAGGGTCTAGATACGAGAATCAGGAACATGATTACATTAAAAAGACATCACAAAAGATAATTTCTTGTAAAAATCATTCGCAATGATCAAGATTTGCACTACTTCCGGATCACAAGTTCAGAGTCATATTGACTTTCTTTTGTTTTACTGTTTAGTTGATGCCAGCAGGTTGTTATCAAAAATATAGTTGTGCAGTGTAATGAAACGCAGTGCTACCAACAGCTGCTCGTAAAAATACAACAATAGAAATCATTTACTTTAGGGGCTGCATTTATTTATTAATATTTCATAAATATAAGCAGACATATTCCCAGTAAAAATGAAGTTAAAGGGGGAAAAATAATAAGTAAAATTTAAAGTTAACAATTTGTCATGTTTCTTTTTTCTCTCAGTAATACCAGCACTCAGGGGATGACCCCTACATATGCAGTGCGTTGCACTAGGACAATAAAGGAGGGGTTGGAATTGAGAGCACAGATGAAGAATGATGACAAGATGGAGATATTTTTTGTAACTATTTTAAACTTTTACTTTGCTGGCAAATGTTTGATACAAGGGAGACGAAGAAGGCTACTGCCACTCTGCTTTTTACCGTATGATAGCATCAATCGCTGTCGTTAATGCTCTATGACCAGTTTTATGCCTTTTGTCACTAAACCAGGCCTACTAAAAGTAACAAAAACCTTGCACGAATGTCGATTAGAAGAATTCGACACCATATTCATACTCAAGTGGGGAGTCGAACTCGGGACTACTGACTTCATGGTCACGTGTTAGCTACTTCAGCGAGCAGCACCCTATACAAAAACCCATTCGTTTTGCTTTCTTCTATTATTAGCCAAGAAATAAAAGCTAATCATATTATTTGCTTCCATTTTATGAAGGCCTCAACTGAGAACAGCAGGAAAATGTGTTAAGCATTTGCATGCGTGTGCATGTGTGTGTGTGTGTGTGTGTTTTAGTGTAAATGCTAATATTACCAAGTGTATGTCATCAAGCAACTGTAACTGGATCAGTTAAGTAAATAAAAGAAATTAACTAGTTTCGCTTCTAATTAAAATTGTAGCAACAAAAAAATGTGTTTTACATTAAAAAGAGAATAAAAAAAATTCATATTTTTATATGGATTTCTTATTCATTGTGTAATGTTACTCTACAACCTCATAAATACTATATATTCTGGGTTCTTATGCATAGGCAAGTCCAAAAAGCAATGTCCGTCTGCCTGTCTGTCTATACCAAAATACGGCACCAGGGCTGGAAAATGTAAGCTTATTCTTGATATATATTATTATTATTTTTTTGCTTATTGTTCGTATTTTATACTTCAGAAAGAATAAAATGTTGTTATTAAAAAAAACACAAAATCGAAAAACCGAAAAAACGACTCCACGGCTGGACAACTTAAATCTTTCTTTGGTACATAAAAGTAACCAACTAAAGCCATTATTTTCCTTTTTCTTTAAGAATGAAATATATATATATATATATATATATATATATATATATTTTTTTTTTTTATCTTGGACCAGCACTCAGGGGATGACCCCTATATATGCAATGCATTGCGCCGGAACTGAAAACGAGGGGATAGTATTGAGAGGACAGATTAGGAAAGATGAGAAGATAGATAGTTGTTTTTGTAGCTATTTCAACCTTTTACTTCGCCGGCTAATTTTTGCTACAGGGCCGACGGTTGATGGTTTCGAAAGAAATTCATTGGTATTGGAAAAAAACCTAAAAAAGACTACTCCAGGGCTGGAAAATTTAAATTTGTTTTGGAATATTAAAGCCACTAAATTAAACTAATTTTTTCTTTGGGCAATTAAATATATTTTATAAAAAATAAATTATTATTTTCAATTAAGATTTTATAGGCTAATTGTTCGAAATTTTTAATTGAAATCTCAGAAAGACATGATAAATATTCCAAGGCACAAAGGCGCAACAATAAATTGGAAAAACGTTCACATGTACTTAAGTATAAAATTCAAACCAAAAAAGTTTGTCTTAAGTAAGATGGAACAAAAAAAAATCAGAAAAATGGGACATAAAGAAAACATAATCAAACAGTTACACGGGTATTATAACAATAACATGTTAACATCAGGTTGATACAGTTCTCGTATCCTTTTTCACAATAAAATTTGTGCAAATAGGAACTGTTATCATGTTCGACTAAGCCACCTAATAAGTGGAGACAAACACAATACACATGAGCACTGATGATGAAAAGGTTGCGTCTTTCGAAAACAGCTGTTCTGCTCTGCTGTGTAAATTGAGTAACTAAAAACTGATGTTGACTTGGCTTTGTGCCTTGGAATATTTATCATGTCTTTCTGAGATTTAAATTAGAAATTTCGAACAATTAGCCTATAAAATCTTACTACATAAATTATTATTAAAAATCAGGTCCAAAAATGAATTTTTCTGACTCTTTGGCTCTAACTTCAACGCCTTGGACCTTCTCTATAATGAATGATGTTGTTTCTAGAAATTGCTTTAGTTTTTCTTAGGAAATTTTTTTCGTTCTGGCCCTATTCAGGCCATTTTGAAACGTGGCCTGTGCTATCCTTCAAATTTTGCTATACCAAATTTCAAGGCTCTGGTTCTTTATGTTTAGATTGTCTCGTGAATTCCACAGACGGATCGATGGACTGACGGATGTAATATATATGTTACTTCAACGCCCACTAAAAGAGGTTTGCTCCAAAAAATTAATTTTTCTGATTTTCTGTTTCCAAATTCAACGCTTTGGGCTGTATTTGACATAAAAATATATCATTTACTTAACAAAATTACAAAAAAAAATTTTAAAAATTATGTTGTTTCTTAGAGGTGAGTTTAATTCTTCTTCGGGGAAGTTTTTTACCCCTGGCCCGATTCAGCCCATTTACGAACTTTACTTGTGCCAACCCTCCAAATTTATTTGTACCAAATTTCAACGGTCTGGTTCTTTTCATTTGGACGTGATTTCCACTGACGGACGTATCGACGGGCAGACGTGTCTACATCGTCTTAGATTTCATCATTGATCAAGAATATATACTCAATGGGGTATCAGAGGGATACTTCGCTGCGTTACACATGCAATGACAAAGTGAATATTGAGGGTGAGGGTTGAGGGTGCTGTTGTCTCAAGTAGTAGAACACGCGACTATGAAGCGGAGGGTCCTGAGTTCAACCCCGCGCTGAGTCATGAAATATTGTGTTGAATTCTTCTGATCAGCATTAGTGCATGGTTGTGTTAGTTGTTGCCAGCCTGTTGCAATGATGAAGGCATAGCACTGGTCACTGAGCATAATTGACAGCGACTGTCACGATCATGTACAAAAAAAAAGGCAGAGTATCAGCACCACCCTCCTTCGTAGGTCCTGTAGCAAAAATTAACCGGTGAAGTAAAAAGGTTGAAATAGTTACAAAAAATTATCTTTCTCCATCTGTCCCCGCAATACTATCCCCTGCTTTCTAGTTCCGGCGCAATGCACTGCATATATAGGGGTCATCCCCTGAGTGCTGGTCCAAGATAAAAAAAATTAACAAATCTGGGATCTTTTTTTTAATTTTCTAATTAACAATAAATTTAATATCAATCATTCAACATGGCTCGATATAATTCGTTTATGGGCTTCTTTTACTTTTTTTCATACTTTAGGTGCTAAGTCTCCACTAACTGTGTTCAGTGAGTTGTATTTTGCTCACGGAACACACTTTTTAGCAGTGATGCATTTATAATTTTACTCAATATTACGACAATTTCCCATTTATTGAACAATTATTAAAAATCTATTTAAATTAAATATTCAAATTGTATATGCTTAATTGAGCTCAATAATGACAATCATTGCGATAAGCTCAATTAAGGTGTATGCCTGAGCACGTTATAAAGCTGATAATCAATTCATGTTTCACTTTATTTTGGAAATGCTTTTGATTTTATTTCATCTCCTGAGTGCTGGTCCGAGATAAAAAAAAAAAAAAAAAAAAAAACTATATCCTTTAATATATTTGTTTCCAGGGTTGCCCTGAATAATGTGTTTACTCCAGAAGTACTTGAAGGGTATGTAAAAGTCGGCCGGACCGACTATAGCACTTTTAGAATTTATTTTTTAATATTTGAATTTCTAAAGCCAAACACACATCCGCAGCTGTAACCCAAAAACAGAGACATGCGACAAAGGACGAATTTTGTCAGTGCTTTTGGCTTGTTAAACTTAAATGAAGTTTCTTTTTCGTTTTAAACGTAAAACTACATTTTTCCATCTATAAAATATTTAAAGTTGATAAAAAGTTTTCTACTCTTATCTGTAAGTTATTTTTATTAAAGTTGCATTTTCTTTGTGAAAACTTTAAGGAAAACTTTTTGCAGAAAACCAACTAAAAGAGAAAAGGAAATTGTAGTTGAGTAGAGTTGTGTGACGCTGATGGGTTTAGCATTGAATTTAAATTGCATTTTATATATATATATTTTTTTTGTAAATTAATTGTGACAGAATTCATGCTTCATGGTTAAACAAATAATGTTTTATTTGCTATAATTAACTGGCAACTGTTTCTATAGAGCAGCGACCTTCACAAACGTGCACAATGAAAATCCTAAATGAATTAGTTTACAGGTAAAGGAACGTTTGAGCACAACTGCGCTGTGGGCTAAGAGCATCACATTAAATTTTTAGCACAATTGGGAAAATTAAACATCATTAAAACGTGTATTTAATTTGAAAATACAATAGCAGGCGGATGATTTTAAAACGGCTTTCAAGGGCAAGTTATGCGGCAGGCATGATTTGATGAATTTATTTCATTAACATTTAATTTTCTTTTATTTTCTTTTATTTTCTTTTATTGTGGAAAGTTTTTGAAAAAAATTGTCTGACAGAGTTAAATAGAGAGCAAATAATATATTAAAAATTTGATTAATTTATTACAACTCAATTAAACATTCATCTGTTTTTAATTAAAGCATTAAAACTACTTTTTACATCTGCCTTAACTGCCACTTTTGTTAATGAATTAATAAAATGCTTGCTTAAGATATTTCTTGCTGTAGCCATTCCCCTACCTGTTCCTGCCAACTGCAATAAATTTTGTGTTTTACGTCTGGTTGTCTTTTTGCAACCCATTTGTTACTTCAAGTGGCTCCGAGTATTTCATTTTGCCTGCTTTTTCAATGGATTTTTTTTTACTTGTTTTTTCATTCCTTTTGCTGTCCGTTTGTGCTCTGTAAGTGACACCGTTAAGTGCAATATTTTCTGATGAGTTACAAGAGAGTTGTTGTTAGTCTGTTAGAAAAAGGCGTTAAGCCATTGTGCATCTTTCTTTTTCTTATTTTAGTCCATTTTCTAGGTTTTATTGTTCGCCAGATTGCAGGTGGTTTTCTGGGAAACGATTTATTTCTTAAGGAGGAGTAATAAAGAGATCTTAAATAAATACTATTTTGAATTATGAAAAGCAGTTATATATTAAGGCATTTTCGCAATAAAACTAATGGCGACTGCTGTGGCATTCGAAAACCACCGCAAAAGCCATCATCAGTTTAGTGCGATTTGTAATATTAATTTAATTTTATATGTGAGAAAAAAAAACATTGCACAGGTGCGGGTTGTGTGAAATGCCATATGAATGACTAGCTGATTGTACTGCTAAAGGGTGTCTCAGTAGAAATGCATATTTTCAATTAAACGTTTTTAAAATCGTTTATTCGACATATTGCCTCATTATCAGTAGACTTTGTGGTTTTGCTAGTGTAATTCTCATTTCATTTTTGGGAGTTTATGTATAACCTGAGAGGTTTTGTTATTTTGGAAGTAGTTTAAAGTCTAGTGATGATTTGGTGTAAGAACCAATGAAATTGCAGGCATATAGACTTACTTGACCACATAACAAACAAAAAGCACTATTTTCAATTTAAAATAAAAATACTTATACGAGGGCGGATTGATATTGAAGCTACCTAAGTAGGAAAGAATTTTTTTTTTTCAAAAACCATTTATTTCTCAACATAGTCTCCTTTTTGCTCAGTACACTTAGTAAGACGATATTCCAACGTTTTTTATACCATCTGAATAATATGATTTTGGGAACCCCTCAAAATACTTGTCGAATCTTTTTCCTGCGAGCCATTTTATTTTTATTTTTTGTTTGGAAACAAAAAAACCACTAGGAGCTAAATCTGGACTATAAGGTGGATGATCAACCAATTTTTTTTTTTTTTAGGAGTAGGACCAGCACTCAGGGGATGACCCCTACATATGCAATGCATTGCACTGGAACTGAAAACGATTGGATAGTATTGAGAGGACAGATTAGGAAAGATGAGAAGATAGACAGTTTTTTTTTTTTTTTTTTTTTTTTGTAGCTATTTCAACCTTTTACTTCGCCGGCTAATTTTTGCTACAGATCCGACGAAGGTGGGTGCTGTTACTCTGCTTTTAGTACATGATAGTGTCAGTCGCTGCCAATTATGTTCAGTGATCAGTGACTATGCCTTTATCATTGAAACAGGCTGGCAACAACTAACACAACCACGCATTAATGCTGATCAGAAAAATTCAACACAATATTTCATGACTCAGCGCGGGCTCGAACTCACGACCCTCCGCTTCATAGTCTCGTGTTCTACTACTTCAGCCAACAGCACCCACAATTCGAAGTGTATTTCTCGTAATTTTAGCATCGTATCTAATGCTGTGTGATGAACCGGTGCGTTACAACGCGTTGTCTTGAAGAAAGAGCACTTTTTTCTTTTTTAAATGTGGTCGTTTTTTCTTGATTGCATCAATCAATTGACCCAATAATACACGATAATTCTCTGTGATTGTGGATCGGTTTTCAAGATAATCGATGAGCAATATTCCGTGTGCATCCCAAAATACAGTGGCCATAACCTTGCCAGCCGATTTCACTTTCTTCGCTTTCTTCGGAGCACTTCCACCAGCTTCCATCCATTGTTTCGATTGATTTTTGTTTTCAGATGTGTAGGGGATGGACCCACGTTTCATCAACAGTTATTAATCGACGCCCAAAATCAACAGGGTTACGCTTTATCATGTCCAAACACCGCCGGGAAGTGGTCTGTCGAACTCGTTTTTGTTCCACACTGAGGAAACGCGGCCAGCACCCATGTTGCCGATAGCTTTTTCATATGGAAATGTTCATGCAAAATGTTGAACACACGTTCATATGATACGAGTGTGTTTACCATTTCAACAATCTCACGGAACTTGACTCGGCGATCATTCATAACGATATCGAGGATTGTCTTGATCAAGGCGAATTCATACCAGGTGGCATTAGTTCAGAAATTGGTGATCAGCTGTTACCAAGGCAAAATTATTGAACTGTCAAATTGAACTGTTTTTGTGTGCGGCCATTGTTTTTTCCAAAGCATTTTATTTGACAGTTCAATAAATTTTACACAGAGTTGCATAAATGAGTACACCTTGTATGAATTCGCCTTGGTCTTGATATTTGCTTCAGTAATCATCTCCTATGGCCTTTCTGTTGATGGTACTGTTGCAGTGCTTGTTCGGTCGCGTTGAAATTAAAAAAAAAAAGTTTTAGTGTTTTTGCTGCCATCTAGCGCTAGGTAGCAGCTTCAATATCACTCCGCCCTCGTATATTAAGATAATTGTGATCTTTTCTTGAGTTGTAAAGAAGACATGTTCCGACTAAGTCTAGAATAAAGTATCATTCTGAGGACAGTCCATTGTCTTTTCATTGTCTTTTACTTTTCTAAAAGAAAGTAAGGCCAAACCATGCCTCCTAACCAAAATTTGCACTAGTCAGATTTGTTTCTCACGGATTGAACGAGGAGAATTTTTTTGAGCGGCTTCAGCGTAACTTGCCACATTTTTTAGTTTTTACAATTATAACGCTTTGTTCTTTCTTAAAGCACGCCACGTTTATTAATCGGAATAAAAATTATTCATAGCTGGCAAAATTTTCGGGTTGCCACTTTGCATCAAAAGAAATTGATATTAAATTTAAAAAGTGCATTCTTACTGATGTGGATTTCTTTTCTAAAAAATAGTGGTACATTTTTTGCACTCTTCAGTGGAAAATGGCATTTGAAAATAGTGAGTTTATTGGAAATTGATCTGCCATCCCTTATGAAAATGTACTTTACTTTAATATTGTGCATAATTGTGTTTTTTTTTTAGAATAAAAAGTGACAAAATGTTACATTTTCCAGAAAAGAAATCGCTATGAGACACCCTTTATTATCATAAGGAAATATGAATGCAATGCTGTGTTTATATAACAAAGTCAATCGACTTGAGTAAATGATTTGCGTATGCTTTTTCCATACAGCGGGCTATCTATTTCGACATTTCAAAACTGCGGGTTTGGCAAGTTTGTCATCTGAAGTGTCATTTATTTAGTGGATATTTCGAAACAGAATAAAAGTTTCTCGGAAATCATACAAGTAGCTTCATGTCTAATTTATTTAATTTAACTTTTAAAACCGAGAAGTGGAAAACTCTTTAGTATACGAGTACACTTCCTTAAAACTTTTTAATGAATACATTTTTAATATATTCGGATTTTCTCTGTTAGCACTTACCACATGTGTATCTCCAGCGGTAAAAAAAAAGCCAGGTGCCTTTTAGAAGGCCTTTAAGCTGTTTTTATGTTTTTTTATATATACCCTTCAAAAAAGAATGTGGAGGGTATATTCAGTTTGTCATTCCGTTTGTAACGCAGCGAAATATCCATCTGAGACCCCATAAAGTATATAAATATTTGATCATCAGGATTTCATCAGTGATGAAATCTAAGACAATCTGAGCATGTCCGTCCTTCCCTACGTCCGTCCGTCTGTGGAAATCACGATTCAATCCAAACGAAAAGAGCTAGACTCTTGAAATTTGGTATAAATATATCTTGAAGGATAGCACAGGTCAAGTTCGTAGATGGGCTGAATCGGGCCAGAGGGAAAAAACTTCCCCTAAAAAGAACTAAACCATCCTCTAAAAAACAACATGATTTTTAAAGTTTTCTTTAGTAATTTTGTTAAGAAACTGATATATTTTTATGGCAAAGAACGTCCAACGCCCTAAACTTGAAGCCGTAAAAATTAATTTTAAGACCCCGCCCCTTTGGTGGGCGTTATTATATGCAAAAATAGTGTAAAATTTTAACAAATGGTTTTACTTAAGCCTACATTCCTTAAAAATAAAATTTTCAAGCTTTAATGACGAAACTGAGACGTAATCTGATTCTTAGCTGCCCCCTCTACCCCTTTGCCCCCTAAATGATCCTATCAAAAAAAAAACAACAAAAAAATTTAAATAAATTTTACCTTGAATTATTCCGAACATTTATTTTTCGGCAAAGGTTAAATGGCAAAATTCTATGGCAAAGGTTAAATGTCTGCCCCACGGCCAGTGCTGCCGTTACTACTTCAATCGAAGTATTTTGCTTCATTTTCACAAAATTTACTTCGTCACTCCTTCTTCCAAAAATCTGCTTCACTTTCTGTTCTGCTTCAAATTTTAAAATTTTTTCCCTATATTACCTAATTGTTTTTCCTATTCCCTTAATTACGATGAAAATAGTGGTTTTAACCACTGAACATATGCAAACGCTTTTTTTCATCGCTGGAATGGCAACCCTTTATTTTTGCTTTGTAAAAGTGTCATTGCGTGAACTGTCAAATTGTTGTGAGTTAATAACGTATGGACATGTGATGTGCAAGATGAATCGGTAAGTAATGAAATGTCATTTTTTTTTATTTTTCTTATTAAATGAAATGAATTATAATGTTTTGTTTTCAAAAATGTATACTACTTCAATTTTATTCAATCTACTCCACTTTTTTCCAAAATCTACTTCACTCAATTTTTCTCTAGCGGCAGCACTGCCCACGGCCCTTGCCAGAGCGACCTCGATAAAATACAGTTTTAATAGATATTCTCCAAAAAGAATTGGACCTCATGAAGTATATATATTCTTGATCAGTGATGAACTCTGAGACGATCTGGCAATGCCCATACGTTCGTCTGTGGAAAACATGATATAGTCTATTTTTGGATCCCGCCCCCTTTAGTGGGACGTACGATATTATATGCAAAATTAGTTTAAATATTGAACAGTTTGTATTCCTTAAGCCTATAAGAAGCTGAGATGTTCTCTGATCTTGCAGAAGTGAAACGTCTCGCCCAAGGCCCTTGCCCGAATGACTCTGTCAAAATAGAGATTTAAAATTGGGTACAGAGATGTCTTAAAGGAACTCTGTCCCACCGAGTTTAACATTTTAACTTTACTTATTTACATATTTGGAGGGTATTTAAGATTCGACCCGGTCGAATATAATGTTTTTACTTGCTTTTTATATATTTTATTAAAAATATATTTAAGTTGAACTGATTTAAAAAAATTTTGGTTCGTGGGTTGTTTCTGGGACTTGCTCATATGGAATCGTTCTTGTGTCTGATTTCTTTAGCTCTAGCCTTGCAAAAAAAAAAAATAATAATAATAATAATAAAATAAAATAAAAACTGCTATCCCGAGGACCTGAAGCCTGCTATCAGCCATTACTAGGTATTTAAATAAAACTGTTAATTTATGTAGAAAACTGGCTAAGAGGGCCTCTAATAAGGCCTCAGTCAAGTAATTGTGTTTGTGTGCTTGTACGCATATTTAAATACTTACACTTGCTTATACGCATTACACTTGGCATCTTCTAAAGTGTTATTTAAAGTTGCATATGAAAATTTTCTCACTCGTTTTGTTGTTGTTGCTGTTGGCGTGTTTTTTTTATTTCCCTACATATTTATGTCTTCCAATTCGTTAAACAAATTTTATTTTTCGCATACTCCTCTTCCTGTGTTCGACAAAAGTATTTAACAAGTGCGAAGGATATTACATTTTTCACTTAAATTTTACAAGCAACCGACATAAAAATTCTGAATACACCCTCAAGATCTTGTTATATCCTTGGCTCCATATCCATTTTCTTGTGCTGCTTTAATGTTGTGTAAGACTGTGTGTGTAACATTGTGTGTGTGTGTGTGTTGTTGCTGTTGTTGTCTCTTCACATACATGATTATCTTTGGTAAGTAGTGTCTTGGGAGGAAGGGCTGGCTGGCGGGCTGTTTAGAGTAAATAAGAAGCTTAAGTCACCTTAACCTTTTTTTATCTCACATCTTAATATTATCATGATGAATTTTTTGTTGCTGCATTATAAATAATTTTTGTTGGTTTATTATTTCCGCCAGCTTTACATTTCACCTGTAACGTTAAGTCACACACACTCGCACATACCCACTCGCTCATACACATTCCCTGGAAATTTTATTCTTTAGCCGGAATGTGTAGCAGGTAAGCATGTATTTGATACAACAATATTGCCTGTGGTCCCTTTTACCTTTTGTAATGAACTATTAAGTTGCTTTGTTGAGGAGGCTTTGGCTGTGCTTGGCATTGGCTCGATTATTCGTTATCACGTACATCTTTTTTTTTTTTTTTTTTTTTTTTTTTGTTAGATAATACAGCATTTATTAAAATAGTAAAATTTGATGTTTTTTATTGCATATAAAAGGGTCTTGGAATTACAAATGATTGTAACATTTTATCTTTCTTTGGAACATTAAAGAAGAAAATGTTCGAAGTTTTTGACAATAAAAATCTTTTCATGGCTCACCTTTAAGCTTTCGGAGAACTTAAAGGCTTATGGAGTTGTTTTTATTTACAAATTTTTGGCTTTTGTTTGGCTTAGATCCTGTATTTTTTGGTAGAATCCTTTTTATTATCCTGTTTCAAGAGAGTAAAGTCTGTTTCGCTAATTTGATTTCTTTAATTTCCATGACGAAGATATTTTGTTTTGGTGACAACTCATTCAGGAATAGGGAGAATGTGGAAGCATAAAATTACAAAAGGTTGCAGTTAACAGTTGAAATATACAGAAATAGTATTTAAGTTATTCTCCGGAGCATATATTTTAAAGCACATATTTTCTAATTATTGTGGCTTAAGCTAATCTATGTATGTGCTTTTGCCATCAGGAAGACGTACTACCTTCCATCATGTGTAAAAAGTGTAAAAATATGTATGACATAGAAGAGTTCACAGAAATGAAATGTGAGTCACAAGGATCTACTAATGATAGATAAGTTTAAACAATAACAAATAAATAACAGCTTACTTTAGCTATCTTGCCAGGTTCCTTTTTGTGAGTTGCTGCTGCAATCGAGTGGTTACTTTTGAGTATTAAAACACATATGAAAATACAATTTTCGAAAATTGTCCTACTGCTTCGGAGTAAATTTCATTTTTGCTAGTTTTGTATTCGTTTCCAGAAATTTGAAGAACTTTAGTGAAGCGAAACTTACGCCATATCTGCAAGTACGTTGTATACCGAATTTTAAACTTTCGGAGTAATTCGTATCATGAAGATAAAGGTTAATGACACATATAAAACACTATTGTTGCCTGTTCTAACGATTGTCAATTATGAAATTTATTATACCTATAAAATTATTTTTCGGAGTAACTTATTTTTTTCGATTTGGATTACTCTGCTAAAATAATTAATTGATATATCATTTAAGAATATATATTATGTCTTCTCTTAGATACATTTATATATCAGTTGTTTGTGTACAATATTCGGAAAAATTTTTATTTTTTCGGAGTAAAGTACTTTTAACAATAAAAAGTATGTCAAATGGCTTTAAACTGTTCATTTTGTGTAATACATCAGCTAATATTTCAATTTTTAAAAATATATTTTCGGAGTATATATGAAGTATATTTCGGAGTATATTTGATGCCATTATTAAATTATTTTTCGTATACTACTTCGTAAATGTTTGGTATTTAGGTTGTACTCATGTTGCTCTTTGGATTGTGAATAATTTATCAAACTTTCGGAAAGTTTTACTTAATTTTCCGAGTAAAGTGTTTTATGAAAATAAAGATTCCGAATACATTGTGCAAACGTTTATCGCCTTCTCTAGCCACGGTTAGTATAATTTCTTTTTTTTATATACATGCATATATACATATTCTTTCGGAGTAACTTGGTTTCTTTTCGGTTTTGATTTGTGTGTTAATGATAATGGATTCGTAGTGGGCTTAAGAAGATATGATATGAAATTTTGCCTATATGTGATGTACTCGTATGTATAGACAATATTCGGAGTAGTTTTTATATTTTCGGAGTAAAGCAGTCTTAGCGACAAGTAGGTTTTTAGTTAGATATACAGTACTAAATATGTACTGTATACTGTAAGTATAAATATGTACATGTTAATATATACATTAAAAAATATATTTTTTCGGAGTAATTGATATACATACATATGTTGCAAGTAAACAATATTTTTTTTTAATTCGTCAACTCTTTAAACAATACAGAAGATTGTAGAATGTACTTAAATCCTATACCGAACTTTCGGTGAGTTTCCTACCTTTTCGGAGTAGTTTTTTCGGAGTAATTTTTTCCGGAGTAGTTTTTTTCGCAGTAATTTTTTCGGAGGAATTTTTTCCGAGTGATATTTTTTGAGTAATTTTTTGGGAGTAATTTTTTCTGAGTATTTTTTTCTGAGTATTTTTTTCTGAGTAATTTTTTCTGAGTAATTTTTTTGAAGTAATTTTTTTCTGAGTAATTTTTGTTCGGAGTAATTTTTTTCGGAGTAATATTTTTTCGGAGTAATTTTTTTCGGAGTAATATTTTTTTTTTGGAGATCTGTTTTTCTCAAAGTTTCAAATGCTCTTCAAAGCTATTATATTTTGTGAATAGTAAAATATTTTACTGATGTTACGTGTTTGATTGGGACATATGTAAAACACGCTTCACATATTTGGAGAATATCAACTTTCACAATCGCTACTAAAAAAAATCATTTATTTTGTAATTAATAGTCATATTAACCAATTGATGCTTGTTTACTAGAATACGAAAGACTATAGAATTTGTGTTCTATTTTTTTGTTTTCACTAATTCTAAAATAAATAATCTACAAGTTCATCTAATTATACGTTTTTTTCTAGTCATTAAACATCAAAGAAATTCAACATTTTAAACTGAGTTTGACAAAGACTAAATTAAAAATAAATTATGAATTTTTATTCTACAATATTATCAAAAAGCAAATATTTGTTTGAAGCAAACTTTTTGAAGCAAACATCTTTTCAGTTGTATGAAAAATTCTTTCGTATATAAACCACTTTTAAGTTTGTATACAAATTAAATTAGTTAATTACTTTGTGTGTAATTTTTTCCATTATTTACAAACTCAAACGGCAGTTTTTTTTCTAGAAGAACTATAATAAAAAAAACAAAGAATAAGGAAAACTGACACGAACATTGAACGTTTATAATCTCAGTGGAACTACTCATACAAACACATTTCCAATAGACGGCGTTCATACTATATCCTGCTAGTTTTACAAACATGTCATCATTATAAACTTTTAGCGATATTTAGAATAGTTTATGCAAACAGACGCCAAAAGAAATTGTAATAATAGATTATAATGAAGAAAAATAACATGAATGAATTAAATGCCAAAGAGATAATTGTTGCAATCACCAAAGACACAATTGCTGGGACAGAACAAAAGCAAAATCATTTCAAAGAAGAGGAATAATATTAAATCAACTTACCACATCAATTATCTGCATTAAAGTTAGACCAAAACTTAATTGCAGTGGATCGGATTCGTTAACAACCGGTCTCTCTAAGCTGTTGTAATTATCTAATAGAGCGTGTAATAAACGTTTTTCATGAGGTCCTGCTGTGGCAACTGTAATTAGAAATAATAATGGATTGAATTTGAAATATCAGCGATTACAAAAACAATGTAAATATTATATTTTCTTACAAGAAAATATTTTCATTTGATTAAAAAAAAAATGAAAAAAACTCTTTGTTAAAGTTAATGATAAAGAAAATATTTTGTACAGAATTCCTTCAAAGTTAAATAAGGAATTTAGAAACAAAAAAGTTTATTATAGAATTTTTGTGATATATATTTTAAGTTTGAGGTCCTTTTATACAAAAATTTTTAACTTTTTATATAAGCATATTTTCAATACTCCTCTCTACTCCTTCCTTACTGGCGAAATTTTGTCTATATAAAAATGACTATTTTTAAATATTTTATGTAAAAAGACCTTAAGCAGAAAAAATTACCACTAAAGTAACATTCAAAGGTAAAGAAAAAATAGAAATCAATAATTTTTTCGATAAGTAAAAAATTAAAATTTTTTCTTTTGATTCTTGCTTTAAAAGATTTTTAATTTTTTCAGCATACATATATTTTTTGTAAAAATTTTTTAAAAATACCCTCCAATTATTTGGTAAATCAATTAAAAATGTTTAACCTGCTGGGTTAAAGTTCCTCTAAGACATTTCTGTGACCTACTTTAAAACTCTATTTGGACAGGGTTACTCGGGGAAGGGGCGTGGGGGAAACATCTCACTTTTGTCAGAGAAACTTAAAAAGTTAATTTCTGGGAAGAAAAAAATTAAAAGGGCCATATAGGGACAAAAGGGGGTAGGGCAGAGCAAAATCAGAGAATATCTCATCTTTATCGTAAAACTAAATTTTTGGTTTACTTGAGTGTAGAAAATATTATTTATAGGGTCAATTAGGGAACACTGGCAAAAGGTAGGGCAGCGGGAGATCAGAGAACATTTCAGCTTCGTAGTAGAAGCTTAAAACTTTAACTTTGAAGGAGTGTAGGCCTAAGGAATACAAAAATTTGTTAAATATTTACACTATTTTAACATTTAGTATGCAACTTCAACGCCCACTAAGGGGCGGGGTCTAAAAGTTGAATTTTCTGATTTTTTATCTCCTGTTCAAAGCTTTGGATCTTCTTTGATATAAAAATGTATCATTTGCAAAAAAAAAACTTAATAAATTTTGGTGTTTTTTAGAGGTTGATTCAGTTCTTCTTAAGGGAACATTTTTCCCTCTGGCCTGATTCATCCCATTTACGAACTTGACCAATACTATCCTTCAAATTTTATCTATACCTAATATCAAGGGTCGGGCTATTTTTGTTTGGACAGACGGACGTCTTAGATTTCATCACTAATCTAGAATATATCGCTCCTTTATTGCCACATAGGCATATCTCAAAAAGTTGAAATTTTCAGTTATTTATACAAAAGTGCTCCTCTGTGCAATCTGCATTTGAAAAAAAATTTCAGCAATAATAATTTTTCGTAGTCGTAGCTGAAAGAGTAAATTTAAAAAAACGTTTATGAAATTTTTCTCAGTTCGAGCTTTTTTGAGATATGACTATGTTGCAATAAAAGAGCAATATATACTTTTATTTTATATGTGGCTTTTCAGAGGAGGATTACAAGAAAAAT
The DNA here is from genome assembly GCA_951800035.1 of Linnaemya tessellans. Lineage (NCBI taxonomy): Eukaryota > Metazoa > Arthropoda > Insecta > Diptera > Tachinidae > Linnaemya > Linnaemya tessellans. The sequence goes on from OX637536.1 coordinate 44,951,745, forward strand.
GTCAAAGAATGGCAGACTGTAAAGCATTAAACACATTCAAGACAGCAGGCTATTAACTACAGCCTGTCAAAAATAGAATACATGTGTTTATATGAGAGTGAATATTTTCACGACTACGTGACAGGTTGTTGTCCGTGCTACTTTTGTGGTTGTAGTCAAATTAAACTAATTTCTATTTTCACAGGCGACAATAACCACATTAGTGCTGCCAATACAATGAAAAGTTTTAAATAAATAAACGTTTAAAAAATTGTTTAATCTAGTCAAGAATATGAAAATTCTTGAAAATAAAAAATGTAATAGCTTCTCCAAGTATAAAAATTATTCTGTAATTTTTTTTTTTTAAATTATGTATTATTTTTTATTAGTCGAACTTTCTTATGTAAATTGTTAATTTTTCAACGGGCTTAAGTTCGAATCTGCATGACAGCAAATGATTTTTTTTTAATCAGTACTGATCCGTTCTGCTGGTTTGATGATTATTGCAAATATTATTAATATACCAATCTTAAAAAATAAATATAAAAACTAATAAATAGAATTTGAACAAATTCATTTTTTATTAAAATAATAAAAAAAAATCATTTGCAGTCAAAAAAAAAAAATTAACAATTATTTATTATTTAGTTTGTTTCGGTCTATAAATATATTTAGAATAAGCGCTTTTTTATATATGAAAGTGGCACCATTAAAGTGAGATGTTGACAATGTAGCTGCCATCTCAAATAAAATTAAGTAGCTGACTACGGGGCGACGATTGTAGCCAACGGTTTTTGTAGTCGTGTGTTCGTGTAGCCTGTTGTCTCGAATGTGTTTAAAGTATAATGACATTAACCAATTGTGAACGTCACGCCAAGACAATATCAAATATGGGAGACTCCTGTAGTCCTTTTCTTTAGCAGTTGACAATTTCTTGTTGACAGTCTCTGGCTATATTCAAGTTCTAGGAGAATAGTTACGGGATATCAGAAGTAATTCAATGTTGTCCACAAGGATCAAGGAATAAGTGTACTGTATATGTATTTGATATTGTGCTTTATTCTGTAACTATTTGTCAACTTCATATCAAGACAATATCAAAAATAGAACATTTCTGTACAGCTTTTCTTCAGAATTTGACAATTTCTAACAGCCCTATTCTATATTCAAGACTTAAGAGAGTCTTGAGAGAGAGCCACAGGGTGTCAGAAGTAGTTAAGTGTTCTCCACACGGAGTAGGCAAGTGACTTATATTTGATATTGTCTTGACGTGACATTGACAAATAGTTGCAGAATAAGGGGGATTGAATTGACGTGACGTTGACAATTAGTTATAGAATAAGAGAGATTGTTAAAGTTCTTTTAAAGACAAGTGAACCCAAAATCAAAGTAAGAAAGCTGGCAAAGTATTAAAAGAAAAAGAAAAAGAAATTTGTTTCACGTTAATATCAGTTTAGTACTGATACCGACGCCCTTCGAAAAAAGTTGTTAACAAACCCTGTGCCAAGACTTTGATAAATTGTTTTTAACAAAAAAGTCAATTAGGCTGGATTCAATGTTTAGGGTTTAATATCCTGTTATACTTCTTAATCTCTTTTCCTGCCTCAATCTCTTTTCTATTGCTTTTCGAATGAAATGCAAGTCAATAGTGAAAAGCCAGCAAGTAGACATTAATAATTGACCGTAATTGGAACAGATTCTTTAAGGTAATATTGATTAATGAAAGCCAGCCGCTGCCTCAGCTTTTCTTGTATTGACACAAATTGTACATTTCAACTAATTGAGGAAGATTTACAATCATTATATGTGCAATGCGCTGTGGGGTTTTGTCTGGCCTAGTAATCCGCTCCTTTCTAATGGCAACAATTTGCATATAAATTTCTTAGCTCGCTTTAACATTCTTTGTTGCTGTAGCCAGAACGTCTTGTAATTAAAAGCAATTTAGTTAAATGTCTTCCGCCGGATGGAAGTTATTTCTCGTTTAATTTATTAATATTTTAATGGAAGGGAATAGTAAGAATTTTCTGACAGTTAATACTCGTATATATATTTCATTTTCATTTTGTTTTCATTTTTCATTAATATTTTCTATAAAGTTCAGCGTCGACTGTACAGTGAAGTGACCTTAAGAAGAAAAATGCTTTAGAAGCCAAAAACTTTGTTCTATTTAATGGAGTTTAAATGCCAGTTTATTCTATTAAACAAAGAAGTTGAGAAATTATATTTTGTTTTGATTGATTGTTTTTGGAAAGCCGTATACAACACCCTACTTCATGGCTACCAGGAAATTAGTCACGTCATATTTCCCTTAGCTGGCCTGTAAAAGATATTTTCTTCATTTTACTGCTCCAGCACCAGAAATATGAAGAAGTTTCTTACAAATATTTAAGCTAGAAGTCATTTTTAGATTTTTAGCGATGACATTGTAGGTTTAGCGACTTAAGGAATAGGGCTTCCGGTTCAACCAAGTCGATTCTTTAATACCCTCCAAATATTTAGTTAATAAATTAAAAATGTTTAACCTGCTAAGTCAGAGTTCCTTTAAGACATTTCTATGCCCAATTTTAAAACTCTATTTTGGCAGGGTCACTACGGGAGGGGCCGTGGGGGAGACATCTCATCTTTGTCGTTAAAACTTTAACAGTAATTTTTTGGAGTAATTGTGTAAGTGTAGAAAAAAAATTTTTGATAGGGTCATTTAGGGCGCAAAGGTGAATGGAAGGATAGGGCAGGGAAAGGTCGGAGACCTTACAAAAAATTTAGTTCTTAAGGAATGTAGGCTTAAGGACTATAATTTTTTAAATATTTACAATACATACGCTTACAATCGCCCTTAATCTGTAACTATTTGCAACGTCGAGCCAAGGCAAATTTTACCTGTGGACAAGGACTGAATACTGCTGACGCCCTCTGACTATTCTCTAAGGCCTAGAAAATTAGAAGAGGCTGAAGGTAATTAAGAGCTGAGGAAAAAGATTATGCTGATCCCTCAGTTTTGATATTGCCTTGAAACGACGTTGACAAATAGTTACAAAATAAGAGAGAATATTTTATACGAAAGCATCCTAAAGCAGGGACCGTAACTCTTATGACTTTTATCAAAAAAATCAAGAAATAAGAGTTATTTTTGATTTTTATATTTTTAGATGAAAAATAAGAGTTATTTTTGATTTTTATTTTTTTAACTGAAAAATAAAAGTTATTTTTGATTTTTATATTTTTAAATGAAAAATAAGAGTTATTTTTGATTTTAATTTTTTTAAATGAAAAATAAAAGTTATTTTTGATTTTTATTTTTTTAAATGAAAAATAAGAGTTATATTTGATTAAAATTTTTTTAAATGAAAAATAAGAGTTATTTTTTATCTTTATTTTTTAAATGAAAAATAAAAGTTGTTTTTGATTTTTATATTTTTATATCAATAATAAAAATCAATTCAAAATTCGTGACATAAATAATATGTTTGTATTTCCATGGCTTCGATAATTAGCTTTAATTGTTCATTCTGTACCTGCCACTCAAGTCAGTGTAGAAAGGTCATTTTCAGCACTCAGATTAATATTGGGAGATTTCAGATATAATATATCTGAGGAACATTCAAAATCAATTATGATGGTAAAATTGAACACCTGAAAACGACCTCTTAACACTGACTTGAATGGCAGCCAAAACTTATAAGCTATTTCTATGCATTCATGTTTTTATAGCTGATAATGGATAAGTCACATAATATATTATACTCATATAGAAATTTGAATGAAGCAGCATATTATAATACATACGGCATCAACAAATAAATAAGAGTTTTTTATTGATTTTTATTATTGATATAAAAATATAAAAATCAAAAATAACTTTTATTTTTCATTTAAAAAAATAAAAATCAAAAATAACTTTTATTTTTCATTTAAAAAAATAAAAATCAAAAATAACTTTTATTTTTCATTTAAAAAAATAAAAATCAAAAATAACTCCTATTTTTCATCTAAAAATATAAAAATCAAAAATAACTCTTATTTCTTAATTTTTTTGATAAAAGTCATAAGAGTTACGGTCCCTGCTTTAGGATGCTTTCATATAAAATATTCTCTCTTATTTTGTAAAAATCAAAAATAACTTTTATTTTTCATTTAAAAAAAATATATATCAAAAATAACTCTTATTTTTCATTTAAAAAAATAAAAATCAAAAATAACTTTTATTTTTCATTTAAAAAAATAAAAATCAAAAATAACTCTTATTTTTCATTTAAAAAAATAAAAATCAAAAATTACTTTTATTTTTCATTTAAAAAAATAAAAATCAAAAATAACTCTTATTTTTCATTTAAAAATATAAAAATCAAAAATAACTCTTATTTTTCATTTAAAAAAATATATGTCAAAAATAACTCTTACTCTTGATTTTTAAAATAAAAATCAAAAATAACTTTTATTTTTCATTTAAAAAAATAAAAATCAAAAATAACTTTTATTTTTCATTTAAAAATATAAAAATCAAAAATAACTCTTATTTTTCATTTAAAAAAATATATGTCAAAAATAACTCTTACTCTTGATTTTTAAAATAAAAATCAAAAATAACTTTTATTTTTCATTTAAAAAAATAAAAATCAAAAATAACTTTTATTTTTCATTTAAAAATATAAAAATCAAAAATAACTCTTATTTTTCATTTAAAAAAATATATGTCAAAAATAACTCTTACTCTTGATTTTTAAAATAAAAATCATAAATTTAAAAATCATGCAATATGTTGTATGCATTTCGCCTAAAAATCATGATGGTGTAATTAAAAGTTTTCTACGATGTTCATTTATGTATGATTTATTTCTTAAAAAATTTAAAAATAACTCTTATTTCCGGTCCCTGTTCTAAAGGAGGCGGGGTCCAAAAATGGATTTTTCTGATTTTCAGTCTCCAAATTCAACGCTTTGGACCTTCTTTGACTTAAAAATATATCGGTTTAAATTATGTATGAATTTTTATTAGTCGAACTTTCTTATGTAAATTGTTAATTTTATCAACGGGCTTAAGTTCGAATCTGCAAGACTGCAAACCATTTTTTATTATTTTATTAATAAATGAATTTGTTCAAATTCTATTTTTATTAATTTATATTAAGATTGGAATATTAAGAATATTTTTCAATAATCATCAAACCAGCAGAACGTACTAACCAAAAATGTAATAACTTAAAAATATGAATGTGATAACTTCTCATATTAAATTTTCGTTAAAATGTTGGTTAAATAGTTGATATTCCTACAAACTAGCACCACTTGCAAAAGTGGAAAAATTGAACAAAGAACGCTGATGAGATGGCGTAGCGGCCTCGAAATCAGTACTGATCCGTTCTGCTGGTTTGATGATTATTGAAAAATATTCTTAATATTCCAATCTTAATATAAATTAATAAAAATAGAATTTGAACAAATTCATTTATTAATAAAATAATAAAAAATGGTTTGCAGTCTTGCAGATTCGAACTTAAGCCCGTTGATAAAATTAACAATTTAATATATCGGTTTGCTTAACAAAAAAAAAAACAACTTTAAAAATCATGTTGTTTTTTTAGAGGTTGCTTCAGTTCTTCTTCAGAATTTGTCTGTAATAAATTTTAAGGGTTTGGCTCTTTTCATTTGGACAGACGGACGGACGGACATGACTAGATCGCTTTAGATTTCTTTACTAATCAAGAATATATATAATTTATGGGGTGTAAGAGGGATATTTCGCTGCGTAACTCAAGGAATGATTATGGAGGAATATACCCACCAATTCTTTCTTTGGAGGGTATAAAAATAAGCGCAATAAAACTCCTGTTAATATGCAGTGAAAACTTTTAGAAAAAAAATATTTTTAGGAAATAAATAAAAAATAAAGTTTTTTATTTGATTAATATTCAATATTTTTCTTATTTCAAAAATAAAAAAAATAAAAAAAAAACCATTTCCTAGATAAAGTCAAAAGGTGTAGCGAGATATTAAAAATGGTACTAAATTTTTATAATAATATTTAAAAAAATTATTAATTTCAAAAGGTCAAGAAGACTTTCTATTTGAAAATTTCATATTTAAAAATGTTTGTGTGATTCTTTTTGCAAAATATTATATCCCAATTTCATTTTATAGTGAAATACAGCGTCTGATGCTCACGTTAATATAGACAGCAGCGAGGCATAATTTCATAATAATAATGCAATTGACAGAAAATGTTACTTTAATGAAATTAATTGTTGTACGAATGAAAATGTTGCCTACCACAGACAGATTCTTATTTTAGTTGACAACACTTTCAAGAAAACCCAGTATCACATTGCAGGTATTTTATTTCTCAGAATGTTATTTAAATATACACCTTCTTCTTTCTATAATGAGTACCAATCCTGAGGTAAAATTTGTCTGCCCAGTTGTTTTATGGACAGTTTACAAATTAAATAACACCAGTTTTGTAAATTTAATGTCTCTTCTCTAATAAATTTACAACTACCCCTTTTTGGAAAAAAAAGCAACATGAAATTATTTATGAACAACTTCTGGAAACTCCCTTTTTAAAATATACAATGTCTTTATACATAAAAACCCTACATAAACTACACGCAGCATTTGAGAAACCCCCTTCAATAGTGATGCTCCTCACTAAAAACAGTTCCAACTGCTTCAAGGAGTCAACATGAATTAATGGATGTCAAAAGATTTTTGCTTTTTGTCAAACTGTTGCCGTTGACATTTGGTTTGTTTCTGGCGCACCTTTGTTTAGTGCTTCCTCTGCTGGCAAAAATTTGTTAAATTTTCAAATGCCTCAAGCAAAAACAACACACAGTCAAAAGTAACGAGTAGCTGACAATCAGGTCTGTTGCAAACGACGGCCTGCTGTTTATGTGTTTTAATTTGGCTAAATGTTTTAGGATTTAATTAAATTAATCGTGAATGAGAAACGTGTTTTAGCAGAGACAATTATAGGAACATCAGAATAGGACATACGAGTAGAGTTTATGGAAAAATGACTAGAAGAAAACATTTCACTACACGCATAAATATTGTTTGATGTATTTTGGTCATTGTATGCGAACTATTTCGGCGAATTTGTGTATCATTTGGCATTTTGTAATGCATTTGGAAGCATATTTCTCAAAAAAAGAGATTATTTCCTCAGGCGTTTGAGCACTCGGAATAATTAAACTACAGCATTTTCTGCCTGACGGCTGAAATTATACTAGAGTGCAGAGTAATACGACTTCTTCTTTTTTTTGAAGTATAAAATTTAGTATGAAAGTCAGTAGGCCATATTCATGTACTTTAAAAGTTCTATACCCGCTGAAAAGACAAAATTATTTTCTTTTAATAATGAAATGTTCTTTAGAAATATAAAAGTATACTTTTTTGTTTCTACTATCGAAAAATATTTGAAACTTCAGCTTATGTGTATATTATGTCAATGATGTGATTGTATTTTTACTGTATTAAAATTTAAAATTTCCTTAGTTACCGGTGTCATAATATCATATATCCCTAGCAACTTTAGACCACCCTTGATGCCTCATAAACTAATTGCCAAAAACTAATGTATCGTTAAGTTAACTGTATCAAAGTTTAAAATGTTCATAGTTCTTAGTTTAATAATTTCATATGTCCATACAAAACTTTCAACCACTCTTGACCACTTAATAGGATAATGTCCAAATACAAAAACCATCCTATGTTGTTTCTTATCCAAAAATTTCTATGCCAGGCAGAGTTGCTTTCTTATATATTGTATTAGTAAGGAAAAAAGTGCAAGTCATTATAAAAAGTGCAAGTCTTTATTAAAAGTGCAAGTCATCATAAAAAGTGCAAGTTATTAAAAAAGTGCAAGCTATTATGAAAAGTGCAAGTCATCACAAAAAGTGCAAGTTATTATGAAAAGTGCAAGTCATAATAAAAAGTGCAAGTCATTATGAAAAATGCTAGCTATTATAAAAAGTGCAAGTCATTATAAAAAGTGCAAGTCATGATAAAAAGTGCAAGTCATTATAAAAAGTGCAAGTCATTATAAAATGTGCAAGTCGTTATAAAAAGTGCAAGTCATCACAAAAAGTGCAAGTTATTATGAAAAGTGCAAGTCCTTATAAAAAGTGCAAGTCATCACAAAAAGTGCAAGTTATTATGAAAAGTGCAAGTCATAATAGAAAGTGCAAGTCATTATGAAAAGTGCAAGTCATTATAAAAAGTGCAAGTCTTTCTAAAAAAAAAAAATGCAAGTCATTATAAAAAGTGCAAGTTATCACAAAAAGTGCAAGTTATTATGAAAAGTGCAAGTCATGATAAAAAGTGCAAGTCATTATGAGAAGTGCTAGCCATTATAAAAAGTGCAAGTCATTATAAATAATGCAAGTCGTGATAAAACGTGCAAGTCATTATAAAAAGTGCAAGTCATTATAAAAGGTACAAGTCATTATAAAAAGTGCAAGTCATTATAAAAAGTGCAAGTCATTACAAAAAGTGCAAGTCTTTATAAAAAGTGCAAGTCATGATAAAAAGTGCAAGTAATTATAAAAAGTGCAAGTCATTAAAAAAGTGCAAGTTATGATAAAAAGTGCATGTCATTAAAAAAGTGCAAGTTATTACGAAAAGTGCACGTCATTATAAAAAGTGCAAGTCATTATAAAAAGTGCAAGTCATTATAAAAATTGGAAGTCATTATAAAAAGTGTAACTCATTATAAACAGCGGAAGCTTATGCGCTCATGAAGTTGGGGTTGCGTGTATGAAGTTGGGTTTTATTCCATTATGTTTTTGAACAACTTTTTTTTACTAAATTATCAGAAGAATAATAGGAATAGATTGTATTTATGATTTCTGTATTAAAAAGGCGATATCCGTCACCAAGGCGATATTTGGCTGTCGCCAGATTCCTTTTAACGGCTTCGACTGTGTGGGATTTGTGTTCATAAGTTCGCATTTTTAAGTATCCTTAAAATAATCTTGGACATTCCAAATGGAAGAAAATAAATTTTTCTGTGCTTTTTGATATGAATACGAGAATAATTTTTTTAAAATCATTTTATAACAATTTCGCCACTCTCGTAAGCTTTGTCTGGAATATGTAAAGTCTTTCTTATCCAGTTTTTGAAATTTATTGAAATTCAATAAAGTAAACAACTTGAAAAATACGGTTTTTGTAAAATTTTGTTTTAAGTATGACGACATTTTTTTAAGCTTCCCAATCACTTGACTCTCAAAGTCGACAATAATATCTTTAGGTCTTGTCAAAGAATTGGGGGAAAATGTTCCCAGCTAAAGCCCCCATTAATGATCACTTCGATTTTTTTTTAGTTATTAAACTTGGGAAAAAATAGTCCGCCGTATTCATAAAAAATGTTTTAGGTTTATTACAGGTTTATTTGACAAATTTCCCATTGAAATACGTCAAATAAGCGCTTAATAAACTTAAAATATTTTTTATGAATACGGCAGAGTACATTTAAATTAAAATTAAGTGCATATAAAAATCAAATATAAGGAAACTTATATATAAAAATGCAACACGAGCTTTTTTGTGGTACACTTTTGAATATCTTATTGTGTACCAACACTAATGAAACTTACATTGTTGAATAGGAGTTTTTGTGTAGATATGCACAAAGTAAATAATTTTTACAAAGTCGTGGCATAAAATTGGTACAAGAAGGAAATTTGTCAATAACTTTTTACGTTTACGTACGATTACCCATGCTTCCAAATGTAAAACTATGAGCACCGCAATATATTCATTAAATTGATAAAAGCGGTTAGACAACACGAATATGAAAAGTTCTACTTATTGCTGCTGATTTCTTTAGTTCTTTTCATTCAGTTTATTTTTCCCTTTGTGGCAACTTGTCGGTAGATTGAAAATATATACACAATATTCGTCAGTTAGTAAATAGTACACGGTACCTGATGCTGCTGCTGTTGCTGTTGGTCTTATTTAACGGACAAAAAGTTTTTGTTTTGTATTTCCATATTTTTTATCATTTTTATTTCTTTTAATGTAATGCATTCAAGTTCAATGACCCTTTTCATTAAATGATTATTATTTTTAATTTTCCATACATTCGTATGCATCTCTTTTATATATCACCTGGAAATGTTGGCAGCGTTCGCGCTGCAGCCCCGAGTCATAATTCTCTGAACGGTTGAATGTTTTTGTTAATGTAATGAATGACAAGCTGTTACAAGGGGTTCGGAGAGACTGAGACTACGAAAGTTATGAGAGTGTGCGAGGGAGGTCACACAAATGATTTTTCATGCGCTTTAAAATTTATATGAAATAAAACTGTTATCAGTGTTAAGACATTGAATAGCACAACCCTCCTCATCACAAATTTAGACAAAAAGTAACGTTAACCTAAATTTAACATGCAAGTGCTAATAATAGTTACCTCATTTTGTATCTACTTGGGTAGATACAAAAAAAGAGTTTTCTTAGCACAGTGGGGTCGGTGGTGGAAATAGTGGTAAATTTTATAAATAAGCTTCTCTATTGTTGAAATTTAAAATCGATTTGGATGTCAATTTGCAGCCCGAATCTGCTTGTTTTGGATTAATTTCAAAGACTTTTAATACAGATGGCCTTTTCGAATAAATACAATGAGTATTTGAGTGTTAAATTATTTAATTGTTACATCTACTTTTATTCGTGAATCATATGGTGGAAGAGTTTGGTCAATAGTTTTGGTTTCTGTTCTGCAAATATTAAGTAAAACAAGTAAGAACGTTATATTCGACTGGGTCGCATCTCAAATAGCCTCCAAATATATAGTAAATAAAGGTTCAACATGCTGGATCAGACTTTTTTTACGATATTTCTGTGCTTAATTTTGAAAGTCTATTTTGACAAGGTTACACCGGGAAAAGCCGGTGGGGGAGACATCTCACTTTCGACGTAAAAATTTATAAATTAAGTTAATTAAGCATAAAAATTTTTTTTAAAGGGTCATATAGTGGCAAAAGGGGACAGGAAAAGGTCAGAGAACATCTTATCTTCGTCGTAAAAGCTTAAAAGTTAAATTTTTAAGGAATTAAGTATTACAATTTGTTAAATATTTACACCATTTTCCCATGTAATAAGTTACTTCTCACGCCCACTAAAAAGGCTGGGGTCCAAAAGTGGATTGTTATGATTTTCTGGCTCCAAACTCTGTGCTTTGGACCTTGTTTGATATAAAAATATATCATTTGCTTAACAAAATTACAAAAAAAAATACTTTGAAAATTATGTTGTTTTTTATAGATTGGTTTAGTTCTTCTGAGGGGAATTTCATTCCCCCTAGCCTGATTCAGGCCATTAACGAACTTACTCTGTGCTATACTTCGGAATTTATCTATATGAAATTTCAAGTGTCTGGCTCTTTTCATTTGGACTGTATAATGATTTACACACACACGAACAGATGGACTTGCCAAGATCGTCTTAGATTTCAACACTGATCAAGAATATATATACTTTATGGAGTCTTAGAAGAATACTTCGCTGCTTTACACACGGAATGACAATCTGAATATACCCTCCAATTCTTTTTTGTGAGGGTATAAAAAATCTGTGTGTATGTTATAAACAGGGGATTCCCCTTAAATAATGCGTTATACTGGGAATTTGAAAATTTTTGTTACTTCAGCCATGGACTTTAATATGTTTTTTATACAAACAAAAATTAGTAATGAAATATTTATAGGATGTTTTTAATTAAATTGAATTAAGGTTTTATAGGCTAATTGTTCGAAATTTTTAATTTAAATCTCAGAAAGACATGATAAATATTGCCAGGCACAAAGGAAAGTCAACATCAGTTTTTAGTTATTCAACTTTACACAGCAGAGCAGAACAGCTGTTTCGAAAGCAGCCACGCTTTCTTCAGCAGTGCTCATGTGTATTCTGCTTGTCACCACTTATTAGTTTTTAATTAAATTTGGAAAGATATCCATTATTAAAACTCTTTCTTGTTTTATTTCGAAAAAAAAATTACTAGAAAACAAAATTGAGTGATTAATTTTGCTCTGTAAACCTCTAAAAAAAAATATTTAGTTTCGTAAATTAATTGTAATTTTTTTTTTAACTTCAACTAAGAAAAGTGATATTGAAAATTAAAAAAAAAATCGGGAAGCTACTTTTGTTGCCCTGTTTTGAAAAATGGAGTTTTCACCAGATCTCGACGTTTTGAGTTCCTCAGAAGCTTTCCTGACTACTCCTGAGAAGCTGCCATTATGTCTGTATGTATGCATGTGTTTGTGTATGTATGTATATATGTGTGTGTGTATGTATATGTGTTGTATGTATATGCGTGTGTATGTATATGTGTGTGTATGTATATGTGTGTGTAAGTTATTGTGTATGTGTGTGTTTGTGTATGTACCCTGCAGGAGATCGAACTAGTATCAAACTAGTATTGTACTAGTACAAAAATCACCAGTACTAGTTCCCAACTGTGAACTTTCTTATACCATGTTAATGCTCAATTTAACATTGAGTGTGTTTGGAAAATTACTAGTACCATTGGTACTAGATGGAAACTAAGCGGATACTAGTACTATTAGTACTAGATGAATACTATTATAATTTCTTCTAGTCGGATACTAGTACAATAAGTTCTGCATTAAGAACTATAAAAAAAACTATATAAAAAAAATCCCTAAAAACAATGAAATTTGTTAAGTCTTTGTCTTCACAAGCAATTTTTGGTTCATTAATTTTTAGTTTATAAGAGGGAATGGAAAGTTCATTCAGGGCACACTCAATCCACTAGCACCTTTGTACGACTTAAGTTACGTTTGGTACTCCCATATACCAAACACTAATGAACATACAATACATATATCAGTTTTTATTATTTTAGGAAAGATCGCTGATTTTACATATGAACATCAATATTAAACATAAAAAAAACACGTTTAAAAATATTTAAAATTACCTTTTAATCTTAAAATCGTTCATTCGACATATTGTCTCAATTGAACTAGTGCTTTTTGTTTGTTATGTGGTCAAGTATGTTTATATGCCTGCATTTCATTGGTTCTGACACCAAATCATCACTAGACTTTAAACTACTTCCAAAATAACAAAACCTCTCTGCTTATACATAAACTCCCAAAAATGAATTGAGAATTACACAAGCAAAAACCATAGGATTTGAAATTCAAGAAAACACAACAAACAAATTTTATTCGATATAAATCTATTTTGTTTTTCTACCTTCATACACTACCCTGGTATGTGTGTGTGTGTGTATATGTGTGTGTATGCACATGTGTGTGTGTGTATATGTTTTTGTAAGTATGTGACCCTCTTATAACTTTTGAGCGGCTGAACCAAATCTAACCAAAGTTTCAATTGGTTCCTGCAAACTTAGATGCTCTGTGAACCTGAACTGTTACAGACCGGTACTTTTTCGGAAATATAAAAAAAACTGGAAAACTTTTTTTTTCTATAAGTGTTTTTTTTAAATAACTTTTAAACGCCTTTGCCTATCGATTGCAAAAACAATCAGTCAAGACAATCAAAAAACCCCGTCGAGCGCTTACAAACCGGGTCAAAATCGGTGTAAGCTTTCGTGAGACATCGTGAACGAAAAATTCGAAAAACGTGAATATTTCAAAACACTCCGAAATTATATATGTGATCAATCGAAATACACGTGGGAATCAGCTGATCCTTTTGACAGTTATAGCAGTTTTAAAATTAAAATAATACCAAAATTATCGGGAAGTTGCAGGGATGGCTTTTAAGGTCAACCATTTTCCATAGATTTTTTTGTTTTGAGATAAGAATAGCGGTTTTTTATATTGTCCACAACTGATTTCCACTGTGCAGACTGTGGAGGAGCTGCTGCTGTTAGTCGTCAAAATAAAGTTAACAAAAGCTTGTTGTTGTGGTCGTTTGTATATTAAACACAACGAGTGTTCAGCAGTACCTCTACTGTCACACTCGTATCTTGTGAAGAATTCTTTTTTTTTTTGCTTTTAATTTGTTTTTGTTTGTTGGTACAGTGTGGCATGTAGCAATAGTAGAACAAGCTTCACCATAAAACATTTACATCTTTAACAGACCCTTTTCAACACAACGCTCATTAATGAAACAAACACACAACGCAGCAGCAACAACAACAATGACAAAAACACTCACTCAGTAACACATTTAAAGTCTTCCTTGTGTAAGTGTATGCACAAATACCCTTAAACACTCACACATGCAAACGTTAACTGTTAATTGATGGGACATAAACGTTACAAAACTATTATAAGACTCACACACTCTCACACACAGCATGTCATAATTATTAAAAGAGGAAATGCTGATGAATAACAAGAGAGGCGGAAGACAAGAAAAAATATATATAAAAACTGCAGGAATTTCTTGGCAAAATATTTCAACATTTCCTGGCTGCTTCACTAACAAACTTGTTTACTTGAGTTGTGTGGCAAGATTGTTTACACAACAGCCCGCCAGTAGAGATAAGAAATAATGTTGAGGCAACAACACAAAAATCCCATGTGAATGGGCCAAACATTAACTCGTTTTTAGTTTAAGAAATAGGGAAAATATTATTTAAACCGGCCTGAAGTCGAAATCGTTCTCCTTAAACCGCAGTTCCAGTTTAGTCCAAAAATAGTTTTAGAACCTCTACTCTTTTTTTATTTAAACTTGAGTTCAATGGCAATTTAAATTGCTGGCCTTGCCACGCTTTTTCACTTTAATATATTGATTCAAATGAAATCTATGAGACAATTTCAAATTCAAAGAAATTTTTTGTTAATGATTATCAAATAAAACGAAATAAATCAATCAACCAAAAATCATGTACATTCTTATACCCACACACACACACACACACACACTGGCACTTTTAATCCTTAAGAATTATAATAAAATGACAAGACATTCTTTATGTTATTTGACAAAGAGAATTTTTACATCCATCCGTCCGTCCAACTTAATAAATCATTCATCAATATATTACGCTAAAACTTATTGAATTTATAAAATTGCTGCTTATAATTAAAAATTCCACTTCGAATTGCGAGGATTATTCATTCTGCTGCTTTGGAAATTTAAATTGAAAATAAATTAAAATATTTAGGATGTGGCCGCGGGCGGTATGAAGTGGTAGACAATAAAATTGTATGGCGCAGAGTATTTAAGTTTGCGTTAAGAAATTTAAATATTTTAATAACGATTGAAACGATGCAAATAACAGGAAGCAACTTGAAATGGGAGACAAAAACAAAAAACAAAAATAATTAAAAAGTGTTTTACATAAATTTTGGTGAAATTTTTTAAGAAGGCCGTAAATTATAAATAAATCATAAAATGCTATTTAAATAAATTATTAAATTTTATTTATTTATTTTTTTTTTTTGGAGTAGTACCAGCGCTCAGGGGATGGCTCCTACATGTGCAATGCATTGCATCGGAAATGGAAAGAAGGGGCTGATGAGAGAATTTTTTGTAGCAATTAGAACATTTTAACTTCGCCGGCTTTGCTACAAGGCCGACGAAGGAGGGTGCTGTTACGCTGCTCTTTAGTACATGATAGAGTCAGTGACCAGTGCTATGCCTTCATCACTGAAACAGACTGGCAACAACTAACACAACCAAGCACTAATGCTAATCAGAAGAATTCAACACAATATTTCATAACTCAGTGCGGGGTTGAACTCAGGACCCTCCGTTTCATAGTCTCGTGTTCTATTACTTCAGCCAACAGCACCCTTTAGTTGGACTTTTTTTCATGACGTTTTTCTGAGCATCAAAATTCCACAATTTTGTGTCTTCATAAACCCACTCAGATGGAATTGCGCTTCTTCGCAGATTGATGAGTTTCTTTTAATTGGCACTGACTTTGCTCCATTCTTAAAGACATAGATTTTTAATCTATATCGCAGTTGATAAATTTCAGCGTTGCCACCCGACCAAATTAATTAACACTAATTTCTTTTTTCTCGGACCAGCACTCAGGGGATTACCCCTACATGTGCTGTTGGCTGAAGTAGTAGAACACGAGACTATGAAGCGGAGGGTCCTGAGTTCAAGCCCGCACTGAGTCATAAAATATTGTGTTGAATTCGTCTGATCAGCATTAGTGCATGGTTGTGTTAGTTGTTGCCAGCCTGTTTCAATGATGAAGACATAGTCACTGGTCACTGAACATAATTGGCGGCGACTGACACTATCATGTACTAAAACCAGAGTAACAGCACCCAACTTCGTCGGCCCTGTAGCAAAAAGTTGCCATCGAAGTAAAAGGTTGAAATAGCTACAAAAAAACTGTCTATCTTCTCATCTTTCCTAATCTGTCCCCTCAATACTATCCCCTCGTTTTCAGTTCCGGCACAATGCATTGCATATATAGGAGTCATACCCTGAGTGCTGGTCCAAGATTTAAAAAAAAAATGGGGTGAATCGAGCCGGAGGGAAAAAAGTTCCCCTACGGAAAACTAAACCATCCTTTAAAATAACAACATAATTTTTAAAGTTTCTTTTGTAATTTTGTTAAGCAAATAAAATATTTTTATGTCAAAGAAGGTCCAAAGCGTTGATTTTGTAGCCAGAAAATCAGAAAATTAAATTTTTGCTCCCCACTCCCTTTATTGGGCGTTGAAGTAATATATCACATGGAAAAATAGTGTAAATATTTAGTAAATTGTGTAATTTAAGCCTTCATTCCATAAAAATTTAATTTGAAAGCTTTTATGATGAAGCGGAGATGTTTTCTGAACTTCCTCTGCCCTATCCCCGCCCCAACTTTGCCACTAAATGATCCTCTAAAAATATTTTTTTATACTTAATAATCCCAGAAATTTACTTTTTAGCCGTTTATGGCAAAGGCCCCTCCCGGAGTGAGCCCTGCAAAAAAAAGAAGATGTGTGGTGTCGTGGGACACCGGTTAGGAACGATGTTCCTTATTATAAAAATATTAATTTTAAGTTCTATTCGAGGTATAAAGAAAATAATTATTCTGGTATACAATTATGATATTTATTTTTCACCGACCAACGAAAATACAGAATCAATTTTGTTCCCAAACGAAATTGAATTCTGTCACGGCACGGCTGCGTATGATTAATATTTGTTGGTATGGAATTGTATTACTCATACGTCCTAAACATTGATTTAGAAACAAAACAAAAATCGTACGTTACGTACATTTCTTCCCGGTTAGGGTACCCTTCCGCATCGTCCCATAATGAACGTTGTTTCGAAAAAAGTTTTTATTAACTAAAAATTTGTAGGGTATTTAAGATTCGACGCGGTCGAATATAATAATCTCTTTCTTACTTGTTTTAGTTGCCATTTAAATAATTGTTGTGCCAGGAAGAGGGAATAGAAAAATTCTAATTTGTCATGAATTTCAGTAAAAAATTTTATTTTTAAAAATCACACTAATACCACAAAAATAAATTTATTTTAAATATAAACGTTAAGTGATCAAGTTTTGATCACCAAGCGATCCTAGTTTGAATGCCTAAGAAAATTTATGCAACAAAAATTTATTGTTTTCATGACCGTATTATGGACTGGATTTTTGCTTCAGTCTGCCGCTCCCCCCTCAACTTTGCATAATCAATTTATTTCCATAGTGTCAGCGAACCGGAAGTTTTGCTCTTCATTTAAATCACCAATTACAAATCTTCGGTCGATGCACGCATTTTCACACCATTTTTGTCAGTCAATTCGAAGAACGGCATTAAAATAATTTTAAAATTTCTATTTTCTATTCGAAAGACTTCAAAATTAATCTTTTTTAAATTATTTTTCCATTTAAATACACTTTCAATTGTCTTAATGGCTTTTTCTTGCCCTCCAACAAAAATTTACATTTATTTTTGAGAAACAATTTTATAGAATACGATTTATTACTCCACAAAATCCAACTGACAAAATGCTGGAGCTGAGAATTAATACAAAACGCATATATGAGAAAACGAGAAAACGAGAAAATGTCCTGTTTAATATTCATTAAATTGTATTGGCCAAATCATAATAAATTTTCTTAATTCAGTTGAAAGTGAAATTGATTCAGCAGAAAATGAATGTAATTGTCGAGCCACAAAACCGTAACTTAATGATTTCTCTCCTTAGGATGCTTGTATATTCCGTTGGCTTGTCATTATACTGGAATTCTTTAAACAATTTTAAAATTATAATATTTTACAAAATTGCTTTTCTACAACTTCTCTATGCTTTTGTTTATTCTTTGGCCAACAATTTGTGTGCGGTAATGGAACGCACACTTTTGATTTGGTTTGTGGCCTGGCCAACCATTTAACTTGGTCCGGCTATTAAGATTTAAAGCTTAAATTAAATAGTTTTAAGGCATTAATGACAACAGACTTAATGTTACATTTACATAAGAAGACTTTAGGCCTTTTAAAATTTTAATTTTTTTGTTGTAATTTAGCAGGAAAAAGTGGAGAGAATATTTAAAATATTTGCAATAAAATTTAAATAAATTCTGTTGAATTTGATAGTCTTAGCAGAATGAAAGGGACACTTATGGCCAGCGTCTTCTAATTACGACTTAGAGAATAAAGCTGTGGAAAATAATTGCTGTCAATAATTAAACTTGTGATACCAGTTGGAATGGTTCTATAATATTTGCCCCTTACTTTCCTTCATTGCAATAACTAGAACTTAATGGTGCACTTAATTACTACAAAACTTTGTTCATATGCTCGATAGCCTATTACTAAAGGGTATTGCATTAAAGGCTTGCTATCTTGAAATTTGCAAAAAAAAGGTAAAAGCTTTATATAAGACCGGGTCGAATCTTAAATACCCTCCAAATATCTTATTAAATTTAAAATGTTGAACTTCGAGGGATGGAGTTCCTTTATCGTACGTCAACGCCCACTTAAGGGGCGGGGTGAAAAAATTTACCATATCATGTTTTCCACACATGATCATAACTGATCAAGAATATATATACTTGATACGGTCCAGTTCTTTTTGGAGGGCACTAAAACTGTATTTTGTCGGGGTTGCTGTGGCAAGGGCTGTGGGGGAGGCATTTTACATTTGCCATAAAACTCTAAAAATAAATATTTGGAATAATTATATGTAAAATGTATTATGTGAGTGAAGATAAATATGCCGAGTTAAACATGTTTTGACGTAAGCACTTACGTAACAACGTATTAACGCTGTGAAGTTAAATATGTTATGACGTAACGAAATGGCAAACAGTGAAGTTTTTTTTTTATGAAAATCCATATTTAATAAATTTTTTGAGCATTTTGTGAAAATATTTACAGACCATTAAAGGTCAATGTACAGGCCATGAGAGTGTGTGTAATCTTGGAAGGATTTTGCCTCCAGTGGCCAAATAAGGAGTTGGCATGCATTGCCAGTATATACAAAATGATGTATGGGATAGAAGACACTCCCATAATCATTTTGCATATAAATATGGATTTTCATACAAAAAAAAATTCACTGATTGCCATTTCGTTACGTCATATTTAACTTAACTTCGTAACGGCTTACGTCAAGACTTATTTAACTCGGCATAATTATCTTCACACACATAAATTAATTTTTAATTTTTTATTTTTTTGATGTGTTAACATCTATACGCGCGCCTCTAGGGCAGTAAACTATCAGTTTCAATACATACGCAAGTGTAAGTGTATTGAAAGTGATTATTGGGCGATTTTCATATAATTTTCCCACGCGATTTTCTCCGGAATTTCATAGCGGATTTTATTAATTTTTGGATTAAAACGTTAGTGCGGGTTTCGACGAAGAGTTTAGGCCAAAAATTAAGGCGATCCGATATCGGCGAGCGGAGATTTAAGTGTTTTAATTCGGAGTATTAATTTGGAGTAATATTAAAAAAGTGTTTTATGTTGATCTTCGGTTTTGTCTTATGCATAGCAAAGAGAATAGTGACGTGGTTATACGTACATACATATATAAAAATGAGATAGCAAGACAGCAACGTATGTAGCTTATGTACAAACATAACAATGTATGTATGTACATTTGTCTGTTGCTTAGCATTCTCTTTGTTTTTTGTGGGTTTAATATAAAATAAATAAACAAAAAGGTGTTAACACATCGCCCGTGAGTTCGAACACTCATTGATTTTTTTTTTATAGGGTCATTTACGTGGCAAAGGAGAGGAGGGGGTAGGACATAGGAGTACCAGGTTACGTCTCGGCTTCGTCATTAAAGCTTAAAAATTTTATCTTTAAGGAATGTAGGCTTATGTAGAAGAATTTGTTATATTTTTACACTATTTTTGCATTTAATAACGCCCACTAAAGGGGGCGGTGTCCAAAAGTTAATTTTTTTAAATTTTATGGCTTTGACATACAAATATATCATTTGCTTAACAAACTTACAAAAAGAGTTTAAAAATTATGTTGTTTTTTCTGGGTTGGTTTAGTTCTTCTTAGGGGAACTTTTTCCCCTCATGCCCGATTTAGCCCATCTCCGAACTTAACCTGCTCTATCGTTCAAAATATATTTATACCAAATTTCAGGAGTCTGGCTCTTTTCGTTTGGACTGAATTGTAATTACCTCAGACGGACGGACATGCTCAGATCGTGTTAGATGTCATCAGTAATCAAGAATATATATACTTTATGGGGTCTCAGATGGATATATCGCTGCATTACAAACGGAATGACAAAGTGAATATACCCTCCATTTTTTTTTTTTTTTTTTTTAAGAGTAGGACCAGCACTCAGAGGATGACCCCTACATATGCCATGCTTTGCGCCGGAACTGAAAACGAGGGGATAGTATTGAGGGAACAGATTAGGAAAGATGAGAAGATAGATAGTTGTTTTTGTAGCTATTTCAACCTTTTACTTCGCTGGCTAATTTTTGCTACAGGGCTGACGAAGGTGGGTGCTGTTACTCTGATCTTAGTACATGATAGTGTCAGTCACTTCCAATTATGTTCAGTGATCAGTGACTATGCCTTCATCATTGAAACAGGCTGGCAACAACTAACACAACCACGCACTATTGCTGTTCAGAAGAATTCAACACAATATTTCATGACTCAGCGCGGGCTCGAACTCACGACCCTCCGCTTCATAGTCTCGTGTTGTACTACTTCAGCCAACAGCTGAAAGATCTATTGATGCCATTTCTCGAACTGCTGGGTGGCATCGGCTCAACAATGGCATATAAATGCTTTTATGCTTTTCCCCTTTTGATATGTTAGCAGTCAAATTATGTTGTGTTTAGTGGCTTAACGTTTTCGCTAAGCTGGCAAATTCACCAATAGCTGCTTTGTTATCCGTTAGGGTTTTCTTTCTCTGTTGCTTTGTTAAAGGTGTATGATTTCATCTTTAGCGGAAATCGTTTGCAAAATCCTACAACCAACAGCTAAACGGCTGTAAACAGATGTCAAACGATAACAAGAACCGCAACAACGAGTGAGAGTAACAAACAACAACAACAACAACATCTTAGTTATAATGAGATGACAGACAACAACATCAAGATTTAACGTTTCACAGACAACAATTTAGAAAACCAATTTATTTTTTGTGCAGCAGTTGTAAAACAGAATTTTTCAACCGAAAACATTTTAAATATGTAAAACAGAAAGCCCAACAACAGCAACAAAGAAAAATTAGCAAGAAAAATTATCATGATGAAAGTTTTAAATAAGAAATTAATTTTGAAGATAGCAAAGACAGAAAAAAGTGATAAGCAGGTAAAATTATGTTTGACTTCTATGCGATTGGCAAGAGGATAATACCTTTAATTTGAATTGGGTTGCAATATATTTTTTTGTGTGCTTAATAGTAAATTTGATGTTGTCATTGATAAAAGCTTTAATAATTTTTCAATTACTAGGCAATAATATTTTCCTTTAAAATAATTATTGCTTAATTTTCATAAATACAAACAGAGGACTGTTTATTTAAAAAGACAATATACGAGGGCGGATTGATATTGAAGCTACCTAAGTAGGAAAAAAAACAAATTTTTATTTTCAAAAACCATTTATTTCTCAACATAGTCTGCTTTTAGCTCAATACACTTAGTAAGACGACATTCCAACTTTTTTTATACCATCTGAATAATACGATTTAGGGAACCCCTCAAAATACGGGTTAGTTTCGGTAATCACTTCTTGGTTTGAGATGAATCCTTTTCCTGCGAGCCATTTTTTCAAGTTTGGAAACAGGAAAAAATCACTAGGAGCTAAATCTGGACTATAATTGATCAACCAATTCGAAGTGTATTTTACGTAATTTTAGCATCGTATCTAATGTTGTGTGAACCGATGCGTTGTCTTGAAGAAAGAGCACTTTTTTATGTGGTCGTTTTTTGCGTATAGATTTGTAGACATCTATACGCTGGGGGGGTAAAAATATTTTTCACAATACAATCACAAATTTAGAGTAAGTTAAAATCGGTGTGAGCTATGTATGAGTGTATTAGTGTAATCATACGGACAACAAAAAGTACAGAAAAACTTACAGCTGCATAGAAATACACTCAACACCATCTAGTGTGCAAAAGACTTGTGTCCAACTAGCTCATTCGCTCAGTTTTGACAAGAACCTGTGATCAAACCCATTTAAATTACTTAGTTTTGATTAAAGGTTCTTGTCAAAACTGAGCGAAAACAAATAAAGAAAATTATTACAAAAACATTTAATTTTAATAACTTTTCAAAAGATTTTTTGCACTTTTAATAAGAAATTTACTAAAACAAAGCTATATAAGGGAAAAAAACTAAACTTGCAAAACTAAAAGTCTTCTTCGTCTTTGAGATTGTCATTCATACGGACAACAAGTACAGAGAAACTTAACAACTGCATATAGGCACCACCTAGTGTGTAATAGTAGCTACTAATTTTCATTAACATATAATTGTGGTAGCGCTGTACATTTCGAAAGCCATTGCTGCCAAATAACTCCATGCAGTACATTTCAGTAAACAGTTGATTAATAGCTTTTTCATTACTAGATGTTTACACATCTCCCCTGTGATCGGACTCACACAGCTTTTTTTTTAATTGCATCAATCAATGGATCCAATAATCCTGTGATTGTGGATCGTTTTTCAAGATAATCGATGAGCAATATTCCGTGTGCATCCCAAAATACAATGGCCATAACCTTGCCGGACGATTTCACTGTCATTGCCTTTTTCGGAGCACTTCCACCAGCTACCAGCCATTGTTTCGATTGAGTTTTGGTTTCAGGTGTGTAGGGGTGGACCCACGTTTCATCATTAGTTATTAATCGACGCCAAAAATCAACAGGATTACACTTTATTCTGTCCAAACACCGCCGTGAAGTGGTCTTTCGAACTCGTTTTGCCGATAGCTTTTCCATATGCAAATGTTCATGCAAAATGTCGAGCACACGTTCATATGATACGAATATGTTTA
This sequence comes from Linnaemya tessellans, assembly GCA_951800035.1. Taxonomy (NCBI): domain Eukaryota; kingdom Metazoa; phylum Arthropoda; class Insecta; order Diptera; family Tachinidae; genus Linnaemya; species Linnaemya tessellans. The sequence goes on from OX637536.1 coordinate 44,975,111, forward strand.
CCATTTCAACAATCTCACGTAACTTGACTCGGCGATCATTCATAACGATATCGAGGACTGTCTTGGTATTTGCTTCAGTAACCATCTCTTTTAGCCTTTCTGTTGATGGTACTGCTGCAGTGCTTGTTCGGCCGCGTTTAAATTCAGCAATATTTTACCATGTAATCTGACGGAGCAGACTCACCGTAATGTTTATCGGGCTTTTCTTTTGTCTCTTTCCCCGTTTTCCCTTTCAAATAATAATGGTTAATCACTGCACGGAATTCACTTCTTTCCATTTTTCAAGAAGTACAAAAGTTGCATACTTCAAGCGACTACAACAAATGAACGAATTGATGAATTTGGATTACATTTTAACAGCTGACGTTTGGCAGATCGCAATTTGTAAAAAAAAAGAAAGAAAGTTGTTGTGTTTGTACTGCCATCTAGCGTTAGGTAGCTACAATATCAATCCACCCTTGTAAATACTCTAAGAAATAAATGAAAATAAGCAGATCAGATTAACACTATTTTCTGAAGTTGCTACACTCCCATCATCAGTACTCATGTTTGCATTTTTTTTGTCAGTAATTAGTTGATTGCAACAACGTTTTTTTTATACAATCGATTCGCGATAATTTTTTTTTTTCATTCTTGAAAAGTTTTTGATATGATGAAGAGAAATATTGCTAACAACGTCTTGAAAACTGAGAGCACTGGGTTAACTGATTAACTACTACTCGATTAGTTGTTCAGTTAATTAAAAATTAGCTATGGGAACAGAAAAATTGAACAAAGAACGCTGATGAGATAGAGTAGCAGTCTTGAAATCAGTACAGGTGGCAAATTATAGCATTCAATATCGATCGAAATTTCCATTTAAATATTCCATTCTTAATGAAATAATTTAAATTTAATAAAAATAAAATTCTATAAAAAATCATTTGCAGATTGCAGATTTGAACTTGAGTCCCATAAAGGAATTCTTATCTCAATAATATTTTCCTAAAATTATAAAAAATTTAAACAGAAATTATTGGTTACTTTTATTTTGTCACACATTTGATGGATGCAGCTTTACATTTAAAATTCTCGTTTAGTTTACAAGTCATTTGACTCATAATAACTGAACAAATGACTCGTACTAACCGCAGGGTAAAGACATGAAAAATAACATGTAAATTTCTTAAAAAATATTGTTTTCTTACAAAACAAATATTTGAATGCCTGACGAAATGAAATTATTTCTAAAAAATCCGATAAATATGAGTTTCAAATACCAAATATTTAATAAACTAGATTTATTGATATCTTGGCAATAACTAATGCTTTTAAAATATGTGTCACAAATAAAAATATTTATTGTTCTTTTAATCCAAATATCTCTCTTCAATCAAGTCCAAAGACCAATTTTTATTATTAAAGGATGCCTAAAACAATTCTGAGAGAATATGTGTGTGTGTGTGTATTTTTTTGTAATTTACAATTTATTTTAATTAAATTCCTCAAAACAAATTTATCATTTAACTACACATTTTTTTTTGCTGTCGCTTTAACATTTGCAAAACAAATACCATTTTAGACAAATTGTTTACAGATGAGTTTAATAGAAAAAAAAATCCTTTTCAAATATTATCCTTATTGCTCATATGCAAACGAACAACAATTTCTTGGCATACAGGGTAGTCATCTCGGCCCACTTTTATTTACTTTATTTATTAATGATCTTCCATCCGTTGTTGATAACTCAAATATACTAATGTATGCAGATGACGTAAAGTTATTCTTATCGCTTGATTCTATTGATCAACAGTTGCGTCTCCAAGCTGACATTGTACACTTAACCGCTTGGTGCGCTAATAATTTAATGGACCTAAATGTGAAAAAGTGCAAATATATGATTTTCTCAAGATCAACACCAATCAATGGACTCTATAAAATGAATAATGCTGTTCTTGACCTAGTGGATTCATTTAATGACTTGGGAGTTATTTTAGATAAAAAATTGGACTTCAGGTGCCATATAACCTCGACGATTAACAAAGCTACTGGTGTTCTGGGTTTTATTAAACGCTGGGCTAAGGAGTTCTCTGACCCTTATACAACCAAGATATTATTTACTACTTTAGTTCGCCCAATACTTGAATACGGATCTGTTGTATGGGACCCACAATATCTTTCACATTCAAATAAAATAGAGTCAGTACAAGTGCAATTCTTATTATTTTGTCTTCGTGGTCTTCCTTGGAACTCTAATATGAGATTACCATCTTACGAGAGACGCCTAGGACTTATTAAGCTTCCAACCTTAAGGAGCCGTCGACAAATGCTAAATGTTACCTTTCTGCTGAAATTAATAAACGGCTGCGTCGCATCTCAATTTCTCCTGAGCAAAATAAACTTGAATATACCCAATCGTCCAACAAGGTATTATAGCTTCTTGAGAATTAAGTTTTACACTACAAACTATAGTAACTTCGATCCCTTTCGGAGAATTTGCAGTGATTTTAATAGTCTTTACCCTTGTATCGATTTCAACAAAAGTATTGATGTCGTAAAAAATGATATAATTTTACATCTTAACTCGTTACAAAATTGATTATAAATAAATGTTTAATTTGTTAAATCGACATTTGTTAAAACCATATTTTTTGTTTTTGCTATAATTTGTCTTGTTACTATTACAACAAAGCTTTATAGATTCCATTTATATATGTATGTAATTATCATTTCTGAAAAATTGTTATATTTTAATTGTATCAGTCTGTAAGGATTAACCCATAGACTAAATAAATAAATAAAAAAAAAAAAAATAAAAAAATAGTTTTAGGAGAAATGACAACATGAAAATAGATTTATTTAATTTTTGGGTTAGTGGAGAAACAAAAAACAAAGAAAAACAAAAACTGCACAATACGAATAAAAAAAATATATACAAAATGTTAAATAAATAAACTACAGGACTGCTAATCTGAAGAAGAGGCAAACTGCTGCACACTTGCATACACTCATGTATGAATATGGCGTACACACACACACACACACTCTCACATACTTTCACTTAAGCACAGCCATGCTTGGAAAACAAAACAAATTGAAAAAATAAATGTCCTGCAAGGATCTCTCAAATGTAATTTTTTGTCAGTTCCTTTATTTGCCATTATTTTATGAAATATAAAACTACTTTTTTGTTTTTGTTTATGACTTTTTTTCCTTCTTCATTATTATTATGAGATGAAACTACTCTTGATAATGTTTACAAATATTGTTGGTATTTGGTGAAACTAAAAGCAACAACAACTGTCCTGTGCTAAAAAAGAAATGGCTATAAAACAAAACACCATTTCGCTCATTGTCTATTTTCTGGAACTCACACAAACATACACGCACACACTTAAGCAAACCCAGTTGGCATTTGGAACGATCAAATTGCGACTCCTTCTTCAATCATCGAGGTGCTTCTTGCATGAATGAATTTTTGTGCACGTTAATTTACATCAGTCATGTTCAACTCTTGCAAATTACGTTTTCATGTATCCTTGAGGCGATTGTTACACGAGTGTTTTAGCATTTTGTCGACTATTCAACGATTGTATTTCACTCTTTATTAAGATTTGCTTTCGAGTCTTTTGAACGATTTTGTTTTGTGATGAAATTAAATTAGTGGCACTACAAAATAACTGCTTACGCAGTATGTCATTACTTACCATCCTCATTAGAAGTACGAATAAAATAGTTTCTCTTTGCTACACGGCGGATAAATCATTAAAGCGTTTCTTACAAGCCTCGTTTCAAGCAGGAATAAACGAGTCCTGTGTGATTCTTTTTGATGTATAGTAGGCTATTCAGAAGAAGAATAGTTGCCATCGGGATACAGTTTCTCCTTTTGTATATTAAATTTTCGCGAATGGAATAGGACATCGTGGACTATCATATTACTTCTTCTATTGAAAATGTTAACTGGGTCATTTCATTCAAATGCAGGTATTTTCTATATCCTAAGTGACTAAAACGTGACTTCTTTACATTAAAAACGATAAGAAGGTTTTGTGTAAATAGTACATTTGCTTACGAAGGTACTTTTTTAAAAATGTACTTTTTATATGGTACTTTTTACGGAAAGTACCTTTTTCGAAAAGTACTTTTTACGGAAAGTACTTTTTACGAAAAGTACTTTTAACAAAAAATACTTTTTACAAAAAGTACTTATTATTTTTTTACGAAAAGTACTTTTTACGAAAAGTACTTTTTACGAAAAGCACATTTTACGAAAAGTACTTTTTACGAAAAGAACTTTTTACGAAAAGTACTTTTGACGAAAGGTATTTTTTTTAGGAAAAGTACTTTTGACGAAAAGTACTTTTGACGAAAAGTACTTTTTACGAAAAGTAGTTTTTACGAAAAGTACTTTTTTAACAAAAGTACTTTTAATAAAAAAAAATTATTAAGAATTTTTGACAAAAGGTATATTATTGGTTTGGTATTAAAAAGGTAATTTTAAGTAAAGATTATTTTAAAAAAAGTTATTTTAAAAAATTATCTACTTGTAAAAGATATTTTTGAAATACTTTTTGGAAGGTACTTTTTTGCAAGGTACTTTACTGCAAACGGTACATTCTTAAAATACACATTTTTGAAAAGGTATTTCTAAGTTAAGGTTAGTATTTAAAAGGTATGTAGTTAAAAAATACCTTTTGGGAAAAGTACTTTCGGGAAAAAATACATTTTGGAAAAAGTACTTTCCGGAAAAAATACTTTTTCTAAAAAGTACTTTTTTGGAAAAAATACTTTTTGACAAAAGTACTTTCGGGAAAAAAATACGTTTTTTTAAAAACAGTTCTTGGAAAAAATACTTTTTGGAAAAAATAATTTTCGGAAAAAGTACTTTCGGGAAAAATACATTTTGGAAAAAACACTTTTTAGAAAAAATACTTTTTGGAAAAAATAATTTTTTCTTAACTATATACTTTAAAATAAAAAAACAGTTTTTTAAATACTTTTTGGGAGAAGGTACATCTTTGAAATGTACTTTATTGCTAAAGGTACATTCTTAAAATATACCTTTTTAAAAAGGTACTTTTAAAAATTGGCTGTGAAAATAGACATTTCGAAAAAAATACTTTTGATATTAAATCTTTAATTAAAAACGTGTTTTTAGACTTCTGATAGAAGTTACTTTTTTAAGAGGTTCTCTATTGCTAAAGGTATTTTCTTAAAATATAACAAAGTATTTTTAAATAAGGGTCATGATAAAAAGTGGTTGTAAATAAATGTTTTTTAGGCAAATGTTCAAAAAGTACGTAAACGCTTTTCTTAAATGCTTTTGAGAGAAGGCACTTTATTAAGAAAGTACTTCTGACAATTTACTTTTATTAAAAGGTACTTTTAAGGAAAAGCGCTTTTTAAAAAAGAGTACTTTTAAGCCAAAGTAGTTTTTGGAAACCGTACTTATTGGAAAAAGTACTTTTTATAAAAAAGTACTCTTTGGAAAAACTACTTTTTGGAAAAAGTACTTGTTGGAAAAAGTACTTTTTAAAAAAGGTACTTTTAGGAAAAAGTACTTTTTAACAAAGGTACTTTTTGGAAAAAGCACTTTTTTAAAAAAGATACATTTTGGAAAATGTAATTTTTTGAAAAGTAATTTTTGGAAAATATACTTTTTTGAAAAGTAATATTTGGAAAAGTACTTTTTGGAAGCTTCTAAAGAAACAAATATTTTATTTTCTTTTCACACATTAAAAAATATTTAAAAAATTTTAAATTTTCGCAAATGAGGCAACCTTTCCCAACAATCTGCCAAGTGTTTGTACAATTGTTTTATTTATTTGTCTTTGCTGCTATTTGCTAACAACTTATTGTTCTTTCTCAACACAAGCCTCACTCAGTTATTGTCTAGAGAGCTTGAACAAGGTTGTTTGACTGAGGTGGTGTGGCCAGGGAAATCTTTATGTCTATTCTCATATGTTCATAAATGTACTCGTATATGAAATGCTTTTGAAAATCTCTAGGCGTTTCTTTATTTTTGGATAAGAGCTGGCTCCTCTCATTTGTACCATGACTCGCTGTTAAATGCTATAAAACAAGTAAAAACAACTTAATAATTATAATGGGCAAAATAGTTTCATTATTCATATTTGCAAATATGAAGCGAAGAGTAGACTAGTTAAACAAGGTGCTCGTGAGATGATAAGGTGACTGAAAGCCATTTGGTTTTAATGGAGCCTTAGAAAAAGATTATAAGAATTATATGATTGTGTGTCTACGGATTTTTCTTAGAAATCACATGAAATTGATGCTGTGGGATGCGCATCAGTGTCTCCCTGTGTGTGACCGACTTGCATGAGCAATCGTGCTTGATCCTGATCGTACATGATCCTGTTTCTAGAGATCCAATTTTTTTTTTGCTTTTACTTTTATAGAGTTTCTATTGAAAACTTAAACTTTGCTTATCACTTTGACGCTGGCTTGACGGTTTTATATATTTTAGCAGTGTTTAGACGAGTGCCATGATGTCATCTAATAGTTTTGCATTGTTGAAATTTTTGTTCCGTACTGTTGTTCTTGTTGTTCACTTCACAGTTTTCAGATTTTATATATTTTATACAAAAATAAAAAAACATTCTACACTGTTCTTATTCTTACTAGTTGTTGTTGTTTCTGGTAATTTGTGTCATTTTATTGTTGTGTTTGTGCAGTTGTTTTCTTTTTTTTTGTTATCAAAACTGTAACATTTTTTATTTGCATGTTTGTGGATACTTTTGCTGCATTTTTACTTCTCTCTTTGTATTTAATTAGAATAGACATTTGAAGGATATAAACAGATTTATGCATATTTTTCTATTTACTTTATCTATTCTCGAATTGTTTAAATGAAACGGGGGAAATGGAAAATAATTAAAAGCATGTTTTAGAAAATGAGAAAAACGTATTTTAATTAAAATGCTGACATTTAAAGGAGGTATTTTATTTTACTTTTTTTATCTAAACAATTTAAAATATAGTTTTTATGTTAATATATTATTTATAAAAAAAAATTAAAAAAACAAATATTTTCCAAATTCCATATATTTGTACATCAGTTTCGTGCCGCTGATGTGTTAGTATCTCAAGCTTTCACGTTGAACTTATTACTCGACCTGAAATTATTTATTTCTCGTTTGTGATGTTATTTTGCTCATCATATATTTCAGTGATGCATTTTAGAACTCACCACATTTGAAGTGTTGCCATCTGTTGGTTATCAGAACACACGACGCATCAGATGCAGCGCAGTGATGCATTTCAGAACAGGCCCTTTATGTTATAATATTTTGAGCAAAAATAGCCATTGTTTCATATAAAAAGCAATAACAATTTTTATATTATTTTATATATTAGTTTTCTCAATTTTGTAACTGCTTTTTATATATAAAAAAGTGGAACTTTTTGTTAAATAAAATTAAATGATCTGCGAATATTAAGAATATAAAAAAAAAATTAGAAGAATATTAATATTCTACATATTGCACTCTGAATAAAATAATTTGAATTAAAATAAAATGATTAAAAAATAATTTACAGATTGCAGATTTGAACTTGAGTCCGAATAGAATATTTTTATCTTAATAATAACATTTTTGTTAAAGATAAAATTTATTTGTAAATAATCTAACCTGTTTTCCTTTTCTTTTTATAATTTCAGGTAAGTGATGCAGTCTTATAATATCGAAGAATCAAAGTTTAAAAATTTATTAAGGTAAATACTTCAAATTTTAATTTATTTGGGGTCATACAGGGGTCTTATGTATTCGATAAAAAATTTGAAGAAAAAATTCCTTAAAGTTATTCCTTAAAGGTATTCTGAATAATTTAAAATATGCCACTTTTTTATTTAATTGCAAAAAAATATGACGTTTTAAAAATATTTTGTGTCAGCTGAGTTAAGCGTGTCACTTAATCATTTTTTTTAAGTTCAGATAAAACAATAGATAACAAGAGAGTGAAACAATTAAAAATTTTATATTCTTAATCTTAAATACTCTCCAAATATTTAAAATGTTTAACTTTTTGGGACACAGAGTTCCTTTAAGACATCTCCGTACATAAATTTTAAATCTCTGTTTTGAGAGCGTCATTCCGGGAAGGGCCGTGGGGGAGAGGTTTCACCTCTACAAGATCAGAGAACATCTCAGCTTCTTATAGGCTTAAGAAATGCCCACTAAAGGGGGCGGGGTCCAAAAATTGACTACATAATGTTTTCCACAGACGAACGTATGGGCATTGCTAGATCGTCTTAGACTTCATTACTGAAAATATATACTTTATGGCGTCCAGAATATATACTATATACTTTATGGAGTCCAATTTTTTTTTGGAGGGTATTTTGGCGAGGTCTCTCTGGCAGGGACGGTGGAGGACATTTCACCTTTGCCATAAAACTTCAAAATTAAATGTTCGGAATAATTAGATGTAAAATGTATTTTAAAAATATTTTTTTGATAGGGTCATTTAAGGGGTAAAGGGGTAGGAGTAGGACATACAATTGATCATAAATAAACCGAAAGTATTTTTGAGTGTTTTTAAACCCTCCAAAAAAATACATAAAAATGTAAATTTAATAAGAATAAAAATAGAGTTTTTATTAACTAAATATTTGGAGGGTTCCGGTCGAATATAAAGCTTTTACTTGTTTTAATATTTTATTTTTTTGCTTTCAATCCAACAAATTTGTTTGTTAGTATTCTAAAAAAAACCATGAGTGTAGGACAGAGGAGTACCAGGTTTTTTCTCAGCTTCGTCAGTAAAGCTTAAAAGGGATGAAGGCGTAAATAATACAATTTGTTAAACTTTTACACTATTTTTGCAAATAATAACGCCCACTAAAAGGGGCGGGGTCCAAAAATAAATTTTTTTGATTTTATGGCTCCAAGTTTAACGCGTTGGACCTTCTTTGACATTATAAAAAGAACTTTAAAAATTATGTTGTTTTTAGAGGTCGATTTAGTTCTGCTTAGGGGAACTTTTTCCCCACTTGCCCGATTTAGCCCATTTCCGAACTTGACCTGTGCTATTTTTCAAACTATATTTATAACAAATGGGCTGCTGTTGGCTGAAGTAGTAGAGCACGAGACTATGAAGCAGAGGGTCCTGAGTTCAACCCCGCGCTGAGTCAGAGAAATATTGTGTTGAATTCTTCTGATCAGCATTAGTGCGTGGTTGTGTTAGTTGTTGTCAGCCTGTTTCAATGATGAAGGCATAGGACTGGTCACTGAACACAATTGGCAGCGACTGACATTATCATGTACTAAAAGCAGAGTAACAGCACCCACCTTCGTCGGCCCTGTAGCAAAAATTAGCCGGCGAAGTAAAAGGTTAAAATAGCTAAAAAAAAAAAAAAACTGTATATCGTCTCATCTTTCCTATTCTGTCCCCTCAATACTATCCCCTCGTTTTCAGTTCCGGCGCAATGCATTGCATATGTAGGGGTCATCCCCTGAGTGCTGGTCCCAGATAAAAAAAAAAAAAAATTCAAGAGTCTGGCTCTTTTGGTTTGGACTGAGTTGTGGTTTCCCTAGACGGATAGACGGACGTGCTCAGATCGAATATATATACTTTATGGGGTCTCAGATGGATATTTCGCTGCGTTACAAACGGAATGCGAAGTGAATATACCCCCCAATTCTTTTTTGGAGGGTATAAAAACATATTAACGAAACTTTAAATTCTAGCAAAATTTATAAAAAAAATTCAGTCATTTAAATAAAATTAAGTTATGAATCACATTAATTTAGAATTTAAAGTATATTTGAAATAAAATCGTTACATGATATTATAACGAAAATTGCACAATGGGTTAGATACGAAATATTTTAACTAATTAAACAATTGCTTTGCTTGTTGTGGATTAAATTTGTCTATATGCCTGCATTTCATTGACTCTGAAGACTTCAACCAAATACTAAAAATATACAAAACTCCTTAGCTAATGCACAAACTTTCATAAACCAATTGAGAATTACATAAGAAATACTTGCAAGGTTTTAGCAGTTCTTATAAGAGGTTAGGAAAAACAGTAACTATTTAGTTAATTAATTGACACAATATCTCATATAAATTACATTAAATATTTAAAATAATTTTAGCAAATTAAAATATCTTGCAAGCAAACAGCATACGAGTACTTTTCACTCTATTTCTTCCTTGTTTTATTCTACTTCATTTTGATTGTTTTACTGTCTTTGTGTTAGGAAAACTTTTAACCTGATTTGAGCACATGCCTCTCTACATCAACTCTAAGTAATTAAGCCTACAAAATATGCGAGGAAATATTTACAATAATATTAATATCTTCATGCAGATCCATTTTCATTTATGTGTTACAAAACAGGAAATGGAGATCTTTTTTTAATTATTCAATGAACAAGATTTCTAAAGAAATATTTGAAAACAAATACGGTTCTACTTTTTTTCGTGTGCATATAAAATTTTAGCTGTTTAAGGTCTGTGACTCAGTTATTGTTATTAAATTTCTTGCATTTCTTCTTTGTCTTGCCAGCAATAATAGTTTCTTGAACCGGTTGCAAATACTCGTGCTAAATAAAATAGTCGAGTGGAATACAAGAGGAAAAGAAATTAGACTAAAAGAAAGTAACAGACTCAAATTAAAATCATTCATAGTTCAATACTTTTAATTCAAATAATGCAAATATTATGGATACAGAGAGTTGCACAAGACACAAATCTGCTGCAGCAGTAGCGTAAAGAAAATTTACAAACGTGTACAAAAAATATATATATATGGTGAATTTTGAGAGAAGTGGGCAAAAATATAGCACCGCTGCCAGAGCTGCAGCATAAAGGTAATCGTTTTTCACTATCCTACACAATTGCATAGCACTGGTCACTGATCATCAGTGACAGCGACTGACACGATCATGTACAAAAAAGCAGAGTAACAGCAGCATCCTCCTTCGTCGGTCCTGTAGCAAAAATTAGCCGGTGAAGTGAAAAAGATTGCAATAGCTACAAAAAATTATCTCTATCTCCTCATCGTTCTTCATCTGTCCCCACAATACTATCCCCTCCTTTCTAGTTCCGGTGCAATGCACTGCATATGTAGGGGTCATCCCCTGAGCACTGGTCCGAGATAAAAAAAGTACAAAGAATTATTTAACGCTCTTGTTGAGAATATGTTTTCATTTATTTGTCTGTTTCTATCCTTAAAAATGTATAACTGCTTGCAACAGCATGATTAGTTTTGCAACAGCATGATTAGTTTTGCAACAGCATGATTAGTTTCGCTCCACTTTTTATATAAGTAGTTCTTTATACATGAATGTAAATTATTATTTTTCGATCTAATTAATTTTTTTATTAAGATAAGAACTTTTTATACCCTCCAAAAAAGAATTTGGAGGGTATATTCACTTTGTCATTCCGTTTGTAACGCATCGAAGTATCCATTTCAGACCCCATAAAGTATATATGTATATTCTTGATCAGTGATGAAATCTAAGACGATCTGAGCATGTCCGTCCGTCCGTCCGTCCGTCCGTCCGTCTGTGGAAATCACGATTCAGCCCAAGGCAAAAGAGCTAGACTCTTGAAATTTGGTATAAATAAATTTTGAAGCTTAGAGCAGGTTAAGTTCGGAAATGAGCTAAAACGGGCAAAAGGGAAAAAAGTTCCCCTAAGAAAAACTAAACCAACCCAGAAAAAACAACATAATTTTTAAAGTTTTTTGGCTATTTTGTTAAGCCAATGATATACTTTTATGTCAAATACGGTCCATCGCCTTAAACTTGGACCCATAAAATAATAAAAAAATGTATTTTGGACCCCGCCCACTTTAGTGGGCGTTATTATATGCAAAAATAGCATAAAAAATTAACAAATTGTTTTACTTAAGCCTCCATTTCTTAAAACTAAAATTTTTAAGCTTTAATGACGAAGCTGAGACGAAACCTGGTACTACTCTGCCCTTCCCCCTCCTCCCCCCATCACCCCCTAAATGACCCTACCAAAAAAAAATATTTTAATTTTGTATACAATTATCCCAAGCATTTATTTTTAGAGTTTTATGACTGCCGATTTCTGCCCTACCCCTCCTCCCCCCCTTCACCCCCTAAATGACCCTACCAAAAAAAATAATTTAATTTGGTATACAATTATCCCAATCATTTATATTTAGAGTTTTATGACAAAGGCGAAATGTTTCCCCCACAGCCCTTGCCAGAGCGACCCCGACAAAATACAGTTTTTATACCCTCCAATGAGAATTGGACCCCATAAAGTAAATATATTCTTGATCAGTGATGAAGTCTAAGACGGTCTAGTAATTCCCATACGTTCGTCTGTGGAAAACATGATATTGTCTAGTTTTGAACCCCGCCCCCTTTAGTGGGCGTTGACGTACGATATTATATAAAGGAACTCTGTCCCACCAAGTTAAACATTTTAAATTCACTTACTAAATATTTGGAGGGTATTTAAGATTCGACCCGGTTGAATATAACGCGTTTACTTGTTTTATTATGATTTAAGCTTGTGTCCCTCCATAAAAACACACCCTTTACATAATCAATAGAAACTTGGAAATAACCAAATGCTTAACGTTGCAGTGAAAAACGTGGCATTAGTGTAACAGTTTTACAAATATATTTAACTGCTGAAATTATTTTTTATCAAATTTTAAACAAAATTACTATTTTTAAATAGAAAAAAAAGTTTTAAACAATCACACTACTGTTGTGTGTCAAAACTTTCCACGCTGGTGTAAGTGGAAATCGGAGGGCTCACCAGGTTTCATGTGCATTTTTATTTATTTTATTTTTCTGGCACAATTTTAATCTCTTCGCCCTCCTTGATCACGCTCATGATGAGTTGGAGTATGCGGCTGGCTGCTGCTGCAGCTGCTGCTGATGAAGCCATGAGAATAGGCAAATACACTAAATTGAGTTAAGCTAATTGCCAATTGTATTCTCTTGCTAGTCTCACTACAGCACAAGTATTTGCACTTCACAGCTAGTGGATATACAAAATTGGCTTAAGTTCAATGAAGGGGCAAAGGAAAATAAAAACAACTTCATATAAGCGAGCAAACTACGAACAAACTGGAATAGAAGTGGAATTAAATAAACAAGTAAGAAAATAGTAGTCATAGAAATTGAAATGTTAATGGAAAAGGAGTTTTTCTTTTGCTGTGAAAAGAAACTGTAGGTAAATTTTTTAGTGTTAAAAGAAAATGCAATAGAACACGCGAATAAAGAGTGTTAACGTGTTTAACTGAAGGCAATTATGGCTTAAAGTGTTAAGCAGACAGCAAGAAAAAACCGTTTAAGTTATTTTTGTAAAGCATACTTTTAAGCTGTCACATGTATGCGATTACACATACACTCAAAGCACTGACACCCTGTTTAACCCGCACATATGTGATTGAATTGTATTCATAATTTTGTTGTTGTTAAAGGATGCATACATTTTGTTTATTGTAGTTGTTGTGTCACCAAATGCTATTATTTTAGCACCAACATTTCAGCTTGTAGTGTTGACGCCAAGTGTTTTTGTTTTTTTTTTTTTGGTAAATATATTATTTCTTTAGAATTTCCCTTGTTGTTATTCTGTTTACTGCACGGCAATTTGTTGGCATTAAGGCAACGAAATGAAGAAATTGCATTTCATCAGCACTAAAGAGCAAAACAACGTTTCAATAACAAAGACAGACATGAACAGGAATAAAATAATAAACACACACACACACACCTTAATACAAGTGCATAAATTTACGCGCCTGCACTTACAACTACGAGGTGGCATAGGAAAAGTTGTCGTTATTGAAATTAAATGCAAAAATTTTATTAAATCCAGCGTTAATTATTAATTTAAAATGGGGAAAAGAATGCTAATTGAAAGAAAATATTGAAACGGTAACATTGCCGTTTAATTTGTGTTAACATCAATTTAGTATTGATACACTTCTCGTATACAATTTCCTCATAAAATTTGTATCGAATGTTTTTTAGCTGAGGGAGAATTTTCAAGGACACAAAATTTCAGGTCACAAAAATTCGTCATCATATATACGAATGACTGAGGATCTTCTGGTTCGTGGTCTAGTGTTAATTTCTTCAGGCAACAGTACGTAACAGAATAAGACAGCTGATTTTATTTAAAAAAATTTCCAAGTCGAAATACTCATTCAGTTGAAAACTGCGAGGTCAGTACCTCGTATGAAAATGTGTAAAAACATTTCTGTGTTGTTTAGTTATACCGCTTCTATTGCAAATGCTGCCTTCGGTGGTTGGCTGGTTGACTAGATGGCTGGCAGGTTGCTGGCTTGGGGAGCAGAGCTGTGCATATTTACCTGTAGTTACTTAAACACACACACACACACTCATTTGCATAACTATTACTCACATTTATGGATGTGCAAACAAATTTTTTACTCATAAAAACATGACTTTTCTATAGATCCCTTTGTGTGTGTGTGTGTGCGAGTGCATGAATCTTTTGCTTGCTTTTCATGTTCTGTACCTGCATGACTGTTGTGTGGTGTTTTTGTTATGCTGGTGTATTTGTTTGTTTTACGCAAAAACGCGTCAAGTTATACAATTTGATTTAACAAAAAGGAAACATAAATAACACGAACGCTGCGAATAGCACGCGAAGCATAAAATTACAGTGCCATGCAAAAGTTTTCTACAGTTTATATAATATTAGTTGCCTATTTAAAATAAGTATAAGTAGGTGTTGCCATTCTATGTGTAATTTCCATAATATTAATATTTAACTCCATGGATTATAATATTCTGGGTCTTTGGGAATATGAAAGTGGAATAAGAGATGTCCGTCTGTCTGTCTGTACGTGAAATCCATTTTGCAAAAACGCCAGAAAAGTTAGAGACTTCTGTCTTGGATTGATTTATTGGATATACTTCTAAATAGATTGCTATTGAAAATCGGTGAAATTCCAATTATTATTTCAGAGCTGGACAATTTAAGCGTATTTTTGGTATATAAAATCTTTTAGCTGAAAATAATTTTTTTTCCTTTAATTGAATTTTTTTTTAAATTTCAGGAAAAATTAATTTGTTGTTAAGAATCAAACAAAATTAAAAATACGATTTCAGGGCTGGACAATTGATTTTTTTTTGTATATGAAATAATATTTTTTCCTTTTAAACTAAAGGTTTTATTCTTAAGAAATATTTTAGATTTATAAAAGGTTTATAAGGCAGATATTCATATAAAATTTCCTTTACAAACCCTTTACAAAACATAAATATTTTTTATGAATAAGCCAGTAAACATATTTAATGTTTTTGAAAAATGTAGCGGCCTTCGAAAACAGCTGTTCTGCTCTCCAGTCTAACTCGAATAATTAAAAACTGATGATGACTTTCCTTTGTGTTTTGGAATATTTAGCATGTTTTTCTGAACCTAAAAATTTTATTGCAAATGTAGAGGCCTTAGAAAACAGCTGTTCTGCTCTCCAGTCTAACTCGATGACTTTCCTTTTTGTTTTGGAGTATTTAGCATGTTTCTCTGAACTTAAAAAGTTCATTTAACAATTATCCTATCAAACTTAATTAGATTTAATATTGCAATATGAATGTTCGATGAAACTATTAATTTTATTTGGTACTTAAAATAATTAAAAAAAAATTTTGTGCAAAAAATTGGTGTCAAATCAAAATTAATTTTTATAAACGCGACAGCAATCTGTCATATTTATTTCAAATCAAACAAAATTAAAAATACGATTTCAGGGCTGGACAATTGATTTTTTTTTTGTATATGAAATAATATTTTTTCCTTTTAAACTAAAGGTCTTATTCATAAAAAATATTTTAAATTTATAAAAGGTTTATAAGGCAGATAGTCATATAAAATTTCCTTCACAAACCCTTTACAAAACATAAATATTTTTTTATGAATAAGCCAGTAAACATATTTGATGTTTTTGAAAAAAAAAACTCTTTGTTATACGGATTCCCAGAGCTGGGAAATTTCAAATATTTTTTTATTATTAGAGTAAACGAAATAAAACTGATTGTATTAATATATTTCATATTTTAGCAAAAAAAAATAAAATAAATATAAAAAATGAGAAAGATCAACAAGATAGTTCCACAGTTGGAATGAATATACGAATATAATCGAGACGTCCGTCTTTTACTGATTGTATTTGGTGTTATTCATTATATAACAGATTTTAACAGTTGATACAAAAACATTCGTTCTTCTTGTTCCTGCCATTAAAAAAAAATTATATAAACAGCTTATGACGTTTTCGTGTCTAAGAATGATTATTTACACGTAGAACACTCAGATGTAAAATGCTATTTTACCAATTTTATGATAAGGAGCTAGCAAAATGTTTATGTTGTGCAAGTCTTTATAAAAATACCTTTTAAAAAATATGTAATTTATCAATATTGATGGACGCTAAGATGCCTAAAATTGTACTACAAAAAAATGGTATAAACTAGAAATGTAATTTGCAGCCGCCATAATACAATTCAGATACTATATTATTAAAATTAGTTTAGGGTTAGCTCAATGACGTTACTTTTGCTGCTTAAGAAATATTTTTTAATTTAAAATATATTTGAGTAAAACTTATGGTAACGTTTTACAATTAAAAACTTAATCAAACGGCAACACGGGTATTAAATAAAAGTGTGCTACCATCGGATGCAAATTCCAAATAAAATTTGTATAAATAAAAACTGACATTCATCTAAGCCACCTGATAAGTGGTGACAAACAAACATACACCTGAATATTGATGATGCAAATGTAGCGGTCTTCGAAAACAGCTGTTCTGTTCTCCAGTCTAACTCGAATAATTAAAAACTGATGATGACTTTCCTTTGTGTTTTGGAATATTTAGCATGTTTTTCTGAATTTAAGAAGTTTATTGCAAATGTAGCGGCCTTTGAAAACAGCTGTTCTGCTCTCCAGTCTAACTCGAATAATTAAAAACTGATGATGACTTTCCTTTGTGTTTTGGAATATTTAGCAAGTTTTTCTGAACTTAAAATGGTTATTGCAAGTGTAGCGGCCTTCGAAAATAGCTGCTCTGCTCTCCAGTCTAACTTGAATAATTAAAAACTGATGATGACTTTCCTTTATGTTTTGGAATATTTGGCAAGTTTTTCTGAACTTAAAAAGTCTATTGCAAATGTAGCGGCCTTCGAAAACAGCCGTTAAATAATTAAACACTGATGACGACTTTCCTTTGTGTTTTGGAATATTTAGCATGTTTTTTCTGAACTTAAAAAGTTTATTGAACAATTATACTATCAAACTTAATTGGATTATATGAATGTTCGATGAAATATGAATATTCGATGAAACTATTAATTTTATTTGGTACTTAAAATAATTAAAAAAAATTTTGTGTAAAAAATTGATGTCAAATTAAAATTAATTTTTATAAACGCGACAGCAATCTGTCATATTTATTTCAAATCTATAAATTATAGTTTCTTGTAGAAAATTTTGTTAGTGACTGTAGTCGTAATGAATTCTTTGCATGTAAACGAAACTATCTGAGGAATAAGAAACGTTTGACAATATTGTTGTTGATAATTATGCGTTTTGACACTCTAGTGTTCTTAACAAAATGCATGCATTCAATTTTAACACAAAAACACTAATAAACACGTCACATAAACTTGTCTATGCGACTGCAAATTATGAATTTAAACAACTTAAAGTTCACATGAAGGACTGACTACAAAGAAGTTGACAGAGAAGACACCCACTAGTGCTCGTGACTATGCACACATTTTTATTTGTAAAAGTAATTAAGAATCTTTATTTAGTCATAAATAACGTGTGGTGACAACTTGTTTAACCTGGCAGCATCCTTGCGAGAAGAGTAACCTTGAAGCTGATAATAGATTTGTTTAGTAATCAGCTAGTGTTAATTAGTATTTAACTTATTTGCATTTATAAAAGACAAAAGCCAGTGCAATAAACTGAGAATAAATTTTTGTTAGGAAATCACTTCAATTGCGTTTTTAAAAACTGCCGGGTACCAGCAACATTCGTTGGTGTGTGTGCAACTCTACTCAAGTGTAGACTCTCTTGCATCTTTAGACTCCATTATATTTTACAAGTTTATATTGTTTGTTAATGATAAGTGAATTTGTGGTCTGGGAACTTTAGGAGAAATCTGCTAGCATATGGTTTTTAGCAACCACAGGATCTTGCTTACGAGAGCGGTAGTAAAATTAGTTATAAATAATAGCAGGAAATATTTGTTGCCAACTGAATGGGCATTGTTTTAGACGAAATTCATCAAGTGCTAATTACACCAGGTAACAATATTATAATTTATGTCAAACTGAATTAAAATGTCTGTTTGGTAATGCTTGACGAGTCAGTATGAATCTCGCCTTACACTACAACTACTTTTTAAAATTCTTAAAATTTACTTTGGAAAACTAAATCTGCAATGGAAGTGCAGACGAAGTGCTCGTCTAGTATTTTGTGGCCAACATGGTAACCACACAATTTCGTGCTCATTTTATTCTTCTCACTTTGAAACTCTTAATAAGACAAAAAACTTGGTGTTCCAAAGATCATATTTCCGCTGTAACGTGAAGTATTGAAGAAGACGCCTAAAAGTCGATTAGCCGTTCTCCTCAATTTTTTGGCATTTGTACTTCGACTTTGACTGGACAATAGACTTGGGTCCAACTAGCTCATTCGCTCAGTTTTGACAAGAACCTTTAATCCATCCAATGTAATTTGAATGGGTTTGATCAGAGGTTCTTGTCAAAACTGAGCGAATGAGCTAGTTGGACCCAAGTCTACTGGACAATTTTTCGCGATGTTCTTGGTTTCGGTGTCTATAAAATACAGCTTGTGGAAGAATTGAAGCCAAAATATTGTAGTTTTTATGAAAATTTTGCTAATTGTCCCATGGTTTAGTGATGACACGCATTATTGATTCGTAAATAATTAAAATTAAGAGTGAAAACGATTCTGCAGCCGTCAAAAAATCACATTGACATCCTTTCAAGTTGGCTGTTTCGTGCGATTTCTAAATGATCAAGGGGAGCTGCCGTTACGTTGATATTGACTGAATTCCAAAATTTATCAATCAGATAAAAATATCAACGCCATTTGATTGCAACAAGAGAAGCTTCAAGTTGTCGTACAGTTCCAAACTATTTGAGGTCTGAACGCAGACTTAATTGTAATACCACGAGTGTCAGAAGCCCCTGGGACTTCAGTCTCAGCCTGGCAGTGGTCCGACCTTTCGGGGAGCTTCATGGTAGCTGTGTTTTAAACCCAAATCGTGTGAAGATTGTGAATTCGGTGTGGAGTTGCTTTGCGAACGGGTGCCGCGACCCAAAATTTGGTAGGCCGAGCCCGATCCTAACCCAGGGGGAGGCCATGTCCAAGTACATGGTTTCAAATTCAGTCTGTTGTGTGTTGGGGCGCTAGTAGACGAATTGTATCCACCCGGTACTAAGACCACAGTGGGGTGGGGCCGTGAGGCAGGTAACCAATATAATCTGTAGCACCTCTGTACTTGTCGTTCGTGTAAATTAAACCCTCTTCAGCCTTATTCCGTAACTCGCTAAAAAGCATTTCTAGACTGAATAGTAAAAAAGCGCTGCATATTTTTGGGTGCTTATTATTTTATGTAGCGATTTGCTAGCGAACAAATAACACTGTTCAGCAGCAAAATCCTCCTTTAAATAAAACTATATGGACTATCTGGATTTTAATGCTCTAAACTCAAATCTGTTTTCGGATTTTTTCCATCAAGTCGGGATTTTTTCCCCTAAATTAGTCAGGTACGGGGACATATTTCACCCTAACGAGTCATCAGATTTTCAAGAGTAAAACACCAGAAGATGTGTAACAAAATTGTATTTATTTTAGTCGAATATAATATTTCTCTATCTCTTATCGTTTTGGAAGTATTCAGAAATCGAGCAAGAGGGAAAAAAATTCCCCTAAGAAGAACTAAACCAACCCAGAAAAAGCAACATAATTTTTAAATTTTTTTGGTTATTTTGTTAAGCAAATGATATATTTTTATGTCAAATACGGTCCAACGCGTTAAACTTGGAGCCATAAAATAAAATAAAAAATATTTTTGGACCCCGCCCACTTTAGTGGGCGTTATTATATGCAAAAATAGCATAAAAATTTAACAAATTGTTTTACTTGAGCCCACATTCCTTATAAATAAAATTTTTAAGCCTTAATGGCGAAGCTGAGACGAAACCTGGTACTACTCTGCCCTACCCCCTTCTCCCCCTTCACACCAACAAAAAAAATAAAAAAATTTTAATATTGTATACATTTATCCCAAACATTTATTTTTAGAGTTTTATGACTGCCTATTTCCGCCCTCCTCCCCCTTTGCCCCGTAAATGACCCAATAAAAAAATATATAACATTTTATTTTGTATAGATTTATCTCAAGCAGTTATTTTTAGAGTTTTATGACAAAGGTGAAATGTTTCCCCAACAGCCCTTGCCTTGATCAGTGATGAAGTCTAAGACGGTCTAGCAATGCCCATACGTTCGTCTGTGGAAAACATGATATTGTCTATTTTTGAACCCCGCCCCCTTTAGTGGGCTTTGACGTACGATATTATATAAAGGAACTCTGTCCCACCAAGTTAAACATTTTAAATTCACTTACTAAATATTTGGGGGGTATTTAAGATTCGACCCGGTCGAATATAACGTTTTTACTTGTTTACATCTAATATTGTTTTATTTTAGTAAAAAAAAATTTTGGATATATTAAAATTCGCTTGGAAATATCACTTCCATAAATTGTAGCGTGCGTCACGGAAAATAAAGCTAATTTTTATACTATAATTTTGTTTTTAAAGTGATCTGTAGTTTAAAATCATTTTGTTTCCCTGCTTTTCAATAGATACAAAAATTAGAATTTCCGATTAAGAAGTAAAGAAAATGTTGTGTATTAATTTCTGTAGCGTGTGTCACAATTTGAGTTCTCTGAAAATATGCGTTCAAGGGCTTTGCAATTGTTATTTCGTTTTCTCATATTTTTTTATTTTTATCACTAATTTTTTGCTTCTATTAAGGCGCAGCTGTTTGCAAGAGAATTAAAAAAAAAATACAAAATTGCAAGAAAATCAGGAAATTTTCTTATCAGGAGACTTCTCTTTAAATTTATTTTTAATAGCCTTCGCCGGCAGTCAAACCCACAATCATTTATGTTTATTTTATAAGAATCTCTATTCGTCTAAGTGTATTCCGGAACCTCAATTCTTAAGTGTTGGCCTGCAACCAGCCTCGTATATACAATGAATGGATATTCAAAATGAATGCAAATGTGTAAATTACAATATTTAACAATTTGCAAGCGAATATGTTTGCGATTGTATTGAAAATGTTTTGCTGTTCAACAGAAATATTATAAGTCCCGCATGTTTAACAGATAAAAACGCGAAAAGAAAAAGAAAAAGATTCATTTGTGAATTGCCAAGAGATTTCTTTTTAATTAAATTCAATCATTTGCAATATAAAAGATGCTGCAGACATCGTTGTTATCAGCGAGACATAAAGAATGTAAAAATTAATTAACTACTCGTATACAGAGATTTTGTTTTTTTAATGTCGAGTTTTTTTTCTCGAAAGCATGAAACACAATTCCTCTTCAACAATTTTAATATAAATTATAAATTGTTGTATAACTTATTTGGGATTACTAGGGGTATTTTGTGAGTGTGTGTGTTTCCATTTAAAATAAAACTAAAAATTATCCATTTGAACTAATCAAATTGCCAAAAGTTCTTCGAGCATGAAAATAGCACAAGTTTTCATTAGCATAATGCTGCAGCTGGCTGGCCATCCCTACGATAATGATATGATGTTACGGCGGCATTCGTTTCGATATGAAGAGATATTTTTGATGGGGAAAAAAATGAAACCACATACGGTTATAACAATTTACATAATTAGCTACTTAATGTAATCACAGTCATGTCTCTATCTTCTAATACCTGAACAAGAATTTTTGCCCAAAAAATAAAAACATGTGAGTTTTACATCATAAATAAAAAAATAAAAAAATAAATAAAAGAACACACAAAAAAATTAGTTTTCTCCCAATTCAATTATTTAGTCAGTTTTTGCTGTTGGCTGATGTAAAAGTTGAAACAACTTTTGCCAAATCCGCAGCAACAAAACAAATCGTATGGCTTTTAGTTGTATAACGAAATTCTTATTTACATGCAAATTCTAAGTTTATGGTAAATTGTTGCTGTAACTGAATAGTTCATATGAATAAGTTGCGCAATAAATTCACATACATACAAACATAACTAGATTTTGCAATTACAATTTCGCAAGACTTGAGCTTTGGCGGCATGAAAAACTCATTAGAATAAAAAGTAATTGGTTACCTGCCATGATGGTCAATAGCAAACATCTTCATAATACATTTAATGCATCTCCAAATTGTGATCAATTTCCCAAATTATGAAAAATTTCTTATTGTATTTCTCTGTTTCAATTCGAATGGTTGTATAGTAGATAAAAATAATGGGTTGTTGCCGCCACTATAATCTGGTTTTTGCAAAAGATTTTTTCTACTACAACCAACATTCTCCAGTTAATAACCTTAAGTTAGCAAACACAGTGGTGTTTATGATTGACAATAGCTGGCCTTTTCGTGTATATCATTGTGTATATGTTCTTCTTTCATCTACAACAACCTCAGCATGAAATTTAACAAATTATGATTAAATGGTAATGGTAGTGGGCTTCAATAGTGAGGGATTTCCTGAGATAGATTAAATCATATTTGCTATGCAGAAAGTAGTTCAATGCTTCATTAAATTCAAAGCAATTTGATACGAAATTTGTTTTGAATCCAGTAAGATCTGACAAATATTCCAAGTTGCAGTTTCAATTATTCAACTTATACCAAAGAGCAGAACAGCTGTTTTCGAAGGCCGCAACACTTGCATCGGCAGTACTCGTGTGTATATTTGTCTGTTACCACTTATTAAGAGTTGAATGTGATAGCATATTTTATTTACTTGGATTTTATTAGGAAATTGCATACGAGAAGTGTATCAAACCGATGGTAATACACTTTTAATGATAGTGTTGCTATTTGATTATTTTTTTCGTGTCCCAGTTTCTGAATTTTTATTCTATTCTGTAAGGGGGTGTTTTTTTTTACAGAGTGACGCAAGTTTAAATCGTAATAGAACAAAGAAGTATATTTTAATTAGCAATGAAACGATCTTCATGGGAAAGAATATTTTATGTAATTAATGGTTATATATGATTTCTGGTGCATAGAAGACGCAATCTGGAACACCAATTTTCAACAACTAAAAAAATCTTCCCCCTACGTTCAGGTCACGCAAAAGTGATCATCACCCCAAAAATCGCTGATCATCACCCCAAAAATCGCTGATCATGATATTATATATATAATACGACTCGAAAGAATGTAATAAATTAAAGAAAAACACAAGATTTTTCTTTAATCTATTACAAACACTCGAGTCGATTCGAGAACGGTAATAAGGCAGAATATTGAACCATCATTGAATGAAAATAAGTGAGATGACTGAGACTCAACTGATCAAGTATGTACATCACATTTCACATGAATAATTAGTCATGAAAAAGGCATTCGCGAGATGGGTGCAGCGATTAATTAGGTACACTCGACCATAAGAGCAAGCCTCTGACCGCTTCAAAGAAGTGGTCAGTGGTTTCGTTTGACTTTTTATGCCTCTATATAATCATATGCGAATACAAATAATCGATTACTATTAATCGATTAGTTTTATTCGATTAGTCTTATTCGATTAATTTTATTCGATTAATTTTATTCGATTACAATTATTTTTTCAAAACTATTCGACTGGTGTTTGCACCAGGACCGTACACTCGACCATAAGAGCAAGCCTCTGACCACTTCAAAGAAGTGGTCAGTGGTTTCGTTTGACTTTTTATGCCTCTATATAATCATATGCGAATACAAATAATCGATTACAATTAATCGATTAATTTTATTCGATTAGTTTTATTCGATTAATTTTATTCGATTAAAATTATTTTTTCAAAACTATTCGACTGGTGTTTGCACCAGGACCGCTTTTTTTTACTTAAACTTTTCCATAAAGTGGCAGAACACAATGCTTTACTGTGCAGCGGCTACAGCTTCTTCAGTGCGCACTGTTCGGCGTCAACAAATATGGCCCGTAAACGATTTATTGTTCTTTGAATTCGGCGCTCTGAAGGAGGATTATGTGCGGCATAAAATGGAAGAAGTGCACCATGACTAATAAAACAATTATTTTGATTACAAATTTCAACAATTTGCACGCGTTGTTCTGGTATTGAGACGCTTAAAAAACAACAGGTTTTACTTTAGGCAAACTTTTAATGCTTCAGTTTCGATGGGAACTTCGCTAGGATCTGTTGTTTTGTTAATAAATTATTGTGCGAGGTCTGTTAAAGGTACACATTGTATTTTAATTATTCTAGAAAAATATTTATTTATTCATCAGTTTCTATTTGGTTGCCCTCTGGTATAATACACTTGGGCCAGTTTCTCTTTCAATTAACGAATAACTTTTGATATGCATCTTTTTTTTATATCCTTGAGATCGTCGGTTTTCTCTAATTTTTTTTTTCATGGGTTTCTTCAAGCTGACACAAAGCTTACGGTTTTAAGAGAAAAACACCATCTTTATTTGTAACGAACTTCTTCAATGCCACACATTTCGTTCCCAAAAATTTCTGAAAAAATTTGAGCGGCATATGTGAACAGTTTCGCGTGCTAGAGTGTCCAGGTCGTCCTTGTGTGAGAAGTTGGTTGCACTTGTAAAATTTCTTTGAAGTCAGAGTGCAATCACCGTATACGACAGTCAACCAAAGATTTTTATACCCTCCAAAAAAGAATTGGAGCGTATATTCACTTTGTCATTCCGTGTGTAACGCAGTGAAATATCCCTCTAAGACCCCATAAAGTATATATATTCTTGATAGGTGATGAAATCTGAGACGACCTGAGCGTGTCCGTCCGTCCGCACGTTGGTCTTTGGAAATCACAGGTTCAAATGAAAAGAGACAAATCCTTACTTTTTGGTACAGATAAATTGTGAAGAATGGCACAGTTTTAGTTGGTAGATGTGATGAATCGGGTCAGAGGGTAAAGAGTTCCCCTAAGAACAACTCAACCAACGTTTAAAAAAAATATAATATTTTTTGTAAATTTGTTAAGCAAATGATATATTTTTATGTCACAGAAGGTCCAAAGCGTTGAAATTTTGGCCAGAAAATCAGAAAAATTATGAACCCCGCCCTCTTTAGTGGGCGTTAAAGTAACACATTGCATGGAAAAATAGTGTAAATATTTAACAAATTGTATTCCTAGAGCCTACACTCATAAACAAATTTAATGTTTAAGTTTTACGATGAGGGTAAGATGTTCTCTGGTCTTCCCCTGCCCTACCCTTCCACCCACCTTTTCCCCCTAAATTTTCTTCTACGTTTAATTGCTTCAAAAATTGACTTTTTAAGTTTCTGCGACAAAAGTGAGATGTCTCCCCCACCGGCCTTCCCGGTTTAGGGGTTTAAAAGTGCCCACTGAAATATCCTAAAGTTACTCTGATCCAGCAGGTTAAAAATGCTTAGTATATCTCTGTGCCTTTTTGATTTCAAATTGATTGTGTTTAGGAAAATGTTCCAAAAGGAATAAAAACATCAATCTGTTAAAGTAGATTGTAGTTGACTTAAAACAGTCTTGCATTCATTTTGTTCGAAACTTTATTTACTTTATTTACTATATTTACGAATATTCCATGGCAGGCTAATTTTTTGTTTTGATTTCTTTTCAAAATTATTTCGCTCTTGCGAGATGCATTTATTTCCAACACACAAAAATAAATCTCTTTCCTTTTTCTATAAAAATTTTTTTTTCTTTCCAAGTTTGTTGGCGGAACTTTTTGCGCTGCCAAATCAATTTCAATATTCATATTTTCATCTTCATAATATTTTTGTTACAATTCAGCTGTAGTCCTGCTAACTTTGGTACTCAGCAGGGATGTAAAGCCAATATACTGCAGTATTATATAGAGCAGAATAAACCAATGAAATCAAGAAAGGCAAAAAGAAAGACAAAAAAATAGTGAATGAAATGAAAATGAAGGAGAAAGAATAAAAATAAAAAACTGGATAATTTAAATGAACTGACTTTAGCGAAATAATATTGCGCTAAATGATGGGATTGTGATATAATTTTCAATTAATAAATTTTAAGAAATTTTGAAAATTAAATCAATAGGTGAGCATGTTTAGTGCCATTTATTTGTCGCATAATAATTTTTCAAAATTAATTCTTCCATTTTGATAGCGAATAAACAAGAAAAGAGTAAGAACGTTATTCAACGGGGTGGAATCTTAAATACCCTGCAAATATTTAGGGCCCGATTATGGTTTACAACAGTTGTTAGTTCAATGTTGTATTTTTGAAAAAGCGATTATGGTTTACAACTGTTGTCTGTAATGTTGTATGTTAAGTTGTTTGCCTTTGACAACACCGATTATCGTTTACAACATGTGTATTTATGTGTTGTCAGTACTGTCAAAAACGTACAACAGCTCATTAGCTGTTGTTTCGCGAGCGTTACAAGTTAAAAACGCAAAATGGAGAAAAATTTTTAAGTAAACATATAAAATCTAAAAAACCAGAAAAATAATTAGTTATTATTTGTTCTTAGCAAAATTACAAATCAAAAACAAATGGAAAAACTGGTTGATCTTATGAAAATGAATCCAGAGATTGGCCGATGGAAGCTGTCATTTGGATGTAGCAAAATGTATCTCAAAGAGAAATGGGATCAATTTTCTGACCAATTAAATAGCTTAGGACCTCCTATTAAAACTACCAAAGAATGACAACGAGTTAGTAGCAGATCTACTGAATAATTTATTTTACCTTACTATAAAGTCAATTTGAAAAGAAAATTGGCTTCAAACAAGAGAAATTTTCAAAGTACTGGTGGTGGCCCATCTACTGAAGTGAGCCCATTGGAACAGAGCACTGTGGAACTTGTGTCAATGCAAACACAAGTAAGCCCAAGTGGTTCTGCAATGGGCTTGGCAACTCAGCATGATTCCGATGGGGCGGAATCAACATTTGGACCTGAGGAGCCTTCAACTTCCGTTAAATGCACCGAGCCGCCATTGGCAAAAAATAGAAAAGCATTAAGCAATAGTCGGGAGGACGAACGATTAGCAATATTAAAAAGCCAATCGAAAAACCAAGAGGAGATTTCGAAATCGCACAACTATTAAAAGAAATATTTAGTTTTTAATAAATGCAATTGAATATTACAATAATCACAATGATGACATTCGGGCTGTAGTATCCTTTCCTGTTTAAATACAAATGTTGTAATTCCTTTGAAGGAGCTACAATTCGTACGTGCGTACCATCTATACATCCGACTACTCCTGGAAATCTGGTTTTTGAAAAAACGACGTTTTTTTCTTCTTCGGTCATCCGAGCATTTATCCACTTCTTGCAAATTTTTCGCTCAAAGAATTTAACTATTTCATTTAATATGCAGCAAACAGTTGGTTGTGAAACTCCAATATTAAAATCATTGCCGCTGCTTCTTTGATAACTACCATCAGCAAGAAACCTGGATGCACAACACAATTTTAAAACCTTTGGAATGGCAGAGCAGCGGGTTGAAGGTGTTAAAAAAGAGTCAAGCTTTTGTAACAAAAACAAAAAACCATCTTTGTTTATCCGGAACAATTTTATAAAACTATAAAATTTATGTGTAATCAATACATTTTAAAAATTTGTTATTTTAGGAAAATCATACGTACTCAGTAGAGCTACCAAGCTCTAATGGATTTGTCGCGCATATTTTTCCGAATACGTGTTGTATGTATTATTGTTATTTTCAATTTCATCATCAAAATATAAATCATCGTTAATATATATAATTCTTTTTGTTTTATATATGTATTTCAGACGAAAAATACGTTTATTCAATTTTTTACCTTGACATTTGTTGGCGTGCAGGTATGCTTTTTTATGGAAATATCTACTACAATTACATTACAACCCTGTGACATACACAACAGCTAGCTGTTGTAAACCATAATCGCAAAAAGGGTTAGTGTTGTGTTGTAACTAAAACAACACAACATGTTTGTATTGTAAACCATAATCGGGCCCTTAGTTAATAAATTAAAACTGTTTAACCTGCTGGGTCACCGAGTTCCTTTAGGACATTTCTGTGCCCAATTTTAAAACATTTTATTTTGACAGGGTCACTCCGGGAAGTACTGAGAGCGAGAAACCTAAAAAGTAAATTTTTGTGATAATTAAGTGTAGAAACAATTATTTTTTTCATAGGGTCATTTAGGGAGCAAAGAGGTATGAAGACGTAGGGCAGGGGGAAGATCGGGGAACATCCCAACTTCGTCGTAAAGGCTTTATAATTTAATTTTTAAGGAATTTAGGCTTAAGGAATACAATTTTCTAAATATTTACACTACTTTTCCATGTAATATATTACTTCAACGCCCACTAAAGGGAGGCGGGGTCCAAAAATATATTCTTACAATTTTCCGCGGCCAACTTCAAAGCTCTGCATCTTCTTTGACATAAAAATATAATATTTGCTTAACAAAATTACAAAAAAAAAAAACTTTAAAATTATATTGTTTTTTAGAGGTTGGTTTGGTTCTTCTTGGGGGAATTTTTTCCCCTCTGGTCCGATTCAGCTCATTTACGATTTTGACCTGTACCATGCCACAGGATTCCTCTACATTCATTTCATGGGTCGGGCTCTTTTCGTTTGGACTGTATCGTGTGTTCCCCATACGGTCGAACGGTCATGGCTAGATCGATCCATCTGAGAACCCATAAAGTATATATATTCTTGATCAGTGATGAAATCTAAGACGATCTGAGCACGTTTGTCCACCTGTCTGTGGAAATCACAATTCACTCCAAACTCCCACACTCTAGAAATTTGGTATAAATATGTCTTGAAGGATAGCACAGGTTGAGTTCGGAAATGGGCTAAATCGGGCAAGAGGGAAAAAAATTCCCCTAAGAAGAACTAAACCAACCTCTAAAAAACAACAGAATTTCTATATATTTTTTTTGTAATTTTGTTTAGCAAATGATATATTTTTATGTCAAAGAAGGTCCAACGCGTTAAACTTGGAGCCATAAAATAAAAAAAAATAATTTTTGAACCCGCCCACTTTAGTGGTCGTTATTATATGCAAAAATAGTGTACAAATTTAACAAATTGTTTTACTTAAGCCTACATTCCTTAAAAATAATATTTTTAAGCTTTAATGACGAAGCTAAGACGTAACCTGGTACACCTCTGCCCTACCCCCCTCCTCCCCCTTTGCACCTTAAATGACCCTATGAAAAAAATATTTAAATAAATTTTACATTTAATTATCCTAAACATTTATTTTTTAAGTTTTATGGCAAAGGTGAAATGTCTCCCCCACGGCCCTTGCCAGAGAGACCCCGACAAAATACAGTTTTAATACCCTCCAAAAAGAATTGGACCCCATAAAGTATATATATTCTTCATCAGTGATGAAGTCTAATACGATCTGGCAATTTCGATACATTCGCCTGTGGAAAACATGATATAGTGTATTTTTGGACCCCGCCCTCTTTAGTGGGCCTTGACGTACGATATTATATGCAATAATAGTGTAAATTTTGAAAAAATTGTATTCCTTAAGCCTATAAAAAGCTGAGATGTTATCTGATCTTGCGGAACGTCTCGCACAAGACCCTTGCCGGAATGATTCTGTCAAAATAGGGATTTAAAATGGAGTACAGAGATGTCTTAAAGGAACTCTGTCCCATCCACTTAAACATTTTCCCCGGTATTCTTAAAATTTAAAATGAGTTTTTAATAAAATTTTTTCATACAAAATTTTCTTAAAACAGATTTCAAATACGTTTTATTTTTTTATGAATACCGGGGTTTAAATTTAATTACTAAATATTTGGAGAGTATTTAAAATTCGACCTGGTCGAATATAACGTTTTTACTTGTTTTTTTTTTTTTTTGAGTGTAAAAAAAGTTTACTTTTAATAAAAATTGGTTGTTGTTGTGCCAACTTCATTTCTTCTTGATATTAAAATAAATTTTTCGAAGACAAATTGATTTGGCAAATATTTTTGCCATAAAAACTAGAGAATGGGAAGAAAAAATATCATTAGAAGAAAATATCTGTTGAAAATAATGAGCCAACGAATACAATTAAATAAATAAATAAATTGCATAAACAATGAAATGGAAATAAACTGAATAAGACGAATTCCCTAAAATTTTTGTTTTCTCTATATATTATTTTTACTTAGTTTTAGACAATTATTGAATATTTCCTTAAAAAAAAAAATTAGTTTTTTTCAAGAAACGAGTTCTTGTGTGCTTTGAGGGTTTTCTATTTATTATTTTTATTTTTATTTGATACATACACGGCTGTCCATGGAATGAAAATAAATAGCTTTCCATGTTCGGATTGTGATGCTAATGGTTTCTTTTTAAATTTGCTCCAATTAGTTTTTGTGTTGTTGATGTGTTGCATGAATGCTGTGAATATATTGGAACACAGATGTATCTGTTGGGATCTTAATTTAAATCTTTTTGTCTCTGTGTGTGTGTGTGCTTGTGTGAGTGAGTGTGTGTGTGAGAGTGTGTAACTCACCAAACAACAAACAATTTCTTTCTCGGGCCTGTTTTAGGCAGTTTCCTTGCATTGAGAAGAAACAACAAATGACCAACTTATTTCCCCATTTGAAAATGACTCGTATATTAGAGTAGGTCAGAGATTTGTATTGTGTTCGTATTTTGGCCACATAATTATGGGAAATGCTCGTAGCATTGTGTGTGTGTGTGTGTGTATTGGTGAGATAAAGATTAGATATGAAATATATTGTATTGTGATGATTCATTGCTGTAAAGCTGTTTTCTTCATTCTATACCGTCGGATATTGCAAATGGTTTAATTTTCTAGAGATTTATAGTGTCAATATGGGGATTTTGGAGCGATAAAGTAGATAATATGATATTTACAAATGCTTTTGTTAATTTATAATTTATTTTCTTTTGTCATTCATCAGACAAGTAAAAATTCTATGTTATCAGAATACTGAATCAATAAATCATTGACTCGCAAAATTTAAAGAAATGTTAATTTTTAGCATTTTGTACCGAACGTAATATGTTGTATTAAATTCAATTAAAATTTAATGGCAGGTTACAGTTAATGAAAGGGTTGCGTCTTTCGAAAACAGCTGTTCTGCTCTGCTGTGTAAGTTGAATAACAAAAACTGATGTTGACTTGCCTTTGTACCTTGGAATATTTATCATGTCTATCTGAGATTTAAATTAAAAATTTCGAACAATTAGCCTATAGAATCTTAATTCAATTTAATTAATGGCTAATTGATGTGTTTTTATACCCTCCAAAAAAGAATTTGGAGGGTATATTCACTGTGTCATTCCGTTTGTAACGCATCGAAATATCCATCTCAGGCCCCATAAAGTATATATATTCTTGATCAGTGATGAAATCTAAGACGATCTGAGCATGTCCGTCCGTCCGTCTGTGGAAATCATGATTCAGTCCAAACTAAAAGAGCTAGACTCTTAAAATTTTGTATAAATATATTTTAAAGCTTAGAGCAGGTTAAGTTCGAGGATGGCCTAATTTGGGCAAGAGGGAAAAAAGTTTCCCTAAGAAGAACTAAACCAACCCAGAAAACACAATATAATTTTTAAAGTGTTTTGGTTCTTTTGTTAAGTAAATGATATATTTTTATGTGAAATACGGTCCAACGCCTTAAACTTGGAGCCATAAAAATTTTTTTTGGACCCCGCCCACTTTAGTGGGCGTTATTGTATCCAACAATAGCATAAAAATTTAACAAATTGTTTTACTTAAGCCTACATTCTTTAAAAATAAAATTTTTAAGCCTTAATGACGAAGCTGAGACGTAACCTGGTACTACTCTGCCCTACCCCCTCCTCCCCCTTCACCCCCTAAATTACCCTACCAAAAAAAATTTTTTTTTATTTTGTATACAATTATCCCAAGTATTTATTTTTAGAGTTTTATGACTACCGATTTCTGCCCTACCCCCTCCTACCACTTTGCCCCCTAAATGACCCTACAAAAAAAAAACAATTTTTTAATATTGTATACAATTATCCCAAGCATTTATTTTTGGAGTTTTCTGACTACCGATTTCTGCCCTACCCCCTCCTACCCCTTTGCCCTCTAAATGACCCTACCAAAAAAAAAAAAAAAATCTTTAATTTTGTATATAATCATCCCAAGCATTTATTTTTAGAATTTTACGACTGCTTGTTTCTGTCCTACCCCTTCCTCCCCCTTTGCTAAATGACCCTATAAAAAATATATAAAATTTTATTTTGTATAGAATTATCTCAAGCATTTATTTTTAGAGTTTTATGACAAAGGTGAAATGTTTCCCCCACAGCCCTTGCCAGAGCGACCCCGCCAAAATACAGTTTTTATACCCTCCAAATAGAATTAGACCCTATAAAGTAAATATGTATATTCTTGATTAGTGATGAAGTCTAAGACGGTCTAGCAATGCCCATACGTTCGTCTGTGGAAAACATGATATTGTCTAGTTTTGAACCCCGCCCTCTTTAGTGGGCGTTGACGTACGATATTATATAAAGGAACTCTGTCCCACCAAGTTAAACATTTTAAATTCACTTACTAGATATTTGGAGGGTATTTAAGAATATAATCTTTTTACTTGTTTTAAATCAGAAAGACATGATAAATATTCCAAGGCACATAAAAAAATCAACATCAGTTTTAATTATCCAAATTACACAGCAGAGCAAAACAGCTGTTTTCGCAGGACGCTACACTTGCATCATCGTTATGCATGTGTATGTTTGTTTTACCACTATTTAGGTGGCTTAGTTGAAAAGCCTTTAAATATGAAAATTTTATTAGGAAATCGCATACGAGAAGTGTATTAAACCGAAGTAACACTCTTTTAATCCCTGTGTTCCTGTTTGATTATTATATTTTTCTTGTTTTGTTTTAAGTGCTGCATAAGAAGTTTAATTATTATTACATATTTTCTAAAATCAGGGCGTTTCTCTTGTTCATAAATTGTGTATGTATTCCATTCTCGTTTTAATAAGAGATTTATTTTTATTTCATGTATTTATTCTTTCAATTCAATTTACGTCAATTTATTCTATTTGTGACAACTTTTGGCCAGTATGATGCTTGGGTATTGAACGGTTAGGCGATTTTCTTTAGCAAAAAAATATAATGACAAATTAAAGGGAGATGTTTTAGCAGCAACATTTTCACAATGTTTTTGACAGATCAGCTGTTTTGGTGTAACATGTTCCTGTTAAACATGTTTAGTTTGGTCTACAATTTAGCCATGAATCGTCTTCGAAACGCGAAATGCTTACAGATTATTGGATTTTATTAATAAAATTCATGGTCGGCTAAGAAAGTGCAATTTTTTCTCAGCTCATTTCTGTTTGAAGAGATACGCGATCAAGTAAAATATCCCTATTTGGTATAAAGATCAATCCAAAGTATTCCAAGAGCTGCCATGCATGCGGAAAAGTGCAGTTTTTGGTTTTGGACCGGTGGCATAATTGGACCCTATGTTTTCAAACACCAATGCGCGTTAGTGTGAATGGCGATAACAAAAAAAATTTTTTTTTTTAATCAAAATGTATAAGCAGGACTTGGCTGACGTCCGTGCTGTGTGCCACATGCCGCACAGTGCGCCAAACAATGGCCTAACTGATAGATGACTTCGGCGAACAGTTTATCGCTCGTGTAGGGCCGGTCAATATGCCGCCTAGATCGTGCGGCTTAACAATTTTAGAACAATTTTTGTGGCTCTCTGTTTAGCTCATGTTTATAAGGACAAGTCCGCAACGGCTGATGCACTGGAAGTCAACATTGAAAAACTTATTCGTGAGATACTGGGCGATATGTAGGAGAGAGTATTCTAAGATTAGATCTCGAGTATGAACCATTTGACGCATCATCATCTATGTGAAATCATCGTTCTATTGAATCAAATAAAGATTTCACAACTTTCTCAAAATTTTATGTGTTTTTTAATCATATCTGAAAGCTCTTACAAAATCACCTTCTATTATAAACTTTTAAAAGATTAACTGAATACCATATGATGATCAATTTATAATGACTATTTATAAGAAACCAGCCAAAAAAACAACTTCTTAAAAGCTCATTAAATACTATTTAGGAAATCTCATCGCTTTCTATTATCAAAAATTTATTCCACTGAGAATAACAAAAACTATTTGTTCAAAATTGTAACTATTATTGCAAAAATATGTTTCTTTTGATCATCTTTCTTAACAAGAAAACTACACAAAAACTTATTACTGCGATGAAAAATAATAAAGAAAAAAAGAAAAACTGAAAAGGTAAAAGTTTTTCTAATTTTTCATAATTCTCAAAGTGATTTTGTTTCTTGTATGTCTGTTTTTTTTCGTGGCAGTTGCAGTCCTGAGCTTAAACTCGACAAGGATACAAGCATAACAATTACAGACAGCTGGTGAAAACAATAAAAAGTAACTACTTTTTTATATATTTTTTTTTTTTTGTCTTTTTATTTTGGATGATTGTTTGCAGTAAACGAAAAAGAAAGCAACGAAATTAAAAAATCCAAGGAATAAAAGTACACGACTATTTGTTAAAAAACTACTGACTGGTGAATGGAAAAAGCTAACAATACAACAACAACAACACAAACACAACAACAACTGCAACAATACAATAACGAGTTAAAATACAATACGAGTAGGTAACCAGTGAATAAGAATGACAGATAAATGGAAAAAAAGCCGAGTGGAAAAGCCATCAGGGTAACGCGATGTATTTTTTTCTTATATTTTATTGTTTTTCTACGTTTGCATATGGAGCTGATGATCCTAATTTTGATTTGAATGGCTACGTGGATACACAAATTGTGTTATTTATGACTCAGAAAATCCTTATAAAATCCTTTATAGTTCCGGAGCAATGCGCTGTACATGTAAAGGGCATTCCCTGAATGCTGCTTCCAGATAACTGCCCGATGCGGATTTTGGTGTGGCGCAGAGTTAATAGGACTACATATTTAAAAAAAAGGCCGAAATTGCAGTCAATGTGAATGCGTTACAGGAACACGGTAACGGAGTTCTTGTGGCCTCAACTGGATGTCATGGGATGTGGACGACATGTGGATTCAGCTAGAACAATTTAACTCAAGAAATTTTGACATCAATTGGACACCAAGATCATACGATTTAACGCCTTGTGGTTTTTTCCTTGGGGTTTTTTGAAATGTCGACTTTAGGCGAATAAACCGGAAGTAATTCCAGAGCTCAAATCCGAATTTTTTATTTATTTTAGTTAAAAGTCATGCCTTGTCTGTCAATAAGTCATGTCTTTGTCTCTGAAAAAGTCATGTCTTTGTCTGTGAAAAGCCCATGTATTTTTCTGTCAAAAAGTCTTGTCTTTGTCTGTGAAAAAGTCATATATTTGTCTGTGACATAGTCATGTCTTTGTGAAAAAGTCATGTCTTTGTGAAAATGTCATGTCTTTGTCTCTGAAAAAGTCAGGTCTTTGTCTGTGAAAAGCCCATGTATTTTTCTGTGAAAAAGTATTGTCTTTGACTGTGAAAAAGTCATATATTTGTTTGTGAAATAGTCATGTCTTTGTGAAAAAGTCATGTCTTTGTGAAAATTTCATGTCTTTGTCTGTGAAATAGTCATGTCTTTATATGTGAAAAAGTAATGTATTTTCTGTGAAATAGTCTTATATTTGTCTGTAAAATAGTCATGTCTTTGTGAAAAAGTAATTTCTTTGTCTGTGAAAAAGTCATGTTTTTATTTGTGAAAAAGTCATATGTTTGTCTGTGAAATAGTCGTGTCTTTATCTGTGAAAAAGTCAGATTTTTGTCTGTGAAATAGTCATGTCTTTGTGAAAAAGTCATTTGTTTGTCTGTGAAAAAGTCATGTCTTTATCTGTGAAAAAGTCATATATATGTCTGTGATATAGTTATGTCTTTATTTGTGAAAAAGTCATGTATTTGTCTTTGAAATAGTCATGAATTTGTGAAAAAGTCATGAATTTGTGAAAAAGTCATGTCTTTATCTATGAAAAAGTCATGTCTTTGTCTGTGAAATAGTCATATCTTTATGTGTGAAAAAGTCATGTCTTTGTCCGTGAAAGAGTCATGTCTTTATCGGTAAAAAAGTCATATATTTGTCTGTGAAATAGTCATGTCTTTATCTGTGAAAAAGTCTTGTCTTTGTCTGGGAAAAAGTAATGGAAAATTTTATGAAAAGAGTAATCGGCTGATCTCAGAGTCATGGGCGCCATTGAATGTGTCTTCTTTATAATCCAATAAAAAAAATCTTTGTTATTTTAAATTGAAAAAGTGCATTCTTGCTGAAACACCCTTTAAAACTAATCCTTATGAAAAGGCGTGAACTGAGAACCGTTAATATAAATCCGATAAGAATACGTTAAATTTCCCATATATTTTTCTCTGTACTATTTTCTCGTATGTGTGTGAAAAAAAAACTGCCCATATGTTGCAACATCTAAACAAAAAGTTTGTGCAACTTCATCTATAGAGTTTTTGTTCATTCCGCAAAACTTTACATGATTTTTCATTCTTTGTTCATAAAAAATCATTTGAGTATGTGTCTGTGTGTGAGTTTTTGTTGAGAATTTTTAGTGCATAAATTTTTTAAAAATTATTTTTCCTGGCCGTGTTTTTAGTATTTTCCTACTTTGCCATTTCCTTTTTTCACTTGTGACTACCGGCATTTTGTCTGTTTTTTTTAATATTTTTCTTTTGGTTTTCTTTAATACAATGTGTTCAATAACATTCCAGTTCAACAAAAATTCTTTTCACAAAACTGCAACGAAATTGTTGTCGCACACAACAAGGAAGTCAACAGCACAGAACAACGGATTTGACACTAGTTCAATGATCTTTTTTAATATATTATGTTATTGTTGCCTTAAAAATATTTGCTATAGCCATATGTGTGTGTGTGTGTGCTTTGCAAAAACCCAAGTTTATAAAATTTTTTTTGTTTTTTATTGAAAAAGTAGCAAAAAAAAAATAAAACTAACTTTTATCTTTTTTGACGTTGCAACTTTTTGCTCCAGCTTATATTTTGTTTTCTTCTCAGTTTCATTTTAATTATTTTTCGATGGAAAATTATATGAAACAGAAATAAGTAACGATGCGTAAATCTTGTTGTGTCAGCTTAAAATTTAATATATTTTGACTGGAGTGTCTGGCTGGAATGTTGATCTGTTTATGCATGAGCTGTTGTGCTGCATGCATGAGACAAATATAATCTGACGTGCTAAAAATCATTGTCTATTAGCAGTCAACTCAATTTTACACTCGTAGACTTGCATGCTGCGTAAGTCTCTTAGTGATTTTTTTTCATTATTACAAAAAAGTTACATGCAAAAAGTAGCAAAATCAGCTTTTTAGTTTCTTTAAAATACTCGTACAAATTTCTATATCAATTAAATTTAAATTAACAAATTATCCTTTTTCTTTTTCAGGTAAATAAAAAAAAACATGTCAGTATAAATTAAGCATAATGTGTGGTGAGTATTAATCTAAATTGTTGCCTACTTTGAGGAGAAAATAATTTTGTTGTATGAAATCATATATAAATACGTCACACATATATTTTTGTGGTACAGTTTGGAGTATCTTATTGTCAACCAATTTTGATTAAATTTATATTACGTACTACGTATTTTCATGTAGATATGCACAATATAAATATTTTTTACATAAAATGCCATTGAAAATCAACAAAATCTAAAATACTGTTTTAGAGCTGGTAAACTTAAATTTATTTTTGTTATATAAAACCGATTTCTTTTTTTTTAGCTAAATTTTCATAATTTTCATCATCAAAAGTCATCAAGATGTGATATCTAAAACAGAAATTTGTACGAGTTTTAAAGTAATGAACTATTTTAAACCCACGATTTTTTTTAAACCCTGAATCTTTTATAAAATACACCATGTGACGCATGTGACATTTTCTCTAATTCAGAAAATGAAACAACTATTTATCCCTTCGTTTTACTTTTCGTACCAACTAATTTCTAGTACGTCCGTTCAGTAAGTCCTTCGATTTGATTAAAGTCAATTACGGGAACAACAACAACATATTTGTTAAATATTGATATTCAAAAAATAATTTTTTATAAATATACATATGTATTTTTAAAAACGAAATTATATACTGAATTTGTTGCCTTAAAGACCAAAAATTAAAAAAAAAGACATCAGCTTTGCAAATCCTTAAAGAATTTTATGCTACAAAAAATATCCTAATCAACTGAATATTTTTATGAGGCTTTCTTTTGCTATCATTTACGTTTCTTGGCCAAATAAACTGCCAAATTATGCGTTATCGTCAGCTGTTGTTAAAAATGCAGTAGAAGACCCAAAAAAGTATTTAAAATAAAATAATGCCATAAAATCGAATTTTATTGCCGAGACCCACTTTGCAAAAAAAAAGCAAAAAGAAAATATGTAAAGCCACTTTGAAATAAAACTCAATATTCTTGTCGGAAGGCTTATTTTTTTTTATTGTTTTATTTCAATTTCAATTTTTCTTTCTGTCAATTGAATTTTAGTTTTCTGATAAAATGTTGAACACTAGGAGAATCTCTGTGGGTGCAACAGACTTTTGGAAATCTGCACTTTTGTGTGGATTATTTTGTACAGATCATAAATATTGGGTGTAAGGAAAACTTTTTACCATTTTGTTAATCTCTCTAAAGTAGTCAGCTGCTCGAGCTTTGGCTTCAATGCTAAAGCGTTTAGGCCAATTAACTTGAATCTGTTTGATGATTTTGCACAAAAGTACGGTGGGTTATTGTCGATTTTTCTTTTTTTTATTTAAATAGTCGAAATTAAATATTTACAAAATTTAAATTTCTGTAGGGAAGTTATTACAATAGTTTCCACTGCAAACTATTGTAATAATTTTCTTTTTATAGAAAATAAAAAATAAATAAGTATCTAAGTATTTTTTTTTATAACCAACATTAATATTGCTATATTCCCCCTTATTCTATTTGTCAATGCCAACGTCACGTCAAGACAATATCAAAAATGTGACCCTTACATGCACTTTCTGTGCAACAATTAAGTACTTCTGACAGCCTCTTAATATTCTCTATGTTGTTGAATATAGCAAAAAGTTGTGGGAAATTGACAATTGTTGAAAAGAATGAGTATAGAAGTGTTCTAACTTTCATATTGTCTTGAAGTGACGTTGACAAATAGAATAAGGGGGATTAAATTGAATTAAGATTTTGATAGGCTAATTGTTCGAATTTTTTGTTTTGAATTCAGAAAGACATGATAAATATTCCAAGGCACAAAGGAAAGTCAAAATCAGTTTTTTTTAGTTATTTAACTTACACAGCAGAGCAGAACAGCTGTTTTCGAAAGCCGCAACGCTTTCATCATCAGTGCTTATGTGTATTGTGTTGTCACCACTTTTTAGGTGGCATAGTTGAAGGTGATAACAGTTCTTATTTAAAAAAATTTTATTAGGAAATTGCATACGAGAACTGTATTAACCTGATGGTAACACATTCACCCCTATCGTGAACAACAAGGGGAATTTTTGTTCACATGAAATTTTTATTCCACTCGAAGGGAAAAATGGTATCGTGAATCTCCCGTGAGAAATTATTCACGCTATCAGTTCTCAGTGAATGCAAAACAAGAGAAGAAGCCGAAAACAACATGAAAAATCAAAGAATTTGTGTTGAAAAATTTAAATTCATGCAATAATTTAAAAAAAATTAAAAGGAGTATGACTAAATATTTAGTAATGAAATAATTTGGATACATTTTGTAACCAGACAAAAAAATTTTAAAATATTCTTAATCTTTAGAATTGGAGCAACAAGTTTTAAAAAGACGTAGAGAATTGATTTGTTGCAAACTTTAATATTCCAATTATAATAGAAAATGCCTAGATTTTCTGCTCTCTTCCCCACCAAAAATATGAGTGAATAAATTAAAGGGAAAAGTGAAAAAACTCCCGGGAAAAAAGTCATTCACGATCAGCGGAATTTAATTTTAGCGTAACATCATTCACGGGGAATTTTTTCATGATTGAAATTTTAGGGAAAAATTTCGAGGGAAAAATTATTCATGATAGGGGTGATTATTGTTTTAATACCCGTGTTGCCGTTTCACTATTTTCTTCATGTCCCATTTTTCTGATTTTTTTTCTTTCATTATACCTAAGCCAAAAATAAATATATTTTTGTTTCACTGTAATATTCCTCAAACTCTTTATAGGGAATATATCGGTTAAGCCGAGACAAAAATCTTGGTTTAACCAATCTTGCAAAGAGGCAATCAGATCCAGAGAGGAAGCATTCAGTACTTGGCGGAATAACAAAAACGCAAATACTGATGCGCTGCGCAAACAAGCGAGGTCTTCGTGTGCCAGAGTGCTAAGGCGTGAAAAAGCTTTATACGAGCAGCGCCTTCGTGCTAAAGTTCTTACCGCCACGAGAGGTAGTAAAAGCTTCTGGTCATTCGTTAAAAGAGTAAAGGATAAAGCTAGTTCATCAATTCCAACTCTTTTAAGGGATGATCAAATATTCACTGAACCTGTTGATAAAGCTAACCTTTTGGCTGAGATGTTTGCAGGGAATTCTTGCTTGCCAGGTAGCAATCAGCAATTGCCCGTGGTGGAAAGAGTATCAGTTACTATGCCAAGAATATTCTTTCGACCACGTGCAGTTAAAAAGGTTTTAGCGAATCTCAACATAAACAAGTCTCCTGGGCCGGATGGCATTCCAGCACTGGTCTTGAAGCAGTGTTTTTCGACGCTAGCGCGTCCATTGGCTAAGCTATTTAGTGCATCGTATCATGCCGGTAAATTTCCGATGTGTTGGAAGTTAGCCAATGTAACGCCGATCCCTAAGAAGGGAGAGGCGCAATACCCCGAAAATTACCGCCCAATTGCAGTCTGTTCGGCAATTTCCAAGGTCATGGAAAGTATGACCAACTTCCACCTGGTAAGGTATCTGGAGACCAACACCTTACTTAACGACCGGCAGTATGGTTTTCGCAGAGCTCGCTCTACAGGAGACCTGCTCGCTCTGTTAACAGAAAAATGGTGCAATTCGATTCACCATTTCGGCGAGAGTAAGGTGGTGGCTCTAGATATCTCAAAAGCATTTGATAGAGTGTGGCATGATGCACTTCTGTCAAAACTGACTGCTTTTGGTGTCGGTGATGATTTCTCTCGCTTCATAGCGAGCTTCCTCAGAGACCGCACTATACGAGTTGTTATAGACGGGGTCTCATCAAACGAGTTCAAGGTAAATTCAGGGGTGCCGCAAGGCTCTGTTCTATCTCCTACTCTCTTCCTCATCTTTATAAATGACCTTCTATGTCAAACTTCAAACCCTATCTACTCTTTCGCGGATGATAGCAGCATTATCCATTCTTTCTCTTTCACCAGCCGGCCAAGCCTGGAGGAGATTGACGCCAGGAGACAAAGGATGAACGAGTCACTCACAAGTGATCTCGTGTCAATTTCCGAATGGGGCCTCGCGAACAGGGTTAACTTTAACCCTCATAAGACGCAGTGCTGCGTGCTTACGCATAGGCGGCTGGTCGAAGGTTCTGCGCCATCCGTGTTTATGGATGGTATAGGTATTGGGGAATCAGAAGCTCTTGATGTTCTTGGTATGAAAATACAGTGTGACGTTCGATGGACAGATCACATTTTTCATATTTCAAAAGAAGCTTTCAAGTGTCTCGGCTTTTTAAGACGGTGTAAGACATACTTC
Organism: Linnaemya tessellans; assembly: GCA_951800035.1. Classification (NCBI taxonomy): domain Eukaryota; kingdom Metazoa; phylum Arthropoda; class Insecta; order Diptera; family Tachinidae; genus Linnaemya; species Linnaemya tessellans. Next base: position 45,017,036 of record OX637536.1, read on the forward strand.
ACCCCAACTGATCTCCTCAATATATATACCACCTACATCCGACCAAAGATGGAATACAACTCTCATGTATGGGCCGGTGCTTCAAAGTCTGTTTTGAAGTTGCTCGACCGCGTACAAGAGAGAGCGAAGAAGCTCATCGGTGACAGTAGGGTAGCCAACTCTATTGACTCACTGGAGCATCGACGCAACGTGGGGTGTATTTCTCTGTTCTACCGATACTACAACGGAATGTGTTCTGGTGAAATAAGGGAGCTTGTGCCGAATAACCGTTTATTTCTGCGAGCTACCCGCTCTTCACATAGGGCACATCCTTTTGTGGTTGAGTTGTCAGTGAATCGCACCACGCATTACAGAGAGAATTCGTTCTTTGGCCGAACGGTTCGTATGTGGAACAAACTTCCAGCAGAGGTCTTTCCTGTCAGTTTTAACTTGGGGAGGTTCAAATCGAACGTCCACAAACACTACTCCCTCTATCCTCCTTCCCATAACCAACTTTCCTAGTTCTGGCACAATGCATCGCATATGTAGGGGTCATCCCCTGAGTGCTGGTCCAAGAAAAAAAAAAAAAAAAAAAAAAAAACTGAACAGGTGTGTGTGTGTGTTAGTTGCTATACTATATCCCGTGTGCGCAGTTACACATTCTTGCTTATTCTATACCTTAAGCTTCAATAGAAAACTGCTAACGAACTGCGGTTATATTCTAGCAATTATTTGCCCTTAGCCGCTTTCCATGATGATACACAAAGGCTCTTGGTTGCCTATAGATACACTATCACAATTACCCTTATCTTTGTCTCTATCAGCTGCACAATCCAACTGGAAATGAAAAAAAACAAAAATACCAGCCTACTTTGAACCAGAAACACCAAAAACTACTCATTGTTACTGAGAACAGTTAGAAGTGTTGCATAAATCAAGGTGTTTCGCAGCCACCTGCCTCAACCACTAACCCACAACAAACCTTCCAGCATCAGCCAAAGTTCAGTTTGGAGTTTATAGTCCTCCAGGTTTATGCTTAAAGTAATTTACGAATTCTTTGCATGGTCTTCTGCTAGCATAGAAAAAATGCTCACCTACATGCTTATGTGCTCAATTAACTAAGAACACAAATCCTCACACACACACACAACCATACGCAGTCTTATACATTCAGAACTATGCTGGTATCTTTGTTTAATTTAACGTAACTAAACTGTTTACGGCTGCCTTTGGCAACGGTGCATTGTTGCACTTACACAAAAGTTAACATGCAAGTCCTTTTTGGGCAATAAAGAAGTTTTAATGGCAAATTTCGGAGATAAGTACAAGCAACTGTTTTTATACCCTCCAAAAAAGAATTTGGAGGGTATATTCACTTTGTCATACCGTTTGTAACGCATCGAAATATCCATCTCAGACCCCATAAAGTATATATATTCTTGATCAGTGATGAAATCTAAGACGATCTGAGCATGTCCGTCCATCCGTTTGTGGAAATCATGATTCAGTCCAAAAGAAAACAGCTAGACTCTTGAAATTTGGTATAAATATATTTTGAAGCTTGGAGCAGGTTAAGTTCGAGGATGGGCTATATGGGGCAAGAGGGAAAAAAGCTTCCCTAAGAAGAACTAAACCAACCCAGAAAACACAACATAATTTTTAAAGTTTTTTGGTTATTTTGTTAAGCAAATGATATATTTTTATGTCAAATACGGTTTAACGCTTGGAGCCATAAAATTAAAAAAAAAATATTTTTGAACCCCGCCCACTTTAGTGGGCTTTATATGCAAAAATAGCATAAAAATTTAACAAATCGTTTTACTTTAGCCTACATTCCTTAAAAATACAATTTTTAAGCTTTAATGACGAAGCTGAAACGAAACCTGGTACTACTCTGCCCTACCCCTTCCTCCCCCCTCATCCCCTTATTGACCCTACCAAAAAAAAATAATAATTTTGCGTACAATTATCCCAAGCATTTATTTTTAGAGTTTTATGGCTGCCGATTTAGGCCCTACCCGCTCCTCCCCCTTTGCCCCCTAAATGACCCTACAAAAAAAAAAATTTATTTTGTATACGATTATCCCAAGCATTTATTTTTAAAGTTTTATGACTGCCGATTTCTGCCGTACCCTCTCCTCCCCCTTCACTCCCTAATGACCCCACCAAAAAAAAAAATTAATTTTGCATACAATTATCCCAAGAATTTATTTTTAAAGTTTTATGACAAAGGTGAAATGAGTCCCCCACAGACCTTGCCATAGGGACCCCGCCGAAATACTGTTTTAATATCCTCAAAAGAGAATTGGACCCCATAAAGTAAATATGTATGTTCATGAACAGTGATGAAGTCTAAGACGGTCTAGCAATGCCCATACGTTCGTCTGTGGAAAACATGATATTGTCTATTTTTGAACCCCGCCCGCTTTAGTGGGCGTTGACGTACGATATTATATAAAGGAAGTCTGTCCCACCAAGTTAAATATTTTAAATTCATTTACTAAATATTTGGAGCGTATCTGAAATTCGACCCGGTCGAATATAACGTTTTTACTTGTTATTAATTGCTTTTTGTCTGCAAACAAGTGTTTGTGTATTAAAGTATACCAACACCGAGATCAGCAGCAGGCGACGATATAAGCGGAGTATAAGAAAATATATATCATCTGTTTCCAAATTATCTATAGGTATTAAGATTATTATTATTAAGGTAGAGAATATATGATACATATCTTATGATAAAGCTTTCCAATGTCTTAAAACTGTTATGAAAAAGAAAAAATTTATTCAATGCACAAAATAGCCAAAAATGCTTTTATTGCAAGAATGCATGCAGTAATAAAAAACGTGTTTGATTTTGCATTAGAGGAATTATAAAAACTTTTGCATGTAATTTTTTCCATTTAATAAAAATGTTTAATTTTTATAAAATACTTATTACTAGCTACTTTGATGGGGGAAGTTACTAAAAACGTGTAAACCATCACTAACAATTTAGTCTTTGTGCAATTTGTTGACAGATTTGATTTTTCACTAACCCTTTGACTAAAATACTCAATATTTTGCTATTTTCAGTAAAAATTGAGTATTTTTACCACAAGTACTTTTCCTTAAAAGTAGTCATACCTTTTACAAAAAGTATGTATTAAGAAATTAGATAACTTTTTCAATGAAGTACTTTTCAAAAAGTAATTTACTTAAAAAAAAGTACTTTCGCAAAAAGTCCATTTCTTCAAGGAATACTTTTCCTAATACTAATTGCAGTTCTTAAAAAAGTACTTTTCACGAAAAGTACTTTTCCAAAAATGTGTTTTTCTTAAGAAAGTACTCTTCTTATAAAAGTACTTTTCTAAAACAGTACTTTTCTCTAAAAAGAACTTTTCCAAAAAAGTACTTTTCTAAATGGTACTTTTCTCTAAAAAGTAAAATTTGGAAAAAAGTTTTCTTGAAGGAATACTTTTCCAATAAGTACAGTTCTTTAAATAGTACTTTTCCCAAAAAGTACTTTTATAAAAAAACCCTTCCAAAAAAGTACTTCCCCCAAAATGTATTTTTCTTTAGAAAGCTTTCTTCTTAAAAAAGTACTTTTACAAAAAGTTCTCTTCTCTAAAAAGTACTTTTCCAAAAATTTCTTTTCAAAAAGTTCTTTTCTCTAAAAAGTACTTTTCCAAAAACTTGTTTTCTTGAAGGAATACTTTTCCAATAAGTACAGTTCTTTGAAAAGTACTTTTCCCAAAAAGTACTTTTATAAAAATAATACTTTTCCAAAAAAGCGCTTTTCCCAAACAAGTACTTCCCTCAAAATGTATTTTTCTTTCGAAAGTACTCTTCTTAAAAATGTACTTCTCCAAAAAGTGTTTTTCTCTAAAAAGTTTTTTTCCAAAAAGTACTTTTCTATAAAAAGTACTTTTCCAATAAGTACAGTTCTTTGTAAAGTACTTTCCCTAGACGTTTTTTTATAAAAAACCCCTTCCAAAAAATATCTTTTCCCAAAAAATACTTCCCCCAAAATGTATTTTTCTTTAGAAAGTACTCTTCTTAAAAAAGTACTTATCCAAAAAAAAAAAGAAAAAGTAAAAAAGAAAAGAAAAGTACTTTTCTAAAAAGTACTTTTCCAAAAACTAGTTTTCTTGAAGGAATACTTTTCCAATAAGTACAGTTCTTTGTACTTTTCCAAAACGTACTTTTATTAAAAAAATACTTTTCCAAAAAACCACTTTTCCCAAAAACTTGCTTGCCCCAAAATGTATTTCCCTTTAGCAAGTACTCTTCTTAAAAAAGTACTTTTCCAAAAAATACTTTTCTCTGAAAAGTACTTTTTCAAAAAATAGTTTTCTTCGAGGAATACTTTCCCAAAAAGTACAGTTCTTTAAAAGTCACTTTTCCTAAAATGTATTTTTTTTATGAAAATACTCTTCTTAAAAAAGTACTTTTCAAAAAAGTTCGTTTCTGTAAAAAATATTTTTCCAAAAACTAGTTTTCTTAAAGGAATACTTTCCCAAAGAGGACAGTTCTTTAAAAAGTACTTTTCTTAAAAAAGTACTTTTCCAAAAAAGTACTTTTCTTAAAAAAAAGTACTATTCCAAAAAAAATCCTTTTCCTAAAATGTATTATTCTTAAAAAAGTACAAAAAAGTACTTTTCTTAAAAATGTGTTTTTTAAAAACAGGTACTTTTCTTCAAGAAGTACTTTTTTTTTCTTAAAAAGTACTTTTCCCAAAATGTACATTTTAAAAATGAACTTAGTACTCTTCTTAAAAAGTACTTTTCTTAAAAAGTACTTTCCTTAAAAAGTACTTTTCTTAAAAAGTACTTTTCCCAAAAATTAATTTTCTTAAAAATGTATATTTTAAAAACAGGTACTTTTCTTCAAGAAGTACTTTTTTTTCTTAAAAAGTACTTTTCCCAAAAAATACCTTTTAAAAATGAACTTTTTTTCTAAAGCACCATTTTCAACAGCATTTAAAATAAAGCTTTGAACTGATCAGCCGCATAAAGCGACGTATTTTTCAAAAAGTACCAAAATATATTCTTTTCAGAGGCATTGAAAGGATCAAAACACTTTCTGTTCTATTATGTTCTATATATTAGAAGATATTTGAAGTAAAAATAGGAATAAATTTAATTTTTTTCATCATTTTGCAACAAAAACACTCATCTTGGAACGTTCACTCTATCTGTCGTATCTTCCGAGATATTATCGATTTTCTCCCCCTCCCGTTTTACACCATTTATGGTCGAATTTCCAAAATTCTTCTCTTTCACCAGGTCTATAACTACAGCCGTTTCTTTTTTAGGTAAGGAAGAAATAATGTTAGATAAAGAAACATTTCTTTTGTGAGAAAATGTATTTTTGTTTTCCTCTATTAAAGTTTTCTTCTTTTATGAATACTTAATGAGCTTGAGTTTTATACCATTAATCCGTATTCTGTAGTTATCCAAAGTCTACAGTAAATAGTTGTAAGTTCCCTATACGCTTTGAAGAACAATTAAGTTCCGTTTGCTTGTCCCTTGTCTAGATTAATGCTAGAGATTAGAAAACAGTAGTAAATTGCTGTTTGACAGGGACTAGATAAGTTCACATGTTGTTGGTGCGAAATTGATTTTATGTCGCAAAGTAGTTAGATAATAAAAGGGATTTCAATATCCCTTTGCATACATTTTGAAAGATACTGGCGACGAGACCGACCTTTAGTGGAATAAGTCAGTTAGTGTGTGAACTTTCTAGCATCGCAGTTAACGTTAATAACACAATTTTTTTGCACATAATATTTTATTTTGATTTTCTACATTTTGTTTATTTTTCACACCAGCTTTTTTAACCCTTTTGGCCGTTTTCATACATGACCAATTCCTTTAGCCACATTTACAACACTTTAATGTGCAGATAAACCCCTTTTCTGTGCGACCCAAGATATTCTAGTGCTTTGGACTATTTAACCTTAGGCAGTAAATACTATATATTTCATTTGAGGAACAAAATGTTATACATTAAATTTATTTACTTGGGAACAAAATTTTTTTTAAAGCTTTTTAGCTTTGGGACTTAACCTCAACCACAAAGAAATGTTTTCAAATGGTTTTTATTTTCTGCCAAAAAAGAAATATTGATTGAATTTATATTTAAATTCACACAGTTAAACGCTTGTTTAAAAAGAAAATATGTAAATAAAAATAAAAGAAATAAATGAATATTTCATCATGCCACTATAAACGCTTCAAGCATTAACACAAGTGTTTCACAGTCAGTAAATCCTTTCACAAAAGCCTTGTTAATACTGCGAACGTGAAGAATGTGTGTGAGTGTGTGTGTTTTTTTTAATTTTACTTTTGTCAATAGTTATTTAAGCTCGACGAATACATGTTTACGCATTTTGAACGTTTGGATAATCCTTCATTTACTTGCTGTAATATCACAATGGCAGTGGTTTCAAGTTGCTATTAAGTGTTTTTGATTTCCCAGCAAATGGGTATTACACTATTTTATTTCCGGGAAATTGGAGAGACTAAAATATATTTTAAATTTTAGGAATTTTTCATTAATAGATAAAAAAGATTAACACGTTTTTGTCCATGGACAGCCATTACTCTCGCGGCTGCATCTAAAATTCTAGCCACATGCCACAGTAAATCTAAACGCCAGGAGAAACCGACCAGGGGACAAATTACGGCACTCGATATCGATCGAAAGTTGTATTTAAAATGTATTGAAATTTCGATCGATATCGAATGCGTTAATTTGGCTACAGTTTTCTGCTCCGGTCTCCAGTGTAACAAAGTGTGTAATTCCACCAAGTTTATTCTCATACCCCTTTAGGCTTTAAGTAGGTAAATGTGTAACAGTCAGGGTAAAAATTAAATTTTGGTACTTTTTATTGCATTCCACTCCTAAATATTGAACATAACAGAGCTTTTTTTGTGCTCTCTTTTCTTGTGAAAAGATTCCCATATGTTTTTGGACCTTTTTTGGTAGTTTTGCACTTAAAAAGAGTAAAATCGTATTCGTTTTCGGTACCTTTTTGTTTTCAGTACCTTTTTGTTTTCAGTACCTTTTTGTTTTCAGTACCTTTTTGTTTTGTTTTCAGTACCTTTTTGTACTTTTTTGAATATGTAATTTTTGGTAACATAATTTTTGAACATATACCTATTGAAAATATACTTTTGGGTGCTGAAAAATTGTTTCACTGGTTAGTTTATACAGAAGTACCTTCTGAGAATGGTACTTTATGTATAGAGTATTTACATTTACATATAAAAATAAGTACTTTTACGAACAGCTATTTACTAAAAATGTCATTTTTAAGAAACCTACTTTTTAAAAATGTCATTTGTAGGAAAATATCTCAAACGCGATCGTTTTGTTTCTAACAAAGTAGGTACTTTTCAGAAAAGGTACTTTTTCGTAAAAAGTGCTTTATTTAAAAATGTCTTCTATAAAAAAATATACTCTTTTAAAAACTTACTTCTAGCGAGACGTGCTTATCTAAAAACTAGTTTTCGGAAAGGGTAGTTTTTGAAAAAAAGGACTTTTCAAAAAAAGTACTTTTTTAAAAAATTTATCTTAAAAAAAGTACTCCTTAAAAAAGTACTTTTTAATAAAAATGCTCTTGAATAAAAGCACTTTTTGGAATAAATTAATTTTTTGAAAAAAGTACTTTTTTCTAAATGTACTTCTTAAAATAAGTACTCTTTGGAAAAGGTACTTTTTGAAAAAAGTACTTTTTTCTAAATGTACTTCTTAAAATAAGTACTCTTTGGATAAGGTACTTTTTGAAAAAAAAAAGTTAAAAAAGTATCTTTATAAAATATGTACTCTTTTAAAAACTTACTTCTAGCGAGACGTACTTATCTAAAAACTAGTTTTTGGAAAGGGTACTTTTTACGAAAAGTACGTTTAAAAAAAGTACTTCTTAAAAAAGTACTTTTTAATAAAAATGCTCTTGAATAAAAGAACTTTTTGGAATAAGTTCATTTTTGAAATAAGTACTTTTTGAAAAAAGTAATTTTTTCTAAGTGTACTTCTTAAAATGAGTACTCTTTGAAAAAGGTACTTTTTGAAAAAAAAGTTTTAAAAAGTACCTTTATAAAATATGTATGTACTCTTTAAAAAAATTACTTCTAGAGAGACGTCCTTATCTAAAAACTATTTTGCGGAAAAGTACTTTTTGAAAAAAAGTAGTTTTAAAAAAAGTACTTTTTTAAAAAAGTACTGTTGGATAAAAGTACTTTTTGAAAAATGTACTTTTTTCTAAAAGTACTTCTTAATATACTAAGTACTTTTTGCAAAAAGCACTTCATGAAAATATATACTTTTTGGAAAAAGTACTTTTTGAAAAAGCAAGTTAAAAAAAACTTTGTGAAAAGTTTTTTTTTCTAAAAGTACTTTTTGGAAAAAGTATTTCTTGAAAAATATATTTTTTAAAATAAGTACATTTTGTAAATGGTTTTTTTTGGAATAAGTACTTCTTGAAAAATATACTTAAAAAAGGTAGTTTTTAAAAAAAGTACTTGTTGGAAAAAATAATTTTTGAAAAAAATATTTTAGAAAGAAGTACTTTTTGAAAAAAATTCTTCAAAAACAAGTACTTTTTTTATATTATAGTTATTTTATTAGTACGTCCAAAAAGAAGTAGAGTCAAATTTAATATGTAGGTATATGAAAATAAATCGGTCAAGGAGTTGCAATAAAGTTCTCTTGTTTGCCATGGATTAGACTTCCACTAACAAAGTGACGTGCATAAAATAAGAATCAAATAAGCAAAATTAAATACAAAATAATTAAATGAGAATTTAAACGCGCCCTCCAATTTCTAAGATGATACAATTAAAATCACAATTGCTGCTTTAAAAAAGAAAAGCCTTAATTGGCAATTTTTATTGCACTAAACACAAAAATGTTGCCTCAGATTTTTATATTAAAATTCAAAATATCTGGTTCACGCCCACTGATATGTTACAGTTATATAATTTAGAATACAACTCTTCGCTATTTTATCTTACAACTTCTTTCAAACAATTTGCTTTAACTTCTTGGGTAAAATATTCACATGGCCATGGGCAATGAATGCATGTTATGTGCGTAAGTTTAGTACATGAAAACGTGAGTGCGTATGTGTGCGTGTATGTAGGTGCGTTTGTGTGCTTGTGTAAGCAATGCTGCTGTTCATATCCACTTTTGATACTCAATTTTATGATATCTTTATTACTCTTGTAGCAAAATGTTGACTGTATATCCCACAAATTGTCAGTGTGTTAGTAAACGGCCATGTACCCAGGGATATCACATTTGCAATACAACAAAAAAGAAAAAAAATAAAAAATAGAAACAAAAATACAAGAGCGAAACTACTTCACATCTGCCGCTGGATACACGACTACACTTTTGTATTAAAATGTTGAAATATTTTCTATAAAATGATTTTGTTGATTTTTTCATCGTCATTTTATTTCACCACAAATGCCTAAATGGCTGTATGTGTAGGTAAGTGTTGGTTCATTTGTGAGTTAGTGTTAGTGTATAAAATCGAGGCAAACACTCATTTAAATGCACTTTTCATGCGTGTATTTATGATGGCTTGCTATCACACAGAGTCTGCTGATGCTCTGCATGTGTGTGGGTATGTGTGTGTTTATGTGATAGAATGTGGCTTTTTGTGTGAGCGTGTAACTGTATGAGCCAAATATAATGTGGCTTTGATACAAACCATTTAATATGGCAAAATCGTGCAAAACTTTTTCATTCGTGTTGTTTTTGTAATTTTATTTTTTTATTTAATTTTTTTTTTCTTGTATGTATTTTCTTTCAACTTAAAATGTTGTTGTGTTACGTATCAATGTTGTTGCAATTCCAATGGTTTTCATTTGTGCAATTATGTTTGCGCCATACAGTGGGTGACAAAACTAGCGTTTGCTAAGTACATGCTCCTCTCGTTTCTATGGCTGTGGCCCGTAGACCGCACATGTTGAGGTTAGTTTTTGTAATGCATGCATGTTCATGCAGGAACAAAATGTCGAATTGAATTCTTTTATCTGTTTATTGCAGGTGCTAATGGGTTTTGGTTTTTTCGTCATGCATATACTATTTGGTTTCAAAATGAAATTTGTTCTTATGGTTGTAGGCGAAAGATTTATTTGGAGTATTAAATCTGTACAATTTTTCAATGCTGGTAAAATGTGCACTATTTAAATAGAAAATTTAAATAATAGTATAAGGCCAAAATGGAAGCTGAATGTATTCTTTGGAGTTATTATTTTTCTTTTCGTTTCTTTGAAATCTGAAGATTACTAAAAATCACGTGTTGTTAAGGCCAAAAATTTTAAACAATTGGCCAAAAACAAAAATTGTGAAAAAAAACTATTAAATATCATCCAAAATATTCTCAATAATAAATAATCAATTTTGAACTTTTTTTATAAATTTGGGAAAAGAATCAGCAAGAATAATATTAAAAAATTTTGTGAAAAATTCTCATTCATGTTTGGTTTTATTTCATATGAAAAAACAACACAAAATTTTTGGGCAGTTTTTCGATCCTAGTGATCTGGCGAAGGTTTTAGCTAAAATCATTTATTATAATACTTCCATAATATACAAGGAGGCTTCAATTAGGGATCTACAAAATTTAAAATTTTATACTCTGCCTAATTACCATACTCGAATCAACTCGAGTGTTTGTAATAGATTAAAGAAAAATCTTATGTTTTTCTTTAATTTTTATTACATCCATTCGAGTCGAATCGAGAACCGTAATAAGGCCCATTGAATTTATCAAACCGTCTTCGTGTAACCACATCAAAATTGTAACAAAATCCCATAAAGCACTCGTATGTAAATGTAATCTCTGCACATTAAGTTAAATAAATTTTAGAAAACAGAAATTGAAACGTTACTAAAACTGACATCTCTTTTGGTCAATATTTGCGATTTTATAGCCAACAAATGAATGCCAATTCCCCTGCAAGGAATTACAGCAACAATGCAAAAATTAAAAAAAAAAAGAAAAACGTTAAAGTTTAACAATCGCCAACAAGAAATCTGCCCACATGCACGCAAAAATCCATTAAATTGGCTGCACACACACACACACACACACACACACACAATTCCCCTTGTAGCCCCAGCCGATATGGCTCACGTAGCAGTTGAACATCCACTAATATGTCAAGAGCGATTTTGTGTGTGTCAATTGTCTGCTAGAGCAATAGTAACAATAAAAACCGCACTATCGCACAACCACCATGCCCAGCAACAATTGCAACTTGAGGCCCAACAGCAGCAGAAACAGCACCAGCAGCCGCTGCCATACAAGCAGTTTGTTTTATGAAAACAATCGCCAGCATTTTATCATTTTACACAATTGTTGAAGGTACAAGAGAATTCGCCAATTTTTCGCTCAATAACAAGTTTATCGTATTGTTTTACTGGCGACTACTACATGCAAAGTGTGCCACACAATTGCACACACACAAACACATAAGTATGCTGGTGTGTATGTTTTTTTTGTTTCTTTTGGAAAAATATACACCAGCAGCTTTAAAAATGGCCATAGATGCCCCTCTTAATTGGGCCACTACGCAAATGTTTGATTACAATGGCCTTTCGATTTTTCATTTTACTTGTTAATGCGAACCAAAAACAGGACTCAACTGCGTCAGAGAGAATTCATCTGGAAACGGTGAAACAAGGACATTTTCACTACAGCAGAAGTGATAGCAAAACTGATTCGTTGTAAACTTTAGAATATGAAATGCGGCAAAATCACTGCATCCAGACAGAATATTCGTTGGGCATGTAAAGAGAGAGAGAGAGAGAGAGAGTATTGAAAAGATTTAAGCATGGAATAGGTTTATGGCGTTTTCCTTTCTAGAAAAGATGTAACATTTTTTCACTTCTAATCCAAAAATTTGCATTTAAGCGGATTTTTAAATCAATAATATATTTGCCTAAGCAATGGTAGATTAATTTGTAATAGAGTTACTATTTCGAAATGGCATGATGGTGTAGTTTTTCATTAAAAAGTGTAAAAAATGTAGCATTCTTTTCCAGAGAACAATACATTAGTTAAAAACAACAACAAAATATATATAAAACGGTTTTATACAGCAACAAGTGGAGACGTTATATTCGACCGGGTCGAATCTTAAATACCCTCCAAATATTTAGTAGGTAAAATTAAAATGTTTAATTTGGTGGGACACAGAGTTCCTTTAAGACATCTCTTTTTCATCCAATTCATCCAATTTTAAATCTCTATTTTGACAGAGTCATTCCGGGAAGGGCCGTGGGAGAGACGTTTCTCCTCTGCAAGATAAGAGAACATCTCAGTTTCTTTTAGGCTTAAGGAATACAAATGGTTCAATATGTACACTATTTTTGCATATAATATCATACGTCAACTCCCTCTAAAGGGGGCGGGTTGCAAAAATACACTATATCATGTTTTCCACAGACGAACGTATGGGCATTTCTATATCCTCTTAGACTTCATCACTGATCATAAATATATATACTTTATAGGGTCCAATTCTCTTTGGAGGGTATTAAAACTGTATTTTGTCGGGGTCTCTCTGGCAAGGGCCGTGGGGGAGACCTTTCACCTTTGCCATAAAACTTAAAAAATAAATGTTTGGGATAATTAAATGTAAAATTTATTAAAATTTTTTTTTTTATAAGGTCATTTAGGGTGCAAAGGTGGAGGAGGTGGGGTAGGGCAGAGGTGTACCAGGTTACGTCTCAGCTTCGTCATTAAAGCTTAAAATTGTTATTTTTAAGGAATGTAGGCTTAAGTAAAAGAATTTGTTAAATTTTTATGCAATTTTTGCATATAATAACGCCCACTAAAGGGGGCGGGGTCTAAAAATTATTATTTTATTTTATGGCTCCAAGTTTAATGCGTTGGACCTTCTTTGACATTAAAATATATTATAAGATCAACAAAATTCCAAAGAACGTTAAAGATTATGTTGCTCTTTAGAGGTTGGTTTAGTTCTTCTTAGGGGAACTTTTTTCCCTCTTTCCCTATTTAGCCCATTTCCGAACTTAACCTGTGCTATCCTTCAAGATATATTTATACCAAATTTCAATAGTCTGGCTCGTTTCGTTTGAACTGTGTCGTTGTATCCACAGACGGACGGACGGATGAGAGGACATTCTCAGATCGTCTTAGATTTCATCACTGATCAAGAATATATATACTTTATGGGATCTGAGATGGATATTTCGCTGCGTTACAAACGGAATGACAAAGTGAATATACCCTCCAATTCTTTTTTTTGAGGGTATAAAAATAAGTTTAAATTTTCCAGCTCTCGAACCGTGATTTGGATTTTGGATTTAATTTCAATAGCAATTTATTGGGGACTATTTGCAATATTTAGGGTGGGCCATCTGTATGTAAAGTAAATAATTGAAGAAATATTTTTTTATTGAGATCGGAATTCCTTTATTTGGCTCAAGTTCAAATCTGCAAACTGCAACTAATTTTTGTTGTGAATTTTTATTAAATTCAAGTTATTTTTATTAAGATAATAATTTGCTGATTGCAGATTTGAACTTGAGTCCCATAAGGGAATTCCTGTCTCAATAAAAAAATATTTCTTAAAATATATAAGTGCTTTTTGTTTGTTATGTGGTCAAGTATGTCCATATGCCTGCATTTCATTGGTTCTTACACCAAATCATCAATAGACTTTAACCTAATTCCAAAATAACAAAATATATAATTTAACTTGAGTCCCATAGTGGAGTTGCCATTTTAATAAAAAAAAATTTTTTTTTTAACCTGAATTAAGATTTATAGGCAAATTGTTCGAAATTTTTTGTTTTTAATTCAGAAAGACATGATAAATATTCCCAGGCACAAAGGAAAGTCAACATCAGTCGTTTAGTTATTGAACTTTATACAGCAGAGCCTAACAGCTGTTTTCGAGGGCCGCAACACTTTCATCATCAGTGCTCATGTGTATTGTGTTTGTCTCCACTTATTAGGCGGATTAGTTGAATGTGATAACATTTCTTATTTAAACAAATTTTATTAGGAAACTGCATACGAGAAGTGTATCAACCTGATGGTAACACATAATTGTTTTAATACCCGTGTTGCAGTTTAACTATTTTCTTCATATCCCATTTTTTTACATATAAAAAAATAACTTAATTTACATATAAAAAAAAACAATAACAATTTAATTTTTGTAACGAAATACATGCAAAAACATGTATGCCGATTTGTGTTGTGCAAAGAATTTAAAGCAACAAAAATTTAAATAACTTTCGAACCAATTAAAGGATCCCTTTTAACTTATTATACGATTAAAGGTATTTTGCTGCGCTGAAATTTTTGTTGAAATTTTAATGTGCCAGTAATAAAAAAAAATCTCAAAAAAAATATAATCGAACAAAAACAATAAAACATTAACACTTTGATCCGTTAACCCAGTTTTGTTAATTTCTGACGAGTGAGAACGGTGTGTGCATGTAGTGGCGTGAAAGAGGAAGGCTTATGAAAATATACAGTCAGGCTGAAATATAAGCAGCACATACACATTGGCATGCTTATGAAGGTGTGTGTGTGAAAGCTGAAACTTTATTGCATTTTTAATTTACAAAATTGGTATTTTATCGAGTTTTTTTCTTCGAAATAAATGTATGCATTTGGGAAAGTAAAGGGAGTCCAACTACGAGGACAGTTACGGAAGTAACCTAAAATATTATATTATATATTTTTAATGATCTTTTAGTGGAGAAAGGGTTTTGATCACTGCTAAAGGCCATTACTATTCTGCACGATTCATTCACAGAAAAATCTTGCACAAGTCTGACAGATTTAAAAAAATGTTATCAAAATGCCGCTGTAGGTGACACACTGTAAGACAGAAATTGTGCCAAAACATTTGACTGACAATAGGTGCTACTCTCATCACTTGGAAACTATTATACAAATTGTTACAGAGTTGCAATTTTAGTTCACACGTTTTCAGCGCACATGTCATATTTGGCAGATCGCAAGCGTTTGTGTAGTGGCCCATTTCCAATTAAAGGCCCTTTGGTTGTGCCTGAAAATTCCAAAAGGGACACACTGCCAATTTTGACTTGGGGAGGTTTGAAAGGAGCGTCTTCAAACACTACTCCCTCTATCCACCTTCCCATAACCAACTTTCCTAGTTCTGGCACAATAGGTCGCATATGTAGGGGTCATCCCCTGAGTGCTGGTCCAAAAAAAAAGAAAAGAATTAAATGTTCTAAATTTTTTTTTATTTTCAAAACAGAACGAAAAGCGAAACGATTTCCTCAGACTGGCTAGAAATTTCTAGGTGTAGAGGATCTTTGCCTATAGGAGGGCATTTCTTAATGCTGGCCTTCGTAGTTATTCACATAAATTTTTTTTTGGGTCAGTGTTGCTGCCTTATATTATTCTCAAATATTTACTATTGTTATATAAGGATATTTTTAATATATACATACATACGAGGCCAGTTCGAAAATTTTTTTAATATTTCTCAAATATTTTTTTATTCATCAAAATCTATAATATCTGCTGTAAAGTAGTCTCTGTCAGATATAATACATTTGTGAAAGGAGATTTTTCAAGTCCTTGAAGCAGTTCCGATATGTACCTTTTGGTATGTGCTTGAACTCTTTGGTTACTTCACCTTTCAACTCCTCAATCTTCGCAAAATTCCGTCCTTTTATGACCGCCTTGAACTTTAGAGTGACTCTGTGGCTGATAGCAATGCCAGCCTTTCAGGCAGTCATAAAACTCTAAAAATAAATGCTTGGTATAATTGTATGCAAAATTAATTTCTTTTTTTTTAGAGGGTGAAAGGGGAGGAGAGGGTAGGGCAGAGTAGTACCAGGTTACGTCTCAGTTTCATCATTAAAGCTTAAAAATGTTATTTTTAAGGAATATAGGCTTAAGTGGAACAATTTGTTAAATTTTTATACTATTTTTGCATATAATAACGCCCACTAAAGTGGTCGGGGTCCAAAAATAATTTTTTTTTATTCTATGGCTCCAAGTTTAACGCGTTGGACCGTATTTGGCATAAAAATATATAATTTTCTTAACAAAATAACCAAAAACATTTTAAAAATTACGTTGTGTTTTCTGGGTTGGTTTAGTTCTTCTTAGGGGAACTTTTTTCCCTCTTGCCCGATATAGCCCATTCTCGAACTTAACCTGCTCTAGGCTTCAAAATATATTTGTACTAAATTTCAAGAGTCTAGCTGTTTTCTTGTGGACTGAATCGTGATTTCCACAAACGGATGGACGGACATGCTCATATCGTCCTACATTTCATCACTGATCAAGAATATATATACTTTATAGATGGATACTTCACTGCGTTACAAACGGAATGACAAAGCGAATATACCGTCCATGTTCTGTTTTAGAGGGTATAAAAAAGAGGGGGCAACCGAAATGCCGACTCATAAACTTCTTTATTAGACTTGATGATTCTCTACTATAGGGTCCGCCATCTAACTTTTTGTTTTCAACTACTGCTTATTTCGTGAATGGTAACACTTAGCTCATGTCTGATTTGTCAGATAATTAGTTTTATCCTTCCAATGAACGAATATGGTTCACCATACAATGCGTTTTCGCTTCGCTAAGTGGGCCTGCGATCGACTTATAAAAGATGCCGATTTTGCCAAAAAAATCATCTTTTCAGATGAAGCTCATTTTGATGTCGGCGGGTATGTAAACAAGCAAAATTGTCGCATTTGGGGCACATAAAACCCGCACGCATACATTGAAAAGCCGACGCACCCAAAACGAGTCACTGTTTGGTTGGTGCGGATTTTGATCCAGAGGCATTATCGGGGCATTTTTCTTCGAAAATGGGCAAGGAGTGGCCGTTACAGTCAATGGCGATCGTTATCGGGCCATGTTGAACAAATTTTTGTTCACAAAAATTGAAGAATAGGATATTGGCAACATTTGGTTTCAACAGAACGGCGCTACGTGCCACACAGCCGAAGCTAAACTCGATGCTTTGCGGCCTGTTTTTGAAGATCGCATTATCAGCCGCAGACCTGATGTCGTTTGACCACCTCGGAGCTGCGATTTGACCCCATTGGACTATTATTTGTGGGGAGGTGCCGTCAAAGATAAGTGTCACGCCGACAAGCCAGAGACAATTGACGCTTTAAAGGACAATATTCGTGAAGCCATTGGTGAAATACAGCAGCTGCACACAATCGATAATGTGCTTAAAAATTGGACCGATCGTGTAGGCTACTGCATGGCCAGCCGAGGCAGCCATTTGAATGAAATTATTTTCCATTACCAACCGGATGGTTTGTACTTTCAAATAAAAAAAGAAATTTGAGAAAATATTCAGTATATTTTTATAGCATTTAAAAAAATACAAAGTTATTTGGCGGACCCTATACAATTTTCATTACTTTTTTAACATTTTCACTGGGTATTGGTGTGCTGAGGCGTCCTTTACATCTTCCCAACACTTTTTAATAGCCTGTGGCTCTTACAAACAGTTTTCTGACTGACGAGTACAATCGCAGTAAACCACTTCACACATTTCAAATGCTTTTGAGCATTTAAATAAATTTTTACAAAAATATTTTAGCAAATTTTTTGATTTTTTTTTAATGCAACAACTTTTGCGATTCCCACAAACAACCTAAACATGGTGAATAGCTAAAACTGAGAAATTATGTTCGAAAGGAGTGCTTCAATATTGACAAAAAAGAATGCTAATGGAAATTATGAATCTCGAGAAATTAACAGCCCTCGTACATGTGTATGTATACAATATACCTGAAAGTATTGGCAATATAAATAAAATATGTACAACAACAGAAAACTTTTATTTTATTTTATTTTATTATTTTTTCGCTTCAACTTCGCTAAAATATGCAAAAGCCAATCAACAAGCAACCTGCGACAACGAAAAGAAACAGATGAAACAAAATCAACTAAGTGATATGTGATTACAGGAGTAGGCACTCACACGCACACATATGTACCTGTAGTCATACACTCACACTTGCACACTGGCCCTACTCCTTAAATACTTAAACACAGGCAGGCAGCCCATAAAGCGGGCAGGCAGACAGACATCAAGTGGGTGTAAATAGTCTCGCGTATAACGAATTGCAATCTGAATTTGTTACAACGGCTCGTGATTTATAATGGAAATATTTTCCTTTTCATTTTCTCCGAATGCGTTTTTCTTTTTCATGTTTGCGATACCTTTTCATTTTACCTCCTGGCATGCATTTTTGTTTCTTTGCAAAAGCAATTAAAAGCGTCGTGTTCGATGTAGATTTTACTGAATGATATTAAGATTTTTTTTTTTGTGATACTTTTTTTGTTTTTTTGTGCGAAAACTGTCACTGTACCATGTGACATTTTACAATAAACTTTGATTCGAAATTTATTTAAATATTCATATGGAATGACATAATTTAAAATTTAATTGAATTGCAGTTGCCATGAAGGGCTTTAATGGAATTCATAGTAACGATTTCATACAAGGTAACATTTTTCTGGAAATGCATCTGTGATGATGGTGACGGGGACGGTGAGATGATGATCATGATGATGATGATGACGTTGTTGAACTTTGCTGGAAAGAACTTTTATGCAGAAACGAGTTCTTTTTAGGTCAATGATTTCTTTTCGTTGGCGTTCAGCCTTAAGATTGTTAATTTAATTTTTATTATTTCAATTTATTGGCGAAATTGAATCCTGTTGAAATATAAATTATTATGGCTTTAAACATGGTATATAAATCTCATGGCATATACAGGGTCCGCCAAATAATCGCCCCTATTATGAATGGCGACGTCGACGTCACATACACTCGACAGCAAAAAATTATCACTTGTCTGCAAGTTGTCGATAACAATGAATTACTCTTGACGATTTCTTTTCATTCTCTAGGGCATATAATATCGATAGAACATGTCAATAGTAGTCAGTTGCTGTCGCAAAAGAGTGGACAAGCGACCATCTTTTGCTGTCGTCTTGATAACGCGTCGGTGTCGTCATTCATTTTTTGTAGAAAATGCTATAAAAAAAACTACTAAATATTTTCTCAAATTTCTTTTTTTATTTGGAAGTACAATCCTTCCGGTTAATAATGGAAAATAATTTTATTCAAATGGCTGCCTCGGCTGGCCATGCAGTTGCCTACACGATCGGTCCAATTTTTAAGCACATTATCGATTGTGTGCAGCTGCTGTATTTCACCAATGGCTTCACGAATATTGTGAAAATAACCAAATGGCCAAACGACATCGGCTCTGCGGCTGATAATGCGATCTTCAAAAACAGCGCGCAAAACATGGAGTGTAGCTTCGGCTGTGTGGCACATAGCGCCGTCCTGTTGAAACCAAATGTTGCCAATATCCTCCTCTTAAATTTTTTTGAACAAAAATTTGTTCAACATGGCCCGATAACGATCGCCATTGACTGTAACGGCCAATCCTTGCCCATTTTCGAAGAAAAATGGCCCTATTATGCCTCTGGATCAAAATCCGCACCAAACAGTGACTCGTTTTGGGTGCGTCGACTGGTCAATGTATGCGTGCGGGTTTTCTGCGCCCCAAATGCGACAATTTTGCTTGTTTACATACCCGCCAGGATCAAAATGAGCTTCATCTGAAAAGATGATTTTTTTTTTTGGCAAAATCGGCATCTTCTGTAAGTCGATCGCAGGCCCACTTAGCGCAGTGTTGTTCAAGCTTATACACAACCATATTCGTTCAGCGGAAGGATAAAACTAATTATCTGTCAAATCAGACATGAGCTAAGTGTTACCATTCACAAAATAAGCACTAGTTGAAAAAAAAATGTTACATGGCGGACCCTTTATGTACATCTTTAGTAAAATATTTAAATGAAAAAAAATTCTAATCAAATTGAAATATTTTTCTGAAGAAACCACGCAAACTAGAGTCAAAATATTAATAATTAAAGAAATTTTTTTTTATGTAAAAAATAAAAAAACCTAAATTAAACTCGAAATTTCTGTTTTTAAAGCCTAAAAGTATTCCCCCTTATTCCGTAACTATTTCTTAACGCCACCTCAAGACAATATCAAAAATAAAACATCTAAATACTTTCTTTTTCCTCGACGTTTATTTAATTTTAACAGTCTTTTATTATTTTTAGGCCTTGAAGAATAGTCAGGGACTGTTAGCAGTAATCAGTTGTTGCCCCCAATCAGAATTGACCTGTTTTTGATATTGTCCTGACGTGACAATAAGGATGATTATATATTATTAAAATAAAATAGGAAAGAAAAAACTAGAAAAATTAAAATTTAATTTGAATCTGTTTTTTTTTTGTGAGAAATAAATTTCGTGCTACAACTATTTTTTTTATAAATTTCTTAAACACTTGGTCTTTTTTAAAGACATGTTTTGCGTTTGATTTATGACCCCAACTTTTCAATTAAAACTCCCTTTTATACCAACAAATATTAACCTATTTCTTATATTCTGTTTGTTTTTCAAATTAAACTTGTGTGTCTCACAGACAATTACAATTTGTTACAGCCAATAATGAGTGAGTGAACCCTTCAATTTGGTAATTACAAAGAAAAAAAAATCAAACAAATGAAAGTTTTAACAAATAAAAGCCACATATTGAGGCCATGGAGGTCAATTTGCCATCAAATGAAATTGAGAGTTTTACAGTTTACACAAAATTTTGTAGCCGTTGCAGACTCCCCCAGGCCAGAGTAGAATTTCTCAACATAAACTGTGAAAATGTGTGTGTGTGTTTGTGTGTGTGTGCATGTTTGTTTAACAATTTAATTATTAATGCGTTACAAGAACCGCCTTCGCTGCCATTGCCGTTTGTGATTTTACATGCAGTTTTTGCCTGAATTGCCAATAATCAGCACCCAATTGACCACAATGTCACAAGGCTGAAACCTCTTTTAACATTTTAAGACTCTGTGATGATGCCCTAAATTTTAGAGCAATTTCTAGAATAAGTGTTGCCATGTGTAGAACATTTAAAACAATATATGGCACCCTGCCACAAGAACAAACACAATTATTTGATAATAAAAACGATAACAGAATATTTTTATATAAAAAATGTGGTAAAAATGTAGACCCTATAGGCCATCCATGCAACTCAACGCTAATTTTAACTACATCGTAACGTGGAGTTACGATGCGAAGTTTTTTAAGAAAATACATTTTTTTTATTGTTAATTTTTTCAAGTGGTGCAAGTTAGTAGGAATATCAACTATTTAACCAATATTTTAACGAAAATTGAATATGAGAAGTTCCCACATTCATATTTTTTAGTTATTACCTTTTTGGTTAGTACGAAATTCCCCAACCCTGACGATTATTATTCCCAATATTCCATGTATCTCTTTCGCTTTTTCCAGAGCCATCGGCTGCTGATAGCTAAAGCTTCTTTGTTATTTATGTTCAAGTAATTGAATTTACCACCTCTTGCAAAAGTGAAGAAATTGAAAAAAGAACGCTGATGAGATGGCGTAGCGGCCTCGAAGTCAGTACTGGTCCGTTCTGCTGGTTTGATGATTATTGAAATATATTTTTAATATTCCAATCTTAATACAAAAAATAATAAATAGAATTTGAACAAATTCATTTATTAATAAAATAATAAAAAATCATTTGCAGTCATGCAGATTCGAACTCAAGCCCGTTGAAAAAATTAACAATTTACATAAGAAAGTTCGACTAATAAAAATTCATACATAATTTTTTTTATTTTCTTTGTTTACAATATCTCACGAACGCATCAGACGACTTTGAACCGATTGAAGGCGATCGTCGTGGTTTTCGAATGGCAACAGTTGATTAAAAAAAAAAACTCTTTTAAAAACTCGAACCGGTTTCAATTCATATGAAGTCCTAGTTTAGAAGAATCCTTTGCAGCAAATTTGGTTCTAGTAGTATAGCAAGCACTAGTTCAAAAGGTGATTGAACATATACAGAGAATTACTAGTACTTCAAGTAGTTCATTTGTAGATTGATTTGACTTGTAGAGTTTCATATTACTTTTTGATCCTGTTTTAAAGCGAATTGCTAAATCGCATTTTTATTTATTTTATTTTTAATTGTTACAATTTTTAAACAAATTCAAATTTTAAACAAAGAATAGTATTAGAAGACTTTGCCTTTAACGATTTTTTTTACATATAAACCAGTTTTTAATGCAGAACTGATTGTACTAGTATCCGACTAGAATAAATTATACTAGTACTCAACTAGTACTAACAGTACTAGTATCCCCCTAGTCTCCATCTAGTACCAATGGTAAAAGTAATCTTCCAAACACATTCAATGTTAATTTGAGCATTAATATGGTATAGGAAAGTTCACAGTTGGCAATTAGTACTGGTGATTTTTGTACTAGTACAATACTAATTTGATACTAGTTCGATCTCCTGCAGGGTATACATTTGAGCATTAACATGGTATAGGAAAGTATACAGTTGGCAACTAGTACTGGTGATTTTTGTACTAGTACAATATTAATTTGATAATAGTTCGATCTCCTGCAGGGGTAACATACAAATATAGTGACGACCTCTCAGGAGTAATCAGGAAAGCTTCCTAGGAACTCAAAACTTCGAGATTTGCTGGAAAGTCGTTTTTTTTTCAAAGCAGGACAAAACCAGTAACTTCCCGGATTTTTTTGAAAATTTTCTTAGAGAGAAGTTAAACATATTTTTATTCCATTAAAATTCCCACAAAAAGAAAAACTGTAAAAAATTGGCTAGAGCAATTCTAATGGATTATTTTACTTGTTGGACTTTTGGAAAAATCAAATTTTTACGTCCTATGGTGTCTACATCGAAGAAAGTTGGCACCTGAAATGCCGGGTAGTAGAGAGGGCGAGTAAAACTTTTAAGTTACCGATAAATTTAAAGTTGTTTCGCAGGGTTTCGCAAAAATGCATCAGCGGTTTGATATATTTTCCTTAATATAAATGTTGTTGCCTGAAATAGTTAACTGGAGACTATGAGAATTCGACCCCGCGCTCAGTAATGACTACTGAATGTTTTCTTCTGATCAGCTTTGGTGCGACTTTCGCAATCTTGTACTAAAGAGCAGAGGAACACAGCACCCTCTTTCGGCGGTCCTGTAGCAAAATATTAGCCGGCGAAATAAAAGCATAAAATAGCTACAAAATATTCTTTATGTTCTCACATATTTTTCATCTGTCCTCTCAAAACTGTCCCCTTCTTTCTAGTTACGGCGCAATGCACTGCATACGTGGGGGTCATCCCCTGAGTGCTAATCCGAGTTAAAAAAAAAATATGTGTGTGCTAAAGAAACGTTCTCTAAATTTCTGGGGAAAGTGCCTTTTATGGCCATACAAATTTAATAAATCTATGTTAATGCGCTTGTGTGTGTGTGGACATCTTAATTAATGGTAATTAAGTTTTAATTATTATTTAAATAGAGTTTGTTTTTCTTGCTGTACGAGTGGGTTTGTGTCTGGCTCTCGTTAAGAAAACTTTTAGTTTAACAAAAAAAAAAAAACGGTATAGCAAAAGCAATAAAAAATTTTCAAATTAACAAATAAGAACTTTATATTCGATTCCGGTCGAATCTTAAATGCCCTTCAAATAGGAGCAGCACGGCTGATACATCTTTCCATCAGTCTAAAACAGACATAGGCACAAACACATCAACATTTTGAGTTTGTGTGTGTGAGAGAAATTTTGCAAACAATTGAGCATTCTCCCCACCCTTAAATAACTTTTTTCAACAAGCGCTCAAACAACCGTTTTGGTTGGAAGCTTGTGATAGACTGAATTGTGAATCACAATTTTTGTGATTTGTGAGTACTTACAAATACGTGTGACTCTCAAGAGCGAGTGAAGCGCGCTCACCCACAATGCCTATGTCTGGTCTAAAAGCAATTTACGTTATTTTTTCCAGTTAATATTTCATATGAATGCTCACAAAAAGGGACGGAGAAAAATTAAAAAATTTTAACCTGCTGGGTAAGAGTTCCTATAGAAGACATTGCGGTGCCCAATTTTAAAACCCTATTTTGACAGCGACACTCTTGGAAGGGCCTTGGGGCAGGCATCTCAGTTTTATCGTGAAAACTTAAATAATACAATTTTTGGGTTAATTAAGTGTAGAAAAGCAACACTTTTGCTAAGACCATTTTTGGTGGCCAAAGGTGGGTAGAAAGGCAGGGCAGGGGGGGTACATCTCAGCTTCGTAATAAAAGCTTAAAAATCTAATTTTAAAAAAATGTAGGCTTAAGGATTGCAATTTCTTAAATATTTACACTATTTGTCCAGGTAGTATGTTACTTCAACGCCCACTAAAAGGGGCGGGGTTCAAAATTTTTTGGGATTTTCTAGCTTTAAGAAATATATCAATTGCTTAACAAATGAAAAAAAATATTAAAAAATTATGTTGTTTTTTAGAGGTTCGTTTAGTTCTTCTTAGGGGAACTTTTTTCCCTCTGACCCGATTCAGCCCATTTACGAACTTAAGCTGTACTATCCTTCAAAATATATCAGTACCAAATATCAAAAGCCTGGCACTTTTCGTTAGGACTGTATAGTGATTTCCACAGACGGACGGACAGACGGGCATGGCTACATCGTCTTTGGATTTCATATGTTTTGTGGGGTCTTAGAAGGATATTTCGCTGTGTTACACACGGAATGATAAAGTGATTATGCCCTCCAATTTTGTTTTGGAGGATATAAAAAGGAAATGAATGAAATGGAGAATGACAAATGGAATTTCATTTGCGTTTGTAATTAATTTAATGATATTTTCTTGTTACACTGAAAGCCATTAACACATTTAAATGGCCATTAAAGGCAGACTACTTTGTTGCTGTTGTAGTTTCCTCCGTATGTATCAGCTATAAAATGGGAAATGGCCGGCTGGCTTTTGATTTGTGTGATGGAAGTTTTCTACTGTCTCTCTATACTGTATACTTTTTTATTGTCTTCTTTATTTTTATAAGTTTTCTATTTTCTTTTATTTTCAATTAGACTTATCAGCATAATAAAGGCTGTAAAAAGTGCAGCCTGATTGCCAGTTACACTGTTTCAAGAGTAAATTAATCAGCAATATTTCATTGCTAATTCTGTAATATTTAAAGTGTATTTGTCTAGGAGATTAGAGACGTATGAGGAGTTCATAATTGAAAGAAATGTGTATATTTGGGGCCTAGAGAAAAGCTATTAGATATTATTATTGGAAGGATTACAAAAATTGGAAAATTTATGTAACAGAAGATCGTGTTGAAGAATAAAATATTTTCTTTATTTAAATAGTCACAGAATTGTCCAGATGTTCTCCTATAAAATAATTATATTCAATGAAACATTTGAAAAAACTTACTTTTCTACGAAACACTGTATTCAAAAAGGTAATTACAATATGAAAACCTTTAAATGTCGGCAATATTGCTCGTAAGGATTCTCGATCTCTCTCTGTCTATCCCTCTCTGTTCGTTTGATTGTATAAATCAAAAATTTCATTAAGTTTTTTAATTAAAATTCTTTACACACACACACATTAGCAATAAATAGCAAGTGAAGAGATAGAGGAAAAAAAGGGGAGAAAATAAATAAATAAAAAATATATGAAGGACTATTAAGTGGTCAGTTAAATGCATACGATAGCATCACCGAAAGATTGCAAATATGTGAAAGATGCCTATAAAAGAATCTGCTGCTTAAGTAAATGTATTAATCAGCAGGCCAAGAAATACCACAATGGATCGACAATAACAATATAAAAGAATCAATGAGCAGCAGGGGTTGCCAGGGGAAGTGGAGAAAAAAAGGAAACCAAATGATAAAATAATCTGCTTAATTAAGGTACGACGATGAAATGCGAGAAATGTTTCATTATCTTGTATCGCACACTTAAAAGTGTGTGCGTGCGTGCGTGTGTGTGTGTTTGAGTTTTAATATTACAAAATATTTTACTTACAAATGCCCTATTGTGTGGTGCTCTTTTATCAATGTATTGGTGTAAACCGTTCGCCTTTGTTTATGTTTCAGTAAATTTATGTGTTGTTCTGTTGTATTTACATATCTTGTTTCAAAATTAAAACCAGCAACTTTATATCTGCTTATATGCCAAGACGATTATGTGAGTGTGTGTGTGTGTGTGTGTGTACATGTTTGTATTTTAAACTTCATTAGCAGGCAGCCATAAATTAACATGAAATTATGGCTGGATTTCCAAGCCAAACTTTGCTCTTGTCGTTTCGTTTTATTTTTGCCAGCAAACAGCAACATCAAAATGGCAACATTTTAGCCCAAAAATTGGTATTAAAATAACACCCAAATGCTAGTGAAATATGTTTAAAGCGAGATAATGCTGCTAAAGGACTCAAGGGCACAGTGGGCTTGAAGTTAATATAAAAATGGAAATTTTAAAATGAAGTTATATTTTTTTGTCATTCTTTAAATTTGATGAAGACTTAATGACTGAAATTTGTAAATTCAGAAGGACGTGATCGATATCCCAAGCAACGAGGGAAAGAAATTCAACATTAATTTAATAGCGCTATTTTCGAAAGCTGCTACAGTTTCATCATCAGTACTCTAGTATAGTTTCATTTATCATAAACTGTGATGGTGGCTTATTTCAATATGATAAAAGTGGAACCAAAAATTCACAGAAATATGGCGTAAGAAAGGCAAAACAGGGATTTAACATCAGTATCATTACTAAATACAATTCTCGTATACTCGGACCTGGAGGCAAATTATACCATTCGGTATCGATCGAAATTTGTATATAAAATTTATAGACATTTTGGTCGATATCAAAGGCGGAAATGTGGGCCCTGTTCTGGAAATCGAATCGAATTGAAATTGTTTGATTTTGGCAAATTAACTCTACTAGAAGACATAATTTTTATACCCTCCAAAAAAGAATTTGGAGGGTATATTCACTTTGTCATTCCGTTTGTAACGCATCGAAATATCCATCTCAGACCCCATAAAGTATATATATTCTTGATCAGTGATGAAATCTAAGACGAACTGAGCATGTCCGTCCGTCCGTCCGTCTGTGGAAATCACGATTCAGTCCAAACGAAAAGAGCTAGACTCTTGAAATTTGGCATAAATATATTTTAAAACTTAGAGCAGGTTAAGTTCGAAGATGGGCTAAATCGGGCAAGAGGGAAAAAAGTTCCCCTAAGAAGAACTAAACCAACCCAGAAAAAACAACATAATTTTTAAAGTTTTTTGGTTATTTTGTTAAGCAAATGATATATTTTTATGTCAAATACGGTCCAACGCCTTAAACTTGGAGCCATTAAATAAAATAAAAATATTTTTTGACCCCGCCCACTTCAGTGGGCGTTATTATAGGCAAAAATAGCATAAAAATTTAACAAATTGTTTTACTGAAGCATACATTCCTTAAAAATAACACTTTTAAACTTTAATGACGAAGCTGAGACGAAACCTGGTACTACTCTGCCCTACCCCCTCCTTCCCCTTCGCCCCCTAAATGACCCTACCAAAAAAAAAATTTTTTTTTCAATTTTGTATATAATCATCCCAAGCATTTATCTTTAGAGTTTTTTGACTGCCGATTTCTGCCCTACCCCCCTCCCCCTCTTCCTTTGCCCCCATAAATGACCCTACCAAAAAAAAAATTTTTTTTTTTAATTTTGTATATAATCATCCCAAGCATTTATCTTTAGAGTTTTATGACTGCCGATTTCTGCCCTACCCCCCCCCCCCCTCTTCCTTTGCCCGCTAAATGACCCTACCAAAAAAAGATTTTTTTTTTAAATTTTGTATATAATCATCCCAAGCATTTATCTTTAGAGTTTTATGACTGCCTGTTGCTGCCCTACCCCCTCCTCCCCCTTTGCCCGCTAAATGACCCTATTAAAAATAAATAAAATTTTTTTTTAATTTTGTGTATAATCATCCCAAGCATTTATTGTTAGAGTTTTATGTCTACCTGTTTCTGCCCTACCCCCTCTCCCCCTTTGCCCTCTAAATGAAGGGGAAGGAGGGGGTAGGGCAGAGTAGTACCAGGTTTCGTCTCAGCTTCGTCATTAAAGTTTAAAAGTGTTATTTTTAAGGAATGTATGCTTCAGTAAAACAATTTGTTAAATTTTTATGCTATTTTTGCCTATAATAACGCCCACTGAAGTGGGCGGGGTCAAAAAATATTTTTATTTTATTTAATGGCTCCAAGTTTAAGGCGTTGGACCGTATTTAACATAAAAATATATCATTTGCTTAACAAAATAACCAAAAAACTTTAAAAATTATGTTGTTTTTTCTGGGTTGGTTTAGTTCTTCTTAGGGGAACTTTTTTCCCTCTTGCCCGATTTAGCCCATCTTCAAACTTAACCTGCTCTAAGTTTTAAAATATATTTATGCCAAATTTCAAGAGTCTAGCTCTTTTCGTTTGGACTGTATCGTGATTTCCACAGACGGACGGACGGACGGACATGCTCAGTTCGTCTTAGATTTCATCACTGATCAAGAATATATATACTTTATGGGGTCTGAGATGGATATTTCGATGCGTTACAAACGGAATGACAAAGTGAATATACCCTCCAAATTCTTTTTTGGAGGGTATAAAAAGAAATTTTAATATTGTATATAATTATCCCAAGCATTTATTTTTAGAGTTTTATGACAAAGGTGAAATGTTTCCCCCACAGCCCTGGCCAGAGCGACTCCGCCAAAATACAGTTTTTATGCCCTCCAAAGAGAATTGTGATGAAGTCTAATACGGTCTAGCAATGCCCATACGTTCGTCTGTGGAAAACATGATATTGTATATTTTTGAACCCCGCCCCCTTTAGTCGGCGTTGACGTACGATATTATATAAAGGAACTCTGTCCCACCAAGTTAAGCATTTCAAATTCACTTACTAAATATTTGGAGGGTATTTAAGATTCGACTCGGTCGAATATAACGTTTTTACTTGTAATTTGTTTATTTTGTTTTTGTGGAAATCTGTGCTGTGTGTGTGTGTGTGCATTTGTGTTTCATGTCATCCTCAAGTGTCACAACTTTCTTTTGAAGTCTTAATTTTGAAACAAAAGCCGAAAACAAACACGAACTCGGTAGAAAAATTATGAAATAAAAATAAAGGAGATAATAACTATAAAATACAAATACATATTTTAAAACAAAGTCTAACAACACAACAACAAATTTACATAATACGATTATTGTGCATTGGGCGCTACCTTTTTCAATTGGCATTAAACAGCATTAAAGTGGAAGGCGAAGAAGATATTTTTGTTGTTGTTTTCTTTATGATTTTTGAATTTGCACGAATGCCTAACGTTTTCAAATAATAAAACTTGATTATCAAAATCACTCTTCTCAAGTCGAAACATATCGAACATCGTCAGTGTTGTACAGCAGATCGTATAGAGTCTGTAATCCTGTTATTCTCTAACTCTATCCCAACATCACGTCAAGACAATATGAAAAATAACACATCCGAATACTATTTTTCCTCGGCATTTTATTACTTTTAACAGTCTTTTATTCTTATGTAGTTCTTGGTGAATACTTGTAACGTGTAAGCTGAAGGTAAAGACCTCAGCGGTAAAAGCTGGAATTATAAGTTATAGAATGGAAGGTTTGCCCAATGGATGAAAATGTAGAACATTTAGAATTCTGGACGGCGGAATGTAACCCTCATATTCGTGTTTTAGGGAAATAAGTCTATAGGACTCTGGGCGATTTTCGACTAGCCGCATTGTCGTGTGGGGGGGTTCGGTGACATTATCTCTCCTATTACCAAATTACACCTTACTATAATTAGTAGTCCTTAAAGCCAATAAATTGAAAAGTTAGCAAATATATACAAAAATAGTCTATGGAAAAGTGAGCGTTAAGTGTTATATTTATTGTCTCCAGTCTTCTTTACCCTTATAAATGCAGAAAGCGATAGTGTTCATTCTGCGGTCTCTTAACCCTTCCCTACCATGGTTCTCTGACCTATAATTTTGTTGAAAACCCCAAATACGTTTACCTTCAGTTACCCCTCAGGAAAACTCACATTTTAAATTTTACTTATGCAGTTAAAACAAGTAAAAGTGCTATATTCGGCTGTGCCGAATCTTAAATACCCTTCACAGATGTAATTCTTCTTTCTTTCTTGCTAAAACAGGAAGTAGGTTTAATTAAAAGATGTAACATAGTTTTACTTGACAAAAAAAAAAATGAAATTTTTAAACTTTTTGGCTACTTTCATGTACCATAAAATATTTTATTTGTTCAACCCTGGAGTCCAAATTTTGATTTTTTTGGAAAATTTTTGATACCAATTTTATTCTTCCTAAAATATAAAATAGTTTTAGTTAGGGGGAAAAAACAACGTCAATTGCCTTTTTGGTTATTTTATGTATAAAAAAAATTTAAATTTTCCAACCCTGGAAGCGAAATTTAAATTTTTTTTATCAATGCAAATCTTCATGAGCTATAAGGTAGTTTTGTTTAAGAACAACTCAAATTTTGTTTTTCATTTTTTTCAACCCTGGAAGCGATATATTAATTTTTTGTTTTTTGTTTCATCAGTGCAACGCTTCATGAGGTATAAAGTAATTTTTTTAAGAAAAATTTAAAATTTTTAACCATTTTGGTCACTTTCATGTATTATGAAATATTACACTTGTCCATACCATACATATCGAAATTTTATTTTTTATTTTTTGATACAAATTTTTTTCTTCATAAATTATAGGACAGGTTTAGTTAGCAAAAAAAAAACAACATCAGTTGCCTGTTTGATTACTTTCACGTATAAGAAAAATATGCAATTTCCCACCCCTGGAAGCAAAATTTGAATTTAAAATTTTCCGTTGTGGCCAATGCAAATCTTCATGAGAGGTTTTGTTAAAGAAAAACTTAAAATTTTTAACAATTATAGTTACCAAATGTACTACAAAATACGGAATGGGCCGAAAAAAAATTTTTAATTTTCCATTCCTGGAAAAATTTTTTTTATTTTTTAATAGACCATTGAGGCTTCCCAAAGCAAGAAATAGGTTTAATTTACAAACATTAAAAAAAATAATTGATTTTTGGTATAAATTTTGCGTCGAGAAATAGGTGTAATCTTCCCAGCTCTGTAACCATACTTCGGATATTTCTGAATTTCAATAGCACTCTATTAAAGTTCATTTCCAATCCAACGGTCTCTTGTTCTTCTGGGGGCTTGGTAAACCCGATTTCACTTACAGACGGACGGCCAGACGGACATCACTCAATCGTCATCGCTATTCATAAGGATCCAGAATATATATATACTTTATGAGGTCCCATGTGCATATCGAAGACATTGCACACGGAAAGACAAACCTATACATACCCTTTCACTATTTTTTAACCCTAAAAGGCTCTCGCGAACGTGAGATTTTTTTGCAGCTTTTTTCATTCTTTTCACTTCGCCGGCTAAGTTTTTTTTTGCTACAGGACCGACGAAGGAGGGTGCTGTTATTCTGCTTTTTGGTACATGATCGTATCAGTCGCTGCCAATTATGTTCAGAGATCAGTGACTATGCCTTCATAATTGAAACAGGATGGCAACAACTAACACAACCATGCGCTAATGCTGATCAGAAGAATTCAACACAATATGTCATGACTCAGCGCGGTCTCGAACTCAGGACCCTCCGCTTCACAGTCCCGTGTTCTACTACTTCAGCCAACGTGAACTGGCTGCTTAAATGATCACGTGCAACATTTGTGAAAGATTACTTGAAGGAAATAGGACTTAATTAAGCAATTTTTTTTTTCACAACATTTATTTACAATGTTTTAAGATCACAAACGCCTAATATTGAAAATCAGTTTTTTTTATGTTAGAAAAATTTGCATATCGAGAGTGAATACCCCTAATGTCTTCAACACTTTATCGTTCAACTTGTGTTACATATTTATGCACCCTTGTTCTGGATGACAACATTCAACGTTGTAATAAATCAGCAGCCTTGTTAACTTGAGAAGCTTTTCTTTGTAAGATTTCAAAAGAATTTTGTTAATTTAAAACCTTTAAAAAAGCGTGTGATAAAGGAAACAAATATGTGACAAATTCTGGTAATTTTTTTTTGTGTTCTTGTTTCCCTTTGAGCTCACGCACTATTTGTTGTTCAGCAACTGAAATGGAATATCGTCGGCAGACATTATCGGGAAACAACAGACATCGTGTTAAAAGCAAGGGAACATTTCCGGCTATTGAGTTTTGTGTTTAAAAAGTAAAAACATTTAAATATCTCTCAAAGTCGTATATATTGTGCTCACCCTTTTGTAAATGCTGAGGAGATTATAGAGAAGAGCGTGTCTGTATGTGTGTGTGTGAGTGTCCTCGTTTTGGTGCCTGTATTTCACAAGTGTAATTTCACTACGTAATTGTTTGTCTTAATTGTTCATAAATGTTGTATGAAACATTATTTTATGGTATTATTACACTTATGCTCCGCTTTACTTAATAAATATCTGTATGGATGTGTGTGTGTGAACATATACATACATACACTTGTATAAAATACATGTCGGCATTTATCATTTAAATGAATTAATAAACAACACAAATGTGTGTATGTGCATGCGGTTGTGAGTGAATAAATTCATTCATTTGTGTGATCATGGCGTGTGAGTCCCCTTAAGATGCCAAATGATGTATAAAGAGATTAAAGGACCTTAATTGCTTATTATTTCATATGAAAATGAACATGTGTAAATTGTCTGCATGTATGTATGTATGTGTGTGCATCGAAGGTTAGAGTGTGTGTGTGTGTGTGTGTGTGTTTGTGTGTACCAAATTGCTTGTCTGTTAGATTGTCGCATGTTAAATTAAGTTCAGTATTAAAATTATGGCAATTTAATGGGTGTGACACATATTTTTCTTTGCGTTGACAAGAGAATTAATATTTTCTTTGAATTTAAATTAATTTGTGAGAAAAGTATGAAAGTTGTTTGTTTTCTTATTTACAATGGATCTCACGGGGAGACGTTCCCTAACCTGGCAATGCATTTTGCAGAAACTGTGAAAGGAGGGGATAGATAGTGTTAATAGAGTAGAACAGGATAGGAAGATGAGATGAAAAGTTAGAAAATTTGTAGTAGCCATTTCTTCTTATAATGCGCAGCTAATGATTCTCTTCGAACGCAATACCGAGACTGGATGAGATCGCTTAATGTGATTAATATACAGAAGCATAGAATACCATAACGATTGTTATTAATACAGGTTTTCCCCACCGTTTAGATGCTTTTTCAATTCATCGGCATTACAAATTTTGGTTCTAGTGCTCGCTGTGCTTTTAAATTAATTTTTGTTAGTCCTGAGTGTAAATTTTTATTTCTTGAACTTATTAATTTTATTATTTTTTATTTACGGGTAGTTTCAAGTTCAAAACTGTGCAAGTACCACTTCTCATAGTTTGATGTTTACACCCCCAAAAAAAGAATAGGAGTGTATATTTACTTTGTC
The DNA here is from genome assembly GCA_951800035.1 of Linnaemya tessellans. Taxonomy (NCBI): domain Eukaryota; kingdom Metazoa; phylum Arthropoda; class Insecta; order Diptera; family Tachinidae; genus Linnaemya; species Linnaemya tessellans. The sequence continues at coordinate 45,050,476 of OX637536.1, forward strand.
ATTCCGTATGTAACGCAGCGAAATATCCAACTGAGATCCCATAAAGAATATATATTCTCGATCAGTGATGAAATCTCCGTCCATCCGTCTGTGAAAATCACGATTCTGTCCAAACGAAGAGCCAGACTCTTGAAATTTAGTACAGATAAATTTTAAAGAAAAGCACAGGTCAAGTTTGTAAATGGCCCGAATCGAGCAAGAGGGAAAAATATTCCCCTAAGAAGAACTAAACAAACCTCTGAAAAGCAAATATATATATTTTTTTTGTAATTTTGTTAAGCAAATGATATATTTTTATATTAAATTGAATTAAGATTTATAGGCTAATTGTTCGAAATTTTTTAATTTAAATCTCAGAAAGACATGATAAATATTCCAAGGCACAAAGGAAAGTCAACATCAGTACTTTAGTTATTCAACTTACACAGCAGAGCAGAACAGCTGTTTTCGAAAGCCGCAACGCTTTTATCATCAGTGCTCATGTGTATTGTGTTTACCACCACTTATTACAGATATATTTTTATGTCTGAGAAGGTCCAACGTGTTAAACTTGGAGCCATGAAATAAAAAAATAAAACATTTAACCCCGCCCCCTTTAGTGGGCGTATTATGTGCAAAAATAGTGTAAAAATTTAACAAATTGTATTACTTAAGCCTACATTCATTAAAAATAAAATTTTTAGGCTTTTATGACGAAGCTGAGACGTAACTTGATTCTTCTCTGCCTTACCCCCTTCTCCCCCTTTGCCACTCAAATAACCCTATAAAAAGACTTTTACTCTTAACAATCTAAAAAAAAAATTTTTTTTTATATTGACCACTAAAGGGGGCGGGGTTAAAAAAAACAATATCATGTTTTCCACAGACAAACGTATGGGCATTGCTAGACCTTCTTAGACTTCATCACTAATCAAGGATATACATATTTACTTTATAGGGTCCAATTCTATTTGGAGGGTATAAACATTTTATTTCGGCGGGGTCGCTCTGGCAAGGGCAGTGGGGGAAACATTTCACCTTTGTCATAAAACTCTAAAAATAAATGCTTGGGATAATTATATACAAAATAAAATTTTTTTATTTTCTTTTTTATGGGGTCATTTACGGGGCAAAGGGGGGAAGGGGGTAGGGCAGAAACAATTTTTGCATATAATATATATTTTGAATATAATATGCAATTTTTGCATATAATAACGCCCACTAAAGTGGGCGGGGTCCAAAAATAATTTTTTTTTATTTTATTGCTCCAAGTTTAAAGTGTTGGACCGTATTTGACATAAAAATATATCATTTGCTTAACAAAATAACCAAACAACTTTAAAAATTATGTTGTTTTTTCTGGGTTGGTTTAGTTCTTCTTAGGGGAATTTTTTGCTTCTTTCTCGATTTAGCCCATCTCCGAATTTAACCTGCTCTAGGCCTCAAAATATATTTATACCAAATTTCAAGAGTCTAGTTTTTTTCGTTTGGACTGAATCGTGATTTCCACAGATGGACGGAGGGACGGACGGACATGCTCAGATCGTCTTAGATTTCATCACTGATCCAGAATATATATACTTTATGGGGTCTGAGATGGATATTTCGATGCGTTACAAATGGAATCACAAAGTGCATATACCCTCCAAATTCTTTTTTGGAGGGTATAAAAATAATTTGCAGTTTCGCAGATTTGAACTTATGGCCTGTTGAGGAAATTAACATCCTGTAATACAATTTACAGGATGTTAATTTTAAAGTTCACTATTAAAATAGAAATTCACACATAATTTAAAAATATTTAATATTAATCTAGTGATTTTTTCAAGAAAACAGTGTGACCCCTTGCGACTTTGACTGTTGCTTAAAAATATTGTAACATTTTGTTAAATTGTGTAAATGGGAAGTATTCAGCCTGGAGAAAATTAATTATTAAAACAAATTTGTATTTAAATTTAAATTGTAAATGGCGTCCTACACAATCATTATACTCTAGATGACATATAAGTGAAATTCGTAATAAACATATGTATAAAAAAAATAGGTCAGTGTCTGGTAAATTTTATTCACCTCTATTTGATTTACTTTTCAATATATTTATTAAACTGGAGGACTTTTTATAAAATGATTAAAGATTTTATTTATTAAAATTTAATTTTTCGTTAACGAGTTTTCTAACATCGTACGGAATAAGTAATAGAAAATTTAATTTTCTCGGGGTGAATAAATACATATAATAAAATAAAATAGATCAGTTTTAGTTAAACTGTTTTCGCTGTTACAACATACCAGAAGGATAATGATTTTTTTCTAAAGAGCAGCAAACATTAAACCAAATACTTATAATCTGTATTGCGCTTTCAAAATTCTTGTGCATGTTTCATATTGTAAAACTAAATTTTATCTACTTTTTCGAAAACTTTTTATTTTTACTACGACACATTTAAATACTTAGAACAGCTCAAGGTAATTCTAAACTGTCACTACCTCTAGTCTAGTAGAAATTTATTCAAAGAAATTTTATAATATATGTTGTTCTTGTAATTAACAAAGAGCAAACATTTCATTTACAATAAATTTTAACAACTTTTTGCGAATATTTTGCTTTGCAAAACAGACTGCAGAAAACTGCATAATTAGTTTTCAAAGTCATTGTCAATGTCATTATATTGTTTACAGCACAAAAACAAAAACAGAAAATAATTTTAAAAAAATTTCACTGCACAAAAATAAAGAACACAAGAATTCTTCAGTCACACGAGATGCTCTGGCAGCACAAATGTGCACACAAAAATATTCGCATGCAAGTACGCACGCACACACACAGCCGTTTCCACACAGAGAGCAAGTCATTTCGTTGATTAACACACACTTAACAAAAAATTAAAAAGAAAAAAAAAACAGCAAAACGCATTTTAAGTTTTGTGAGCGTGAGTAAACGAGTGTGTAAGTGTGTCCTTATATGAATGGGTGCATGTCATTTAACGAAGATGAGCTGAATGACGTGCAGAAAAAGAAATGCCACAATGAAATCGCAAAAATTAAAGTTACAAAAAGTTTTATATATTCTGAACCAAAAAAAAAAACGGAAAAATGTAATACCACTGGAAAAGTTTACAAAGTAGCTAAATTACAGCAACAACAACAACAATTACTAACAAAAATAAAAGAATAATAATAATAATTAAACAGCAAAAGCTAATATTCGGTTCAGTCATTACACGCAGCAGTTTCGCGTTACATTTACAACTTCTTTTATGTCAGCAGCCATTTCGGAAAGTTATAAGTGAAGGAAAAAAATAATTCCATTGTGGTTTTTAAGTTAACAGTTTTTAGAACTATATGAGAATTATAAAAAATAAATAGTTAAAATAATTAATTACACAGAGGAACACTGATTAATTTGTTAACGAATTTCTTACACTTGAAATTATTTTTCTTTTTTAATTGCAAAAGTAGCCCGTGCTGCAATATTTAATTAAAAATATAAAAGGAATCCGGCGTGAGCTCTGCAGATCATGATTTTCCACTACGGGCTAAAACACATTAAATTCACGGTAACGATCTTCCAAAGAAAATTATGGCCAGGTGGTATTTCTAGAGCATCATGCACATCAGGAAATTATTTTTTTCCAGGTGAAATGTCCCTTCCTTTCTAAATTCTCATACTTCATAATTACCCGTGAGATTGCTAATCGAATTTAATAGACAAATATCATTCTACTAACAATATGAAAATAACGTGACATACGCGACAAGTCACTACCAGAATTTAATAGAAATATGTAATTCTACTAACAATATGAAAATAATGTGACATAGGTGACAAGTCACTAACAGAATTGAATAAAAATTACATATACATATAATTCTACTAACAATATAAAAATAACGTGACATACGCGACAAGTCACTAAAATAATTTAATAGAAATAACGTGACATACGCGACAAGCCATTAATAGAATTTAATAGAAATATATAATTCTTTTAACAATATGAAAATAACGTGACATCCGCGACAAGTCATTAATAGAATTCAATAGAAATATATAATTCTGCTAAAAATATGAAAATAACGTGACATACGCGACAAGTCATTAATAGAATTTAATAGAAATATATAATTCTACTAACAATATGAAAATAAGGTGACATACGCGACAAATCACTAAAAGAATTTAATAGAAATATATAATTCTACTAATAATATGAAAATAACGTGACATAGGCGACAAGTCACTAACAGAATTTAAAAGAAATATGTAATTCTACTAACAATATGAAAATAACGTGACATAGGTGACAAGTCAATAACAGAATTGCATAAAAATACATATACATATAATTCTACTAACAATATAAAAATAACGTGACATACGCGACAAGTCACTAAAATAATTTAATAGAAATAACGTGACATACGCGACAAGTCATTAATAGAATTTAATAGAAATATATAATTCTAGTAACAATATGAAAATAACGTGACATACGCGACAAGTCACTAACGGCATTTAATAGAAATATATAATTCTGCTAACAATATGAAAATAACGTGACATACGCAACAAGTCATTAATAGAATTTAATAGAAATATATAATTCTACTAACAATATGAAAATAACGTGACATACGCGACAAGTCACTAACAGAATTTAAAAGAAATATATAATTCTGCTAACAATATGAAAGTAACGTGACGTACGCGACAAGTCATTAATAGAATTTAATGGAAAAACATCCTTCTACTGACAATATGAATGTAACGTGACGCACACGACAGGTCTTAGATTAATATGCCTAATTTCTTTGAAAAATTCCAATTAAAAATAATTTTATGATTTTAATTATTTTGTATCGTACTTTTAAATGCTAAATTAAATTTCAATTAAAACTGACAGGCCATTTGTTTGAAAATGTTTTTTTTAAATTCAGAATACTTCAAGGCACGAACACGGAAGTCAACATCAGTCTTAATTATCCAACATACACAGCAGAGCAGAACAGCTGTTTTTAAAGGCCGCTACACTTTCATCATCAGTACTCATAATTATTTTTGTTTGTCATCATTTATTAGGTGGCTTAATTAAATATGAAAACAGTTTTTATTTATAAAAATTTTCTTAGGAAATTGCATATGAGAAGTGTAACGGATGTCAAAAATGTTTTGCTTGCTGTACTAATTCTGGGACAAGCAAGGGACAGCAAGGAATTGTTTCCAAAGCCTTATTAGTTTTAATTTCATTAAAATTTTTTATTTGCTAGAAATTAAAAAAAAAATTTCTTCCCCCTCAAATGCTTAAGGAAATACAATAATTCCCCTGCCCAACTTAATGGGGCAAAACAGTCTTGTGAAATTATTGTTATTGTTGTAGTTGTTGCTAGACTTCCGTTTTACCCGTAATTAGTTGCAATTTTCAACAGCCACGGCTGCCACTGATGATTATGCTTTGCAAGAACGAGAAAAGCGAACTGCAATTAGAGAAAAATTAAAAATTTAAACAAACAGTCTAACAAAAAAAGAAGGAAAAAGCTCTTGGAAAAAGTACTCTATTTGTTTTCTTTTAGATCACTTACGCTATTAAGTTAAATTATGTTTGTTTGTTAAAAAAAAATATGAACGAAAAGAGAAAACCATAAAAAGTATTTAATAAAAATGAAACAAATTGTTTTCACTCTTAATGATTTTACACAAACGTGAACGACAGACAGACAAGACTAGAGCGAGGATTTGTTTGTTTGTTTATAAACTTCTGCGACTGCTAGTTTTCAAATAAACTTTAATGCCTTTTGCTTCCGACTTCACTTTAAATGTGTAACTTTTTTTCCACAACTTTCCAAAGATGCTTTTAGTGTCAAACATAAATTCTGCCATTCTTTTGTAAATGCGTTTCATAAGCTTCAGTTCTTTTTAAATGAGAATTTTGTTTAAATTTCTGTTACAATTTCAACAGTTTTAATATCCAGCGATGCGGCAGATGAGTTTAGCATTGAATTAGTTTAATGCTACGAAATTTTGGGAAAAACAAAATAACATATAAAAAGGGAAACAAATTGCAACGAACATTTTGGAAATTTTAAAATAAACAAGTAAAAACGTTATATTCGACCGGGTCGAATCTTAAATACCCTCCAACTATTTAATAAATAAAATTGAAATGTTTAACTGGGGTGGGACAGATTTCCTTTATATAATATCGTACTTCAGCGCCAACCGAAAGGGGCGGGGTCCAAAATTAGACTACATCATGTTTTCCACAGACGAACGTATGGGCATTGCTAGACCGTCTTAGACTTCATGACTGATCAAGAATATATTTACTTTATGGGATCCAATTCATTTTGGAGGGCATTAAAACTGTATTTTGTCGGGGTCTCTCTGGCAAGGGCCTTGAAGGAGACATTTCACCTTTGCCATAAGCCTCCAAAAATATATATTTGGGATAATTAATTTAAATTTAAATTTATTATGTGAGTGAAGATAAATATGCCGAGTTAAACATGTTTTGACGTAAGCAGTTACGAAACAAGGTATTAACGCTGTGAAGTTAAATATGTCATGACGTAATGAAATAACAAATAGTGAAGTTTTTTTTTATGAAAATCCATATTTAATAATTATGTATGAATTTTTATTAGTCGAATCTGCAGTCATGCAGATTCGAACTTAAGCCCGTTGAAAAAATTAACAATTTACATAAAGAAAGTTCGACTAATAAAAATTCATACATAATTTAAAACATTGCGGGGGCACGCGCACTTGTTCGTTGTAAATTGACAACTAAATTCAATTACTTAAACATAAATAACAAAGAAGCTTTAGCTATCAGCAGCCGATGGCTCTGGAAAAAGCGAAAGAGATTCATGGAATATTGGGAATATTAATCGTCAGGGTTGGGGAATTTCGTACTAACCAAAAAGGTAATAGCTTGAAAATATGAATGTGGGAACTTCTCATATTCAATTTTCGTTAAAAACATGGGTTGAATAGTTGATATTCCTACTAACTAGCACCACTTGCAAAAGTGGAAAAATTGAACAAAGAACACTGATGAAATGGCGTAGCGGCCTCAAAATCAGTACTGATCCGTTCTGCTGGTTTGATGTTTATTGAAAATATTCTTAATATTCCAATCTTAATATAAAATAATAAACAGAATTTGAACAAATTCATTTATTAATAAAATAATAAAAAATGGTTTGCAGTCTTGCAGATGCGAACTTAGGCCCGTTGCAAAAAATTAACAATTTACATATTACTTTTTTGAACATTTTGTGAAAATATTTGCAGGCCATGAAAGGTCAAAATTTGCAGGCCATAAGAGTGTTTGTGATCTTGGAGGGATTTTGCCTCCAGTGGTCGAATAAGGAGTTGGCATGCATTGCCAGTATATACAAAATAATGTATGGGATAGAAGACACTCCCATAATCATATAAATATGTATATAAATATGGATTTTCATAAAAAAAAAAAAAAATTCACTGACAGCTATTACGTTACGTCATAACTTCACTTCGTAACTGCTTACGTCAAAACATATTTAACTCGGCATATTTATCTTCACACACATACATTTATTTTAAATTTAAATTATTTTTTTTTTTGAAAGGGTCATTTAGTAGGCAAAGAGGTAGGAGGGGGTAGGACAGGGGAGTACCAGGTTACGTCTCAGCTTCGTCATTAAAGCTTAAACATGTTATTTTTAAGGAATGTAGGCTTAAGTAAAACAATTTGTTAAATTTTTATGCTATTTTTGCATATAATAACGCCCACTAAAGTGGGCGGGGTCCAAAAATAATTTTTTTATTTAATTTTATGGCTCCAGTTTAAGGCGTTGGACCGTATTTAACATAAAAATATATCATTTGCTTAACAAAATTACAAAAAAAAAAAACTGAAAAATTGTGTTGTTTTTTTTTTTTGAGGTCGGTTTAGTTCTTTTTAGGGGAACTTTTTTCCCTCTTGCCCGATTCAGACCATTTACAAAATTGGCCTGTGCTATCCCTTAAGATATATTTATACCAAATTTCAAAAGTCTGCTTCTTTTCGTTTGGATTGAATCGTGATTTCCACAGACGGGCGGACAGACTGAGGGACGGACATGACTACATCGTCTTAGATTCCGTCACTGTTCAAAAATATTTATACTTTATGGAGTCTCAGATGGATATTTCGCTGCGTTACAAACGTAATGACAAAGTGAATATACCCTCAAATTCTTTTTTGTAGGGTATAAAAACAGTTAAATAAATGGTTTGGCTAAAATAAAAGAAAAAATAAAATAATAAAATAAAAATTTTATATGAGGGACTCCTTCTTTTTAGCAAAATTAAGTTGTATTAGAAAAATTGCTACTAAAATCCATAGTAAAACAAAACAAACAACTAGACAGACAGGGAATAATCTAGTCACCAGAGATGGAAATAATTACGGACGTTTAGTGATTTGAAGAGAAAAAGTTGTAATTTTTAAATAAAACAAGTAAAAACGTTATATTCGATCAGGTCGATTCTAAATCACCTTCCAAATATTTGTAAGAAAATTTAAAATGTTTAACTTGATGGGACACAGAGTTCCTTTAAGACATCTCTGTACCCAATTTTAAATCTCCATTTTGACAGAGTCATTCCGCGAAGGGCCGTGGAGGAGACGTTTCACCTCTGCAAGGTCAGAGAACATCTCAGCTTCTTATAGGCTTAAGGAACACAAATTGTTCAATATTTACACTATTGTTGCATATAATATCGTACGTCAACGCCCACTAAAGACCTTATTTCGTAACCTTTTAATTTCTTAACAACAACAATTAATTGGATTTATATAAATGGTTTAATCAACACCCTTTAACTTATTTCCCTTTTGTATATATTTTGCACAAACCACAAATTGTTACCAAAAACCATTAAGGCGAATAAAATGCAACATACCTTTTGTATAAAACATGAAATTTGTGTAAATCAAAATAAAAATAAAATATATATTTTTTTAATAAAAAACAAAAATGTTTGATAAAAAGGACTGGCCGAAGTTGAGTAGTCAGTCAGTCAATCAGTCAGTTGCAGCTCTTAACCGCAATAGTGCTATTTGTTTGCGGCTAAAGCGTTTAAGCAGCTCTTGTGCACTCTGCTCCTTTCAACAAGCCAAATAAATGAGTTTGTAAATAAATAACAGTCTTTTAAAATAAAATCCGCCTGTTTGTCCAGCAAAAAATATATAAAAAAAAATAAAACATAAAATACAAGTTGTTCAACATTTAATAACATTTTTTCTGCCCCATTACACTTTCGGATTAAAAACAACAAAATCGTCCAGAAATACTCGTATTGCATTTAATAAAAAAATAAAAAGTTTTCTTTTTCTGTTATTCCCTCATTTATTAATAATGGCTGGCGCTGTCAGTCAGTCAACGAGAGTCAGTGTTTATTTATATGTGTGCAAGTGTGTGTGGGCGTGTGTGTGTACTTATTTTGAAGTTGTAATTTTGTGGCATCTTTTGGGGATTTATTGTACTCGTATGCTGGCTGGCCACCAGTATTTTGCTTCTCTTAGTTTAAGGGCCCTATTGTTATTTATGTTAATGACCGGAGCGGGCATCAGCCAGCAATTGTTTATCGTTTTAATCGTTTTCACATTTTGTTAATAAACATTAAACATTTTTACCCAAAAATATTTATTGCATATAATGATGGATTTTTATTTTTTTGTAAAACAATTTTCCCTGAATAAATGGTTTATATTGTTATTGTTATTGCCATTATCCTGATTATTTTATTTTCGTGTTAACAGCACCACAGGGGATGTAATAAATTTTTGAAAACGAAAATATAAAGCCCCAACATTTTAGAACTCGTTTCTAAAAAACAGAGATTTATAAAAATAGAAATAAAATTAATAAAGAAATAAAAATAAGTAAGAACGTTATATTCGACCGGGTCGAATCTTAAATACCCTCCATATATTTAGTAACAAAAACTCTATTTTGTCGGTGTCACTCCGGGGTGAGGGGCCGTGAGGTGAGGTTTCTTTGCCATAAAACAGTAACAAATAGATTTTTTGGGTTATTGGGCCTTATTACGGTTCTCGATTTGATTCTAAAGTCTGTAATAAATTAAAGAAAAATACAAAATTTGTCTTTAATCTACTACAAACACTCGAGTCGACTCAAGAATGGTAATAAGGCAGACTTTTTTATACCCTCCAAAAAAGAATTTGGAGGGTATATTCACTTTGTCATTCCGTTTGTAACGCATCGAAATATCCATCTCAGACCCCATAAAGTATATATATTCTTGATCAGTGATGAAATCTAAGACGATCTGAGCATGTCCGTCCGTCTGTCCGTCTGTGGAAATCACGATTCAGTCCAAACGAAAAGAGCTAGACCCTTAAAACTTGGTATAAATATATTTTGAAACTTAGAGCAGGTTAAGTTCGAAGATGGGCTAAATTGGGCAAGAGGGAAAACAGTTCCCCTAAGAAGAACTAAACCAACCCAGAAAAAACAACATAATTTTTAAAGTTTTTTGGTTATTTTGTTAAGCAAATGATATATTTTTATGTCAAATACGGTCCAACGCCTTGAACTTGGAGTCATACAAATTTTTTTTACCACGCCCACTTTAGTGGGCGTTATTGTATCCAAAAATAGCATAAAAAATTTTAACAAATTGTTTTACTTAAGCCTTAATGGCGAAGCTGAGACGTAACCTGGTACCACTGTGCCCTACCCCTCCTCCCCTTCACCCCTTAAATAACCCTACAAAAAAAATTTTAATTTTGTATACAATTATCCCAAGCATTTATTTTTAGAATTTTATGACTGCCTGTTTCTGCCCTACCCCCTCCTCCCCCTTTGTCCGCTAAATGATCCTATAAAAAAAATGTTATTAATTTTGTACATAATCATCCCAAGGATTTATTTTTAGAGTTTTATGACAAAGGTGAAATGTATCCCACACAGCCCTTGCCAGAGCGACCCCGCCAAAATACAGTTTTTATACCCTCCAAAGAGAATTGGACCCCATAAAGTATATATATTCTTGATCAGTGATGAAGTCTAAGACGGTCTAGTAATGCCCATACGTTCGTCTGTGGAAAACATGATATTGTCTATTTTTGAACCCCGCCCATTTAGTGGGCGTTGACGTACGATATTATATAAAGGAACTCTGTTCCACCAAGTTAAACATTTTAAATTCACTTACTAAATATTTGGAGGGTATTTAAGATTCGACCCGGTCGAATATAACGTTTTTACTTCTTTTTGTATAATTTTTCATTGAAAATAAAATTTATTAGTAAAAAATCTAATATGTTTCTATTTTCTTTTTATAATTTTAGGTAAGCGATGCAGCCTCATAATTTACAAGTAGCGAAGTTCAATATTTTATTAAGGTAAATTATATTGTTAACTCATTTCCATTAATACGGGAGTATGTCTTGTGCAGTCCATAAGAATTTAAATTTTAAAAATGGTTTAAATTGAAAATCTTGAGAAAATAAAGAAAATTGAATCAATAGTAGAGACGATTGTGAGAATGTGGGCGTTTCGGTGGGTTCAAGTTATTGAAAATTTTTTGCATGAAGAGTGTGACAAGGAACTGCAAATTTGCTGGAGTTTCATATGATGAGCCATGGAGTGACACAAGTTTTGGCCCCCCTGGCACTTTTCCTAGTTTTCAAGATTAAAAAGACCCGTGAAGGGACATCCATTTGCGGCTACTAAAGACATAAAAACCAAATTTCTGAAGCAGTTTGTAGTAATTGAAAGAACTGTTTCCGCGATTGGAAGAAAAAAGCACAAGTGTTTTGTGTTCCACATTGAAGGCGTCAAAATAGAAATTGAAAATGAAATAAATAAATATATTTTGATCAAAATTAATGCAATTAACGCAACCTTGTTTTTTACGGATGGCTCGAAAATGGACACTGGCACTGGTTCGGGGGTATTTTCCGAGGATCTCGGCCTTTCGGTATCACTCAGGCTACCCGATACCTCAACAGTTTTCCAGGCAGATACATATATATTCCTTTAACGAGGCATCATTAAGGATTGATGGGCTCAGTTTGGAATCAAGAACTATTGACATTTGGGTAGATAATCTGGCAGCAATTAGAGCCCTGGACTCGGGGATAGTGAAGTCGAAATGTGTGCTGGCATGCATTCAATCTCTGGCTCGACTTAAAGGACATGACGTGAGGATAGTTTGGGTTCCAGGGCATGAAGGCATTCAGGGGAATGAAATGGCAGACGAATGCGCAAGAGCGGGTTCTACCTTGGATGAAGCAGTGTCACGTAGGGATATTGACATTCCCTCAGTTGAGTTGCTGAATAGGATTCAGGAGTGGGCAGAGAGGGAGGTGACAGGCAGGTGGTCAAATATTACCATCTGTAGGGTCTCCAGAACTCTATGGCCCTCGCTTAGCAGGGTTAGGACTAGATAGCTTCTGACTTTTGGGAAAAAGTCGTTGGCACTCCTGGTAGGGGTCTTGACAGGGCACTGTGCAATTGGGCACATGTCGGAGCGTTTGGGCTTTCCCCATGATGGCCGCTGGAGGAGCTGCTTCGATGAGGAGGCGGAGGAGTCAGTACAGCATTTCCTTTGTGACTGCCCGGCTCTGCAGTAGTGTAGACTTAGACATCTAGGCTCTCGTTTCCTGCGAGATCTTGACTGCCTCAGGGATGCACCGCTGGCTGTTCTGCCGGGTTTTGTAAGAAGTTCTAGGTGGTTCTCAGGAACCACTACTTCGTTCTGAAAGGATTGTGTAGGTTATACACCTCTCGGCTTTTATGGCCTCCGAGTGTTTTTCTCGCTTACTGCGGGCAGCCCTTCTAACCAAACCTAACCTTGATCAAAATTAAAATTTACGTAATTAAGAAAAAAAAAAAAAAAAAAAAAAAACTCGTATATAAATTAGACGATATTAGAGCTGGTGGCGACAAATTTTGGTTAGAATAGTGAAGAGGCGGTTATCAAGCACAATGAATACGAGACTTAGTGAAGAGTTAAAAGTAGAAATTTTTAGTTATTAAGTTGAAAATTATTTAAAAGGCTCCAAAATTTGCCAAGTGTAAATTATTTGTTAAGAATTTATTCACAATTCCACTCTTAATAGAAATTTTTTTAAATATGATACTAAAAGTCCTTTCATTACTTTTGGAATGCAAATAATTTAAAAAAATTTTAAATTGTAGTGAGTTTCTTATTCCTGCCATCAACTGCTGTGTTTTTGGAAATGTAGATAATAATAAAATACTGAAGCTGGCAAATTGCCTGAACCGCTCTGCCTAGACTGTCAAATTGGCTCAAAATGGCGTAACAACATTCCCCAATTCAAAACGCCATTAGCTCTTGTCAGTTATTAAAAACAAGTCACTGACTTGTTTAATATTTCTGTGTAGAGAAACTTTTTAAATCGTTTGCTTTCGTAAAATGATTTCGTAAATTTAATTTATTTATTATAATTTAATGATGCCTCAGCCTCTTAAATTTCCAATTTGTTTTGTTTTTCCAACGGCATCATTAAAAACAATCAGTAATATTTTGTGGTTTATGCATGTGGGCGGGGGGTGTGGGCTCTCTCCTCCCCCCTCCTTGGCAATCTGTTTATATCCAGCAGCGGAGGCAGCAACAACAATATTGTTGTGGCAATATTTAATTATGTAATCGTATTGCTGAAATGCCACTTTAAACGTATGGCTGCTGTTCAATATGTATTTTCAGGATTTTTTCTTTGCTATAAATGATTTATGGAATTGTTTGTTTGTGTTTTGGTTATGAAGGAGATATATAAAAAAAACTGCTACATATTAATAGCTGTTTGTGACTCGATGAAGCTTTAATGAGACTTTTTGGCCGCAGATGCCAAGATAGCGAAAACTCCCCTAATATTTGGGCTACGAGCTGTCTGTGGTTCTCATAAGCCTATAGTCATATTAATAAAAAAAAAAAAGAGTAGACGGGAATGCCAGTATGACACCCAAAAAACAATTTTTAATTAAATTTATTTCTTTAAATGGATTTTTCGGAATGCAATGCCAGCGATATTTATCTTGTTATGATGGTTTTATGGATATGATTTTTGATCTGCCACCGCAGGACGAGGCTTCAAATTTTCTAGAAGGACAAAAGTTTAGGAAATTTACTTTTTTCATGTAGAGTGAAATATGCTTTTCATTGTTCACTTTTCGTGCGCCCAAATGGAGTTTTTCGTGTGACTTTTCTTCTAATTTGCAATGAGAGAATATTTTAATAACAAAATTTTTATTCAATCAATTGTTCAATTTTTCAAGTACAACTTCGAAAATTAATATTAACTGATATTTATTAAAAAACTGCAAGAACACTTCGGGAAGGTTTGTTGACTTTAAATATGGTATTCAACTTGATAATTTTTTTGATGAGTAAACATCTATACGCTGGGGGGTAGAAATATTTTTCACAATACAACCACAAATTTAGAGTAAGATCAAATCGGTGTGAGCTATATATGAGTGTATTAGTGTGATCATACGCACAACAAGAAGTACAGAGAAACTTAACAGCTGCATAGAAATACACTCAACACCATCTAGTGTGCAATAGACTTGTGTCCAACTAACTCAATCACTTAGATTTGACAAGAACCTCTGATCAAACCCATTTAAATTACATAGGTTTGATTAAAGGTTCTTGTCAAAACTAAGCGAATGAGCTAGAATGAAAGATTAGTCAATTAATGTTCCAATAAAAGGGAAACAATTTTCTTTGACACGCCCTTAAATACAGCGCCTTCCATTTTTTTATATAGCGCCGCCATTTAAAGTCCGTTCTCTACATATCGTATATCGTTGTTCCTGGCTAGACTAGGGCTTTATTTTATCCTTAGCCAACTTTTTGATCTGATGTCAAATTAAAAATTTCATATATGATACATAGGATCCTTCCCCCCATTTTGTAACATTTTTTACACATTGCAGGAATATCACTCTAAAATCTAAAGTGTAAGGCTGTATTAGTTTTATAGTCCTCAATAATGCTATTGAAAATCAGCAAAATCCAAAATATTGTTCCAGAGCTGGAAAATTTCAATTTATTTTTGATATATTAAATTAAGCAGCTAAAAATTACAATATTTTTGTAAATTAAACCTATTTTATACTTCACAAGAATTAGATTGACAATTAGAATCAGATAAAATAAAAAAAACACGATTCCAGGGTTGGACAACTGAAATTTTTTTTAGTGCATAAAAGTGATAAACTAACACCAAGTTTTGATTTTTTTAATTTTATTAAACACAAGTGATGTTTTTGAAAGAAATTAATTGGTATTAGAAATCAGAAGAGACAAAAAGTCGGCTACAGAGCTGGAGAATTAATTTTTTTTTTGGAATATTAAAGTAACAGAATAAAAAAAAAGTTAGTTCTTGGCTAAGCAGATATATTTTATATATTAGAAAGATATATTTTATATATTAAAAGTCAGAAAGATCAAAAACATGGTTGCAGGGTTGGAATGAATATATGAATAGCCGAGTATAGCTCGTTTACTTGTTTTAAAGCAAATTTCCACAATTTGGAAATATTTTTGAACAATTAAAATTCCTATTGAACAACAATTTTTTTGCAACGGTTGAACATTTTCAGCTGCTCAAGAATCGCTATCGAGATCAATAGTTCCCATGGAGCTAAAAAGACAACCGAATTTTTCAATTTTTAAATTTAAATGTAAATTGCAAATGAATTTTTACTAGCACGAAAAGTAATTTTTAAGCACGAAAAAATTATTTAAAAAATTTTAAAATTACCTTTGTGCCGGTAATTCATGTCTGGCTGCCTGTGGCACTCTCATCCTCTAATAAAAGTCCTTTAAGTTACACAAAGAACACGGCGAAAATGAATTCCATACAAACAGATAATGCATTTTACATAAATTTACATAAATAGCAAACTCTTATGCTCCTCTTAATGCACAGAAAATAGAAAAACAATATTTGTTTGAACAATTGCGTACACGTTGCCTGAAAGTATTAACTCAGAGATATTTGCATGTGTGTGCCTGTTTAAGCATGTCTGAAGCGGATACAAAATAAAGGCATAACAACACATGCCTTCTATTTGTCAAACATGACGAACTGACTCATGTTCTTTTTTTTTTGGGTAAATAAAATAAAATTTTTAAAATGAAATTTCAAAACAAAAAGAAGAAAAAGAAACAACTATTCAGTTGTAAAAACAGGCATAAAAGGAGTAGATATTGAATATGTTTCCAAATACAAATATTTGCCTGCAACATTTTCAAATGACAAATGACGCACACACCCCCACACCCACACAGACATCTAAGTCTATTCCCATTTGTAAGATTGTGTGCTCTTAAAAATCTGTGTGCCATGTCGTTTGGTATGAAAATATGGGAAGAATCATTTTCCTGGATGCTGGGAGTTCGGCATTTTAAAGTAAATTTTTTGTTTTCTTCTTTTTTTATTTCAAATGTTTTCTTGTTATAAATAACATTTTCAAGCTAATGTTTTTGGAAAAGTTTTATGTTAAGATTTTTGTGCGTAACTGTATTTTCGTTTTCATAGACAAGTTTTTGGGAAGAAGTTGTTAAGGAGCTTTTAAAGGTTTTTAATTTAGGGGATGATGTTTTAAATTGTACTTCTTTTAAAAAATTTTTATTATAAAAGTTACTTTTTAAAAGTCTATTAATTTATTAGTAATAAATATAATTTATTTACTTGAAAAGTAATTTTTTATGTGGGGTGTTTTTAATGAACTTTCTCATTTCAAAATAAAAACACATACATACATATTCTTTTAGAAGGTTGTGATATATTTTTATTCTATTATGAAAAAAACACAAGTTTCGATTAAATCGGGAATAAAATATATTTGAAATTTTAATGACTTTTTTAAAATGATGTGACTGCATTCCACCGAAGATTTGTTGGATGTCGGATTTTATCTCAGGAATTGTTTCTGTTTTATTCTCAAAGAAAAAAAAATTGCTCGGCATCAAATCGCCTGATCCTGTTGGCCAGTTGGCATTAAAATTTCTTGACATGTTTCGTTGCCGCAATAAATCAATTGTTTCATGTTTAGGGTAACAGGTAGTGATGTGTAGCTAAGACTGCATATCAAACAGGTCCTTGCCGTTCAGGTCAGACCACAAGATGTCCCTTATCATATTTCTATAATGATTGACGCTTTAAGTCACTGCTATGGCGGCCTAGAACTAAAAAAAAAATTATATCGCCCAATCATACCGCCTGACCAAAAACCTTCCTCGACAGTTGCCGGTTGTGGGTGCATTTATTGTTCATGCGTTGTATGAGGATTTCATGAACCCTTTTAATATCCTAAAAAAAAGTTAATTCCACAGCTCTGGAGCTGCCGTTTAGCCTTTAATGATTTCTAAAACCAGTAAATTTCTTTTAAAACCATTAAATATGTTAATTTTGTTAAATTTTAAATATGTTAAACTTTTAAATAAAAAAAAATTTTTTTTAGTTGGTTATACTCTGTATGTATCAAAAAAAAGTTTCAATTGCCCATCCCTGGAATTTTCTTTTTGATTTTATTTAACTTTTAATAACAATTTAATTCTTTCTGAAATAGAAAATAGCTTAAATTTACAAAAGAAAAGAAATTTATTTAATTTTTGCTGATTAATTTTATGCACCAAACAGCTTAAGTTACCCAGCCCTGAAATCGTTCTTTTAATTTTTTTTCTTTTAGTTTTAATACCAATGTTACTTTTTGCCGCAGTATAAAATAGGTTTAATTACCAAAAAAAAAAAAAAAAAAAAAATATATATATATATATATATATATATATATATATATATATATATATATATACATATATATATATATGTGTGTGTGTGTGTGTGTTAGTTAATAACTTTTATTTACAAAAATAAGTTTAAATTTTCCAGCTTTGGAAGCGCATGTTGCAGTATTTTTGTGTCTCAGTAGCAATCTTCGTGGGACTATAACCAATAAATCAATCCAACGCCGACATCTCGGGATTTTCTGGGGCTTCGGGAAACCGATCTTAGGGACAGACACACGGACATCTCTTCGATTTCATTGTTCATAGGCAGCCAGAATACATCTTCTCGTTAATATTCTGGGATGAAAAACCTATTTATACCCTTTCATCGCTTTTATACCCTCCAAAAAAGAATTAGAGGGTATATTCACTTAGTCATTCCGTGTGTAATCTAGCGAAATATCCATCTGAGACCCCGTAAAGTATATATATTCTTGATCAGTGATGAAATCGAAGACGATGTGAGCATGTCCGTCCGTCCGTCTGTGGAAATCACGATTCAGTCCAAACGAAAAGAGCCAGGCCCTTGAAATTTGGCACAAATATATTTTGAAGGATAGCACAGGTCGAGTTTGTAAATGGGCTGAATCGGGCCAGAGGGGAAAAAGTTCCCCTACGAAGAACTAAACCAACCTCTAAAAAATAACATCAATTTTTTTAAGATTTTTTCGTAATTTTGTTAAGCCAATGACATATTTTTATGTCAAAGCAGGTCCAACGTGTTAAACTTGGAGCCATAAAATAAAAAATTAAAATTTTTGGACCCCGCCCCCTTTAGTGGGCTTTATTATATGCAAAAATAGTGTAAACATTTAACAAATTATTTTACTTAAGCCTACATTCCTTAAAAATAACATTTTCAATCTTTAATATCAAAGCTGAGACGTAACCTGGTACTCCTCTGCCCTACCCCTCCACTCCTTTGCCTCCTAAATGACCCTTTCAAAAAATAAAAAATTAAAAAAAGAAATTAATAATAAATTTATGTGTGTGAAAATAAATATGCCGAGTTAAATATGTTTTGACGTAAGCAGTTACGAAGTGAGGTTAAATATGTTATGACGTAACGAAATGGCAATCAGATAAATTTTTTTTGTATGAAAATCCATATTTATATACAAAATGACTATGGGAGTGTCTTCTATCCCATACATCATTTTGTATATACTGGCAATGCATGCCAACTCCTTATTTGGCCACTCTCATGGCCTGTACCATGACCTATACGGCCTGTAAATATTTTCACAAAATGCTCAAAAAATTTATTAAATATGGATTTTCATAAAGAAAAAAACTTCACTGTTTGCCATTTCGTTACGTCATAACATATTTAACTTCACAGCGTTAATACGTTGTTTCGTAACTGCTTACGTCAAAACATGTTTAATTCGGCATATTTATCTTCACTCACATAATAAATTTTACATTTAATTCTTCCAAATATTTATTTTTAGAGTTTTATGGCAAAGGTGAAATGTCTCCCCCCACAGCCTTTGCCAGAGCGGTCCCACCAAAATACAGTTTTAATACCCTCCAAATAAAATTGGACCCTATAAAGTATATATATTCTTGATCAGTGATAAAGTCAAAGACGGTCTAGCAATGCCCCTACGTTCGTCTGTGGAAAACATGATATAGTCTATTTTTGCACCCCACCCCTTTTAGTGGGCGTTGACGTACGATATTATATGCAAAAATAGTGTAAATATTGAACAATTTGTATACCTTAAGCCTATAAGAAGCTGAGATGTTATCTGTTCTTGCAGAGGTGAAACGTCCCCCCCAATGCCCTTCCCGCAATTACTCTGTCAAAATAGAGATTTGTAATGGGTTACTGAAATATCTTAAAGGAACTCTGTCTCACCCAGTTAAACATTTTAATTTTAGTTACCAAATATTTGGAGGTTATTTAAGATTCGACCCGGTCGAATATAACGTTTTTACTTGTTTACACTTAATAACCCCAAAAATGGACATTTTAGTATGTTACGACAAAGTTGAAATGTTCCCCCCCCTTGGCCTCTCCCAGAGTGACCACTGCATAATAGGTTCTTTATTTGCTAAATATTTGGAGGGTATTTAAGATTTGATAAGGTTGAATATAACGTTATTACTTGTTTTTTTTTAAGGGTATAAAAATATTAAAAGAAGCCAAAAATTTTGTTCGTTTAACCCTGGTGTCCACAAGGGTTAAGCGATACTATTTTCCAAAGTATAGTTTTAGAAATAAATTCTTTGTTTAATATATATATTTCAAATTATTTTTTTTGGTATCACTTTTCTAAAAACATGTTTTTTCAAAATCTTCTTATCAAACCACAATATCTGCTCACGAATAGCAAACGACCTGTCTGTCATAATTTAAATACTCGTACACGATATTAAGGATAATATTGCACGCTATCTGAAATCAGATTTTTCGTTAGTTTTCTTTCCATAGAAATTTGCTCCCACTAAAAGAACTACAAATTACAAACCCCACCCCCTCGTTGATATTCCAAAATGAATTGAAATTGTTGGAAAATTAAATTAAACACGTCTATTAGACTCATTGAAAATTATTTGTGAGGAACAAAAAAGTTTTTAAGCTTTTCTTCACAAGAATTTTTAATGATGTTGCAGGCAAAATTCGAACAATGTTGCAACATCTTGTCTATGTTAAGGTTGCTCTCTGAATAGTTGGGCTACAAAGAACATCGTTGCTCGAAGCTGAATAAATTAAGGATGAAAATTTAGTGAAGCCCAGTATGAACACAAGAATAAATTTAATACCTTTTTAAAATTCTACAGCACGCTGGCGAATGAAAAGATTTTAGCATCTATTTTCTGTTGTTGTTTTTTTAATTTTAAATATCTTTAGTACAAGAAAGGACTTTGGCAGGCTATTATGCTCATCATGTTGCATAGACATGTACTCACACACACAAACACACACATATATAGAACACCACATGTTGTTGACTCTCGTGTGCATTTCAATAGCCGTTTCTGTTGAACGAAAAGATTAGACTGGCTGGCAGTGTTACTGCGCGCCCGCTTTACGTGTTTAAATATATTTTGTTAGGCTTTTTCATTCACCATTTTTTGTATATCTTTTTTTTTGTTTCACTTAACTTCGCTTTACTTTCTATTCATCGGCATTAACACTAAAGGGACGCTTTGCATTACTGGCTGCTAAAAGAGCATTCCATCTTCTCAATGGCAAACTTATGGTCTTTAAATGCTCTTGTCCTCACCAGCATCAATGCCACTATCACTGCCACTATCACTACCACCGCCACCCTGTGTAATCATTATCAGCCTCGTCAAAGGAGCAAACGGCCATAAGGGTACACAGGCAGTTGCAGCACTACCATCATCCTCTCTCTCTCTCTGCTTGTATGTACATAATCAGCACGGTAAACACCATTAGGCTGGATGGCAAGTATTTTGCTGTGTTTGAATAATTTAAAACGTACAACATAGAAATAGAGAAGAGAACTTGCATTCAGGCATAATACTTTCAACACTTGAAATCAATCTCAATATGTGTTAAATTGCACACACACACACACATACACTCAGAAACAAACACACATGTTTATGTATGAACACAATTACATGTTGTTCGAATGAAGACTGTTATGCTATACGATGCTTCAATAAAGAAATTATGTGAATGTAATTTTAATGAAGCATTTGAAGCAGCCACTGTGGTCAGTGTTGCTGGAAATGTTACAAACTAAAGGAATTATTTGTCTTTGGAAATTCATATTTGAATCAGTTTTTGTTCCATAACAATTTTGCTAGTCACTGTAGAGGGCAGCTATATGTATAATAACTCTAATATTATTATTATTATTATTATTATTATTATTATTATTATTATTATTATTATTATTATTCATGGTAGTGTTGTGTATAAAATAAGTTTATTTTATATATTTGGGAATTTGTTGTTTAACACTAACCCCGGTATTCATAAAATTTAAAATGAGTTTGAAATGTATTTTAATCAATTTTTTTCATACAAAATTTTCTTAAAACAGATTTCAAATACGTTTTATTTTTTTATGAATATGGGGGTAAATTTTTAATTTTATTCCTGCTGATTCTTTTCCCAAAGTTACAAAAAGAACAAATAAGAACGTTATACTCGACTGGGTCGAATCTTAAATACCCTGCAAATGTTTAGGAAATAAAATCTATATTTTTTAGGGGTCACTGCGGAAGGGACCGTGCGGGAGACAACTGACCTTTGCCATAAAATACTAAAAAGTCAATTTTTGGAGGTATTTAGTGCAAAAAAAAAATTTTTCTTTTATGTGTTAACATCTATACGCTCGCCTCTAGGGCAGTAAACTATCAGTTTCAATACATACGCAAGTGTAAGTGTAAGAGTTTGTTTGTGCGTTGCTTGGCAGTCGGTATTGAAAGTGATTATTGGCCGATTTTCATATAATTTTCCCACGCGATTTTCTCCGGAAATTCATAGCCGATTTTATTAATTTTTGGATTAAAACGCTAGTGCGGGTTTCGACGAGGAGTTTAGGCCAAAAATTAAGGCGATCCGATATCGGCGAGCGGAGATTTAAGTGTTTTAATTCGGAGTATTAATTTGGAGTAATATTAAAAAAGTGTTTTATGTTGATCTTCGGTTTTGTCTTATGCATAGCAAAGAGAATAGTGACGTGGTTAGACGTACATATATAAAAATGAAATAGCAAGACAGCGACGTATGTAGCTTATGTACAAACATAACAATGTATGTATGTACGTGTGTCTGTTGCTTAGCATTCTCTTTGTTTTTTGTGGGTTTAATATAAAATAAATAAACAAAAAGGTGTTAACACATCGCCCGTGAGTTCGAACACTCATTGATTTTTATTTAATATTATTTTGTATGGGGAGTACTCCTTCCCGCAGTCCTATTCCGCCAATTTTTTTGTCCAACTTCGAAAATCGCTCTTTTTAATTGATATTGACCAAAAAAATCTAAAATTATAAACAGGGAAAGTCATCACGAATTAATTCCCATTTTAGCCGACGAAAACCCGACTGTGCGCTCAGCCTGCTGGCCAACTTCACGTTGATATTGGTCTCATCAGCCAACTGCATTTATTCTGTTCCACTGTGCACTATATCAATGCAAAAATTTAAAATAATTTTCTTCTGTTAACAATTTTTGTTTATTGCAAACACTTGGCCACACTCGGCCCTTCAACATCTTTGAAAGGGAACACATGAATATTTGTTAAAACAGAAAACTAAAGCCTACAGCCAAATAGCTGTGTTAACACCATATCACAGCATAAAGACTTTAGGCGAGTATGTATGTATGTGTGGGAAGAATGTGTGAGTGTATGTAATTGGTATTATGTAGCCCAGTAGTTCGTGAAATAAATTATGTGTTAGCAAAATAATATTCTACTGAATGATACTTTATTTTGGAGCTTTTAAAAAAAATACTTTTAGGAAAAGGTACTATATGAAATAAGTACTTTTTCCATCAAACGTCTTTGTTTTTTTGGAAATGGTGCTTTTGGAAAATAATATTTTTGAAAATTGCATATCTTTTTACAAGTAATTTTTTAAAAAGACAATATTTGACACTGTGCTACTGAAAAATGCCAAATATTTAAGAAAGTACTATTTGAGAATGGTACTTTTTTGAAATGGCACTATATTTAATTAAAAATGGTAATTTCAAATAAAGGTGCTTATTGAAATTTTTCCTTTCTGGAAAACTACTTTTTAAAAGGGACTTTTCGGAAATAGAATTTTTTTAAAAGTATTTGTGCTCAAAATACTTGTTGAAGAAATATTTTTTGAAAAAGTTGATATTAAAAAAATATTTTCGGATAAAGTACTTTTTAATAAATTATTTTTTGAAAAATAAAAAACTTCCTGAAGAAATACATATATTTGGAGTAAGTATTTGCCGAAAAGGTATTTTTCAAAAAAGTACTTTTTGAAAGAGTACTTTCTAAAAAATATTTTTGGCCTTTAAAAAAACTGTTGGAAAAAGTATTCTTAGAGTGCGTACTTTCTGGAAAATTATGTCTAGAAAAATTCCCTTTTGTAAAAGTATTTTTGGAAAAAGTACTTTTCAAAAAAGAACTCTTGGAAAAAGTACTTTTTTTTTGAAAAGTAAAAAGCTCTTTCTGAAAGATTACTTGTTCCAAAGAAGTAGAACTTTTTAAAAAGTACTTTTTTAAAAAGTAGTTTCTGAAAAAAATTGTTTTTGAAAAAGTAATTTTTGAAAACGTACATTTTGAAAAAGTGCATTTTGAAATGTACTTTTTGAAAAAGTACTCTTTGGAAGATGTACTTATATAAGAAGTACTTTTTGAAAAATTACTTGTTCAAAAAGTATTTTTATAGTTGAACTTTTTGATAAAGTACTTTTTTGTAAAAAGGTACTTTTTTAAAAAGTGCTCTTTGAAAAAGTACTTTTTAGAAAAGTACTTTTATAAAAAGTGCTCTTGGAAAAAGTACTGTTTGGAAAAAGTACTTTTTGGAAAAAGTACTTTTTGAAAAAGTAAATTTTTGGAAAAAGTCCTTTTTGGAAAAGTACTTTTTGGGAAAAGCATTTTTTGAAAAAAATATACTTTTTGGAAAAAGTACTTTTTGAAAAATTACTTTTTGAAAAAATATTTTTTAAAAAAGTACTTTCATAAGTTAGTATCTTTAGCAAATGTAATTCATATATATAAAGAAAAAAAAGATATGTGTATAGAGTATAATAAATCACGTCTACGTAAACAACTAATTTTATTATTGTAATTGTTATAACAGTAGCATAGAAAAACTTTCTGTTCGCAATGGGTTAATATTATTTATTCATATGAGTTATTATTATTTATTAATGTAAATTAAAACGGAAACAAAAATACAATAGAGTACTGATGATGGGATTGTAGAAACTTCTGAAAATACAGCAGATTTTGAAAGTGTAAATTGATGTTAAGTTTACATTCTTCCTTGGAATATTTATCATTCTCAGGCGGCTATAAATAAAAGCTAACGATCAATTCTGTTAACAAACATTTACGTTTTGTGTATTTTACTGAACTACCGGGCACAGTACGGTTTGAAAAACCAGTGCTTGCTATTAAATATTCTCTCTAATGTGTTGGCATTCAAGTGCAATAGCTTCTAAAATTTTCCCAGTTTTTCCAATACCCAGTCGTATTCAAAGGCTGAAGTAATTCTGTTTACAGATTCATCTCTTTTATTCTAGAGATGTTTTTATATCTGGGACTTTTAAGAGTCCTTTTTAATGGCAGTATTACGTTTGAAACCTTTTTCCTTTAACAAAATTATTGTAATTAAATTTCATCATAATGATGTTAATCCAGAGTGAATGGTAGCAAAAAGGATAACATTTTGAATAGGGTATTTTTTTCTGTTTTAACAAATTATGAAGGTGTTGTATATAAATAATTTCTATTATGACTTCTCAGCTGCAAATACTAAATGTT
This sequence comes from Linnaemya tessellans, assembly GCA_951800035.1. Taxonomy (NCBI): domain Eukaryota; kingdom Metazoa; phylum Arthropoda; class Insecta; order Diptera; family Tachinidae; genus Linnaemya; species Linnaemya tessellans. The sequence continues at coordinate 45,075,742 of OX637536.1, forward strand.
TACAAATGTAATGAAATTTACAGGGAATCATATATAATTTTAAAGTAATCCGTTTTGCTGGTTTTCACAGTTACCCCTCTCGTTTCTAACCATCAATTGCCTCTTCAGTAACTATATTTTTTATCACTAGTGTACAGGCATTTAAAATAATTACCAATACTTGCATTTAGTCCAGCTGATTATTGACTGGACCGGCTTCAAAATGTTATAAGCAAACACTATCCTTCGACTAGATGCTACAAATATCTCGAATAGATTATACAGTCGACGCCGCTTTACTGGAAATAACCAAAACCGAATTTTTTCAGTTATCCGATTTTTTTCTAAAACGTAGTTCGGATTACTGTGATTTGTTACAGTTAAGCATAATGCTTAAAATCAGTAAAACAATATTTTTTATATCAAATCTGTATTATTTTTTCCCTAAATTTAACGTAAAAATTTTATTTAAAAAAAAAGTTATTTATAGAATTAATCATTTTGTTGTTGAAATTTTTTTTCACGAATTCCTCGCAAATGTCTAGCCACTTGCATTGACAATATAATAGAAAAATACAATAAAGTACGTAAGAGCGAAAAGGATAAATATATTTTGCCATTTAATTTTTTAACGGACAAAACATGCACAATTTTTTCAGCCTTAAGTTATGCAATCGATTTCTAATAAATAAATTTGCCATTGTTTATTTTTTCACTAAAGCGAAGTCAGTTTCATACAAAACGTAGTTGAGGGCTTGCTTTTGGTTTTCAGTAATACGATATTTTCAGTAAAGCGAAGTGAATAAGACTAGCTGCGTTTAAAATCAGTGCGGGGATTTGTATCGCTTTCAGTATTCTGATATTTTTCAGTAAAGCGAAGTGAATAAAACTAGCTCCGTTTAAAATCAGTGCGGGGATTTGTATCGCTTTCAGTATTCCGTTTTTTTTCAGTAAAGGGAAGTGAATAAGACTAGCTGCGTTTAAAATCAGTGCGGGGATGTGTATCGCTTTCAGTATTCCGTTTTTTTTTTTCAGTAAAGCGCGTTGCGCTAAAGCGGATTCGACTGTATTAAATGAAAATATTCATCTGCCAGCGACAACTTTGCTAATGTGTGAGTGGCATAGTCCTATGCGGCATATGTCACAAGAGCAAACTTCAATTCATATTGCTGCAGTTTAGATTTTTGAAACTTTATATTCTCACTAATAATTTCAGCTTCTGTATCGCTTAATTTAATTGTGATTAGCAAAAAAAAAAAAAAAGATTTTCTTCTACTCCAAACACAGCAACTAGAGTAGAAATATCTTTTGTTTATCGCAGATTTTTTTCAATCAATTGTAACTTGAGCTGAATGGCAACAGCAAACAGAAATATCGATTTCTTAGTTTTGCAGTGTGAAATACAATTAAAATGAGAGGCAGTGGATTATAAATAAATGAAACAGGCCGGCAAAGGGAAAAACTTAATTAACAACACACGTTGTAATTATTTGCTGCTGCAAACAACAATTACTCGCAGCAAAACAGTCAAGAGGAAATACTTAAAAAGAAACGAAAGTCTATTGAATTAATTACGAAAATACTTCTTGTTTCATTTCTTTCTTTGCATCTTTTTTTTTTGCTTTTGGCGCATTACTGCTTGTAATTACTGGGAGCTGATACAATTACTAACTTCGTTTTGAAAGGGTGGCAAAATATTTGTGTACTTAGATGTTTCCAGCAAACAGAAAGAAAATAATTGCGATGATAAAGCCAACAAGTCCTTGTGAATTGTTTCTTTTAATTATTTATTTTACTTTTTTTTTGGTGTGTGAATTGTTTGTACTCCTTGGAAATGTTATTTTGATTGCTGCCTTAATTTAATGATTGCAGTCGAGTTTGTAAAATTACTCGACCGATTGTGGCCATCTTTTATTCAATTGATTACATATTACTTTTAACAATGACACCAAATATTCGGAAGTTATTTAAATAAATTATTGTGTGGTAAATAAAATTTAGAATTGTATGTGATAAAAGTTTTTAAATTCAATTAAGATTTCTAGGCTAATTGTTGGAAAATTTGTTTTAAATTCAGAAACTAACCTAAATTTGAAAGTTAGAAAAAAATATATTAATTTAACAAAAAAAAAAAACAAAATACTAATAATAATAATTTTTATACTCGTGTATATAAAAATTTCTTTTTTTATCTTTAGTGTTTTTAAGAAAAGAAATAAATCCTTTTTTGTTAATACTTATGATTTTTTTAAATTAAAAAATAAATATAAATAAATATTTCAAGGTACAAAAGGAAGCCAAAAATTGAAAAATATATACTATATTGTATTACAGGAGGTCAATTTTTTCAAAGGGCTCAAGTTCAAATCTTCGAAACTGCAAATGATTTTTTTATTTTTTATTAATAAATGAATTTGTTCCAATTTTATTAGATTGGAATATTAAGATAATAAAAAATAAAAAAATGATTTGCAGTTTCGAAGATTTGAACTTGAGCCCGTTGAAAAAATTGACATCCTGTAATACAATTTACATAAGAAAGTTCGACTAATGAAGTAGAAACTCGTACATAATTTATTAAATATATACTTTATTTATTTTAATAAATATTTTTTTTTTTAAATTTTACCAAAAAAATATTTTTTAATAAAAAAAACAAACAACTTTTCTTAAATTAGAAAAAAAAAAATTTAAATTATTTTTTTTTTTATAAAAAATTATTTTTTTATCAAAATATATTTATTTTAAAATAATTTTTTTTAAATAAAAACTAATTATATTCTTTTATATGAAATAAAAAATATTTGTGTATGAATTTTTATTAGTCGAACTTTTTCTTATGTAAATTGTTAATTTTTTTATCGGGCTTAAGTTCGAATCTTGCATGACTGCAAATTATTTTTTGTTATTTTTTATTATTAATAAATGAATTTGTTTAAATTCTATTTATTATTTTATATTAAGATTGGAATATTAAGAATATTTTTAATAATCATCAAACCAGCAGAACGGATCAGTACTGATTTCGAGGCCGCTACGCCATCTCATCCTACTAACTAGCACCACTTGCAAAAGTGGGAAAAATTGAACAAAGAACGCTGATGAGATGGCGTAGCGGCCTCGAAATCAGTACTGATCCGTTCTGCTGGTTTGATGATTATTAAAAATATTCTTAATATTCCAATCTTAATATAAAATAATAAATAGAATTTAAACAAATTCATTTATTAATAATAAAAAATAACAAAAAATAATTTGCAGTCATGCAAGATTCGAACTTAAGCCCGATAAAAAAATTAACAATTTACATAAGAAAAAGTTCGACTAATAAAAATTCATACATAATTTAAAACATTGCGGGGGCACGCGCACTTGTTCAAAGTAAATTGACAACTAAATTCAATTACTTGAACATAAATAACAAAGAAGCTTTACCTATCAGCAGCCGATGGCTCTGGAAAAAGCAAAAGAGATATTGGAATATTTGGAATATTAATCGTCAGGGTTGGGGAATTTCGTACTAACCAAAATGTAATAACTTAATAATATGAATGTGATAACTTCTCATATTCAATTTTCGTTAAAATATTGGTTAAATAGTTGATATTCCTACTAACTAGCACCACTTGCAAAAGTGGGAAAAATTGAACAAAGAACGCTGATGAGATGGCGTAGCGGCCTCGAAATCAGTACTGATCCGTTCTGCTGGTTTGATGATTATTAAAAATATTCTTAATATTCCAATCTTAATATAAAATAATAAATAGAATTTAAACAAATTCATTTATTAATAATAAAAAATAACAAAAAATAATTTGCAGTCATGCAAGATTCGAACTTAAGCCCGATAAAAAAATTAACAAAAAATATTTGTTTATTAAAAAAATTTTTTTTCTTTAAAATAAAAAACAAATATGTAAATTGTTGTTAATTAAAAATAATTAATTTGTTTTAGATTAAAAAGTAAATATAAATATGAATATTCCAAGAGATAAAGGTAAACCAGCACCAGTTGCTATCCAGCTTGTATTTGAGTATTAAAAAAATGCAATTTTTCTTAAATTCTTTCAAAAGAAAATCTTTTTAATTAAGAAAATAAATAAAATAAAAACAATAATTTCTTGAGATAAAATAAAAAATTTATTGTTAAGAAAAAAAAAAAATTTTATTAAAAAAAAAAAAATATATATATATATATATATATATATATATATATATATTATTAAATAAAAAAATTAATAATTTAAATAAAAAATATATATTTTTAAATTAAAAATTATTTATATTTTTTAAATTAAAATATATAAATATTTTAAATTAAAAAATATATGTATTTTTTTTAATTATAAAATAATTTTTTTCATTATAAATTCAACATCATATGCTGTCTAACTTAAATTTTAAAATAAAAAATAAAAAAAAGCAAAAAAACATTTTTTTAATCAAAAACAAACAACTTTTCTTAAATTAGAAAAAAAAAATTTAAATAATATTTTTTTTTGATAAAAAATTATTTTTTTAATTAAAAAATATATATTTTAAAATATTTTTTTTAAAATAAAAACTAAATATATTCTTTTATATGAAACAAAAAATATTTTTTTATAAAAAAAATAATTAATTTCCTGCAGAAGTCACACAAAGGAGTGACGAAATATTGAAATTAAAATTTAAATTAAAATAAAGAGACTTTAAGCTTAAAAATATCAGTATAAAATAATGAAATAAAAAATAAATAATTTAATTAAAAAAAAAATAACATTAATATATAAAATTAAAATAAAGAAACTAAAAAAATACAATTTAAAAACAAATATTTTTTAAATAAATAAATAAAATTTTTCTTAAATGAAAATAAAAATATCTCTCCTTAAATTTAAAAAAAAATAAAATTTCTCAAAAATAAAAAACGAAATTAAAAACTTAAAAAAAAACCTTAGCAATTTTTTATATAAAATAAAAATATTTTTTTAAAATGTTGTATGGCAACAGTGGCAAATTTAAAAAAAAAATCAATAACCACCCCTATTGTGTTTGGCGTTTTACGCCTGCAAATACGACAAATTGTAGTAGCTTAAAGACAAAAAGCTAAAATTTTCCTTAATCTATTACAAAATGTCGAATCTGAAGGCGAAAAACGCCAAACACGATAAGGGTGAATATTTTTTATTTAAAATTAAGAGACTTTTTGAAAATAATTTATAAAAATTAATCTAAACGAACGAATAGCTAATTTACTAATTTTAAATTTATCTTTTAGTCGCTTAACACTAGGCTTACCACAGTGTGCAGATTGATTGTTCATCATCAGTTTTCATTAATTAAAATTTGTTTTTTTTTGTGAAATTACCTAAAAGCAAAAGAAAGTGATACACATTAAAATACAATTCCCAATTTTACTCCAGAAATTAATTTATGGCATAGAATTTCAGTTAAGAAAATTTAATTAATATATAATAGATGACTGCCTTTGAATGCCAAAAGCCCTAGTGGCAATCCATTCGTTACACTCGTATAGCAAATGGACTATTTGCAGCTGAAATTCCAATTATTATTTTTTTTTATTACAACATTCACCAATAAATTCTTAATTTAACACACATTCCAGTCTTCTGTTCACAACCAATAACAATTTATTATCCCTCTAATATTGATTATGCTTCAGCCATTATTAAAGAAGTAAACAACTTTTGCATTGAAATTGAATAAAATGAAAAAAAAGTAATAAAAATAATCATTCATTCATTCAATACATCAATTTCATTCAACACCCTACTGACATGTTGTTGCTCCTCCCTAAAGTTTGAGCCACTACTGCCCATTTAATTATTAGCTAAACCGAACCGAGAGCTTTTTATATACGCCATGTTTTTTTTTGTTTTTTAATTTTCGATCTCTTCATATATAATATTGTTTTTTTTTTTGTTTTAAATGCTACTAAAGAAATATTTACACCATTAGCATTGATTACCACTACACTCTTGTAGTATCATCATGAAGGTTGCCGAGCTGTTGAAATAGGAAATGACTTTGACTGAAGTACCAGCGTCAACATTATCATCATCCGCATCAGCATCAGCCTCATCGTCAGCAGCTCAATAAAAGACGTCAGAATTGTAAAAATGTGTTTTTTTTGTTTTTGTTTACTTTTTAGTTAAACACAAGAACATTATGAATAGCAACTCACACAAATAAATTAAATAATCGACGTCAGCCAGTTAGTGAGACAAGCAGGCGAAACGTTACATACTTTCGTTGCAGACACCGCAGTAATACCTCGACTAATACGTTCTTTTCTATTACCTAAATGTCTGTAAACAGGAACAACAGACGCAGCAGTGACAGCAGCCAAACATCATTCTTTTACTATTTTTTTCTTCTTCTTCTTCTTTATCTAAATAATAAATGTCGAGTGGTACTTGAAAAATATCACTCAAATGTCTTTACATTTTTTCCCTGAATACTGTGGTGTTCTGTTTTTTATGCGTGCAATAATTTTTATAGACAAACACTATGGGTCGCAGTCTGTTGCATTAACATAATTAATGTAATTATCAAATTCAATTGAGATTGTTGGGATATTGTAAGTAAAAAGTTGTATTGAGAAAGACATTGTAAATATTTTAATATACTGGGAAAAGTCAGCAACAATTAAATTGTTGCTGACTTTCTTACATAGCAGAGCAGAACAGCTGTTTTCGAAGGCCGCTACACCTTAATCGTCAGTAGGGACTCATGTGTATTGCTTCTATTATTAACAGAAGTCGGCGGCGGGTTGCACGTGAGAATAAAATTTACTTTTGAGAGTCACACACATGCTTTTACTGAGTAAATATAGTTACTCTCATTCTCGTACGAACCTTCAATGAAGATGTTGTTATTGTCGTTGTTGTATGTTTATGAAAAAAGTGTATTGAGGAAATTGTTATTTGCTCTCACTCATCCAAACTTACAATGAAGATGTATATGTTTGCCGATACCTGATTATTAGGGAGAGCTGCCACAGCAAGAAATTACACAGGAAGTGCGCAAGATTATTGCCAGTATTTGTCAAAACGGCCTATCCTGACGATGTGAGCACATGGAGTCCCGAAAAAGACTTCATCAATATCCGACCACAGCATCATTAATGCCATATATATATTTTTTTTTATTCGGACCAGCACTCAGGGAATGACCCGTACATGTGCAGTGCATTGCGCCGAAACTAAAAAAGGAGGGGATATAATTAAGGGGTCATATGAAGATGTGACGCGCAAAATAGAAAGGAAAAATTGTTCAGGAGAGCCATTTTAAGGATTTAAATACGTGTGTCTTTAGTGTACCATCACTGAGTGAAACGCGCATGTATCTGGGAGGGAACACTTTTGGGGCATGGGATCGGTCTCATTCGATGATCAGATGTTGTCTACATCGAAAAAAAAAATAGAAAAGTGAAAATTAATTTGTTTTACTCTTAGGTCCCTTTCTCTATGCGCTGTCACAGATAAAGAATTTTTTTTGTAGCTATTTTAAAATTTTTTTTTCTTGGACCAGCACTCAGGGGATGACCCATATGCGATGCATTGTGCCAGAACTAGGAAAATTGGTTGTGGGAAGAAGGATAGAGGGAGTAGTGTTTGTGGACATTCGATTTGAACCTTCCCAAGTTAAAATTGGCAGGAAAAACCACTGCTGGAAGTTTGTTCCACATACGCACCGTTCGGCGAAAGAACGAATTCTCTCTGTAATGCGTGGTGCGGTTCACTGGCAACTCAATCACAAAAGGATGCGCCCTATGTGAGGAGCGGGTAGCTCCCAAAAATAAACGGTTTTCGGGCACAAGCTCCCTTAACTCACCAGAACACATTCCGTTGTAGTGTCGGTAGAACAGTGAAACACATCCCACGTTGCTCCAGTGAGGCAATCGAGTTGACTACTCTACTGTCACCGATGAGCCTCTTCGCTCTCTATCGCACGCGGTCGAGCAACTTCAAAATAGACTTTGAAGAACTGGCCCATACATGAGGGTTGTATTCTATTTTTGGTCGGATGTAGGTGGCATATATATTGAGGAGATCAGTTGGGGTGAAGTATGTCTTAAAAAGCCGAGGCACTTGAATGCTTCTTTTGAAATATGAAAGATGTGATCAGTCTATCGAACGAAGCACTGTATTTTCATACCCAGAACATCAAGAGCTTCTGATTCCCCAATACCTATACCATCCATAAATACGGATGGTGGAGAACCTTCAACCAGGCGCCTATGCGTAAGCACCCAGCACTGCGTCTTATGAAGGTTAAAGTTAACCCTGTTCGCGAGGCCCCATTCGGAGATTGACACGAGATCACTTGTGAGTGACTCGTTCATTCTTCGTCTTCTGGCGTCAATTTTCTCCAGGCTTGGCCGGCTGGTGAACGAGGAAGAATAGTTAATGCTGCGAAAGAGTAGATAGTGCTTGAAGTTTGACATAGAAGTTCATTTATAAAGATGAGGAAGAGAGTAGGAGATAGAACAGAGCCTTGCTACTCCGGCTGGTTTCACTTCTCCGGCTAATTTTCTCCTACAAGGCCGATGAAGGAGACTACTGCCACTATGCTCTTTAGTTTACGATCAATCACTGCCAATTATATTCAGAAGTGCCAGACAATCATGTACTACTGCGGATCAAAAGAACTTTACACAATATCCACCCTGCGTTTCATAGTCTCAGAGTAACAGCACCCACCTTCGTCGGCCCTGTTGCAAAAATTAGCCGGCGAAGTAAAAAGTTGAAATAGCTACAAAAAAAAAAACTTTATCTTCTCATCTTTCCTAATCTGTCCCCTCAATACTATCCCCTCGTTTTCAGTTCCGGCGCAATGCATTGCATATATAGGGGTCATCCCCTGAGTGCTGGTCCAAGATAAAAATTTTTTTTTTTAATATTTACACTATTTTTGCATGTAATATCGTACGTCAACGCCCACTAAAGGGGGCGGGGTCAAAAATAGACTATATCACGTTTTCCACAGACGGACGTATGGGTACTGCTAGATCGTCTTAGACTTCATCACTGGTCAAGAATATATACACTTTATAGGGTCCAATTTTCTTTGGAGGGTATTAAAACTGTATTTTGGCGGGGTCGCTCTTTGGAGACATTTCAATTTTGTCATAAAACTCTAAAAATAAATGTTTGGAATTAATTAAGTGTAAAATTTATTTAAAATTTTTAATTTTGTTTGATAGGGTCATTTAGTGTGCGAAAGGGGAGGAGAGGGTAGGCCAGAGGAGTACCAGGTTATGTCTCAGCTGCGATTTTAAAGGTTAAAAATTTTATTTGTAAGGAATGTAGGCTTAGGTACAACAAAGAGGCCGGGGTCCCCCCTCATGGGTCCAAGTTTAACGCGTTGGACCTTCTTTGACAAAAAAATATATATATAAAATTTTCTTAGCAAAAGTACAAAAAAAAACTTTAAAACTTATATTATTTTTTAGAGGTTGGTTTAGTTCTTCTTAGGGGAATTTTTTCCCTCTGGCCCGATTCAGCCCATTTACAAACTTAACCTGTGCTATCCTTCAAAACGTATTTATAGCAGATTTCTTGGGTTTGGTTCTTTTCGGTTGACTGAAACGTGAGTTCCACAGACGGACGGACGTCTTAGATTTCTTCACTGATCCAGAATATTCATATATGCTTTATGGGGCCTCAGATGGTTATTTCGCCGGAATAACAAAGTGAATATACCCTCCAACTTTTTTTTTTTTATCTTGGACCAGCAGTCAGGGGATGACCCTTATATATGCAATGCATTGCGCCGGAACTGAAAACGAGGGGATAGTATTGAGGGGACAGATAAGGAAAGATGAGAAGATAGACAGTTTTTTTTTGTAGCTATTTCAATCTTTTACTTCGCCGGCTAATTTTTGCTACAGGGCCGACGAAGGTGGGTGCTGTTACCCTGTTTTTTAGTACATGATAATGTCAGTCGCTGCCAATTGTGTTCAGTGACCAGCGCTATGCCTTCATCATTGAAACAGGCTGACATCAACTAACACAATCATGCACTAATGCTGATTAGACGAGTTCAACAAAATATTTCATGACTCAGCGCGGGCTCGAACTCAGGACCCTCCGCTTCAAAGTCTCGTGTTCTACTACTTCAGCCAACAGGAGGTTTTAAAAAACCTTTTCCAAAATTTCAAGTCACTTGCATTGGCTTCTCGCAAGTTTTAGAAAACATTTCAAAAAATCTTCCTGCTCCACAAGGATTCCACTTATTTTTTTTATAACAAACTCTTACATACTCATGTGCTATATTTTGGTAACGTTCCACGAAGATGTGATTTTAATAGAGATGAAACTGCTTTAGCAAAAATCTGTTCCGCTAAAATACTTCACGCTTAAAAACTTTATAAAATAGATATTAAAAGAAAAAAAAAAAGAGAAATTGCATTAAACTTTCCGCGAGGCTTAAAACTGTTATTCCCTTTTGTTATTTAAAGTCCCACAGCCAATTTATTTTATTTTGTTACACGAACGCAAATAAAATCGATTACGTTTTTGAATTTTCTTCATGACATTTAAATTATCCTTGGGAGCATACATTTTCCAGGCGCACAGTCCATAGTACATTGACATACAAAAGCTGGCTGGCAGGCAGTATTTACAGATGGAACAAGTGACACACTACACCAGCATCGTCAACGACAGCATATGGCAGTCAAGTGCAAGAGCAGTTTTAAAATAAAAATAAAAAAAGGAACTGCAGCTGCTGTTGCTGCCGCTGCTGCCGCTTGTTAAACTTGTGGAATACAAGTAAATCGAGAAAATGTTATTACACGACTGTGATTCGCTCTATAGACTGGCAACTGAATGTTACTTACAGCACATATTCAGCCACAACAACAACAACACAAGTTTGTGCAGAAAAATTTACAACAACAAATATGTGTTAAGGCAAATCGCACATACACATACACACACACATAGACTCGATGTGGAAAAGAAATGTTTTTAAGTATTTGTTTGCTATTTGTGGCATGCAGAGAGATAAAAACTAAATCAAAGTTTTAATAAAAAAACGAAATAAAAAAAAGAACAGAAGTAACAGCAAGAAAGCAGCCGATAGCAGATAAAAGATATAAAAATATACCAGAGAATAATATATCTGGTCTAGGCTTTTTATTTAAGCCAAATGATGGTGAGAAAATTGCCAATTAGTCACCTGTCAAAGTGTGGCATACACTGTAGCAGATAGTCAAACGGTTGCAGACATTCTACTCGTACTACAACCACAACCACGACACAGTCAAATTCTATTCGGTGAAGTTCTCTTTTTATTCTCCATTGAATTTTTATCATAGACTGACTGGCCGTATTAATACCAAACAGCAGGCTAACAACAGTGAATGAAGGCTTGTGAGCGGCACAGGGAAAGGGGACTTTTGTCTAAAGAGATAAAAATGAAAAAAAAAAAACGAAATTTAAAAAAGTTCATTGACTTGATGGCATAGCAAATGCTGGCAAAAAAAAAAAAAAGATTGGGATAAAATATTGGCAGACCGTAAAAATTTGTTTCATTCTATATTTTGCCAGCAGCTTTTTGCTTCTCCACTAAAAACCACAAGTTGCACAAGATGGCGGCTGCTGAAATAACTTAAAAATGGCAATGAAATTCCAATGTACAAGGGAATGCCAATAATAGAACGGAAACGGGAGTCTGTACCGCAAAAAACAAAAAAAAAATTATAAATCGATTATTTAAATAAAGTTTGAATTTCTTTGCTAAAAATTATAATATTTTCTTAAGAATCGCATTAAGAAAAAAATAAAATCAAGTGAAAAGGCAATATTCACCGGTGACGGATCTTATATGCCCTTCACCGACTAGAGTACATTCGTACATACATTCCAACCCTGGAACCAGCTTTTAGATATTTCTAAGTCTGTGTTCATACGAGTCATGTCTCATTGACAAGATTCTTACTTTTTCTTCTACATATGGTTGTGTGCTTTACGAATGAGAAAGCAAAACGTACTGACAGTACATGCGCATGAGTACTCGTTACTTTTCCCTTCTCCCCTCTCGCCTACAAAGTCGCAATCATGTCGGTAAAACATGACTCGTATGAACACAGACTTATTTTCAATACTAATTTCTTTCTTTTTATACCCTCCAAAAAAAAAAAAAAAGAATTGGAGGGTATATTCACTTTGTCATTCCGTGTGTAACGGAGTGAAATTACCCTGTAAGACCCCACAGAGTAAATATATTTTAGATCAGTGCTGAAATCTAAGACGAACTATCCACATCCGTCCGTCCGCCTGTGGAAATCACGATTCAGTCCAAACAAAAAGATCTACACTCTTGAAATTTATACAAATATATCTTAAAGGGTAGCACAGGTCAATTTCGCAAATGGGCTGAATCGGGTCAGAGGGCAAAAAGTTCCCCTAAGAAGAACTAAACCAATCTCTAAGAAACAATATAATTTTTAAATTTTTTTTTTTTTTGTAATTTTGTAAAGCAAATTATATATTTTTATGTCAAAGAAGGTCCAACGCTTTACAATTGGAGCCATAAAATCAAAGAAATTAGTTTTTTGATCCCGCCCCCTTTAGTGGGCGTTATTATATGCAAAAATAGTGTAAAAATTCAAAAAATTGTTTTATTTAAGCCTACATTCCTTACAAATAAAATGTTTAAGCTTTTATGACGAAGCTGAGAAATAATCTGATCCTACCTCTCTGCTCCCCCTTTGCCCATCTAAAGACCCTATCAAAAAAAAAGAAAAAAAAAAAAAAAAAAATTATAACTTTTTTCACTTTATTATCCCAAAAATTTATTTTTAGTGTTTTATGGCAAAGGTGAAAATTTTCCCCCACGGCCCCTGCCAGAGCGACAGCGAAAAAAGACAGCTTTAATATGCTCCGAACGGAATTGGACCCAATAAAATATGTATATTCTTGATCAGTGAAGAAGTCTGAAACGATCTTGAAAAGCCCATATGTTCGTCTGTAGCAAACATGATATAGTCTATTTTTGGACCCCGCCCCCTTTAGTGGGCGGTAAAGTTACATATAACATGTAAAAATAGTGTGAAAATTTAACAAATTGTATTCCTTAAGCCTACATTCTTTAAAAATGTAATTTATAAGCTTTTACGAGGAACTTCCACTGCCCTACCCTCCTTTGCCCTCTACGAGTGCGGATAGATATTGAAGCTACCTAAGTAGAAAAAAATATATGTATATATTTTTTTCAAAAACCATTTATTTCTCAACAAAGTCTCCTTTTAGCTCAATACACTTAGTAAGACGACATTCCCACTTTTTATACCATCTGAATAATAATATCAATCTAATATTTTACCATAAAATCTGACGGAGCAGACTCACCGTAATGATTATCGAGCTTTTCTTTTGTCTCTTTCGCCGTTTTCCCTTTCAAATAATAATGGTTAATCACTGCACGAAATTCACTTCTTTCCATTTTTCAAGAAGCACAAAAGTTGCATACTTCAAGCGACTACAACAAATAAACGAATTGATGAATTTGGATTACATTTTAACAGCTGACATTTGACAGATCTCAATTTCTAAAAAAAAAGTTTTTGTGTTTGTGCTGCCATCTAGCTCTAAGTAGCTTCAATATCAAACCGACCGCGTACATATTATATGGAAAAAATATTGTAAATACTTATTAAATTTTGTGTGTTTTAAGTCTGCTTTAATTAAAAAATAAATTTATAAGCTTTTACAACGAAGGTAATGTGTTCTAAGTCCTTTGCCCTCTAAATGACCTCATAAAAAAAATTGTTTTTTCTCCACTCAACGAACCCGAAAATTTAGTTTTTAAGTTTTTACGATTTAGGTGAGATGTCTCCCCCACGGCTCTTTTCGGAGTAACCCTATATAGAGTTTGAAAATTGGGCACAGAAATGTCTTAAAGGAACTGGGACCCAGCAGGTTAAATATTTTTAACTTATCTCAGTACCTTTTTGGCACGTTTATAAAAAATATTAATAATTTTTATGCTGACCGAAAGGTGTCTCAGTCATGCTCCTCCCAACACATTGGAAACGACCGTATTAAAATAATTTTTTTTTGTTTACTTAATCCAAATACCATAAAAATTTTAATTTAAATTTAAACAAGTAAAAACGTTATATTCGACGGGGTCGAATCTTAAATACCCTCCAAATATTTAGTAAGTGAATTTAAAATGTTTAACTTGGTGGGACAGAGTTCCTTTATATAATATCGTACGTCAACGCCGACTAAAGGGGGCGGGGTTCAAAAATATACAATATCATGTTTTCCACAGACGAACGTATGGGCATTGCTAGACCGTATTAGACTTCATCACTAATCAAGAATATACATATTTACTTTATAGGGTCGGTCCAATTCTCTTTGCAGGGTAAAAAACTGTATTTTGGCGGGGTCGCTCTCGCAAGGGCTGTGGGGGAAACATTTCACCTTTGTCATAAAACTCTATATGGAAAAAAAATTTTTTTTTGATATGGCCATTTAGGCGGCAAAGGGGGAGGAGAGGGTAGGGCAGAAACAGGCAGTCGTAAAACTCTAAAAGTAAATGCTTGGGATGATCACATACAAAATTAAAATTTTTTTTTATAGGGTCATTTAGGGTGCAAAGGGGGAGAAGGGGGTAGGGCAGAGGAGTACCAGGTATCATCTCAGCTTCGTCATGAAAGCTTAAAAATTTTATTTTTAAGGAATGTAGGCTTAAGTAAAACAATTTGTTAAATTGTTATGCTATTTTTGCATATAATAACGCCCACTAAAGTGGGCGGGGTCCAAAAATAATTTTTTTTTTATTTTATGGCTCCAGTTTAAGGCGCTGTACCGTATTTGACATAAAAATATATCATTTGCTTAACAAAATTTAAAAATTATGTTGTTTTTTCTGGGTTGGTTTTGTTCTTCTTAGGGGAACTAATTTCCCCCTTGCCCGATTTAGCCCATCTCCGAACTTAACTTGCTCTAAGCTTTAAAATATATTTATACCAAATTTCAAGAGTCTAGCTCTTTTCGTTTGGACTGAGTCGTGATTTCCACAGACGGACATGCTCAGATCGTCTTAGATTTCATCACTGATCAAGAATATATATACTTTATGTGATCTGAGATAGATATTTGGATGCGTTACTAATGGAATGACAAGTGAATATACCCTCCATATTCTTTTTTGGAGGGTATAAAAAGAATAAGTTTTAATAAGACTAAAATTAGAGTTTTTCTTTACTTAATATTTAGAGGGTATTTAAGATTCGAACCGGTCGAATATAAGGTTTTTACTTTTTATTTGTTTCCTGATAATAATTAACCAGTAAAACAGAACTGCCGGGTATAGTCAGACGAAGGTTGGCTACAGCTGCATATTAGTTTATACAAATCTTGTTGGCTTATTTCTATGAAGTATTATGCAACATTTTAGTTATTTTTATAAAGTTAGCAGCTAGAGTGTGGAACTGATGCGGTTCTTTAATGCCACAAAGTACTTAAAGTCTGCTTTAGAACAAAAAAACTGAATTGATCGATGGCGATAAGTAACACCTGAGCAAGAATATAAGCGTATAGTAAAAAGAGTCTATATTTGTTCATGGCATTCTTCTGTGTTTTCCGCATATCATTTGTTTCAAAATCTGCCGTTTACCTGTTTTGCCTGCGCCACTTGCTCGACGCTATTTCTTAAGTGGTTTAACTACATTGTTGCCCAAGTAAATTCATTAAAGACACATTTTTCCATTTTAGTATTTATTCTCGTGTATTATTAACTTTTCTTCACACTCTCATCATTGTTGTGTGCTTTCAGAGGTGTTGTCAGTGCCAGGTCTTGTGTGTTGCTTTCAGCTTTAATTTCATTAGACTTGAGCAAATACTTCGAAAACAGCTATAGACTTTTTGTCAGCAAAGTGCTACAAACGTAAACAAATTAATTACGACACTAATACCAAAATGTATGTGTTTTTTTTCTATTACTTCTAAACAAATTTTCTTCACCGTTAAGCTGCTGACGATGTCATTATGTCTGCTTTCGTACATAAATTCAATAGTAAGAAGTAGGAAATATTTATAATCTCTTTTAAGCCCAAAACAACTGTATTTCAACGTTTTCGAAAAAGCTGATGGACGATTACATGATTGTGGGGAAAACTTTTAGATACATTTTACATTTAATATTAAAAAAATTAAAACACATTTTCATGGGATTTTCCATTTGAAGAAGTGACTACAGAATAGCTTGTTCGCTCTTAATTTAATTTGAAAGCTGTTAACAGCAAAATAAATAATTTAAAGGGAGGCTTAAAGTAAACTTTTGCGTTCATCGATCGTAAAAGGTCTTTCGACAGCGATTTCAGAGCTCTGGCACTTCATAACTGTCATGCATTAAACACATTCGAGACAGCAGGCTAAACGAACACACGACTACAAAAGTCGTTGGTTACAATCGTCGCCTACTTGATTATTTTTGAGACGGCAGCTACATTGTCAACATCTCATTTTAGTGGTGCCACTTTCATATATAAAAAAGCGCTTATGCTAAATCTATTTATAAACCGAAACAAAATTAATAATAAAAACACTTTATTTGTTTTTATGATACCCCTATCGTTTATCTGAAGCCTATATTCTAGGAGTTATTACAAAAAAAATAAAAAATAAAATTAAAAACTAAAAGCCGATAGAGAACGCAAAAAATAAATAAATAAAAATTACAAAATAATTTTTATTCTTCAAAAGCCAATAAAATATTTAATTTTTAACAATTTTCATATTCTTAACCAGTTTGAAAGTATTTTTAAACGCTTATTTATATTATCGAAGGTTTTATGGCCCCGCCTAGACTCTAAAAAAATTTCTGAATTTCGCTAAAGGTCATTTGCGCAGCATAGGGACCACAATTACTGGTCAGTGCACCTTTGGCGTCAATGCCAGGCTACAAATATGAAATAGCTACAAAAAAAAATTATCTTCTCATCTTTCTTCACTTGTCCTCTCACTACTATCCCCTTGTTTCGAGTGCCGCTCCATGATAAAAAAAGTAATAATAATGACAACTGCTTCAGTAGCAATGACGAGGAGGAGGAGTAGGAGGAAAGCATTGCACACTTCCTCTCCCTCTGTCCTGCTCGGGAGGAGCAGCGCCTACAGTCTCTGGGCAAAACACGTTTTAGAGACATTTCGGAGATATCAGGTATAGAACTGAAAAACCTGAGTCTCTTATTTTTTTTTCTTGGACCAGCACTCAGGGGACGACCCCTATATATGCAATTCATTGCGCCGGAACTGAAAACAAGGGGATAGTATTGAGGGGACAGATTAGGAAAGATGAGAAGATAGACAGTTGTTTTTGTAGCTATTTCAACCTTTTTACTGCGCCGGCTAATTTTTGCTACAGGGCCGACGAATTAGCACACATCTAAGGCGTGCGTGCACGACCAAAATTCTTGTTTAAATACT
Source organism: Linnaemya tessellans (assembly GCA_951800035.1). Lineage (NCBI taxonomy): Eukaryota > Metazoa > Arthropoda > Insecta > Diptera > Tachinidae > Linnaemya > Linnaemya tessellans. The sequence continues at coordinate 45,093,174 of OX637536.1, forward strand.
TCTCCCATCTTCTTACTATCCTTCCTTAAACTAATTTCTAGCTATCCTTTCCTTCTTCTTCCCCTCTCTCACTCATACGTCAGCCTTTCCTATACAGGTAGCACAAAGGGATCAAAGTAATTGGACCCAAGTGGTATGGAGTTTACTTTTCCCCTTACCAACAACCTGTTAACCTAACCTAACCTATAATAATGAGTTTACCAGAAAGGATCAGTACTGACTTCGAGGCCATCACGCTATCTTATCAGCGTTCTTTGTTCTATTTTTTCTACCTTCACAAGTGGGAATTTCAACTTACTTTTGGTTAGAGAGAACTTCCCCAACCCCGAAGGTTATTATTCTAAATATCCCATTTTCTTCTTGCTTTTTTCTAGAGCCATCAGCTGCTGAAATCAAGAGCTTTTTAATATTTATGGCCGAGCAATTGAAATTTCACTTTTGGTTAAAAATTAATAGTGAGCAAGAAAACAAGATGGCGTAGTGTTCTTGAAATCAGTACTGATCCCTTCTACTAAATTGATGATAATAAAAATATTCTAAATACTCTTCTCTTTTTTGCTAGTTTGATTTTTATAAAAATATACGAAATATTTCAAACTTAAAAATGTTTTTTCAATTTAATAAAATTCAAAAAAAAAAAAAAAATTATAATAATAACTCGCGGATTTGAACTTGAGTCTGGATAAAACCTTCCGATATTTATAATAAAATTAGTTCGAATAATAAAACTTATATTCATATATTTCTTATTTAGTAAAAAAATTTTTGGAACAATAGATGATTGTGTTTATATATTTGAAAGTTGGCTGTTAGCCGAAACCGTTCTATTTACTTACCAACTTTGACGCGGTATAAAGGAAAGTCATTCTGAATTAAGAGTTGATTTCTATATTCATAAAAAAAAAAATATTGTGGAATTAAAGAATGCGTTTAAATAAATTTTATGCAGGGACCGTAACTGTTATGACTTTCATCAAAAAAATCAAGAAATAATAGTTATTTTTGATTTTTATTTTTTTAAATGAAAAATAAGAGTTATATTTGATTTTTATATTTTTAAATGAAAAATAAAAGTTAGTTTTGATTTTTATTTTTTTAAATGAAAAATTAGTTATTTTTGATTTTTATATTTTTATATCAATAATAAAAATCAATTCAAAATTCGTGACATAGGTAATATGTTTGTGTTTCCATGGCTTCGATTGGAATGAACAATTAGCTTTAATTGTTCATTCTGTACCTGCCACTCAAGTCAGTGTAGAAAGGTCATTTTCAGCACTCAGATTAATATTGGGAGATTTGAGATATAATTTATCTGAGGAACATTCAAAATCAATTATGATGGTAAAATTGAACACCTGAAAACGACCTCTTAACACTGACTTGAATGGCAGCCAAAACTTTTAAGCTATTTCTATATATGCATTCATGTTTTTATAGCTGATAATGGATAAGTCACATAATATACATATTATATTCATATAGAAATTTGAATGAAGCAGCCTATTATAATACATACGGCATCAACAAATAAATAAGAGTTTTGAATTGATTTTTATTATTGATATAAAAATATAAAAATCAAAAATAACTTTTATTTTTCATTTAAAAATATAAAAATCAAAAATAACTCTTATTTTTCATTAAAAAAAATAAAAATCAAAGATAACTCTTTAGTTTTCATTTAAAAAAATAAAAATCAAAAATAACTCTTATATTTCATTTAAAAATATAAAAATCAAAAATAACTTTTATTTTTCATTAAAAAATATAAAAATCAAAAATAACTTTTATTTTTCATTTAAAAAAATAAAAATCAAAAATAACTCTTTAGTTTTCATTTAAAAAAATAAAAATCAAAAATAACTCTTATTTTTCATTTAAAAAAATAAAAATCAAAAATAACTTTTATTTTTCATTTAAAAATATAAAAATCAAAAATAACTCTTATTTTTCATTTAAAAATATAAAAATCAAAAATAACTCTTAGTTTTCATTTAAAAAAAAAATAACTCTTACTTTTGATTTTCAAAATAAAAATCAAAAATTTAAAAATCATGCAATATGTTGGATGCATTTCGCCTAAAAATCATGATGGTGTAATTAAAAGTTTTCTAAGATGTTCATTTATGTATGATTTATTTCTTCAAAAATTGAAAAATAACTCTTATTTCCGGTGCCTGATTTTATGTGAAATTTTTGTTTTAAAACATATTTCAAATCTAAATTCTTTTTGTTTTTTTAGGGATACAACAGCAACTGTGCACTGAATGTTTTTCAAGTCAAAAAAATCATTTTTTATTTGAAATATCTTTTTCTTCATGGAGAAAAAAAACTATTTTTTTATTATTTAACTTAAACAAATGCTTCAAGCAAGACAAGTGGTTGTACTCGTATATCTTTTATTTTTATTTCTCTGTTTTAAAATTTCCACATACACGAGCACTTTATATTAAACGTGATGGCCATGATATCTGATATTTGATTTATAGAAATTTAAACATACAAAGAAATCGAACAGAATAAAATATTGTTGCAGCTGTTGCCATGATGGAGTAAAGAAGTTAAACATAAAATATATATGTATATATTTTATTTTATTTTTATAAAAGAATGTCTAACATATTGTACGACAACACACAGCAATAAAAATATTGTGCAAGCGTTCCATAATGCAGCAGCCATGGCAAAACACAAGTCAATCACTTACGAATGTAAAGAGTCCTTGAAGTCATCATTTATATTGTATTAGTTTCTATTTTGTTTTCTGCATTTCATTTGTTTTCCATTTGAAAATTGTCGAGCAGCATTAAAAGTTAAGTAAATAATAATACGTTGACTTAATTGAATCATATTTTTATGAAATTATTTCTATCTATTATTTGCTAAATTAATTGGTAGTCAACAGATTTTTCTGTAAAATAAAGCTGACTTAAGGCTATTGAGTCTCAAAAAATAATATGTGAATATCGGAATTGTTTTGGGGATTAGAAAAATGCTGAGACACACACACACACACACCCGTATGAACGTAATAACGTCCCATTCAAAACATCAACATGTTCCTCTATTTATTTTTGATATGCAAATGACTTAATGTTCTTTAGAGTGCAACGACACAGGCAACATCAGTACTTAAGTCTCAAGTTTTCATAAAGCAAGAAATTATATACAATTTTTCTTTAACTCTTTTGTAAACATTTTCTTTGGCTCATTTTCTGGCATAATATTCTGCTTTTCAATGCTTTCGTTGTCTCACTATATGACACCGTGAAACGAAATTTAACTTTTCTAAAGCAAAAAATTGTTCAGAGCGGCCGCTTTTCATGTACGAATAAAATTATCTTGATGGTAAGTGTCCGATTATGAGAGGTTTCGCTGTACATTTTGTAAAAGCACTTTTGGAAGAAATACTTTTCGAAAAAGCACTTTTTGGAAAAAGTAATTTACGAAAAAACACTTTTGAAAAAAGTACTTTTGGAAACAGTACTTTTTGGAAAAATAGCTTTTAAAAAAATCCGTTTTTGAAAAAAGTTCTTTATGGAAAAGTACTTTTTTTCGAAAGAGTACCTTTTAGAAAAAGTAAGTTTTGAAAAAGTACTTTTTGTAAAAGCACTTTTGGAGGAAGTACTTTTGGTAAAAGCACTTTTGGAAGAAGTACTTTTGTAAAAGCACTTTTCGCAAAAGCACTTTTGTAAAAAGTACTTTTGGAAAAGTACTTTTTGTAAAAGCGCTTTTCGAAAAAGCACTTTTGTAAAAAGTACTTTTCGAAAAAGCACTTTTGGAGAAGTACTTTTTGAAAAAGTACTTTATGGAAAAGTACTTTTTGGAAAAGTACTTTTTGGAAAAAGTACTTTATGGAAAAGTACTTTTTTGGAAAGAGTGCCTTTTAGGAAAAGATATTTTTGAAAAAATACTTTTTGAAAAAGTGCTTTTTGAAAAAGTACTTTTTGAAAAAGTACTTTTCGAAAAAGTACTTTTCGAAAAAGTACTTTTCAAAAAAACTTAGCTTATGCATTAAACACATTCACGACAGCAGACTACTGACTATAAAAGTGCAGAAATAGAATACATGTGTTTACATGGGAAAAGTAGCACGGACAAAAACCTGCCGTGTAGCCGTGAAAATAATCATTCCCACATAAAGTAGTCGGTAATATGCTTTCGTGAATGTGTTTAAAGTATTACTGTCAAGGACTGCTCCAAGATCAAGAAATAAATCCACCTTTTCCATTAGTTAATGACTAATTATGCAGCAACAGGATGTTGAAATTCTTTTTTGGAAGAACAGAGTATTTGAATTTCTTTTCTGTACCAAAATAACAAAAATTATGCAATTCCTGTACAAATTAGGAAAAAAAATCAAAATTAACAGAACATATTTTTTTTTTGTTGCACAGTGTTAAACTTATGTTTGTATATCATGTACTTATTTTCTAGCATCTACATATTATTGACTTTATATATCTCTTACATTTTTGTTTTGTCTGTTTCTTTTGCTTTGATTTCGTTACCACATTATGACAGCAATAAAGGCAAGAATAATTTTAAAAAGGCAAAATTACATTTAAAAGAGAAAAAGCACTACATTAGGCGACATTTTAAAAATTCCCTTTTAATAACAACAAGCAACTAGACTAAAAGCAACTGCAACTTCAGCCACCCAACACAAAAAGAGTTTTTCTTAGAAGACAATTTTCTGTTTTTATTTTTACAAAAAAGGTAAAGCCTGGCTATTAAGTAAATAATTTATTATTATTAAGTCTTGCTTTGTTGTAAAATTATTTTAGTTTTATCATTTAATCTGAGCACAATATGCTGCTCCTTATCCGTGTACCATAATACAAAATATATGACGGGTATTGGTAATGAGCTCTTTATTTTCTTGAAACTATTTTATTCCAGATTCTCATCAATTTTATTATAATTTGAGCAACTCCTTTTTTCCCTTCCAAGTACAATCAAAGTTTTCTTTGTAGTTCCTTTTGCTCTGCTTCAACTGCCTACTGTGTCTACCCTGTTCACATTAACCATCCACTTAAGCCTTCACATGCAAACGAACGTTTTCAGAAAATATGTACGTCTGCGTTAGTGTGAGTATGCGTTTATTTGTGTATTTTAGTTACATCTTTTCTAAGCTTATTTACACATTATACCCTTGAGACATATGACGAGATGAGAGATTTCATGTTTTAATACTTTTTGCTTTCTTTTCTTTGGAATTCAACTTGCTCTTTCTGTGCAGCAACAACCATGCGGTAGTAGTTGCTGGCAAATAGAAAAGAAATGGCACAAAAAGTGGAATAAAACAAAATCAAATAATTCCTTTATTTAGTTTCTGCTTCTTCAACCGCATCATAAAAGTCTATTTTCTTGTCTAGTTTTTTGTTTGGTTTTTGGCGAATTTCAGAAACAGCTGTCATTATTAGGCAGAGCAGTAGCCTGTTTAAGTTTTTGTAGGGAATAAAGGGTTGCACAAAGTTTGTTAAATATATCTAATAAAAAGATACTCAGAAGATTATTTTGCGAGAATTTAATTTTAAGTGACTCTTAAAGTAATAAAAAAGGATCTTTTTTAAGAGTCGTTGACTGCTTTTTAAAAAAAGTACTTTTTCAAAAAGCGTATTTTTTTTTAAATATTTTTCCCAAAAGAACTTTTTCTGAAAGGTATTCTTTTCAAAAAAGTACTGTTTCCAAAAAGTAATAAAAAGGATAATTTTCAAGAGTCGTTGACTGCTTTATTTCGACATGTATTTGCTTCGATACAACTACCCTTTGACACAATATATTCTACATTTATAAATAATAAAATACTTTTTGAAAAAAGTACTTTAAAAAAGTACTTTTCCAAAATGAACTTTTTCTAAAAGGTACTCTTTCCAAAAAAAAAAAAAACTTTTTCACAAACTACTTTTTTTAGAAATTAATTTTTTCAAAAAGTACTTTTCCAAAAGTACTTTTTCGAAAAGTACTTTTCCAAAAAAAGTACTTTTCCATAAAGCACTTTTTCCAATAAATTATTTGTCATCAAGTACTTTTCCAAAAGTACTTTTTCGAAAAGTACTTTTTGCAAAAGCGCTTTTTCGAAAAGTACTTTTTGCAAAAGCGCTTTTTCGAAAAGTACTTTTTCCAAAAGTGCTTTTTCGAAAAGTACTTTTTCCATAAGTGGTTTTTCGAAAAGTACTTCTTCCAAAAGTGCTTTTACAAAAAGTACTTTTTCAAAAATAACTTTTTCTAAAAGGTATCTACTCTTTCCAAAAAATACTTTTCCATATATGTAGTACTTTTTTCAAAAATGACTTTTTTGTAAAAGTACTTTTTCCAAAAAGTACTTTTTCAAAAGTACCTTTTAAAAAAAGTACTTTTCCAAAAAGTACCTTTTCAAAAAAGTACTTTGCCAAAAAGTACCTTTTCAAAAAAGTACTTTTCTCAGAAAGTCCTCTTTTCAAAAATTACTTTTTTTCAAAAAGTGTTTTTTTTTTCAAAAAATTATTTTTTCAAAAAGTGGTTTTTCCAAAAAGTCCAGCAGATACTGTAAAATCAATAACTCCTGGTATAGGATGAGGGGGATATCCACCTCCTTCATACTATACCACCGTTTTTATCTTTGGGACCTGCCGCTTTTCTTAATACTCCCACACTTGCAATTTAATGAGTTTCTTTATTGCTCTTTGAAAGATATAAGAAAATTAATAATTGTTTTGTCAGGGTTATATCCGTTTACGCTCTCTCCAACACTAAGAAGATATCGAAAGCACTTGCAGTAGGTCACAGTGCAGCACGTTAAAATGTTGGAGAGCTCGCTGTTCTACAGATATAAGAAATTAATCATTTTTGTATATTGGCCGTCTAACCCTCCAAGTTTTTGTTGGAATTCTCTATTTAATGTAATAACTACTCCTGTTAAATTTGAGTGAGCTTCACTATTGTGATTGTGAAGATATGAATTGATCCGCGAAAAAAGGAGGTTTCGCTCCACTGTGCACTGGAATGAACTTTTTTTACATATTTTATATATATATATATATATATATATATATATATATATATATATATATATATATATTTGGTTTTATAAAAAGAAATTGATTTTAAATTTCTTTACTTTGATTTATTCGCTGTCTGGAAGTCAGTATATGAAAGTTTATTTGCCCATTTCAGTGTCCTTTTATTTACAACCTCTCGTTAATTAATTATTTTAAATATTCTTAACACTAGACTGTAATCGGACATTAAGATCAGTTGCTGGAAACTGCTTAATGTGGCAGCCTCATTAAAGAATAAACAAAATTTATTGTTAATTGTAAAAATACTATCCTGGTCTCACTCTTTCAAGCACTTTAACTGCATGCTGTCTTCCACTTTAATTAACTAAATTACCCAAGTTCTGCTTAGTAGACCATTAACTCTTTGTTCTTTAGAACTATTTCAAACTGCGTAAATACGAGTACCTTTTTATAATCTTTAGTATATTAAAGTTTACACTTTATCGTTTTGTAAAAGTTTCATTTCATATAGAATTTGTGGAAGGGCAAAGTTTTGTGCTCTTGCAAAGTGTATTTTGTTTGTAATAAATCTCTGTTTAGTTACACTCGTTTAGCAACTGCGGATAAGGAAAACTAATATTTGCTTGAAGTAACCTCAGGAAAAATAATCATCCAAAGGTTGTAATAAAAAAAAGTACTTAATCCGTGTTCTTTGGAAACAACTTTTATTTACAAGGTTTATTTTATGACATGTTATTGCCAAGTTTATATTTTATTTTATTTTTTTTTAATTACAATAATTAGTTGGAGACATGACATGAGGGAGTTGGTGTGAATGTGTTTACAAGTTCATTAATTTTTATCAGGATCTGAAGAGAAGAATGGATGTTGTGCAGTGTAGTAAGTAGTTTGCAAGACTTGTTTTATTTAAAAGGGAAATTTTAAATCATGAATTTTAAAAATGAAAATATTTTAGAAATTAAAAGTTTTTGTTTTAGTCTTTTAAACAATTATACAGTTAGAGGATTTAGAGGAGACAGAGGATTTATAAATTATGAATAGAAATATAATTATTAAATAAATGTTTTATATAGACGCACATAAATGTTCAAGAGCAAAAGGATTTTTGTTTGTTTGCTGTGCAGTTATTGTCTTGGTCAAATTAGTCCCTTGTCTAATCAAATCAATATTTACATACGCCAATACAACTGACTCTCTATTGTTTGCAATTAGACAGACAAAAGAAATACACAAGCAAGCAAACAAACAAACAAACAAACAGAGACATTATCTCTGGTAAATGTTTATGTTCGCATGTGTGTGTGTGTGTGTGTGTAGCAAATATACATGTTCACTTCTGAACTTGTTATACCCAGACAGATTTGAATGTTTAATCACAAAACAATAATCCCTGTAGCATGATTTTATCTCAATGAAATTGTGTGTGTGTGTATCAAAATATGTTTTATGTGCTGGCATTTTTACTTGTGTGTCTGTTTGATTAAAGGTATGGATAACACAAAACAAATCTATTGTTGTTTATTACACCACGCGACAAAAAGATAATAATATCCCAGCATAGTTTTGAAAATTTGTCCGATTTCCCGTGCAATGGCCTGCGAGAAATGTCTCAGCGGCTGATAAACATTGATATTGGCCATTTCCACTGTGTTTCGAAATTCTTTTTTATCACATTTTTTTCAATAATATATTTTAGAACGCAATAATTTTCTGCTACTAACAGTTTATTTATCTTATTAATATATTAAATGCTAAAAATTGTATCCTGGCTTAATTAACCGAAAATGGTAACGAAAACCTTCACTTGTTGTCGTACAATAGAGCAAAGAGTAGGATGGGAATCGAACCCACAGCCTCCAAACCGATAGCCTTGCATACTACAAGCTAGTCAAACGAGGCTCTTACTAATAGTTTAAAGCAGCGATTTCCATTAACGATTATATTTTAAATATAAACGAAAATGAATCAAACTAAATGAGAAGTGCTACGTGCACAAGCAATAAATCAAAGCAAATTATACATGCATAAAATTTTATTTGTTTGAGATTTATTAAAAAACTCAAAATTATCGATGATTTTCTGTGTTTTATTTATTCATCACAAAAAACATATATTTTTTTTTATTATTTTTTTAAGAAAATTATTATATTCTGATATTTTTAAGCTTAAGGTCTCTTTATTTTAATTTAATTCTTAATTTCAATATTTCGTCGCTCCTTTGTGTGACTTCTTCCGCAAATTAATTATTTCATAAAATAAATATTTTATAAAATAATTAATTTCTTGAAGAATAAAATAAAATAAATGTTTTATAAAATAATTAATTTCCTGAAGAAGTCACACAAAGGAGTGACGAAATATTGAAATAATTAAATTAAGAATTAAATTAAAATAAAGAGACCTTAAGCTTAAAAATATCAGAATATAAGAATAATTAAAAAGAGGTCAAGAAACCAAATGAATTTTTAAAAAATAAAAGTTATTTCATAATTTTTATTTGTACCTCAGAAGCCAGAATTTATGATTTTTGATTTTTTTATTATTATTTTGCCCTCAGAATATAAAAGTTATGTCTTGATTTTAATTGTTCCTGAACATGAAGAGTTTGATGATGAATAATTTGACGTAGAAGAGTAGTTAAAAGATGCTCAAATACATGCCATTAAATCCATAAGATCAACCATTCCATCAGGAAATAACTTATTTTCTGATGAATAAATAAAAATCAAAGAACTAACTTTTATTTTCTGAAGAATTAGTAAAAACCGGGATTTAGCTATTATTTCCTGAGGAATAAATACAAATCAAGAAATAACTTATATATATTAAAAATATAGAAAAATAAAAAAATTACTTGTATATTCTAAAAAATAAATAAAAATCACGAAATAATTTTTATTTTCTGAAGAATAATTAAAAATTAAGAAATAACTTTTATTTGCTGAGGAACAAATAAAAATCAAGGAATAATTTCATTATCTGAGAAGTAGATTAAAATCAAGATATAATTTTATTTTTTCAAAGGAATAAATATAACTCGAGAAACAACTTTTACATTCCGAGGAATAAATTAAAATCGAGAAATAACTTATATTTTTTGAAGATTTAATTAAAATCAAAAGATTACTTAAATTTTATGAGGAATAAATAATAGTAAAACTATCTTTAATTTTTCGAAAAATAGATAAAAATTAAGAAATAATTTTGGAAAAAAAGATGTGTGGTGTCGTGGGTCACCGGATACCAACGAAGTTCCTTACTATAAAAATATTAATTTCAAGTTCTATTCGAGTTATAAAGAAAATAATTATTCGGGTATACATTTTTTATTATGATTCTTATTTTTCGCCGGCCAACGAAAATACAGAATCAATTTTGTTCAAAAAAAGAAATTGAAATCTGTCACGTTACACCTGCGTATGATTAATATTTGTTTGTATGAAATCGTATTACTCATACGTCTTATACATTGATTTAGAACAGACGTAGGCATTGTGGGGTGAGCGCACTTCACATGTATATAAATTCGCTCTTGAGAGTCACACGTATGTGTAGTTACTCACAAATCACAAAAATTGTGATTCGCAATTCAGTCTATCACAAGCTTCCAAACAAGACGGATGTTGGGGAGCTTGTTGAAAAAAGTTATTTAAGGGTGGGGAGAGTGCTCGTTTGTTTGCAAAATTCCTGTCACACATACAAACTCAAAATCTTGATGCGTTTGTGCCTATGTCTGACTTAGAAACAAAAAATCTTACGTTACGGAAGTTTTTTCCCGGTTAGGGTACCCCTCCGCATCGTCAAAAAAAAAAAATTTTATAAAAATCAAAACATAACTTTTATTTTTAGAAGCATAAATAAAAATCAAGTAACAACTTTTATTTTCTGTGAAATAAAAAAAAAAATTAAAAAAAATTTAATTTTTCGAAAAATTAATAAAAATTAATATATAACTTTTATTTTGTGAATAATAAATAAAAATCAAAAACTAACTCTTATTTTCAGAGGAGTAAATAGGACTCCGAAAATAACTATTATTTTCTCAGCGAAAAATTTAACTCAGCAAGCACTGATGAAAATGCAATTATTAAAATAAAACTTATAACCCTTACGGTACCTGTTTTAAAATAAAAAAACAACTGTGGCTATTTGCAGATAATTTTAAAATTTAAAGTGGTTTTATTTTTATCCCCTTAGACACATTGAAATACTCGTAGAATTACGTTCAACCTAATAATTATTTTTTAAAAGCTAAAAATTTCATCTGTCTGAAATAAATAATATGACTTTTTTGTATCAGAAAATTAAGTAGTTCTAATCATTTTTGCGCAAGTGTGTATTTATCAGTTTTAAGGGATATGATATTTCTAAAAACTCATATTTTATTTATGCACCAAAACCCATATCTATTTAAAATAACAAATATGTGTATAAATAGATTTTGCTGAAATAATAATAATAATAAAAAAAAATACTAATTCTGATATATCTGACATGCACTTGTTTAGATACACTTAAATAATAATATTTGTTAGTACGTATTTGTGTTGTACAATGCAGAACATGAAGTGAGATCGAATAAAAATAAAAAAAATTAGCCAAGTATTAGACAGATGAGAGAAGACATTGCATTTACGTCCGAGACATATAGCCTGCGCCCTAGAAGTCTGTATTATAATCAGATAAGCGGAAATACATTTCGTCCTCTGGTTCCTCTATAAGGCGAACTAACACCGCTGTTTCCCCTATATTCAATCGATCCTTGTACCAGGAAATTTTCACAGGATCTGTTCAGTATCAGTTATAGTCGTAGCCTCACGATGTACTCGATCCGACATGGCAAACCTCTAATTATGGCGGTCCAGTGACATTCATATGTTCTGAATTCAAATTATTGAGTGCAAATAAATTCTTAAAAAAATTCTTCATATATTTTTGAGATTTTTTGCAGAATAAAATGGACAATAGCTTTCCTTATACATATTTTTTTGTTGTCATAAAGCACTATATTTATTATTAATATATCATTTATATATTAAAAAAGGCTGCAATGGTTCCAACCTAGGCGAATATCTATCATATGTGTTTTCCCTTAGAATTCAACAGTCTTTGTTGCCATGGAAACCTATGCCATGTGGAAGTGTTTTTTGAACTATTCGTTGTGTGTTAATATATTTTCGATCTCACTGCAGTATGCGTTTGTAGTTGTAATATATATTTTTTCCTATTTCCAACACTTATGTATTATTAAAATATTTAAACACGTAAGTTTCTACATAGATTTATGTATTTAGTTTTCTCTTTTTTCTGTTTTCATGTTTTCAGTTTAATTCTATAGAAATTTTTTCCCATATTTTGTTGTTTTCTTTATAAAGCATTTATTTTACATAAATTTTTACACATTTTGTATGTAAAAGTTTTATTCAGATTGAATATAATGCAGTAGATTTAATGTATTAAAACAGGATTTAAAAATCTATTATCAAAATAATAAAATAATGCTTTTTTATCAATATTTTCCACAACAAATATTTTATTTTTATTAAGAAAAAAAAACTGGAGATAATATTTTAATGTTTTTAAATGAAGCAGCTGCTTGAAATTGGGTTATTAAATTAAACATTTTGTATTAAATTTATTAGTAGTATAATAGCAACTATAAACTAGTGCTATTGAAAGCTGAGCTGCTTGTTGCTGCTCCAGCAACTCAAGTCCATAGAAATCATTGGCGAGTTATTGATAGCATAACGATAAACTATTGATAGACAACATGTAAAAAAACACATATATTGTTGTTGGCTGATTATGCTTAAAATAAACAAATTAAATGGCATTTAAACTCTCCATGGCATTTACAATGTTTTAAAAGTGTTATACAAGGATAAATAAAACGTGCAAGCGTAGCCTCCATGCATAGATTATTTAAATATGCAATGGCATATATGATCATAATGTATCTTGATTATAATTAAAGGCAAATAACATTAATTTAATTTAACACAAGTCAACATTTTCAATAAAAAATGCTCCCACTCTTCTGTTACTCTTTTCATTTGACCATCTTTCATTAAAGTGTGTGTGTGTTTGTGATAACGTTTGTTGTAGGTCTTTTGAATATATTTTTTTCATTTTGTTTTTATGTTTCATACTCAACTCGGCATTTTGTTGGTAAATATTTGCTACTCATTAATTGTGGTAGGAATTAAAATGACGGTAAACTTTGCGCAAAAACAAATAAACAAACAAACACACATACTTGCATATACACCATAAGTGAGAGAGTGAGAGGTGAAATGAGTGTGGGTATGGTAAGAAAAATAACTATTGTGGGTGGTGAGAGTGTAATTAGTGTGGTTGTATGCACACCATTTGCAAGTAAATTTTAAAGGTTGTAATTTTTATTGTTGGAATTTGAGTGGTTGATTTAAACACAAACGACAACAATTAATTTAAATGTATTTTCATTATTTTGCTTAATCTATACTATATAGTATAGGACCTATACGTACATATGCATGTATGTGTGTGTGTATGTGCGTGGTATGCGTATGCGATTGGTGGGTTTTTAACATATACAATAATACAAAATGCCCTAAATATCTGACCATTTAAATAATTAAATGACCATTCATTTAAATATGTTATTTAAAAAAAAAAAAAAACACATACAAAGGCAAATTAGCAAAAAATATTGCATATCAATGAAAAAAAATTGAGGCATGGCAAATGCATATATTTTATTGCAACGCCATTAAAAATGTTTCTATTTGTTTGTGTTCAAACAAAAAACAAAAAAAAATAATAAAAAAAAGTCCATATTAACACTGCTTAAAACAATTTAAATTTTTTTTGCTCACAATTAATAAAAATAGTAATTGTTAAAATGAAAAAGATTTTTTTTTATAAATATTTATTTCAATTATTCAAAACTGAAAGTATTTATATTGAAATTATTATGCAACAAGGTCATGACAATATTAAATTGGCATGAAGGATATATTTCTTTTAAATATAATTTACAAAGTGAAATCAAAAGTGCATCTGTTTGGAAATTTATCAAATAAATCTGTAATAAAATTTTTAATTTTTCATCGATTCAATTAATTTTTATTATTCAAATATCGCACATTGGGATGTAATGATTTTAGTATTGCATTTGTTATTATTTTTTTTTTTTTGTAATCGGTCTTTTATAAATGTAAAACAATGTAATAGCATCATGTTTGCTAAAGAAATATATACTATGTATAAGAGGTCTTTTGCAAATATAAGGTAAATTTGAAGCCTTAATTTTGCCATTATGTCTTTCAGGCCGCCATCAGGAATATATATTGCCTGCTCATGCTACTGATGGTTTTTGTAAGACATAGGTAAATCCTTCAATCAACTCTAGCTGCTTTATTTTTTAATTGTTATGAAGACGATAGGACTATAATCCGATTTAAAGCTGAATGCTTTAGGGTTCCTTTTGTTTAACATAGAGAAAATAATGGGCGATATTAAAAAAAAAAACACAAGTGATGACGGGCTTTTCGGAGTTTCCCAGGATCTGTAGACTATAAATTCTTATAGGTCACTCTGATGCAACTATTTGCTTGAGTTGATCGTGTCATGTCAAGAGTCATGCATTCAATATGTGCTGAGGAACACTCACAAGTCTTATTGCTAGAGTAGTAGCCAATGATACAACAATTTATAATTAAAAATATAAATTCACATTTAGTAACATTTAACATCAACTACCACAAAACAAAGAATAACTGAATTAATGAACTCTCAAAGTAAAAACTAAAAGTCTTATACAATAAAATATTTCTTTAAAATATATAGTTTCTTTTTCCAATAACTTCTAATGGTGTTGTTCACAATTTAATTAAATTCGAAAAAAAGAAAAAGAAAATAAACTTTTAACCAACTTTTTCTTCATACTGTTGCAGTTTTGTACAAACATATTTTTGTACTCTGGCCTCTAGTGGCAACGTAGCAACATCAACAGTGGAAGCACTTCTAAGTAGCTAAGCAATTCAATAATAAATTAATTTAATAGAAACTTTAGTGTTGTAATTGGCCAAGTTTATGTATTTTTATTGTAATATACTTAAGTTAAGTTTTCTAATTACCAGCATAAATAGGAAAAGCAACTCGGTTATAACAGCAAATTTAATAGCAACAACATTAACCCAGCGAAGAACGTTTTAACAGGCAATTACTGGCAGATATATGTATAATTGTACGTGATTCTCTTGCACAGTGACATTAAATAAAAAAAAAGAACTTTTAAATAATACCTTGAGCGATTTTATTAAAACGAATCACAAACAGATATACTTATTTGGCTTGCATGAGTTTTATTGATATCGATAACTATGCCTTGAAAGCTGAGGATGTCAAACAGTTCATAATAATGATATTTTAATAGGATTTTTTAAATTCCGAACTTGATTAATACTCCAAGAAACAAGGGAAAGTGAACACCAACTTGATTATCCAACTTACGCTGCAGAGCAGAACATCTGTTTTCGAAGGCCGCCACACTTTTATCATCACTGCTTATGTGTATCTTAGTTGAATGTTTTAACGGCTTTTATTTATAGAATATTTAATAGCAAATTGCATACGAGAACTTTTGATGCCAGTGTTGCCGCTTGATTATGTTCTTCATGTCCTATTTTCTGAATATTTTACCCCCATTTTTACTTAAGCTAAACTTTTAGACTTTGAATTTTGTGCAAGAAATTCGCACAGTTATTTATCAATTCAAATAGACCGCCATACACCGGAAATCATATTTAAAAAATAAATGCCATGAAATTATCTATCAGATTATGGCAAAAGAAATAACATTCTCATGGCATTAAAAAACACCCTACAGTAAGGGATCAAATTCTTTACTCTTGATAAAACATTTAAATGTAAAGGAGGTGCCACAGACTATTACAATTAACAAATTCAATTTAATAGAATTTTTAATCAAGTAGCCTCAGCGGTTATACTTCTAGCGCAATTGCCGCTAAAGTTGGTGGTATAAAATATTTATTTACCTACACCAAACTGGCAGCAAGCAGTCTTTCCCCCCAAATAAATTTATGTCCCTATATAAATCTTAAAATTCTATAATACTTTTTTAAATAGCAAAATGTTTCTTGAAAATTACTAGCGTAAAATTTCTGTATTTATCACGGCATTTTTGTTGTTTTACTTTACGGTGCCTGGCGAAAAGAGATAACTAAAGAGCCAGACAAACAAACAAGTCAACAAACAAACTTGAAGACAACAAATGTCTACGCCAAAACCAACACGAAACAACATACTAACACCTAAACACTCTCAAAGTCAATGGCAATTTAGTGTACGGGGGAATGATGCCCACTTAAGATACCAACTGCACAAACACTGTGACAACGTTAATATTGAAGACATACAACATTGAAGGTAAATTGCAGGCTAAGTGATATTTACTATTGATCATGTAGCAGAAGAAAAACCTTAAGCACTGCACTCAAGTGTTTGTTAGCTCAAGTTTAACATACCGAAAAAGAAGGAAAGAATAAAAAGGGAGTCTAAAATTTAATTTCGGACAGTTTAACAAAAAAAAAAAAACAACAGGACAAGGTTCACCGCCTGGCCTATTACGACGAAAGAAAAGTTCGAACGACGCCGTTTGAAAAAATTATAAAATCATTCAATGGCAAGATTAATTTTGTGCCACTCTGTATTAGAAGTATTCGCCTCTATTATGAATGACAACATCGACGCCGTATCAAGACGACAGCAAAAAATGTTCGCTTATCCAGTGTTTTTCGACAGCGACTGGCTACTATTGACATGTTCTATCGATATTATATGCGCTGGAGAATGGCAAGAAATTGTCAAGAGTCATTAATTGTTATCAACAACTTACAGACAAGTGATAATATTTTACTGTCGAATTGATGTGACATCGATGTCGCCATTCATAATAGGGGCGAATTTCTTTCGCATACCAAAATGTCAATGCTTTGTTCTTTACACTACCAAAAATTATTATTGTATTTCGAAGTCATATTTATGATACGAAACTGGGGCCAAATAATTGCATTGGATATCGAATGAAATTTTCTATGTCATTTAAATAAGAATATCGATCGATATTGAATGCCGTAATTTGGCTGCTTTCTTCATTCGTTGGCGAATAATTCTGGTCGTACAGCCTTCATGTATTTTATTGCAAAAATCAAGTACTAAAGCCAGTTTAAATCCAATAGTATAATTCCAAAGTTGTAAACTATATTAAAATAACCTATTAGAGTTTATTACGAAATTAAAAATATATCTAAGACTTGTAACAAAAAATCACTGAATGCTTAACCTGTAATCGGCCACAATTGCAAATATTCCTATTCACACATTTTCAAAAATTAAAAAAGGGAAAAACAATAACCCCGGTATTCATAAAATTTTAAATGAGTTTGAAATATATTTTAATCAAATTTTTTCATACAAAATTTTCTTAAACCAAATTTCAAATAAGTTTTATTTTTTTATGAATATGGGGGTAAATGTATATCTAAATATAAAATTACCAAAAATACCAATAATAATAATAATAATAGTAATAATAATAATAATAATAATAATAATAATAATAATAATAATAATAAAATGAATAAAATAAAAATCATGGCTCACTTCCCTTCATTTTCATAATTGTGAACACAAATTTTTCAAATCCACTCTGCCGCACAGAGGGATTTGTTCATACAATGTTTGGCAAAAAATATAAGTAGTACTAGTAGAATGTTGAAATTTTGCTCTTAGCCTTTAGTTACCTCAATTAAGAGAAATATAAAGTTTCATTCAAATTGGCCACGCCCTCTACCCACCGCTCATAGAACCCAAAATTTATTTTTGGCTCAAAGCCTTTGAAATATGGCACAGAGCCTTTTATTACCTCAATTAAGAGAAATATAAAGTTTCATTACAATTGGCCACGCCTACTACCCACCGCCCATACAACCCAAAATTTATTTTTGCCCCAAAGCCTTTGAAATATGGCACAGAACCTTTTATTACCTCAATTAAGGAAAATATAAAGTTTCATTAAAATTGGCCACGCCCACTACCCACCGCCCATACAACCCAAAATTTATTTTTGGACCAAAGTCTTTGAAATATGGCACAGAGCCTCTTATTACCTCAATTAAGAGAAATATAAAGTTTCATTAAAATTGGCCACGCCCACTAACCACCGCCCATACAACCCAAAATTTATTCTTGGCCCAAAGTTTTTGAAATATGGCACAGAGCCTTTTATTACCTCAATTAAGATAAATATAAAAATTCTTTAAAATTGGCCACGCCCACTACCCACCGCCCATACAATCCAAAATTTATTTCTGGGCCAAAGTTTTTGAAATATGGCACAGAGCCTTTTATTACCTCAATTAAGAAAAATATAAAGTTGCATTAAAATTTGCCACGCCCACTACCCACCGCCCATAGAACCCAAAATTAATTTTTGGCCCAAAGCCTTTGAAATATGGCACAGAGCCTTTTATTACCTCAATTAAGAGAAATATAAAGTTTAATTAAAATTGGTCACGCCCACTACCCACCGCCCATAGAACCCAAAATTTATTTTTGGCCCAAAGGTTTTGAAATTTGGCACAGAGCCTTTATTACCTCAATTAACGCCCACCACTCACCGCCCATATAACCCATATTATATATTTTCCCACAACTTTTTGTTTCTTTACCAAAACTAATTACTTTTTGTAATATTTTAAAACTAAAAATTTCATGAATTTGGAGAAATTTTATGATTTTTTATGATTTTATAAAAGATTATTAATTATTTAAACTTTTTTTGAAGTGATAATATGGAGTCTTACCTTTCATTTTATTATAGCGGGAGCACCTAGCACGACCGAGAAACTCTTTTTTTCTTCCAAGGAAGTTTGTAAACACGGCACATTAAGGAACAAATTTTATTCTATCATATCTGTTGGTTAATTCAGAGGTGTAACAAAATATCATGGAAATAAAAACCCGTGGAATATATTAAAAAGTTCAGTAGATAATGTTTATTTGCAAAAATAATATTATAGGTAAATTTTATGTATATATAGATTTGACCTTTACAGTTTGAAAGAACATTCTGGAATAAAATATGTAGTATATATTTAATTGTAGGTACATATGCTACCGTTAATCAAGTATAACAATTATCATAACTTTTCGAATAGAGTTGTATGCATTTGGCTTGTATACAGCGATGGAAATATTCAACAAACTCCACCTCAAACCAAATGCTTTAAAGAAGTAATTTCAATAAACTTTACAAAAATATTTACAATTTTATCTTTAAAAGATTACAGGCAATAATATGTTTGCTTTTAGATAAAATTTTTGTTAAAATATCAGCCGCGTTATCATTAGAGGGGACATACTCAATATCAATAACCCCTTTTTCAAATTGTTCACGGATAAAGTGATACCTTATATCAATGTGCTTGCTCCTCTTATGCACAGCAGGGTTTTTAACCATGAAACTGGCGCTTTGGTTATCACAAAAGATGTTCGTTGGATTGGCTAACACTTCATCAAAACCAAGCTCCTTTAGCAAGTACCGGTGGAAAATAACTTCTTTTGCCCCTTGGCATAGGGCTACATATTCCGCTTCCATTGTACTAAGTGCAACAATAGCCTGTTTACGGGATTCCCAAGCAACGGGCCCACCGGCCAAAAACAGCACATGGCCGGAATACGATTTCCGATCAGTTGAATCACAGCCCCAGTCAGCATCTGTGAAGCATTCAAATAGATTAAAGTTAGAAGAAAACGATATTTTCCCGTCAGGATGTTTTTTTAGATATCTTAGAACATGCTTGGCGGCACGGAAATGCTCTTCGTGGGGGTGATTATTAAATTGGGATAATCGTGATACGACATGATTGAGGTCAGGTCTCGTTATAACCGCAAGGTACATCAGTGCTCCAATTAAACTTTGATATCTCTTAACATCTAAGCCTTCGCAATTCTTTTCGCATTTCATCAAGACAGTTCCGCTTGGTAATGGTGTAGAAGCTGGCTTACAGTTTTCCATGCCCCATCGCTTCAAAATTTCTTCGGTGTATTTATTTTGGTGTATTGTAATATCACCTCTCAAGTCAGTCCTGTTGACTTCCATCCCTAAGTAAAACGATATAGGCCCTCGATCAACAGCATCAACATGTTTGTTGAGTTCAACGATAATATTTTTCATTTCAGCTTCATCGGAGCTAGCTACCAGCATATCGTCCACGTAAATAGCTATAATATTAAGAGATGAACCACTTCTTCGAACGTAAACGCATGTGTCTGACTGGCAGCGAATAAATTTCATTTTCAGTAGAATATCATTTACTTTTTTGTTCCACTCGCGCCCCGCTTGCTTTAACCCATATAAAGCTTTAGTTAATTTGCAAACTTTCTCTTGATGTTCTGGATTCTCAAATAAAGGCGGTTGCAACATATAGACATCCTCTTCAAGGTCTCCATTCAAGTAAGCTGCAACAATATCAATATGATTTATCAAAAGTTTATACTTAGCTGAAAGGGCCAATAATAATCTGATTGTTGAATGACGCACGACTGGTGAAAAAGTGTTTTTGTAATCGACATTCGGTTTTTGACGACAACCCTGAGCAACCAATCTGGCCTTAAATTTTTCTACAGATCCATCTGGCCTTCGCTTTAGAGCGAATACCCATTTGCAGCCTATGATGTTTTTCTTTTCTGGTTTCTCCACAAGTTTCCAAGTTTTGTTTTTTATCAACGAATTAAATTCTAAGCTCATTGCTTCTCTCCACCTTTCCGAATTTTCAGATTTTAGAGCTTCAGTCACAGTTAATGGGTTTTCAACAATAGCATTTAACATTTCTAAACCACCTTCAGTTACATAAATTTTTCTGGGTCTACCTTTCCCACCACTTCTATAAAGTTTCGGCCTTCCTCGCCGTCTTTTGTTTTCAGCAAAAACTTCATCATCGTTATCGGTTTCGTCACTACTGCAGTCATCACCTTCTATTTCAGATTCCTCTTCTTCTTCAGGTTTTTTCAAAGACACTCCGTCTTTCACATTTGATTCAAAATTTTCAAAAAATAAATGCTCATCTTCTTCTTTCTTATCTAAAATAAAACTTTTTTCAAAGGATTTCTCAAAGAAAATAACATCTCTTGAGATAATAATCTGCTTACTTGCAGGATTATACAATCTATAGCCTTTTGTTGTTGATTGATATCCAACAAATTTCATTTTTTTACCTTTAGGGAAAAATTTTCCACCTTTCGGCCTTGGACCCTTGTTTAGTATTACTGCGTCACACCCAAATGGTTTCAGATGGAAAACTGAAGGCTTTCTACCGACCCACTTTTCATATGGTGTTATATTACCCAAAACATTCGTAGGTGAACGATTTCTCAGGTACGTTGCGGTATTGATTGCTTCTCCCCATAACATCTGTGGTAGGCCAGACGATTCTAGCAAACACCGCGCCATCTCCACCAGTGTTCTGTTCGCTCGCTCAGAAACACCATTTTGCTGAGGCGAGTAACTCACAGTAGTTTGGTGTATAATACCTTTCTGCTTAAACAATTCCTTAAATTTCGAATTAATGAATTCTCTTCCATTGTCGCTACGCACGACTTTTATTTGGCGGCCTATCTGCTTCTCCGCGGTCCCAGCAAAAATACAGAATGCGTCAAAGGCATCTGACTTATTTTTAAGAAAATATGTTGATGTGTAACGCGAAAAATCATCTATAAATGTGATGAAGTAAGATGCACCACCTAATGTTTTCGTTGCAATCGGCCCACACAAATCTGTATGCACAAGTTCTAGTAAATCATTAGTTTGTACATTTGCATAATTTTTATAAGGCCTTGCAGAAATTTTACAAACAGCACAGGTCATACACTCTAATGATTTTGGCATTTTAATATTAAAATCTTTAAGCATATTGTTTTCACTTAGTTTGTTCAAATCTTTTATGTTTAAATGTCCAAAACGCTGATGCCATTTTATTCCAACATTTTCATTAATTAATCCACAAACGCTTTCCTTTTTTTCATTTGACTTTACATTAGCTATGAACATTTCACCTTTAAGATCAGCTGTTAATATATGTTTTCCGTCTTTGCTCTTCATCTCTGCTTTATTTTTGGCGAATTCGACGAAGTGTCCAGCTTTTATTATTTTATTTATTGACAAAAAATTCGAATGCAATTTTGGTACATACAAAACATTTTTCAATTCAAGATTACAGTGCTGTGTTTTCAATCTTATGGTACCTTTTCCATCGGCTCTAATGCTCTCACCTGATGCTAAAACCACATTTTGTTTGGTTTCATACAATTTTGTGAAACTCTCTTTTGATCTGCACATATGCGATGTGGCCCCGCTATCTAATATCCACATATCGCCGTAGCAATTTTTATCATTTATTAAAGAGCAGGCATAATCATTTTCTAGTTTCTCTTTGCATTTAGAACGAATGTGACCTCTTTTACCGCAGCGAAAACATTTAAGATTATTACTGCTGCTAACATAACTATCACTCTTACCGTTGTTGTTATTGTTAACCACTTGTGATTTCTTATATTTGCTGTTGCTGTTAAACATCTTTTTATTTCTTTTATAATCATTTTTTGTGTTTGCAGCAAAAACGTTTTCAGAAGGAACACTTATTTTATTTTCTTGTCGCATCTCTTCTTCTAAAATTTTTGAAATTAAAATTTCATATGATGGCAAACTATCTCTACTCTCGATAGCCACTACAAAACTCTCCATTTCATCTGGGAGACTACATAATAATAATATCGAAAGCAAATCATCATTGAAAGCGATTCCAGCCTCTTTCAAGCTATCAACTATTGAAACAAACTCATTTAGTTGCGTAGAGAACTTCTCGTTACCTTGAAACTTGAACTTGACAAGTTTTTTGAACAAATTTACTTTGCGCGACGCTGTATTTGATTTATACAATGTGCTTAATACATACCAGGCTGATTTTGCAGTTTTGCAATTTTTGATGTGGATCAGCTCACTAGGCTTTACACTGAGAGTTATCATTGCAAGTGCCTTTTTATCGTTGTTCTGCCAAGTAATCTTTTTTGCGACCTCCGCCGGACAATCCTCATCGACGGTGTCCCACATATCCATAGTGATTAACAAGCTTTTCATTTGTAAGCACCATGTCGCATAGTTTTCTCCATTTAACTTTTCAATACTTGTGACCCCACTTGCCATTTTACCTTGTTTTTTATCTCCGGATAAAACACGAAACCGTACACTTGTACCTTGCCGTACTTAACCTCAACTTCTTAGTTGATATGAAAATTTCAATAATTAATTATTCCAATATATTGTTACCAACGTTTCTGGGCCCATAACCTTTGTTGGTTAATTCAGAGGTGTAACAAAATATCATGGAAATAAAAACCCGTGGAATATATTAAAAAGTTCAGTAGATAATGTTTATTTGCAAAAATAATATTATAGGTAAATTTTATGTATATATAGATTTGACCTTTACAGTTTGAAAGAACATTCTGGAATAAAATATGTAGTATATATTTAATTGTAGGTACATATGCTACCGTTAATCAAGTATAACAATTATCATAACTTTTCGAATAGAGTTGTATGCATTTGGCTTGTATACAGCGATGGAAATATTCAACAATATCTTTTAAACCATATGAGCGAACTTTATAATTTTTTTTAAATACGCAGAAAAGGCTATATTTGAAAAAAAATCACTATTTAAATCAGAACAATAAAATTATTTCACGTACAAACGCTATAGAAGTGCGTAAACAGTTTTCAATATTTTGGATCAAAATTTACATGTGATTTCACTTCATTTTTTTAAAGACAAATAAAGGTTTTATTTTGGGATACAATTTATGGATTCTTCATACTGAATCAATTTTCTGAAAAAACTGCCTCATTACATTTTTAAATATTTTGTGTCGAAAAAATTACTTATTGCACAAAAAATCCCACTGTGCACCGCCCGAAATTTGTAAGAAATTGTTCTGACATGAACACAAAAAGCATTTGTTACAAGTTAAGTAAGTGTATAAACACTAAGTTTAGTAGTGTTCATTAAACATTTCATTAAAAATTATAATATAATCTCAAGATAGCATTCACACACACACACACACAAACATACAAATGCTTGCAAACAGCCGCCATAGAACAAAACAATTATATTTACAAACTAGACGCAACATTCACGTATTAACACCATTAAAAGTAACATTAAGATTCATATTCATACGCTTTCCTATGGGTCATTCCATGTGAGGTTGAACAATTAAAGAAATGAAAAGATTTCGATACAAAATAAATAAAAAATATTAGATGTTTTATAGCTGCATGAGAACTGGTGAAATTTAATTTGACAAAAATTTTTAAATTTTTTAAAAAAATATTACGCTGTGCCAAATCTTGTATAAAATAAATTTAATCGATTAATTTTAGTTAAATATTGTATATAATGTAATAGTTTTAATATAGTTTTTATGTAAGACCAGCACTTAAAGTATGAAAATCACTCATGCAATCCATTAAGCAATAACCCCAAGGTGTCTAAACCTACAAAAAAAGTAGCCAACTCATGGGTGTATTTCTTGAGATAATTCGGTCACCAAAAACTTTTACCGCAATAAAATAATGACTTAACGTGTTTTACAGCACATTGTGCTGCCTGGTTGGAATCACTTCTTCTTTAAGTGATTTGCATTGTCATGCACAAGAAGCAAATCAGGAGTCATTTGTCTGTAGCCGTAACAATGACGTTTGTTTTTGATTATTTTCGGCATGTAGTAGAGTCTTACTCTGATAAATGTTTTAATAAAACTTTATACATGAACATGGGCATGGACATGAACGTGGACATGGATGTTCTTGTATATGTCCATGTTCGTGTCCATGTTCATGCCATGTCCATGCCATGTCCATGTTCATGTCCAAGTCCATGTTCATGTCCAAGTTTATGTCCATATTCATGTTCATGTCCACGTTCATGTTCATGTCCATGTTCAGGTCGATGTCTAGTGGAAACGTAGGGTGACACAGATCGGAAAAAGGCCGTGAATGCCGCATTACGCACTGGCTTCGAGTAGATGTAAGGTCTCCTCGTGCTTCAAGTAAGGATTTTTCCAGTGCTCTGCCGTTTGATTTGTAAGAATTGAAGACGGATATTGATTTTCCTTTATGCCATGGAATATTTATCATGTCTTTTGGAATTTAAAAACACATTTTTAAACAATTAGGCTATAATTGGCCTTAATTTAATCTAATATTTCTAAAGACTTTTCATAAATGCCTCCTAGCCTAACAGTGTTTTTTGTTTGCGTAATTGCAACCGCAGCTCTTGAAGCGATATGCTTGTGAAGTATGTCCAGAATCTCCTGCAAGAATCGAATCCACGACCATTGGACTTAAAGGCTTGCATTGCTAACCAGCAGTTACAGCGGCACTCAAAAAAGTAAAAGTGAAAAAGTTTATCTGTCGGCAATTCTCCTGGCTGTCAGCCTTAGTATAAAAAAAATTTACAACGGCCGAGCCCATGCAAATCATTTACAGAAATTCAGTACTGCCTTTTAGGTAATTTTAAAGTTTTCTTTTAAACTCCTTGTGTTCGAAACTACTTGTTCAACTTTAAAGCCTGAACTTGGCCTTTAACGCTAAATAAGTTTTCATTTACGTATGTGAATTAACACCCACTTTCCATGTTTCTGTTTAATTCTTATTGCTCACACGCTTCGAAAAACTTATTATAAGAATAATGAACAAACGAACAAAAAAAGTTGAACTTTAAACAAGAATAATTGTATAATTAAGAAAAAATAAATTTTAATTGTTGCAAACGGTGCGTATTCATAAATGGCAGTGGCAACATGGCATGCTAATGGCAACAATAACCACCCCACCTTGACACAATTAAATAAAGCACCCTCTACCCAGTCACCATAATAATGTGCCACACTGTTTGCTCTGCCTGCTGCTTAATAAATCATTCAAAATGATTATTTTGCAAACAAATACAAATTATTTTTAATGGCTTCAAGGAAACACTAATTTAAATTAAAGAGAAAATACAATTATTTGTTAAAGGTCTTAAATTAAAATGTGCCAACTTACAGCGAGGAAGCAAAAATAACAATAAACAGAACAAAACAGAACACGACAGAACGAAACAGAACAGTTGGACAACCAGCGACCAAAATTCATTAAAGCGTGGCAAACTTTATTTCTTTGCTCGGACTGCTGCTCTCTTATACTATTGATACTCTCAGTTTCATTTAAATTGAGTGCTTGTGCACCGTGCGTATACTTAATAATTTAGTTTCTTTAAAAAATTTATCATACGCCCCGTTAGAAATTTGTTAGCAATGATATTCTTAATACCATTTCATTCATGTCTAATAACCATAAAATCATAAAAAAATTGCTGCTTAATGTATGACAATGCTAACACACATACAAACATACACACACTCATAAAAGTAACACATAATCACTTTAGCACAGTTACTAATAGCAGCCGCAGCAGCAGCACTAGCAGTAACTGGGAATAATATAAAACTACTCGTACCACACACACACACAGACACCTAAAATTACATGACAATGAGAAATGAGCTCAAAATGCAAGGCAACATTTAAACGAGGGAAAAACATAATGAAAAGTAGAGAAATTATATGAATGAATATGAAAAAATCAAGTTAACATTGAATAACGCCTTTAGCAAATAAAATTCCCTATACAACAATAAAATTATCCGCCCAACACATATGAATAGCAGCACGTAAACACAGACACCCACACACACTACCACACATACTACTCTCCCACACTGTGCACAAAAAAAGTGTGAAGGTTTTACAGTTACAGTGTGTCCACGCAGTTGATGTAATGCACAGATTATTTGAATATTACAAATACTCGTATCCAAAGTGGGTGGCAGATAAAAACTCTTGTCTTATGTGCGGCCATAAAATCAATTCTTTGTTGCCAAAGTTCATTAAACTCTTGAGAGGAGTAATGATGAAAGTACATGCAAGGCAATAAAAACATAAAGACGGGGAATAATAAAAAAAATACATGTGCTTGATGAAATGATTTTAAAAGTAAAATTTTAGTAGAAATTTTGTACAAGAAAATGGTTGTTTTATATTTCTCAAATCGTTAAAATCAATCATACTTAATTAAATTTTATATTTGCATGGTGATATTCTCCTTTTCTCATTTCTCACATTAACGAACATGTTTTAGCATGCTACTCTTTAGTGCCAAAGCTGTGCTACTCATTTTTCTCTTAAAATTTTCCATCTCCCATTAGAATTTAATATTTCATAAACATGTTTCATTTTGTGTGGCTGTTCTGGCTGCATGTTCAACTTGCTGCCTCTTCCCACAGCAGACATGCTGGCAAAAATATTATGACATGATAAAATAATTTATAGTTACTGTGTTAACCACCTTTTCCCATAGTGCTGTAACCGTGTACCCGTATGTATGTGTGCAAGAGATTGCAGAATATATATTTTTTTGTTGCGTTTCCGTTGGCACTGAATAAGGATTATCACTTGTTTTTCCCCCCTTTTTTTATTTTTGGATGGCAAGAATGTAAAGATTATTGTTCTTGAAAAGTAGCCATATGTGGGACATTGTTCTCTTTTTTATTTTTATTTAATTTTTTTCGGAAACAGGCTTATCTTTTACTAGGCTTTCATTTTTTTACTTGTTAAGCACATATTTTTATTCATATTTTAATGCATATTTTCGCATATTTCCGCACAATAGAACAGACCATGGAACATCACAATGTAGAATAATTATTATAGATTTATAATGGGAATATTATTCATTAAGTGGGCAGGTAAAAGTTTCAGGTGTTGAGTGAAATATAGTACAATTTACAATCTAGCCATCTTTATCAATTTAGTATATTCAACACTATATATGTATGTATTACATTTTTCATTTTTCCAAAAAGGGTTAAAATTATCCAGAATCTGCAAAGGCAGCTCCACCTACACTGGAGTTTTTATATAAAAATAATAATTCGAATAATATTAATAATTCCATTTTTATACCAACTTGCAATACATTAAATACTTTTATTCAGTATTAATTTGTATATATGTACTAAAATTATTCGAATAATGTTAATCATTTTATTATTGTTAAATATGTAATGTGGTAAAATACTTTTATTATGTAATTCTTAAAATAATAAAATTTTAATATTATGAAATTAATCGAATAATTTTAATCGAATAAATTTAATCGAAAAAATTTAATCGAAAAATTTTAGTAAATTAACTTTAATCGATTAGTATTAGTTACTACATAAACTAAATTGAATAATTTTAATACAATAATTATTATATAACATAAGACATAATTTTAATCGATTAATTTTAGTTGAATATTGTTCTGGCTCGATGCACTGTATATGAGTGCTGGTCCAACCATAAAACAAAAATTAATAGCTTTAATATATTTCTTAAGTAAGACCAGCACTTAAGGTGTGGCTCCCACTCAAGCAATACATTTTGCGCGACCTCTTTAAATAAATCGAGTAATTTTATATATGTATATAGTAGAACAAATTTAGTCAATTAATCGTATAAGTAGCACCAGTAGCCAAAAAATTATCCCTACTCTTCGAATTCTCTATGCACGACTTACCAAACTAAATAAAATAATTTTAATACAACACAATAAATTTAATCGATTAATTTCCGAATAAAGAAAATTATCGATTGAATTTATTCGAATATTTTAAGTCGAATAATTTTATGCGATAATATTAAGCTGGACAAAAGAAATATTATAGGAATTTATTAAGATATTCGTGTAAATCTCTATTCTCAATGTACATTTTATAGCCGAAATTATTCGAATAAGATTGATTGTTTAATTCTTATATCAATATAAGATAATTTAAAATTTATAGATATATTATTTTCAATTCTTATTTGAAAGTTCCTTTCAAATCTGTTATGCATTCAAATGACGATTACTTTCAAATTTTTTTCCATAAAAATTCAAAGTTCAACTAGGCGATTGTGTTACAAATAGCTGGTGTGACATAAAAAAATTAAGGCAACATATCACAAATTTGTGATGGAAGGAAAATATAAAGGAAAAAAACCCGAAACCAGATAATAGGAAGACCAGCAAACGCCAAAAATTTTTAAATAAAAACAACGGTCCATGTAAAATAACTTAAGATGAATAGTTTTAATAAAAAAATTGTAATCGAATAAAATTATACGAACAACTTTAATCGAATAAAATAATCGAATAATTTTAATCGATTATTTTTAATCGATGTATATGGATATAATATTGGAAATTTTTACAAGTCTTACATTTCTTTGCATTTCTATTAAATTGTTTTTCTCTAAGGTTTTTTCTCGCACAAATGCTAACAAATTATCCTCAGGTCTTCTTACCATGTCCTGCTTTTACCATTAATTTTTAATTATTTTCTAATGCTATACTATAAGTAAAAATAAAGAACAAATTTACGATTGAACTTTTTATTCTCCATAACAAAAAAATAATAATCATAAACGTAACGTGTGGTGGAGACTTTTAAAATGTTTGGATATTTCCTGTTACCCATTCGGTACTAACAACGTTTCTCACAATTAATAAAGCAAAAATCCATAACCATAAACCAAAAACATATACAAACAATTCAACAAAGTCCAAGTAACATATGGCTGCTGATCCTGCTTCAGTTTTCTTAGGGATTTTTGTTTATTTGCAAACAGTTGTGTGTGTATGCGTGTATATGTTTCGACACTTTTTATTTTTCTTTAAGTGGCATTTAGTTTTCGATTTTTATTGATTGTTTGAAATGTTAAACTTCCGGTGTTTTATGGTGTTTTGCTTGATTTTCGTTTTCTATCCTTCTGCACAACATCTCTGCTATAAGAATACATACGTAGTCGTTCGTTGTACTTAAACTGCTGAACGCTATTGCTGTCGAAGTAAAACTATTACCATTTACGTTGGGTTGTAAAAATGAAATAGTTAAAAGTAGAAGAATTGAAATGATGGCGATAACATCTTGTGTTGAAATCCTTCGATGCAGCCGCCACAGCTTGTGCATTTCATAGACTTTTCCAAGACAGACGCTGTTATTTCTTTCCTACTGATATAAGTTTGACATGTTGCTGCTTATAAATAAATAGATAAAAACATGTACAGCTCAAAGTAGAATTTTACCATTTAGTTTGAAATCCAGTTTGAAATGACTAGAAATTGAATTTGTTTTGCTTTAGCAGCCTCACAAGAGTTTTTATTTTATTTTTTTGTTTATTTTTTCTGTATAAATAAAGAAAATGAACTGACAATTATTATACGAATAATGTGGCACATTAATGCAATGAAGGACTGCAGGCAAGAGTTGAAGAAACCTGCAAATCCTTCATTATGGTTGAGAAGTTGATGATTAAATTTTCGTTTTTCTTAAGATCTGTCTAACTGGATGGATGCTGTTGTCTCGCTTAAATACATTTTGCTTTGGCTCAACAGAAATTGAAATAGAAGCAACTGGCAGAGATATCAAATGGAAAAATGAAATAAAAAATAAATAAAAATAAAAAGGAAACGGAATTCTTTCACCACTGAATATTTTATCACACACAACTGTTTTTTATGGAAGAAATAATTTCAGATATATAACAATTTTCCCCTGCAATAAAATAAATACTGCACTTTAAATTGGCTGGCTGAATAACTTAAGAACTTATTATAATTCCCTGAAACACCATGTTAAAAGATGTTTTCTGATAGCTTAATGACTTTTTGAATTTCCCTCGTAGTAACTTTAAATGCAACACTGTTGCCACTAACCAGTATCTATTAATAGACTGCCGCCAAATTTTATTTAGTTTGATTGCCACTAAAAGTAGTCAACTGATAAATTTTAACAAAAAGGGGGAGAAGTGGATTTCGTGTGTTGATTAAAAATGCCAACTCTGAAATTAAGGAAAGACTTGATAAATTTCAATGGGGAAGGATTGATTTACTGAGTTCCTTTGCGGTGGTACTTGCACAAGTGAGTCCCTACATTCAGGTTAGCCAAAAGTAATTACCGATTAAACTCATGGATTAATATTAAACGATCGTTGTATGAAGATAAGTGAGTTGGCTGAGACAGTAGGCATCTCAACTGATCGAGTACATCACATTTCACGTGAATAATTAGTAATGAAAAAGCCATTCTCGAAATGAGTGCAGCGATTAATTACCCTTGACCATAAGAGCAAGTCTCTGACCACTTCAAAGAAGTATTTGGAGATATTCAACTGTATTTCGCATGACTTTTTATGCCTCTATATATGTATAATCGTATACGAATAAAAATAATCGATTGCAATTATTCGATTAATTTTATTCGATTAATCTTATTTGATTAATTTTATTCGATTATGTAGTAAGAATTTTAACGAACAGTTTTATATTGCTATATTAAATTGAATTAAGATTCTACAGGCTAATTGTTCGAAATTTTTAATTTAAATCTCAGAAAGACATGATAAATATTCCAAGGCACAAAGGCAAGTCAACATCAGTTTTTGTTATTCAACTTACACAGCAGAGCAGAACAGCTGTTTTCGAAAGACGCAACCCTTTCATCATCAGTGCTCATGTGTATTGTGTTTGTCACCACTTATTAGGTGGCTTAGTTGAATGTGATAACAGTTCCTATTTACACAAATTTTATTGTGAAAAAGAATACGAGAACTGTATCAAGCTGATGTTAACATGTTATTGTTATAATACCCGTGTTACCGTTTGATAATTTTTCTTCATGTCCCATTTTTCTGAATTTTTTGTTCCATCATACCTAAGTCAAACTTTTTTGGTTTGAATTTTATACTTAAGTACATGTGAACGTTTTTCCAATTTATTATTGGTAGCTCAAGCCATAGCTTAAATTTGTATGTAGTAAGAATTTTAACGAACGATTAGTTTTATTCGATTAATTTTATCCGATTACAGTAATTATTTCAAAACTATTCGACTGAAGTTTTTTCACCAAGACTGTTTTTTTTATATAAACTTTTTTGGTGTTTGTTGGTCAACCTATTATTTGGGTTTTTTTACATATATTTCGTTACACACATAAACATTTTTAAATGAAATTTATTTGTTGGTGGTTAAGCAATGTCTATATGCATTTCATTGGTGCTTTACCAAATCGTCAGTAGACTTCAACCATTTTTTGAACATTTTTGCTATATTGCCTTAATTTTTCTTCATGTTGCACCAGCTCTTTACAACACAAAAGCCTAATTTAACTTTGACTTTTTATGTAGAAAAATTTTCAAATAGAAAAATAATAAAAGTATCATTAAGAACTTGAAAAAAGTCGTCGTGTGAATGCATAAGACGTTTGGAAGTATCTTTTAAAGAAAAATTGAAAATAATAGTAGATAATTTGTAAATCATCTTTTGATTTAAGTATTTACAAATAATTAATCGAATAAAATTATTCGTATAAAACTATTGGCATTCGAATTACTCGCATAAGTGAATATTAAATATATAAAATATTAGGAAATGGGCATTTGAATGACATCTAGTGACATCGTGGAACAGACAGCAAACTAAAAGAAATTTTTATCAATCGGAAGCGCCCTTTGTAAAACTTGTACTGTAAACCACATCTATAACTCTGATGTAACATGATTTTTTGAAAACTGGACCAGCGGGAAATAATTTTCCAATATTTCTCTTCAGCTTTACATGGATTCGGTACATTTACAAAAAATGAAATTTGGCTGGATTTTCTTGCTGCTAAAAACTGTCCTTCAACCAGTTTGCATTTCCCCGTATACGAGTAAGAATTTCAATATACGAACATAAATTTTGTAAATTAAATGCGAACAGCAATTCTCTTTTGTGCGAATGGGGAAGTGGAATGTCTGGTGTGTAAGTGCAACATCCGGAGTAAATGAATAGCACAACTTAAGGGAAAAACATCATATCATCTTGCTTATGCATGCCACACGTTTCATGCTGTTTCTGGCTGATGACGTTTCTTCTGGGAAAGCTGCAACCAACCAAAGACGATTTTTTAACTCTGCATTTGCTTGATTTGGTTGTTTTCCTCTTAATTTCCTTTTCGTAATTTTTTTTTTCTTCATGTTCTTCAGTTTTCCATTGGATTTACTCTTCTCCAGCAAACAGCCAGAGTATTTTCAACTTTATGACTTTGGTTGAAAGAAAGCGTTGCAAACTAAAATGAATTTGTAAATCTTGGTTTGGTTTCAGTTTCCTTTTGGCAAAAAAGATTAAAAAAAGGAAAAGAAATGAAACAGGCAAACACTCCACATATTTGGGTTTTACAATGTGTGATATTGTGTGTGTAGCTTGAAAACCACAATCGTTCCAGTTTTTTAGTTTTTTTTTTGTTTTTCTTCCTTGGATTACTAAATCAACTTGCAAAATACACAGTAAATTTCTTATTGAAAAACATTTTCTATTTAAATTTGGATTTCTTTTAAAGCTGATGCTGGAAAATAAATAAATTTTGGGAATTTTTATGGTATAGAGAAGGAGAAGCACTGAACGACACTTGGATGTCGAGTTATAATATTAAAGAAACTAGAGGGCATTATGTTGTTCCTAAAGACTACCGAATAAATATAAAAAAAAATCTGTATTAAGAGACAAGTAAAAACGTTACATTCGAATCTTAAATACTCTCCAAATATTTAGTAAGTAAATTCAAAGTGTTTAAATTTTTGAGACAGAGTTCCTTTAAGACATCTCTGTAGCCAATTTTAAATCTCTATTTTGAGAGAGTCATTCCGGAAGGGTGTGCAAGATCAGAAACCATCTCAGCTTCTTATAGGCTTAAGTAATACAAATTGTTCAACATTTACACTATTTTTGCATATAATATCGTACGTCAACGCCCACTAAAGAGGGGCGGGATCCAAAAATAGACTATCATGTATGTGCTGTGAATCGCACGATTATCGAATCACATGCGACTTGAAAAACGCCAATTTTTTTAGAACGATTTTGAGCGATTGCGAACTCCAGCACACCAATTTTGTGACTTCAAATCGAAAACGCTTTATTTCATGCGATAAGCGATTTCCATCACATGGACGTATAGCATCTTTTCCACAGACGAATGTATCGGCATTGCTAGATCGTCTCAGATTTCATCACTGATCAAGAATATATATGTATACTTTGTGGGGTCCAAAAATTTTTGGAGGGTATTTGGTCGAGGTCGCTCTGGCAACGGCTGTGGGGGAGACATTTCACCTTTAGCATAAAACTTCAAAAATAAATGTTTGGGATAATTATATACAAAATTAAAAAAATAATTTTTTTTATAGGGTCATTTAGGTGGGAAAGGGGGAGGAGAGGGTAGGACAGAGGAGTACCAGGTTACGTATCAGCTTCATCATTAAGGGCTAAAAATGTTATTTTAAGGAAGGTAGGCTTAAGTAGAACAATTTGTTAAATTTGTACACTATTTTTGCATATAATAACGCCCACTAAAAGGGGCGTGGTCCAAAAATATTTTTTTTTTATTTTATGGGTCCGCGTTGGAGTTTCTCTGCATTAAAAATATATCAGTTGCTTAACAAAATTACAAAAAAAAAATTGAAAAATTATGTTGTTTTTTAGAGGTTGGTTTTAGTTCGATTTCCCCTTCTGCCCGATTTAGCTCATTTCCGAACTTGACCTGTGCTATCCTTCAACATATAGTTGTACAAAATTTCAAGAGCCTGGCTTTTTTTCGTTTGGACTGAATCGTGATTTCCACAGACGGACATGATCACATCGTCATTTCATCACTGATCAAGAATATATCGTTAGCTGAAATGCAAAAGGGCGTAACGAACAAAAATTGCAAAATCTACTTTTTAATTGATTATTATGAATGTCATTGACAAAATTTTACACTTTTGGGATCAAAAATGGCATTTTTATTAACAAAAAAAAACAAAAAAATAAAAAATTATTTTAAATATAATTTGTAAATTTTTTACAGGAAAAAAATTTTCCTGAAGGGCACCGACGATGGTGCTCGAAATATTGAAAGTTAAAAATAAAAACAACAACTTAATAAAACAAAAAAGAGTTTTATTTAAAATTATTATGACCTTGAGCCTGAAAAATACATGAAAATAAAAAACAAAATGGCGTAAAATGTTAATGATTTTCATTTTAGAAAGTTTGTTGCTTCTCCTGTAAAATTTTACTTTTGTTAGTTACTCCCTTTTGAATTTCAGCTAACGATATATACTTTATGGGGTCTCAGATGGAATGACAAAGTGAATATACCCTCCAATTCTTTTTTTTTTTTTGTTGGAGGTTATAAAAAGAAAACACCGAAAAATGGCCAATTTAATTGCTAATTTTTTTTGCAATAAAAATTTTTTATATATATTATTTTTAATTTTCCAATATTTTTGCTTTCGTTTCAGAGTTTTTTCTCATCTCATCAGTGGAGGGATAAATGCTGTCGTCTTTATATCCTTCGGTATGTATCATTATAACTCTTATATAGATTAACTTATTTTTTTCCTGATTGTGTGTGTACAGAATTCTTAAGTTTTTAAAATGAATTTCTATGTTGAAAATACTTTTTGGGAAAAAAGTTTTTAATAGCGTCTATTCGACATATTGTCTCAGTTAATCTATTACCTTTTAGTGCTTTTTGTTTGCTAAAATGGTTTTATATCGATTAAAATTTGTTTGTTTGTGTTTTCTAGAAATTTCAAATCCTGTGGTTTTGCTTGTGTAATTCTCAATTAATTTTAGGGAGTTTTTTTTTTTTTTGTACAAACACGGTAAAAGATTATAAATAAATTTGCTATATTAAACTAAAACCAAATTGATAGCCTTGACGTCCTTCTTTATACAGCAATTAAGAATATAAAGAAATTTCATCTCCCATCAGAAACTTCTAATTAAAAGTAAAGTAATTTCTGCAGCCTCAATGAAACCTTTTAAGGACACACCCATTTTTGTGAATGTGTTAAATCGTCAAAAATAAATGAATTTTTTTTCTAACTACCGGGTAATTTGTAAGAGATAGTCTGGGCAAATATTATATTTTGTTTATTTTATCCGAAAAATTTCAAGTGTTTATTTTGCCGACCCAAAATGAAAATCATTTGTGGTGGTGCCGGCTGATAATGGTTTTCAGCCTGGTCGCTTGATGTTTACTTTAGTTTTTGTCTCTCTGGTTTTTGGATTTAATTTCAATTCGGTTTTTCTTCTATTGATATTTTCTTTAGGTTTAATTCTGTAGTGGTTTTTATTATATTCCTTGACTTTTTCTTTTTTCCAAAGTTTGTTTTATTTAGTTACGATAATTATATTGGGATTTAAATGGATTTATAGTTGATTGGTCTTAAGTAAATTTATCGTTAGGAAAAAGGAATTGAGAACAATCAAATATTGATTGCAGCCTTTAAATTTGTTATTTGGTTTTTTTTTCTACACGAAAGGGGGGAGGCATGTTTTAAATACACTGAGTTAAGGAAAAGCCTCGCGATAGAGAGTATATTTATACCGATAGATAGTATATTTTTTAAGTCGGAAGATATAAAATAATTGAAAACAAAATTAAATGTGTTTTTAGTGCTCAAGTAAAAAGTTTTATTGAATTCCTTTTAAGTTTTTTTTTCAGCGCTATTCTTTGAGATTTATACACAAGATTTTAAGCTCACTGTTCACTGAAAAATAACGTGGGGGGTTACTCTGTAATGCGACGCGAAAGGAATTGCTTTCGCATTTCAACGTAAATAGCATACAAATGCGTTCAGTTTCGCATCGCATTACAGACTAACTCCCCTAGTTCGCACTGAGTTCTTTATTATTTGCATGTTTCCGGAACTTAAATATGGGAAAAATGTTTCACATATTTTTAGGGGACTCTTAATTAAAGGCTGCATTTTTTGGAATGTGAGGACAAAACTAATCATGTCTTCGCCGAGCAAGAAATTTCACAAAAAAAAATATTAACAATAAATAGTAATAAAATAAAAACGATTAGAACGTGTGTAAGTAACTTTTGCAAAATTTTAGAAACTCTTTTTCTATTTCATGAATCGTTCTCTCGAACAATTAAAACAAAGAAATATTATTTCAAAATCTGTTTTTATTTTAGTTACAACTGTGCGATCGAACGATATCCACAGACATTATGGGACAAGCAGTTAGTGTTTGATTTTCATTTATGACACAGAAAATTCAATTTTAACAATTAAAAGAATGTTATTCTAAAAACAAACAAAATTGGTAATTATTCGAATCAATATTTTTTTTTAATCAGAAAGACATGATAAATATTCCAAGTCGCATAAAAAAGTCAACAACAGTTTATATTTATTCAACCAGAGCAGAATATCTGTTTTCGAAATCCGCTACACTTTCATCATCGTCAAATATTAAACTCACACTATCCTTCGCTAGCAGCAGCAGCATACCGGAAGTATTTTCAAGTGTTAATAATCGTCTTGTACTGGACTTTCACATAAAAAATGCTTAAGATTAAAATTAAACTGTTTTTGTTATAAAAAGGGTGTTTTTTATAGAGTGCCACAAGTTTAAATCATAATAAAACAAGGAAATATATATTTAATATCAATGAAACGGGGTTTACTGGAAAGAAACTTTTATGAAATTAATGTTTAAATATGGTTTCTGCCATGTGGTCGCCATGGATGACGCGTAGAAGGCAGAATCTGGCACACCGATTTTCAACAACCAAAAACAATCTTCCCACCACATTAGGCTCACGCAAAAGTGATCGTCACCCCAAAAATCGTTGATCATGGATTAATATTGAACCATCGTTGAATGAACATACATAAGTGAGCTGGCTGAGACTGTAGGCATCTCAACTGATCGAGTACATCACATTTCACATGAATAATTAGCCATGAAAAAGTCATTCGCGACATGGGTGCAGCGATTAATTACACTCGACCGTAAGAGCAAGCCCCTGACCACTTCGAAGGACGTTTTCGGATGACATTTTATGAGTCTACATATATAATCGTATACGAATAAAAAGAATCGATTACAATTATTCGATTAATGTTATTCGATTAATTTTATTCGATTAATTTTAATCGATTAAATTTATTCGATTACAATTATTTTTTCAAAACTATTCGACTGATTTTTTCACCAGGACCGTGTTTCTTTTTTACTTAAACTTTTCCATAAAGTGGGAGGACCCAATGCTTTCCTGTGCAGCGTCTTTAGCTTCTGCAGTACGCACTTTTATGCCTCTATGTATGTATAATCGTATACGAATATAAATAATCGATTATAACTACCCGATTAATTTTATTCGATTAATTTTATTCGATTAATTTTATTCAACTAATTTTATTCGATTAATTTCATTTCAATAATTTTATTCGATCAATTTTATTTGATTAATTTATTCGATGAATTTTACGCGATTAATTTTATTTGATTACAAAATATTTTTTTGTTTCAAAACTATTCGACTGCATTTTTCACCAGGACTGTTTTTTTTACTTTAACTTTTCCATAAAGTAGGAGGACAAAATGCTTTCCTGTGCAGTGGCTACAGCTTCTTCAGTGCGCACTGTTCGCCGTCTCACGGGATGCACATGATCAGTAACAATCAGTAAATGTGGTCCTAAAACGATCTATTATTCTTCGAATTAGCCGCTTTGAAGGACGATTATGGACGCCATAAAATGAAAGAGGTGCACAATGAGTTTGACGAATAGAGCAATTATTTTGATTAAAAATTTCAACAATTTGCACGCGTTGCTCTGGTGCTGCGGCACTCTAAAAAAGCACGCTTTATTACGATAAAAAAATCACGAACACTGAAATGTTGATGCTTAATTTGAAATTATTTTCTACTTAAAACTTAAACATAAAATATGTGATTACAAGAATAATTATCGTTGAAATAATGAAAAAAAATTTAAATTTTCAGACACATAAATTTTTTTAATGTGGCTAGAAAGAAAAATAATGAACACGTACGTTTACTAAAAAAAAAAATTAATGAATTCCATTAAACGTTTGCGTGGCTTTTGTTAAAGAATTTTTGAGCGGCAACGAAGTGAACATGACAAGTTTATTAATTTGAAACAAGGAACTACTCTTAATAAAATATGAAATAAAATATAATATTTTCTTTGACAAAGTCCTTTTTAAAACATTTTTATTTAAATGCGCAACTGATACAGATAAACATTTGCCAAAGAAACTAAAACTGAAGCAACCGGCAGGCGTAATAAAATATTTTATTTTTATATTCACTTGCTCAGAAGCATAAAATGTTATGAAATAATCTTGAACCCAGCAGCTCTAATTATTTATTTCCATTGGAATTGAATGTAAAAAAAGCACTTGATTTTGGTATCTAGTCAAGAACTCCACAATCAATAGGAAACTCACCATAGTTTGTCTTATAAAAATAAAACTATACACTTTTGTGTTTCTGTTCTGTTTGGGAAGGTACCCTAATCGATAATACAAAAGAACTCAGAGCACTAAAATGGCATTTATTTTGAAACTGTCTTTCAGAAATTGAGATTGAGTAGTTCCCTTTCAAATTCTTGTACAAGTGAAAGTATGTTATTCTCAGTAGAATTTTACTTAGTTTCAGAGAACTACAGGGCTTGCTTTATTTATTTAATTCTGTTTCTTTTTTGTCATTTTGTGACAAAATATTTAAAAATATTGTTGCAAAAAAAAATAAA